>CM062937.1:35500358-37900358 GCA_031878705.1 Tapirus indicus | reverse complement strand
TACTCAAAATATTTAGCTACCAGCATGACTCATGCAATGACCAGTCAGAGAAGAAATTAACCAGGTTCTTCGCATTTCCACACATGCTGAAAATGGGCCATGAGTACTTGGTAGACAACAAAAACAATTATCACTTATTTAGTGAGTGGCTACTGAGACTAAGTGCTTTTCATACAGTATTCATCATAACAACCCTTCTAGGTGTATAAATTATCTCAATTTTAGAGAGAACTGAAGTTATAGTCAGAGAAATTTGCATAAACTTCTCAAGGTAACACAGTTAATAAGTGGTAGATTCAGAATCAAACCCAGATGTCTCTAGATCTGAAACCCATGTGGTCTCCTGGGCTGCCCCTGCCTTTCCTAGATGGAGATGTTCACATGTAATAACTGGAAAAGAAGGTTTGCCTGTTGGCCTATGTAGCAAAGATCACCAGATGTCCACCGATAGTTTGCCCCCGCCTTTTAAATCATAGAGTTATTCCTGGGAAGTAGCAACCTAGGCAAGGACTACAGTTCCCAGCACCTCTTACTTAGTTGGGGCCAAATGGCTAAGTTATGGCCAGCAGAATGTGGGTGGAAGTGACAAACACCGCTTCTATTTCTAGCCTATAAATACCTTCCATGTGATAGTCCACCCTCTCTCCCCTCCTGCCAGCTTGACGTTACCTCCAGAGTTACCTTGGAAGCTCTATGTAGAACTACAGTAATGGGTATAGATTTAGTTATATCTGTAGATTTGCCTCAAAATGTGATGTCTAAATATATAGCTATCAATATTAATATGAAGGCATAGCCATCAATGAATATGTTCTTTATTTCAGAAGTAAATTCAGCTAATCATCAATGCCTTTTTCTAAATTCTGTTTACAGATATAACATACCAAATATATATCTTCTTTAGTATATGTATTATAACTAAACAAGGTGGATTATGACTATTTGCTAATGAACTTTCCATCCTAAAGAAACCAATTCTATGGTTTCAATTCAACATCAAATTGTATTTGTCAAACTAAACACCAAATATCACCATAAATTAAATGAAAAGTTGACAAAACTATTTCACAAAAATGGGGTCTGGCTTTCTTTTCTACTCATAGAAAGATAGGAGTTGTCGACTTATCCCCTCTTTATGGAAATTCATGCATAAAAATAAGTTGTTAGCAGGCTCAAACTTTGGAAGAAAGATCTCTCAATATTGCCCAGTTTATATGTCAGAAAGAAGATAGCCCATCTCCCTTTAAAGCAAAAAGTTTCCTTTCCCCCAAACATATATTGATTTTTGAGGAAGTTCTCTTACTAAGAAAAAAATTAATGCAATGTGCAAATGGGTTCCAAGAAAATTTCCCTCTTAATTAGATTAAAAACTGTGAGAACTACACAGGGAGATGAGAACTATCAAAAGGAAAGTTTGTAGGTGCTCTCGGGGAGTTCCACCAATTTTTAAAACTCAAACAGTCTGTGCCCTATCTCTTCTAGAAGAATGCACTGTTGCCCTTATTTAAATTGCTCCTTGGGTGCAAAGGATGGCTGCAGCACTCATCTTTGCCCCCATTTTATATGCTGACGTTAAAGGGACTCATAGTCTATGGGGTCTAGAATAACGTGGCCATCCACCCTTGAGTCTTGGAAGCATCTGCCACCATTGACATTTTCGTAATTTGCATTTGTATAGTTCTTCAATTTCTGATGCACTTTCACTTGTATTATTTAGTCCTGAACCTAGTTAATTGGTAGGACAGCTGTGACATTACAGAAAAGGAAAAGGAGGTGTACAGATATTAAATGACAGTTCATGGGCATACAGGTGATATGATGGAGTATTAATCGCTGAATTCAGGTTCAACACTTTTCTACCAACACTCAACATTTGTGGATTACTAAATGTGGAAGATTTGGCTATTATTTGTACACACTGTTCCCTGTAAAAGGATGATAATCTCCCCTCATTACATTAGGACTCACAGTGCCTCCAGAAGGTGGAGAAAACACATTTGTTCCATCAGCCTTGCCCCATGGAAGTGAGTGACTGCGACTGATACACATCTAAGCAGAAACTATGAGAGACATCATGAGTTTCTGCCATCCTGTCATCTTTTTCTTTGCCCTGAGAATGGCATGTCCTCAGTGAAAGTGGCATATATGAGGCCAGGGCAGCCCTTCACCCCGGGTTCTGGATGAGGAGCTATGTGAAGCAAAACACAGACTGGAATAGTGCCACCTCCTACACATGACCTGAGCAAGAACGAATGCATTGTGAAAGCCTACATCACAGGTGGAAGGGCAGAGCCTCCTCAGAGTGAGCAATGCACTCTCTGAAAGTTTTTATCTTTACCCTCAAAATGACATTTGCGGGCAGGCATTCCCAAAGAAGCATGAACATAGAAACAGATAAAGGGTGTATCCACAAGGTAACCAATTGCTTTCATTGAGATAAGGGCCTCAGGAAAATCTTCATGTTCTTCCAGTTCCCTCAGGTGAACTGGCTTAATGTGGAAATTATTTTCTTTATTGCATGCCTTAAGGCACTGCATTTCCATTCTATGTTATTGAAAATCAGGGTTGTTTCATGGGACAAAACTTATTATTATGGAAGAAGAAGAAAGGGGCACTGTACAGGTGAGGCACTCAAGATGTCTAATACAAGACCAAATAATAGGTAGAGAAGTAAAAGTAGAAACATCTATTGCCAGCAGAAATTGACTATTAATCTGTAGGTCTCGGATATGATGCAAGACCATGTTGCTGATATGTTTATAAGGAGCACAGTCGAGACCTTAATAAATATAGCCAGACATATCTGGAATAGGATGAAGCACCTAGACATGCATGTAATAAAACTAGAAATACTATGGAATGTATTTGTTATCACAATTATTGAGACAGGATGGAAAAAAAAACTTCACAAGGAAAGGAAATTGCATGAAATTCAGAGAAGTTGAAGGTTCTACTTTCTTTTCATGTTAGAACAAGTGGAAAATACTTCTTGACTTGAAATGTTTTAATATCTTCACTGTTGTCATAACCTACAAGGAAGCCACAAGCATTCAGAGAGTTGCTACAGAAAAAACTGTAAGGAGCATTTTCAGATGATGCCTAAAATCACCATTTTGGTATAAAAGCAAGTTAACTTTATCCTATATTAATCAAGAAAAACAAGAAGGATCATCTTTTTTTTTTCTTTTTTGAGGAAGACCAGCCCTGAGCTAACATCTGTTGCTAATCCTCCTCTTTTTGCTGAGGAAGACTGGCCCTGGGCTAACATCCGTGCCCATCTTCCTCTACTTTATATGGGACGCCGCCACAGCATGGCTGACAAGTAGCGCGTTGGCGGGCGCCCGGGATCCGAACCTGTGAACCCTGGGCTAACCTGTGAACTAAACTGCTGCGCCACCGGGCGGCCCCAAGAAGGACCATCTTTTAATCTTACTATTATGAGAACTATAAAGATTAATAGAAGAGAATGCAACAGTATGATATTCAAATTATTTGTTGACTTACTGAATTATTTTTAATAATTAAATATCATCAATTCTCCATTTGAAATTCTAGAGAATCAACTAAAAGTATGATTACACTTCTGAGTAATTAAAGAAGGAATGATGATTTACATATGGTGGGACCAGTGAGAGCTCAAATTTTTTATGGAGGCATTGCTGCATTTATGAATTAAAGCAAATATCAATGCTAGTTGCATTTATGAATTCAAGCAATTATCAATTCTAATCACACACTTAAAAATTTTGACTTCTTACATCCTAGAGCAATAGAAGAAAATTCTCTTCTCTTGAACCATGGCCTACCATGAATTTTTCATATTCTTTTTATTTTTACATTTCACTCTATTTTTATACTCAATTCTATTTTTATTTTAAAAATTCCAATTTGCCACTTCTCTTTACCTCATATCAAAACCTCCTCAAGGTGAATCTCCATTTAAAATGTACATGAGTTAACAAGTTTATTCCCTAGAAATATTGCTAAGTAATAAAGGAAAGTATTAATCCATTTTCATAAGGAACTCAATGGATAAAACAAAAGAAAAAAAGAACTAAGTGACCTCACAATCCATTTTAGTTGGCTTTGAAAAATATTTAGTGCAAAATGTAAAAATAAAATGAAAATAATCATCTCAGTCAAAATTACCTCAAAATGATGTGTGCTGTCTGTCATATCAAATATTGTGATTTTCTTCAGTTTCTAAATGTTGGGTATCACGCTGATCAGGAAGAGTCTTCTTCAGGAAGAAGATTAAGGATGATTTTGGTTACCAGTGATGTTGGAATAAAACACAATAATTTCCAATGTTTGAGAGAACAACACACATTTTAAATATCTTATAGGACAGTGATTTTTAATTTACAAGTATTACTTTTGAGAATTTTGGATGTGATTTAATTTTCTAAATGAATACTAACTAGTGTAGACTTATATATGCGTTTCTAAATAATTTACAAAGTTAGCATATTTTATAGTCTATTAACTATGTAAACTATTTTATAGAAACTGGAAGATATATAGCAATTTACTGACAGTTACTAACTTTGGGTCATAGATACGTAGATGATTTTTATTCATTTATGTTTATATTCCAAATTCAGTTTTACCATAGTAAATAAATTCCAAAGTTCTCATATAATCGGAAAAGTAGACATCAGTACCCTGTCCTTTAGGCTTTATTTGACTAATATCTTTATCATGAAAGTACCCAAAATAAAGTCCAATGGACACAAGATGTTGACGTCTATATGACAAAGGAGGAATCTGCATTAAATATTCTCACATGTTTAAGGCATTATTTGTTAGGTCTAAAGAGGAATACCTCCAGGAAGGAAGAACACCCAGCAAGTTCATGTGTTTCTGCTGCTGTGTTTGTGTGAGTTAATTTCTTATGGTTATTATAGCTTCTGCTTGGGTTATAATCATAACAGCTATAAATACATCAAAATCTTCAAATCTTCAGTTTGTTAACAGAAAATCGAGCTTAAATCTATGATAGGCATTTTCTATATGATGCTCTACTTGTTTAAAAGTGAAACTAACATGTCTCAGAATGAAAGGTAATCAAAAAACAATCGATTTGCCCATTATCCTTCCAAATTATGACTGATGCGGCATTGGTAATGATACATAGGTTTAACGGGAGTATTTATGCACAAAACATTATTTGCAGTTAACTTTGTAAAATTCTAATATAAATAGCTTCTTGCTTGATATTTAGTTATATCTGCTTTTTTTTCAGCCAAGGATCCATTAAGAATAGAGTATTCTTGACAGCAAAGGTAACTATTCAAGATTTACTGTGGCCTCTGATTGTGTTTGGGGCTCAGGGTCATGCCTGCACTCATCAGACTCTTTGCCAGATAAGTGATTTGTCCTTGAGGATCTGTGCCAGAAATGAGTAAGTCCCCCAGGGTGCTGTCCAGAACACTTAAGCAACAACCCTCATCATGTTTTGTGGCTGGCCACCAAAAGTCCTACCCAACTCCTGCTAAGCTAATGTGGACTTTAACAATTACTTGAATATCTCTCTCTCTCTCTCTCTACATATATATGTGTGTGTGTGTGTGTGTATGTTTTTAAATGACTGAAATGAGTATCATATCATTGGGATTACAACTCACAAAAACCAAACTGAAAACACTTTCAAGTACACTCTGAATTTAAGATGACTCTCATGGGTATGTTAACTTTACAAATATGGCACTGACCCCAGGCAGTAATAGTAACATTAGCCCAACAGAGCTTACCATCAAAAGAAACAGATATTTTCACAAGGTTGGTTCTCTTTAACCGATGAACCAAAACTGAATTCTCTGTGCCCAATTCTGGGATCTTGTGGTAAGCTCTATCAGACGTCCTTACAAATACCAGAAAACTGGATCAAGGTGAATGTGAGAATCTATGACATCTGCTCTCAGCTGTGAGCGTCAGCCGTGACAATCTGTTCCGTATGGCAACCCATGTTTTGCATGACTAAGTCAGTCTCCATTGCAAAGAAAAATCTGTGACCAAGAGGAGATAGTCCACACTAGGTCAGGTGTTTATTGAAGAGAACTGAAGGACGTGTATGGATGGCTTTGTCATTCCTGTTTTGTGCTCAAACTGAAGACTCATCCCTGAAAGCCAAATAGAGGCTGAGTCCTGTAAACCTAATTATGTAGATCAGGAATTGGAGGATCACTCAAATCAGAATGAGCCTGTAATCACCCCGAGAGTGATCCTGATTGTGATCATTCCTCTTAACTTTATGCCTTACTACTATGAATTTATCTAGTTTATTAGGAAGTTTGAGTAGTTAAATTTGGACTAAACAAAGGCAACAGAAAAATCCCAATTAGACAGGATAACTGTCTCTTCATGAAAGGGGTTGGGAAGCAAAATGACAAATTGTCAATAAAACAAACCATTACATTTTCTACCACCACATTCTGCTTTTAAAATTTTTCTTATAAATTTTTAATACATATTTTTACTCTGTAGTCTCTAGAATGCATAAGAATAATGGTTCCCTCATCTCAGTGGTCTGTGACTTCCCAATCTGGGAATCAAGTAATGTTGCTCTTTAAAGCTCACCACATCGCTCAAACATGGGCAGGTGAAACTTGATGGTGGTGAAGCTCTCATGTTTTAATTGCTGTGCCAAAGTACAGCCAAATGAGGCTGGAACAGCGACATTTGGAATATTCCCAAGATCAAAGCTGAGAGAAGGAAACATGCGTTTCACTGGAGCACGTCCGAGGCAGACAATTGCAGAGCCAATGGACAAACCAGGGCCTTATGAAATATGGAGTCCAGACACCTAGCCGACAGGGATGGTAGGGGTTGTTTCTATTTTGGAAGCATGAGAAGGAAGCAGTTATGTGAGGCCCTATCTCACATTCACAACTGAGCTTGCTAAAACGACTTGCAGTAATAATTCACACAAGCACTGAGTTTCTAAACTGCAGGACATAGAACTATCATTTGGCACTCTACTAAACTCAGCATGCTTTGCATGTCTAAAAGTTAGAAGGAGAAATATGCTCCATTTAGAAATAAAAGTGAACTTCAGACAAGAGACCGTGTCTTAGAAACATGGTCTGTTTCAAAATTATTTCTTCATGAACAGGGAAGAAGACAGGGAAACAATAGGGAGAGAAAAAAGATGGACTTCGTTCTTTGCCAGAGGTGCAGCTCCTAGCTTGTTCCTGGCTCCCTGGGCTCCATGTGGTGATGGGCACTGTTCTCTCTGCTGTGATTACAACCTCATCTGATGCCAAGCCTTTTGAAGCCCTCAGTTCTGTGTAAGGCTGGATACACGGCCAGAGGAAGGTGGCCAATGGCAGCAGGGCTGTCAGCTGCTGAAAAACAGCACAGTCCTCCCAAGGACCGGGAAATATTGGAGAGCCACTTGAAATTAGCAAAACGGAGGCAAATATGGGCTGAAGATTGCAATAAACCACAGCGTGCTTCATTCACTTGGACGACTTTCGTATGTGATCTTTTATTATTGATCTATTCTCCAGTTTTACACACTGGAGTTCTAGTAAAATTGGAAATAGTCATAAAGGAAACAATATCATCTCCAAAAAATAGAAAAGTACTTTTATATACCCAGAAATAATATGATGCTTCTATTAAAAATGAGCTCAGAAAAATCTCTCAAATCCTGAACTTTCTCCCCATTATGTTAGCATTGCCTCCTTTCACTGTAGTTAAGTAGATCTCCTCATATATATAATGCATAAATTTTGACACTTGCTAAGATGCAAGTTAAAATTTTGTGACGTAGCACCATATTTAAAGCAACTCAATGGTAATGTCTGAAAATAGAAATATTTACTCTTCAAATTTATTTTAATTCATTCATACATTTATTCATTCACTCAACCAATATTGGTGGAGAGCTTATTGGGTGTAAAGCACTTTTTTTAAGCCCTGTTAATATAGTGAATAAAAAAGACAGCATCTTTGCATTGAAGAAGCTCAAATTCTAGAGGCGGGGGCAGGTAGATAATGAGTAAATGAATAAATATAATTCTGTTGGTGATAAGTAAAAGATATGAAAGAAAGTATACATGGAAAAATATAATTGAGAAAATATCAGAGTGTCAAGGCATAGGTGGAGGGGATTCTGCTTCACAAAGTGGTCGGGGGAGGCATCACTGATGACATGACAGGTGACCAGAGTATGACGAAGGTGAAGGAGTGATGCCTGTCCTTGCCAGAGAAGGATGTTCCAGGTGAAGACTCTGAGGAGACAGTGTGCCTGGCATATTCAAAAGGAACAGCAAAGCGGCTGATGGCTGGAATGAAGACAGGAGAAGGAGGATGGCATGATAGGAGAAAAGGCACTGGAAGACTTTGTAGGACAAGGTAAGTGGTTTGACTTTTAACTCCAAAGGAGAGAGAAAGCCATGGAAGTGTTTTGAGCAGAGGAGTTCCATGATCTGATTTCAATGGTCAAAGGACCTCGCTGGCTGCCACTGGGAGCTGTCAGGGCAGAAGGGCAGAAGCAGGCAGACAGCTAGGAGGCCACTGATGTGATCCAAGTAAGCCAAGGTGGTGGCTTCAGTGTGGTGTATTGGTAGAGGTCACGAGAGAAGAGGGAATTTTCTAAACCTAGTTTGAACATTGTCTTAGTCTGTTGAGGCTGCTATAACAAAATACCGCAGATGGAGTGGCTTATAAACAACAGAACTTCTCACAGTTCTGGAGGCTGGAAGTCTGAGATCAGGGTGCCAGCAGGGTCAGATGGGGGCTGGTTTATAGACTGCCATCTCGCCATGTCCTCACATGGTGGAAGGGGCGAAGGAGCTTTCTGGAGTGTCTTTTTTAAGGGTACTAATCCCATGAGGGCTCCACCCTCATGACCTAGACATCTCCCAAAGGCCCCAGCTCCTAACACTATCATATTTGGGTGTCAGGATTTCAACATATGAATTTGGATATGTTGAATATGGATATGAAGAGAAAAAGTCAGGAAAATGATGTATTATTTGGGGTGTTCAAGTGTTGACTTTCCATAATATACACCAGTGCTGTAATCAAAGACTACTCTTCATCATCAAGGTAAGGAAAACTAGTGTGAATTTATATTATTAATAGTTAATTATCCCTAGCAATCTCCGCAATGATTTTTAAATCATCATTTATAAAAGAGTCCTAAAGTCTTTCTTTCAGAGTGATGGAAATTATCCTTCAGGCATTTATAAAGTTAAGTATGCTACAATGTGTTGTCCCCTGAGTTAATGTATTTCCTTAACAAGTCTGCTTTTCGGGAGGTTGAGAGAGACCTGGTTTAATGCGTGATGCCCTTGGTAACGATGCAATGACACATGGACTGAAGAGGACGTTATTTCCTGCAGGATTGGGAATCAGGTCATGCTCATTTGTTTAATTTACCATTTTAAAATGCAGCCAAAATTAAATACTCTGAATCACATTTAATTGAAATCTGGAAAATACTGTCATACCTTTCCTTGCTGAGGTGTTAAAAGGAACATGGCATACTTGAATGACAAAGATCATGAAATCAGGAGTTAGGTTCGAATTTGAGATCCCCTACTTCAAATTTCTGTGCTTCAGTTTCTCCATTCTTAAAATGAGACGCCGACTCTGGTGATTCCAAAGGTCCTTTCCAGCTGATATTAGTAAATTGATTAATATGTTAATAATTTAGTAAATAGATATTAAACTACTCTGTGTTTTGTATCACTATGTATACAAAAGTGAGAATAGTCAGCTGCTGATACCATGGAGTGTGATCTTATCATCAAAACAACATATGTTAAAATTCTATTTTTTATAGGCCAGTAACTTCCAAAGATTTTATTTTGCTCATCTTATAAGGAAAGTTGCCAATGTTAGAACAATTAAAACGAGGAAACATAAAACAAACAATAAAGGGGTGTGGATGAAGTATTGCACCAGAAACAAATGGAGATCAGGGTGGGAATACATTACCTCCGAGCATAAAATAAGACCTGGGTTTCTCATAGCTATGGGCAAAAATGGAATGCGGGACTTTTACCATCTAAAATGAAAAAACCCATCCCATTTAAAAGAAAGTTATCAGTAAGTATTTATATGAAGGGTATTAAATACATTCAATAGCTTTGCAAAAGCTGTAGAAATGACTATCACTTTGTGTCACCTTCCACAAAAAAAGTGACAAATTATAATTTCCTCTAAATTTTTTACCATAAAGACATTCATTTTTCCCCATTGTTCTCTTCAGAAAGTGGGTATCATTTAAATTCTAACAGGTTACCAATACCTTTTTTTTTTCTTTCTGCTTCCTACTGCCCCATTTGAAATTAGGATGTAAGCAAGACTGGAGAACCTCCAGACAGAAGTAGAAATAGACGAATTATTTACAAGGATTAAGTGGGAGGTGCCTGAAACTCACGCCTGAATCCATGAAATTGGACAGTGTCCTTCTAGCTTTGAATCCTAAGTTATCAGGCACTGTTCTAAGCACATTATATGTATTAATCATTTAATCCTTCTAACAGCCCTATGCAGAAAGTTTCCAACATTTGTTCATTTTATGGGTGTTGATACAATGCCGAAGGGGCTAGATGTCTTCCCCAGAGACAGAGAGCCAGTAAGGAGCAGGAATTCAGAACCTAAGACGGTTGCTCCAGAATCCAGGCTCAAGCTCTATACCACTGTCCTATATACATGTTAATCATACCCCATAAATGTAGCTTATTTGCTGTTTTGTCACTCATATCTTTTCTCTCTGTTTTGGTAGATGTATGATGACTGAGTTACATGTCACTGAATGTAGAAGTACCCAATTATAGATAGACTATTTGTCTCACCCAATGAATTACTTTCTTATTCACTCAAAAATTAAGGTCTATGGTTATAGCATCTTTTAAAATAATTCTTCTTGACTAAACTGCCAATTTTATTAACTTAATCTAATAACACTTCTTATGTTTCTTTTTACAAGAATTTGGGATGGCATGCACACATATAAGTATAAGCAACAGCATGCATGGCTAAAAACGTTACATCATTTTGTTTTTTAAACCATTTTAATGACATTTAATTGTCCACGAAGAGTGATAGGAATAAACCTCTATGTTGGAAACTATATTTAATGAAAATTTGTTTTTTTAAACTAAAAACTGCATGCTTCCCTTGGAAAACAGCACTAATTTCTCCCTTGAACAGTAACTAGCACTTTTTTTTGTCTAATTACAAAAACTTCAGATAAGTAAAAGGAGGCCATAGAGAATTGTCCATTGTACTCTTCCCCCAGAGATAATTACTGTTAATATTTGGTTATATGTCCTTCCAGAATCTGTCCATAGATCTATGTATATGTCTATATGTGTGTAGACCTGATTTTTAAATATAAAGGAAATTTTACTATGGGTACTATTTGTTAATATGACTTTCACTTAACAATGTGTTCTGAAAGTCTTTTATATCATTAACTGAGGTCTTTCTTGTTCTTTTTTTTTCTTTTGTGAGGAAGACCAGCCCTGACCTAACATCCATTGACAATCCTCCTCTTTTTGCTGAGGAAGACTGGCCCTGGGCTAACATCCGTGCCCGTCTTCCTCTACTTTATATGGGACACTGCCACGGCATGGCTTGGCAAGCAGTGCATTGGTCCACACCTGGGATCCGAACCTGCAAACCCCGGGCAGCCGAAGCAGAGCGCGTGAACTTAACCACTGTGCCAACAGGCGGCCCCTCTTTCTTGTTCTTATAGATGGAACAGCATCCCCCTCTGTGGCATTTCAGTTATCCTCCCAATGAACATCTGGTTTGTTCACAATTATCTGATATTGTAAACACTATTGCAGGAACTGTCCTTGAGCATACATCTTTTCCCAATTGTTGACTTTTCGTAAAATAGCCTGGAAGTGAAACTTGTAGATGAAACTGTATAAATTTATTAACACTTCTCATAATATTGATAAATTGCCTTCCCCAAAATGCTTACATTTTTGCCCACTTCATCATGTAAGAATCACTTTCCCTTTAACCTTCGATAAATGTAAGTCATTGTATTAAGAGAAAATGAGTTTCTTGTATTCATTTATGGTACATTTCCATCACAACTAAAGAAGTTATATTTTCTCATTATTCATAATTCTATCCCCTCGTCTGTGAGTTCTCTCTTCAAAATGTAGCAAAATTTCTCAATAGTTCCCTTCTGCTTTGTACAAATATTCTAATTTAATCCCAGTTTAAAATGGTAATTCCTCACCAGGCATCAAAGAGCCTAACACATTTAATTTGCAGCTTAAAGGTCAACTGGAAATCAGTTATCCATTTCACATTCTTAATGAATTAATTGTGAATGAGGTCCTGAATTTGGCATAATTTGCCTCTCTTCTCCTTCTACATGCCCAGTTCTGAAATAGCCATATTTGAATACTTGAATCTGAATGGAGAGAATGTCATGTTTCCCTGCTTCTCCATGGGAGGCAGAGGTGGAGGGAGTTGGGAAGACAGCTATCTGCCCTGCTCATGAGGGATGCTGCTCACCCTGGGAGCATTATCCTTCACAGGAACAAGGGGAGCAGCAACCTGGAATGGAAATCTCTGAAACATAGATGTAGGCACCCTGCCTTAATCATTTCCTTTGTATCACTACAGTTCCAGCACAGCTTTCCCTGCGCTGAGGAAGTAGAGGGATTGTTGGATGAATGCATGCATGGACCTGAGCCTGCAGTATCAACCAGAAACACTTAGGAAACCTAACCCCAGATGTGACAGTGTCAGGAGGTGGGGTCTTTGGGAGGTGATTAGGTCATGAGGGTGGTGCTCCCAAGATTGAGATTAGTGCCCTTACAAAGGAGGCCCTAGAAGACTCTTTGATCCCTTCCATGTGAGGACACAGAGAAAAGACACCATCTAGGAACCAGAAAGCAGGCTCTTACCAGACACCAGGGCTGCCAGTGTCTTGATCTTGGACTTCCAGCCTCCAGAATGTGAGAAATAAATTTCTGTGGAGTCACTCAGTTTGCTACCTTAGTTATAGCAGCCCAAACGGACTCAGACAATGAATAACTCTCTCTTCTTGTCTTTGATGCAATTTGAGAGGCTAAACAACAGCATAAATCTGACTCAATCAGAGTGCTTACCGTTTTCTGAATGCGATAGGAAGACATTTTATGGATTAATTAGGTGAAACATTGGTGGCATGACACAGTGGCTAAAGATCTAACTTCACAAATGTTCTCATAACACTAAATAGATTCCCCCTTAAAATTCCAGAGTTTAGCCATCTTTGTGTGGGCTGAACATGTCACATATCACGTGGGGTTTTTTGTCTGTTACTTTTCCAGGCTTGTATTCTAGCTGAAGAAACACACACACGATTCTTACATGGAAACTTACTGCCCATCACATAAAAGGATAAGAACTACTCCACTTCATCTAAATAATGTCCCATTAATGAGAAGAAAGCCATTTGTGGAATATGTAAAAATTATTGTTTGTAATTAATGACAAACTGATGACAACAGGAAGGGAGCCAGTGTTTCCTGAGCCACCTCTGTAGACTCGATACCACAGCAAGCAAGGCCAAACAGTTACTTCATTTCACTTCCACCCTGACACATAAAGAAAACCTAAAGAGAAGCCAGGGCTTGGTTAAGGTCGCCGGCTAATAAATTCGACTGTGAACCTGGGTCTGCTGCCTCCAGGGTCGAGTTTGCTTTACTCTTTTACCCAGGCCTGGAAATACGGCACCAAATCTACCTGCACACAGAGTATTCCATCAGAGAACAGAACTGCAAACCAAGGGCATTAACTCACACGCTGACTAAGCTTACCTGACAGCTAATCATGTGCTCGGATTTTTTCCCCACTGCCTCTTTGCTAAGTGAGTTCAGTAAGGTTTGCCTGACAACCTTAATGAATTACAGGCAACAAAGTCAATTTTCTGTCAAATGGCAATAGTGAATCATTCACAAGAGAAAAAAGCAGAAGGCTGAGTATTAATTTGGGTCCTTAACTGATTTTCTCTCCCCTAACATTGGGACCACAGAGAGATTGGGATTTACATGGCAAATAGAACAATGGTGGTGTTATGTTTGAAGGCAGAAGGCCTGCCCAATGCCATAAAACCTCCTTCAACAATCTACTTCTGTACCTATAATTTATCACTGGAGAGTATTTCTTTTGCATTACCGATTTTAATGGCCTCGAGTCCTCATGGAAAATAACTCTAATTATTACATGCAAATTTATTATGAATAATTAATAATAAGTAAAGCATGGATTTGACAGTTTACTAACAAACCAATGTGAGAATTAGAGAAACAATAGGGCCATAAACACATGCGTTGTGACTATAAAAAGAAGTCAGCTCCATGAGAAATACGTTGTTTAGAAAGAAAAAAGGCATCAGGGCACAGTAAAGGGCCTTGCCTATTTAGGATGTGGGCAGAGGCTACTTTGGGTTCTCCACATTTGAGTTTGGGACCTAAATGGACTGCTTGCAAAGCTTAAACCTGTTAGAAAATCCTTTCTTGGAGGTCCTGCCCCCAATGCCAGCTCTGGAGCTCCTTCAGAGAGGGGGAGGTTGACAGGAAAGGACCCAGGGAGAAAACCGAGACCTGAAACAGTCTCTATCGCTTGCTTTCCATTTGCACCTGAGCAAATTCTTAACCTCTAACCTGATATCCTCATTTTAAGATTCAGATACTAATGAAGACTATGTAAGACAATGCATGCACAAACATCTAGAACATAGAACCGGCCAACTGAAAGTTAGCTGAATACGCCTCTACACCACCCCCCGCCAATAATGGAGTCAATATTTTCTTAAAATACTCCATTGAGCTGGACACGTTAAAGTTTCTCACCTAAGAGGATATTTTAAAAATCCAATATATCTACAGCATTTAAAATGCATTCATCTTACTAAAAGAAAATCAAATATTTATTTTTTTTAAATCAGTCTTATATAGAAACTAAACGCTATAAAATCTTTAAAGTAAAAATTGTTCACCAATCTCAACTAATTTTCTAAAATGTTACTAATTTTCTCGGATTTATCTGAAAAACAATCATATTTGTAGCACAAAATAATTTAACCTGAAAATTAGAACTGGTGGACTCTAATGACTTCACACTTATTTTCACATAAGAAAAATTTCCTATTTGTTTCAGATCCACAAACCCATATAATCTATTAGTGCCTCCATAACACCATGACATAAAATAAATGGGGCACAATAAAAAGGAAAAGCAATTACCGATTTCAAATCTATTATCACTCTTGGACTCTCAACGCAAAGAGAGAAACAAAAGTGAAAGTGAGTGTGTACACAGACGAAGGCACATACATGGCTGCACGCACGTGTGTGTGCATGCACAAACAGTAGAGAACCTAGTGAACGTAATATATCACTGAATAGTGATACACTCAGCTCCTGAAGATTGGAGAGGCTCTGAAACATGTAACAGAGAGCAGTGGGGTTTATTCCCATTTCTGTGTGGAGAAACTGGAAGAATTGTTTACTGGCTTGTACATAGTAAGACAGTTATTGAGAAATGCAGACTTTACCTGACTTAGTAGATCTTGGTAACTTAATTGTTTAGACATTTCCGATACCTAATTATAAAGTAGTAAAAATAGGGGATCCAGTCACTTATTCAATATTCAAGAAATATTTTGAGAACTAATATTAGGTCTTCACATTATGAGGATAGAAATTTAATCCAAATCAAAAGAAGTACTACACCCAAAAGTCCTCAGTAAGTGAACCGTTTTTAGGATTGTAAGGTGTTATTTCTTTACATCATCTGCAGTACCCAAACTAGTTTCTTAATTCCAAAAAACTGTCTTTATTATAATCCTAAAACTACAAAAAGAAAATAGAATTCTGTTTCAGTGAGTAGCATTTCGATGTTTAACACATGATGATGCATTGTAACTGTCCTCTTTCTGTTGTATCATTATTTCAAAAGGATTCTTTTATAATTGTAATCACATGAATTCATAGTCACTAATAATTTGTTTCTATGTTGCCCCTTTATAAACTTAGATTGAGAATCTAGCCTGAGATATTTTCAAATTGCCCTGTAAAAAACCATACCACTCTTTTGGTTAGATAATTCCTAAGACAATCTTGGAATGAAAGAAAGGCAATTCTATCAACAGTCTAGAGTGTTCTTATTTCATAGTGCAGCCCGTCTAAGGCCAAACTGCTTAGAACCCACCCTATCAAGTGTTCCCTATGTTGCTGGTAAAAAGAAACTCCAAAGCAAGCAATCCAAAAATGTCTTGTTTACTTGGTAAAGTGCCACATTCTACATACAAGTATTTTGAGACTTGAAAAAGCAAGATGGATGGTTGACCCATGCTGTAAGACTACCTGAGCTTCTAAAAGACTTCTTCTTTTTTTCTTTTGTGAGGAAGATTAGCCCTGAGCGAACATCCATTGCGAATCCTCTTCTTTTTGTTGAGGAAGACTGGCCCTGGGCTAACATCCATGCCCATATTCCTCTACTTTATATGGGACGCAGCCATAGCCTGGCTTGATAAATGGTGAGTAGGTCCACCCCTGGAATCCGAACCTGCGAACCCCAGGCCACCAGAAGCGGAGTGTGCGAACTTAACTGCTATGCCACCAGGCCGGCCCCTAAAAGAATTCTTTGTTCAGGAAAAGAATGGAGAAGATGGCTTACAAACTCTTTTCTACAGAACACCCCTGACTGTCACATGGAGGTGATTTGAAGAGGCAAATCATGGCCTCCAGTGTTTGGTGCAGCTCAAGAACGCTGGCTATTTTATTTGTGAGAAAAAAGAATTACTTTAAACTGGTTGCTAACCAGTCTTTCAAGCTCACTTTCTTTGTATTGAAAACACTAAAGTACAGCAAATAGAAAGATTTTCTTATTCTTACACGTCAGCAAAAGATAATTTTTGATAATGGTCAATAGACAATATTAAAAAAAAAACAAAAAACACCCTCTAAGGCATAACAAACAGAGTCTAGCAACTAAATAAAGACTACAAGGGACATCCCGTAACCTGCAAGTTAGCTAACACTGAATTTACTTTAGGAGCATCTTGATTCATCTGTCATTTACCAAGGGGTGAGGATCATCACTATGTTTTCCCAGAACACCAGCACAAATGCACATCTACCCTTCATTATCTAGAGGAAAAATTAAAAAATAATTCATTTTAGTCTTTTTAATCTGGTTCTTTATTTTTTTTTGGTGAGGAAGATGGCCCTGAGCTAACATCTGTTGGCAATCTTCTTCTTTTTGCTTGAGGAAGATTAGCCCTGAGCTGACATCTGTGCCAGTCTTTCCCTGTTTTGTATGCAGGATGCAGCAACAGCATGGCTTGATGAGCGGTGTGTAGGTCTGTGCCCGGGATCTGAACCTGCGAACCCAGGCTGCTGAAGTGGAGCTCAAGAACTTAATGCTGCACCACCGGGCTGGCCCCAAGCTGGTTCAGTCTCTTTGCTGACATTTGATCAACTTTTAAATTAGGTTTGTTTTAACCTTATGTTGGACATTAATAACACAATAGGCCTATTCAACAGCCGATTGCATATTTATTCAAAGCAGTTTTATTTCTATTTTACCTGATGTCTTTCTTAATATTGCATAATGGTTTCTAAATTTTTATTAATTGATAATAGCTTAGGCTTGTTATTTTAGAAATAATAGATTTATCACTCTATTTATATGATTTAAAAATGTTTTTGAAACATTTAAAATTTTTTATGGAAACTAAGACAAGCTGTATTTTTGTTATTGCCATCTTCTCTTGCCATTTTGATTTATTCAAGCTACTGTTCACACTTCTGTACAAACAGATGAATAAAAAAATAAATAAAATCTTTATGAGCTATTTTCTTTAACTTCCTTCCTTTGATAAAGTATAGAAATTGAGACAGGTTTTACCAAAAAAATTCAAATTCCAACTGGAAATTAAATAGAAACAAGAGCTTGTTCCAATTAATAGCACCAAGAATAATAAGGCAAATCTATCATTCCTTCATATTTCTAAATACGTAAGACTGGTCTCTTGGTAAAGCAATTACCTCTCCACGAAGGCAGAGCATAAACATACAGGTTAGCATGTCAACTGGATTATAGCATTAGGTTTCAAACTGGATTCTGTTTCTCCTGGCACCACCCTGACTCAATGCCTCCCCATCTTTGGACCATTCCATGTATAACACCCTGCACAATGTTTTAGAATAGAACCTGGTTGTAAAGGAAGCTCATTGCTGTCTCAGGCCATGGTGTCTGGTGACCCCTGAGCTGGAAATGCTTTCTCCCGGATCTCCATACAGCTAATTTCTTATGGTTTAGGTTGTAGTGAATCTGCCCTCAGAAACGCCAGTTATTCTTTACCCCATCACCTTGTTTAATTTCCTTCTTGGCAGTCATATGATTGGAAATTGTGTATATTTTAAAGATTGTTTGATTTGTCTCCTCTATGAGACTATTCATTGGAGATCGAGAGCCCTTATCTCTTGCAGTCTGTCCCTTTACCCCAGGAACTTGCCCAGTGCCTGAAGCCTTGTTTATACTCAGTCAATATTTGTTAATTGAATGAAAAAATGCAGGACTGATCTTTTTAAATATTTATAATCTGGTAGCTTATTTCAATAAGGTTTCTGATGGTCAGTTTTGTCATTGGACAGCTTTTAGGTCCTGTAATAAATCATTTAGAATATGCACAATGATGATAAGATTCCTACAATATTAAGCTGGATTTGATTTTGCACAAACTGCCCAAGTTGCCAAGTGCCACATGAGAGGTTTCTGTTCCCAAAACCAAAATAAAAAACAAAAATCTGGAGACCATTCATAGAATCTGTTCTATGTGACCAACCAGTTGCCCCATCTGGAAAGATCTATCTTCAAGAACTCAAGCCCAGATCTTATAAACATCCTTGCCTAGTTATCCCTTTTGGCTACTACTGAGATTCAGGAATATAGCATCCCCCACAGAGGCAGGAAATTCAGTGAACTCAGCTTTGCTTGATGCACAGGGTTTTTGTTGTTGTTGTTGTTGTTTTTCAGGTGGTCTATAATGGAGCTTTCTGAACTGCAGAAGCATTTGAGAGGGTTTTAGCAGAAGAGAAAGAGTGGGCAAGACTTAGATATGGTGCTATTACTGAGCAAAAGTTTACTTTATATTCTGGATGGGAAATCAAGCAAAAATCTCGGAGAAGAGGGTTTTCTTAAACTCTGTGTGTATGTTTATTTCTGGATTCTTCTTCTCTCGTGCATTAGCTTCTCTTATATCCAACAGAAGCAGGTTTCTGATGTTTTTCTGAACTTCATAACCAGAAGCACTGCTTTGGGGAGCACTAAATTATCTGCTGCATCTCAATCGGGTAAACTAGCTAAACTAGCAGATCCAAAATGCAGTTTATGGAACACCATACTATTTTTAAAACTGGGAGAAAATGTTGTGACCACCTTTTCAGTGTCATGGATAAGCCCAAAAAGTATTTCTGACTTCCAATCTCAGAAAAAATATTATGGTATCTTCCACATTAGCTAACAGTTAATCTATCATATTTATAACACAAGATTATGTGTAATGGGATAGATATAGTGGACTGGAATACATTCTTCACCAAAGAAACTGCAAGAACAAATCCATATATTATTTCTAGCAGACACAGCACTAGTTTCAGTAATACCAGAAGGAGATTAAAATAAAGCAATTCTGTTTCCATAAGAATTTACCTATGTACGTCTCTGCTCAGGGATTTCTTCCTCATAGGGATGCCAAATAAATATTAAGTGATAAATAACCTTGTTGAATTTCACTAGTCTTCTGTTCTGGATTTAATTCATATGCAAGAAATTAAAGATTTTCTTTTTTTGGGATAAGGGGCAGAATATGTACATTACCAGTTTTCCAAAGAGTAATTATTGATATGTTTTTATATCGAGATATACTTTACTATTCATACATTTTAATGCTGTTGAATATTTTGAAATAATAAAATTAGTATTATGTAGTTGGCTTCAAATGAACATAATTTCAGTCACTCAGAGATTGGCAATATTTAGCACCAACACTGATTTTCAGTTCTGATTGTTTTCTTCCCATGGAATAATTAATTGAGGCCTCCCACAAATGCTGGTTGGGGTGATCCAGTGGGTGTGGCACATGTAGAAAACCCCCGTGGGCTGGATAATTACAAACCATGGCCACAACTCAAGCCTAAACTCTACCTTAATTTCCATTGCATCTTGCATTGGCATTCAAGGCATGTGTGATTCATCCACTAAATACACGGAGTTATATCTCCCACTCTGTCCTTATACACACTCTGTGTTCTCGCCATGTGGGCCTCCATGTTATTTAAGCAACAAAGATGTTACTTAAAAGGAGTCTTGAGACTATTCCTTCCTGCTTTACTCACATGTCTTTTTTCCTTTCTCAAGAGGAAGCCCCTGGAAACCCAGGCATGTCCTAATAATCTTGATGTCCACCTAACTTAACATGATGTCTTATATATATTAGTTGCAGAAAATGTTTTGCTTGGAATTAAATAACTTTATAATAAAATGAAGTTATTGGCTTCACCTTAGAGCAAATAATTATAGCATAAATATCAGTCCTGTGCCAATCATATCTAAATGCTAAATATTATTAATAGATTTATATTTATACACTGGGAAATTTGCATAGACTGCTCAAAGAGGCATAATTATAAATATGTTCATAAACACTTATTTCATATACACATTTTATTAAATTATAATCACTATGGGTAAATTAAATCTTATTAATAGAATAAAAAGTATTGTACATATTCATATTTACTGGATTATATTAGTGACAAGAATTTAACCTTTTGTACTTTTCTTTTGTAATAGTAGGTCTATAAAGACCTATCTTGATTATGTTCAGTGTTCAGAAAGGAGTATTTTTAGACAATATACAGAAATGTTTAAAAAAACAAATATTGGTAAAATTAAATTTATGAATAACAAATACTCGATATAAGTGTCTATTCTGTTTAAAGAAATATAGAGTATATTTCAAGTATACATATATAAAACATACAAACATATGCATATACATATTTATGTATATACTTTGAGAAAGTTAAATGACTTTCTAGAGTCTGAAATTTAGTAAATGGTCATGGATGATGCTTTCTTCTGTTTAATAATGTCTCAATCCTGGGAACTACCCCAAGCTGAAAAAAAGACAAATAAAATCTGTTTTAATAGATATGAAAGGATAAAAATCATGCAGAGTGTGTTTCTGACCACAACAGAATGAAATGAAAAGTCAACATCAATAAAATTGGTAGGGAAACCTCAAGTATTTGAAATCAAACAACTTTCTTCTCAATAAGAGAAATAGAAAATAATTTAAACTAAACTACTACAAAATACAACTAAGTTACTACAAGATGTGTGGCACCCAAATTGAGTAGTGTTTGAAGGGAAATTTATAGCTAACTCTTATTATCATATAAAAGAAGAAAGAGCTAAATCAGTGACCTTACATTCCACTTAAGTTGCTAGAAAAAGAGCAGAATAAACCAAAAGTAAATAGAAGGAGAGGAAAAAGAGAAGAAATGAGCAAACTTTAAAAAAAATAGATAATTGAGAATGTAATAAAACCAAAGTTTGGTCTTTGAAAAATCAGGAAATTGAGAAAGCCTTAGCTAGAAATAAAGGAAAAAAGGAGCAAATACAAATTACCAATATTAAAAATAAAAAATGATTTATCATCACAGCTTCTACAGACATAAAAAGGATTAAAACTACTATTAAAACTTTGTGCCAGTGCACTTGATAATGGAGATTAAATGGATAAATATCTTGAAAAATGTAATTTACCAAAATTGACACAAGAAATAGAAGATCTAAATAGCCCTAAATCTAGAAAATACATTGAAATAATTTTTTAAAAGACTCAACAAAACTCCAAAAATGGATGACTCTCTGTTGAATTTTGTCAAGGAATAATACCAAAATTAAACAAACTTCTTCATAAACAGAGGAGGAAAGAACACTGCTCTGTTTGTTTTTTTGAGATCACCCTTAGAGCAACACCTGGAAAATGTTGCCAAAAAAGGGAAATTGCAAACCAAAGTCTTTCATGTATATAGACACAAAAATTCTGAATAAAATATAACAAGTTGAACCCAACAATATACAAAAGGATAGAAGTAGATTTTACCCTAGAATGCAAGGTTGTATTGACATTAAAACAACTAATCAACGTAATTGACTATATTAATAGAGAAAAAAGGAAGAAAAAAGTACCACCATTTCAATTGATGCAGAAAAAAGCATTTGACACAATTAAACACTTATATTCATAGTAAAACCCTTGGAAAAGTAGTAATAGTAAATAGAACTGTCTCAAATTGATAAAGGACGTTTATGAAAAACATTCAATCAACATATCAGTCAAGTTCCAGTCAGGAGACAGAAACCCCACCAGTAATTTGGACAGGGAAAACTTAATATAAAGAATAATTAATTTTCAAGCATAGTTTCTTGCAAGATATGTTCGAATGAGCGTTATTTTGTGTTAGGAGGGAGAAAAATCTGAATTTGGTTTAATATTTACACACTCCTATTTCTTACTACCCTCATTAAATTTGAGTCTTGAATAATCATCAGCTGAACTATAAGAGTTGAGCATCTTACATTACTGAATCTTTTTTTTTGAGTACCCAAGAAAGGAAAAAATAATAGCAAATAGGGCCCTCCCACCAAGCTGAGATTCAGAATTTCTTCGGGAGGAATGTCTATTGGTCCACTGGACAGTGGAAGTGTCTGCTGAGGTTCTACAGTTCAGAGCTGGCGGGCTGTTGAGCCTTTCTGGGAAGCCACCCAAGGGATGCCCCCAAATCCCTGTGGAGGATGATGCCACTGGGGTTCTGGCACAGTGCAAGACAGCCACGTGGCACAGAAGCTGGAAGAGAGGGAACACTGGAACTCACAGGAAAAGTGCCTCCTCCCACAGTGTCCCAGCAGCCACCGGGAAAGCTTAACATCGTGCTGTCCAGTGAGAAATGTTTACAGGGCACTCTCCAGTTTCACAAAGTGAGGAAAGAGGGCATATCTGGAGATCAGAGGCAATACATTGGTGACCGGCACAAACAACGTCATCTGTAGTGATATTAGCTCCCCGCAGTGTTCAGAACAAGGCACAGAGACTCACTTTTATCACTTCTATGCAACATTGTGCTGAAGGTATTAACCATTTCAGTATAGTCCAAAAAAGGAATAAAAGGCCAAAGGGAGGAAGCAAAGCTCCCCCTCGTTGCAGATGATATGATTGTTTACATTTTAAAAAATCCCAGAAAATCTTCCAAACAGCTTATAGAACTAATAATTGAACTTAGGAAGGTCACGGGATACAAGGTTAACAACGAGAACAAAAAACAACGGTATTTTATGCATCATCAGCAAACAATTAAAAATGAAATTTAAAATACAACAGCATTTGTAATAGCAGAAAACACTGAAAGTAGTTAGGAATAAACCTAATTTAATATTTTCTGAGAGAAATTAAAGAACACCTAAATAAATTGAGGGATATGTTATATTCATGTATTGGAAGACTATTGCTAAAATGGCAATTATTCCCAAATTTATTTATAGAGTCAAAGCAATTCCGTCCAAAATCCCAAGGGAATCTTTATAGAAACTGACAAACTGATTCTAAATGATTCTATGAAATGCAAAGGACCTAAAGTAACTAACACAATAATAATAATAATAAAAGAACAAAGTTGGAGTACCTACTCTACGTGATTTCAAGACCTACTGTGTAGCTACAATAATCAATGACAGCAAAAAGACAAACAGATCAATGGAACAAAATAGACAGTGCAGAAATAGTTCTTCACATACATCAGAAATTGATTTTCAACAATGGTGCCAAATCAATTCAATGAGGAAAATGAAGTCTTTTCAGCAAATGGTGTTGGATCAGCTGAATATCTATTTTTTTTAAAATAAACATCAACCATTACTTAGCACCATACACACACAAAATAATCAACTATATATGAATCATAGTCTGTTCAACAAATAGTGCTGGGATAATTGGATATCCACATGGCAAAAGATGACTTTAAAATCTTAATTCATATCACATGAAAATTAACGCAAAGTGAATCATATAACTAAATCGAAGAGAGAAAACTACTAGACTTTCAGAAAAAACATAGGAAAAAGATTTGTGATATTGGGGTATGTAAATATTTCTTATATATTGCATAAAATCATAAAACATGCAAAGACTTTTACACAAATGATGATAGCAGTTTTATTTCTAATAGCTAAAAACTGGGGGGGGGGGGGAACACTATGACAAACCAAATGTCCATCAACAAGGGATAAACCAAATGTGACATATCTATACAATGGAATAGTACTTGTGAATAAAAACAACGTACTGTTGTTACATAAAGAAACATGGATAAATCTCAAAAATCATTATTCTGAGTAAAGGAAGTTAGGCAAAAAAAATACATAGCATATAATTCAGTTTATGTAAAATTCTAGAAATTGCAGAGCAATCTGCAATTAGTGGTTGCCTGGAAAGGAAGAATACAAAGAAGAATGGATTACAAAGGGACAATAAAATTTTGTGGATGAGAGAAATACTCGTGATCTTGACGTTTCATGGTTATATGGGAAAACTCATCAAATTTTAAGTTTTCAATACATATGGCTTTTTGTTTATTAAACTTAAAAAAGTGTGAAAAATTAAAGGATTCTAGTCTAGGAAACTAGTCAATCTAGTTTTCAAAATACTGTCTCCAGCCCTTGTGCAAAGAAATCTAGACTACATCCTATGTAAGTTGGGCTATTTACATACAGAGACCTACTTCAGGAAACGCAAATAGCAGGGTTTCAGAAAAACCTGGCAAATCAACTAATAATTATACAAACTTTATCTGTTCAAAGAGATTGGCAACATATAAACACACTATTGATATATGAAACCAAATCATTGCAACACAAGGTATTATAGGAAAAGGTAAGCTTTATTCTAGAAGGCTCCTTTGAGATTTTGTCAAAGGAGAGAATTTAAGAGAATTTCCAAATTGAAGTAACTGAACCCTAGAAAGTTTCAAATTATTTTGGGGCCAGTGTTTTGTGGATGTCTCTCCTTGTGGCTCTGGAATTACCAGCATATGGAATTGACAAGGCTGCAATTGTTAATTAACCGTCTAGAGCACCGGTTGCAGCTGCTGCTAACCGCGTGCACTTCCTTTGGCCTCCACCATATATCATTTTTTATCAGAACATTTGTGTCAGGCCCACAGAAGACCTGTATGGGAGCATACCTGATATACCCATTGGTGTCAGCTTTGGCCGTCCTCAACCTCCTGTCCGCAGCCATCCTCCTTTCTCCTCTTCCTCTAGACCTGAATTTGGGACTCTCCAAACACCACGTGCCCCAATGTCCACGCAAACCACAGACCTTGTTGCTCTCACCTGCCTAGCACCCCGATAGCTAAAGGAGCAGGGCAGTAAGTGCAAGTCCTGATGGAGGGACAGGGAGAGAACGGGCTGGGATGTGCCAAGCATCAGTAACAGCAGGGACAGCTCAGAGAATGACCCCATTATGCCCACGGCTCTGCTACCTGACCACTCTTCCCAGAGACCACTCTTCCCAGAGGAAGTTGGGTCTGCAGGGATGGTGGGAGATCTACAGGTAGCCTGCATTATATCTCACAAATGAGGGAATTTCATATAATGAAGCAAACATCGGAAACTGCTGTCGATCAATTGGATGAGGCCCGCATTTCTGCTTGGCAACTGTTGGTGGGAGCCGAGCAGCTGGTGCTGCATTGTATGACCATGATTCTCCAGTTCACCACAAGGTCTTTGACTGTCTTCTTACACCGGGTCTGTTTCACTAATTTACATTCTCTGCTCGACTCCAGTGGACACAGGAGTTTGTGACCCTTGTCTAGTGAGTGAGAGGCAATGAAGACCTCTGAGTCAAAACAACACTGCCCTTAGCCTTTCTTGTGAGTCCACTTCCATGGGGGCCTGCAGTTCAGGCGCTGGGCTCTCCTTAAAATTGAAGTGTAATCATGCAAGATAATGTCAATTTTTATAAATCAACAACTCAGAATGAATGAGTTTATCATCATTACTTTATTCTTTATTCAATTAGCTTGCTATTCATATCATTGATGTCATGAGAAAATGGGAAACCTGACAGGGACATTTGGAAAAAGAAAGTGTTCTTAGATGGAGAGGTCAAATAGGATGCCACAGAGGAGAGGTTAATCCTGATAGGAGCATGCCAGGGAAAATGGGAGAAAGAAATTAGGTGCAGAAAAAAATAAGGGTCCCTACAGACAGCGCATTCTACTGAGCATGGCCACACCATCTACTGCTTCAGCACTGCCTCCCAGTCACCTCCTTAGAGTGTTAATCTTCCTTTACTGTAGCTGTTTCCTCAATATCCCTCAATCTTTTCAATTATGCCCTTTTTTAGCATTGAGCTGATAGCTTCTCTCGAAAAAGCTGTGCCTTTGGCTTTGCATTTTGAATGGAAATGTGCAAAAATCTGTCATTTAGAATATGCATTTGATGGAGCAATGCAGGAGCCACTAACACTCAAAGTCTGTAGAGAATAACTTATCCATCAAGCATTGTCTATTTAAAAAGATATGCATAGTATTTTATCCTAAATCATGAAAAACATTTATTATGCTATGTAGTAAAGTCTCATATGAAGAGTACAGGTCCAATGTGAAGCTTAAATGATCCTTTCAATGTCCCCATGTAAGCAACATACATTGCATTTGAAAGTAGTCCACTCTTTGATGGTGTTTCTGATTTTAATGAGCATAAATTTATGAGTGCGATAATAGTAAATAGTCTCAACTACTCCACCTGTGTAAATTATGTACCACTTCCTTCCTACCTCTATCATCACTTTTCAAAGATAGTATTTGGCTAACTCTACTAGATTGAAAAAAAAGCACTATATATGCCAAGCATTTGCTTTTTAGAAATATCTAATCTAAAAACTATTTTCTGATGCATGGGCACATAAGGTGTGAAAACCATTAAACCTAAGCAAGAAAATATTTTGATTAATGCATCTGTATCATATTCAAGACAAGCTTGGTAAATTTTACATGGGATGATCATGGACCAGTATGAATTGATATCATGAGCAGAGAAAATGCTATGGAGGGTCCATGTAGAGTCTGTGACAGATTGAGAAGCTGTCTCCTTTAGGAAGGCATTTTTAGAAACTTTCAAGAGGCCCAGGTTTTATTTAGCTCAATTTTCTCTTTGGGCTGAAAGGTTGCAGGTTCTATGAAGAATTCCCTTGCCCTCTTTCCTGCTCACTCTCTGATTCTCCCTCTCAAATGGAACATACACCTCAGGCATTCACTGGGGAACTGTTTCCTTGAAGCAGAGAGCCAGCCACAAAAATTTTGTTATGTTAGAGCTTTCTAAAGGAAAAAGTAACAGATGTTTGTTATAAAGTCTACGGAAGTAAGTAGTAGTCAAACAAGAGTCATAACCCTACAGCTTCTGTTTGAGGGTTTAGTGTGGGATCAATACAATCTTTGAGCTTGAGCAGTTGTGCTGAGAATAAGGTTCAGAGAGAAAATTGTCTGATCTTAAGGTGATTGTGAGACAGAGGCCAACAAATCTGGGCTCAGGGCATGAAGCCAGCGAAACCCTATCAGGGTCAGTTACCTCAGATGCAGGGTTAGGAGGACAGGTGCCAGCTCCATTCTGAGGAAGTTCCCAAGAGCAAGCTTTACTATCCATTCATGGAAAGACCCTCCCCAGCCTGCTGCACCCCCTTAGGGCGAGGATGCCCCCAAAAAAAATATTTGAAGGCTTTGTTCACTTATGCCTACATGCCTGGAAGCTGTGAGCAGATTTCGGAATTCTGCTTTAGTTAATACCTCAGGTTCTAAGAGAGAAGCAAGGGAGAGGTAAGCCAGAAAATTGAGGTTTTGGAAAGAGGGGCCAATATTTCTGTTCCTGGAAGCATTATTTGAAAAAAATTTCTAAATTTAAAGGCTTTGGGCTGAAAATACTCTTAATGGCTTATACAATTTTTATTTATAATACTATTGGCTGTACAAACTCATAAAATGCCTAAATATCAAAATAACTCCAGAATAACGGTAACATCTTAAAAGTTTGAAACAAGACTCCTTCTAAGATAAATATTTACCTTGATTTTTTTTAGTACATTCAGATACAAAGCGAATCATATTTATATGCGAAAGGAGGGTGATTGCATTTATTATGGTAAAAGAAAGAATTGTTTCAGGTACTAAGTAATGACCTATTTCTTTAATTTTGTGAATTTGAAGTGTATGACATATTTTTGTATAGAGCATTCATTGCTTTAAAAATTATTTTGTAAACAAGGAATGTACATTTATTCAATTAAAATTCATTTGGTGAGTGTGTTCTAAGTACTTAGCTTCTGGGGAAGATAAAAGGATAAATCAGCATAGGTTTTGCTATCCAAACACTTAGAAGGAGGAGCAGGAGAAAGAGTAAATCTTAAACATCATTCATCTACAAATCTGGTCATCCACATAAAGTTCATTTAAAGTCTTGGAAATCCTAAGTCTGATTATTTATAGCTCTTTATTGCTTATTAGTATGGATAGCTTCCCAGTAAGCCATTTTAACAAACTATTTTTACAGATTCTCTACCATGAAGAATAATAAAAGTCAATTAATATCTTACTGAATTTTTGACAGTTTATGTCCCTTTTCCCAGAAAACAGGGACTAAAGAAAATAATAATTTCATTTCCTGTTGAGAGAGAATGGAAAAATGATTCTTGGTGAAATTTGATTATGCCTAATACTGTGGAAATTCCATTTCCTTGCTGACACAATCCTGCGACACCGTCATTTCTGTTCGCTTCAATTAGTCCATCTGCCTGGCTGCCTCTGCACAGCAAAGATGTAACTGTCTCTCAGTCTCAACAAGTTCTGTTCTACCTCTTTCGGTTTGGGCCCTTGAATAGAAAAACAACGTAGAGAGATACAGGTGTAGCAACAGACAGAGATGGTTATAGCTACAGATGGGTTTATATAGACGGTCTATTGCTATCAATCAGGAATTATTGATATTTCGTGGCAGAAAATTCTTTGTCATGTGGGGCTGTCCTGTGCATTGTAGGACATTTACCCACATCTCTGTATTGTACCTGCCACATTCCAGTAGCGCCCCACCCAACTGTGACACCAAAAATGTCTCCAGACATTGCCAAACATCCCCTGGGGCATAAAATCACCCCTGGTTGAGAAATACTGATATAATTTAAAGCGTATGTTGAGAAAGGAAATTTGGAAGATGTATTAAACAAAATTATTTTTTATTTCACCATCTGAAAATATGTATGTAGAATAATGAACATGGCTGACAAATTCACATAATTATGGAAATGTAATTGGTTTATATGAGAGGACCAAACAGTGCCACTGTCCCCCTCAACTCGTCTGCAGTGCCCTCACTAAGTTATGAGAACCTGTTTAATCAGATACCTAAGCACTGGTTGGGTTACTGGGCTCTGACAGTCTGGGATATCACCTCTGTACAGTGGGCTCTTCTAATGCTTCCTCACTGAATCTGCAAGACCCATTTCTCGAGGGCCCTCCCTTGCCATGGGCTGGTCTTGTCATGCTGGTTGTTCCTTCCAGTCCCTGACCTTGTGGTTGACCAAACATAATGAGATGTCAAGATATGTATTTAGTGTTAGTATGAGACTCCAGTCCCTATAGAAGCTTTTATACACACTTTTTACCCTACATTTATTAGAGTCTTAATTGGGGCATTAGTCACCAGACAGCCTAAAAATAAAATGATGCTTTGATTTTTATCCAACTATTGATCTGTGAATGGCTCCCTCAGGACCTCCTACTGGCAATGGAGGACAGGAAGGCAGAATTTTAGACATTGCTGGATCTCTAGTGTAATATAGTCTGAATGCATTTGGAACCCAGGCTAGCCCTTAAAAGTTCTCAAGTTCTAAACATCATCAGACATAGTTAATATTATATAGGTTTCTTAGTTGATGTTTAATGCATTCCAACACATTCTTATAGTTTAGAAAAAAAAAACAATTGGAATGAACTGTAATATTTTAGCAACAGTTATTCATGATTTCCTGATTTTAATGGCCCTATCACAGTCATCTCAAACTTCTTCATTACCATCATTGCGGAAAATTAGGGATAATCTTGTAAAAGTTAGAGAGGGAGAGAGAGTCAAGATAACTGCAAAAGTTCCTAGGCCTTGTATTCTACAATAATCATGCAGCAATATATACTGATTTTCCACATTTGCATGGCACAGTTTTTCTTCATAGGTTCACTTTTACTCACTTTTTGAGGTTATAATGGGATTTCTTTTCAAAGTTTGATATTATAATCACAATTGGAAATTGATGTCAACTTCAATTATTTTCTGATTTGAGGACAAATAGACACTACTTCAAACTCAGAGAACATCTACTGGAAAACAGTCACTATGTTGGACAAACTCCTGCTCATCCAGAGTAGAGTTATATTAAGTCAAGTTGGGTTATATACACAGAGGACAGTGATGGGTAGCCCTGAATCAGGAATATTTTAAATCAAAATGGCCCCATGAAGATTGACTATTTTAAAGTCAACATATCTGTCATCACTAGAGAAGACACACTCACAGCACATTTCTTAGCCTCAGAGGATGTATATTCTATTTAACATACTAGAATACGGAGATATACAAACCCCAACAAGAGGCCACTTTAGAGCCGGTGTGATTTCAAAGGAGCACATGCTTTAAGGTCTAGGTTTAGTGGTAAGTACTAAAGGAGTTTAGAAAAAAAGAACCTTTCTTGGGTGTTGTTTTTTAACTTGGGGTGCACAGGGAAAATTCCCTGAAATAAATATAATGTGAAATGGGTTTTGAAAGTTGGATATCATTTAGGTGGGCAGAGGAAGAGATGAGGAAGTGGGGATGACAAACGTATTCTTTGATATGGTCAGATCAAGGAATAACCCATAGATCCATTCAACTAAATACGAAAACTCCCGTAGTGCTATAGACTGAATGTCTGTGTCCTCCCTTACCAAATTCTATATGTTGAAATCCTAACCCCTAGTGTGATGGTGTTTGAAGAGGGGCATTTCGGGAGGTGATTAGGTAACAAGAATACAGCCCTCATGAATGGGATTAATGCCCTTAAAAGAGACCCCAGAGCTCCCTTGCCCCTTCTGCCAGGTGAGAACACAGCAAGATGGCGGCCATCTATGAACCAATAAGCAGTTCCTCATTAGGCACAGAATTTGCCAGCACCTTGATCCTGGACTTCCAGCCCCAGAACTATGAGAAATAAAGTTCTGTAGTTTATAAGCCACATAGTCTATGGTATTCTCTTGTTACAGTCCAAATGGACTGAGGCACAGAAGGAACGAATGGAAGAGACTGAGGACAGAAATGTAGTTTGGAGTCAGATTGTAGAGTTCCTTGAATACCAGGATCATGTTTACTAGAAATGTTCATGTTATTGGCAATATAGATGAGGACAGGACTGCGGCCAATGTTTCAGGATTAGAAAGGATGAGCCCAGGGTAGGAATGTCATTGTATCCATGTATTGGTCAACCTACTATAGAACAGGGGCCTTCATGGAGCATTTTCTGTGATGATCAAACTAGGTTGTCGATAATGAAGTTCTGCCACACAATAAAAAGTTTAGGATTGTATGACTATGTGGTTGGACCTCCGTGGAGATTTGAGAAGCAAGAGAAGGTACAGAGTCAATAAAGGCCAGAGATTCAAAAAATAGCAACTGTAAGAGAGCTTATAAAAATTGGTTTTAATTCTATTTAAAGTGTAGATTTCTATTTCTAATTTTGGGCAAATCTTTTCTCTGGTGCTTCACAGAAGTCTTAATTTACCTCTCAATAGCTACATGTTAAAATTTAATTTATTGATGGAGGCATACATCATATATACATTTGTGTGCTTGTAGTATATAAACAATCCAAAACGATAACATAAATTGTACATTTTTTTTACTTTAAAGATTTTTTTTAAATAGGGTAAATAATATATTCTTCACTAAAGTTCAGGTTACAATGTAAACATCAATAATTCTATGTTTTGTTAGTTGGGGATTAAATCTAAAGTTTATGTTATTTAGAAAAAAATCTTTGCTGTGGTTAAACAAAGGAGATTTCTTTATAATAAAATGTTCAAATTGTTTCAGAAAACAACTATCGGGTATTTTTTGTTTTTAGTGCACATTTTGAGCTACTAAAAACAGCTTTTGTGTAGCAGTAAAACAACAACAGCACATGACAGCTCTAAGTGACAACTTTCATGACAACTCCGTGGATCTGTATCTCATACATCAATCCTCTCACAAAAGTATCTTTGGTTTGAATTCCAAAGCTGCTTTAAGTGTTGTGAGTTAATTGTATTTGAGAAATAAGCAACCATTCCAAGACAGAATGGAAAACAAATGGCATTCAAGTCCTCCCCAATAATTAGAATTTGATACTATTTATAACTACTTTGCCCATAAACTAATGTTGAAATGTTGCCACCCTCTCATGTGTTTGTCCTAACAATACTCATATTCTATTTCACATCATTTTTATTCAAAATTTTATATGAGTAAAGACCCATAGCACTTAGCAGTTGTTGGTAGAATTGTGTTTCTATGTTTTGCCTATTGGTGTTTTGATACCCAGAACAGTGACTTCTGTCCCCAGAATAGTTACCATACCCTCATAAAATGTCCACTCAAAAAGATATTTTAAGTGTGGAGATAGGAGGAGGAATTATATGATTTAATATAGAAATGAAAGCATCTCCATTAAGGACAGGAAACAGGCAGAAATATGACATATTTGTTTTCTGTCTCAAATGAAAAATCATAGGTAACTGAGTAATATACGTGAACCTGAGAAGTCTTCTCTTATCAGCCTTCCTTGCTTTCTCTAGGAAAAATATTTAAGTTAGTAAAAGAATCATGATGTCACACATATAACTCACCAATATTTATAAAGCTCTCTGAGGCACAGACATTAATTTGTATGGTATTCACTGGAACCTCGAAATAAAATACAATAAATCTCATTGTTCTAATCTTAATATTTCCACTACTGATCCTGTTATAACATTGAAAATATTCAATATTTTAATATTGGCAAGAATGCTGTTTTCTAAACTTTGTAGTTATTAACATATAAAATGATCACAGTATCACCAGAACATAAGAGGATAGTAAATTGTTTAAAGACAGGTAGTTGATCAAATTAACATTTAAGACAGATTTCCATCAGAATAGGATAGAATTATAGGAATTATAATAGAATTATAGGAAATGAAAATATTGACAAAGAAGTATTTTTTAAGAGTACATATTTTCTAGGCACTTTTTTAATGGAGAGAGAAAGAATAACTTTTAACACAGTCATATGCCTTAACAGTCGAATAATCTGGATTCCCTGTTTCATTTTTTTGCCATTCATATTTGCAGTTTTGAATACAGTTCTTTCTTTTATTACAACATAACACTATTCCCTAGTAACATCAATAATTTGGAATGAAAACTAATCAATACCTAATATTTAGAAGAACAGGAAAGAGGATAAGAAATCTTGCATCAAATTAGTAAGGATTGTAAATGTAGATACTTTGTTCAAACATCCAAATGAAGGACCACACATGTGAGATGGGAGAAAGAAAGTCTATCTGACTGATTCAGAAAGGAGATTGCTGTGTGCAGTACATGACAGAAAGGGCAAATGGAGAAGTGTTTCTAAAAACAGACCACAGATATTATAGATGACCCAGAAAAAACTAGAAGGCATTGTAGAGTTTTTTTATGTAGAGGTTTTTTTCTCAATCCGCAAAATCACGAATAAAGTATGATTTTTGTGTATTACTGCTAACATTAGCATCGATACCATTTTATATACCTAAGCGGTGCAATTCCTTCTGCCTACTGTCAATTTTCTACAAGACTTTCTATAGTAAACAATTTCTAATTAATGCAGAATTTTAAAACCAGAGAATAAAGCTTTATTTGCCATATATGTATATATTTAAATATGTTCTCCAATTTAGATAAGAAAATCCAATTTCTTTGAAAGGGATATTCCTTTCCTTTTGCCAAATTAGAAAAAAGTCGATATAGTTGTACAGGTACATTTTTTTTGCTTGTTGATAAATGAAAAACATAACTTAAAATTATCGTAGGAAATATTTTTCTTTCTTCATGGTAAAAATTAGATCAAAAGAGAAAACTAATGGGGAATAGAACATATTATGATCGTGTAAACCAAAAATTTTCCTGAGTGTTGTATTCCTTCACGTTTTTAGCCCCTCACCTCCGATGTGCTTTTTATTGAATGTATTCTCTGACAATATAGTTCCTTTTGTTGTTCTCTGAATTGTATTTATGCATTTCTTTGTGCTTTTTCTCTCAAATCCACAGTTGCTTAAAAACAATGGTGTATTTTAACTTTCCTTAAATTACCTTGACAACACTGTTTTAGAGATCTTGAACAATTTGATGTCTATAAATGAAGTCAATGATTGCTTTCAATAAGAAGTTATGTGTTTATGTAGTGAAAAAATTCTGCAAAAACCCACAGTCTTTACTTTTTCTAGTAACTAAAATTTTCTTTTCTGATAAATTCAAATATTAATTCTAATTAAGTTTCAGAAACTGAGTCAAAGAGAGCTACCTAATCTATAATATGAAGAGCCATTACTTTACCTCACTTTCAAATTCCCTTGTTGGAGTTGGCCATCGTAAACTGATAAAATATCAAAATCTTCTTCAAGAGCGAAGGTATGAAATGACAATTGTATCCGATTGCGTTCTCCCGTGATAATGATCCAGGTGCAGTTAGCGTAGTTTGGATAACCGTGTGGAAACCCTGGGCTCTCGATAGTGCCATTGGGACCCTGGACTAAGCCTCCACAGTTCTGACCTGGAAAAGGAAACACAAAAAAACCCAGCATATTACTTTGGCCCATCTTTAATCTGTAATTGTTTACATTTTCCAAGTATTTTGGCTAATGTTTATAATGACTTATTTTGTGATCCTTCGTGTACAATTATTGAATGGTAAATTGCAACAGTGTTCTCCAGTGCTAACCGATGGAGAATAACAAAAAAAAAAAAAAGAGGGAGACAGCAGAAAATATACAACATTTGGGAACTCATATTAGAAATTTGGGGAAAATTTTTCTGTCATTTTCAAATACAGCTTCATCAACATCAAACTGCGATATCTGGGAAATAAATTTGGTGCTGATTATCTGTATAGTATCGTGCTGAAACACTCTGCCCATAAGTTTGTTGCTGGGGGAAACTAAATTGACAGATAAAATAACCATTGTTAATATATTAATATATCCAAATGACTGCAATCTGAGGTAACATGAAGAGTTAGGGAAAACCATGCTCAATATTCAAACTATTGATTTGCACCTACACTGGCTAAAGTCCCACAAAGCCAAAGAATAAAACAAAGACCACAGGAATCTTATCCAGTTGAAAATAAGAGGTGTAAAGCAAGAGAAATTAAATTATGCAAAAATTAAGGAGCAGCCCAGCAAAATAAGGGGCCTCCCCTCTGTCAACATCTTCCTGTTTACTTGGGTGAGATTAATCGGATGGAGGAGAAGGGAGATGTATATCCAAATGATGGGTGCCATTTAAGAAAAGGCCGAGTCAGGAGTGGGCAAGACGTGTTTTAGGCTTCCTTACGCATGTTTACAGAATATCCCACAGTTTGCTCACCCTTCATTCTCACTTCCCTTCAAGTTGGAATTAGGATTGCTCTCAGTGTTCAAGATCAACATTTGTGATGTTGTGATTTATAATTAGAAATATATATTTTGTCTTTCTCCCCTTTGGCACAGAGCTCCTAAAACCCTTGGAATTTCTTAAGTGATGAGAGCAAAAATGAATGTCTTTTGTCATGTTAACGAGGCAACTTTTGGACCACACCTAAGGATGGGGGCCAGTTGCAGGAAGAACCAACCATGTGATTAGAGGTTTGTAACTTTCATTCCCACCAGCCTAGAAGGGTGTGGTAGGGAGAGGGGCTAGAGGTTGAATCAGTCACTAAAGACCAATGATTTAATCAATCATGGCTGTGGAATGAAGCCTTCATAAAATCCCAAATGGATGGGTTTAGAGAGCTTCCAGGTTGGTGAACAGGTGGAGGTGCTGAGAGAGTGGTGCCCTTTCCCCATACCTTGCCCTAGGCATTTCTTCATCTGACTGTTCATTTGTATCCTTTAATATCCCTTGTAATAAACCAGTGATCTAGTGAGTAAATGGGTTTTCTGAGTTCTGTGAGCCACTCTAGCAAATTAATTGAACCCAGGGAGGGGGTTGTGGAACCTCTGATTTATAGCCAGTTGGTCAGAAGTACAGGTAACAACCTGGATTTGTGATTCGCACCCTGAGTTGGAGGGCGTCTTTGGAACCTCCAATCTGTAGCCTGTCATTCAGAAGCAGAGGTAACAACCTGGGCTTTCAATTGGCGTCTGAAGTGGAAAGCTGAGCCCTTTAGCTGTATAGAATCTGATGTGATTTCCAGGTAGATAGTGTCAGAATTGAGGTGAATTGTAGGACACCCAGATGGTGTTCGGAGCATTGCTTGTTGGTTGGTGTAGGGAACCCCACCCCCATCACAGTGGAATTGAGTGCAGAACCCAAATATCATGATAATGAGGAAAAGAGGACAGGAGCACTTGAGCACCATAAAGCCACCTTCAGCCACTGAGCAGTGTTCCCAGGGGCTGGTTCCCTGCTGCCTCAGCTCCTCACAATTGTGTGGTGTTGACTCTAACATTTGGCTTCTCTGTCAAATCTCAGGTTTTAAGGTCAGTTTCAAAAAACAGGACCTTTTTTGTAAATTGCAGCCCTAGGATTCCCACAGGGAGCTCCTGCTGAGAGAAAAGCATCTGGGGGATTAGTGACAGCCACGCACCTGACCCACCAATTGTATTCCTACCACTTGACAAACTCTAAAATCCCTCCCTTCCCAAACTCACCAATCTGTTCCCTTTCTGCCACTCCTCATCTTTCATCCACCCACTTAGGCCCAGGATTCCCTCCTTACTCTTTCTCCCCCTTCACCTTCCCAGAAACTGTCACTACTTCCTGCAGATAAGCCTTCAGTGACATGCTAATTTGGTCCCTGCCTTCTTTAAATGTTTTCTGTTTGGTTACCTCTCCCAGTGTGCCTGCCATGGCTCTGGTGAGTGAACCAGACTGCATGAATAAGAGCAGAGGCTACGAGCAGGACAGATAGACTATTTCATCTGACCTAATGAACACACCTGAATCATTTTAACCGTAAATATTATTGTCATGTGAGGGAACAAAATAACTCCTATCAAATTGTTCCAACATCTAGTTTGTCTGAAGTTAGCTGTTAAGTAGCCCCTGAAAACTGTCTGCAGTGTTTCATTCCTTCTTTATCTGGCCATTGACCACCAAAATGTTTAAATGTATTTAAATGTTTTGACACTAAGAATATCAAGAAAGTTTTGGATGGACCTGGGCACACTCAGACTATTGCATGTAGTATGAGTACTTGAACACGAGTATTATCCCAGCTTTTGTTGTTGAACTGCAAACAGAAAATTATTTCCAACTACATCTTACACTTAAAAAAATTCACAAAAAATCCACATAGTAGCTCTCAGTGAGCTCAAATCTTTTACAGTAATATTATCAAATGCTTGTGGGAGTTTGCTAAATCTTAATAAAAAAGATTTAATGAAAGGGATTTATGAGTTTAAAACCAAAGAACTAATAACAAGCCCATTTTCCACTAAATTTAAATCTAACAATGACACTGTAACAAGTAGATATTAAAGCTGTGGGGTTTTGAAAGGTCTTTAAAGAAAATAGCTTTTCTGGTTTATCTAGCAATTCTTGCTTCACAGTAAATCAAAAAGTGAAGACTTGATTATAAATTGGAGGAAAGAAAAATAAATTAAACAGAAAAAGTGTCAGCTGGAAAGTAGTTACTATTATAGGCCCATCATGGTGAACAAGATTATCAGATATTAAGATTTTCTCCAAGGAGTAACATTTAGGCTGCATTTGGGTACCAATTAGTACAGTGAATTTTACAGAATGAGTCACATTTGATCAGCAGATACACTGTTTCACAGGCCCTGTTAGAAACTTTGGGAATTGCTCAAAAGTTCTTAAACAAGTGACTCTCAAGCTTGGCTGTATATTGCAATCAAGTGAGGAGTTTTTAAGGTATCTGTGCCTGAGATAGATTCTGATGAAGCTGGCCTGCACCAAGAATACCAGACAATCCAGAAGAAGAACAAAACTGGAGATCTTGTGCTACTTAATATCACATCTTATTATAAAGCTACAGTAATCAGACAGTGTTTAATGGGTGCAGACCTAGATAAACAGCCAATGGAACAGAATAGAAAGTCCCTAAACAAATTTACAGCAACATAGATGCTAGATTTATGATGAAAGTAGTGCACTGGAAAAAGGATGGTCTTTTCAATAGACGGTGCTAGGCCAATTGGATATCCAAATGGGAAAAATAAATCTTGATCCCTCCCTCGTAATATACACAAACATCAATTCCAGATGAATTGCAGACCCAAATGTAAAATGTAAAACAATAATGTTTCCGGAAGGAAACAACATAAAAAAATCTTTATAACTGTGTGTTAAGAAAAGATTTCTTAAAGAGAACACAAAAAGTAATAATCATAAAGGGGAAAAGGAAATCCAAAAAATAGGATGTATTTGCAATACACATATTCAACAAGTGACACATTCATCATACAATGAATATACCTCACAAATCGACAAGAAAAAGGCAACACAAATAGAAAAACAATGATTAGAGGCAGCTGGAGATTTAGCATCAGAGAGGGACTTTTCTAAAATTGGAAACAGACAAATGGATCACAAAGTGGAAATCACTCTGCAGCCTGACCACTTTCTCTCCTGGTCCAGGGCCTGTCCTAGAGGTGTAAGGAAATAGCATTTTGTGTTACAGGGGAAAAATAAACCCCTAATTTCTTTGGTCTTTCTTTGTGGAAGCAACACCCCCGCTTTGCAACTTTTGTTCATTTCACACAACTAGGGAAATGCACATTTGCCATATATTTAGTCAGTATCTCCAGACTTATGAAAATATCTCGACTTTTACTTTAAAAAAATATGAGTCACATGAAAGTAATTATTTGTCTAAGCATTGGTACTACAATGGTATTGACTAGAGTTCCCGAGAGTAAGCAGTATTAATTCAAAATGTATACTAATATTGAACTGAAGGATGCCTCTTTAATAATAATTACTTTAAAGCTGTGGATCTCAGCATCATTAGGATCTGTATAAGGTTCATGCTTCCTAACACACTCACAAAAATAATGGCTCACACCATTTATAATTAAACTAAAATTATTCCCCAAATGGGAATCCCAGGATGTAAAGTGATTATAATTAATGAATACAAATAACTTATTGCTTACGTCCTTCAGTGGTACCAGAACTTAATCCAGGTATCATGTTGAGTATATGCGAAATAAAGATTGCCTCAGTGGAAATGTGTGCTTTTAGTTGAACAAAATAAAGCCATTGCTGAACGTATATATATTATATATGATACCTGTATAGATTTTCAGAATTTACATGCATTTTCACATAAAGGTAGAGTATGGGATTGCCTATAGCTCCACCACCAGCCAATGCAAAGGTTGGGGGTTTTCCTTGAAAGTTCCAGCAAAGGTTTTCGTCCATCTCTCTTACATGATTTTTCCCCTCAGTTCTCGTCCTTTAATTGGCACTTGGTTGCTACAGAGACCTCTCAAATATTCCGTGAATGTTTTCTTTCTAAATAGTTTACATCTATGATTGATTTCAATGTTGGCCTTAAAGACAGCTTGAAATCAGCATATTGTTTTAACTGCAAAACAACTGAAAACAATTGGACAAACATCTCAATACTGTAAATATAATCATATATGAACATATTGCTCAACAGGAATCCATTGTAAGCACATTTGTAAATTATATTTCCTAAGGGCAATGAAGTAATCTGCAGTGTTTTAGTGATCATTTTAATCTTTTAGTGAAAATTATGCTGTCTGTTACAGGATTGAAAATTCAGTTATTACCGTTCTTCCAAAAAAATGTCTAACGGTGTCCTTTCTTCAAGTACGGATGCTGCAAGTTACCTTGACATCAAACATCAATGTCCGTGAGAGAAAAAGGAAGTGTATATATATGTATATACGTGTAAGTTGTATGTATACCATAAATGCTCATCACACAGAGACATATACACAGAATTGTACATACAGGTAAGTTTTCATCTGCTGTAATTCTAACAAAGTACTACCAGAAAAATTTCACCACATCCTATAATTTTAAGAAATTGGTATCTGGCAATGTTATATATCAATTATATCTCAATAAAGCTGGAGTAAAAGGGAAACTGGTATTTAAATCATCTTGCAGTTAAATTATACCTTATGAAATACTTGGCTCATATCTGAAGTAATCAACAGAATGTTCAGTATAGGGACTCATATAGAGTTAATTTAGTAAAGATTTCTACCCAGTTTATAGGTCCTGAATATCACAATTTCAAATACAGAAGGTTTAGCAGCTGTCATTTTAATTCTGTCTTATACTTTTGGAGTGAGGCGCTGTTTTCAAAATACATTTTCACACGTAACCTCAGTCGGCCAGGACAGCAGTCCCCCAGCGTGATCTTATAGACACGGAAATGCAGGTGGAAGTGGAGTGAGTTGTCCAAAGTCTCCCAGAAATGAAGCAGGGTCTTCTGACATCAAAGCCTGGTGCCTGTTCCATCAAATCACAGCTGTGTCACCAGAGACAAGTGGCTCGGAAAACACAACCCATCCTCTGCCCAAAGGACCCTCATCAAATCCCATGCACATCACAATGAACAGCTTAGATCACACAATAAAATAGTGACACAGTACAGACATTAGGCACACTCTAGATATTTGGGAACTCTAACTCAGCCCTTCTTTAAACCTAATCGATGTCCGTTGAAGAAAAAAAAAAAGAAAGAAAAAGAAAATACAAAGTAGCATTTAAAAATATAAAACTCACTCACAATCCCATTACCAAAGATAATTATTTCTCTCTTCTTTCTGAACGCTTTTCTAATTTACACATTACTGGTGTCAGATTCCCTGATATATAATGTGTGAGTGATTTGTTTTGGGATGATAAATTTGCCAGTCCTCAGAGTGAACAAGAGCCAGTAAGAACTGGATGTAGGATGTGTCTTGCTGGGATTGTTTGTTTGTTTGTTAATGCTGCTCTTTATTCTGAGACGCTACACAAGATCGTCCTGCCTCAGCAAGAAGATCACAGGAAAAATCCCCAAGTCCTGGAAAGCAGGGCTTCAGTGCCACACTTGGAGGCAGGGAAACACATTCTGGGAAACACAGGATTCACTGTGCTTTGAAAGTCAGTCTTGGAAACACTCAACTGAGACAATGGCATTATGCCCTTATCATTTCTGGGGTAAGTAACCTCTCTGCTCTGAGGCCTCACACACTGGGGTCTGTGCATCTCCTAAGCTCTTGCTGTCTAACCTGTACCACTGCTTAGCATGCACCTTTCAGTTCCTAGAAGAAAATATTTGCTGATATGATTCATCTGTGATTCATCCTGGTTCATTGTGAGCATTTGATCATTGAATAAATGCCTTCCTAGATTCCACGAGTGGTTGAAATGGTTGTTTCCCTCAATTCTGGACCTGGTGACCCATTCTTAGAGAGTAATGGAGGTGGATATAATATTTAAAAACTCATGTGCAAGCACTTGGCACATACTATCTCATTAATTTGTGAACAGCCCTTCATGTAAGGTTTTGCTTTGCTAGCTGTTCTACATTTATTCAGATGAAGATTTATGATAAGGTAATGCCTTTGCTCCCTAAAACTCCTTTCTGAGAGCAAACGTTTTGCCATCTGGGATGTTTTGACATGTGATTTGGTTCAGTGACTCCAGAAAGATGTGGTCTGTATAGTACAGTATGAGAAGAAAGTCATGCAAGGAAATGGCACTCTGCACTGAATTCTTCCAACAAGGAAACAAGTCACATGACAAATGATTGACAGGACTGCAGAGGAAGGATCTGGAGATGAGAAGCTTTGGGAAATATATAGTCATCTTCCAACTCTCTGGCCTGAGATCGTTTAACAGAGTGACTAGATTTGCATGTAAATAAAGAAGCTATATTATCATCATATTTGTGTCTCTCATTGGAGATAGACAGCAAAAATAAACAGGTTTATAACCTGTTTGCAGCAAGTCCAGATTATCACACTGGTTTATTTTGAAAGCAATGCAATTCAGGACAATTTGTTTTGTTTTGCTTTTGGTGAAGAAGATTCACCCTAAGCCAACATCTGTGCCAGTCTCCCTCTATTTTGTATGTGGGACACTGCCACAGCATGGCTTGAGGAGCGGTGTATAGGTCCATGCTCAGGATCCAAATCTGCAAATCCCAGGCTGCCAAAGCAGAGTGTGTGAACTCAACCATTATGCCACCAGGACAGCCTCAGAAAATTGAAAAAAAAAAATTTATTATATGCAGTGGCAGTCTCCATTCATTCCCTGTATCCATTCTGCAAAAACAACAATTTATATTTTCCATATATTATGTGAATTTCTATGCAAATGAAACTTTATTACACCCTTGCAACCACATTTTTGACCTCCAAGCCTTCTCCTATTTGGACATTTTTGTGAAATACTATACTACGCACTGTAGGTTCGCTACAAGACTGAAAATAGCCTACTTCTACTGGTAGTAACTCTAGAGTAAAAGAAAATGACCCTCTGTGATCTTCATTTGAATGTTTCATTTTCTTTAATGACTAAGGAGGATGACATACTTCTAAGTGGACCCAGAATTTCCAATGTCAGTGGGCCTCAAATTTCACTGATGGAAGTGGAAGTCTCCCTGATCAGATAAGCACTTTTTGAAGCTGTAAACAAATCAAATATGCATTAAACTCAGCTCTGCATTATCTTCTACAGTTTCATCAGTTAGTTCCGGGTCTGCATTATTTGGAAAATTATTAATTGCACAAGGATCATGACTTAAAATGCCCTTCCTAGGACTTTGATTAAGGTGTTTCAAAATTAAAGTTTTCAGGCACTTTCTAGGAACAGCATGCCCTGAAGGAAGTTTTGAAAGCGTTGTATTTCTCAATGCACCAAGAGCAGCTGAACATCAGCTAGTGTAGCTGACAGCCTTAGGGTGCTTGGTTCAGTTTTAATCCCAAACACTTAGGGGAGATTACTCACAAGAAGGTCAAAGAAGAAAACTGGAAAAGCCAGAGGCACATGAGGCTGAGATGGGGCCAAGGAACCAGGTCTTCCTTAATAACTCCACCATCCATGAGTAAAGTCACACACGTAGCCCTTACATCAAATGAACCACAAATACCCAATTTCTATTGCTTATAAAAGAAAATGGGGTTTTCACTGGACTGTGTCAATACAAAGAGTACAATCTTTCTTCATTCCAGTAAAGTTTGTTGTTATGACCACATGCAGGTTTGGTGAGCTTAACTTCTTTCCCTTCCTCAAACATGCCAAGCTTCTCCCTACCTCAGGGCCTTTGCACATGCTAATCCATCTGCCCCGAATGCTCTTCCCCAAGATCTTCCCATATCTGACATTTTCTCATGTAGGTCACAGAGCAGGTTGCTCTTCCCAGACACTCATATCTGGATCAGCAACCCCCCCCCCATCATTACTCAGTATTCTACACCCATGTAGAATTTATCATTTTATGAAAATATCTTGTTTACTTGTTTACCTGTCTCTGTAACTAAGGTGGAAACCTTCCAAGAGAGAGGATACTGTCTGCCTTGTTTATACGCCCATTCCTAAGATAGTATCTGGCACTCAGTTTTCAATTTTTGAAGCATGTGGGTGAGCTGGGTATATGTGTGGGAGGCAGTGGTGGTGGTGGTATAAATTACACCTATAGACATGTTCACGTGGAAAGAATCTGTAAAACTAGAAAGTAGTGGTCTTGGAAGGAACTTTAAACATACTCCAGCCAGGTGATTATCTAGGACATTCAGAGTGTGGTGTTGTCATTCTAATTCCAAGAAAAGGGATCCTATAATCTCAGTCCTATGTAGCAGCCTGATTGTCACCAGCTCCTTTAGACTAATTTAATATTCCCTGCTTTATGTGAAGCTAATTTTTCTCCTACACAATCCTCCTTTGTACTTGGCATCTCTGCCTTTTCATTCTAGAAGGGGATCATAATTCAAGACAATGCAAGGCTGGGTGCAGTGAGTCAGACCTGGAGCTGCACGGACAGGATGCCAATATTCCTTCATTAGCTATTGCACCCAGGGGAGGGAACTTTAGTTAATTCCAGTTCTGTAATATTTTCACCAACTGAGAATTGTTGCATTAAAGGTAATCAAGTCACTCAGCGCCTACCCACTCGGAGGAGACAAATTGGAAGAACTTTGTGCATAGTTTAGGGGCAAAAAAGCACTGGGCTTTGGATCAAACAAAACAAAAATGTGATTAAGTTCCAGCATGGAGCGCTGGGGATTGAAAATTGCCTGGTCGATATTAGCCTTAGTTTCCACAGATGGGAAGTGAGGATAATTCCCGTTTTGCAAGGTTGTTGTAGTGATTAGAGATGAAGCATGTTGAATAGAAGTAGAAGCTGGAAAGAAGAAAGCTGCCATTGCTGTGGGCTGGATGTTTATGTCTCCTCCAAATTCATGTGTTGAAACTTAATCCTCAGTGTGAAGCCAGGTCCCTGGAGAGGTGATTAGGTCATGAGGATGGAGCCCCTGTGATGGGATTAGTGCCCTTGTAAAAGGACCCTAGGGAGCTCCCTGGTCTCTTCCCCCGTGAGAGGACACAGTGAGAAGACAGTGGTCTGTGAACCAGGAAGTGGGTCCTCACCAGACGCCAAATCTGCCAGCACCTCAATCTTGAACTTCCAGCCTCCAGAACTGTGAGAAACAAATGTCTGTTGTTTATAACCCACTCAGTCTATGGTACTATGTTACGGCAGCTCAAACAGACTAAGACAACTGTTGGTTTTTAAAAAGGATAGTTCATTAGAGAATCTCCTGATTTTAAGAGAATTTTACAAGTAAAATAATAATGGGTGGGACCTTATCCTTTATCTGGCTTTAGCCTGTTTGTCCTTTAGCTGTCTGAACAGACATTGCTTTCTAGAAGATGCCTCTGTGGGCACCCAGGCCTGCTTGGTGCCTTGCTCATGTGGTCCCTCAACGCACACTATGGGACTTTAAATAATAGGATTGCAATTGCCAAATTATTTGGCTTTGTAGATTTTGAGTGATGAAATTGGTTATATGACTAAACAAATCAAATTAACAGAGAACAAACAGGAAAACAGAGCCCTACTTTATCATGGTTCCTGGATCCCACATGGATGCTCTTCAAATAGATGACTTTTTTTGCCTGAAATAGGCTACCACCTAAATTGGAGTCTTTTCTTTCAGAAGCTTCAAATCTGTATTTCTACACTGCAAATTATTCTGAATCCAATTCTACTATTCTCATAGAAACATACCATACATTGCCAATTAAGATAATTCTCTCTCTCCTAGATTGTAGGACTAGCATTCTTAATTGTATGTCAGATATTTCTTTACGTTTTAATGAAATTCCCACATCAATGAAACACATCATTATGGATCGTTAGGATTGAGTTGTTCCCAAAATTTGGAATAATGTCATTTCATACTCCTGCTTTAATATGTGAGAAGTCAAAAGAAGTAGAGATCAGTATTAAGCTAATGGTGGTGGATCGATGTAGGGAAATAAGTTTCCTTTAAATATAGCATTTACAATCGAGGATGTTAGTTGATATAGTTTAATTGTGATGCTCTACAATCAAGTCAGTGTTACTTGTTAAGAAAGATAAGATGAAACTACCAGCTGACTCCTTCCTGGTGCTCCAGCAGTAGGGCCACCCATCCTCCATGCAAATCCTTTCTGTGCAGACATATTGTCCCCACCATTCCACCCCCCATTTATTTCTATCTTGAATAGTAGAGACTAACTTCTAGATCAGCAAGACAGATTTTAAAATTATAATATTAGGTTCTGTTTCAATGTTTAGTGAGAGTTTACCTCCAAAGAGAAATTGAAATGTTAAAAAATCATGCTAAAATCCCATTGATCTATTATTACCTGTGAAGCACGAAGCTAATGTAAACTAAAATGAAAGTCAAGTAAAATATTAATGGATGAGGTCCTTTGCAGTTATGGGAGATTTTCGGATTTAGAGATTGAAAGCATGACAAATCATAAACATGTACTTTCTTAAATTAGCAAATTCGTCAAAATTAGCAAATCAATTTTAAAAATGAAAAATAATTGTGTAATGATTTTCTCCATTCTGTTAGTACAACCCAGGATGAGTGGCTGATATGTCAGATAAGTCAGAATTTTAAGGGTTATTTTATAGGTTTAATATGAACGAATGGATCTCCAATAAGTTGTGCTTAAATTTACTAAAAAAGAAAAAACAAATTTATATGTGTTTGTCTCTTTGGGCAAATAGGTCACTGGGCCCCACAAGACTCCTGAAATGTTTCCGGTATCAGTTTAATGTCTTTCTTTTTCCCATTTCCCCCAAAAAGAATCACCATGGAAATTATTCTGCCACACAGATCATCAGTGGCTTGTAGGAGGGTCATATTCACCCACTGGCCCTCAGTAGTGTCTTTACCATTAGTCCTACGACTGGATCCACACCCCAGGAGCCTAAAACAGTGAGATCTCTCTCTCTCACACACACACAAACACATTCAGGCACACAGACACACATACATGCACACAAACACCCACATAGACACACACACACCCACGCACACTATTAGCCTGCTTCCCCGGCCTCTCGAAGAAATGATGTTGGGCTCTATATTTGGATCTAGTGTCTTCCTGGAGGAGAAACAGAATTTTTGCGTAGTGACTGCGCACATGAAACTATGATATAGGTCACCATTTACAGGGCTGATTTCACGTGCTACCATGTGTCATCTTTTTGCAGATTTTTGACATTTACAATTGTGTTTTCCTCAGTCTTCGAGATCTTAGGTAGAGAATAGGTGGGGATAAGGGCTGTACTATAAAGCCCCCATTACCACAGCGCTGAGACCTCATGACACTTACTTCCCCGATTCAGCACTCGGTGAGGACTGGCACCTCGCTTCCTGTTAAGTGCATTTCCTCTGGTAAATGCACGTTTTATGGATGGTTGGGAGGGATGCGTGTCTGCTGTAGTAACAATGTCAAAGTGAAAAGAAATTGTTTCTGTATGTACCTAGGTCAATTTCAGTCAGAAGCGAATCCAGCAATTCCTGGGTACTGAAGTTTAGCCTACCAGAACGTGGAGGACCAAGCCCCAGTATCATATTATCTATACTGTGGCCACCTATTTCCCTTGGCCCTGAACTCCTCTTGTGGACTGAAACTGCTATATCTGCCAGGACACTTGAAAAAAGCGAGTCCTTGTTGATAACCCATCATTATTTATGGAACCTTTTCATAAAGATATAATTGTTCTAGACTGGAAGCTGTATGAGGGTAGATACCTTCACCTGAGAATCTGTTGTTCCATCCCAAGAGCTAAGAACAGTGCCCAGCACATATTAAACATTTAGTATACGGGACCAGAAAAACTGGGCTAACTGCTGTATCTGATAAAGGACATTATTACTCCTTACACGAATCATTCAATACTTACTATACAGCAAGCACTTTCCATACTTTCTCTAATCCTCAGCAATGATCTTGACAGACAGACACTGTCATTCCTTTTTCACAGATGATGAAACTAAAGAAGTTAAGTGATTTGTCCAGAGTCACACACACCAAAAAGCAGAGGAACTGGGAGGTGAACCAAGGTTGTTTTGATGTCAACACGAGTGCCCATTCTATTATGCCACAATTTAGAAAACATATACCATTTCTTTCTTCTATTTTCTAAAAAGAATGACTCTTACAAATTGTACTACAGAAGCAAAGGACAGTTTCTGAATTCTGAGAATGCTCTTACTGGTCTTTATAAGGAGCCAGGTATCTTTGTAAATTGGGAAAGAAACCAAAATGCCTTTGTGTTTCGGAACTGAAGGCTGGATTCTGTTTATTTGTCTTGTAGGTGGGCATTTGAGAAAGGAAAAATGCTATTTCTAGTTACCTTTTCATACCTTAAATAATTCTTTTGACCCAAAGCTTTTATGTGAATTAGCACATAAAAAGGGCTTGGGATTTCAATAATATTTCTAGGTGTGAGATTGAGAGTGCCACGTGCCCACACACAGGTTGTATACTGCACAACTCCAGGGAGGTGCTATTCACACACACCACCTGCTGATTAGACTGTTGAGAACTTGATTGATATCAGACTTTCTCATGTCTTGTATGAGATAATGGTATGCCTGAAAATGAATAAACAAGACAGCAGACATTGACTAAACAGCCATGGAAATATGAACGGAAACAAAAGCTCCATTTATGGATACGCTGCTGTAATTGATTTTTACCTACATAGCTACATCCATTTTTACGGCCTTTCAACTTTTCACTTGCTCTTTGCTGTGGGCAAGAAAGCAAAGCCCTGGCTTTTGCCCGCTTTTTTTTTTCTTGTTTTTTGTGATGTTTCTGAAGAAATCATGCATGATATTGAAATTCCATGGAGGATTAGGATTCGTTGTACAAACTACTTTGGCAAAAAGGAACTGCAGTTCCTTCAAATATGTGGCCTTGAGTTTAAAAAAATACAGTCTAGTTGGCTTTGTGTGTACTTTTATTTTTCTGATTTCTAATTAGAACTTCAAGAGCACAAAAGTTCCCCCCCCCCACTTTAAACATATTTACTCACTTTTATCCAGATTTTATTTTTTCTTTTACCCTACTTTGGTTTCCATAGTTTTAGAACAGAAATAAGACCAGGGGGAAAAATAGCTTGCTGCCTAGATAAAGAGTATTAATAGAAGTGTTGATCTATTTTGCAGGAAAATATTAATTTAATTTGCCTTGCTTTAACTACTGCAAATGAACCAAAAGATTATGCTCATAACTTACATATCTATAACAAGGAGGAATATGGACATAGAAATAAGGGACCATTTGCAATGTTAATTGATCAAAGTTGCACAGTAGATCAAACTTCTAGATCTATTGAAGATGTCTCACAAAACTAAAATGTGATGCTAAATGAACGGCAGTGCAAAAACTGAAGCTCAAACGGGTATGTTGCTTTCAATTGTGAAAAAAATCATCCCATTGCACAAAATTCCATAACATCAAACACATCAAATTTAAGAATGTCATATAGCTGGCATAGAGCAAAGGGGAAATTTACAAGCGACAAAAAGTACCAGTTTAATTATTAAGAGTTAAATAGTTGTAAGGACTGGCCCAGTGGCATAGTGGTTATGTTCACACACTCTGCTTTGATGGCCCAGGGTTTGCCGGTTCAGATCCCAGGAGTGGACTTACACACTGCTCACCAAGCCATGCTGTGGTGGCATCCCACAAACAAAATGCAGGAAGATTGGCACAGATGTTAGCTCAGGGCCAATCTTCCTCACCAAACAAAGAGAAAAAAGTTAAATAGCTGTCAAAATGGGTGAAGGGGGTCAAAGGCACAAACTTCCAGTTATAAGATAGATAAGTCCTGGGGACGTAATGTACAGCATGGTGACTATAGTATGTAATATCATATTGTATATTCAAAAGTTGCTCAGAGAGTAGATTTTACAAGTTCTCATTAGAAGAAAAAATATTTGTAACTATGTGCAGTGATGGTTGTTAACTAGACTGATTGTGGTGATCATTTAGTAATATATACAAATAGCAAATCATCATGTACACCTGAAACTAATATAATGTTATATGTCAATTATATCTCGATACAAACAACAACAACAAAAAGTTAAATAGTTGTAGTTTCCAGTAAAAATGTTGATAAAACCACTCTCTAATGGTGCCCTGAATTTTAAAATTGATAAGCTCGTGGAGAATGACTGCATCGATATCTGTGCCACTTCTCTGGTTCCTGAGCCATCATCAATTCCAGTTTTTTCCCATGTAGTTTGGTTACAATCATTTGTGGAAAATAAAACTGTCAACAAACCCAAGTGGGTCAGAGAAGAAAGAAAGAAGTGTGGTGGTTTGTCTACTCAAGGGTCATACTTCACATTTACGCTTGAGGACTAAACTCCTGTGGGTCATCAGCTTCTCAGCTCCCAGCTGTAAAATGAAGTCCACGTGGGATTCCCTTGTGGGATTCTTACACATCTGGGAAAAATATCACTAGCTCAATTTCTGCCAAGTGTGGGATGACACTCTGTCATTATTATCTCAACATGGCCCTCTAATTCAAGCACATCTTTTAGAATTAAACACACATATCTAGTCCCCATCGGTACTATTTAATGGGCAAGGTATATGGTTATTAGGGGGGACCCAATTTGATTCACTGAACAAAACAGAGATGTCTGAAATTAAAAGCCTTCTGTCTTAGAAAACACTCAGCCTGCACGTTGGGGACATCAGGTTATGCTGAAAGTCCCAGGACTATTTAGAGAACTGGGAGTGACAGATTTAACTCAGTTCTCTGGGTCGAGTTCCCTAAAGTACAGAGAAGAGACTGAATTAGAAAATCTCTAAGTCTCAAGTTTCCTCTCATATACAGATATGAGATATAAGTGAGCCTCGTTTAAGTCAAAAAGAGCTTGAATTGTCAATTCTTTAACATCATTTTCAATTAAACTAACATGAAAGGAGATTAGGAGAGCCAGGGGAAGAAGTGATAAACTCTGTTTCCAATTAGCAAGAATTAAGTGATTGCATTAATAGCAGTTTTCAAAAGAACCCTAAAAATCTAAACAGGGGATTGGGAAAAATGATAGAGGAAAATAAATTCCATCTCATTTACATTTGGAGACCAGGAATATCTGTGAAACGTGGTTTGACATTTCTTGTTAGTCTAACTTATTAATATCGGTAAAGGTCTTTTGAAACAAACATATGAGACTTCGTTTCTGATTTTTAGCCTGTTTCTCTCTGCTTTGGAAGGAAATGGGAATTGCCATTAAGTGGGACAAGCAGGGCCAATTCCCTCAAGCCTGCAGGAGAGAATGAATATGCCCAGCTGGCCGAGCACAGTCTCACCCCAGATTTAGCTGGCAGGGCAGTGACAAGTGTCTAGAGGATTTGTTTATGAGAGATAGGGCTCCTTGTCTGTTTCCTCACCACAAATTCAGGTCATTTAGTAAAACCTTCTAAAGTAGACTATCTGGTGATAACACCAGGCAACAGTTTAGAGATTAAGCAAAGGACTTTTCTTATCTGCAAAAATCTTGGAAGAGTAATGGGATAATTTGATCCACAGACCACCAAGTAACCGAATGAAAGGTGACCATCACTAATGTACAAGTAAATTGTTTCACTTTAAGTAGACTACTAAGAAAAGTGATGGTTATTTTTGATGCAGCAGCAAAAACACATGAAATGTAGTATCTTCTTCCTATTACTGGAAATTCCATTATTGTGGTTTAATTCACAATAGTAATTACTCTGTCACTGTATGGATGTAGATAATGTTATTTTCCTCTTCAGGCAAGTTCTAAAATCTAAGTTTTAAATGAAGCAAAGACTTATAGACAACAGATTTTCTAAAATAGACTTTAGAAACCCATGATCATGATTGTTTCTATTTTTTTCAAAATAGAAACATTTCTTTGTGATTTATGATGTGCATTAAAATAGTCCCAGATAACAACTCAGTGCTGTCAAATCAGCTGCAGGGGTTCCTGATCTCAATATGATACTTGGGTAGTTAAGTTCCCCCAGGCTGAAAATAATCATAACACAAATGGAAAAAAGGAAACATAGGAGGAAAATCTATTTTCAAACACATTTCTTTGGAACTCCAAAGCATGCTAAACATCATTTTGAATTTGAATTGAGGCATTTGCAAATAACTTGTCTTTATCAAGTGTCATGCTTTTGGGGTCCTGAAGAAGACTTATATTTTTCATATTGTTATTCATGCAAAATATCCCAGTAGCCACTTTCCTTCAGAGTATGTTGTTGAGGACATTTTAGGACTGAGCTGGGTTCATTTATTCATGATTAGGGTTTTGATACCCAAGTATTGAGGTCCATTCTGCACATGAATTGACTACAGTCACCCAAGTTCAAAAATAACTTCCTTAAGTCCCATAACAAGCTTCAGTAACTCTTTTCTCTCTCTTTGCAAACCGAGGCCAATTTAATGCTACATTTACTTGGTGCTTTTTCCATTTGTCTATTGCATTGTCTGTTGTCTAATCTTTAAACCATGCTCCTGGACTAGTCTGGATCTAGGACTCTCAATGTATCTAAAATCTTTCTCAAGAATTCAGTTTAGACAGCAGCCAAAGCAAATCTCAAATGAATACAGATGTATATAAAAAGGATACAAATGGTTCTGAGATGTTTTTTCCCTCCACGTGGAGGTGACCCCATTAGTATAATATCCCTGTTTGCTCTCTACCTCTGCCCCTCCACCTTGCTCACACAGTGTCTTCCAGGAGATATAGAGTAAATTATGTTCTCGCTGAGTTTGGAAGGGGAAAGTAGAAATTTGGAACATGGTTCCTTCCTCTTGCCCAGCTTGAGGCAGCATGCATTCTTCTGTGCTCTTCTAGGGACAGGTTTTGCACTTGCAAAGGTATGGATGGGATCTTATGGAATAGAGAGACAAAAGATGATGGTATAATACAAGAGTTTCGTATTAGGGCATTCAAATGCCTGTAGATATCAATGAAAATGTTCAACAGTAGCTTATTTGTAGCAAGGCAAATGTTTGTTGGTTCCCACTGGCCTTACATCTGACATATTTCTCAATTTATTCATAACAGGTAGGGGAGAAGGTTATTTAGTGGGCCCTTTCTGCATATACAGGCAGAAAACTTTGGAAGATAGACTTTCATTGGCTGAACTGGAATTCTCTCTCTAGGACAACAAGTAACTAATTTTTGCTTGAAAATGAGACTAATTAAGCAGTTGACACATAGACATACCTCCAATCTCTTCTAATATAGTCTAAATCTTCACCGACTTTGCCCATCAAAGGAGACATATAGATTATTTTCTGTAAATAATTCTCAGGAATTTGCTAACTAAGATTCAGTTTTGATTCTTTTGACTTTATCAAAATGTCTCTCCTTAAATGTAGACAAACAATTATCTTTTTCATGAACTTGTTTTCCTTCCTTCTGAAAATCATTTCTTTGTAATTATAATGGAACAAAAGCCCTTTTCATGTTAATATTCTGGCTGTTCCCAGTTCCCACTTGACCTCCTGTCTCCAACCCACCTTCTGAGCCTTTGAAAAATGTCCTCCAGGAGACAGGGCAAAACAGCGATGAAAAGGGAATGCTAACAAAAATAATTGTCTGTATAGAATGAAAATGTGAAACTACAGACACGAATCCTGGCTTATTGTTATTTTTAATTGAAGTAAAATCTTTGGTGATCAGAATTTAAAAAGAAACTCAAATCGTAATATTTGCTTCAACTAACATTTTACAAAGAAATAAACAGTTGAATTGATTAAATTGTTTGCCAAGCAAATTCTATGTATGTAACTTTGTGGTATTTCTATAGAAAAACATTGACATGTAATCACCTTAACAATTTCGTTGAAATGTCTGCGTAGTGCAAAACCTAGGTAGGGTACAAAGAGATGTTAAATGGAAAGATAATTTTAATAAGAAAAGTACAACAGCTACTCATATTTATAGTAAAATTAAAACTGATGTATAAACATTAAGTACTGAGAGACCCTCAACAAGAAAATATAAATTAGAATTCAGCCAATTTATTTATTGGGAATGGGAGAAATGTGTTTTTTGTCATTTATCAAGTATTTATTGACTGTAAACTGCTTCCACTGTTCTAGTCCCTTGAGTTCTCTCAGGGAAGACAAAGATCCATGCCCTTTGGCACTCCATTTCAGTGCAGAGAGTTAGACAATGAACAACGAACATAATAAATACACAAATTGTATGCTCTGGTAGGAGATGAGGGGTGTTATGGAGGAAAAGACAATGTACAGCAAAGAGGGAAAAGGGGGTGCCAGTGGTATGGGGGGAGTTTAAATTAGGTTTCAATGGGAGGTGACCCTAAGCAAAGAAGGAAGTGAAGGAGAGCATAACAATGTGTCTGCAAGGGGCAGAAGGGAGGTCAGTGAGCTGAGTGAATGGAAGCACAGGAAGAAATAAGGTCTGAGACGTAACCTTGGAGGTGACTAAGGTCAGATTAGTCATGGTTGTATAAGGTAACCATTATTTTGGATTCTAATATGAATGAAATGGGGAGACTTTGAAGGACTATTGTTGTTTATTGCTATATTATGGCTTTAAAGCTTGAAGGACTTGACCTAAATTGATTAGAAGATTTACTGATGATTTATTAGAAACCCATTTCCCAAGTATTCTGATAACTTTGGGTTTGTTCAATTTTCAAGGTCACATTCAACTTGTGAATATAATTGTCATGAATAGAAAATTAGTTGAATTTAAATTTATTGTAGAACAAATCAACAACGGTATGTGATAACTTTAGCTTTACAGTATACTGAGATAGTCCAGAATCATTGACTACATTGAGCAAATTATTTTGTTTGTCTTACCCTGTCGGGGTAGTTACCTGAAGAACTGGAATAAAGGGCTTGCTTTGTTTTGTCTAATTTACATCAACTCAAGGCAGAAAAGGGTGGGCATTCCTCAAAAACATTTTAAGACAAGTGAACAACCAAAGTCAACTGGGGCAAAATATTGCAACTGAGGTAAACAATAGAGCACCAAAAGTCTGGTAAGAAAAGCTGGAGAGAGTTTCTTTGGGAAGTTGGAACATTCAAAAGCACCACGTATAGTTGGGAAATTTAGAAAGGCACATACATGCCTAAGGTAGGATGCTTTCTCCAAAAAGACCTGAGAAGTCTGTAGTGTTTCATATCTGGTTAATTGCTAGATTCAGTGCGAGCAAGAAGTGAAAGCTGAGGCCAGAAGGGCATGGGTGATATTTGTACAATGCCAGGGCGGGGAGGTGGGGGGCGGTAACTTGTCACAAAGCATTCTCTTTTCAGCAAAACTGCCCTCCAAAAATGTAGAAATTAAGACATTCATGAATAAACAAAAGCTGAGAGAGTTTGTTGTCTGTAGACTTGCCCTACAAGAAAAGCTAATGGGGAGCCATCAGGCTGAAATGAAAGGAAACAGTAACTCAAAGTCATACAAAGAAATAAAAAATTCCAGTAAAAGTAAATAAGTAAGTACTAAAGTCACTATTATTCTATTTTTGATTTGTAACTCTTTTTTTCTACATAATTTAAAAGACAAATGCATCAAACTATAACTATAAATCTATGTTAACAGGCACACAATGTATAAAGGTATAATTTGTGACAATATTAACATCAAGGGAAGGTTCAGAACTATATGAGTAGAATTTTTATGTTATTGAAGCTAAGTTGGTATCAATCCAAACTAGATAGTTATAATTTTAGGATATTCATTGTAATCTCTTGGTTATCACTAAGAAAATAACTGAATAATGCACACAGATACAATGAGAAGAAAATCAAAATGGGACACTACAAAAAAGTAAATTAAACACAAAATAAGGCAGCAGTGAAAAAATGAGGAACAAAAAAGATGTAAGACATATAGAGAACAAATAGCAAAATGTCAAAAGTGAGTCGTTCCTTATTAGCGATTACTTTAAGTGTAAATGAATTAAACTCTACATTGAAGAAACAGAGACTGACAAAATGGATTTTAAAAAAATCCATGATCTCATTATATGCTATCTATAAGCGACTCACTTTATAAGCAAAGACACAATTGGGTTGAAACTAAAAGGATGGGAAATGATATTCCATGTAAATAGTAACCAAAGAAACCTGGGGTGCCTATACTAATATCAGAAAAAATAAACTTTAACTTAAACACTGTTATAAGAGATGAAGAAGACATTTTATATTGATAAAAGTGTCAGTTCATCAAGAAGGTACAGCAATTATAAGCATATATGCACCAAATAAAAGAACCCCAAAATATATGAAGTAAATAATGACAGAATTAAAAGAGGAAAAAGCCAGAATACAATAATATTTGGATACTGCAGTATGCCACTTTCAATAATGGATAGAACATCTAGGCAGAAGATCAATAAGGAAATTGAAGTATTGAACAACACTGTAAATCAACAAGACATAATAGAGATATATAGAACACACCCAAGAACTGCAGAACACACATTCTTCTCAAGCACAAATGGAGCTTTGTCCAGGATTAAACCATACTTTGGATCACAAGCGAGTCTAAATAAATTTAAAAGATTAAAATAATACAAAGTATCTTCTCCAAACATCATGAAATAAAGCTATAAATTAATGAGAGAAGGAAGACAAGAAAATTCACAAATATGTGTAAATAAGACAACCAGTTTGAAAAATTAAGTACAACCAGTGGATCAAATCTCAAGGGAAATTTAAAAATACCTCTAGATGAATGAAAACAACACAATACACCAAAATATATGGAATAGTGCAAGCAGTGCTCATTGGGAAATTTACACAGCTGTAAACACCTACATTAAAAATGAAGAAAGATCTCAAAGCAACAACCTAACTTTAGACATGAAGGAATTAGAAAAAGAAAAGAAAAAGAGACTCAAAAATAGCAGGTGGAAGGAAATAATAAAAAGATTAAAGCAGAGAAAAACAGAAAAGAGAACAGAAGAACAATAGAATCAACAAAACCAAGAGCTAATTCTTTGAAAAGATCAGTGGAATTGACAAATTTTAGGTAGACTGACTAAGAAAAAATAGACAGGGCACAAATGACTAAAATCAGATAATTAAAATTATAGAAATATGGGCCTGCCTGGTGGCCTAGTGGTTAAGTTAAGTGTGCTCCACTTCGAGGTCCCGGGATTCGTTCCTTGGCACAGACCTACGCCACTCATCAGTGGCCATGCTATGGTGGTGACCCACATACCAAAAAGAGGAAGACTGGCAATAGGTATTAGCTCAGGGCCAATATTCCTCAGGAGGAAACAATTATGGAAATAAATAGGATAATTCCATGAATAATTTTACCCCAACAAATTACATAACCTAGAATAAATGGGCAAATTCCTGGAAACACATAATCACCAAAACTGAATGAAGAAGAAATAGGAAAATCTCAATAGATTTATAAAAAGTAAGGAGATTCAAACAGTTACCAAAAACCTCCCTCAAAAGAAAACTTCAGTGCCAGATGCCCTCACTGGTCAATTCTACCAAACATTTAAAGAGTTCACTTAAAGTTAACTTTAAATCCTTTTCAAATTCTCTCAAAAATAAAAGAAGAAGGAATACTTCCATTTCTTTCCATGAGGTCAGTATTACCCTAATGCCAAAGATAGAGAAAGAAAGCACAGAAAGAGATAATTACAGACCAATATCACTTGTGAATAAAGACGGAAAATTCTTCAACATGATACTACCAAACTGAACTCAACAGAATATTAAAATTATCATACACCATTACCAAATAGGATTTATGCCAGGAATGCAAAGCTGGTTCAACATAGGATAATAATCAATGTCATACACCATATTGGTAGAAAAAAATATGACATCAAAATAGTTTGGTACTGGCATAAGTGTACACATATAGACCAAAGAAATAAAATTGAAAGTCCAGATAAAAACCCATATTTCTATGAACAATTAGTTTTTGAAAAGGCTAGCATGAACATTTATAGGGGAAACTACAGTCTCTTCAACAAATAGTGCTGGAACAACTGAATATCCACATGCAAAAGAAAGGATTCGGATTCCTTCCTCACTATAGACAAAAATATACTCAAAAGGGATAAATGTCCAAGAGGTAAAAGCATAAAACTCTTTGAAGAAAATATAAGGGTAAATCTTCATAACCTTGTATCTGGCAAGGAATTCTTACATTTGACACCAAAAGCATGGGCAACAAAAGAAAAATTGGATAAATTGAAACATCAAAATTTTAAAAAATATAACAACCTTTGTGCATCAAAGAACATTATCAAAAAGTGACAAGACAACCTATAGAATGAGATAAAATGTGAATTATATATCTGGTAAGAGTCTAGTATCTAGAATATATAAAAAACCCTTATGATTCAACAACAAAAATATAACACAATTAAAAAATGGTCAATGTTCTTGAACAGACATTTTTCCTAAGATATACAAATAGCCAACAAGTAAATGAAAAGATTAGTCATTAGTTCAAAATCATTTGTCGTTAAGGAAACGGAAATCAAAATCTCAATGATGGGCAACTTCACACCCAGTAGGATGGCTATAATTTACAAAAAGGGAAACAAGTGTTGGCAAGAATATAGAAAAATTCGAACCTTTGTATATCACTGATGGGAACGTAAAATGGTTCAGTTTCATGGAAAACAGATCTGCCTACCCAAAAAGTTAAACATTGAATTGTTTAACTTGGAATTGTTAGCAATTCCATTATTAGGTATATATCCCCAAAGAATTGAAAAGAGGTACTCAAACAAATACTTGCACACAAATATTCATAGTAGCTTTAAATACAACAGCCAAAAGATGAAAGCAACCTAAATTTCCATCAACAAATGAACAGATAAACAAAATGTGATATATACCTAAGATGGAATATTATTCAGCCATAAAAAATGAATGAAGCACTGATACATGCTACAATATGGATGAACTCCAAAAACATTATGCTCAGTGAAAGAAGCCCGACATAAAAGGTCATATAATGTATGATTTAATGCATTCTGAAATATCTAGAATAGGATAGCAAATTGGTAGTTGCCAAGGTCTGAGCTACTGCTCAGGGGAATTGGGGAGTAACTGCTTAAAGGGTGATAAAATGTTTTTTGGGTGATAACAGCATTTTGGACCTAGATAGAGGTGACGGTTGCACAACATTTTAAATGTACTAAATTCCATTAATTTATTCACCTTAAAATGGTTCATTTTATATCATGTAAATTTCCCTTGAATAAAATTTTTAAAAATCAATTAATGCAACCCCCTGTATTGACAGGCTAAAGAATAAAAATCATATGAATAATAAAATTCATATTAATCAATGCAAAAAAGCATTTTACATAATTCAACACACATTCAGCATAAAGCTACCCAGAAAAACAGGAATCAAGGGGAACTTCCTCAAATTGACAATGAGCATCTACAAAAAAAATGTATAGCTATAATTATACTTAATGGTGAAAGATATTCACTCTCACTGCTTTTATTTAATGTACTGCTGGAAGTTCTCAACTGGTACAATAAAGCAAGGAAATGAAATAAAAGTTGTACAGATCAGAAAGGAAGAAATAAAACTGTCCATATTTATAGATGACATAGTTGTCTATGTAGAAAATCCTAAGGAATCTACAAAGAAACTTCTAGAACTAATAAATGAGTTCAGCATGGCTGCAACATGGACAGAAAAATAAAAGATGCAGTATCATTTAAAATTATTCAAAAAACAATTAGGTGGAAATCATATCAAAATGCATACAAGACTCATATGTTGAAAGCCACAAAACACTGGTGAAATGATGAAAGAAATCCAAGTGAATGGAGAGATGTACCGTGTTAAAAGATGCAACATAGTAAAAACATCAAGTCCCCCCAAATTGATTACATGCTTAATGAAATTCCTTTAAAAATCCCAGCCTAGGGGCCGGCTCGGTGGCGCAGCGGTTTCGTCCGCGCTTGGCAGCCCGGGGTTCGCGGGTTCGGATCCCGGGCGCCCGCGGACGCACTGCCTGTCAGCCATGCCGTGGCGGCGTCCCATACAAAGTAGAGGAAGATAGGCACGATGTTAGCCCAGGGCCAGTCTTCCTCAGCAAAAAGAGGAGGATTAGCAACAGATGTTAGCTCAGGGCTGGTCTTCCTCACCAAAAAAAAAAAAAAAAAAAAAAGAACAAAACAAAACAAACAAAAAAAAAATCCCAGCCTAATTGTCTGTATTTATTGACAAGAACATTCTAAAATTTATATGGAAAGGCAAACGAACTAGAATAGCTAGAATGATTTTGAAAAAGTAAAAGAAAATGGAAGAAACTAGTCTAATTAATTTCAAGACTTATTATATAAGCGACTATAATCAAGACTGTGCTATTGGCAGAGCCATACACACATAGATAAATAGAACAGAATAGAGTCCAGAATTAGGCCCACACAAAAATCCCTAATTGATTTTTTTACAAAGGTGGAAAAGCAATTCAGTACAGGAAGGATGGAGACCCTTTTCAACAAATGGTGTTGGAGCAAGCAGATAGCCACAGGCTTAAAATGAACATAGAACTAAGTTTTACACCCTACAAGGGAATTAACTCAATATAAATCATGGACTTAAATGTAAAAACTATAAAAACTTCTGGGAAAAAAATGGGAGAAAATCTTCAGGATCTACAACTAGGCAAAGAGTTCTCAGACTTGACACCAAAATCATAATCCATAAAAGGAAAAAAATGGTAAATTGTACTTCATCAAAATTAAAAACTTTTGCTCTGTGAAGGATCCTGTTAAGAGGATGAAAAGAAGCTACAGACCAGCAGAAAGTGCTTTCAAAGCCCATATCTGACAAGGACTCATATCTAGAATGTATAAAGAACTCTTAGAGGTCATCTGTAAAAAACAAACAATCCAACTGGAAAAGGGCAAAAGATAAGAAGAGACATTTCACTGAAGGAGATAGAGATGGCAAAGAATCACATGAAACATGTTTAACGTCACTAACCATTAGGGAAATGCAAATTAAAAGACTGAGAAATCACTACACGCTTATCAAAACGGCTAAAAAAAATGGTCATAATATCAAATGCTGGCTAGGTTGTGGGGAAAAGGGATCACTCATCCATTGCTAGTTGAACGTGAGTGGTACAGCCACTTTGGAAACCAGTTTGCGGATTCTTTAAAAAACTAAATCTGCAATTACCACGCGACCTAGTACTTGCTCTACTCGGCATTTACCCTGGAGTATGAAAACACACACACACACATAAAACTGTACGGAAATGTTGATAGCACTTTGATTTGGCATAGACACAAGCTGAAGCAATCCAGATGCACTTTAAGGAATGAATGGTTAACTAAACTGTGGCAGATCTGTAACATGTAGTACTGCAGAGCAATGAGAAGAAACAGACTACTGACTGATATATGTAACAACTTGGGTGAATCTCCAGAGAGTGCCGAGTGGAAAAAACAATGCCAAGCGTTACAGACCGTGTGATTCAATTTATATAGCATTCTTGAGATTAAAAAAAAGAATTATAGAAACAGAAAACAGGTTAATGTTGCCCTGGGCTAGGTGGAGGTGGGGTCAGGAAAGATATAGATGTGACTACAAATGGGTAACACAATCTTCGTGATGATGGATTATTCTATATCTTGATTGTGTGAATGTCAATACCCTGGTTGTGATACTGTACCGTGGCTTTTTAAGATATTAGTCTTGGGGGAAACTGAGTCAAGTACAGGAGATTTCTATTCTGTTAATTTGTACAACTACATTTGCATCTAAAATTATCTCAAAATAAAATGTTTATTAGAAAAAAGAATATAAACTAAGATAAATTTCCTTCTCATAAGAACATTAAATCTTGATAATCCTAAATCCAAAAAACTATTCGAATTGGGAAAATGTTAGTAGTAGGTAATATAAATTGTCTAAACCCAGTGTTAGCATGGAGATGAAGAAAGATAGCATGTTGCGGCAAGAATGGATATGTACATTCCCAGTTAATATCCTCTAATATGATTACATTGACAGAATTTCTACACAGTATACTAGTCTATAGTGGTAGTATTACATCAACATAATTTTGTTCTCTTAGGAAGGTGTGCATTTGATGAACAAATACAACATTGACATATGCAGGTCAAATAAATGTGTTTAAACTTTACATTAAAAGAAAAATTGGGGATGGAGAAACACCACACACAAATTAAACGTTCTGACTTTTTAAATATATTACAATGAAATGTGTAAATTGCAAAAGAAATGAAAACCCTCAAATAAATCCATGAACAGTTATTAATAACTTGGCATGCTTTCAAAGTTATAGGGGAATATTTTTTGATAATTAATAGAAAATTTAATAAACATTTTCACTTTGTAGATAAATAAGAGGTTTCTAAAAATAACAGAGTACTGAATTACTCAGAGGAAATGGGAAAAGGCACAAGGGACAATTTTTAGGAACATGTATTGTTCTTGAAATTGCTGAGGAAAAGGATTAGGTTTTACAAAAAGACCACATTGACACACTTTTCTTTTAATAATACTAATTTCTTTTTATTTTCTCCAGTGAAGCACTTTGTTTCTGCAGTCTGGTGCCTTCCCATCATGAAAAGCCCATCTGTGTTTTCCGTGCACTTTCTCTGGTCTCCCTGGTGAATGCTAATGTAACGATGTTATTCATGTGCCCAACAATGTCAGTCGGAACCGTTACTATTTCTCACATCATGTTCTTCAGAAACATAAAATCCCTTTCAGCAGTCCCTTCTCTTTGTGTTCTATTTTCAGGAACGTTTCTACACCGCTTTTTCAAATTTTACACAGTTATTCTTCACTTACACCTTCTGCTTCATTATTCCCACTGAGCGTGGTTGCGGCCCTTCTCCACTGGGGAGTCAGGATTGTGAAACAAACAAGCTCCCTCCATTATCAAACACCGTGGCGGACGCTTGTCACGGTGTTGAAACATGGGTGACAGTGTTCATTCCAAGAAAAGAGAAACAAAACAAACCAAAAAAAGAACTTATTCTTAAGGAATTTCACTCAACGTTATTTCTTGTTTCAAGTGGAGAAGGCATTTTTCAGAATGTCTCTGCTCAAGCACAGAACTACCAAAACGGCTTTGTGCAGAGAAGTCAGTTAACCTCTCAGCACAGATGGGGCAGGATGAGGTGGGTTGGTGAGGATATGAAGGAACGTAGCTACATTTTTTCCACCGGTCACACTCTGGATCAACCTTGGAGATTCTGGTCCTCTTGGTGAGGCGAGACTTGACCACATTATCCCATGCTTATTTTTACCTCTCATTTTTCATGACCTCAATATACAAGATAACAGAGCTAAGAGGAACTTCCGATCCCCTAAACAAAGCCCATTATTCTTTTTTTTTTTTTTAGGGGGGGAGTTATCACTATTTTTTATTTTAGGTGGGCAGTGATATCACATTGTGGGTTTAATTTCTCATACCTGGTCACGTACTCAGCGAGGATGAGAAGAGAGAGGCTTATGCTACTCATCTCTAAGTTGGCTGAGAGTAGTTTTCGTCTTTGTATTACCCTGGGGACACTTAAGAAACATTAAATATAGTTTCCAGTGTCCTCCCCCTCCGAGCCTCAATGGTGTGTTCATGTCTCTCCATAATTTCTTCTCCCTATTTAGTATCTTCTCTCTCAATGTGTTTATCTCTATCTTTTCCATCACATTCACGCTGATTTTTTTCTCACGTTACTAAAGCTGTTTATTTTATTCTTCTCTTCTAATGTATCTATTATTTCTGAAATTGTGTCGACTTTATTTCCAGTTTACTTACTTAGATCTTTCATCTTGCTTTTAATCTCATTCATTGGAACGGGTTGTTTTGGGACTATGAAAGCTTAGGGTAAACACTACATATTTCCTTGTGGAAATGTTTTATTTTTGAATAAAGCTCTTAAGATTTTAGGGTATGAAGCTGTCAACTTTTTAACTTGAAACTTTCTGCTGTTTATTTATTTTTTTTCACTATCTTTACATAGTTCTTGTTCATCTTCTTAGGGTTGGAGGTGGGGGCATGGTAGTATATTTCCAGAAGGAGAATGACTGAAATAGAAATATTTGGAAGGACATCCAAGAAGAATGGTGTATTAGAATCCAAATCACAAAAACTCACTAGGCTTCTGAGGCTTCTAGAAGTGATAGGACAGACAGAGGCCCAATGTCATATGCTCCTTCATCCTTCAAAGTCCCTTATGGCTTTACACATATAGGAGCTACTTAGCAGAAAATGCGTTAAAATTTGCAAAGTGTTGACCCAATGCAGGTAAATTTATCCTTTTGGATCTCTTCTAAAAGAAGCCCTCTGTAACCAGGGAAACTGGCTTGGGCATCCATGTCACCAAGTATAAGATAGAGGGAACTTTCTGATTAGGAAGCTTTAGGGATCTCCTTTTTTACCTGCTACCCTTGCAGAAATTTGCCCAAACTAAAGCCCTCTCCCTACATTCCTGCTGTGGCTTGTTACGTGTTATATGTGATATTAGTTTAGCACAGCAATGGACTCTGGCCCCCACCACTGTTTCAGCTCTCATTTGCCTCTGTTGATGCACTTAATGGTCCTAACCCTACTGAATGGCAGCCTTTCTCCTATTCACGACTCTGTCAGGACTGTGGCTAATAACGAAACACTCTTTCTCTTAATAAGTGAACTAGTGGGCAAGCAGAGTATGTGTTTGGGATAGACAAGAAGCAAATATGTTGCCTTCGTTTGGGCTGCCATAACAAAACCACAGATTGTGTAGATTAAACAGCAGACATTTCTCACAGTTCTGGAGGCTGAGAAATCCAAGATCAAAGTGCAGCCAATTTGGTTCCCTGGTGAGGGCCCACTTCTCGCATTGCTGATGGCATCTTCTTACTGTGTCTTCACATGACAGAGAGAGAGGGAGTGCTCTGGTGTTTTTTCTTATAAGGGCACTAATCCATCATGAGGGCCCCACCCTCATGACCTAATTACCTCCAAAGGCCCCATCTCCTAATACTGTCGCATTAGGGGTTAGAGTTTTGACAAATTAATTTTGAGGGCGCACAATTCAGTCCATAGCACATACTTTGTGAGCTAGTTACCTTATGATATTTTGATTCCTTGTACATGAATATATTGTTATAATTAGAAGGGCTGTCCTCAGGAGTACTGTATTTTATGTTTTGATCTATACCCTTAAAATGGGAAATAAAGCATATCCCTGTTGTAAGCAGTTCTTACAACGTGAGCTTTGATGTATTGCTGTGCAAATATCTGTGACAACACAAAAGTATATTCCAACATTACTACGAACTTATGCTACATGAAGCACTGTGATAGGTGTTGCTGAGATTCAGGACACTTCAGATAACTCACAAACAACTTGTGGCAATAATTGGTTGAGGAATACAGATACACATAAGTGTATAATGCAGAGAAAGGGATGATTTGTTTCCTGTGCTCAGTAACAGCACACTTCTTAGAAGAGTGAAGGAATGCGTCCGTGTATGGTGATGGCAGTATGTGTGGGGGGATACCCCAGCAAGGAAATTTACACAAAAAGATGGCTTCATTCATTGAGCAGAGTCATGTAATGAACACATCCGTGCTAGCTCCTGACTGCAGCTTTATTAAGAAGCTCCGTCGTGCTTGTGTTTATCGGACACTGTTTCTCCACCAGTAATTCTGAACACAAGGAGAGCAAATATTGCATAGCATAAAATACTGGTACTTTGAGACCGTGGCTTGAAAAGCAGCTCCGTTTACTAGTAGTATTTTTCTCTCTTAGAATCTTGTGTCTTGATTTCTATACCTATGAAGCTTAGCATTCTATTTCTCTTAGTATTTTTCTTCCCAGTCCAGATGAAATATTCAATCCTTTTCCCATTACAGTCATTAAATAATTTCTTTATGAGTATTAGTGCAGGTTACTGAACTGGCCTTAGGGAAATAATAACACGGTAAATTTCTAGATCTTGTTTTTACTTCAATTGATGCTTTTTTCTTTAAACACATTACAGTCTTGAGTCTGTTTGTCTAATCAAGTGGAAACTTTTCACGAGCAGAAAGATTAGCATTTGGCAAACAGGTTTACTGTGATAATTCTGGAAGCACAACAGAAAAGTTACTGCACTGGAACAATAGCAGCAATGCTGGCAAAATGTGTCTGGCCAGCTTCCAAATAGGGGTCACGTTCTCTCTACCTGAATTCCCCAGACGCTTTCAATAGACTCAGATAACGTTATCCTCAATAGTGCCTCTCTCAGCACAGAGAGATTAAATGGAAAAGTTTTAAAATGGAACACTTTTCATGGTTAGATTTAATTAATAGATCTATTTTATCTCACCTTGTAAGACACAGAGGTCAGAACATATTGTTGGTTATATATATATATTTTTTCCTCCCCAGGAGGCTATCAGCCTGAAGGAGCCAGTAGAAAAAAATTATGTTTGAAGACTTTCATCCATGCCTCATCTTTTCAAGTTACATTAAAAACGAGGAGATAGAAACACCCCACTAGTTGCCAGAATGGCTGTTGAATGGGTCAACTTTCCAAAGTGCAGAACAGCAGCCCGCCCAGGAAGGCGTCATTTTTCTCTCTCGGAACATCTGACATGGTTCAGGTAGCTTACCGAGAGCATGACAATGCTAATGCCAAGGGCAGCCCGTGCTCTCTGTGTAGGAGATAAAGCATTCCTGAGAGAATCAGGCTTTCTGCGGGGCAAGAGCGTGGGGACTGATCTCCACTTTGCATGGGGGTTCCAGACAGCGGCCCCCCCCCGTGTGCTGCCTGCTGGGCTTCCGTTGGCCAAGTCTCCTGGAACTCCAGGAGGGTGAGGGAGATGGAAACCCTCAAAGGGGATTGTTTGCACAGGTATCTGAATCTCCTTTAACAGAATATACTCCAGAAATCTTTTGATCTCTTGAGCTCTTTCAAATGAAAACTCTAGGATCTTGTCTCTCAGCCTAAGTTCAAAGCTGCAACGGGGCAGGAGGTGACTTGAGGTAAGTGTAAGGAAGTTACAGCCTGTCAACCTTCCTGAATTAAGAGCAGACTTGGAAAGATGGGCAGAAGATATCTGTAGTGTACACAAAACAATCTGATAAATAAAATGGCAAGCAATAGGATATATTGGAGCCTATGGGGAAGCCATTTGGTGTAAAACTAATTTGGCCTGACCTTGTTTTTCCAAAAGGGCCTGACCAGCCTTTGAACATGCATTGCCTGTCTGTTCTGAGCATTTGCCATATCCCAGAGACGAGAACAAATGCCCTTAAGATAAGGATGTAACTTCCCCCACACTGCATTTCCTTAAGGGTAAGCAATTCTCCCTAGGCTAGGATTTGATTACTGTGCTTATCCTGTGACCACCCAGCTCGAGACAACAGACCTGCTACCTGCCATGCCCATCAATCGCTGTGCTGACAGGGCAATCTCGTGACTACTGTAAAAAGAATATTCCAATCATATGTGATATATGCTCTTTGATGGTATATAACCACTCTGTACACCCCACTTATTTGGTGCCCTTCCTTCCTTGGGGAAGGAAGGCCTTGGGCTATATGGTCCTCAAATTTGGCTCATAATAAATTTATCCCAATTTTGATTTAGAGATTGGCTATGGAATATTTGGGTCAACAAATCCAATTCCACATGTAGAGAAGAGGGAGAAAAACCCATTTTGTATTTTTGCTTAAAAGAAACTTCAAGGTCCATTAAAATAACGAAATACATACCTACAAGGTAAATACCCACCAATAAAAGAAAATGTAAAAATATCACTGAATCTGGGATAAATAAAATATGCCAAGTATGCTGAAAAATTAAAAACAAACAGAAAGGTCAGGTGTTTGACTAAGAAGAAAAAAAAGTTTAGGGTCAGGGAGGAGAAAAGAAACGTGACTGTGTAAACACACACATACTCACACACACACACACACACACACAGTGGCAGGTACACGTACACCTCTGGAAAACTGAAAAAAACTCCAAAACAATATGGGGGGGCGGCCTGGTGGCATAGCAGTTAAGTTGACACACTCCACCTCAGCGGCCCAGGGTTTGCAGGTTTGGATTGCGGATGAGGACCTATGCACTGTTTATCAACCATGCTGTGGCAGTGTCCCATATAAAGTAGAGGAATATGGGCACATATGTTAGCCCAGGGCCAGTCTTCCTCAGCAAAAAGAGGAAGATTGGCAATGGATGCTAGCTCAGGGCTAGTATTCTTCACACACACACACACAAACCAAAAAAACAAAAGAAACCCAAAACCAGTATTGAGGGGAAAAGAGAATTGTACTAAAGAAGAAAGAAAGAGAGAGAGGGAGACAGAGAAAGGAAGGAAGTGATGATTTGTGAAGGGATGCTTTGGGAGCCTAAAAAGAGGTACCAATTATAGAAATTATGAGTGAAATGAAGGAATGTAGAGAAATGCTTGCCTTGACTCTTGAGAGATATGGGGCAAAATCTTCATCCTACCATTTATGAGCCAACTGATCATTATCGACTTATTTAACTTCACTGAGTCTAAGGATTGTAGGAAAATTAAATAAGAACAATACAAAAACAGTGTAGAGTATGATTTGAAGCACATTCAAAGCTGGAAGGAGAGGAACAGTTCTGAGAATGGTTCGATAGTTGAACGTAGAGAAAAGGAAGGCGTAAACTGAAGAAGCAGTGGCAGCAATAATAGTGACTCCAGGGAAGGAAGCATGGTTACAGGGAATATCAAGGGGAAAGCCTTCCTAGCACTAGCAAAATTGAACCAAGTAGAAATTCAATAGGTGCATTTGGTACATTTTTCCTCAGATTCTTCATATTCATATGTAGTGCCTCAGATTCCCTTCTATTCATCAACAAGAAACCTAGTTTAGATTCAAGGACTTTATTTTCTTTAAATGAAAGGCAGAAGTTCTCTAATCATTGCATTTGTGTAGTATAGTAAGGCATCTAATTGTTTCCTAAACACAAAGTTCTTAAATTATCAGACCAATAGGAAAAGCCAAATAGAAATGTTGTCTGAACAGAACAATGTGTTTTCTGGATGCGTCTGGATTTGATAGATAATAGTAATTCCTCACTCTTGCTTTGCATAAGGCTTTGCAGTTTTTGAAGCATATTATCTCCTTTGATCCATACAACAATCCTAGAAAGCAGATAAGGAAGTTGTTATCCCCATTTGGCTGCATGATAATTACATGACTCAGTTTTGCATAAAATGTTTTGTCATCTCAACAGACACATTCTGTGTATCAATGGGATCATAGACCCTGACCTAGACAAATATTAGTTTTGCTATGCTTGGGATTGAAAATACTTTAAACAGTGACTTTAACTCCTTTGTTTATGACACTCTCTCTACATATTAAGACTAAATTAATCATGCTTCTCATTTCCTGCCAAACACTGAAATAGAAACTCGTGTATCCATCTTCCCTTAACTGCACCATCACCGGGATGTGTCCTGTGTCCTTGTGTTTGACACCCCATCTCAGAGCCTCTGCAGCTGCTGCCCTATGTCCTTAATCCTATCTTCAACTCTCCTATTCAGTTTATCACCAGGTCCTGCAAAATTTTTCTTTCTTTATAGACCTCATCATTCCAGTCTGTCTCCACCATGAGCAGCACCGTTTTAGTGCTCTCAGCTCCCACTGTACACTCTCTTAACTGACTGCTGATCTGCATTCTTGCTCCTTATCTGCAACAATCTACTTTCCAAGCTACGGTCAGAGGATAAAAACAAAATTTTTATGTATAGTTTATACAACCTATCGATGCCTTTCTGCCATCTACATCTCTACATCTATCTCCCGCACTTCCCTCCCCAGTTTGTTCTTCTCTAACCACTAAAGGCCTTTCTTTGTTCTCTTCAGTTCACTTTAAAAAACACCTTTGAACAGGCTGCTGCTCTTCTTTCCTGGAATAATCGCTGTCACTCTCTATCTCTCTCCCCTCATTCCAACACAGCACACTTTATCTAGTTATTCCCCAGTCATGTTTTATATTTCTAAGCCAGAATAACTTTCTCAGTGAGGGTTCTCCTTATAATCTAGACCAGATTAGATATACCCCCTTTTATGTTTTCATACCACCTAATTTTTCTTTATAACATTTATCACTGCTGCAATTTTACATTTCTCCATGTGATCATCACTTAATCTTTCTCTCCAACTAGACTGTAAATTTCATGAGTTCTGCTTTTACTCACCATTATAGCCCTGAAAGCCATTAGAGTTCTTGGCAGGTGAGAGATGCTCATTAAATAGTTGTAGGAAAAAAAAAAAGAGAGAGAAGGAAGGAAGTAAGGGGAGGAGGAAGGAAGAAGGAAGAAAAGAATGATGGGAGGAAGGAGAGAGGAAGGAAATTTAAGAATGTCTCTAAAATGATACATTAGCATGTATCATGTTGATGCTTCAAAGTAACTATGAGATTAGTGAAACTATATATTGAGTCCCTAGGTATAAAACACTAGAGGCAATAAAATGAAAGAGACATAATCCCTGCCTTCCGTTTTATTGGCAATCAGAGACAATGATAAACAAATAGCTATAAGGCTACATGATGACTATTTAAGTAAGAGTATACACACATACACACACTTGAATTAAAGAGCCTCTTTTATCAGACTGGATGGAGTCACAAAATCAACAGAGAAGAAATGTTTTTTTCTAACTTAAGAACTATCACATATTTATTGTCACTTCTATAGCCAGATAAGTATACATAACAGTTAAGTTACTGTAGAATTCATGCTCCGTGAAGTTTAGAGTACTTTTTGTTGAAGGAGTCTGATAATATAGCCAGAAATTAAAGTGAAGTGAATTAAAATATAGAGTTCACCATTAAAGAAATATGCTATCTATATATTTATCTTGGAAATAGATAATGGGACAGCGTTCTGACAAAGGGCGTTTGAAGTAGATAAAGATGTTTTTGAGGAGGCCTGTTGTTAACAACATATGTTAATTCAAAATAATATCGATAGCAAGGTTGTCTCTTTCTTCTTATCAGATTTTGACCAAGTTACTTTTAATGCACTGTTTCAAGGGTCTGGTTTTGCTCACTGGTCTATCCCCAGTCAGAGACCAGTACCTCAAATCCTGTCATTGTGAACACTTAATAATTAGTGATGCTTCACAAATTAATTAAGGGTGCCTAGCCAGACTACACTGAGCAAACCAGCAATGGTAATATCGAAGTACAGCACTGGCTCCCACCCTCACCCACGGAACTGTGACAACGGCAATCTGCCAGATCCGCTCAGCATTTTCCCCCGTCTCAGTAAACTCTGTCACCCTGATCTTCACCCAGGAGGCCTCACTTTCGTGGTCCTTTTACAGGGGTCTCTCAGGACACATTGCACTTCTGCTTCCTTGCACCTAACCACTGAATTGCATGCCCGAGAAAAGAGGTTTTCCTTAGCCTGCGGAGGATGAGTGAAAGGGTGAACTGCAGGTCCATGCCCCGGAGTGGGCACCTTAGTAGCCACGCACACACTCTCTGGGTTGAACATTTTTCACTTCAGAAGCAGCCTCCTGATCGATCAATGCTTTATAAATATCTTTCGCTCATGCCCACATTTGATCAACATTAAAATATTAAGCCTTTCTTTGGTGTTTTTGAAATTCAAAATATAAAAGATGTTGTGTTTAATAACAAATCAAAGTAATCCAGCTCTGTTTATGTTTAGACTAATATGCCCCTCCTGTGAATACCCATCACTATTCTAGAATTTGACGAGCCCAGACTTTACTTCTGACGTCGGGCTCAAACCGCCTATTTAGGGGCCAGGAAAAATGATTTTCATACTCTGAAAACTGCTGTAAACTCTCTTAATCTTCTTTCTTCTTTAGTGATAATTTTCTACAAGGAGATAATATCTTACAACGGGGTTATGAAGGTCAAATGACATATCTAAAAGAGCCAAGACGCTCAGTAAATGTTTGCTGTATCTGAAATTTATCTGTTTCTGTAACTACTTAATTTCTTTAAATGAAGCTTTATGCATAAATAATATATGCATAAATTATATAAAATGCATATGCAGTTGAAACGTTCATTTATTGACTTGAAAAGTGAATGGCCATTTCCCGAATTAATTGCTAGTTGTTTTATCTATAAAAATGCAGATTTAAAAACCACATTTCTAAAATATTAGATATAACAACTTGTAATTTGTTTGAAGATTCTTCAAGTATTCTAATATTAACAATATATCCAAATGACGTGAATAAAACAATATGCCATTAAAATGACAAATACATTTTTAAAATCATTTAAACATTGCATAGCATTTGGTAAAAGGGCAACTATAAATATACACAGTGTATTTAGAATCAGCACTGTGCTTAAGATCAATTCAGATCAATCTGTGCTCTGTAAAAATGCATGTTGCAGTCCTGGTCATTCAGCTGAATCTGAAAAATACCTGTTATGTTATCACTAAGATTTTACAAGGAGAATTCTACCTAGAAAAATGAGTCTAGCAAGTAATATGAATCTGAAAACATTAGGTCACTTAATTCAACCTCAGACCTTTCCCTACTAATGTTACTTTCCAATATGAATGCACTTTCCTGTGAATTTCCTTCACCCTTTGAAACTACATGCAGTAGGAAACCATGTTCTCATCACCGTACTTTCACACTTGACGGCTCTGAGCAAGTGTATTAAATTACGGAGTGGGTGGAAAGAGGAAAGTAAAGTGGAATTGGTGGCAGTGATCCAACTTGATAGTGGGCCAACGCATTTTTAGATAGTTTTTAATGTGAGTACAACACACACACACACACACACAGATTCACAATTTTAAAATTCAGAAACATTAACTTGTGTTGTGGCTATGTAATAAAAAATACTCAATGCCCCTTCTGAATAATGAAGATGAAAACAAAAATTTCTTACATGAGCATGAGCTGCCAATAAGACTTCTTCAAAAGATAATCCATCCTTGACAACTGAATTGTTTTTAGGAAGTGAGAGAGATCATTTGATACTAAGAGCATAGACACCTAGATGGATAAATCTCTCCTTCTTTGCTTTCCTCTCCTACTTCATATTCTTAAATTTGATAACGGGTACTATAATATTTGACTTAAGAAGAGTTGATGCAGCCAAAATGACTTGCTAATTTCAGTGGGCATTTTTGCTATCTCCCCTGCATCTATTTCCCTCTTTTCCCCTTCTTAACAAAACCACAGCATTTCTAGTCATTGGATTTGGTGAAATGAACCCACCCTAGTGCCAAGGATAGACCTTGGTGAACCTAAGCCAAGTAACAATTAGCACATCTTCCAATGGCCATGTGATGTAGTCTAATCAAATCAAGATGCCACATGCACTTGATTGTGGTGATTGGGTGTCCATGTGATTGGGCATGTGGCCTAAGCTGGTCCTACCATGGGAAATCCATGGGCAATATCCAATGGCTGGAAAAGAGAAGTTCTCTCCACCTTTGGCTATGAATGTAGTACCATGTCGTTCTTGAAGCTTCTAGCAGCCATCTTTTTATCATGAGCAAAGCCTGATGAGACAGAGCTAGCAGCAAATGAGATGGAGTTGAACGAATCCTAGAGAAATAGAGCTACAGCTCTGAAGAAGTCATGAAACTCAGGCTTACGCTATGTCTGAATCCCAGTTGTTATGTAAGTCAGTGTATTCCCTTTGTCCTTTAAGCCAATTTAAGGTGTGATGTCTGATACTTGCTATTGAAAACATCACAAGTGATACAACAGCCCCGCTAAGATTATGTGACCTCCCTGTACCATTAGCTGCCTGCAGATAAATCCTGCTCAAATACTTTCCTTCTTTTCCCCCAAACCAAATAACCAAACTTCAAGGCAGAATGAAAAAGAGAAGTAGGATAACGTTGTGGAAAAATCAACATTCTTGGGAAAGATAGAGTGGTATTTATCACTTATTATGTAAGTGACTGAAAAGGTCACAGAACCTCTGGAAGCTTCAGCGTCCTTCTCTGTAAGTTGGACACAATAAACTGTGCAGCACTAACTGACATAACATGTGTCCAGCATGATCCACAATACGTGGCAGGTCACTGGGAAGCACTGACTCCTTCTTTTCCCTTCCTTGACGTTTAGTGGAAAACTTTACTAATGGCCCTGGAAGGTTTATATTATTTCTTTTGATAACCACTTCTTCTGATTAGTCAGAGTGTTGAGTTAAAATTATTTATTTTTATGTTTATGTCTTAAGTTACACATTTAGTACTTTCCAAATCAGAACCCTTTGTTTCTTATAATTTTTTATATTTAGTATCTGGAAAACACCCAATTCCTATGGTTGTTTTAAAAGCAAATAAGATTATACATGAACATACCATGCTATCTGAAAAGTCCCATAAGTGTAAAAACTTTCAGAAAGTATTTATTTTTAAATTTGGAGCTTAGGATACTGTAAGACACAATACTGTGCAGGTTTTTATTCTGGCAAAAGGATACCCTAATTTGGTAATATTTGTCCAATTTGTGCTATCTTCTTATTGAAAAAAATTGTTTAAGTGCTTCAATAAATGCATCAAATGAATAATGTGCATAATAATATTATTTCTCACTATACTAAATATATTAAAATATTCTATTGAAAGCCTAATAAACATTGAATGCATATTTCATTAATATTTTAATAACTTTGGGACGTTTCCAGAGAAGGTCCATCCCATTTCTCCTGGAAAAATAAGTATTGTTTTATATATACAGATTTTTCACACTTATTATACATACACCCAAGCTCTCTCACCTCTATTCAGATATAAAAAGATCAATGTTGTTCAATTCATCCATGTGGGTAGAAGTTAGAAATAAAGAGAAATTTTAATTCAAGCTATATTATTGCCATGTAACTAAAAACAAATGATTTAGAATCCTCATTCATGATCTGTTAATATGCTTCTGCAAATTTTGTTTATTCTGAGGATAATATGTCCATGAAACAATTTAGTGTTACTAAAAAGAGTCACATGATCTTGATTTCCTTTTAAGGAAATTCATCAAAAGAATAAAAGATGTGCTAAAAGTCATGAAGTTCCATTCTTCAGAAAGATGCCTTAAAAGTCATGAAGGTAAATATAATATTCTTGCACTGTACAAAAAGGCAAAATCCAAAGCAGATTTCACAGGATATAAATGTCTTACCAGATACACAAGTCCATCTGGAGGCGCTTTCCAAGTCAGTATCCTCTCCCTCTCCTGTTCAGAGTCCAGCCCCTGTGTTTACACCGTTAATATGGACTGAAGGATATACCTGATCCTTCTGGTCTGTCAGACTCCACTCGTGGAGATGTGGAGTGAAGACTGAGAGAATCTAGTTCACTTCTATTAGGGAGTGAACTAGGAAAGCAAATTAGCAACTAAGGGCTTGTTAGTTTTCAAACCGTTCACAGAGAAACCAAGAACACCTTTCTTCAGAGAGTGAAGGTAATGACCATGAACCTCCCAGAGACCTGTGGGCTTCATGAAGTCTGGGGATTCCAGTCAGGTCAGCCACACTGTCTCCTTGGGGTCCACTGGTTTCCTGATGGAAACGTCCATGCTTTTTGTACAATTAGCTCAGACGTGTTTCTGTTATTCACATCTCTACAGACACTAAACTCACTGAAACATTCACAAAATGACAACAAAAGACAAGAACAAGTAGAGATTTCCTTCCTAGACCATGAATCTAAGCATTTTGGATCACTAATCTCATTCAAGAGCTGTAAAGAAATAATTAGCAATGTTAGCAGAATATCACGTACAAGGGGATTTTTTTTAAGCAAAAGATTATTTATCATTGGGGCCGCCCGGTGGCGCAGCGGTTTAGTCCGCGCTTGGCAGCCCGGGGTTCGCGAGCTCGGATCCCGGGCGCCCGCAGACGCACTGCCTGTCAGCCATGCCGTGGCGGCGTCCCATATAAAGTAGAGGAAGATGGGCACGGATGTTAGCCCAGGGCCAGTCTTCCTCAGCAAAAAGGGGAGGATTGGCGACGGATGTTAGCTCAGGGCTGGTCTTCCCCACAAAAAAAAAAAAGATTATTTATCATAGTGAAATTTGAGGAAATACTCAATATTACTGACTGTATATTAGCTAAATAAATTATTGTACATGGACATGATGCCATTTTACAGCTTTTAAAATAATCTTTCAAAAACATTTTAAAATCTGGAGAATTTTATATAAGTGAAAAAAGCAGAATGTAAGGTGATAACTGTTTCCACATATACATAGGCATAGGAAAATAAAAGAATACAATAAACTTAAATACCAGCAGGTTATTACTGAGTAAGGACATTACAGGTACGATTTGTTTTCTTCATATTTTGAAATTCTTCCTACAAAAAGTGTGCATTGATTTTTAATAACAAAACATAGGATAGAAGACTTTGTAAAAATAGGTTTTCTGTTTATCTAACAACATATAACCTACCTTCTTTCCTCCCTCTAATTTATATTCTCCAAATTCCAGTCGTTTCCAAAGCTTAAGGCTGGCATCTTGCTCTTAGAACTGATTATATATATATATATATATATATATATATATATATATATATATGTTCTTTTTTTTTACCATAACTAGTCAGTTGTTAATTACTTAGTTCACATGTAATATATGTTCCCTAAGGATTAGATTAGTTTGCAAAGATTTGTTAAAGATGGAGCTATCTTCACAGAGAGAGCTATTTTCAAATCCAAGCTTTGCCACAGAAATACTTAGTACTTTGTCCTAGTTAATCTTTTCAAACACTTTTGTGTAAATTAAGGATAATATTACCAGAATCTAAGGATTAAGGCAAATAGGTGCAAGAATATATGTAAAATATCATCAGCATTAGTTTCCTGCCTGCTTGAGAAGAAGAGTGAAAAACGTAAAAATATCTTGAACCTTAAATAGTTAGTTGTAAATTGCCAACGAGTGGATTTTGCATTTTCATTTCTTGAAAATAGTAAGTGAAAAAAAAGATTATTTGATCATCCATGTTAAAAAATATAACAGACACAAAGTTGTATTACTTTCTCTTCTTATACTGAACAATCACTTAACAAATTATAAAACTGAGTAGTAATGTCTTTTACATTTTACCAATTGCTGAGACAAAAGCATATTTTCCACTTAGTGGGGGAAAAAAATGTGACACTAACACAGAAAGAATAGGAGATTCAGAAATCAAGTGGAAAAACAGCAGCTTCGAACATAGCCTTATGACCCTTACCCAATTATCTAATACCTCTGCCACATTTATTGCCTTCTAACATCACTAAAAACAAAATCCACTAAGGGGAATATCAGAAATTCATACTATATATTGTAAACAAACAGTGCACCAGAAAGGGCGTAGAGAATCTCTAACAATAACACAGGCAGTTAGCAGAGTAATGGGTAGGAAAGAAACACAAATACACATAAACATACCATAAAATCAGGAACATTATATATGATACATATATATCAGATGGAAACCTGATCAATATTTTTTAATTGAAAGAAGATGATAAAACACTTACATTTGAAAATTTAGTGAAAGGGGGTGAAGATACTAACGTAAACTCTAAATACATTTAAAAAATATGTTTCAAATCTGTTGGTGACAATAAAATACTTATTTATAGATTCATTAAAAGGGAGGCTGATTTCCCTTTGGGCAGTGGGGACTTTGATAGTCAAAGTGGAGAACTGTGTGAAGGGATTTTTACGGTGTTACCTTTAAAAGTGTTGAACTTGTTGTAAACACGAATCAAGATTGCAAAGACCGTTCATTTTGAAACCTTATTTTGTCAGTCTAATTCCACCATGCTGTTTTCCAAAGAGGACTGTTAGCAATTGTATCTTGCCTGGAATACTCAAATAGCCTCAGTCACCTTTTCTTTATGTTCTTCATATCAGAATAGTCTACTGAGACACCATGTCCTGTCTTCCCTGTGTTCCAGAAGAGAAACAGTCAAAGCCATGTTCTCTTCTTCCACATCCACAGAATTAGTCAAGCCATTCTGATGGAGGTGTCCTGGCTTTTCCTTTTGGCAGGTGTAGGGAGTGATCAACTCTTTCTTTTCAGGGATTGGTTAAAACAAACATACCTGCAAACATATCCTTTCCTGTCCTATCCTTGGGACCACAGAAGCCTTGAAGTGGATTGAATGTGGGCAGAGAGAAGGAAAGAGGCACACACATGAGGGGGTGATGGCACAAGACCAGAGTAGAAAAGCGTGGCTCTCAACATTGGGGAAATGGAGAGGCACTTGGAAGTGGAGGAGACCTGTGTCCAGTTCTAGACAGCACCTAAGGAGGTGGCAGAACCACTCCCGGGACTCACACGTGGCTGACTGGCTAGTGAATTCCATGCACTCATGAAAAATGTCTTCTGAGACTGAGCTTCAGGTGATCTAGCTAACTGGGAAGGCCAACTTTTTGCTTGGTAAGTGTTGCTATAATAACAGATGACAGAGGATCAGCATGGAGGAACAACACTGACAGCCAAAGAGGCAAAGGTCGTGAGTGAGAGCATCAGAAACCAAGGATAGGGCCCTCTGTAGACCCTGGTCCCTGTAACCACAGGATGCTTGCACAATCAGATGGAGGGGGAGAAAGAGCCTTACTGAAGACTCTTTGTGCAAATACTTAGTCAGGAGGATGCCAGGGGTGGTGGTGAAGCCAGATTTAATTGGACTTAAGTAAATTAAGTAATGCGTTATATCTGGCAAATGTTGTAGAAAAAGGTCTATTCAAACTGAAATGAAACAAAGACTCTTAATACATAGTTAATTATTTTCATCAATATTAACTCTGATTGGTCAATTTAGAAGCAAATTGTGGGGGATATTCAAGAGGACATGACTTCTGGCACCTTCTCTGAGGTTATTTGGAATAAAATCTGCAGAAATTTTATATAAGCAGTATGAGAACTGAACAAGACAGATGCTTAATCTATAACTACTTTCTCAGAGAATTATAGAGAAGTTACTCAAAGCTAAGTCAGTGTAGACTCACAGTGGGCCCCCATTGCTTTTGATATTTCAATATAGTCAAATTGAGTCAACTCCCCTTTTCACTTTGGGTTCTTCTGCAATTTCCGGCTCTCTCATCCCATTCTCCCCTCCCCACTAATGCCCTTAGTCCACACACATACTCACACACACATTCACCTCTCCCGAGGCCTTGTGGCAGGGTGTCAACTTGGATAAGTGTAGATCTTACATGAGATGGGATGGTGAATGTTTCACATCCTGATAACTTAATTCTGTTTATCAAAAATTTTTTCACTTCTTCGTTTCATCTGGTATGCTTTCAAAATACTGTTCCATTATTAGAAGATGTTTAATTGGCCATCCTGAGGTTCTGGTCACTCTCTTCTCCAGTTCTACGGCCTTCTAAAACCCATGTGGAAACTGGAGACTGTGCTAGTCTTTTCGACTCTAGAAGTTTGACTGAGTGTACTAAAAGAGTCTAGTTTCTTTGGATCTTAAATGTCAGTTCTTATGTCTTAATTCTCAACCTAAGGTACCAATTCCAAAATGCATATCAATCTAACATAACGCATCTATCTCAATGAGAATTAATAAGCATGGACTTGGGTTGAAGGTCAGTCGACTGAAACTGAAGAGATGTACATGCCCACAATGATGGGATGTGATGCTGAGCCTGGTCTAATGATGTGCCACCTACAATGCCATACCAAGAAGGAGCAATCACCCATGTTCCCTGTTGCCAGCAGGGAGAAGCCCGGGTACTGTGATAATAAGCATGATGGATTGAATTTCATTAAAATACCAAGGAAAATCCTCCCAAATGGTTCTTAATTAAATGGGCTGCAGCTAAGCAGCAGTCAAAATGTGAACTTTCCCTACATTCTATTCAACTGAATGCCATGTTAACTTCAGAGCCCATGGCGGGGGGGGGGGGTCTTTAACTAATAACAATGCTTCCTATTTACATAGTTCTTTTCATATGAGATCCGTGCAGTGCTTTACAAATATTATCTTATTACCTCACACAGTGAGTCAGTTACGAGCTGGGGATAGAACCCAAGAGTCAGAACTCCCTGCCATTTGTCAGACTAGTTCTATTTAAGCTCACAAATGGTCTACTGTTGTACATCTCTTAGGCGGGGAAAATAAAATTTGATATAAATTCTTTGACTTATTTTAGTGTCCTAGCACAAAAAAAGTGGTTTCCCATTAAAACAAACACTTTCTGATCTTTCAATAAAAATCTATTTTCTAATTCTGATATCAAATATCCGTAGTAAGTTACAGAACTAAACTGTCTGATCACATGAATACAATCATCTGATGTCCACAGAATAATTCAAGTAGCAAATGAATACAGAGTCGGTATTGATAAATTTGTTCTTGATCCAGTAGATAATTTATCAATCTTAGGATTGCCAGAGTCAGCAAATATAGCAGTCTCTAAATCTGGAAATTTCAGTATGTGTAAGCTTTTTTGGTTTTTATGCCTGTTGGATGATTTTGCACATATTACACCAATGATAACAGTATCAATAAAAACAGAATTTACTAGTTTCTGAAGTTGGGACATATAGAAAGGTAAATTGGGGCATTGCTAGTGTAAGGTTTGATACCAATAATATTCACTTTCCTGGATTATATTTTTTTTAACTTTGAAGAGTCATATTGCCAGTTAAATTGTCCATATATTTTGTAAGAAAGTAGAAAACATGATATGCTAAGTTTAGACTTAGAAAAAGTTTGATAAAAAAGGTTTTTCTTTCTGAGACATTTCTTGGACAAGTTTTAAAGTGTTATATGCATTACTATGAATATTCATGGTACAAAATATTTTTTGAAAAGCTGAAGAATACATTCAGTAAGATCTGTTGCAGTTCAGAGAATAGAAAATGTATAAGAGAAATAACACATCCAAGGCAACAAACAAAGTAGTCGTTTTTTGCCAAATGCCTTTGTTTGCTTCCTGGCCTCACGAAACAGTGCACAGTTTGTCTTTGGGTGCAGTGATTCCTGTACCTGACAATTTTCTCCTATTAACCCATTAGTGGTTTAAGGCTGACTCCATGTGAAATTCATCTATGGCAACCCAACAGTGCCTTTTATGGAGCCTTGATTACTAAAGTCATCATATGTTGATATGAATGATTAAAACCAGTAAGTCGATAAAAAGAAAACCTCCTTTCAAGGACTGGCTGTAAATGTTATCAATTTCCTCCCTTCAGGAAGTGGGCTTTATTACCACATTAAACATAGTGCAAAAAATTAAAAATAAATAAACAAAAGTAATGGGTTTGGAGAAGAGAATGGGCTTGAAGCACAGCTAAAGTGCCATGGAGAGGACTTGCAAAGCTCTCTGTAGTCTGTTTTATTTCAGATAACTTTGTTTTACACTGAAACACTTAGAATGCTCACATTTTAAGATTACTATTACAGTGTTATGTAATTATTAACATAGTAAAATTTTTTTCTTAAACTTTGTAACATTTTTAGGGCTGTCCAAATTTCTAGTCCAACAAGAATATCATAAATACAAGTCACACTGAGATTTTTCCCCTACTTCAACACTGAAGAAAGCTATGCAGTAGTTTAGTGACCCAATTTAAGTCAAAGCAATGTAAAAACTAAAAGAGCTACTTCCCACTTTCTCTCTTTCTGAATGATTTAAACCGAGGAGCATTGCTAGCACATTCAGAATTCCAGGTGATCAAACAGACAAAATTAATGCAGAATCTGAGGAAATACCAGAATCTTTACTTTTAAAATTTGTATTGGATAATAAGTTAGGATTTTTGTGTGCCATTCCTTGGAAAATTTTATTTATGTCATGACATGAAATTCCAGAAACAGAGTAAATTCTAAATCAAGGGGTTATCCATTAGTAAAAGTATACTTCTCCCTAAATCATGTATACATAGTCGTTAACAGAAGAATTAGTCCCAGCATTTGTGATTTGACTTTATAAATTGAATAATTATATTGCAGCCTTTTTATAGGGCTCTGAAATCTCGAAATTATTGTGATATTATGCTTTGAAACATGCACCTTTAAAATTGGACCTGAGTATTTTTGAATGAAATTTTTCCCATCTTCATGACAGAATAAATAGCACGTGGAATTTTAACTGGGAATGAAGGGAGTAAGGAGTCCAAGAATGTCACCAAAAGAAACTGCAGATCAGCAACCACCTCATAGTGATGTACTGAGAAGCAGAAATTAAACTGGAAAGCCAACTTGTCAGCAGAATGAATACGTGGAGAATCTGAATTTCAGCAGTAAGCCTTAGTTTAAGTTTCTTCCCCGATAACCTTCCCCACAGCCTGTTATTTCAAAGTCACTGGGCCGACTCACCTAGATAGACACCTATTTCCAAAGAAACCCCTTCCTGCAACATATTTAGTAATTATATTCATCCAGATAACATCCTTCTTGACAATTTTATCATTGATGGAGCTCTCAGCCTGTGAAGGTTATTTGAATTTTCCCCTTTTCTGACCTTATGTTCTGTGACGAGGGTTCTGGAGAGCAAACACTATTTGTTATGCTATCTTGGGAAACGGCCACACGTCTTCCTCCAGGAACTGCAGCAAAAATTCTTTCTTTTCTGCAGTCCATCTATGCCTGTCAATCTGCATTAACGGAGTGGAAGGAAGTTCCCTTGCCTCTTTCAACTTTGTATTTTAAACCCAATTTCATTAAGCTCCAGACACACTGTTTTGAGATCATGTGACTATCAAGCCCAGGACTGGAATTTTAAATGTTTGACCTTTAAATCATTGTTCAAATCTAACCACAACAGGTAAAGCCGAAGAGGTTTTAAATCAGCCAGTGCTCTCACATTTCTCAAATACGTTCCTATAATTTCGTGGAAAACATGAACTCAGGTTGGGGACCTTTTCTCTTTAGTCCCTATAATCAGTTTATGGCAAGTAAACAGTAGTTGTCGTCTTATACCATCTCCCTAAATCCACCCACAGTGGCCTACTGCCTGACAGGGTTCAGCCATACCGTCCCGATGTTGGCAACCCTGGACACACAACCTATTCTACAAACCTGGTCTGCCATCCCACTCAGTGGCATCCACCTGTTGATCACCTTTCTTGCATTTCTACCTGGAAACCAGGACCCTCAAGGGGGATCATGCAGACTGACCTCAACCAAGTCCCCCTGGAAGCAGCTCCCAAAAGCACACTTTTACTAATAGATAATGCCTTGATTTAGATACATTTTCTTAATTATAAGCTATGTTTTCTTAATTGTAAGAGATAAATTAATAAACTTGTTTTAATACTGCTACCAGTTAAAATACTAAAGTGAAGAAAGGATGTGATGAATCCCTGAATTATTATTCAACTTGCTTCCTAATATGATAAATTTAGTATTAGGACATACTACCCTTTATAAGATGAGCTTCATTACTGGTCAACAGCAAATTTAGAATCACAAATATGGGTTTCCAAGAAACATTTTTAATAACCATGAATGCAACCACATTTCTTATGCTAATCACTAAAATTTCTGTAATATAGAATCTTGTCAATTCTGATTAATGAAAGAGTACCATTTTGAGAAACTTATTAAGAGAAACTTAACACACAAAAGAAGAAAGCATTTAAAAAATAATCTCAGGGTGGCTGGCTTGGTGGTGTAGTGGTTAAGTTCGCGTGTTCTGCTTCAAGTACCGAGAACGACCAAGAGTGTCCAGTATTGGATTTTGATATCACTCAGACCCTATGCTGACTTGATTATTACCTCTATTATTTATCTGGCTCCCCTAAAATATTTTTCCTGGATATTTTAATTTTAAAATGATCAAAAAGTCATCATCTAGACTGATGGACTCCAACTTTTTGAATATAAGAACCTCTTTGTATGTCAAATTTAATATTTAAATTATGATAGGATCTATATAGAAGCAGGTTAATGGTTAGGGACTTGGGCTCTAGAGGCAGGGTGCCTGTGTTTAATCCTGGCTCATCACCTATTAGCCATATGACCTTGGGCTAGTTAATGAATCTCCATCTTAAAAAGAGGGATTGTAATAGATTCTAATTCATGATCAATCAGGAGGCTTAAAGGAGGATAATGCATGTACAGTTCTTGGTACTTGATAATCACTCAAGAAACGTTAACTATACATTCAAAATATGTTTGTATATTTTAGTCTATGGGCACAACAGCCAGCCCTGGTGGTCTAATGGTAAAAATTCCGTGCTCTAACCCCACAGCCTGAGTTGGTTTTCAGTCAGGGACCCACACCACCCCTCTGTTGGTTGTCATACTGTGGCGGCTGCGTGTTGCTGTGATGCCAAAAGCTATGCCACCGGGATTTCAAATACCAGCAGGGTCACCCATGGTGGACAGTTTTCATTGGAGCTTCCAGACTAGGAAGAGGACCTGGCCACCCACTTCTGAAAAAATTGGCCGTGAAAACCCCACAAATAGCAAAGCTGAGAGGATGCCATAAAAAAAACCAGTGGGATTCAACTCTGCTGTACACAAAGCCTCTAGGAGTTGGAATCGACATGATGACACTAACAATGGGCACAATAGACATAATAGATGTACACAAAAATTTGATAAGTACAAAAAATAAATAGCACTCTATGCATCCATTTATTGGAATATTTGGTAACAATGACTTTCAAAGATTTAGATTATTCCTTGCTCATCTACTCTAAACTAAAACCTGACTCTAATACAGACAACTTTAACTGAGTCTATCACCCAAACATCCCTTTCTTCCCATTTCTCTAACTCAGGGTCAATTATATTTGTGTATTGGAAGAAATGGAGGGCAGTAATTTTAGAGATCCCTGGAGGGAATAGATCTGTTTGGTTCAGGACTAAAACCGTATACTGCCCTGGAATCCCAGGATATTTGCAGAGGCTATCGAATCACAGAGGGTTGAAAGTTAATTTGTCTCTTATTACTCTGATTTATTATCTACATAGCACTTTTCACAACTTTCTCATTTATTCATTTTTTCTTTTATTGTTGTCTTTTTCTACCCAAATAGAAGGTTCAGTCCATGAGGGTGAGGACTTCTATGTTCTGTCACTAGAACAGTGCCTGGAACCCAACACTATCGTTGCATGACTGAATGCGTGGTTGAACAAATGAACCTGTGGTCATCCAGAGTTATTAAATTTCATTCCATAAAAATCACAAAACTTTAACATTAACAGAGCTATAAATTTAGTTCTGAAACTGTGAAATAAAAAAATCAGAAAAAGAGTTCTGCTTATACTTTCAATCTAGAAAGCAAACTTATGAAAGAGGTTTTTAGTAAGTGTCTAAGCATTGGATGACAATAGGAGTGTCACATGGGAATGCAGTCTGACGATTATTTATGATGCTTTCATTTCCCCTCGATGGTTTAGGTACTAGCTGATTAGCTTGTGTTAGCATGCTCATACTTGCTAACACAGGCAAGTCCAGTGACGTAAAAAAAAATGGCAGCTATTACATCTGATGTATTCCTTTGGCTTGAAGTACAATTCTATGTCCTGTATTGTTTACTCAAGTGGGGAATGTTGACCAAAACAATTAAGTTATCCAAGTGGCCATTGACTAGGGTCCGGCCAAAAAGTTCAAATTATGAGACCAAAGGTGATTTAACAGGGACAGATATTAGTGGCTGGTGATATTATTTCCCTGGACAGTTTTAATTACAGAACATGAGAGTTCTGAAATACGTGGATTATGTAATAGCTCAAAGTACAAAAGGGAAGCATTAGTCATTTAGCATAATAAACTGTGATGAAGTACACATTTACATTATACAAGCAGCAAACACACTCAGCCTTAATTTCATAATTAGTAAATTGCTTAATATTTGAAAATTCTTATGTAAGATGTAAAAGAACATTCTTAGTTTAAGAATAATTTGACAGCCAATCACACTTAAAACCTTGGTCCTGTCAAGGCAAATAGTGACGTTTAAATCTAAGCATTCATTACCATCTATAATTTGTGCTGAACATTTAATATGCATATAGAAGAAACAAAATTGTGAAATTGGAATGATTTGATCAAAATATTAAGAAAAGTTCCAAAAATATGTTTAATACAAACTATTTTCCAAATCTGTGGACACTTTTGATTTGAATATTTTGTTTGGTTGCCTTTTATTTTCTTTTAGAGACAGCATTACCCTATACACCACAAACTCCATGACATCTGCTTATTTATCTAAATTAATATATCTCATTCTTCATCAGTATTAAAAATTTACTGTCAGCTTGAGGAAATGTGTTGAGTATTATATAAATGCTCTTTCAAAGGTAGCTGTCATGGAACAGTAAGCTCATATATGAAGGTGTTTGTAAAAGGTGAAATGGGGGCCGGCCCAGTGGCGCAGCGGTTTAGTCTGCACTTGGCAGCCAGGGGTTCGCGGGTTCGTGATCCCGGGTGCCCGCCGACGCACTGCATGTCAGCCAGGCTGTGGCGGTGCCCCATATAAAGTAGATGAAGATGGGCAGGGATCTTAGCCCAGGGCCAGTCTTCCTCAGCAAAAAGAGAAGGATTGGCAACAGATGTTAGCTCAGGGCTGGTCTTCCTCACACACAAAAAAAGTGAAATGGCATCATTTTTCCAGGTGCTTCTTGTCTCAGAGATCTTAGTGAGTTTTTTGAGACAGGAACAGTTTTTTATAGATTTCCTTATATCTTCTCTTAAACCAAAGATTTGCACATATGTAAGAGTTGCAGGTGACAACTTGAGGATTTTGCTTTTATGTTGTGTGTGTATGGTGTGTGTGTGGTGTGAAGTGTTTGTGTGTGTGGAGTGTGTATGGTGTTTGTTGTGTCTGTGGTATGTGTATGTGTGGTGTGCTGCGGTGTGTGTGGTATTCGTGTGTAGTCTGGTATGTGTAGCATGACATGGTGTGTGTAAGTGGTGTGTGTGTGGGTGTGTTTAATAAACTTGGGCACTAGAAATGGGCATGCCTATACCTCAGAATGGAGCTGTGAATTAGTGAGAGGTACTTCATGATTTTCTGAGCAACTCGCCCGCACATTTCTTTGAGAAAAGACTCTTGCACAAGCCCTTCATGGATCAGTCTTTTTATATCCTTAGCAAATAACACACGCTTTCTCTGAAATGGGCCATCAATTTGCAGCCAGCAAACTGATAGGTAACTGAATACCTGGTTCTGTTCCATATGTCCATGGAGGAAGTGGCACATATACACTTCAGAGAGAACCAGAGCGCAGTTGACCAACAGTAATGGGAAAAGCTGGAGAAGCGAAAAAGAAGACAGGGACTCCTGTGATGCCCTAATGGTGAAATGCTGTCTTAGGAGCATCAGGTGCCTGCTGATGAGGGGACAACGAGATGATGAGGTCTTTTTATTGAGCTACTAGAGTTGCTATTATTCATTATTATTACTGTGTAAAAGAGTCATTATCACCACTGTCTAAAAGAGAGCCAAGTCATTTCAAATGAGGAAAAACCTATGTGTGGCTTGCTAAAGATTTTAATTAATAAAGTAACTGGGTGTTGTTAACAGAAGTAATAGATTAGATTTATTCCCAAAATAAGAAAGAAATTAAAATATAAATGGGATATATCTATATCTACATTTATATATCCATATATACATTGTTCAAAAACTCATCAAACTATACCCTTGTAATGGGCACATTCTATTCTATATAAATTACCCCTCAATAAAAATTGGTTAACAAATAAAGGGAAGGCCATTTCTATATAAGTGATTGGAAAATGAGAAAAAGGCAACAACAGAAGTGGGAGAAAAGGTTGAGGAAGACTAGAGCAATAGTGCTGCAGTTGCACAGAGAACAGAATTAAAATATTTCAAAACATTAGTTTTGAATATCAGATTATCACTGGTCAAATGCAGGTATGTGTTTTTAATATTATGCAAACATAAGAGCTGGGGCTTAGCAGTGAATGGGAGGTAGAGTAAGTATAAACAAAAAAAGTACAAACATTTGCTAGATGCGCTTGAGAGTGAAATTAAGGGTAGAATTGAACGACAGGTGAAAGTCATGGCTAAGTCCAAGAATCGAGGTCCTTTATACAGCACAGGAGCTAAAGACCTTGGGGAGCTCCTGGTTCACATTCCCTGCTCGATCCTCTCACTCCTTCCTCAAGAACACTTCCCACCTCTCTGGCAAATATCCACTCAACTTTGAAGGCTTCTTTGAATCATCTTTTCTTTGATGCTTTTTCTTGAACTCTGCTTAGGAAGAACTGACTACTCCTTTGTTCATGTGACCAGGTACTTCTACATGGCACCCAGAATAATTTCCCCTACTTTATCATGTGGCTGGGCTCCCCCATCAGTGTCTGACGGGACACAGCACCCTATCTCTACATCTCAGCACATAGGCTGGCCCACAGAAGGCACTGGGTCAACATTTATGGTGAGCATTTGAAGAAGCAGTACAGGACTGATCTCTCATTCAAGGTATGGGTATTGAGCACAACACTCTGTCAGGTTCTGTGTCAGAAGCTAATGATGATAGACATGAATATGAATTGGGTCAGGTCCACACATCTTCCCTTTCACATCTGCCTTTTTCCAAAAAAAAGTTTATAGTGATGATAATTAAAAATATTCTCTTTTTTCCACAACTTCTTAACATTAGTTTCTTGAAACAAGTTTTAGAAAACCTTAGGTTAAGATTTAGTTAAAACACATAATCTCAGATTCTTCTCTGGATGAAGAACCCCATAAATCTCCGTCAAGAATCAAGGGGTTGCATGGTTTCTCACACCTGGATGGCCATGGGGCTGGCTGATTCGATTATGAATCTTGGGTTAATTGACCTCCTATTTGAAGTAACCATTTCAAGAACCACTTTCTAACAAAGGTTTGAATGTATAATCTTGCTAAAACAATCTTGAGAGAGATGACATTGACTAGACATCAAACTAGAGCAACCCCCAAAGCCTCATTCAATCGAAACATTATTTTAATAACGTGGAAAATAAAAATATTTACTGGCTTCAAAAATCAGAAGAGATTCATGAATTATGAGTCATATGATAGATTTAGTGTGAGGACACAGTGCCTGTTACAAAATGAACCTAAGTACTAGTCAACAACAAATTTAGAATCACAAATAAGGGTTTCCAAGAAACATTTTTAATAACCACTAAGACAACCATATTTCTTATGCTAACCACTAAAAGTTCTTTAATGTAGAATTTCTTGTCTATTTTAAGGAATGAAAGAAAGAGCATCATTTCCAGAAAAATGATAGAAAGCAAGCTGAATAACAATTCAGAAATTCATCATATCCTTTTTCATTTTAGTATTTTAATTGGTGGCAGTATTAAAATAAGTTTATGATTGTCATTTGAATGTATCTTGAAAGTCAACTATGCACTTCCATCATAAATTGCATAGTTTTAAAAATATTAAAAAATGAGAAACTTACCCTTAGGATCTCAAAATGTGCTTTTTAAATATGTGCTCTTAAAAAAGAATGATTATTTGAAATTCTGAAAAAAATCTGGTGATATTTTTATTTCTGATGGTCACATTTTATGATTATTTGAATTATTGTATACCGTTTATAATTTGCATTTGAGTAGTGTGTCATATTATGTCATAGCAATTAGATGCAAAAATCTGGCAGAAAAATGCTTGTATACATCCATTGAAAGATATTCAAATTTTCCTTTCAGTATTTACTGTTTGATGCTTTTATGTACATAATGTGAGCCAGTGGTTCACAATTGTTGGCACAATGGTGGAAGGGTGTGGAAAGAATAGTGCATGCTGTGTGCATCAGAATCACCTGAGGAGTTTTTTAAAATACACCTTGCTCCATTTCCCCTTCTGAAGGATCCACAGTTCTCCGTTGATAGAAGTAGTGATGCAATCAAAACCATTTTTAGTCAAATATAATTTATTATTTAGACTATGCATGGATAGCTTATCTTGCAAATACCAAAATATAGAGAATTTATAATTACTTACAATGTGTATACTTCATTAAAGTTATTTTAATTAATACTTTTTTATTAATTTGCAATAGATTTGGATAGATTTTATTAATATTGAATTAAATATGGAGTAAATCACAAAAAGCAATAATAAATCTTTGGTATTCAGGAAATATTTCAATCATTTCAGACTAGGGATTTCTAGATATGTCAAGAAAAGTGAATCTTAAAGACAAGTAAGCGTTGACATAGATCTCCCATGACCTTAATTTAAAAGATTTTCTAAAAAAAAGAAATCTTCTCAATGTGCCTTTAGTCAAACTCAATGAATATAAATACAAGGATGTTTTAGGATAAGAAATCTGATCATTTGGCTGGATTTTCAAGCCTCAGTTTCTAGTATTATCTTCTAGAATCCACAGAACATGTATAATCTATCTATCTATCTTATTTAATATGTTGTTAATGCCTTATATTGTCATTTAAATACCTTCCAATTATAAACCCTGTGTCCTCTCCAAATATGCCTAGAAGACAGTCATATTGTATAGTCAATTCAGCATCGTCTTACTGTATTCAGTAGGTGATAAATTATTGCTCGCTGAATGAATTAAACATTTCTGAATATGCCCTCAAAGTTCCACACCCAATAACAGTACCCAAAAATCAGTTTACTTGGACTTGATTATAGCACTTATTGCAATCAATACGAATCTTGTTTATTTACTTATTTTTGATGTGGTCACTGGTTCAGGCTAGGACTTCAATAAACATTTGTTTGAAAGAGATTCAGCTTTAGAAATTTGAATTTTTATAGTGCTTTCCTTTCCCCCTTCTAATTTGATGTTTCAGTGCCATTCTATAGAAATTCTGACTGCCACTGAGTACAGAACACTTTTAACCTAACATCACTACATTGATCAACTCTACATTTTCTAATTCTATACACTGATTTTTAAACTATTCTTATCTCGTCCTGGTCATCTAAAGAAAATACACTTTCCTAAATGTTTTTCGTTTGTTTGTTTGCTTGCTTGTCTATTTCTTTAATGGAATGTTTGCCCTTTGAGTGCTCTGGATGTGTGTGTGTTGCTGGGCGAGTGGGGAGCAGAAGCAGAGTTAACGGGGCTGACTAGGTTTGGAAAATGCTCATAATCAATCTCCATGTTGGTGAGACTTGATACCTTGAGGACAGAAAAGTCTCTGAGCAGTCCTGTAGTAAAGAAAACTGTTTAATTTTGTTTTAATGAAGTCTTACTAAACTTAGTTGGCATCAAGTTCCTTAAAAATAAGGCATAGTTCGGGCCAGCCCAGTGGTGCAGCAGTTTAGTCCGCGCTTGGCAGCCCGGGGTTCGCGGGCCCGGATCCCGGGCGCCTGCCGACGCACTGCTTGTCAGCCATGCTGTGGCGGCGTCCCATATAAAGTAGAGGAAGATGGGCACGATGTTAGCCCAGGGCTGGTCTTCCTCAGCAAAAAGAGGAGGATTAGCAACGGATGTTAGCTCAGGGCTGGTCTTCCTCACACATACACACACAAAATAATAATAATACATAGTTCTATGTTCTAGAGATTCCATTCTTAGAACATATTTCTGGAAACAGTGGTATAAGACAATCCAGCATCTACCAGGGAGGGGCATGTGGTAACTTCCAAAGAGATAAACTTTATGCTAGTACCTTAATCCCCCAGGCCCCACACATACAAACACACACTCACATATAGCCTTCCTGTCACAATTTCACAAATCCAATTGTCTTCTCTGAGAAAAGAAAATAAACACATTCTTCTTCTTTTCGGACCCTAAAGTTTAGTATTCTACCACTTCTTTCTTGACTGGCACGTGTACCTATAGGACAGAATTTTTTACTTATTTTATATTATAATACAGAATTCTTTACTTGTTTTACATTATAATACTCTGGCATAGAGAGGACTCCACATTTTGGCCCTTGTATCTTGTGTCAAATGTATCTCACATTCTTCTCTGAATATCCCTTCAGCATACTCTACAATAAACTATTTTGTTACTGGAACCATTCTGACATCACAAATGCAGTATAGGTACACACCTACATACAATACCATTTTTAAGACTCAACAAAAGACCTATGCATGCCATAATTGTCTGCTCTGCCCATTTCTATATATTTGATGTTGTCTTGAATTGTTAATTATCATCCACCCATACCTCATCTCTCCAGCTATAAAAATGAGCAACATAGTGGAGGGAACCATGTATTACTTTTTTTTTTTAATTACCAGCATCTAATACAGTATCTTAAACTCTGAAGCTAATACGTCTTGCTAATAATGTTGAATGATTATAATTCCATATTTTAGAAGATATTTTTTCTTCATACAAATTTTCCTGTTTTGCTTCAAATTTTCTTGACCACTTCATTAATGTTTTTTCTCAATAAAGAATCACTTTTCCCAATGGTAGAGCCCCCTAGAGCTCAGATTACAGGCTGAAAGTCAGAGAAGATCCAGTAGACTACAGTGGGTTCCAGAAGTCGACAGAGTATAGGTACCATATTCTGAGGACAGACCTGGTGCACCAGATTCTAGAACCACACGGTGACAGGGAAGACCGAAAGATTTCCAGCAGACTTTGGTTAAAAGTATTAACATTGGATTGTAGTAAGAAGCCAACGGGGTGCTTTACTTACTTTTCGGTTAGCTGCTTAGAAAATATATCTCCTTAAGAGAGATGGGAAGTTGGCCAGGTCTCAACCTACATAATACTGTGCTAAGTATAACCACTGGCTTCAGAATTATTAGACAAAGAAAATATTTCTAATCTATTTTTCAGACAAATTCATGTTTTGTTTTGAAAATTACAGAATTTATATACGAGTCTACTAAAACTAATATTTCAAAATAAGATTGAAAATAAGAATTGATAATATCCTCTCTTAGAGAGTGCCCAGTCTTGTGAGAAACTTTGTTCAATGGACCAGAGACATCAAAATTCTGTGGGTTCACTTTAAATTATACGGATCCCTGGATTCCACTGTCGGAAAACCAGCTTCATTATAAGACTGGAAAACCAGTTTAGGGGTAGTGCTTCCCATTCAATACAGAAATCTCTTTAATAAACGTCTGTATAAGTGCTGATGTGATCTCTATTAAGTCTAATTTCTTCAGAGAGGGGTCCACTATATTTCTGGATATCCCAATAGTGGTAATTGTTTGAAGGTTCCACAATATGTTTTAGCTAAAATATCTCTCCTATTACTTTCTATCCATTTACTTTACATCTACCCTATGGAACAATAAGAAATAAATCAAATCCTTTTTCCATGTGATAACACTTCAAATTCTTGCATTTCATACTGCATTGGACTGCTCTATAAACAAATACCTTTAAGTCAATGCCATTTAAGTCACCTTATGCCACATTTAAATCAGTTCAATATTTAGTAACTGTCTAGTCAGTACAAATCAGTATGTTAGGAGTGAAGAAATAAAGATAAACAATTCCTAATGACTGCACTGGCAGAAGCAGACAGGGACAAGAGAGTTCAGAGAGAGAAGAATAGAGATGTTCAGAGGGAAACAGAGACACAGAGAGGAGCTCTCATTCAGCAGCAGTAGGAAGAGCATTTGAGAAAGATAATGCTTCAGTTGTGACTTAGAAGATAGAGTTAATCAAATAGAGCAAGTGGAGGAAAAGTCTTATAAATAGAAAGGGCAGCCCAGTAAAAGCAAAGGAAAGTCATAAAAGCTTCTAATTTCATGAAGCAATGAGTAATTCATTCAAAAGCTTCATTCTGAGGCTTGGCAGAGCTTGGGGTTAGAGTAATAGGAACCCAATTACAGAGGACCTTATTTAGGGACTTAACACAATCAAATTTGAGGTATAGAAAGATCCCACCAGCATCCCAGTGGAAAAAAAAATTAGACACAAAGTACAACCAGGAAGCTATTACAGTCACATGGGTAAAGATAATAGTAAAACAATGGCTTCTGCTTATTGAATATGTATTATGCACTAGACATCATTGCTGAAGCTTTATATACATTGTCTTATTTTAATTCTTACAACAATCCTAGGAGGTAAGACACTTTAGGTCTTTATTATAAATATGAGGAAACTGAGGCTCAAAGATGTTAAAATTAATTTCCCCAAGATCAGAAAGCAGAGCCGGGACATTATTTGAACAATTTCTAGCTTCCAAAACCATGTTTTTAATCATATTAAGAAACAAAGAGAAAAATGATCACATAGTGATGTAATGATGACATTGGAAGTAGGGATTAATGAAATGGCATGGATTTTCCAGATTTAAGAAAGCAAATCAATATAAGAGTTAGTGAGCAGCTATGAGGTGGGCAGCTTATTAAGAAGGCTCTAACCCAATTCCTAGGTTTCTGACAGAAATGAGTAACAAGACAGGGAAAAAGAGGAGTTTTGATGTGATTCTTTATTCCCTTCAGAGTATAAATTATTGTCATTTACATATGTGTGTATTTTCTCTCCTCTTAGTGGGACGTAAATTGCATGAACATTGAGACCTGATTTGTCTTGGTCGTTACTCTATTCCCTGTGCCTAGAAAAGTACCTGGCACATAGCAGACAATGATAAATGCCTTACTAAAGAGACCAAATTTGGGAGTAATGACGAAGTGATGGCTACCATCTTGATAAATCACACTGTGTCATCTATCTGTATCAGTCTTAAAAGTGAAGTTAAATTAAAGAACACTGATTATCACAAAATCTTCTATCTTTGAGGGGCTTGAACTTGGCACATCATCATAAAGAGTCCATTGAATTACTAAATTCCCTGTGTTTAATATTATTCTTATTATAGATACCACCCTAGGCAGATTGCTTCTTTTTTTAATGTATAAGAGAAAGACTTCTCCACTCTTGTGGGTCAAATTGTGTTCCCGCAAAATTCATATTTGGAAGTCCTAACCCCCAGCACCTCAGAATGTGGCTGTATTTACAGATAGAGCCTTTAAATAGATAATTAAGGTAAAATAAGGTCATTAGGGTGGGCCCTAATCCAATATGCTGGTGTCCTTATAATAAAAGGAGATTAGGACATAGACATGGACAGAGAGAAGATGATATGAAGAGACACAGAGAGAAGTGGCCATCTACAAGCCAAGGAGAGAGGCCTCAGAAGAAATCAACTCTGCTGACATCTTGATCTTGAATATTGCCTCCAGCACTGTGAGAAAATAAATTTCTGCTGTTTAAGCCCTCCAGTCTGTGGTGCTTTGTTATGGCAGCCCTAGCAAATGAATGCAATATGATAGACTGAATTGGCCTGGAAGGAATTTCTTCTCACTCTAATCACATGGAAATTCCAAGTAAAATAAAGCAATATCATATTTGATACATGGCTGAGCTCAAAATCAAGAGAGAGGAATTCCTACCTGGTAGATATAAAGAGGCAACTCAGAGTGGCTGAACTGGACAGGAGCTACAGCTGAAAAAGCTTACTGGTTAACTGTAGGTAGAGGGAAGTGTGGAAAATTGGGGGTTGGGCTCTGAGGTGTCTGTAGGGAGGGAAGTCTAGACTGCAGACCCTAATGTATACAGCAATTTGGAGCCAAGGTACTTCCATAAATTCTCAAGTCACTTAGAGAACAGAAACTAGAAGAACTCTGTCCATGGGATGTGGGAAGTGGTGACAAAGGAAGTTTGCCACATTCTTCAGGCTGCAGATAGAAAGTTAGCATTCACTGAGAGAGAATGGAACCCCACGCTGGTGCCGCTTGTCAGTGTGAAATTCAAATTCACAGCAGTTTCTTAAAGCAGAGACTCAAAGGCAATAAATAAATAGGAAAATTGGCCAGGAACCAATGACTGCCTGGAATCCCAGCAAAGATACATATTTCACCTACATTATAGGTATTCCACAGCCTCAGGTACATGTGCGAAGTACAGGAAGAAATCCTGCTGTAGGTGAGCCCCACGTCAATATCCTGACCACTCCAAGAAAGAAATCACTGGCGATGAGAGAAAGCAGATGGGAAAGCAAAGATAATGTCCACTTAGGCCACAAACAAAAACACAAACTAAAAATAACAGAAAAATCTAAACTAAACAAAAATTTAAAATAAATGTACTTGAAATTGCCAAAGCCTTGAAAGACTAGAAACCATAAGAATAAATCGAGTCTTCTACAAAAATTTCAGATTGATTTAGAATTTCTAGTAATAAAAACATGGTTAATTAAATAAAAATATCATCAGGTAGTTGAACAGGCACCTAAGCTGACTTGAAATATGGTGATTTGGAAAATTTGAGAAAAGCACACAAAATACAGCCCAGGAAGACCATAAAATAGAAAATATTTTTTAAAGAATATTCTAGGAGGTAAAGAGGTTAAAGTGAGGAATTTCAAAATATATCTAATAAGAGTATCAGGGGAAAATCAAGGGGAGGAAATATTTAAAGAAATCATGGCTAAAAAAGTCTATAACTAGAAAACAGCCATGTCCTTATCGTCAAGGAACTTACCAGGTCCTGAAGCCATTGACCATGCCGTTGGATGTGTACTTGAATACAGTCATGCATCGGTCAACAGCAGGAATACATTCCAAGAAATGTGTCATTAGGTGTTGTTATGCGAGCATCCTAGAGTGCACTTACACAAAGCTAGACGGTATAGCTTACAACACACCTAGACTATATGATACTGATCTTCTGGGATCACCATAGTACATGCGGCCCATCGTTGACCAAAGCGTCGTTATGCAGCGCATGACTGTAATATACAAGGTAGTAGACAAATGTGCTTCAGACACATTTTCAGACTAGAAAGTTGAAGAAAATGACAGCATGATGTTTCAGAACACAATTTCATCTAAATAACATATTGTTTTAAGAGAAGCCTTTGGGACATGGATGAAATGCTGAACAGTTTTTGCAAAAATAGCCCTTTTATTAGTCGTGCTTCAGAAGTCAAACATGAAGTAAAAAAAAGGGAAATCATGCTACCAAATGAGACTGCGAGAATAATTACATTTATAAAACAATATTCATTTCAGTCATTTTCTGTTTATCCTACAAAGTGACCGCCAAAGTATACCTTTGTTTTGACTATTATTCAGAAATTGTAGCCCTCATTTTCAAGAGATTAACATTAAGTGGCCTTGTTTTTGTATCAGTTATTCTTAGACAAAAGGATCTTTGGTATTACTCGCACTTTCAAACAACAACGTGAATAGTACTTTTTTATTTTTATAAAGAAAATTGACTTCCAGAGAAACTCTTTTGGGGGAAAACCATCCTGAAAAAGGTATAATAGAAAAATTTCATAGTTTTTCAACGAAGGACAGAGAAAAGTGGGAAAAAAAATGTTGGTATTAAATTTGAAATACCACTTATTAGAAAACACCTTAGAAATGTGAAAGGCTATCAATGCACCTATGACTGCTGTAGGTAAAGTGTTTTCTTTTTCTTTTTTAATTCTACTAAAGACTTTGGGCCTAGAAACAATTTCAAAAGAGTTCTAGATATTTCTTCAAAAGTTTTCTTCGTTCCGCTCCAAAGGACAGTATTCAAACAGCTAAGAAAGCACCTTGATCGATGGAGTTTTGTACCATCATAGTAATCATTACTGTCAGCAAGATGGTGATGATGCTACAGATCGTAATAGGTGGTTTATTAGGTGCCTATCGTGGGGAAGGCACTGGACTTGCTGCTTTACACAGTCGTCTCATCTGAAGCAAAATTTTCAGCTCCAGTGAGTAATTTAAAATATGTGACTTAGTAACAGTGCTACCGAGGATATTTTCTCGTGAGAAATTCTATAAACTGCATGTGAAGAGCCGTGAAGAAGAAATTACTGACCCCTCGGAAATCATTAAATGGGACTGACCGTTATTGAAGTTGGTGTCATAGACCACTGAGTCTCTTCTATTTCATTTGTTTGCGCTGGACTCTCTGTGAATCCATCAGTCCTTGACCTCCATTCACGGTTTTCTGTACAACATCATCATTCAAAATTGGCTGAGGATGCCACCAGGTCAAGTGCACTTGAATCATTTTATGTTGGTCATTTCCAACAACTCTTTTCCAATATTTCGAAGACTCTGAACAGTACACGACACATGTAGAACTAGTCTAATAATCTCTAAGTTAGAAATACAAAAAGAGGGATACAAGACCATCAACTCTTATTTTGAACTGTTAATTTTTTCCGTGTCAATGCAGAAGAGGGCTATTACCTGCAGGGACATTTACTTGATCAGTGAAGTTCAGTGACATAGAAATGACTGGAAACAATCAGTTTTGGAATACTAAGATACTTGGAACTAGTAATTGTTTATTTTTGAAAAGTAGATATGCAGAACTTTTTTCGCTAATTCGGCAATTAGCAAAAATTTCACAAATGGGTAATAATGACTGATAGTCTACTTTTTCTCTGTTTTAACTTGTAATATTAAATCCATTTGTTTCTCCCTTTCTTTTGGGACTCTTGACCTTTGTTCCACTGCTAAGGTACATACATGACTATAATGTCTACACTTTTTATTTCAGGGAGGCCTAATCTGGATATATATTAACAGATAGCAGTATTGATGGATGAGAGAACACAATTCTCAAAAATCGTGCTTGACCTACATGCAAGGCTCACAAAAGCAGAATAAGATTTCCTACAAGGATGAGTCCGCAGGTGTTAGCGGCAGTAATATCAGGCTGCCCTGACTACTACAAGGTGTGATTTCAGGGATACTGAAAAAGTTCTGCAAATCTGGTCCCTGATGCACCTCAAATGCCCACCATTAAAGTCATTCATTTGAGTTAAGAAAATTGCCAGTAAGACCTCTATTAAAATGCAAATGTGTTCCCTGGGTGGGGAAACACATTAAATCATTATCAGCCATTAACACTTTAGACCAAATTAGTTTCAGATTTATTAGCCAATTACTCAAAGTACAGAAGGAATGCCACACAGGAGAGGTTAGTTTAAGTTGGTTTGGGGAGAACTGGGAGACTGAAATAACCACCCAGTGAGGTCTTACAATGGCTTTCAATCTTTTTATTATGCAGTGGTTTAAAAAAAAAGATATGTAAAATTCTTACATAAAAATATTTAAGAAAGAGGAACATCTCTTCACAAAACAGAGGTCAGGTCCCAGAGTTCTAAGGGCTCGCCTCCTCCCCATTTCTCCCAGCCTGCGCCTCCAACATGGTTCCTGAGTCCACTCCACAGAACTGAGAGTTCTGAGAAGCACAGTAGGAAAACCGTTATCTTAGGGTGTTTATTCTATTCTCCATGCTTTCCTCTGTCCTCTTTTTCCCATATTATACTGAAGTGGAGTAGAAGCCACAGTGTGGGTGGAGGCAGACTCTTGGAAAACTGGCTGCTAAAGAGGCAATGTGTATTCCACAGCAAACACCAAGCTCCATGTCCAATATGCTGAACAGCTGCTCTGCCATTTCCACAATATACCTGAGAGTCAGGAAAAATGTATGTGCATCCTAAATGAATGTATATAGCCTATTTTCTCTTCAAGACCATCTTTGATATTTATTTCAAGCCTAACAAAATGGATAAGGTGCTGTTTCTAAATGCTTCAAATCTCTGAAGAAGCGTCTTTGTTCCTAGAAAATTCTAGAAAGTGTTCTAAGGAGAAAGGAGAGATGCAAAAGAAGCTCCAAGTGAATGCTTGAGCAAGTCACACTTGACTTACTTTTACTCCCCAAAGGAGGGAGTGTCGACATCTTGCTAAAGTCCACATTACTGGATGAACCCATATGGTATTTGGATCCTTGGGAAGTAGAGATGGTGATCTTCAGAACCAAGCAGAAATATCCTATTATAAGGTAGCCAACCAATATTTGGTTAATTTCTGAGATCAAAGAGTCTTTGGAAAGGAAATCTATATCATTCTTACACTGCCAAAGTCTGGGGGTGGAGGATAGGAAGCAGGCAAGTAAGTAAATACCACACATACATACATATGTTAGGAAAGAAAATGTGCATAGAATGAAAGAAAAACATGTAAATCCAAAAAAGAGAAACGGAAATTCTAAGTCAAAGTACTTAGGCACTTTCATATACATCATCTCATAATTTAATTCCATATAATTGAAACATTTCAAGCATAATTCTTATGCTATCCAGGGAGCTATTATTTGAATAAGTCCAGGTAAATGATCCAAAGTTATTCCACTCTTCAAATCACTTAAAGTTCAGTTCCAAAAGCCAAGAAGACAAATACACCTGCAAGCTCACTATGCTTTAGTCATTTTATTAATTTATAGAAAAAAAAGGAAATGTGATATATGTCTAAGAGTTTTCATGAATTTGAGTTCATAAGCTAAAGTGGGTTAGTTGTGACAACACTGTTAAGGGTTAACATCAACTTGACATTATTTCTGGTTATTTACACAAAGTAATTCACACATTCACAAATGAATGCCTAATTGAAAAACTGCTAAAAACTGAATACATAAAAATTGAAAACAAATACCTTTGCTTTCCTCTCTTGTCTATTTACTCACATTCCTCTGACCATCTCATCTGGTTTCATGGCTTTAAATATTACAAATAAATTGATCCCCAAATTTATGTCTCCAGCCCAGATCTCTCCCTTCAATTACAGACTTATATATCCAAGTATCTACTCTACATTTCCATGTGGATGCTTCAGAGGCCTCTAAAACTTAAATGTACAAAGATGAGTTCCTGATTGTTTTCTTTTCAAAATCATTTTTTCCTACAGACTTATTGTAGTTATGGCAACTTTATCCTTCTGGGTGCTCAATTCAACCACCCTGTTATCTTTAGCCCCTCTTTCTTTCACACATATCAAATTTGTCAGCACATCCTATTGGTTCTACCTTCAAAGGGAACATGTCTTACTTTCTCCAGTACTATTTCTTGGGCAAAGCCACCTAGAATGTTGCTTGGATTATTGTGGTAGCTTCCTAACAAGCATCCTTGTTCCTGCCCTTGTCCCTATAGAGTCTATTCTCGACACAATAACTAAAATCATCTTCTAAATCATCCTTGTAAAATGTAAATCAGGTCGGGTGATTCTTCTGCTTAAATCTCCCCAGTGATCCCAAGAGCAGAAAAATGGGAGTTGTACTGGGCATGGGGGTCAGGTGAATGTTAAGCACGGAGAACCACAGAGTTCTGAGATAAACTATAGGACAAGTCATATCCATTTCACATTTTGGCCATACATTCCACCAAAGCAAGAAACTACCAAGCAGTGAGGGCTATTCTACAGAAGAGGAGACAATTTGCAGAGAATCCTTATATCCTTATACCTCCTCACACCATAAAATGTTTTAAGTATATATCTATCTCCCTCTTCATGCAGAGAGAGCATTAGTGGCGCAGGTCATCTGACTGAACAAGCACTGATCTTTGTTTTTTTCCTAAGGAAGATTTGCCCTGAGCTATCACCTGTGCCAATCTTCCTCTATTTTGTATGTGGGTTGCCACCACAGCATGGCTGAAGAATGGTGTAGGTCCACACTGGGATCTGAACCTGGGAACCTGGATCACTGAAGCAGAGTGTGCCAAACTTAACCACTATGCAACAGGGCCAGCCCCTGATTTTTTTTTAAAGAGAAAATAAGCTTTATCTCAAGTGACTAATCATTGGAATTTACTATGTTTAAACTGTTTTAGACATTTAAAAATATTTATATTATTATTATCATTACTATTTTTACCATTAACTATTAAGTAAGAGGTTAAGCATTTAGGAGGAAGACAATATAAGCTACATAAAAAATAAATGTTACATTTTTCACATTTATTTGTGTTAAAATGTAAGTTAAATAACATTAAATACCCAGCATCATGTCCAGTTGATGAATGAAAGTTAAAACTTTTGTTTTCTCTTCACTTAATGATTTAATAATGTCAAGAATCCAATGATATAAAAATGACATTAATATAAATACTAATTGAATACAAAAACAAAAGTTTGGAAAATGTATATGTGGCATGTATATATGATATCATATATACGGCATATATATGTGTTTTATGCATATATACACATGATTCTTAAAAATGATGCTCATTACATAGTAGGCAGTTAAAAATTCTGATGAGTCTGATCAGATCAACATAGTCTAGGAAATTGAATAAAAATATTTAAAATTAGCAGTGCTTGAGAGAAAAATTACTCTGTATAAATGAGTCATGTTAAAAGATAATTCAAATTATAATCTGTTTCCAGCTATGAGTCTGTATAGTAAATAATTTCTTTCAATTGATTATGCCTTCTTTAAATGTAGAGTGATATATATCATGAAATAACAAAAGTTCTGGCACAGATTTACAGAATTACTTCACTTATACATTTAAGAGAAAAGTGTAAAATTTATTATAAACAGAACTATTCAAAGCATATTTAATAACTCACTAGAACTTAATATTACTTACTTTAGAAGTTTCTAAAGGTTGACGTAAAGGCAAGTATTCACTCCCTAGTTTTTTTTTCAAAAGTTATCTTACTTAGCTTTTAATAAAGGGTTACTTATCATTTATCTACAATTTTTTTCCATTGAATGGCATACTTCTTCATTAATACAGAGTCCCACAAAAAAACAAAAAATAAATCCTTTAGATAGATCAGGGTTATGGTTCTAAAAATTAGAAAAAAACAGTTGAAAAAATCATAAATTCTCTATGTACCAATTTAGCAAACCTATAATTCTTAGCAATAATTTTGAAAGTGTTTATAATAAATGATTGAAAGTGAATATTAGAGCCTTCCACCTTTAACTCCCCACAAACACCCCTCTCCTTCTCACACCTGCTCCCGTCAGGAACACAAAGACCAGCCACTGGTGACGGGTCTGGGGAACCATTTCATCAAGCCAAAAGCTTTGTGCTGACTTTGTTAGGCTACGTAAACAGCAAACTGACCCAGTGTTCTCTGCTTTTTCTGCCTTACTTTGCACTTCTTGTCTCTTCCATTCCCTTTTCACAAATATGACAACACTCTTCGTAATAGACTGAATGTTTTTGTCCTCCGCAAAACTCATATGTTGTATCTGAACACCCATTGTGATGGTGTTAGCAGATGGGGCCTTTGGGAGGTGATTAGGTCATGAGGGTGGAGCCCTCAATAATGGGATTAATGCCCCTTATAAAAGAGACCCCACAGAGCTCCCAGTCCCTTCCACCATGTGGAGACACTCATCTATGAACCAGGAAGCATTCACCAGACATCTGCCAGCACTTTGATCCTGGACTCCCAGCCTCCAGAACTGTGAGAAATATATGTTGATTGTAAGCCACTCAGTCTATAGTATTTTTGTTATAGCAGCCCAAACTGACTGAGACACCCCCTATTACTCTTTCACCTCCCCGTCCACCTCTTCCCTTAGCCTTCTTAGGATCAACTTCAACAGGTCCTTGGAAGAAACAGGAATATAAAGCCCTCAGCACATAATAATCAATAATATTAGCTGTAATTGTTTTCATTGTTGCTATTAGTCTGCCACCATGCACGTGGCCTCACTTCCACATAGCTTTTCAAGTGCATTTTATACTTTCTTCAAAAATTCTTTGGATTCTCAAATATCCCAGCCACTGCCAAAATATTCAGATTCATTAATGTTGAAAGGGAAGAAAGCTGGTCAGAGCTAAGCAGAATAATCAGATTACGAGGTTAGAAAAAAAGACGTGAAAGAGAGCAAGATTTTTTTCCTTTCAAGCTTTAGCGACACCCTGTCTTCCCAGCCAACCCTCCAACTTTCAATTAGTTTATAAGAAATAAAAGAAACCTTTCCTACCTATATGCCAGGTGTGTTTTATTTGTGCCAGTTGTGGAAATAAACTCATATATTTATACAATATTTTAAAATGTGCCTGATAATATATTTGATTGGAACTTTTTCTTGAATTTACATGGAAAATAAAACTTTCGACCTTGCAGACAGTTTTCAGTTATTAATACAAGGTTTTTAGGTTATTATAATACTTCAACATTCATTACCTACATTTATCCATTTTCATTTGACTGATAAACTTTAGGCACAGATGTTAAATCACTTCATTATATTCTTACAGCAAATGGGTAGCAGAGAAAAGATTAACATGAGGTCTCGTGATTCTTTGGTTTGTTCAGTATTTGAGGAAAGTATTTACTTTAAATTCTAAATAAGTCTGCATAATTAGAGTGCTATTCAGGATGGTTTAATTCTGTAGTTTCAGGAGAATTAACTAAAAACTGAGATCTAAATAAATAAGGGAAAAAGTCAGTGTCTTACTTTTTTGGTGCCATTTCAGAGATCTCTTAGCAACTAATGAATGTGAAAGAACCAAATCCTGTGTGTATGTGGATTGGAATTAATTCTCTAGAAAAGTGGGAGAAAAATTGACATCTAGATTTTAAAAATGAGATTCAATAGATCAAAAAACTAAACTTAATTAGAATTCAATGAAAAGTGGGATTTCTGGTATAATGAGCATGGCTGTTGCAAGCAGATTATTTTCCTGTTTATTCTTAACTATCCTAAAAAATCAATATGAAAGAAAAAGTCTTACCCTCTCCCCTCCCTGCCTTAAGATATGATTTCTATCCAAAAGTGGAGACATACTCTTCAGGGGAAAAATATGTTTGAGTGAAATATTTGAAAGTCATGGATAAAGAAAAGAAGAGAAGTACAGAGAGTATTGAGATGTGCCAGAAACAGCAAGTCTAAGAAAGTGTGAGCAAAATACACACACACACACACACACACACACGTACACACACAAGTACACACACACACACACACAGGAGTAAGGGTCAGTCAAGTATCTATATTTCAATATGGTGAAGAAACTTGGGTCAATAGGGAGGTTGGTTACAGAATTTTGATTCAGAGGGAGCGGGGAGACCCAAAGAATTAAACAGAGAAGCCATATTTGCAGGAAGCAGTCAGTCTCTGTGAGAGAAAAAAAAGAGTCTTCAGATTATGAAAAACCATAAAACCTGGAAGACCGTCCATTCTAGGTCACACTCTACACCAGGAATCACTTGATACTAGTAGGTCCAAGAACATTCAGCACATCTTTATTTGATTATTAATAATAAATAGGACTGCTAAAATACTGACACAAAATAGTAAAGAAGGGGGCTGGCCAGGTGGCGTAGTAGTTATGTTCTCGCCCTCTGCTTCAGCGTCGTGGGGTTGGCAGGTTCAGATCCCAGGTGCAGACCTACACACTGCTCATCAAGCCATGCTGTGGTGGCACCCCATATAAAGTAGAGGAAGACGGGCATGGATGTTAGCCCAGGGCCAATCTTCCTCAGCAAAAATGAGGAGGATTGGCAATGGATGTTAGCTCAGGGCTGGTCTTCCTCACACCCACACACAAAAAATAGTATAAGAAAAACAGTGGGAAAGAACAATAAAGTTTATAAAATCAATCAAATTAAAGAAAATCATATTTGATTATTTCTTACACTATGAAAATCCCATAATTATTATTGCTAAAATTCCTCCATATATTCACAAATTGATACTTATTTAATATGCTAAAAGACATCTAGCTCACTCTAAGTCCAATCTTATGCTTAACAGTGAAATCTTTGAGGCATCACTCCTAAAAACAGGAACTAGACAAGAATTGCTATCTCCAGTATCACTTAATATTTTACAGGAATTCCTAGCCAAGGAAATTATATATATATTAAAAATTTACACCATGAAAAAGGAAATAAACATGTGTCATTACTTGCTTAGGATATGAGTGCACACTGGAAAGCCAAATAAAGTCAACTGAAAAAAGATCTACTACGAACTAAAAAAAAATTCAATAAGATAACAGGAACTAAATTATTATAAAAGAATTATTAGCTATCATACAAAAAAATGACAACCAGTTAGAAGGTTTCATGGAAGAACAGAGTCCATTTACTAGAGCAATAAAGATTTAAAATAGGAGGGAATAAACTTAAGAAATATTCAAGATCAAATTTAAGAAAACTTTAAAACACTCCCCAAAGACTCCAAGACATAAATGAATGAAGAGACATCTTTAGAAACTATACAACTTTGTAAAAGAATGAGGATGTTCACTACATGTTGATATTTAAAAGACTTTCCAGGTATGTTGCTATGAGGAAAAAAAAAAAAACAGTAAAGGGAAAGTTTATACTACGCTACCATTTGTGGAAAAAAGGAAGAAAATTAGATTACTAAAAAAAAGTTGTTTGTTTGCACAAAGAACCTCTGATAGATGAATTAATGAGATTAGAGAAGGGCGTGGGAGAAAAAGCCATGTAGATAAAGAAGGGTGGGAGGGATACTTTACACAATGCACATTTTTATGTTTTAAATTTTGTATTTTGGGCATGTTGCCTCCATGACTAAACAAATAGATAAATAAATTTTAATAAGAAATGATGGAATTATGATTTGTTTTCTCTCTCTCTCTCTCCCTCTCCCCCCCCCCTTCTGTTTCTCTCTCGCTCTCTCTCTATCTCTGTCTCCTTCTTTCTCTCTCTCCCATGATTCCCCATTGTACTAAAAATATTCTTATAAGGCTCAGGCATTCATTGCTTCATTTCTTCTGAAACTAGGCCTTTCATTTTCTCCAAGTGTTTTGTAGATAAATTGGTTAAAATAAAATAAAATCTACTTTAACAACCAACTTCCTTAACAATTTTCAAGAATTATTGAAACATTTCCAAGACATTATAGAATTCTGGGATGAGTATGCTTTTAGATGGGTAAGGTAAATAAAAATTTGGCTCCTTTTCCTATTTTATTAAAAAGCTAAATTTCCATTTATTTTGTACTCCCAGATGAAAGTAATTTGATTTATGAATTTCAGTAAAAGCTAGGAAGTTTTAAAGTACTTAAAGCATTCCCAATATGCATTTGTGATTTTGAAAGGATAAATTACTATTTCCCTTGGAGACCTTGAACTGTTGCCTTTCACTTTTGTAAATAAAATTTTATCTCATTAAGGTAGTAAAAAGCATTGAAAAAAAAGCCCTATATAGGTCTCACATATATACATTTAACTCTAATTTGATTGATTTTACCAATTGTTGATAGCTACTAATGTTTCCACTTTAAAATTTTCTCTTCTATATTTTACCTGCGAAATAATAAGTCATTCTTATTGAATTTAAGTGCTTGCTTATAGATCATTAAACCTTTTAAAGATAAGTCCCAGTGGTGAGCCTCCTTATAAAATAAAAAATTCTTTCTTATGTGAAATACTACCTTTTAGTTTATGGTTTTGGATTTTTATATTTTGGGTTCTCCAAGCCAGGTACTTATACATATTTAAAGGGGAAATTTGTTCCCTTGCTGTGTTTTAGTAATTAATATATAAATGGAAGGTAATTTTTTTGGAAAAATCTGAAGAGCTTTCATAAATGTCATAGAAAGAAGGCCTGTAGGATGGCTTCTTCTCAAAACAAAATCTATTCCACCAGAATAATATGGTATAATGTATGTTCTTAAGGAAAATATGAGAAATGAGATTAAATACAAAGCTGGCAGCTATTATTATTCATTTGATGTATAATATTAAAATAACTTCCTTAATATTAGTATCTATAAACTGAAGTTTTTGAAAGATCATTTGGCCAATATTTTGTGACTTAGAATTCCATTCAAGAATTAACAAGGGGCATTATGGGAGAGTAGAAAAAACACCTAGAGCCAAGCAGAAAACTAAGGTTCTGGTGTCATCCATGACACTAACATACCTAGTAACCTTGGTCAAATATTTTAATTCCCATAAATCCATGACTCACCATCTCTAAAACCTGCTCTGCCTAAATAACAGGAAGAATATTTTTATTTGAACTGAATTTAAATATATAGCTAACCTTTGGGTGTATAGGCTCATCTATAAAACCATGATATAATAAACCTCTCAAGATTAACATGAGGTTTAAATGGGGGGTATGAAAAAGACTTTGGAAACTCACAAATACAACTCAACAATAAAGTCCTTGTAGCACAAGTCTTATCAAATTATGCATACTGAAATCTAGATAATTTGTCCCAAGTATGTGAACAACTCAAGCATACAGACTTGTTTTCATTATCCATATATCTCCATGCCTAGTATCATGTTCAACATGTTGAGTGAAGAAAGATAAGTTTGATTTCATCATTAATTATATAAGAAGAAGTTTGGGTGCTTTGATTAATGGAAACATTCTATTCTTATTCTATTGCCTACTAAGGGGTAAGAATATTAAGGAATCAAGCATCCACTGGAAACAAAAATGTCTCTGACTACTGTGATCTATATAGATTTTGAACCATTTTGAACTACATGTTATTTGGAGGAAAAGAAGCTAGTATAGCATATTTAATATGTGTGCAGATTTTAATTTTATCCAAAACAAGGTAGCTAAATATAGTTACTCTTCACAATGCTGTACACTTCTAGACTGAGTAAAAATAATACCATCTGTTTTAAATGCAGTGAAAATGCATTTTGTTCTACAGTCCATAGTCACTATGTCCTGCTTCCATTAGGACTTGTTAGGATTGCTGATTCTTCAGGATTATGCTCGGAATGGGGTAGAATCTTCCAAATCACATCTAATACTTATAAACATTGTTTCTCCTTTCTGGAAGAACCCTGGATTACAGGGTGCACAAGCCCAAAGAGACTGTAATAGTCTCAATATCTCATTGCCATTCTCAAGGGAAAAAAAATCTTCCTAACCTGAATACGATAAATTGGCTCATTTTCACAGAATAAAAAAGTGTTAGTCCTCAGTCAGGAAAATGACATGAACTATAACTCAATTACTTGAATATTTCAGGAATACTTAGTTTCTTCAATATCTTACAAACTCATAAATACTGCTAGCATGGTAGCACTTTAGAAATCTCAGCAAAAAAAAAAAATCCGATTTGTCCTTTGTTAAACACAATGACCTGATATATTCTATTTTGTATACCTAGCTGATCTTCTCAGATCTAAACTCAGTGGGGTTTCAGCTGAGAGTGCTAAGGGATCATTTCTCTTTGCTTTTGGCATTACAAGAGAGTCAGAGGGATACAGTTGGGTAGTGTCTTGCACAGCAATACTGGTCTTTCAACAATGGACAGAGGTCAGCTTTCTATCTAGATACTGATATATCTAACTCCTATACCTAACACCATTAAAACCTATTTGAGTGCATTAGTGGAAATAGAATCTATTATATGGTCTCATGGGAAACCCACTAGAAAGTAATATAGTCTTATGTAGACAGCTACTTTTAAAGGCATTTTAGGCAATTTTCATGCCATGCCTTAACCTCATTCTCACTGACTAACTGGGGATAATCCAATTACAAGATCTATGATACCCAGGTTGAAAGCCAGCTTTGGGATAGATCTCTTCCAAAGAGGGAGATTGGCTGCACTCATGAAAGCTCATCACCATTTCCGAAAACACAAAGTTTAATGTTGTGGGGAGGGGAAGTGTGTGAAATAAACCTTATCCCATGATCCAAGATGCTAAAGGTGATCACGTCACAAAACATCCATTTTGTACTTGTAGAATCTAGGCCCTTGTCGGCTGGGATAAATTTTAGTTAGTCTAAAATAAATGCTTAATATTATAAATTTTATGAACAAAGGAAGAAAACGTAAAAGCAAATAATAATTGATTGAGCAGTTTCCTTAGTTAATGGCCATATGCGTGTATCCATTTTTACCACATCTTTTTGTGCTTCTGATGAAAATGCCCAAGTATATATATTTAACAACCATCAAAATCATTTTGATAATTCCTGTAAGAAACTAAAACCTAAATGAAAAATATGCTTTAGAATTCAAAAAGTCAGTATCTGCCTCACTGCTGAGCCTGTAAGGTGTTGGAATGTGTTGTCCTTGTCTTCCCAGAACAAACTTTCATGGGGCAGGTGATTATTCCTGTTTATACAGATAAGTGAAGGTAGTCTGTTAGTACTTGCCTAGGGAAGTCAATTAAATCCCCAGTCTGAGAGAATTTGAAGGCCATTCTTTCTACAGGATACACTATTGTGTCAGGACTATTAAACAGGGATCAGTGAATCATTTTTGTAGTACTGAAGATGGTAAAAAAAAAAAAAAAGTCTATCTGCACTTAAGTGAAACTCCACAATTTGGCATTTTCCTATAAGATATCCTCTTGGGAAAAATAAAATAAGAAAATATGCATGCTTCAGAAAACTTTTCATGATTTTTATGAAAATTACCATCATCTCATAGCAAAATATTTGATTCTGCAGTTGTAAGAATAGGAATTTCTGTTGGAGAATCAATACCAACATATGCCATTTTTAAAAAGCTATGTCTAAATTATGTGTCAGCATATTTATCAACAAGATCAAGATAACTGCTGATTACGTGAAAAACTAATAATGATCATTAAAATATAATACATTTTCTTTTTTTAAACCACATTAGGTATAGTAAAATAGGACTGGAATATATAAATAATAGATTCAAATATACTATTCATGTCACTTATAAGTAGCTGAGAGTCCATCTGCAAAAGAAATAAACAGTGCTACACTGGGATACTGGGACTTAACACCTATGTACACACATATATATATACATATATGAAATTCTATTACAGAAGCTAGCATCCCCATAATATATTATGTGATATTATCTGGAAAATATAAAAATAAATGTAAGTTTCACACAAAGACTTAATGAACTTTGTTTTTTGGTTAAAATTATTGAATACGATCCTAAAACAAGATGTCTGGATAAAATTAATCAGTGATCAGGTTTCACATTCTTAGCATATTTCTGAGTTAAGATACATAATACAGCCTTGCAGTATTAATCAAGTTTACATATGAAAGTTGAATAAGAGTTGCATATGTAACTTTGAAATCTGACGATAGTATACTTTCCGTTAAAACCCCAAATATAATATGAATGGAAAAATAATTCTGCAGATTAAAAAAAAAAAGATGATTACTGATGCAGAAATGAATAGAGTCTACATCTTAAGTGATTAAAATTTTGGATGAAAGAAAACGTGAAAGAACACATGTTTTGAATATCTGCACTTGCCACTTTAAACATAAAAAAGGAAATCTGTGGTTTTTGCTACATGCAGTTCTGACTTTTGAAAGTAAATGCATATCTGCAAAGTGCTCTTCATTTTATAAAAGTAACATTAAAAACATCAAGGATGAATGTGAAAACCAAAGAATAAAGATAAAAGGATTAATTTTAAGAATCATTACAGGCTGTGTAGTGTCATGAGTAAAAGTTCTCACTGCATAGTTCCATGAGTGACCAAGAGTTATTTATTTATGTTTCTTCTATACAATATCTCCCTGACTATTAGAGTCATCACAATTATTAAGTTCTAGGACATCCAAGTAAAATTAATAATGGTGTTGACAGTGCTGATGATGGTTTTGCCATGAAACTACAATAATACAAGCTAAGTACAGTATTTATTGTTGCTTTCCATTATATATTTTTAAAATAGAGCAGAAAACACATAGTTATGTGACCTCATACAAGGGCACATTGTGCAGAGATTTCCATTTTATGTTTTTCCTTTTCAGTATGTTCCAGCAATGGCTAATGAACCAAATACCTTAAATTTCAGAAGCAACTTGGTGGGATTTCCACTTCTCTAAAGAAGCCTCGTGAAATGGACACAGCTGAGTCTTTTATGTTTTGTATCCTCACAAGCCAACCTTGCTTTTGGCGTTAAAGAAGAAAGTTTCCATTTATCCGAAATAATAGAGCAACAATTTGCCCTGGATCACTTAATATTTGAAAAAAAATTGAGTTATCATACAGATTTTGCATTGCATTTTATTCTAAGTGGGTGATTGAAACCAAGTGTAATTTTCAGGATGTTGCTAAGAGAGTTTCCATATCTACCTCCGTTCCCAACAGTCTTTAGTCTCTGGTTGTAGAACTGGGGTTATGGTCTGGGAAGGCTATTTTAACTCTCGCTTGTGGACTAAAACAACCCACAGCCTTCTTAACCAAAAAGGAATGACAACTGACAGTAAACTTGGACATGACAAACAAGCCCTAGGAGCTTCCTTGTAAGAGATTTTTTGGTGGCTGTGTTGGTTCACATCACTATAAGTTCAAGGCACTGACAAATGATTTGCAATACATAGAATACACATCTAATACACAGGAAAAGCAAAGATGAGAATGCATTGTAGATAATTAGGATGTCATCTGGGCCAGCCATTTGTGTCCAGAAGGACAAATACCGAAAGTCGTTCTACATAGAAGTTGGAGGTTTCCAGCCATATCTTCATCACTTGTATTAGATTCAGGAAGGGCTCTTTGTGTTTCCCCTGCTTTTTCCCTCTTTGATCCTTTGTGGAGATAGAGACTAAAAAAATCTTTTCATATTCCCAAAAGATGGCTATTATGATCGAAAGCTTTCTTTTCTAATGACTAAAAATAGAGCACACTGCCTTTAGCTGTAGCACTGAGCTTGTTTTCTTTCTTAGGGTTTTCTGCTCCTTAAGCTCTCTTCACATTCTCCCCTTCCTTTTTCAAGTGGGAGCCCAATGGACAATGCTTTAATTAGAATCTAAACAATGCCAACCAGCAGAACAGGGTTATTTCTGTCTCTGACAGGTGAGACTTCTGGGGCTCTCATCAGCATCTACATACAACAGAAACTCTGGATCGTATTTCCAGATACTTCAGCATGTTCCCTACTCTACTGCCCTGCTGTCATCACATTTCAGCTGTTCTAATTTGCTTCTTCCTCCTCCTTCTGGAACTTTCACTTCAGCATGGACTGGGGTGTGAGCACATTTCCTTTTCTCAGTCCTGCTGTGAATTAAAAACCACAAAAACACAACGATTGACCTGGAGATGTCAATGAAATTTTGAAATATTGAGTTTCAAGCTATTACTCAAGTTCCATTCCATACAGGAAATATAAAGACTTGGAACAAATAGCTTTATATGAATTTCTTCTGGTAACTGTACATACGTGTTTAGAAGAAATACATTGATGAGATAACTGAGATGGAAAATGACCCTATGAGACATAATGGGATAACAATAGAAAGTTAATAAACTATTTTCTAAGAAGAGTAATTCAGATTAACATTTTGATACTCAGATGTTATTACTCAGCTTCCTATTTTCTGAGTACAGCAAGGAAGCTGGAACCTACAACAACCAGTGGTCCCTTCCACCAGGAATCTCCTTTATCAGTCTACCTTTAGCCAGCAGGCTGGATGTGCCAGTGCTCTTGTTCTCTCTGTAAAATGACCATCTGTGATTAGTAGCCCACTCAACAGACCACCTAAACATTTCTGTTCCCACATTAATCCTGTTTATATCAGTCAAGTTTGTAACTGTAATTGAGTAATTTAATTAAGTGTTGTAGAAACCCATGGACTAAGAGCGGTGAAAGAGATTTTTGATGGAAACAATAATTGTCTACTTTGAAAGCTTTGGAAATCTCCGTAAGTGCATGCTATGTATAAATAATTTCAAGGAATTAGGTGTAAGATAATTCTGAAAGACTGGGAAAAATGATAAAAATGCAGAAAGATTTGGTATTTTGAAGAAGAAATTGAATTCTGCATATTGGGTGTTGTTTTGGGGAGAAAAACAATGCAGAACTCCATTATACATACATAATTTTTACCTAATACCATCAACACACTAAAAATTTCTAGTTCATATCTCTATTATCTACTTCCCCCTTGAGATCCAGCTGTTTATTTGCCATTTGGGCAAAATCATCTAACACAAAGCCCCCCCCCTTTTTTTTTGGTGAAGAAGATTGATCCTGGGCTAACATCTGTGCCAATCTTCCTCTATTTGTATATGGGACGCTGCTGCAGCTTGGCTTGATGAACCGTGTGTGGGTCTGAGTCTGGCATCTGAACCCGGGAACTCCGGGCTGCCAAAGTGGTGAACATAAACTTAACCTCTACACCACTGGGCTGGCCCCCACAAAGCCTGTTTTATAAAAACATGCTGACTATCTCATGTAATTGATTGAACACTGTACTGAAACTGAAAACCAGCCTGGACTGGGTATAGAAAGGTTTTAAGTGTATGGGTCATTTACCCTCATGATCACATGGCTGAATGGGAGCTGCCACTCGGTGTTGCTGACCAGCATCACAAGGGAGGATTGGACCACATATTGCTAGCCCAGGAAAAGAGCAAATTCAAAACTCGAAGTACAGTTTTACTGACTTTGTATCATTTTTGCACCATTGTAAGTCAAAAAGTCATAAGTCGAACAATTGTAACTCAGAGACCATCTGTATTTTAGGTTAAAATAAAACGATTTTAGGTGTGTATACATTTTTGTGATTCCCTCTATCAAAATACTTGTTTGCTTAACTAAACAAACAAGTTTAGTTGTTTGTCCTAACTATATTATGTAAGAGACTAAAAACTATTCTATTTAGGGGGTTTTGGTTTGCAAACTATAAATACCTGAGGGCAAAAGTCATTTTAATCTTTTCACCAATTGAATTTACAGCACATAGCACAGAGCTGGAACACAGTAAGTACTCAGTAAGTATTTAGTAATAGAATGAACGGAAGACTTCCAGTTATTAGCTTAGTTGGAGTATCCCATGTCTTTATCCAGCTTGGTTTCTTTTAACCACATAACATACTCCCTCTCAACTCCAAGTCAGTTCATAGACCCATCTATTTTAGAAAATCCTAACTAGCTAATATCACCTAGGTAGAAGAGACTTCCACACTGATGTTTTACATAGATTTTTTTGTGACAGTAAAAGTGCTCAATTAAGATTTCCAAATGTTTGCTGGACAAAAATAGCTGTATGTTTGCTGGCTACTAGAAAAATCAAACTACTTTTGTTCAAATCACATGAAAGGACAGAGCTGGCATTTACTGAGATTAAGAAAAGAGAAGAAGAGAAGATTTTTTGCAGGTAGAACACATGTCAAGTTTGAGGTAACTACTGGACCTGCCAGACTTCCATGTAGAGGTTCAAATGGACAGCTGGATTTCAAGGGGGAGGCAGATTATGGAGAAAGAGATTTGGAATTTGTTAGTATATAGATGGAACGAGGTAAACATCACCTATGAAGTGAATATAAATTGAGAAGAGGTGAATACTCAGCCCCAAATTATTCCAACACTTGAAATCAGGATAAAGAGAAAGATCCAGAAATAAACACTGGAGTGGATAATGATGTAAGACAAGAATCAGGGGTCTCAGAATATAAGTGAAGTAATTTTTAAAAGGAATAGGGAATTATATCTCTATCAAAGTATGCTGAGAAGGAAAGAAAATAAGAATAGAGAAACAATCGTTGTAGTTGGAAATGTGGTCATTGATGTTCCACATCAGGGTGGTTTTCACAAAATACTGGGGACAACAGTACTGTCCCCAGTACTCCTGATTGGTGTAGATTGGAGGGACAATGAGAGGAAATGAAAAAGGAGGGAAAAGCCAGTATTGACAACTTCTTCAAAGAGTAACACAACAGAAGAGAGCAGAGCGAAGCATAGTAGTTGAAGGGAGATGTCAATCGAGGAAAGTTCACATTAAGATGGGGTCAAAAGAATAGAATATGTTTTTATGCTGTTCAGAATGATCTAGTAGCCAAATGTTGATGATGCCAGGTATTTGATGATGAAATACCTGAATCTTTGGGTATGTGAGAAAAGTTGGCATACAAACTTTGCATGAGCGCCTATTTCAAAAGAGAAGACTAACCAGTCTTCTCTTTGGTTGGTTTTAAAGTACCACTGGCTTTTTAAAAGCTGTGCTCACAGCATGTATTTCCTACAAGATTGTAGAGAAGGCTTTTGTAAGTACCTTAAAGCATGGGATATATGTATAAAAGCTAATGGAATAAGAATTTTCCCAAGTAATCACAGTGAAAACATGTGATATTCTTGAATACGAATCTTATTTATGAAATCCTATTTTGATACCAATCTTATTATCTGAAACTTAAGCAAGAGTTTTGATTTTCAGTATTTTAATATGTTGCATTGTGCGCATGTAGTACAGGGTAAATGTATGAGAAATCACTTCTAATATTCAGATTGTGAACCTCACGCTTCAGAGCATAGTTGCTACCATGTTCAATTTAACTATCCTCATAATGGGCAGAGAGCAGAAGAAATCAGATAACGTCTTCATCACCACTTTCCTTCCCCTGATTTCAAATCATTTGAAAGTACTTGGATAGATTCCCGGAACACTGAGTATGGCCACAGTGCAGGACAAGAAAGGGATGGAAAAAAGAGAGAGAGAAGAAGAAATTTTCTTTGGAGGAAGCTCAGAACAACTTTGGAGACTTTCCAGTAATCCAAAGAAAAATTAGGCCCAATAGAAATATTGAGGCTATATAGGAAGGCCTTGGAAGATGAAAACATATTCAAAATCAATTTATAAACTTGAAAATACAGAGAATCCAACATAGTTGAGTTAGATGGGGAAGTTCAAAGAATACCAGAATTAAGAATAAAGGAAGTGAAGGATGGGGCAGTTGTTGATTTTCCTAATTTCTGCACACAACTCTACATGTCAAGAAATAAGAGCAGAGATGGAAAACGCGTACCTTGGACAACGATTTTCTGAGACTGACTCAGGCTTTGTATTCAGTCATCATTGAGCAATGCAGGCTAATGTTCTTGCTTGTTGGGATAACTGGATTTTACTCATTCAGGACAGCTTTGGAGTTTTATTTCTTGGTTTAAAGTCCTGGGCTCGAGACTCTAATGAAAGAAGAACATGGTGGCTCTACCATTCTGGGAGCCTTACAAGATCTTTACCTATTCTAACTTGTTCTTGGTAACTCACACTTTTGATTTGCTTACATGAGAAAGCATCTATGTCTTAGAGTAGGGCTTTATTTTCCTAAGTATAGCTACAAACTGAAGATAATGTCCGCATTGGTTTTGGTGTTGGAATTAGTCCCTGCCCACTTGGTCTCCCCACAAGGCAATGCCTAGTCACCCTGCACTGGTTTGGTTAGGGTCACCCTCTTCACGCTTGTTTGACAGATTGACTCCTAGTTCAGGGATTGAAACAATCTCCACATTTCCTGATTATGTGAAGTGTATACAACATCCTGTCACATGGGATTTGGTGCTGAATTTTTTCTAAACTTTTCTTCTAATGTTAGATTCTTAAAGGGCCCAAAATTAAAGTGATATTGACAAGAACAACAACAGCAATATTACTAATAATACTAACAATACTCAGAGGAAGATGAGAAGAAGGAGGAGGAGGGAAAACACAAGAAGGAGACGGAGAGTGAAAGTTCCCTGCATGCCTACTAAACAGCTGAAGTTTTACATCTCCCTTGCTAATCCTTACAACAATTCCCCATTCTTATCTTTATTTTACACATGGGGAGTCTGAGATTGACTTCCAGTAATGTGCCCAGGATCCACTGTGCAAAAGTGTTAAGTAGCAGAGCACAGGTAATAACTCAGATTTATCAGACTCCTTAGGCAGAACTCTTTTTCTCTAGAAAACTGCCTTCAATACAATTGAAAGACTCTTTTCTTAATTCTAGAAACATTAATGCTAAATTAAGACACCTTAAGAGTTAACATTAAAATTTCTGGTGTTTTCTCCTGGGATTCCCACTCTGGGCATGTAGACCCCAATCCCTTATTCTGCCTTGAAAAATGCACAACAGCAAGTACTTACAAGCACTTCCTTTTTACAATGTATTAATTTTTGAATAACTTTGCCAAATTCAAGTCTTGCCATGCTGTTGGATTTTATTTGTACTAATGGAAAGTGACCTGTCAGAGCTGCACTGCTTTCTGATCACCATGGGAAGCAGGAGACAGTAAATCAAGCCCCCTGGGAATCACAATCATGTCTGGCCAGCATCTGTGGGCTGTGTCCTTGCACTCACTGAGCAACTTCCCTTGTAGTTTATGCCGTTTTTTAGTCCTGGGCACGATAAAAACAGAGCAGCCATGTTACAGCTCTAATTGTGCCCACATCCTCCAGGATTTACTAACTCCAGGCAGTAAATAAGCTTGGAACTTTTCGCAGGCTGGTTGATGTCCACATTCATTCATTTCCCAAACAGTTAGAGTGGCTCTAAAACACGCAACACCTGCACAGAGGTAGAGACCTGGGGGGTGGCGGCAATGATGGAGAGAACATGCAGGTGAGAAGATGCACCTGTTCTCCAACCTGTAGGTTTGCTGTTCTCTTTGTTCAACTTGCACTGTGTTTCTTTGAAAAAATAAAATAAATCATGCCTCCCACCAAAAAAAAAAAAATTAGAAACAGACTGAAGTTGGTATTTAAAGTGTAGATTTTAAGCATACTAGAACAGAAGGCACTCATTCATTCATTCACTCATTCATTCATCTCTTCATTCAAAAAAAAGATTTGAACGTTATATCCCAAGAAGAAATAATCTAAGTTCATTTAATGAACTCTAGTGCTTGAAAAACACAAACAGTATGCAGGAGGGGAAATAAGTGAGTAGAGATAACTCCCTCAAAGTGAGCACAGGTTAGCCATGCGGGGAATCTGAACTGTGATCAAAGCCCTACACCCCAACAGGTTCCCTCATGCCCAGAATAACCATTTTCTGAAAGGAAGGAAAAATAGATGGAAGAAAGAGATGGAGGGAGGAAGTTAATGTCTACTAAATAATCTACTCGACACCTGCTAGATTGTCTAGACATCTACTAGACGGTATCTACTAGAAGCTCTTCTGTGAGTGGCACTTTCACACATCGAGAGTAACACACGTCCTCCCAATGGAGCAACAAGATCCACTGTGCAGTCTCCATCTAAATGGATAAAGACACACAGCTTAAGAGATTAAATAATTTACCTATGATTTAAATACAGGCTCCATAGTATTTCTATCCAATACTCTAGTTCACATTTTTAATGCCACTGGACACACATTTTGCTCATTGGCCATTTTTTTTTTCCTCCTGTACATGACTAAACCAAAGATGTATGGCAGACTCCATGACAGTCAACTGTAAAAAACAAAATGAACAAAACAGAAACAACCTTGATGTCTTTGCTACTATATTGTAGAAAACTTTCTTCTATTACGATGATCTTTGACCATTTCAGACATGTCTACCTCAGAAATGAGACCTGACCTCGAAATGGCTTGTAAAAATGATCCAGGTAGGTTTTTGAATTTCTTTCAAATTTCTTTTGAAAAGAACAGGAGGAAAGGTTTTGCAGGAATTAACAAAAGGCTGCATGAAGTTGGTATTTGATTCCTTACACATATGAGGTAAATATTCCCTTACCAATGTGAGGAATACTTCTTCCTCCAACAGTATTTTGAGGAATGTTTTCACAGGTTTGGAGAAGCTGAGATGTCAGGTTTTTTGTCTGCACTGATGGTCAACATCAATATATTTTTTTCATTTATAAGAAAAAATTCACTTTTCATATACATTTATAAGCTATGTTAAAATATAAATGAGTGCTTACATTGGGATATATTTAAGTATATTTACCTGAAGAATTCCCCTGCATGCTGCAAGGATGGGTTTTGATTTTCTATCTTTCAAGGAATTTATTAAATTCTTTACAAAAATGTTTCAAATTTGGCAGCACTAACAAAAGCAAATTATTATTTATGGGTAAGAATTTCACAGCATAGCTTATAAAAGAGTAATGTGCAGTTTCCTGAGTGTTTTATGCATGTCATTTTTCTTTTGTTTATTTTTAGTAAGGCCCTGAAAGGAAGAGATAAAAAGATAAATTTTGATCCAGGTTCTCCAGGTATAAAGTTTCCTTGTGTGGTTAGAAGCTCTAACACTGTTTTACTTCTAGAAATAAGAACTGTTCAAGATTCGGGAAGGGTTGGAAGAGAAGTGTTAATAAACACTGAGCGCAAAAGTACATTTTGTGTAACAAAAGACAACCACATCGTATGGAAACCATCTTTTATGTATTGGTTGCTTTTTTCTTTTAATATATGATGATTCTCAGTTCTTACCTGTTTGAGATGAGTGGAACACCCAAGCAAAAGAGACCGTCATGGATTTTTTAAGGAAAAAAAAAAAAAGGTTGCTCACTTAGTGAAATTTACTAGTACCAACTCTACCCTCATTTTTAAAATCTCTCTCAAGAACCTGGATATTTCCAGTTCTGGCTCTATAGGCTAAATTCTCCCGTAGGGAAGGATTATGTGTTTACTTGTTCACCCCAGCTAACAATGGCTCCAGCATTTCATTTCTCCTAGAAAGTCTGGCTTTAGAAATTACTTGTATGCCCTCAGATTCTATGGAAACTTCCATTTGGACATTGTTGGGGAGTGGTTGGGGTGTTTTAAATCACATCAAAATTGATGGAGAACAAGTTGGTCCAGTAGTAGCAAGTTGTTTCTCATTAAAATTTGGAAAAGAACAGGAGAGACGTTTCCACAGAGATGAGCAAAGGGATTTGTGAGTTAGTCTTCAGGCCCTTTGTCTACACGAGAGTGAATGCCCCCTCACCAGTGTGAGGCACCTTCGTTCTCTTTCAGAACATTTATTGCTACCACTGACAGAGGACACTTCAGTCATCACAGCACTGAAAAATTCTAAGGTCTAATATTTTCATTCAATTGACTTTTTAAATTGCTTCGCAAATCCCAGCTAGAGTTACCAAACCAGGACTCAGTCCTAGATTCTCTGTTGCCAGGGCAATTGGCTTTCTACCATCAATTTATCAGCTCCAAATAAACTTCTCTCTTCCATGAATGAGAGTTCATATTAGGCAGACCTGCAAGTTTTGTAGCAAGATAGATTTTCTTTGAAATGTTGAACTTTCTGCAGCATTTTAGTCCAACTTAGATTAAAGGTGAGGATAATGTTGTCTCTCTCCTTTTTTTTTAGACATCTCTTCCCTAGGACCCCACATATTGCCAAGAAAAGAAGTGAAAGACTGTAACTAAGAATAATACTAATGGCAATGATGACAATAATGATAAGACGAATAGCAGCCAGAATGCGCTGATTACCTACCAGGTGCCAGGCCCCAGATCAAACGCTTCACAGGCTTCCTCCTGCTTTAGTCCTCATCATGCCCCAGAGAGACGGCGCTGCTGGTCTCCCTATTCTTCAGCTGAGGGTTTGAAGTTTGGAGTTATTTATCCAAGGTCACACAGCTCCTAAATGGTGGTGCCAGAATTAGAACCCAGGTCTGTCTGATTCCAGGGCTCACACTTTAAAACACTGTGCACTCCTGCTTCATCAAGGATTTAATGATGAGCAGGTAATAAATAGCCACATTTTCAGACACAAAAGTGTTATGACATTAGATGTTTTCCTGAATGGATTTCATAATTTGATTTTTTTAAGATTATTATAGAGCTTCTGAGGCACTCAGATTATCTTGAAACATTTTTATTACCCCACGTCAGCTTTCATGGAGATGTCTAATATTCACCGGAAAGCTTGACTTCTCATGAGCTGTGAAGTGTTATCACAGTGTAAGAACTCATTCTGTTGGCCTCATGCTTTCAGCTCTGGATGCCGGCCCTTATATATAGTTCTTTGTGCTGACTGGACTGAGTGATAGCACATTTTAAAAGGCTGTGAAAAACAGAGAAAGAAAAGAGAAATATAATTTCTCACACTTTTTCCCCTTTAGGTCAGAGCATACTATGTTTTGCATCCAGAAAGATACAGGTGATTATTCTTAGAGATATTCAGATAATAAAGAGATTGCAATGGTTGCAGTGACCCAGAAAAGCTTCCAGGATGAGGAGAGCATTGATTTAGAAATTCTGGAAGGAATCTGCCCAGATAGGGAGAACGGACAGGTTGCTCAGATGGGAAAATATGAGAAAACGTGAGAAGTCAGAACTCAGATATCCACAACCATGCATCATAGAACAGGCCACATGGGCTGTAGAAAGACATCTGGGAAGGTGAACAGTTAAAAACCTCAGAAAGGAGGTTTGCAGACTCTGTACTGGGCCTGAAGAGGAGGCTAGGGAGGTCAGACCTAATTCTCAGAGGAAATCATGAGTGAACAATTTTTGAGGAGATAAATTGCATGATGGAAGAATTTTAGGGGAAAAAAAAAGTTCTTGGCTTAAATAGTATGGTTCAAACTCTGTAAGCCGGCCCTGTCTCTGCTTGTATCCCAGCTCTAACATTTTTATCCACGTGAGCCTTGGCCAAGTTTCTTAACTTCTCTGCCTCAGTCCATTGTGTGTGGATTATGGAAAACAGTCCCTCCCTCAAATGTAACAGATGCTTTACGTAGAGCCAGAACCTAAGTGCTTGGTAAACACTTCCTGCTGTTACCATAATTCTCTTTGTAACTGTTCCAGTTCTGAGTCATAGGGAACCTCCCTATTCTTCATTCTCCCATGGCTGCCTTTATATGTCCTGATCATCTCATTTAACAGAAAGCATTATAGCCCGACAGGCTACTGACTATTTCCTTATAGGCACTGAGCTCTTTGGCAGCACAGACCCATCTTTCTCATCTCTGTTTTCATACCAGCACAAGACTTTACACAACGAGAGTGTTTTAGATCTATTTAACAAATAAATAATTTCACAAAAAAAAATGGATTAGAAAAAAGACAAAGAGACCAGTTGGAAGGAATAAATGAGTGAATTAGTTCATTGGACTGTTGAAGCACTTAAGGAATGAGGGAAGGACTTGAACTAACTCAGCCAGAGAAGAAGTGGAAATGATCAGTCGTGATGGGCTGCATGTGGTAGATGAGTAAGGAGGAGTTAAATATTACCTCCCCCTTCAAAAAAAAAAAAATGATGTTGATCTGTATGACCAGGAGATTGACAGAAAAACTGGTTTTGGGGGAATGTGAGGAATTAAATTTTGACATTTTGATTTTGAATTGACAGTCTGACATGGAGGTGATCTAATGATAGCATATATTGTCTCAGTCACATAATTTGGAGAATGAGAGAGGGTGGAGAGGGTGATAATGGTCAAGAGAGAGCTCACGTCACACGTCAACAGGAAGTGAATTCTTTAGGACAACGGTAAAGATACACAAAGCTTTGCTTGCCAGGTCTCAAAGACTTAAGAAAATGTCAGGTAAGTTTATATCTTTTTGTTGAATAGACTTTGAAATAGTCTGTGTTTTCGTCAAAAAAGGTGCTTCCCTACAACCCAAAAATATATTTTAAAAAATATATAGTTATATTTTTCCATAATATCTTCGTTTTTTGCGTGTGAGGAAGATTAGCCCTTAGCTAGCATCCATTTCCAATACACTTTTTGCTGAGGAAGACTGGCCCTGGGCTAACATCTGTGCCCATCTGCCTCTACTTTATATGGGACGCCACCACAGCATGGCTTAACAAGCAGTGCGTGGGTCCACACCCGGGATCCAAACCTGTGAACCCCAGGCCACCAAAGCAGAGTGCATGAACTTAACCACTGTGCCACTGGGCCAGCCCCCATAATATCTTTTTTTTTGATTGTCATTTTTGGACTAGGTAAAGAATTTATGGTGTTAAATGAAATTTTTATTTATTTTTGTGTTATAAGTAAATTTGCATTATCACAATGATTAATGGTATATATTTCTGAATACAGAATTAAGATCTTTAGGATAAATACATGACACATGTTCCTATCTGAGTTAAACTACATGTTAATATCTAAAACAGGAAAAATGTGCAGTTTGCTTGAGCATTCCAGAACCACCTATAATATACTTACTTGGACAATAGCTTAAAACTGTGTGTGTGTTTTGGGGGGGATAGCATCCCAGGATTTGATGAGTTTGAATGACACATCATCTTTTGTGGAAATACTTTTGAGTTTTCCAACTAAACCAAGTTAAAACTGAAAGGAATGCAGTATTACTAACTGATATACTGTTCTTTCTAAACACATACACACTCACATGTGCCAATGTGTGAGCACGTTACTTCTCCATATATCTCATTTTAGATTCCCTATATTTGCCAAGTAATTATGTCTAGTAAAGTAATTCTATGTTCTTGAGACTGTTACGTTCAGGTTTATAATTATAGAAAAACAGAAATTCACTCAGAGCTCCTGCAGAATATCGAGGGTAGGAGTAGATGAAAGAACTGGATATTTCATGGGGGAAGTTTACCTTAATATAAGCTTTAAAATTGTTTAGCTCCAGTCAGATTCCCTGTTTAGTGCCTCTATATCTGATACGTCCTCACTTTGTAGAAGATAAAAAGATGTGAGGATGTGTGAGTATGTCCTAGTTGAAATTAAAAAAGAAAAATTTTTGATGGATGAAATAAACAACAAAACTCTTCTGCACTGTGACTTAGTTTTAATAACTCAAAAAATCAAAATCAGCCATTGAAGAGTTTTCAGCTCTAAAGGAGAATAGGTCTCCCTTAGACCCATCCATCTGAGAGCTCAGTGCACATCACACCATTAAGAGTGTGGAAGTCACAGGTGAGCAGTCAACCAGCAGAGAGTCAATTTGTGTGTAGCATTATACAAAGCCTAGTTCATCTCCTTGAAGTCTTTGATCTCACCTCCTGGAGTGACCTCCTTCATGGTCTCTGCTTCTGTCTCCTAAGCATCATTCTTGCTCTTCCCAGAGGAATCTTTCTGAAACTCGGCATTGAGCAGGTGTCCTCTGCCCTCCCTCCCTGCAGCAACTGAAGTTGGAAATCTAGACCTATGGCAATGTTTGGCTGGCCAGCCTCCTTTCCAGGAATCTCCCTTTCCAACCCTGAGCTTCCACATCCTAGATGTGGAACGCCACACCTCCCAGAACATTCTCGGCAGTTTCAAGCAGAATCTGATGATCTCTCTGTTCCCACTGCATTCTACATCCTTCTGTATCATCAATTCTCATTACGTGGTATAATGGTGTAACTACATTGTGAGCATCATGAAGTGGATATGTTACCTTATTGTTTTCACTCCATGAACTAGTGGAATCTTAAGATCTTAAAAAAAAAAATCTGTATTTTTGAAAAGCTTTATTACAGGCTCTTAAAATTTGCCTTAACTAATACAGACAGGAAATCATGTTAATAAGTACCCGGCAGCAGTTTTAAAATTGATATAAACTAGATTAAAATAAATCAGAATAAAACAGGATAGGAAATATCAAAGTTCAGCTCACATATAAATGACAAGTATTATTCTGTGAAACATTTATTTTATTTGTATGTGTGAGTGTGTGTGTGTGTGTGTGACAGAGAGAGATAGGTCAGTTTCTGGGGGGGTACATTATAATTATGTAGTATAATCTATATATAATATATTATATATGTGTACATGGCTATCCATTTTAAAGTCACCATTCTATATACATATAAAACAATAAATTTTGCAGTGACTTTACAAAAAAAAAGGTACAAGAGTCATTATTTAGAATGATGGAATTAATTAGACTATATTACAAATTTTAAGAAAAACAAATTCCAAAAACAGGACAAAGTCCAGAAAAATTATACTTTTTATTAATTAACTGCCTGATACACCTTTAAATTCTTTTTCCCTACTTTTTGTCTGCATATTCTTTAATCATATCTTCATATTACAACTTTATTTTTTAGGGAAAGATAGATTACCTAGTCTTTCCTCCCTATCATGATAGGTGAAAATTTTAAAAAATAATTATTAATAGAAAGTTTTGTCCAGATACACAGCTAGTTACTGTTAATGTCATATAATTTTTTTGTATTGTCAAATTTGGGAAGATCTCTAGCAAGTTTCTTTCATGCATCGTCAGTAACTCTTTAGGGTTTTTCAAATTTTCCTGTGAAATGATTAATAATAAAAACTCTTTGGATTAACACATTAATTTTGGCTGATGTGTTTATTGTAGTGGTGTATTTTAAGTCATGTTATTATTATTGATGTATTTTGAGTTAAACTGTCAAGAAATTAAATCTTTTTTCAAATATGTAATTAACTCCTCTTCATTAATTGATTTGTCAACAATATAAGAGCCTACTAATTACTTCTATTCAAAACATATCCTTTCTCTGAAGGAATGACTGATTTTGTATGATTTAAGGTTTTTTTGTTATTATTTGCTTCTCTTTGTCGGAATACTTTCCACTGATTTCAATGCTAATCTTTACTACACTTGATTATATTTGACTTTTCTGCTATTTAACAAATGTATTTAAATTTAAAGATGAGAAAGGTGCTTCCTTTTATAAACACTCACAACAGAAGCAGTCATTTCTTGTTTCATTGAAATGTTCTAAATCCTCTCCCCAAATTGAAGATCAAATGGCATCTTTGAGTTTTATCACATGCATCATTACTAGTATTTGAGAGCTATCAAAGATGCCATTATAAAATAAAATAAATAAAAAAGAATACAAATAAAAAAGAAAAGTTATACTACATTTATAATCCTACATGATGATTCATCAAGTATTTTTCTGACAGCTTGAATATGTTTCACAAGACCCTCACCCTCCATTTATTTTGTTTGTTTGTTTTTTGGTGAGGAAGACCAGCCCTGAGCTAACATCCGTCACCAATCCTCCTCTTTTTGCTGAGGAAGACTGGCCCTGGGCTAACATCTGTGCCCATCTTCCTCTACTTTATATGGGACGCCGCCACGGCATGGCTGACAGGCAGTGCGTCGGCGGGCGCCCGGGATCCGAACTCGCGAACCCCGGGCTGCCAAGCGCGGACTAAACCGCTGCGCCACCGGGCCGGCCCCTTTTTTACAAGTCTTACTATTGGGAATATTTCCTACAGACTAGCTTCTGGCTCCATCCATATCAGTCCTTGTTTCTTCTCCACTCACGTACTGCAGGTGCCAGGTGCCAGAGGACTTTGATACTCTATTCAGTCTCAGTCTCTGTTCATTTGTGTTATAGCACTGAAAACAAGGATTTCTAGAAGCCACTTCTAACAGGACATCTAACAGAATCCTAATTATGCATGATATAACTGATATCATGATATACTGTTGATATACTATTTTGAATTATTGAATTTGAACTAATTTGAGCTGTTGAATAATATATTGAACTATTGATATACTGAGAAATATTTCTCATGGAAGACGGGCTAATATATTTCCAGTTGAACTTCTCCTTAGCTGTGTCCTCAAAAATGCTCTTGGCTACTCAGCACGAGTCGAAAGATGGTGGGGAAAGAGATGGTGGTCTTAACCATTTGCAACTTTCAAATTTTAATATCTCACATTTTACAAACATATATGACCATGTGGATACATTGCTAGAGCTTCATCTAGTACTGCAAAAGTGGGGCCTGAAATTTGATGATAAATCCACCTGTAAGAAGACTAAGCTTACATCTCATCCACTGGAACCAAAAGGGCATTGATCATGTTAATCTAGAGTTGAAGTTCAGGAGGAAGACAGCTGAATCGTTGGATGCCTTCATCATTCAACTTTCTAGTATATTTACAATATAGCACCTCAATCTGTTTAAAACATTTAGAAGTGGAAAATTAACCCTATTTATGTTTTAGACTATTCAAAAATTATATATCAACTATGTCATTTTTCCTTTTTATCTAAAATTCAAGGAAGGAATTTAATTGGTTTATTAGAGTTACAGTCTTGCGCCATTTTATTGTTCTTAAATATTTTAATGATAAAAATCATTAATTTTATCCATAAAAATGAAAGAAACCACTCAATAATTGAAATTTTCATCGTTGGGTCATACTACATCACCTATAATACAGTGTGCTGACTTATTTTGTGTGAGTGAAATTCTCAGTGGAGTTCAGTCTTGAATTATTTGTTGTATTATGGAAATATAAGCATAGTTTACTCTAGAGTTAACTTTACTTTGAAAATGGTCTGACCAATATGTTTTTTTAGTATCTGTTTGGACTTCAGACCTATTTTATCTTTTCCTTTGCCTTTTAAAATCTAATGAACAACCAAGCTACATACATTATACTTAGATATGAAAAAATAAATGTGCTTCTCCTATTTGCTATCTTTTCCTATCTCCTACCCAGTCAGCCACCCCAGCCATCTCTTCCCTGCAAAATCAGACAATCTCTTTTTATAGCCACTTCTGTTTTATGTGCACTTAGACTTCTATGAGATATAATGCCTTAAGACACTTCTATGAGATGTGGAGAATCAAAATGTGGCCAATGAAATTAGTGGAAGAACACATTTTCAAACACTTATACTTCATTTACTCTGGGCCACAGCAGGAAGAGATTTCTTTCATATGGGGGAAAGGAAGGATTATGAAACCGTTTAGAAAGAAATATCTGAATTCCTCCCATTTTTTTGTTAGGTTACTGCAAGGAGCCTTCAAGTTCGCAAGAAGAGTAAGTGTTTCTGCGTTGAGTTTACATTCATACACTCAACGAAAAACAACTCAATGACAAATAAACCATTTTACAATACAAGGTGAGAAAGATCTGGCTTCAACAGAAGTTGGCAAAAGATGTAGGGTTTTTAATTTAAAAAATGAAAAAAAAAAAACTCAATATGAGCTAATGTTGGGATGTAGCTTTCGGAAAAAGCTGTTTTCACCCAAGGCTTTATTGAAGAAATATAGGATTAAAATGGAATAGTCACAGCCTCATCCTGCTCTGTGTTGGTTCTTCCATTTCTGAAGCATTGAATGGAGTCCTGGGATACGGACACAGTGGCATGAGTTCAGAGGCAAGCAGGACGGTCAACGACAGAAATATACGTTTTTGTCTCCAAATATGTGCAAGAGGATCATGGGAAAAAAATATTTTGACTTGTTTTTATTATGATCTTAACAGAACAAACACTAAATGATGGAAGATGGGGGAGATATATCTACAGTGAATATAAAGAGCTCTCTAGATGTTCAAAGAGAGAGCAAGAACCTGCTCAAGAGTTACACCTCTTCTCTTAGGTATATGCTTGACTCTTAGGTGTAGGGCACTCTGCTGGAGGGCTCAGGATGGATCACTACACTAGAGGAGGCTTAAAGAACTTCCCACCCAGAGACATCACACATTTTTTTTTCAGATACCTAAAGCTTGTCACTTTAGATATAAAGTTTTGAACCAAACATAGCATAAATCTTAATATGTATTAGGTATATCCCCATTTATTTTTATTTCTTATAATAAAAATGAAGCATAAAGAAACATACAGAAAATAATTTACTAGAACCCAGTAACCTAATATGCAGCTTAAACAGTTTTGTCATTAATGCTTAAGATTTAAGGAATAAAAACATGACATTCTTCACAAACTATCCCATTATCTTCCCTCTTTTCCCAGAGATACCTCACTATCCCGCTGTGTATATGGTTCTTCTTCTAGGGCACTAGACGTTTATGTAAATTTCAGAAGGCAACTCTTAATAGAAGATTCTAGTGACATACACACAATTCATTAATCTCCCGTTAATTAGGCTTAGAGGCAAGCATTATTGTTGAATTTCATTAAATCATTATATTGTAATGAATATCATTACTGCAATTCATAAGTGTGGAATTTCTCTCTCAGATTGTACTGTTTCCACGCTCTTCTATTTTGAAGTGTTGTAAATAAATTATTGTTTATGCCACAAGATTACTTAAATAATTAATTATCAGGAGATAAAAGGACCTTGCTATTCTTAAATGAGAATATGTTAAAAAGGTATCTAATCTTTTATACTCATTATAAAGACACACAAAAATTGTGGTGGAAGAGTTTGTAAGTATGATCAAAACCAGAATAATTGCATCCCTTGAATAACAATAAGACTGCATTTAAAGTTTTAGATCTTAACATTTGTCTCAAGGACTGGATTGTAGGAATTTCAAGGAACAGTATGATGCAAGAACATATATTCGTTTATTTAAGGAAATAAGATTCATTTAGTAAATTACATCTTCTATGTCTTTACTACTCGGTGAGGTCCCACATCTTAAGCATCAGCTGAGAACGTGTTAGAAATTCAGAGTCTCAGGCTCTACGCCAGACTTACAGGATGAGATGTACTTCTTAACAATCCCCAGGTGGTTCATGGCAAATTAAGTTCTGAGAAGCACAGCTCTTTGTCGCCAATTGTATTGTAATGAATGGAACATTGTGCTAAGGTCTGAATGTTTGGCTGCCCCCAAAATTCACGTTGAAACGTAATCTCCAAGGTGCTGGTGTGTGTGGGGGGGCTTTGGGCGGTGATTAGGTCATGAGGGTGGAACCCCCAGGAATGGGATGAGTGCCCTTATAAAAGAGACCCCAGAGAGCTCCCAGCCTTTCCCCCATGTGAGGACACAGCAAGAAGATGGCAGTCCCTAAACTAGGAAGCAGGCTCTCCCCAGACTCTGAATCTGTAGGTGCCTTGATCCTTGACTTCCCAGCCTCTAGAACTGTGAGCAATAAATGTCTATTGTTTATAAGCCACTCAATCTATCATTCTTTTACGATTAAGATTAGATGTATTTAGTATTTACTTTCAGTCTACATATATATATATATTACATTATTCAAAGGGAATAGCTAGAGTATGTTTTGAGTGCATACAGAGAAATGCTTTATTTTTTTAGGTCATTACTATTTGTAAGCTGAAAGTCCTATGTTAATGTTGCTTCCATAAGGAATCAAGGTTAAAAAATTACAATATTTAAATAGAATATACTTTAGTGTTGATAATCAGGTTAGTTTTAGTAAAGATGCAACTGTGAAATGGCACATGGCAGAAAGAAAAGCAAATGTGTGATCCATTAAATGACATCTCACAGATGCCAAATTATGTAAATTATAGAAAATTTTCCTGTAGAACATTTTGATACAGCAATTTAAATTATTCAATTTTATGGTCTTGGCTTTTATAAAGGGATATGGGCCTATAAGAACTGCTTAAGTAAATCTGAAAATAAAGTACAAAATTTATAAATTATACTGCATTCTCTAGAACTACAAGAGAAAGACAGACTCATTTTATGAACCACATGCTTCCCCATGTTTGGAGATTTACAACCATTTTCTGAGTGTTTTTGTTCAGTCTTTTATTATGTTAATGACGACATTAACACTATTTTGATTCAGTATATGGTATCTCTAAAATCTGCAGGTAGGATAACTATCTGAGAATAAATATACCAAGAAATAGTCAAATTTATAATAGAGGAGATTGCATTCTTGTAGAAGTGACATATTTGAAAGTGTATGTGAAGAATTTGACAAAGACCCAAATTCCATTCAAGGAAAATCGTCAGGTCAATATATCTCTATTAAAATGCTGACGATGAAATGGACAAGAAATACAAAAGTAAACAATAAAATGTTCATAGAAATAGAAATTATCATCATGAAACTCAGGAAATGGTGTTCCCAAAGTAAGAATGTGTGTGTGTGTCTCAAAAAGGGCCAGAGTGGAGAGTGCTTCTAACTGACCCACTCTGGAAGGAAGTACCAGGAACTCACAATCCACCCGCCAGATTTGATCGTGATGAACTCCAGAGATAAAGTGGTCATTGGGCCATTCCCAGGGATGACCGTATGTTATTAGAATTTTATAAATTGTCATTCTGATTTATACATTAATCATTGGTGAGTTGAGTTAATGTGAGTGGAAGATTTCCTCTGACCAAACCACCTCTTGATACATGAATGAATTTTCTCTGGACTCTAAATGTTGGCACAGACCCTGAAAATTCACATACTGCACATAGACAAATCACAGCAGAGGGCCTTTGATGCCCTCAGGTAATAATTTAACCACTTCATCCCAAAGAAAAAGCTGCAGGGCTGCATGCATCTCTGTCCATCCCCACTTATGTTCTACCTACTCAAATATTCCCTTCACTTCTCCCTAGGTCGATTAAAGACAGAATTTCATAAATCACAGCTTTTCCCTCTTTCCATGCCCACAGACTGATTCCACAGTAAGACATGCTGGAAAATGCACACGTTTTGGAGGAGGCTTCGGAGACCACAGCCACCAGGGTGGAACACGCCAGCCTCGTTTTTCTGATGGGACTTCTACTACGATTCAGTGAGATAGTTATGAGTAGTGGCAATTTAGTGCCTAATACAGGGAAGATGCTCAATGAAGGCAGTTTCCTTGGTTTCCATACAGGGCATTTCAGACCAGGCTCACGCTAGGGCTGCCTGGGGTAACCCCGGGTGGGTGTGGAGGGGCACAGCAAGCACCCCTCTCAGAAAGTCCTTCCCAAAGTCTGTGCACTTGCCTCACTACGTTAAGGTTCCTTCCTCCATTTTACTCTGCCTAGTTTTGTTTTTTGTTCACCACACTACAAATAATTTACTCCCACCTAGAACTTACTACCAGTTCACATATTTCAGGCTGTCTCCCCTCAGACACTTCACTTGGATTCTAAACTGCACTGAGCACAGCTTCTCAATTCTTTGCCTCCTCTATAATACAAAAAAATTTAAAAAATGCTCTTTATGAGTGAGGGATTGTGTTTCCTTTAGATTTTCTTTGTGATAATAATATAGAAATTTTCTATTTATATTCAGAATGGCTAGCTCCAGGATTTATAATATAGGAAAACAATAACATTAACATTCATAGCTGGCAGCAGCAAAAATAACCATTTTGACCAAAGCACTTCTAATAATATTATTATTCTCAGTTTTAAAAACAAATATCTGACCTTGTGAAATATTATTTCACGTAATAATTTTCTCAATTATGTTTTAATAATAATCACTATGCTAGGGCCGGCCCGGTGGCGCAGCGGTTTAGTCCACGCTTGGCAGCCCGGGGTTCGCTGGTTCGGATCCCGGGCGCCCGCCGACGCACTGCCTGTCAGCCATGCTGTGGCGGCGTCCCATATAAAGTGGAGGAAGATGGGAACAGATGTTAGCCCAGGGCCAGTCTTCCTCAGCGAAAAGAGGAGGATTAGCAACGGATGTTAGCTCAGGGCTGGTCTTCCTCACTAAAAAAATAAATAATAATAATAATAATCACTATGCTAATTAGTATACGAAGGTAGGATTCTTGTTTGCTGAAATCTTTGACTTGATTAATTATCATGAATTTAAAAAAGAGTGTAACACATCTTTAAGAAAATATATTTTCTTAATTTAGTATTTTTAGACATTAAAGTTGAACCAAATTTATTGAATATAATCCTAATGGTTCAGCATATATAAAAATTCAAATTCAAATTTGAAAACACTGTCCTTTAGCAATTTGAAATCAGACATATTTAAAGGCATATGGTTATTTTGAACATCAGCCTTTCATAACGAACTATTGTTGACTTGGGCTAATATACCAATAACTTTCCTTTCTATGTAAACAGAGTTTATTTTTGGTAAGTAGTATCTTGAAAAAGGCCTAAAAATGTCATACCAAAAGTTAACTCAAATTCATACTTTTAAAATCAGATTTAACTATGTAGAAAATTTCTAATCAATGAAGCTTTAATTTAATATGCATACAAATGTCATAGATATTTAATTTTCTTAGCAATTTTAGGCTCCTAGACAGAATCATTTTTTTGTCTAGGAAGAAAAATAAAGTTTTTTTTTTTAAGTCTTTAATAACACTATTGTAGCCTAATGGATTTTATTCTGTTTTTATTTCTAAAAGGTAGAAGTGCAATGCAACTTTGTTAAAAATTAATTAGTAAGCACTATGTAAGCTTTAATAAATATTAAATATGAACATCTAGCTCTCATATCATAAATATTTATAGTACTGCTTGAAAGCTATGAGATAGTATTTACTACTGTGTATATATCTCTCTTTGACTGTCTTCACTTTGTTTAAGAGCCCATTCTTGCTTTCATTTACTCATTTGAGTATCCATTCACTTACTTAAATGAAGCAGGCATTTCTTCGGAGCCAGGAATACAAAAAAGAAAAGAAAGAATACGCACAATTTATGCCTTTACAGTTCTTAACTACGGAGAACTAATGTTATTTTAGTGCACTTCAAAGGAATTAACATTCTCATTAACATTTTCTGTACATTTAAATGTACAGAAAAATGAACTTTTAAACTCTTACTATATGTAGAGTGAGATACTGGGCACAAGGAGTGGTTGGGAAGATGCAAAAAAATTAAAATCTCCTTCCTTGAGGGGCTTTCGAGCAGCTTCCAGCTGGATAAATGCTCAGCCACTTATTTCTCTGTGATCAAGTCAGTCAGTCTAATGTCCTTGAGCAACAATTTCCTCACCTGTAAAATGGTAACAATAGTAAAATTGCAACTGTCCACCTGGCGTTATTATCTAAGAACCAAGATATAGTTTATGTAAAGTAACTTTATGGATTATAAAAATACTGTAACAGTGGGTTATTTCTATTAACAGAATTTTGTTACTATCACCACTTCCCACCAGAAATCCAGTGACTTCCATTGTCCTTTTTTATTCTGTTAAACTGACCCATCTTTGTGTCCAGTTCCCTAGGTTATGCACTTTATTTATTTAGAATTTTTTTGAAGAAGAAGATTGACCCTGTGCTAACATCTGTTGCCAATCTCCCACTTTTTTGCCCCCAAAGCCCCGGGACATAGTGTGTATCATAGCGATAGAGTTGTAGCTCTTCTGTATGGGACACAGCCTCAGCATGGCTTCATGAGCAGTGAGTAGGTCCAAGCCCAGGATCTGAACCAGCAAACTGTGGGCTGATGAAGCAGAACACATGTACTTAACCATTATGCCACTGGGCTGGCCCCTGCACTTTCTTTTTTTTTTTTTTTTTGGTGGGGAAGACCAACCCTGAGCTAACATCTGTTGCCAATCCTCCCCTTTTTGCTGAGGAAGACTGGCCCTGGGCTAACATCCGTGCCCATGTTCCTCCACTTTATATGGGATGCCGCCATGGCATGGCTGACGAGCAGTGCGTCAGCGGGCGTCCGGGATCCGAACTCGCAAACCCCGGGCTGCCAAGCGTGGACTAAACCGCTGCGCCACTGGGCGGCCCCAAGCCCCTGCACTTTCTTATTCAAAGTTCTTTGTCTAGATTCCATCCTACAAACCCCTTCTCAACTGAATCGTCTAAAAGGTATGGCTGACATATTCCAGTGGGAGTCACCTGTCCTCCAGGTGTCACAATTACAGCCCTTCTTGGACACTGGTACCTTTCAGAAAGAATTCACTAAGGATAGAAGCTGTTGGCACTTTGGCAAGGACTTGAGAGTTGTATTTTTAAGTGATAAAGTCTTTCACTATCCCTCAAGTCTCATTTTAAGACAAATACAGCATTTCTTCTTACGAATAAGACAAGACTTACCACAATGTCAGGCTCTTTCAAGAATGACTGATTTTTGTCTTCTTGATCAGAGATGAGATCACTTAAAAGGCGTAATTTTCTTATCAACAAAGGTGAAAGACTTGGCCAAGTGAGAGTGAGTTAATGAGCTCTATTCCAGTGTTCAAGCATTTCATCCATTACAGTTGCTTGAATAATTATAGAATCCAACCAGAGCAACACAAAACCATACTAGGTGAACTCCCCCTCCCGTTCATTGATCTATCCGTTGCTGAGAACATTTCATGAGTCGGTAGGGCCAATACATATTCCCTCTTTGAAGGGCCATAGAGAGTAACTTCACCAAGGCATTAAGATAGTTCATTAGGGCATTACAACATCAAAGGATGACCGTCTATCAGAAAGGATGATTATTTATCAGAAAAAAAAAGGGATAAGTGGCTTGTGACACACTCTAAACATAATATTCCTTAAGAATAAAGTTGTCCCAGATTGGAAAAGAGTTGTGGGAAGTTCTAGGGTAATGAAGCTGATGATTCAAATGCAGTTCCAAATTAGAGGGAAGTAGAAGCAGCAAAATGTCTCAAGCAGGGACCTGGCGAGAGGCCAGCACTGAGAGGCAACCGAGGTTGACCCCCACCAGAGAACGGGACACCACTCTGGCTGAGGCTGGAGCTGCCTCCATCGCCCTGGGCAGAACCCAGTTCTGAGAGTCACAGGTGCCTCTAGTGTTGCTCCAAGGCAGCTGGAGAGTTGCAGTCCATCTTTTCTCGAAGGGAGAGAGGAACAGAGTCCTTGCATCCTTGCCTCTTAGGTCATGTCTACCTTTAACACAGTGTTATGTTAGGACATGCCTTCTTCATAAACCATACTGAAAACAAGCCCTGCTTTTCTGTTAGAATATAGCATGCTCTATTCACTCATTTATTCATTCATTTCATGAGTATTTACTGAGTGCCTTATATCTGCTAGTTAATGTTCTGGATAAGGTCTCTCTGGGGGAGACAGACAACTCCCAAGATAAATAAGAAAAATACATAGTATGTTAAGTGGTGATTCGGATGTTGGAGAAAAATTAAGCAGGAAAGAAGGGAAGAGAATGTCCTCCTAGGTGGACAAACACCTTATAGCTCTAAGCAAATAACTCCACATTTACATAAGTTTTAATCTATGAGTCTACTGTGGTGACTAGGTTCCTTGTCATCTACTAAATAATCTGAATATTGTGTTTTTTACAAGCTATTTTTTCCAGAGTTAGCATCTTTACTGTCCTTTTTCTCTACACTCAGCTATTTCTTTAGCATGCATTGTGACCTGCAATGCTTTTCCACCCACCATCATCCCAGTCTCCAGATGAATGACATGCCAGGGTTCTGTGGCCCAAGCACATCGAAAGCTGTTTAAAAAGCGGAGACAAAGGCTAATAAATAGCATCCAGACCCAGCCAGAGCATCATTTGTAAATGTCTCTATCCATTGAGTGCTCAGGTTTATTCTGTCATAACACACACCAGGATATTTGTTGTTGCTCTGAGAGAAGAATAATCAACGACACACAAGCAATTTCTCCCTAAACCTGCCACATGTTCTGCCTTTCACTCGCCATGCCATATACTAGCTCTGCTGATATATTTTTTTCACTGAGTCAAGTTATTCATCTTCCAACCTTTATGTAGGAGTATGAGTAAAAACACAGGAGTCAGCTGTGCCCCCATCCCTCTGGTGACATAGTACCAATAAAAACCCTTCTTCCTGGTACCCAGGAAACCAATATCATCATCATCACGTTTTTCTACTGAGTCACCTTTGTACATGAACAAGACACTCAAATTGCTTTCTCTTTAATGGAAACATGAAAAAAAAATAATCACAGCAATGAACAAAACAATTTAAAAATCAGAGAAGCAAATAAAGTCTCTCTTTCTACAAGAGAATACAGAGCTCATCATCTTAGATGGAAATGTACATATATGGAAATTCAGTATTAGAAAATACCAAGAAGGCTTGCCTGTAGTCTGTGAATAAGGTCTCGGTGAATTTAGGCTCGAGCAGATTGGGCGTGTCCCCAAAACAGCAGGAACAGAAACATGTTGCTCAACTCTTGTAAATTGCATAGACAGCGAATAAGTGTTACAGAACAACCCAGTAGGAAGAGGCCTGGTTTTCTGTTCCTTTCCATAGTTTTAGAATCTGAAACTAAGGAAGTAGCATTTTATTTGCTGATGCAATGTAATATCCATGACCCAGGTAAGAATCAAAATGTGGAGACTGTAACTGGCCTCACGTCAGTTTCCATTTCTGATTATCTTTCTTTGTTATTGCTGATGATGATGTATTTATCAAGGAAAAACCTCACTATTATTAGTACAGGAATCTGAGAGAGCTCAGCAGGGAAAATCATAATGTTTTCACCCTAAATTATTTGTTAGCTGGAATGTCTCATATATTTAAAGTTCTATTTAGTCTAATATTCAAGTGTGTAGGTAATGGATATTCCATACCTGAATTGGAGATATTCAAAATAATGTTAATAAAATGCATTGTTTATGGAATATAATTTCACTTTTGCTTAAATATTGAAAAGGCTAAGACCAACATCTTATCATGGCCATTTTAAACATGTACAAACAGATACGTCTCTTTAGACAGTTATTCCAGAAAGTTTGATCCTGTTACTTTGAAGGCGCCCCCTGCTGACGCTGGGAAGTAATTCAGATTCCTCAACACAACACAGCTCTTCCAATAAGTGATAAGCTAACTGAGGTTAATTCCTATTTTGCTTTTGCCACAGGTCACCAGTTCTGACCCTAAAACTGTGTCTGTGTGTATTCACACACACAGTTTCAACTTGCTTTGCTTCCTAAATTCACTGTCACATCTCATAGTCTCATGAGCCATAGATTATAACAGAAAGGAAAATCTATTGATTGTTATGGGTTAGAAGAATCTTAATAAATCTGAAAACTTTCCCATTAAATAAGGTAAGGAGTTAAATATCACCTATCTTTGGAGAGAAGGTGCTAGAACATTTTATAAATTTTACTATGGGATTATTCCAAGGTTATTCTTAGTTCCATGTTGAAGTACAATAGAATCTGGGATTAAACATAAAACCCACTTAAATGTTCAGCCATTACCAAACAGTCCTTGATAGACTAAATGATTCCTATATTCACACGGTATTTAGATGTACTGGCATTTGGCCATGAGATAAGCTTGAAACTCTTTTGAGAAGGAAATCCAAGAATCATTAGTGACTGATGATTTGCTGTTGGCACCCTGATTTATTCAAGTTTTAGTTCACTCCAGACGTCTAAAGTCATGGTTGTTTATCCAGGAACGTGCCAATGACCTTGTACACAGGAACAAGTTATGTGTTCCTGGAATTTATCAGTGTCAAGAGTTTTACTTTAATAACTCCAAGTTAATAATTTTTAATTTACTAATTTCCCAATGAGTAAGTTAGTAATTTAAATTAGAAGTTAATTTCAATTTAAAATTTTATTTTAATGATTAAAAAATAGCTATTTAATAAATAATATAAACCATCTAGATGTATTAAAATCTGTGAGTGTATCTGTATGTAATATCTTTTAATCATAAGATCTTTTGCTAGTTGTTTCCATATATGCATGTATATGTGTCACATATGTGTGTGTGCATGTATATATTCAATATAGATTCTCTTTAGCTCTTTGTAGCCTCTCTGAGAAAGAGGGAAGAATTACGTTATTTTACTACTTTTAAAAATAAAAAAACTTGGGAGTTCTCTCTCTGAGCGACTTGTCAAGGTGAGAGAATCAACTTGTGTCTGCAGGATCTTTGTTCAATTTTATACTGTACCATAAACAGCCCCATCATATCTTAAATATTTTTTTCTCCATGTACTGCTCTGCATTTGTCGTGACTGTACAATTTCATTTATGACCATTTAAAATAACCCTCTTTCACCTTCCCTGCTATTGCTTTATGCATTTCTCTGTGCATGGTCTTTTTTATTCTCTTGAAAAATAGGCAAAACAAAAGCTATGACTTTCTGTGAGGTCATAGGTATCGACTGAATGTGCAACTGACCGTTTCATAAAACTTTATGTACTACTTTAGGTAATGAAGGTGATCTTTGTTTGTGGTTTGAGTATAAGGGCTAAAATGTGAATACCTGTTTTCAACTCAAAGTTAAAACCCCTGTGCCCAGATGCATATAGTGAAACCAAAGTGAATTAAGTGCGTGAGTGAAATTCTAGAAAGAAGATGGGAGAGAGAGAGGGGAAAATTGATTTGCCCTACATTCTCTCAGACAAACTCCGATGGTAATGCGGTATTTCACTGCACAGGGATAAGTTTTCCCTCCAAGACTAAAAGGAATGTGTTTCTTGGATGTCCTGCTTGGACGAATCAATGTGACATGTTGCAGGCTAAATATGAAATACCCGGGAACACGTCTTGAAGGAACTCTGCAGATAACTATGCCATATTCTTATCCTAAAGATGCTGAGCCACAGTTTCTAGGGCTGAAATTGGCAGAGGATTACCAGTGGGTTAACGATGCTGACAGCATAACTAAAGTAAAGACTTTATTTTTAAATCCAGTGATGGACGTTTGTGAATGTAATGGCAGTTAATATTCATCCAATGTGTAATGAAAGGCAATGTGCATTGCTTTATCTCATTTAATCCTCACAACATCCTTAAAAGATGGATGCTATTTTTGTAATCATTTTATGGATGAGAAAACTGAAGCTTTGGAAGGTTAAGTGACTTGCCCAAGACACCACAAACCTAGCAAGTGATGGAAATGGGATTAAAGCCCAGGGACTCATGACAATAGAGCTAATTTGTTTTTTTTCTGCAACACTAGACTGACTCATAAAAGAAAGTTTGCCTTATATTGTAGAGGACCATGAGGAATTTGAAATGCATTAAAATGACAATGGTAGAAAGGATGAGAAGAGTCTTCCTTCCATCTACTCCCGTAGCATTGCTGTTGTAGGGTCTCTCTGTCTCTCTTTCTCACTCACACACACACTCCTGTGTATCTTCTAGTTTTTCTCCTCTACCCTCCCTCCTCTCCAGCTTGTCTTTCATACTGACTGCCTTACTCAGCTCTGGCTGCTATAACAAAGTACCATAGATTGTGCAGCTTATAAACAAGAGAAATCTATCTCTTACAGTTCTGGAGGCTGGACGTTCAAGATCAAGGCATCTGCAGATTTGGTGTCTGATGAGAGCCTGCTTCTTGGTTCATAGATGGTGTCTTTCTCTTGTATCCTCACATGCTGGAAGGGGAGGGGGCTTTCTGGGGTCTTTTTTTATAACGGCATAAATGCCATTCATGAGGGCTCCACCCTCATGACTTAATCACTTCCTTAAGCCCCATCTCCTAATACCACCACCTTGAGGGTTAGGTTTCAACAGATGAATGTTGAGGGGATGGAGACATTCAGTCCACAGCACTGATGTTCCCAGGCACCTCCTAGGCAGCTTGTAAAACCCAGTTAGGGCCATGTCCCTCTCCACACTTAAAAATGCTCTGGCCCGTCGTCCTCATTCCCTCCAAGCCCACACTTCCGTCCAGGCATACCAGGCCCTTAATTTATGGTCTGTAACCACCTTTCTTATATTACTTCTCATTGGTAGCACCATGGACCTTACATCCTAAGGGTATTAAACCTCCCTTATTCTCCAAGCACAGCATGTCATTTTATGCTACTGCCGTCATAGATGTTCTCTCCAGGATCTCTGTTGAGGTTCTGTTCCTTTAGTAGCTAATTCCACCTTCAAGACATGGCCCAAATGTAACTGTAGCTTCCTTTCTGATGGTGAAATTCTACCCCCTCCACCTGCATCCTCATGTCACCTACAACACTTTGCTCATCCTGTCATCATTGTGTATTTTAATAATTGAGTTACGTGACTTTAACTCTTCTGAGCTAGAGGAGGGTAGGGATTTAGTTTCCTGCTCATCTGTTCCCAGTTCATGGGAGATGTTTAATATGCTTTAAATTTAATTTTTTAATTAAAAAAATGAATAGATTCAGTCACAAGTGGAGTAAAAATGGTCTGTCCAACTGAAGATTTTCTTTGAAGGTTGTGAACTCTGATGTAAGAGAAAAATATATACGGTTAACCATTTTAAACATTATGAAATATAAATATTATGTTGCATGAAAACTTTATGCCTATTGGTAACAATAGAATGGACATTTTTGACTGAGTACAATCCATAACCAAACACTGTGCTGTGCATGTGGCTTATCACCCAAACTCTGAAAAGCAGGGTCTATCATTTCATTTTCAGAGAAGGAAATGAAGCTTAGCAAGCAGGAGAGAATTGCTAGAACTTGCATTGCTACACAATGGAGAAAGCAGAATTGGATCAAAGTCCAACTTCAAAGCTTGTGCTCCTGCTAAAACGCTATCCCACCCACGTTGGCCATGTGTTCCCTTTTGTGTCATGTTCCAACTGGTCACATACAAATAAGCAGTCAGGCAAATGCAGACACAAAATTAACACCCAAGTAGTATACACACACACACATACACACATACAAGAGGAAAGCCATTGACCAAATCTTATAGTTCTCTAATAACAATCTCTTATTATCAGTACAGTATTTCCTCATTCCTCATTTTTTTATACCCCTGCAGTACAAAATTTATGACCATGCCTTCAATTTCTAAACTTTCTTCTTTATGTCCCATGACACTATCATGGTAACTTTTGCTTTGTGGGTTTTATTCCTTTCTCTGAAATGTAATTAGGGATAATCCCCAAGATGCTGTATCCACCTAGAAAACTTGGTTGTGATGACTACAGCTCTTACATTTATTTGATTAACATTCAAATTGATATTTTCCTGCTCTCAACTCTGTTTTATACACCTGACCTGATTTCCTATTGGATACGACTCTTGGATGGTCTGCTGTCATTTAGAATTTAACATCTCTGAAGTTTAATTTATCATCATCTCCAACACTGAAAATTGGCCATTCAACTCTGTCAATGATATTATTATTTTTCCAGTTATCTGCAGTTAAAGTTTCACACCATTATGACTCTTGCTTCTGTATTTTGAATGTATTCTGTACTTTGGAGTCTTCCCTTAAAATGTCTTTGACTCTGATCCTGTTCTTTCCATTCTTAATGATACCCTCATACCACTAAGACTAAGCCTGTAGTGTATGAATAAGTCACTAACAAAATCTATGTTTATCCTATGTCTAGATTTTGTTAGTGACTTATTCATACACTATATGCGTAAATGCATGTTGTATAATAAGCTAAAGCATGAAAGAGAAGAAGGACATAAGATATGTGGGACAAAAGCAGGCTGAAATATAAATTACATTGGTGGGGAGAATAAATGTGAAGGCTAGATTTCTCTTTTATTTACATGTCTGGATTTAGATTATTAATATTAATTAGGTTTTCCTTCAGGTTCTCCTCAGAGAAAGCTTTTGTAATTGTCTGCCATCCAGGTCTTTGCAAAATGACAGATGAAACACAAATACATATGATTAATCATAATAATGACTATCATGTATTGAATTCGTCCTATGGGCTAGCTAGGCATGAGCTCAGCCTTTGATATCATTCAATATCCATAAAACCTGTTTAATGTATATGAATGCCACAAATTAAGAGAGACGACAACTGAGGAACATGAAGTTGAACCAGCTCATTCAGGATGAAGGAGATAATAAGCATCATAGCTAGGCATATAGTAAGAAGCAGAAATGGGATTTCCACCCAAGGCCATTTAGAAGCCATAGGCTATTCTAAGATATGCTACCTTTTATATATAGCCCAGAGGAGAGTGTCTGCACTGAGTTGAGTTCATATCTCTCTTCAGTTTTTATTAAGAATACATCATATTTTTTTAATAAAAAGCAATATGATGCTTGATACAGGATTTACTGTACAAATATTCTTGAGGATTTTTTTCTTTCCCTCTCTCAGTGCTACTTATAAAAAGCCTCAGGTGAGAAATTTCTGTCAGAACCAGGCAAAGGAAATATTTGCTGACACTGAGGAACTGAGATGTTTGCTTTTTGTTTGTTTTTTTCTTCTAATAATAAGAGCTTCTTGGCTCCTATGTCGTTCTCTTCCTTGATGAAAGATATATTTTTAGGCTCTTTCATAGCTTTGACTTTTTTTTTCTTGTGATAAGAACATTTAAGATCTACTTTCTTAGCAACTTTCAAATACACAATACAGTATAAGTATAGCCACCATGCTGTACATTAGATCTCCAGGACTTATTTCTTTTATAACTAGAAGTTTGTACCTTTTGGCCACTAGTTTTGCCTTTTGATTGTTATTTTTATGTCTCGGATCCTGATCCTTTATGCTATTTATAATTTTTCAGTAATTTTCCTCTATTTTTTATGAGTTTTTATTTTAGGTTGTGTCAAATGCTGAGAAAATAGATGAGGGTATAAACTTTTTAGAACACAAAGTGGTGTACAGGTGCAGTAGGAGAAACCTAAGCCAACAGGGGTTCCTGAGAAAGAGGAGGTTCTTTCAGACTGTGCTGGTCAGTAGGAGTTTCTGGAGGGAAGGAGTGAGAAAGCACAGTCTTCAGTGACAAGGGAGATTTCAAGGGCAGGAGGTGTAGTGTGTGCATCAAATAGTGTTATGTTTATGACGTGACTTTGTAAATGATGTCTGATTCCATAGGAAACAGATGTGGAGATGGAGTTTACCTGCACAAGAGTTATTGAGACATGCTCTTGGGAAGCATATCTGTAAGAGTGAGGCAAGTGAGATCAGGCTGAGGGAAGAGGTGAACCCTAAGGCAGTTTTAAGAATCAGGCTTTTGGAGCTGAGATCAACCCTTTAGCATTGTCTTGACCTTTGACTGGAGGCGAGAGGCTGAGGCTTCTGTCACCCGACCATCACCCAGTCCCTGGAAGGGGCCTCACCTCAAGGAAGGCAGCTCCCTTCAGCCTTTGACAAATCCCAGGGGGGCATCTCATCTACCAGCGCTTAGCAGCCAACAATGCCAACTGAAGGGCAATATGGTTGGGGCACCACAGCATCCCTGGAGTGTGAATGATAGCTGATTATCTTAACAGCTCACACAGACAATCGTGAGGAGAATCGAATGCAATAACCCAGTTCACTCAGTAAACTATAAACTACTTTAAAATATGTAATCACTATCTATTGTTTCATTGATTACATTTAGAGTATTTTTTGTTGGTAAATGAATGGCAATCATAATTGTCCTTGACATGTGAAGATAATCCTTCCAATCCTTTACAAGCATCTGGGCTGGTTTCCTAATGATCTCAAAATGAAGGTGAACTGAGGACCTAAGTCTAGTAGGCAAGTGAGGTTGAAGTGCTCGCTTGGTTCATGATAGCTCTGTGGTTATAACAGCCAATGATATTTCTTAAATGCCTAATTTGCTACTGAGCAATAAGTGAAGCTCTGTAAAAATTAAAGCTCATTAATTTTCCAGTAAATAAGAATGATTTAAATGTGAACATGCTTTAGCTATATAGTATATATGTATAATGCATATATATATATATATATATATATATGCTTTAAACTAATTTAAATATATAGACTACTTTATTGGTGCATGATTGACATTACAAAAGCTGTCCCTATTTAATGGATATAACTCAATGAGTTTGGGGATAATTATACACTCATCGTCAAAACCATCACCACTAACGAGGCCATAAACATATCCATCACGTCCCAAAGTTTCGTTCCACCCCCCTTATTTATTTATTATTGATAAGCAGCAATGACATTTTTATCTCTAGAATTATCATACATATGGAAAAAATAGAAAAAAATTGATAAGAAAGACACCAGAATATTATTTTATAAATATGTTAGCATAATAGTAACATTTTGTCTGCTTTTTATTTCTCCATGTTTTTCAAATTTACTCTAATACAATGCGTATTTTGTGATGAAAATTATTCCATTTGAGGAAAGTATTTTGGCAAACTAAGTTGTGGAAATAATATTAAATAAGGTCTGTCACATTTACAAGAATTATCAGGAAAAAATTATCATTCCTACTACATACAGCTCACACTGTTGTCTTTTAGAAAATATGCAGAAAAAAGTTAGAGTGAAATAGCTATCTTAAGCTTATTTATAAATGTATTGGCTTACTGGAGACCAACTGCGGGATATTCCCATCAATACTCAGTTCCATTATTCCTTAACTGGTGAATAAGAGTTTGTTGTGCACACAGCAATCATTATACTCAGAGCAGAAAGTGTATTGTATCTTGGAGCCCAAGGTGAGTATTACAAGAAATATGTGTTTATCAATCAGATTGTAAGTAAGTTTATGCAGCGAATCATTGAAAGTGACTTCCACACTTAAAGTAATTTAAAAACAATCACAATGAAAATGAAACCCCAGATAACTAGACGGACTGTCCAACACAGCAGCCAAGGAGTCATCTGAGGCTTGAGACCATTTGAAGTGGGCTCTTCTGAAAGTAGATGTGCTGTAAGTGTAAAATGCATACCAGACTTTGATAAATTAAAACAAAAATAATGAAAATATTTCATCAATCATTTTTAAATTGATCACATGTTGAAATGGTAATATTTTGGATATATTACATTAAACTAAAATAAATCTCATTTATTTCTTTTATTTTATTTATTTATTTTTTTTGGTGAGGAAGACCAGCCCTGAGCTAACATCTGTTGCTAATCCTCCTCTTTTTGCTAGGGAAGACTGGCCCTGGGCTAACATCTGTGCCCATCTTCCTCTACTTTATATGGGATGCCACCACAGCATGACTGACAAGCAGTGCATTGCAGGCGCCCGGGACCCGAACCCGTGAACCCCTGGCTGCCAAGCGCGACCTAAACCGCTGTGCCACTGGGCCGGCCCCTATTTCTTTTATTTTTTAATGTGGATACTAAAAATTTAACATTGTATATGCAGTTTACATTATATTTCAATTGGACAGCTCTGACCCAGACTTTGAAATTTCTTGTGTTAATATGGCTGAAACGGCCACCACTTATTATAAACCACTTATCATTTAACATTTCCAAATCAAACCATCAAAATTCAGAAACATATAAACTTCTGTTATTAAAATAATTAGATATTTTTGCTGAATGAAATGATCCAGAAATCATTTATTCTGAAATAATGAATTAGGTCAGAGTTATTTTCAACTATTGAGCACATGACTTTGCCATATCTTTTTGATTTAACGTTGTAAATAGTTCTGCTAATGAATGAAATAGCAAAATAGTACATGAAAATATATATAGAAAGGTTCTCAGTGGAAAAGCAGCTCAAATTAACATGTGAAACCCGATTACAACTTTTAAATAATATATTAGTTCTCAGGATACTGATTAAGACCAAAGGGGTCTCATATGATGAAAACAGTAGTTGGTGTTTTAAACTCAATTTCCCTTATAAAATAACATAACAATGAAATAAATCTAAAAGGTAAAATGCCATGTAGCATAAGAGAACAAAAATATCTTGCATATTCATGATTATACTACTGTACTGATATATTTTCTGTAAGATACCTGCCTTAGCTCTCTTAGAATCTGAACTAATGAGATGATTGTGTGGTTTCCTGATACCTGTAGTTTAATTGAGGAGAAAAAATCAAATAAATAACCACTTTTAAAAGTATAACATAATTTAATAAAAACAATTCTACCTGAATTCTGGGATAATAAATGTTTTCTTGTTATATCAAACATATACTTTTCTTAAGTGTCTCAGTTATTTAAATTGCTTTGATTTAAATTGGAGTTGTCTTAATTTACATATATACGCACATACATCTTCAAAAAAAGATGATTCAAAAAAATGATTGACCTACATTTCAAAAATTCATGGTGCCATCAACACATGAGGAACACAGTGACGCCTTTGAGTCTGAGTGATCAGCCTTACATTTGCGTAGGACATTGATTCTCAGTGTCCGCCCTGGATGCATCCTTCTCAATCAATAAAGTCATTATTCAAGGCACAGATGCATCTCCAGAGTTGTCTATTGTGCTTCCTCCATCTCAATTCAGCGCTCCTGCAGCCACAATCTCCTCTGAGTTCTTTGAGATGAGGCCAAAAAAAATGTATCTAAATTACACCATTTACTACACTAAGAAAAGATCTTTCTGTGGTATGTATTGGAGTTAATAGTATTTATTAGGTGTCTCATTTATATACCCTTGCCTTAGCAACATTGTAGGTAAGATTCAAATTTTAAAAGTCTAGACTGGTTTATGTATCTCAGTATCTGGCTGCCTGTGGGGGAAGGAGACAGAAAAGGAAGCCATCTGCAAAGGCAGATTATTTCAGTTTACCAAACATGCTCAAGGAGACAGCTTGGGCACATCTGTAACATCCTGTTCCTAGAAGTGTTGGGTGAGCAGAGATGGTACCAAATTCAGCATCAGATCTCAGACAGAGACAAAGGGGTTAATACAGGAAATAAAACAAAAATTTTAAACCATCAACTTAACAGCTCAAGGATTATTGTGTAAAGCTGAGTTCAAAACTCTTATTCTGTGTTTTCTTGTTGACAACTATTTTGGACAAGGGAAAAACAATCCATGGTGGATTCTATGTGCCTTGTACACAATAAAATAATCCTGCTTTCCCTCCTAGCTAATTTCATCCATTATCATCACTCCAAGGTCTCCTTTTCCATCCAGAATTCTTCCTATTGTGGGTTTCCAGACAGTTAAATCAGTCTGTACTGGGAATAAAATGTAGGTCAGTCTCATAGAAGGCTGCATTATTCATAATAGTGACATGATCATAGCTCCATAACCATTCAATAATTTATTGATGATTACTATAATGTGCCAATCATTATTCTATGGGGTGAGGCACCATAGAAGAGAAGACACATTCTCTTACCAGTTGTTTACTTTCTGAAAAATTGATTCCTCTACATTTAGCCTTTTTTTTTTTTTGTACCAACTATGTCTGAAGGATTAACGGTCCCTGAGATGTGAATAATAATGTGTGTTGCAGGCCAATTCTGATTTAAATATATAACTAATTGAATAGATGATATGCAATGTAAGAGTTCTGGAATTCCCTTTCAAGAGTCATTGGCACTAGTTTCTTAATATATACGGATTTGTCTGAAAGACTTAAATTAATATTATTAAATTATTATGGTTTAATTTCCACTTGAGATAGTTTCCTGAAGGAAAACAAACACAAATAAATAAAATACAAGATTAAGCTATCACTACCTAACCCTGAGCTCTTTAAAATATTGAGTTTGAACAAATCATAATATTCCTTATGCCACTTATGGCTTGTCAAAATATTAGACACTGATAGAAAATCAATCTCTAGTTTTTAATTTAAATTTTATAAGAAGCAGCTGCTGTCAATGAATTATGCTGCCAGCAGACAATGTTCTATGAGCATTGTTGACCCAATTCCCACCTCCATATAAGTAATAAACTTTATATGACGTTTCACATTATTCTTGTTTTTTCTATGAAACATGCATGACTGAGATGATGAAAGAGTGAGAATGTCTTTCTCAGAGGCACATAACAGAATTTAGCAAGTTAATGGTATTTGGTGCAGAAATTAGAGAAATGTATTCTTTATGATGGGGGGGGGGTTATGAGATCATTCTTTTGAAAACATACAGTAGACCAAAATATACAGATATAGGATCTAGAGATTAGCATCAATGCACAAAGGAGTAATCACAGGAGTAATAATTTTCTAACATATTACCATTTTATAATTTTATCAAGTTTGGATCCTAGTCAATTGAAGATAATTTTATGTTATCTTCTATATTTTTAAGAGCATTAAGTTGAAAAGACAATTAGCGTTCCAAGGAGCAGAAATTTTTCAAATTAACTGTTCTGCCCAAATTGGAAACCAGCCAAGCTGCTCTCTAAAAATATCAATTTAAACTACTGTTTTCTAAAATAATGGCAAGAAGATTTCTGTCTAGTGGATTTCGATAATTCCTGTGTTCCTAACCTTTTTTTCATGCTCAAACTCATGTAGGTATGACAGTTTTAATAGTAGTGAGATGTTTAAGTTATCCATCTTTTTCTGCATCTTTTGTTTTCTTGCTTTTCAGTCTCTTCGAGCGGTCGTTAAAGTCAATGAATAAACTCCGTACCTTAGGCATCACACTGGGATGTTTTCACAGAATGATACTTGGAGAATGTTAACATTAAATATATTGCCTTGTTGTTATTTTCGTGTAATTTTAATCCCGAAACCATTTCACTCCAGTTGCACGCCATTTTCTTTAAAAGTTCACCAGTTCTGAGTGAACACTACTATAGTAGTTTTGATGTCATCTCTGTGTGGGAGGCAGCCTGTGGGAGTTTGCCAACCGAAAGCATGAATATTTCCCCCATTATTAGAAAGGTACCATTATAAGGATGTTTATAAAACCGTGCTGTAGAGCAAAATTATGATACTATGTACCTTTTGCTATAATCAGATTTCAGATTTTTAGGTGAATATCACTTCAATAGATAAATAGGTAGAAATGTAGATAAAAGTACAAACCATGGACTGCACTTTATAATGCTGCCTACCTGTACACTGAAGAAAATAATGAATACAGCTGCCTCTCACTACCAGTTTGAATATGAATATTAACATGTCTTTTCTTACCTAAGAAAATTATTCTAACATTTCATATATTCACTAGATTTTAAATGGCAACCTCAGTTTGGGTTAATTGCATGCAAAATTGCATGACTGATGACATATGTCTTCTATCCTTTTCTATCCATGGCTTCCAAAACCCCATGAGCTGCCTCACGGTAACTACTGCCGTTGGAGACTTTCTATCCCTACATTAGGGTTGAGCTTCTGAAGCAATGCCAAAGCTCCAACGTTATCTTCCCCCATTCATTTCTCTAATCCTGTTTGTAGCAGAAACAAAACAGAAAATGGTGTTTCTCCACACATCTGATGAAGGAAACTTGTTAACAAAAATTTGTGTTTTTAAAAATATCTTTGCTTAGGACTGTTATTTGAAGGCAATTTCTTCATTGCATACCCTTATCTTTAAAACCCTAGAAATACATATTGAATTTTTTGAAATAAGTCCTTCACATTTCATGAAGAAGCTGCATGCATTTTTGCATGTGCTCAGAGTTACAGTGCAGCATAAGTATGGGTGCATCATGCAGAGGCTTAAGTCTGGGTTCAAATAGCATTTCCCCCTTACATTCATGCATTACATATGCTTTAGGAATCTTAGTCTCCTCAGTTTAACAGAAATAACACCAAACTGATGACATTCTTGGAAAGATTACCTGAGAAATGCCTTTTTATCATTTGACACAGTGATTCACCCAAGGTAGACACCAATACATTATAGCTAATATGACTAAGACTATTGGGGTGGCCCCAGCTGATGGCCTCTGACCTCATGACTCCAATCGTCCTGTCTGCCTTTGGAACTCTCTCCTTCCCAACCTATGTATTACAGAGAAGAAAAACTAATTTTCCTCATGTAGAGATTTGTCACATCACTCTTTTCCTCTAAAACTCTAAATCTCCGTATTTCAAGGCGCTCCATAATCTGACACTATCTTAATTCTTTCAACACATCTCTTTCTGAGTAGACAAGCCTTCTCCTTCAATTAGATCAATATCCTCATTGTCCACCAAAAGTGTCATGCTCATCTGTTTTAGCTCATCCTGTTTCCTTGCTTAAAATATAAGATTCTCCCACTGCTTTCTGTTTCCAAATCTGTCCACCTTGAAAATCCATTTACAATTCTGTCTTGTTTTAAAACCGTTCCCAAATGCTGTCACCCTCATGGTTCTTCATATTCTGGATTTCTCTAACCAACGATCTCTTCAGCGACTGATTTTTATTTCATTCAGTAACTTATTCTTAGTGCATGACTTATAGGCATCAATTTTCACTTCTATCCATGCATGTGAACTCCAAAAAACACAGTTTGTCTTCTGTTTCCATATATGTTTCACAGCATCACCATCCCACTGGAACAACGTTCATATCCCTGTGGCACTTGAAGATCTTTCAACGGATACAAAGCAGAACTTTAAGAGAGTCAATTTCCATATCCTACCAAAAATATTCATCCTAAATTTGATTTGCCTGAGAAAGTGCTATAATCTGGGTATCTTGTGAAAATTTTTGATCATTTTTTTTAAATTTGTTCTTCCATTTTACAAAAGAAAGTTGTGTCCCTCACCTATCTTGCATGGCACAATAATGGCTGTCTATGTGCCAAAGGGATTCAATAATAAACAACTCTAATTTGGGGGTAGCAAATCCTTCTGAAAGTCAGGTTTTTGTTTTTTTCAATTCATTGTTTTCAGTGGAATCGAAGGAGGACATCATCAGATTGTCAGACGATAGATTGCTGGAGATAATTTTTTCAAGATAATTTACTATGCATTTGTTTCAATGCATAATTCAATTTATCACAGTTGTTCAGTTCAGTTCAAAAGGGTTTCCTGGATACCTACTGTGTTCAAAATTATAATACTGGGAAGAAAATGGAAGGGAAAGAGAGTGATGCAAATAACTGACTAATTAGTTAACTAAGATACAGGCAATGATAAAAACTAAAAAAGCAGTTGAGAACAAAAAGGATACAAGGCAGAGTGGAGAACCTACTAAATGTGCATTCAAGTAAGTATTTCACATGCCCAGTGAAACAGGCATCAAGGAAAAGGGATTTGAGATGAGTTCTGAACAATCAGTATAGTTTCCATAATAGAAACAGACTATAGGGTTTATGGACAGGAAGTTGGATGTAGAGCTAAACATCTGTAGAGTTCCATTGGGAGCTTAGAAGTTGGTGGCTCTTGAGCCCAAAACTAATTTGATATGCCATGACATAACACAGATTCATGCAAATAACATCAACATTTTTGTTGGTTTGAAATCATGTATGTCATTAAATACAAACAGAGTTTAAAGAATCAAGCTTAAAGAATCCATTTCTTGAAATATTTATTTTTATGTCCTATTTTAAAATAAAATATTTAATACATGTTTGAATGAATGCTAAGCAATGTAAATCATTTATCAGTCTTTATATTAATATTTTGAAACTATCTGAAAAATAGCTTGAAAAAAGGCATTTCCCCAAAGGTGATTAAGTTAGTGTTTTACAATGAAAAGTTTTAATCCAATTGTGCAATGTACAATGATGGTGTTTTCGCCTTTACCCACTCTATGGTTGTCTAGTAACAGAGAGTGTGTTGGTAACAACTAAAATGAAATGGAGAAGTAGAATATCTTATCATGAACATCTTACCTGCTAGCTATCTGTTTCATTCTTATAGATACTATATAGAAATTTCTCTAGTGACGTTATCATTTTAGTAAGAATACTCCTCCCTATTCATAAACCATATAGACTTCAGCCATGAAATTTGTTTTAATTTTCACTGTTTCTTCTGAACAATTTTCATTTCAGTGGGATAAACTTAGTGCCAAACTTTTCAAAATGACTCCCATACAATAAGCATCCAACGGAAGACCATAATGTCACCCACAACTAGAGATGTGGGCTTAGTTTCTATCCTTCTATCATTTTCCCATTATCTGATGGGAAACTATTTTAAGTTAAAAAGTCTTTGTGAATGCTGAGTGATTTATGTTATAAAGGTATGCATTTACCATAATTTCTACTTTATTTATTATACCTAAAAATCGTATCTATTATGTTAATAAACATAGTCTCCATTTATTATCTACTGTTTAGTTTTACTTTTATCAACCAGAACTGCATAGGTGAGCACTGAAAAGACCTTAATCATTCAATCATTCATTCGAAAAATTCCTAAAGGCCAACTGTGTGCAAATGATTATTCTAGGTATTGGGTAAATAGTGGTGAATAGAATTAATTCTTCATTTTACAAATGAGAATGATGGAATCTGAACAAATTATTTGACTTGTCCAACTTCACATAGCTTAGTTTTTAAGAGAACTTTTCCCATCAAGTTTTTGTGTGTATGATTATGTCCAAGTGTGTAAATCCACACATAGATGGCTAAGAAAGATGAATTATCTTCCAAAATGCAATAAAAAGGCACACTTCTAGCCACTGCATTGCATGGTGTGGGGGCCTGGCCAAGGTCCTTAGAGCACAGAAAGAAAATGGGTTTGTGAATTGAAGGAAGAGTCTTCCAAAGCCCCGAGACAGAGCTCTCTTTCAATCACAAATCTACAGAGAAGCCTAAAGTGCTTCACAAAAGAATGAAGAGAGTGGCAATCAGAAAGAAAGAAAACTTCTCAGTGACATGAAAGTCCTTTCAATCCACTGCCAGGGTAGTTGAGAAAATGTGCTCCATGCTCCCTTCCCATCTCCTGAAACCCTGCCAAATATATAGTGAAGAATTCATTGCCTCCTTATGGAATTAAAAAAACCCAGAAAATAAACTAATGATGAATAATGTAGGCACCCCTTTGGAGCCAATGGTGGCTGCTGAAGGGGGGCCCAGACTCTGGTTTCCAGACTAAGAGAACATCCTTTGCTCCTTCAGTGTATCTTTCCACTTGATTTATGGAAGTTTATACACACAACAGGAATAAGATTCTATGGAAGTAAAAGTGACATTGGTATGCATTACATGCATTTGATGATTTGTGTGTGTGTGTGCATGTATATATATATATGTGTGTGTGTGTGTGTATGTATGTGTGTATATATATATGTATGTGTATACATATATATCGTTGATAATCTTATTTATACTATATAAGAAAATATTTCTTATATTTTAAAATATAAGGGTTTTTAGAGGGTTAGGAGAAAAGGATATGCTAAGGAGAAAACTATTCCTTAACTACTGACTGCTTGGGAAAATGTAATATGGATACAAATCAGTAATTCCTTTTAGGAAAGACTACTTTAAAATGTTAAGTCTGAAACATAAATCCTCACACCTTCTTATTTGTAGAAAAATTTGGATTTTGGCAAAGTGATATAAGTGCCTGGGAATAATTTGGAGGCACTAAATTCATAGATACAGAAAAGCCCTTTGCTTTCTGAGGGCGATATTATCCGACGTCTACTGTTGTGTCCCAAATGGATGAAATGTAAATTGAATTCAGACTTTTAAATGCCACTTTAAAAATGTATAGTTGGCTATCTTGGTGACAAGAAATAGACATTTATCTTCACACGTGGAGGCTTACGAATACAATCACGTTTCACTTCCGTGAAACTGAGTTCCTTTCTTTTCATCCTGGTGTTAACGCACTGACATTCTCCTCAAAACGTCCTCTCCCGCCATTGCGCCACACGGCTCACTGGTGCTCTTCCTCCCTCACTGCGTGTCCCGGGGTGCCCTGCAGATTCTCCTACCGCCAGACTCTGATTCTCCTGGTGGCTCAAGTCCTGTCTTTTACTCTGGAGCGTGTTCTGGGGCTGCTCCTCCCATGTGCACCACCACAGCAGTTCCTGGTACCTACACCCTTCCTTTTCCTTAATCTTTGTCCTTTCCTATTCTTCACCGAGCTACAATCAGCTATCTTTTAACAAAGGCATTCGTAAATACCCAGGCTGGGTGAAGCACCACTCATATGATCAAGCCTTATTTTAGAACTTTTGCTTTTTATGTAATTATTTGCTTACTTATCTGTTGCTTCTTCTCTGCTCAGAGATCTTTGAGGGCGTGGGTGATTCTAGCATTGTTTGGAGCATCATAGATATTAAATTCAAATTCTAGCTTATTGGATACATGATTTGACTGTCATCTTTTTAATGTCTTCAACACATTGCATAGGTACCTTATATATCTCAGATACTCAGATCGCATGTTCAATTGAAATCTGAAAAAGATTATAAATAGATTTTTTTTTTAAACAGAAGTGATGGGAAAAATCCATAGGCCTTTGATGGCTGACTTAAAAGATGCCTTTTATGCAAGAATGAGCCTCTTGTTTGTCTTCTGTGAAGACCAACATCCTGAACAGCAGCCCCTAATCAACAAGAAATCACCCTTCTTGTTTATACTCGCATATGGTAGTATCATAAACAGTTAAACGTAGGGAGACAATAAGTCAAAGCTTTGTGCTCTTTCCACTCAAAAAATCTTTGTCTGAGTCTACTGGGTGCCAGTAAGTCTGTTAGACTTTGAGGAAACAGAGATGCTTTATGTGTATTTATTTCCTTATGAGACTTGGCACTCAGCTTAGTTCTTTATGGTGAACTCTGAAGTAATCTGGTTTTTTATTATTATTTTTTTTTTTATTTTTTATTTTTGAGTCCCTTGTGTAGAAATGCTTTGGATATCAGGAGCTCAGTGCTCTTTCTGGCTTGCTCTGTTTATCTGCTCTTCTCTGCATGGAAGAATGGATGTCTGCCAGTTAGTCAACCACTCATGTGTGAGGGAGAGGTTTTGGTATCCTAAAATAGTTATTTACCTAAGGCACCGGAGCACTCCACTGTCCAGAAGTGCTTTTCTCCTTACTGATGTTTCTGGGTTTAGCTCACTGGTGTTAGTACATCTTAAGTGAGAAATTAGTAAACAAATGGAAATATAAGCAGTCTTTATTTCACACAGGGAGGAGAGGTAGCTCAGAGATGTGTCCATTCCCTGCTTTCACTAGCCCTGTCTATTCTAGCAACTATGATATATGTTTTGGTTCCTCATCCCTTACCTGAAAATTAGGTAAATACATTGATTTGGGGCTAAATTATTATTTCATGTGAAGAAAAGGCTGGTGCGTATGACAGGATTATTATATTAATCTACTAACAAAGCCATAACAGGTAATATCTTTTAGAGGTGGTGAAGCCAAATGGTTAACAGCTTGGGTTCTGAAGTTGGACAGATCTGGTTCAAAATCAATTTGCTCTATGACCTTGACCATTTCCCTCACCTCTCTTGATTTCAGCTTTGTTAGTAAGAAGTGAATAATAACATCACACACCTCATGGGTTTATATATAAGATGAAATGAAATGATGCATATAAAGTACTTGAAAAGGTGGCTGGTACAAATTCCAAGTGTCTGAAACTTTACCTGAAGGAATCTTTATCACTATGATTAGTAAGCTACTATTATTACTATTTACTATGAATGCAATTAATAATCATGTATTTTTACTAAATGAGGAAATTATGCATAAGGGACAACAAGGCACAGTTTTACTACTCTTGGTGTTTTGGGTTAAATAGTACTCTGAATTACAATTTTGTGAAACTTTAATTTATTATCTAAATATCATTTATAAAACATAATTGTCTATGAATTAATATTTGACAAATTATATATTAATACTTATGATATTTTATTGTAAAATAAAACACCTGCCTATGCAAAGGGCCATTTTACCATTATTTTCTTGCCAAATATGAACTGTAAATCTATAGGAATCCTAAGAGGATTTCCAATCTAAACTCTCATTTGTTGAAAGAGAAAACTGGAGCCCAGGAATGTTAATGGAGTCAGTAGAGTTGTCCAACCACACAATTCATGGCACAGCAGATCTGGAAGCACAGCAACCTCTGCTTTCAGCTGTGAGTAACTTACAGTACAGTTCTCTGGCTTTTTATCCTGTCTTTCAAATGTGAAATTCACAATCATCATGGTCAACACTTTCTACTTGATAGTTTAACAAGTATATCTCATTGTTATTTATTATGTTCTCTTGGATAACTGTCTTTTCCCTGCAACTTTTGCTTCTTTATTAAAAATCATGCATTCTCATGAGTGACTGATTGAGATTTTAAAACAACAACTTTTTACTTCAGAAAGCAAAAGCTGCCCAGAAACTCTCTCTCCCGTTGTATAGAAATGATGACTCCTGACCCTCTCTTGCTCATCCTCCACACTCATTTATCTCCTGTACCTGTTCACTTTATCTTCGTTTTTCTCACTTCTGTTCACTTTCCCATCATTTCCAGCACGATTCCAAGCTACCATACTAGTCTAAGCTACCATATTTCCACTAAAGTACTTCACTAACCTCTTGAGAGGTATGTGTAGATCTCATATTCTCTTCTTCCATCTAATCTATTCATTCTTTACTGAGCCCAGAGTAACTTCCAGAAAACAAATATAATCATGTTACTCCTTTGTTGAAAGAGCCTTCCATGTCTTCCCAGACTGAAGCAAAGCTGTAAACATGGTCTGTCAGAACTTGCATGGCTGGTCCATACCTACATCATTAGGTTCCTCCTGGCCCATCTGGTCACTGAGCATGAGTGACTTTGACCTGGCAGAAGACATGCTCCCTTTTCCCACAGGACAATGGCTTTTGCCCATGTGGGGTCTTCTGTGTGCCACCCTGCCCCATTAACCTAGTTAACACTCTGTTCATACTTCAGCTCATTATATGGTCTCATAGCACTTAGCACAATGATAACTATATATTTATTTGGGTATTATTTTTAATGACTGCCTCTCTCTCACTACACTGTAAGCACCATTAAGGTGGACTGTGTCCCATGTTGCTCACTATAAACTCTCAAGTCTCTAAGGTGTCTGCTCAGTAAATGAAGGTTGAATGGATGCATGGTGGTAGGTTCCTTAGATATCGCTCAGTTCAAACCTATTTTACAGAGAGGAGATTGAGGCCCAGAAATGGCAGCTGCTTGACTATGATCATGCAGTTAGCTAGAGGCATGGCTAGGATGGGGAAGAAACCCACCATTCCAGTACCAACCATCTCTGCCATATCTCGACAGCATTGAAGTCTCTTTTGGCTGACAATAAGTCAATTGATTAAAAAGAATACCAGGCTTTGGGCTATATTTGGGGAAACTTCATTACTATTACAGGGACACTTAGATTTCTTTTAAAAATCTGAAATCAAAATGTTATTTTAAATACACGTCCTCAGTGAGGAGCTCCATCCTGAGAACATGCAGTTACACGTTACTGATTCATTTAGAAGTTATTAATTTGCTTCTAGGCATTTTCCACTCTGAGGAAAGAAATCCTGAAAAGATTCAGAATATTTAAGTTCTGAGTAACTAAATGCTGAGACATATAAATTCCTGATGTATGGTGTACATTTTATCCAGTCAAATTAAAAAGTGAACCAAGTAAAATTTCACCCACATCCCCTGTGCCCAGCACATCATTATAGCTGAGGGGTAATTACATGTGAGAAAGATGGACAGTGTTCAATTTGTATGGAAAATTGTTGACTTTCTACCTTGTTCACTTTATTTCCTTAAACAAGGAACACCTTTCTTTTGAGGTTTTAACATAAGAGCAAGGCTGTGCTCAATGCAGCGGACATGAGGGGAAATGTTCAACACTGTCCCTGGGCTCGATTTCTAAGGCTGCTATGACAATTACCACAAACATAGTGGCTTAAAACAACACCATTTATCATTTTGCTGTTCAGTAGGATAATAGTTCCACATGGGTCTCCCCGGGCTAAAATTGAGGAGTTGGCAGGCTGCATTTCTTACTGGTGGCTCTGGGAGAGAATGAACTTCCAGGCTCATCCAGGTCTTTAGCAGAATTCAATTCCATGTGGTTGTAGAACTGAGGTCCTGTTTCCTTGCTAGCTGATGGCTGCAGTTCATTCTCTGCCTCTAGAGGAACTCAGATTCCTTGGCCCATGACCCCATTCTTCCATTCTCAAAGCCAGCAACAGAATCCCTCCCACTTTGCATCTCCCCTCAGCTTCATCTCTCCTGTCTATTCTTCTGTCATATCTTTCTGACTCTATCCAGAGGAAGTTCTCTGTCTTTAAGGGAAGTTGATTTTGCTCTTACGTGTGATATGAAATGGGTATTAAAGTGGTGAAACTCTACAGGATACATTTAAAATATTTTTAATATTCCATAGAAACAAAATTAGGTCTCTTGTGTGATTTCTATATCACTGACATACCGTCTGTAAAATGGAAGGAATTCAAACAAACTTAAAATGAGAGAACTGGAAGGAGTTTTTGGTGTCTGCCTCCCATCATTTAGAGATAGGGTACTGAATTCCCAAAAAGTTAAGAATATACAGCTTAAGAATATCCAGACCTTCCTCTGCTTATGATGGAGTTATGTCCAGATAAACCCATCATAAGTTGGAAATATCGTAAGTCAAAAATACATTTATACACCTAATCTACCGAACATCATAGCTTAGCCTAGGCTACCTTAAACATGCTCAGAACACAGACATTAGCCTACAGTTGGGCAAAATCATCTAACACAAAGTTTATTGTATAATAAGGTGTTGAATATCTCATGTAATCTATTAAATATTGTACTGAAAGTGAAAAACAGAAGGGTTGTATGGGTACAGAATTGTTATAAGTGGATTGGTTGTTTACCCTCGTGATCATGTGGCTGACTCAGAGCTGCACCTCACTGCTACTGCCCAGAATCACGAGACAGGATGGGACCCCATATACCACTCGCCCAGGAAAAGAGCAAAATTCCAAATTCCAAATTCCAAATACAGTAAAAACTGAATGCATATCACCTTCCCACCATTGTAAAGTCAAAAAGTTATAAGCCAAAGCATTGTAAGCTGGAGACTGTCTGTACAGGAATTAAAAGCTGACAGGAATAGAACTTTAAATATCTGAATTCCAAACCAGGAGTTTTCAGCAGCACAGGGACTATGATTATGCAATCAGCAAAGATATCTCTTGGGGTGGCCAACAACAATAATAATGGCGATGGGTTTGATGATGACAGTGATGATGACAAATGCTGAGCACCTACTTAGATCTCATAAAACCCAATGAGAGAGGTCATATTTTGTGTTTTCATTCTACAGGTGAGGAAAGAAGCTCAAGAAGCCCAAGATCACAAACATATGCAAGGCACTTGGGTATTATGACTCCAGAGGTGGAATTCTTATCTACGGCTTAGTCTGTTCACTTGAGAATGGACTCTTACACTGGAGGATGTGCTCCTCATTGCTAGAAATGGTGGGACTCAGCGTGGGGAAATTTTCAAATTAAAAAAATATATATATATATATATATATGCAAAATCTCTGCAAGAAGATAAAGCATGCTCTTTGACTAATTAAAATGCACTCATGTGCAGACACAGTTTTATCATGACTAGATAAAGAGTAAACAAATGAATGAAGATGATTAAGAAACAGAATCATGGATGTGGCGACGGGACTGGGGAGAGGCATCCCTCAGGTGTGGAAGGTCAAGAACTTAAGGATTTCTTTTCTTTCTTGAGATTAGAACACTAATCAGCTCTTTCAAAGATCTGGCAGGAAACTGTCTCTAGAAAACATCACTAAGTATCTGACACACATTTTTGTGAGATGAATGTTTATTTTAATCTCAGCTCATTTATAAACCAAGTAAGACACACTTCTGGAAATTTTTATAAGCTAAAACCAAACAAACAATAAAATGGAGCAAAAAAATAGAGAATAATAGAAATTGTTTAAATTAATATGGAAGGCTCTGTAATATTTTTATAATCAAAATATCAACATTACAGTATTTAAAATATATGTACAGGGGCTGGCCCCGTGGCACAGTGGTTAAGTTTGCATGTGCAGCTTCTGCAGCCTAGGGTTCACAGGTTCAGATCGCAGGCGCGGACTGGCACACCACTTGTCAAGCCGTGCTGTGGCTGCATCCCATATAAAGTAGAGGAAGATGGGCACAGATGTTAGCCCAGGGCCAGTTTTCCTCAGCAAAAAGAGGAGGATTGGCAGTGGGTGTTAGATCAGGGCCAATCTTCCTCACACAGAAATAAATAAACAAACAAACAAATAAATAAATATAGGTACAGTTTCCTACCAAAGCTCTGGCAGAGGGAGACTTAGGGATTCATTTAACTTTTGGGATTCATATTGCTATAAAACAATTATAATTGAAAAATAAGACTAGGTTGTTTTCCACACCTTCTTTCTGCTCTGTGGTTCTCTGATATCTCAATGTTATTTAGCAATCACTCAACATCAGTTCTTCAGCAGGAAATGGCAGGAAAGTCTTGGAAATCTTGTAGAAACGCAATAGGCAGATCTTAGTTTGGTGAACGATGCCCCACCTACCTACTGCTGGCAGTAAGTTTTATATCAGCAACCAAGGAATCATTTTAACAAAAATGGTCAAAGACAGACACAGAAAAGTAATCAAAAAACTTGATTAATGGAACACATACTATTTATTAGCTCAAGGGATTTGTGTTCATTATTGTTTACTTTACAAGCCTGCTACAACAATAAAAATACATTTTTGTCTTCTTCCCTTATTCAACAGAAAACCCACCCACAAGAAAAAGAAACCCATGTGAACAGAATAATTACTGAAAGCATGTCCAAAAATAACATATGAAATACTGCACATGTTTTCTCCCTCCATCCTCACAACAATTCAGTGAAATCACTCATTATCATTCTCCATTTGCCTATTAAGAAACTGAGATTTGGGCAAGATTCAGTGATTCAGTTCACATGCATGACCAGATGAAGATGCAAACTGAGCTCTTGGTTGAGGCCCTATTAATTTCAACCCTATTGTAACGCCTATTTCCTTCTGATCTGGCTGAAAGTGGCTCGAGGACAGATGCAATATTGTATGTGCATGTGTTCCTCCATAAATACATAGCACAACACACGCACAATGGGTGCCCGGACAACTCATTTGATAATTTGAAACTGTGACTAAGAAGACTAGAGTCATTAGTCATTATATGTTAACTACTATATGAGGAAGTAGCCAGGAATCATGGCAGATCTTGAACATATAGTTCATTAATCATTCCTGTTAAAATCCCAAAACTTGCTTTTTAATTTTATGTAATACTCACCTCAATTTTAGGCTACATATAGCTTCTTAAATGAAAAATACAGTATCCAAATTTAATTTTAATGATGAAAAATTAGAAATAATATGTAAATTAAATAAAATATATAAATTAACTCCATACATAAAATGGCCTAAACAGAAAAAAATAGTATTCTTTTTATTTTAACTTATGTTAATTTTTTTGATATATTTTCATTTGATATTCCTGGGGGCAGTAGTGTTGCTGCTTGGCAATACCTTTTACTAATTCAGTACTCTAACACTAAGTATCAACAAAGATACTTTATTAATCTCAGGATGATTTTACTATGTTTATTTTCTACTTAGTTAAAATCTCTACACCATACTATCCGTATAGGGACAGGATATTTTTTTTCACCTGCAGCCTCCAAGCTTTTAAGTTTATTGATGATATTTGGGGAGATGGCAGCCTATTCTGATTATGTTAAAATATTGAACTATATTGTACAGTCAGCATCACTAAGTAAGGTGAGGTTTTTAACTTAATGTGAAAACACTTCTCCAAGCTGATTAGGGACTATTTTTATCAGTTACAAATATCTATGAAGGATGTGTATTGAGAAAACTATTAAAGAATGTTTTAATATTGACAACTTTTATTAATAAATATTTTCATAATAAAGAAAATTTAAAGGCATAGGATGTGTAGGAGCAGAAAAGAAACCATTAAAAATTGTCTGTGAAAGAGTGTGCACCTGAATAAGTGAGTTTGAGCATTGGAGTCAGACGGAGGTGGCTTCAGATCCCAGTTAGGTCACATCTCACCAGCTACAATGTCCCCTGGTAAGTTTGTCAGCCATGCTGATATTTGCTGTCCTCATTTTTAATTTGAGATAATAATATTTCCTAAGTTTCACCTGTGGATTTGATGCGTGGCTAGTCGAATCATTCACTGAATGGTAGATTTCAAATCTATTATTGATCATGAATAAAGTAAGTTTGGTTTGCTAAAATACTCCATCCTCTACATTGCTGGGATATAAAACATTTAGTGGTTAAAGACATGTGGGTCAGTATCATTTCTGGAATTGGCGACTGAGAAATACCCATACCAGACTAGCTGTTGGTTTTATAAGCTTGTAGTCCTGCCTTCAAAGATGACTGATGCTTTTCAGTCGCAGAAAATCAGAAATTAACACAAAATCCCAATAGCTTCTTGTTGCTTCTGGAATAGTTGGTTTACTGATGTCCTGCTGTTCTTGGGAGGCCTGGGTAGCCCAGTACAAAGATTCTTTGTGTCCTTGGATAAAGAATTCTGTTGGATGGCTTCCTCAATCAGTTTTTATGATTCTGTTGAAAAAAAAGTTACATTTACTTTCACACTGAATCCTCCTTTCTCATCTATACCAACGGGAGACCAAGGATTCATTTATAAGCCTTTCTTTTATTTGCTTTTAAGTTATTGCACCGGCATTCAATTGCTTTTTTATAGTCATTCTTAGCACATCGGTATATGAGCCTCACTTTCATTACAAACATTACTACTCTCCTTTAAATACTAATGAAATGTTATTAATTATGTAATTGGCATTATTAATCTGCAGCCCATGTCATGAATTCCCAATACAGAAACTTAAAAATAAAAAAGGAGAGAATCCTAATTGGATCAATCACTGTTTGAAACTCATCAATTCCCACCTCCACTGAGTTCCCTAGTATGAAATTATTTTTTCTTTTATCTTTTAAACACATAGGATTTGTGAAAGGAAGTAACAATGCAATTTGAAACTGCTTTTCTGAGTGAATTATACTAATCGAGTATATGAAGATAGATATCTCAAAGCCAAAGGAAGGGAGTGAATAAGGTGAAAGAACCGTAATATTTTATCCAGAGTTTATTTGGAAAGATCAGCAGAGAAATACAAATTAGTCATGTTAATAAGTATAGGAGTCAATGCCATGTAGGATGATACGTTTGATATTTATTTGCCTATACCAAATAATTTAAAGTAATTTTAAAATACTTTATCCCTAGGAAGAAATATATTCATACAACAAATACAAAATAAATACAAGTTTGGGAATTAACTGAGTAAAGTCCATCAAGATCTATAAGAGGGCTTGATATAATAAAGAGCAACAGAAGGACACAGTTAAAATAATATAGGAAAACAGAATCTACCCAGGAAAACTCTGCAGTAACCCTCCCATTATTCTCAGAACAGAGTAGAATTTCACCATTTTTCCAACTTTGGGACACATAACTAAAGTAGGAAAGAGAGAGTTTGAAGATAAATCAGAGAAAAACCAGAAAGATTAAATCAAACCAAGTACAAAATCTTGAAAGGAATCAAGGTTTTATATAGACAGCATCGATGAAGGGACCACTATATTTTTTATAGAAAAATGTAATTCAAAGATAGCAGTATTTAGAGTTATTGAATGTCTATGAATAATGCAATAAGAGGAACAGGATCTATAAAGTGTGTGCGTTTATTGCATTCAATTAGAAATTAAATATATTAAACAGAGGGGTATAAAATATGCACACGCTCATTTATCATTCAAGGACTTCAGGGGTTCCTGTCTGAAGGATCAAGGATTACAGATGAGAATTGTTTTATGAATGATAGAACAACAACAAAAAAGAAATTAAATGTAATTTTAAAGCCAGCTAATCAATGTTAATTAAAAGAATGCTTTAGATAACACTCTAGTTTTTCTCAAATCATCTTTGGACTTGTTTAAGAGAAAAGACTGCTCAGTCAAGGCAGTACGAGGCATGATCAAAGGCATGTTTAGGTACACTTCTGGAAAGTATCACGCCATCCATGTTTCTGTTCAATCCTTTGTAGTATATGTGTTGGGGAGGGATCCTTTTAAGTGTTAAACTCAATCAAATAGTTCTACCGAATTTTCTCAGGACAATATCCTTTAATGTGGCATAGAATGGATAACACAAGCACCGGGAAGACGGATTGGAGAGAGGAAAACCAGATCCCCATTCTTGGACTAGTAAACAGTTATGATCAGTAGCCAAACTGAAACAGGGCATGCTGGGTGGAGGGAATCACAGCAGCCTGTGGGACACCGTGATTAAAACCTAGTACTTCAAACACTGAGAATTTACAGATGTGATCATTCTAACACGAGTACTTAGACCTCAGATTCTAGGAAGTAAGAGCCTGCTCAAATTGCTGGAACAATCAGGGACAGAAAATCAGAAAAACAGAGATGGAGAGGAATTGAGATGACCACACTGGAATAGAAGAAAGCCCATTGCCACGGACACTCTAGCAAGGATTTCCAGGAATGCCGTAATAAGGAGAAACGTAGAGTTGATTTCACAACCTTCTTGAAAATTTAAATTAGCAGCAATGAAAATATAATAGTATTATTACTCATTTTTGATAATTACCCAATGCTATTACTTTAAATACTTTAGCTCAGATTATTTTTACGACATCCCTGGAGAATTATTATGATCCTTGTTTTATACCAGACAGCTCTGGGGATCAGGGAATAAGAAGCAGAGTTGTGATCAGAACTCAACATGAACAGGTCCCGGGGTCATTCTGAAAGGTGTCACCATATTTCTGTGAATTTGTGGTATAGGCTGCATTGTTTTCAACTTCTGCATAAAGTCCCAAGTGAAATGATACCTCAAAGTGTTATTACCTTGAAAATATTCCAACATGTTGGTTGCTACGTGATGGGTCTTATTGCTGAGGGAGCAAAACCAGATAAATAGTTATAGAATACTGACTAAATTCAATTCTAATTTTATTGAAAAATGTCACACTTTACCCTTAGCAATATATATTTTATCTCTAAAGATAGTTTAGAAACAGTTGTGGAAATACAGAGTATTCTAGAGTCAGATGATTTATATTTTACTTCTATTCTTTTACCAATTTCTAATTCTTCAGCTTCTGGAAATCACTTTGCTATTTCCTGCTTATCTTTATCTTTACAATGAGAAAGCAATACTTCTTTCACAAAGTTGCTGAGAAGACTAAAGGCACTGGTGGTTGTAAAGCACTTTACAAGCTAACAATTATTTGTCAAAGTAAATTTAGTTTATCTTTATAAATCATGTGACTGATTTCTACCTGGTGAATTTTCTGTACTATGTATGATTAGCCCCAGTCTGAGTCTCACTGAAGCCATTTTATTTAGATCAGTCCTTCATAATGACACTGCCCGACAATATACTCACAGTTAGCTCCACATTGAGATGGATAATCAAAAAGAGTTGATTCAAAGTTCCCGTTTTACCTTGTGGTTGTTATTTTACCAAAGAGAAGTAAACCATACTGAAAAACAGAGCATCTCCCAGGAGCAGGAGGCAAAGCAGTGAACAAACCAATTAAGCCTAATTGACTCAGCAGGTGGATAAAACCAGAAAACTGGGCCTAGTAAATGAGAGTGCCCTTGGTAGACAAGATGTCTGTTTTTGAGCTGGGGAATGAGGGAGGGGAGTCCTTCCCAAAGAGCACTATCCACTAGGTTACAGTTGTTAGGGAAAGATGATACCTAATAGCACATTATAATAAAACCAGAATTAGAAATAAAACAAACCTCCAAAAGAGTGTATTCTCAAAACATAAGACATTTTTAAAATATCATAATCACAGAGCATTTTATCAGCTAATCCCAAACATGCAACAAGAACATACCCTAAATCAGATTATTTTTCAAGGATTGCTTTTAAAACATTACGTGTGTGTTTAATAAACACAATACACACACATACATATACATAAAAGGAAATAAAAGAGTAAAAATAAACAGGGGATTCTGTGGTCTTCTCAGCTTCAGATCTACGAGGCTCAAGTAAGGGCAAGCGTGCGTTTTAGTTCTGACACACTCAACAGTATCTCTAATCCTCAAGAAAACTACCCATTTCACTGCAGAGGGCTCTTCTCTCTAACACAGTTGCTCTAGGAATGTGTGGCAAACATGGTAAAGCTAGGCTTTTGGTTTCATGATGGCAAATTTAATACGGTCATGAGTCGCTCAATGACAGGGATACATTCTGAGAAATGCTTCTTTAGGTGATTTCGTCATAGTGCGAATGTCATAGAGTGCACTTACACAAACCTAGGTTGTATAGTCTACTATGTACCTAAGCTATGTGGTACTAATCTTATGGGACCATGGACATATATGCTGTCCATCGTTGACCGAAACGTCTTCATGCAGCATGTGACTGTACATCCGTGTTCTGGATGGTAGTGCAAAACTAAAGTTCAAATCTATTACCTATATAGGTAATATTTAAAAATCAGTGTGCCCAGTATATAGAGTACACATTTATATATAAATAATAAATATTATTTATAATATTTATTAAATATTTATAATATATAATATATAATATACATACTATATATAAACGATGCATGTTATTTATTATTTATATATAAATAAATGTGAATGTGTACTAAATATAAAATGTCTTATTATTATGAAATTGCCATCACATTATTAAAATTACTTATGGGAATGAATATTCTCATTTGTTATCATAAACCAATAATCTAGATCAGGGTTTGGCAAACTTTGGTACACAGGCTGGTCATCTGTTTTTGAAAATAAAAAATCCAAAGCCACTTTGATAATACTGTACATGGCCTCTAATTCTTCCATTCTTTTGATTACTTTTCCATAAATCTTCATTCTGGTTTCTTTTTATATCCCTTTCAATATATTTGTACCGGCACTCCTGTATCCCGTTGGAGCACTCAAAATTTCTCCAGGATTCCTAATGTTTTCTATGTCATAGGAGATAATGCATGCAAAGTACTTAGCACAGAAATTGGCAGAGGGTAAGCATATAGCAAATCATAATGTTATGTATCAGTAATAGTTTCTGTAAAGAAGGTCATTCTGGAAATTCCCTGAGAGGGAGATTTTGTGCAGGTATTACTTCTGTCACTACTATTGATCTGTTGGCCTTCATGGGAATGATCAATATCTAGATTCGATAAACCTGGAGTGGCAGTATCCAATCAGAAAGGTTTTTTATTGGTCTATATCAATTTTATAATATTACTCTTTGGCATTAAGAGATCTCATGTGGTTTGTCTAAGGGAACGTTGGGCACTTTGGGTTTCTACTGGTGCAGAACAGATGTAATCATCAACACATAGACGGGATTTGCTTTTAGGACATCTATAAAGTGGAGTTGTATATGGGAAAAGACTAGATTACTAAGTCTCACAATATTTGGAAGAAACACACTTTTCTTGTGAGTTTTTAAACAACTGTAATGCCACATTTTAATGTTTAGAATTCATTTATATGTGGGTGTATAATGGTATAGATATACAATAACCAGACTGATATTTTTAAACTAATATCTGATAGATTGACACCAATACATAAAAATAAAGTTACTATCAGTGACTCAATGGTCATTTCAAAACTGCTTTCCATGTTTAAACTTTTAGACCCCTTTTTTAAGAATTAACTAAAGTTCTACATTTAAAATATTTTCCAGTGGTGTCAAATATTTGCTAATTGGTCTTGTTAATATTTTTATTTTAAAGTAGTCCAGCCTCGTGGGGAACCTGATATTACTTTTGTATCCCTCACATTTCTACAGTACTTCAGGGTTTACCAATATTTTCACAGACATATCATTTTTATTTAAAAAAAAAAAAAGGTCAAGTGCAACTGACCCAAACCAGCTCACAGCATAATTTTCACAGAATTCGTATGCCTCGTGAAGCATTTATTGTTGAAAGAAGCATTAGAGTCTGAAAGACAAAACTCACCAGAATGTATATTTAAAGAAGCTCATTAATTTCTTTTTCCTTATTTCCCCATGCACAGTCCTCACCCAATACAGTTACAGAGAAGGCACATTATGCAAGGGTTATAAATGTCAAGAACAAAACGGATATCATGTTTAGTTCAAAGAAACACAGGAAACATTAGCCGCCTGCCTCCAGCAGTATTTTCAGACTTCTCTGGCAAGCTGGGTTGAACATTTTTATAAATAGTCTCCACTGCAACATTTCATCACTGAGAAAATCCAGACGTGAATGTATAAAACCAAAGGGAAGTGTAAATAAGAAATAAATCCTGTTAATTGAGGCTTGCTGATGCCAGAGCCCTTTAGGCAGTGACAACCCTGGGGGTTTCCATGGCACAGAAGCCGATGAGTCTGCATCTTCAACTTCCAAACACACATGAATATGGTTCCCCCGGCTCATCCCTCCAGGCCATTGTTTTTTCTTTTCCTTTTTTTTTTCAGTAAGAAAATAAATATACCTTACTTCCTCCAACCAGTTGTTAAATAAGTTCTTGCCTTTTAAACAAACATCCTTTTCTCTTCCCTGTTAGCATCAAGGGATGCAAAAAAGTGACTCAATCTGTGGTCTTCATTGGGGATTTACTCAAGAGTGTCTATTGAATATGATACACCTGTGTATTATGCTTCATAAATATTTACTCTATCAGACTCACAGCATAGTTGACCAGACATTCAGCATCTTTAACAACCTAGTGGCTTTACAATAGGGAACTGTGTATGAAAACCAAGCAACAAATCCATCTTTACGACGACCCTGAAGATAAGCAGACACATGCATTCTTTGAGGCCCTCCCTCTGTTTCCCACCCCTAGTGAAATAATGAGGCTTTGGCTCTACTACAGCATCTATAACTAATTAAGACCTGAAAGGGGAAGAATTTAAATATCACTAGCTTGATACTCTGGGACTCAACACACTTCATTCAGCTACTAATATTTGTTGTTTTTGTTCATAGCTCTTTTAACTGGGGAAAGGAGAAAGAATTCTGCCTTGATGTCTTGCCCAAGAACTGTTATAATTATGTTTTTAAAAGCACAAGTCATTATAAGGTTTAAGTCGTGGTCTGGTCTTATTATCCCTCACTTGAAGGATTAATATATTACCCTAAATAGGGTAACTACCACCTGCAGAAAGAATTTCCTGCTGCTAAATCTGATTTATTGGCTGTGCTCCACCCTCTCATTAAGGCCATTCTTGTCCCCTGGTCATGCCTCTGCTTCCAGTGATGGGAGCTGTATTCATTACCTGAGATCCCACAATAGGCTGTGTTTTTGCCCAACCCAGTGGAATATGTCTCCCCAAGAAAAGAAAGGAGACTGAAAAGTGATTGTGGTGAGGCACGATGGCCAAGCAGGAAAACAGAATTTGCTCCTAGACTAAACTATTATCATAAACACAGAAACAACCCCCCCAAAATACATTTGGGTTCACATTTGGTTTGCAACCATTTATGATACTTGTATCTCTTTCTAGATCCCTGTCTTCTCTATAGTCATGTACCTTTTTTTTTTTTCTACCCAAGAGAGCTTATTGCTGGGTTTATAGAAAACCAATTATTACCTAGATTCATGTTTAGCACGAGGGCAACAACATGATCCAAGAGGCCAGTCTTTTAGAAACAGATCACATAAAGAAGAGAATTAACAATAATAAGGCCAATATGACAATAGAAATAACCTTGAGCGTCAAATAGATCTTATTTCAAATCTAGGCTTTTTTTTGTTCATTAATTTGTGGCCCTGCACTTAATCAAATGTCCTCAATTCATTCAACTGTAAAACGATATTGCTTTTGAAGCACTGTTGTGATAGAGTATGTATGCAAATTTCTTGGCATATTATAAATGCTTACTATCGGATAACCATTATTAATTGCATTAATTAATATTGTAGAGTAATTAATATGCATGATCCTCACATAGACCAGTAGAGCATGTTTTACAATAATGATTCCTATATTATAGTCAACATACTGAGGGTCAGGATGTTGGATGACTGTCAGCAGGTGTTCACCTACTAAATGGAAAATAAGACTTAAAGCAAGTTCTTCAGTCACTTTGGTAGACAGACGGACTAGTTCTTATTAAATTAAACATGCTTTTGCCATATGATTCAGCAATTGTGCACCTCAGCATTTACCCAAAAGAGTTGAAAATCGTATGTCCACACAAAAACCTGCACACACATGTTTATAGCAGCTTTATTCATAATTGCTAAAACGTGGAAGGAACCAAGATGTCCTTCAGAGGAGTGGATAAATAAACCGTGGTCCATCCAGACAATGGAATATTATTCAACACTAAAAAGAAAGGAGCTATGGAGCCATGAAAAGACATGGAGGAACCTTAATGCGTATGACTAAATGAAAGAAGTCAGTCTGAAAGGGCTACATACAGTATGATTCCGACTATATGACATTCTGGAAAAGGCAGAACTATGGAGACAGTAAAAAGATCAGTGGTTGCCAGGGGGTTAGAGTGAGGGAGAGATGAATAGGCAGAGCAAGGGGAATTTTAGGGCAGTGAAATTATTCTGCATGATATTATAATGACAGATATATGTCATTATCCATTTGTCCAAGCCCATAGAATGTACAACATGAAGAGTGAACAACTCTGGGTGATGATGATGATGTGTCTGTGTAGGTTCATTAATTGTAACAAATGGACCATCTGGTGGTGGTTGTTGATAGTGGGGGAGGCTGTGCATGTGTTGGGGCAGGCGACACGGGAAATCTCTGTGCCTTCCTCTCAATTTTGCTCTAATCTAAAACTGCTCTAAAAAAGTAAAGTCTTATTAAGAAATAAAAAACCCAAAACAGCAAACAACAAACAAGCTCTTTAAGAAAACATACAAACCCCAACAAAATGAACTGCCTTTTGCAGTCCATATTCATAGCCCACTAAACACCAATTATTCTAAATCACAATAGCACAAACAGCTAGGCCATACTCTTCAAAAAAAATCATAGTTTCATTTTCATTGCATATAAAATTTTGAACATTTTTAGTTTAAAGAAATCTCATTTGAGAATTAGAATTGCAGATTTTTATCTATAATTAAACCATAAGTATATTCTAAGACATTTCAGTTTTGCACTACTTAGCTTAGAAACACCTACATCTCATTTTCCTTGTAGATATTGAAAATAAACTCTGCATGTAAAGCTATTTTTTACTGCATATTTTTGCACAATGTAGCTCTTCTATGACTCATACTTTTGCAAATGAGTATTTCATCTTTCTCTCTTTAATTTGAAACAAAAAGAAATTTCAAAGTTCAGAGAATTTGACTATATCATTTCCTAGTTAATATCAGTTACCAAATTCCTGGTTATATGCATTTTAACATGGCTCACCAAATTGAATTTAGAAAGCACTTAAGCTCTTTTTTCAATAACACATTCGACGTAGAAAGTTTTAAGATATACATGTTTTGATTCTAGAGAAAGAAAACAGTACCATATTTGGATGCTACTAACAAAAGAATTCTTTAAAAAAATCTCTGATTCTTTTTTTTTTGACTGAAGACAATTTCAGATTAGGAGGAATTGCCTCAAGTCTGAGGTCCATACGGTGCCGCTGTCTTGAAATCACAACATCAACTTCAATTATAAATGTGGACCTCTTATATAAATTTACATAAATGTGTATTGCCAGTAAAATGTATTGCTTTTGATTTACAAAGTCAACATGTCATTAGTAATCAGCAAATTCTTCTCCCCGACCTGAAATTTTATAGATAATCAAAATATACTAAGCATTAGGCATTTCCTATATAATAAGAAGAATCACATTTGGTAGGAAATATCATGATGTCCATTTACAGAAGAGGAAACAGAAACTGGGATGTTAAATAACGTACTCAAAGCCACAGAGGAGTGGGAGTGTACTCCAACCAGACTGGCCTGGGACCCTCACTTGAGATAGGGCTGAGAGGAGCTGGACAGGGGCTATTGGAGTTGGAACTACATTCAGATTTTTGGGTTCTCATTTTGATGAGGGTTTGGTGATCCGGCATGCCTGTCAGAAGAATGTGTTCATGGTCATTATCAAATCAAAGCCATCCCAAAGCCTGCACTCATGGGAGTGAAGCCCCAAACCAAGCCTCCAAACTTTAGTGGGAACTGAGAGCCAGTCAGACCTCTTCTAGGCCCATCCTGGTGGTGCCTTACTTGAAAACGCAGAGGAAAGGCTCTGGCTCCAGGCTTCAGCCAGCCGAAGGAGGACATTCTTATACCCGTGAAACCACACCTCCAAAGTTGACACTTTATGTCCTCTTCTGTGACATATTTCCATACATCGAACTTGACCACATTTCAAACTTGCCCAATACAAAGTAAAAGAGAATCTTATAAGTTCCGACAGATCTGAAGCAGTTGAATGGCGCAGTGTAAGTATGATTAGTGAACATTATGGTCATAGGCAAGGTATGGGAGAACTTGTACATTTTCCCATACGTTTTGAGGTAGCGTCATAGGGTTTGGTTCTCTACGTCTTCACATCTACTAGAAGATAGTCAAATGCACGTGGCATGTATCAGTTGCGTGGTCAGATTTGTGTGCTTGAGTGCATGTGGGTTCTCACAGAGCGGACGTAGTCTCTGACTTGTTTGAACATTGTGGCCTACGTAGTACAATTAGAGAAGTCAAGCTCAAGCCAGCATGCTTTATCTTCCTCTCCTATCACCAAATGTTCAGTTCCCAATTCAAATATTAAAGCACATAGCATTTTGTTCTGGAACATTCTCCCTGCAGGGTCATTTAACAGACTGTGTTACATTATTACAGGAACAATTACAAAGGGAAGAAAGAAGCTAAATAGTCCAGAGATTTGTTGTTTGAACCTATGAATAGTGGCTAAAATAACACTTGCACTGATACTTTGCTAACTGTTGTGGCATAGGCCAGCTATCTTTACTTGATCACAGGAGGCTGTCCCCTTTGGCCTTTTAACCTTTTGCCTTTTCTAGGGGAGAATTTTTTTTCCTTTATGAGTATTTTATTTTCCCTTACACCTTTTTCTCATAATTGGTTTTCAATATCTGTTATGCCTCTATTATAAAAGAGGGGCATGCATTTTTGTACATTTAAAGTGAACTAGTAGAATAGAATGAAGGGCAGTTTGTTTCTATGTTAACATTGGATCTAAAAGAAGACCTATCTGAAAGGTTCTTAACCATACTGCTCTCTTCAGACAACATCGAAAGAAGAATCTAGGGAAAGTGTGCTGGGTTGGCAGGGGGACTAGAAAGATATGATGCCATTAAAACTAAAATTATTAAGCTCCTTCTCCAGCCCTTGTTCGGATCTCATACTGACAGCATTGGAAATTTATGTTTGTAAAGATGACTAAATTAGGCTCATAAGTGGTAAAATATTCAGCAGCGAAATGGAAGTCCTCAAGTTTTAGCTGATATTGGAAATTCTGAAATCAATTCTGGGCACAGAATTATTAGAAGTGGATATTTATGTAACCACAAGGCAAGGACGGATCTGGAGAGATCATCTGTGCCTTCATCTTCCTTCAGGAGATTTTCAAACCATGTGGAAAAGACGAGAGCATGTTTCTATAGCTGCTGTTGAACATGACACCTATGACAGCCTGGCCCATCGGCTTCTCTCTGAAGACTACACCATCTCAGGGCTGTTGGTGGGAGTGAGTCAAGAGTGTACAGTAAGGCTTGCGACAGGCGATTTCTGTAACTGGACGCACTGGGTCAGTGACTATGAAGCAAAGCTTGAGTGGAAAACTGTCCTGAGTCTGATGGTCATTTATGTAAGTTACTCTGGAAAGTCGGAGGAGCTGGTGTTGAGAGTGTGATGCAGTTCGGAAGGGAGGGGACCGATAGCTCTTAGGTACCAGAAGGTCCCTATGCTGTGCTAGATGCGCCATCATTATGTGCTCCACTCTTTCAAGCTTTGGAGCTGGAGATCAGAAGAGATTTAGGGAGTCGATGACCCTGAATATCGCCAGAGAGCTGGGTCGCCTGAGGTACTGAATTACTCTGTCTCTCTCCTCAGCCCTGTGCTACTTGGATTCACGGGATCCTGGCTCACTCAGCTCACACTGCCTGTTACTAGCTCTGACAGAGACCTCCGTCCTAGACTTTGCCTTTAGAGGAAAACACCAACTGGGATAGCAAATAAGGAAAAAATGAAGGGAGGATCATCCTTTACTGAGTATATCCTTGATACCAGTTCATTATACATAAGAAGGAAGTTATTACCCTGATTTTATAAATGGGAAACCCGGCACCTGAAAATGATTAAGGATCCTGTTTGGGATCTTAAGACACAGCAAGGCCTGGATTAAACCCCAACAGTGACAACACCAACAGTCAGATTTTCTCAGTCATAGCCACATTAAAGTGTTCAACAATTATACAGAAGGCATATTACATCATACGCAGTTTAGTGCACCTTATCCAGCAGTTACAGGGGATACTTGAGAAATAGAAAGAACTGCCAACATTGTTATACAGATAGAATTATGCAAATATTAATAAGATGACCATTACGCAGTGAGAGGTGTGAGACAGGAGAAAAACAGTCCATCTGCTCCTGAAAATGGATTTTAACAACTAGTCATACACCCAGACGACACATTCCTTCTACTGCCTTTGCTTCGCAGCAAGAGTTTTATTTCACCAATTTAATTCACCAAGGAGTTAAAAAAATATCCATTTAGGATTTTGTTTCTTTCTTCTTTCTGTTTTAGAAGTAAATGCTCCTAGAATCCTGTTCCTTTTAGAAAAATATGAATTTACCTACAAAATTTTAGATTAGAATTGTCGGTGCAGAAGAGGGATCTGTTAACTAATAAATATTCACTTCTGATGTGGTTTCTAAGTCATTCCTTATGCTCCCTGCTGATTTTCTGTTTAACACCAGAGATACCTCATTTTATTTTGTTGGCAATGAGATAGAAATTGATGGCTGGCAATTTTTTGCTTTTAGATAAGATACTTATATTTAGAGACCATTGAAAATATTGCAGTTTGTAGCATTTGAGACATCAATATTATTATTATGATGTTTGAGTATCTCTCTGATCTGAGGCTGAATCCAATCTAGAATATGCTCTTTTAAAAAATCCTGCTTTATCTGGTTTTCTTCAAAACACGAGAAATCTCTAAAAATAGGATATGGTGCTTCATTTTTGTTTTCTTTAAATGTGTTCAATCTTTTTCCCAAACTAGGAAGCCTGCCTAGATTTGGCAACTTATCCTGAAAGACTGAAGTCTACGTAATTCAGACTACACAAGATAATTACAAGAAAATGGTAATTCTTTAATGAAATGGTAAGCAATAACAGAAAAAACAGCTTAGATAGGAACTCCATTTAAGAGACACTTTTATCTTAATGTTTCTTAAGGCAATGTCTTTGGTATACTGTCAAAGCATATGCAACACACCTGCTTGTGGCAATACCCAACTTGTTTTCTTAATGTTAATAAAATTAAAGAGAATGATAATGTTGAAAATCCCATGAAATATTGCCATTGATTAAGCAATGTAATTTGACTAGAAGTAATAAAATCTTTCTTTATTGATAAGTCTTTGCATTTACTCATTAAACCTTTGTTGAATTGCTGCAGTATTTCCTAATTTGAGGAGGCTGTATCCGATGTGACAGGAAATAGAACTGAATAAGCAGAACTTGACCACCCTTGCTCCTCCTGAAGCGGTCAAGACATTGTAGAATAAACCAGCGAGAGTAAAGTTCTCACACTTCTAATCACCGAGAGAACAGAGATGCTGGGATTCAGCTTCCCCCACTTTAAAATGGGAAATATCATGTTTAACTTAACATGACAATTGTATTTGAAATGTTTTGTGAATTTTGTAAATTGTACCATAGAAATTCTCCCTGCCCCTTTCCTGACTTCAGAGCCAGCACCTCCTGGAGTTTTCAAGTGCCAGGGACTGGCAGAATCCAACAAGAGCGGAATCTGGCTAGGGGTTGATGGATATAAACCGAGATCAGTGAAATGTAAGTTTCAGGGAGCAGCTCTCAAGTCTGACTGCCTGGGTCTGATTCTTGCTCTGCAGATTATTATTTAACTTCTTGTACTTCAGAATCACCACCTGGAAACAGTGATCATAAGAAAACTACCTCATGGGTTCTTCTAAAAATTCACTGAAAAATGAAATAACATGTAACATGTTTAGACTAATGCTTGGTACAGAGTAAATAGTCAATTAATATGTGTGTTAATGTAAAGAAGTCACAAATCCATTCTGTCACTTTTTTTCATATGTGAAGACGACTTACTTTATGATGATGTTTATCCTTGGGATTATGATACCCAATATAAGCGAGGAGTTTGTGGTTTAGAAGCAGCAAGGTACAGAAAATTAAGTATAAATCTTTCCTCCATTTCTTGGTAGTTGTCTTGCCTTGGACAATTTTTGCCTATATTCTCACGTCTAAAACTGATAGTAATGTGTATTTATGGAGTTTACAAAATAATGTCTTTACATGCCTGGCACCTGGTTTGCATTCAATATTAATCCCATCTCTCCTAAATGATTTTGACTGTGCATATATCCAGGGTCTACCACCAGGGGGCATCGCTCATAGTGTAGCACCCTCAGTCCAGTGTCATCTAGTTTGCGCTGCATTGCTGAATTTTGGCATACCAGCTGTATTTCAGAATTTACTGTATCCTAGAATTTACTTATTGATGGTTCTGTATAATTAAGATACAGATTGATGGCATGGTAATGCTGATAACATTATTCATAGAGCACATTATTTTTAAAGTAATTATTTTTACTCTGTAAATCCTAATAAAATTTGAGAAGAGATGCCATTTTGGTCCCTCCTATTTTCTTTACTGAAAATAAATCTCAATTTATTTATGTCGTTTAGCATTCCTTTATCTTTCAGTCCTGCCCAAGTAACAAAATTCAGTAGTAGCTACCAGATCTGTTCTGCCAGAGAAAAATGTGCCCTAACGCTGTACTATAAAAGGTGCTGTTAACCTTCCCTCGGTGCACAACTCAGTAGAGGTAAACTTATACCAAAGAAAATGAACCCATGATTATTTGTGAGTCTCCAGAGAATTCTAGGAATAAAAATACTACAGGAATTTTGTGGGAAAACATTGAGCTGCATCATACGAAATAGACGATACTCAACTCCGTTTGACCAACAAATATGGCAAATACATATGGTTCAATCTGGTAAGACTATATCCTAGATTTGGACATTTTAAAGTTTGAATTTTAACAGCAAATGTTCACTTTAGTTTTTGCCCCATTGAACTTGAAATAGAGGACATAATAAAGAAAATATCCAGGTGGAAAAATAACACCCAATATATAAATACAGGTCGGTAGAACTGCATTAAGTGAAACCTGACTTCCAGAAGCACAATTCAGAGCACAGCTGCAGTACTTCTGTCCCTTGGGAGCCCTTTCCTACTCAGACTCATTACAGTCTGGAGCGTGGCTACCAGAACCCACCTGAGAGTCCAGCATTAACCCAAACTGAGACATGATAACCTCATCTGCGGCACCAAGCCACCACATTAATACAAGCAGTGACACACATAACTAAAATCATGGACACAGCCAGAAGAAATGGACTTTTGGGGGTGGCTGGGGGAAAAAAGAAGAGGACTCATATGATAGTTAAAATTCTCTTTTGCTGTGCTTGGAATATTAATGATAGAAATGAGAGACAAAGTAAGGGAGAAGATGGCGTGATATGGTACATCTCAAATTATCAGTGTCAGTTTCTAAGAGATCTAGATTTAAAGTCATCCCCAAACCTGAAGGTAAAGGCATAAGATTTAAATTGGATTTTAAATGTACTGCCACATATGTCTCCAGTACAAGAAAGGAAGATTGGGATCACAGATAAGCCCTCAGTCACATAATCAGAATGCACATGAGCCCTATTACTCTGCATCTATCATGCTGGCATATGGACTCTTGCTCCAGGGAGGCTGTCTAGTGCTCTATCTTTCATTTGTACCACTGTCCTTACTCACACAGGTCCTTCAGAGAAACACACTGGCCCTATGGATGCAACATACAGTTACCTTTGAAAGATCTAGTGGGGCAGATAGGGTATTTTATTTTTAGTTAAAACTGGAAGAAAGTTTTAAGATCTGAAGTGATCATCCCAAAGCAACCCAATGATATGCTTAATTAAGAGTTAAATAAACTCTTTAGGTCAAGCAGGATTAGATTTAATCAACACCCCAAGATACTGATATGGTGTTTGTGTCAACCCGAGATTAGCAATCACTCCTTTATAACACCTGAAGGAGGCCAGTGTCTCCTAAACACACACAGACATGTACACACACACATACTTCAGTTTATCTCTACAACTCACTACTATTATCATTTTTTAAAGAAAATCTCCCAAAGAAGAGGTGTGTCGTCCCTAGAGCAATGTTTATACTATGCTCCTCCACCAAAGGTTGAATTTGCCAAATATTAGAAATTGGCCATAAGGACCTCTATACTTGCATACTTTATGTGGCTGGAATTGAGGCAATGTAAGTTCATAAGCTGGGAGATAAACAGAGAAAGAGAGAGAGAGAGACTTTATAAGAGAGGATTAAAGAGAGATTTTTAAGAGAGAAAAGAAACAAACACATAAAGATGAGCAGAGGTGAGAGAACATTTGGCCTGCAGGGTACAGGAGGGTGGAAGAAAAGAGAAGAGAGAGAGAGAATGCCTGAGTGGTGAATGCTCACCTGGGTTCCTCCCTCCAGACCGTCAGGAGGGCCTGCTTATTCCCACAATGTTTTCTTCACACCTTTTGGCATGGACTGCTGTCATTTTTACCTCCGTGCCACCCCATCTCCCTTCCTTTGGCAATGTATTCCAATGTTCTTTGTGGGAATCTGGCCCCTGCCTCTCGGAAGTTCTCGTGTTCTGGGTGGGACTCCATCCCTTGTCTATAAGTGAAGCATGTAGGCTTGAACTAACTAAACAGTGAACCAAATTCCTTGGCCACAGTATTTGGTGCATGGAAGAACTAACAGTCAATCCCCCAAATTTGTGTGAGAACCACTGGGAAAATATTTTCTCTCTTTTCTGTTAGACATTAACCCGAGGGAATCTAGAGCTGGATCTGTATGACCATTTTGCCGACATGAGGGTTGAACTCAAATACAGAGGGAATCAACACACAAAAAGGTTAGGTGAGAAATGGAAAGAGGAGCCAGGCCCTGGTGTCACTGAATGAGCTCAAGTAATCCCTGAAGACAGAGCTCCCCTCACCTCATTAGTTTCATGTGCTAAAAGATTTATTTTGACTTTAATCTAGTTTTGGTGGAATTTTCTCTCACATGGACCTAGGAAATCCTGATGGATACATCTTGTGTCTTTATTTTACATACTATTTATATTTTTTAAAGTTTTCATTTGGCAAGTTTTGACGTCTGTTATTTTCAAAGGTGGCTTAACTTAGTTTCTTTCTATTCGCTTTCATGTGCTTTATACAAGTGTGCTTACACAAGTGTTTTTTATACCGTGTGCCTCAAAGGTATTCACGGATTCCTCCTCACTGGACAATTGGTGACATCTCAGCCAAGGTTGATGGTGCTGCTGTTAATTTTATCTTTCTTTCTGGGGATCTCTTCCTCTGTACTTCCTAACAGAATTTCTCTCCCCACTTCCTTCCTTCCTTCCTCCCTCTCTTCCTTCCTTCCTTATTCTCCCATAGGTATTTAGAAAATAAACACAATTAGCCAGACACAGAATAGATATTAAATGTATATAGCTGAAAATAATACAGCAAGGAAACATGCAAACACCCCTCGACTGTCATCCCATAAATAAAAAATAAGGGTTCCCAAGAGCTCTCACTCCTTAAAATTATTTATATAATATATCACTCCAATTACAACAAGTGATTTGCGTTTTTAAAAAATTAACACTCAAGTTTACTTCCAGACACAATTAGTCTTTGCACTTCTACTCAAAATTCAGCAGAGATTCCTCAAATCAGTCTATCTTTGAACCCATCAGCTGTCTGGAACTTTCTTCATGTTCTAGTCCCATTACTACAGTCTTTGCTGTATGTGAGAGCACACCAGTCAGGCAACGCACCACGCTCAACAGCTGGCGGTCCTGCCAGGCAGTGAACTGTGGAGTACAGTCCCGAACAGCACTGTTTTAGACCACCCTTTCCTAATCTTTTGTAATTATATAGAAGACAATTTATAATCAATGGGTTCAGAACTAAAAGGAACAATTCTGGGAAGTGCTGCCAAGAAGCTGTACTCAATTACACAAATGCCCTTTAGGATAGTATATTCTGTTCCTCGGTACCATGCATTCCAGCAGCATTTGCAACGTTTAAAGGAACCAAGTGCTTTCCAGCCTAAATTTTAATAGGGATCTCAGCAAACCCTTACTGTCCACCTGTTTTATACCCTTTGTCAGCACACTGAAGTCCATGTAGGATGCAGTATGATTTTAAAAGAATGTAAATTCCTTATAGTAATACATTTTTACCATTGGATATTTAAACATTCCAGCATCTAAATGGAAAGTACCATCTAGATACCTACCTATAATACTTTTTTCTGTAGTCTTAGAAATATAGCAAAATTTTAAAAAAGTAAGGCTGGTAGCACCTTCTTTAACCCTAAAGGCCCTTGAGCATTTAGTCACCACTAGTAACTAACAATTAAATGCAGGACAATAGGTGATGGTTGCAAATTTATCTTTTTCATATTTAGAGGGCTTGACCTATGCATTTATTTTCAGTTCAAAAAACAGATCATATGATAATAAGGAGAAGCATTTTGTTTTATCATGACTGCAATTACTACAGTATCTCCATTTTGAAAGATATCATAAATAAGTTTCATTTCAACACATAGTAAAATCTATGTGTCCCTTTCTCCCCCAGTCGCTTCCCCTACTTCCTCCCTACAGTGTCCCATTCTATCTTTCTGTCTTCCAGACACACAAGCTGAATAATATCTATAGTGCTTTAAGAAAATATTCCTATCATTGAATAATGCAACGTTATTTCATGAGTTTGGGGTACTGTTCATGATCATATTCTTTAACAGGAAAAATAAAGCTCTAATAATTGCTGCCAATAGTAATTTTGACTCCTATTCTCAGGAGGAGAAAGTATACATACAGAGGTTGATGACTCAAAGCTTCTTTTATGGGGAAAGGAAATTCACTGGCACACAGACATTCATTCTACCTTCTCTGAAGAAATCTTTCTATGACAAGTCATGGTGGCTAGTCTAGAAAGTATTCAGCAGCCCCAGACTGGGAGAACTCTGCTGAGGAGCAGTTTGTTAATAAGGATGCTAAGCTTAGCATGTCTAATTAAAATCTTACATAAGTTGAGGTCTGTGTGATAATTAACTGGCATCCCTGATAGTAAAAGCTTACTAAAAAGGCTTAGAGAAGCATTCTGCATGTGTTTCAAAAGGATTTGCTTGTAAAACTATTTCTGTGCTCTTACAAAGAATTTGCTCAATGCTGGATATACTTTTTCTCAAAATCCCTTAATAGTGGTAAGTCAAATAGGAACTTTTCTCTAATATACTTTTTTCTTCTCTAATAGACAGTCAAAATAAATATTGATATTGTTCTCGTTAATTGTTGTATACTATATTATTCTTTTCTTAAACTGAGGCATCGTCGACATACAACCCTATGTTAGTTTCAGATATACAACACAATGATCCAGTGTTTGCGTATGTTACGAAATGATCACCACAGTACGTCTAGTTAACATCCATCTCAATACATAGTTACAGATACTATATTATTCATTCATATGTTTATATATGTCCAATAATTTTGATCATACATCTTATCTGTAATGTTTTGAAAAATCTCATAATGTATATTTGGGCTTAACATCTAATATTCTTGCAATTGCAGTTATAGCAAGGTATAATTTCTTTAGAAATGATTGACTATTCCCCGTATATCACTAGATTATTGAGGAACTTGAATTCCATGCCAAAGACGTGGGACTCTGAAGTACTTTGAGCAGAAGCACTCGATGTTCTGAGTTAGAATTTAGGAAAATTTACCTCCGAGAGAAGAATTGGGTAAAGTGATGACTGCAGATCTCAGATGGCAAAGAGTTAAAGCAGGGGGCTGACGATTTATTTTCATGATATTCTTGAAGGAAGAGGAGAGAAAGAATGATGTCTTAGTAACCTGGGTGGAAAGATCAAAGAAAGGTGTGTGTGTGTGTGTGTGTGTGTGTGTGTGTGCGCGCGTGTGTTGTGCATTCAAGGATTCTGCAATCTTTAGTTTATTTGAAGATACCAGTGAAGATCTAGGTGGAATAGGTTCAGAAAAGAAAGACAATAGAGGAAAATTGGAATAGAGTTATATGACTGTGGTGGCAACATTTTTAGACGTGGAAAGAGGCTTAACCATTTCACCCACGGACATCATCAATCAACGCCCACACACAGAACAACTTTCTAGGTTTAGTGGTGCGACACATTTCTAAGTAAATTTCAGATATTCTATTTATTTGAGGATAGTCATGAATATTTGCTTCTCTGACAGGAAATTCTAGAATAAATAAGTGAAACAGGGAAACTAATTATCTGTGTTGAGCTGGTATTGACAATCCCAGGCCAGGAGGTGTCCTAGCATGTCCTCCAGTGTTCTTTCCTTACCTTGGTACTCATTTGCCTTCAGGTACTCAGTGTACAATTCATAAATCACACTAAGTACTAAGCCGAGGCAGGCATTCTTCAAATTAAGCATAAATGAGCTATAAATGGAAGCAGGAGAAGTTGCTCCCGTGTTAAGGTAGACCGAAAATATTGCCGCTAAAGGAAGTGGGCAGGGCTTTTTAAAGCAATCACTACTTGATATTGTGTTATTTCTTTTAAGTTTCTCCAATTTTTTCATCAAACAAACAAAAAACAAATATAGTTAAGGTAAGACTTCAGGTGTTGACAAGATAACACTCACCATGAGAGCTGCTGTGACTACAAAGGTGAATAAGATGTTTTTATTCCACAAAGAGTGTCAGTCTGTGGAGAGAGTCTCACGTGCTCTGAGGCTCAGAGTACGGTCCAGCTGGGCAGTTTAGCAGAGGGCATTCCAGGCGGGTGAAACAAGTGGCCAAGACGGCCGCAACGTTCTCCTCGGCCACACAAACTTTAGACGGGTTTCTTCCTGACTCAAAACCTCTGCTCTCCCTTTTCTTTTAGAGCATTTACTTTAAAAAGCTTGTCCTTGCGGATTTTTTCTCTGCCCCTTTGAGATGTATGTAAATCTTTTTAAAGCACCTCTTACTAGTTTTACAACCAAGGACTCTTTCTCCAGGACCTGGAACCATTCCTTCGAAACATAATCATCAAAGGCAACAGCACCCCTGTCTCTCTGTCTCTGGGGAAGGGTAGGACCCTAACTTCGATGTATGCCAATTAGCAAACACAGGTGGCCCAATCACACAGGAAACCACTGTAAACTCAGGAATAACGCAATGGGATGGACACATTCAACTGACAAACCTCCTTCTAACATACTCCAGCACTTTTCCACTAGCTCACCGCGGTGCTTAAAAACCCTCCTGCCTGCTGTTTCAGTAGAGTTGAATTAAACCTCTCACCCCAGTTGCACTAGTCTTGAATAAAGCCTTCCTTGCCTGTTTAACTTGTCCAGTGCAATTTTTCTTGGACACAAGTACAAAGGGATGGGAGAGCCTGGCATATTCAGGCACCCAGAACACTATGGAAATGTGAAGTCTGTGAGCATGGCTGGGTGGAGGGGCAGGTCAGAGAGGCCCTATCTCCCTGAACATAGGATTCTGTGATCCCCTCCTAAGTATTTCACATCTTATTCTATAAACGAAGGGGATTGTCAGGTGATTCTGAAGAGAGAAGTAAGAGATTCAGATTTATTTCTTAGAAATTTCACTCTGTCTCCGTGCACTGAGAGGGAGTGAGACTAGAACCGGGGATGTATACAGAAACCATTGAGAGGTCTGAAGAAGAAATGAAATGAAGCCAGCAGAAACGGAATCTCAAGACAGGCAATTTACTGAAATCCACAAAATTGGGACAGATCTTGATAAAGGAGATGAAGTCTCCTCCTTCTTTCATTATGAATGTTTTAATTTATTTTAAAATTATCTGTGTTTTTTTCCAGCTTTATTGAGGTATAATTAAAATTTAACATTGTGTAAGTTTACGGTGCACAACCTGATGATTTGACTCACATATATGTTGCAAAATGATTACCACAATAAGGTTAGTTAACATCTCCATCACCTCACGTAATTACCACTTTTTGTTGTGGTGGTTTGAAAATTATTTCTTAAAACAAATATATTGTACTTGACTATGAAGCAACTAAGAGTACATCTCAAATGAAGCAAGAAACAGTAAGTATTGAACTGAGTTATGTCTGGAATCTAGGCCTCAATGTGTTACTTCAAAGGCTAAAAATTAAGTACAATCCCAGTGTTTTCTGAGAGAGAGACAGACAGACAGACTGAAAGATGATAAATGAGAAGCTACAGATATCATGACAAAGTTGTTTGCAAAGAAGAACGCTTGCTTTGAAAATCACTAGCAATAAAGAAACATCCTTAAGTGGGATAGGTACAAAATACATGGATAAATAAGTAGCTTTCATAAACATCAAGACTAATCATTTAGAAAAATGTAAAAATACCTGCTCATAAGACAGAAAAGTAGAAATAACCAAATGAAAAATTTAAAATGACATTTACTCATTGATCTGAATAAAACCATATCTTAAATACTTATAAAATTATACAGAAGTGCATGTAAGACCTCAATAAACGAAGATGCATATAGTGTTCCTAGGTGACAATTTTCCCAAATGAATCAACAAATTCAAAGTAATTCCAATCAAAATCTCAAAGTATTTTTTAATAACTTGAATTTTTTCTAATTTTTAAAGGAGGAATTTTCTAAAAGAAAAAAGAGATTTTATGTTCCAATATGTAAAACATATATTAAAAAGTACAAAACTGAAAATAACTGTATTTTAACAGACAAGTTAGTATCTGTCCAAGGGTGGGGGGGTGGGGGGGGTTCAAAAGGACACCAGATTATGTGTGTGGAAACAAATTTTGAATAAAAAGTGCGTGTAAAAACTGGCCAAAATTTTGGGGAAAATGTATACCAGTCATAGCATCCTCCAACATAATTTCCAGAAAAATATTAATTTTTAAAAGTACTAGAAACTTACATATATTAATATTTATGTAGTATCCTGCTGATAAAGACCTCATTAGTGAAACTTCAAAACTAGAAGCTGTGAAGAAAAAGATTAATCATTCTGACTGCCTAAAATTACATAAACCTCAGTATATTCCAGATACCATAAATAAAATGCCAAGATGAAACAGACCCGCAGACCAGAGAATGGACAAGGCAATTCTGTTGGACCTTCTGCGTCTGCCCCTGCAAATTCACTCTCCTCACTTCTCACCTGCTTCTGCACCTCCACATCTCCTCCCCCGGCTCTGGTCCTCTGGTTTCCAGGTGGCTTCCTCAGGGAGAGGCATGGGCATGACAGGGCAGGCTAGTGAGGACAGGGGTCAGGGCCAGCATCCCCACGGCTTAGACTCCTTCCCTGACAGGCCACTGGGTGTGATGGCCGATCCCCTCTGCAGGCCACAGCTCCCAATGGGCCTTCCTCCCACTAGCGTCATGGCTCTCCCTGGGTTGCTGGAGCATTTCCTCACTCCTGCAGCCCCCGGGGGTAACATTTCCCATCATCATCAGTCCTGGGCACCTCATATCCTTCCTTGGCCGCCTTACTCTGCCCATATCTTTGGAGTCCTTTCCTCATTCGACACTTCTCAATCAGTTTAGAATGTTCACTTGGTTTTGCTTTCCCCTGGGATCCTGACGAATTCAGTTCATAAAAGACACACTTTAATGAGGTTAATATATAATAGAGATGCACAAATCAATACAAAAGATAAAAATAGCAACCATGAAATGACAAGTGATAAACTGATGCAGCTCAGCAATTCATAAAAGGAGTGATAAATCAGTTAGTAAATCTATGAAAGAGATATCGCTTAATTGATAATCAAAGAAACACACATGAAAACATTGTGGTATAATTATATGCCTACTAGATTATACAAGATTTTTAAAAAATGATAATTTTTGAACACTCAGACAGCTATCCGGGAACTTGGGACTTTATTTTCACTGCTTTGGGGCAAATAAACCAGCACAGCATCTCTTGAAGAATTTGGCGTTATGCATCCAATGGCTGCACATGTTGACCTGGAAATTCTGTTTCTAGGAATGTATCCCAAGTTAAAAAAAGGGACAATATGCAAAGAAATATGGTCAAGGATGTTCCTTCTAGCATTATATATTTTAATCCATGTAGAAAACAACTCAAATATTCACAAACTTGGACTGGTAAAGTAAATTATGCATCAGTTATAAAAATGACACATCCACTTTTAAACACACACACACTCTACTGATGTTTCTTATTTTTTCTACTATAAAAAAATTAAAAAAAAATAAGTCAAATGACAACAGTAATTATCTTTAGATGGCTGAATATTGAATATTTTGGGTTGGAGTTTTTCCTATGTCCTTTTTGTTTTCCATAAAAATATTTTTAATATACAAAGGAAAATGAAAAATGAATAACCTTTCTCTTAGGTTGCATTCCTCACAAGTATACCCTCGGACAACTATTCATGGAAGATGATTTTTAAGGGGTACTTAGTAGAGGTTTGGAGGGGAAGGAAGGAGGCCAGGCCAGAAGGCAATATGCAGCAAAATCCCACAAGGAAAATCTGGGGACAGTGAAGCCTGAGAATTTTCCAGATCGGCTACCGAGGGAGCGAGGCTAATGCTCCACAAATGTCAGTCATCCTTGGACTGGCTTGCTTCAAGCTTTAGACCATGATTGGGGGGGGGGTGTGGGGAAGTGGGACACAGGACGTGGCAAGGGGGACCCAGGGGTGCGGGTGGAGCAGTGAGCATCTGAGAAACATCAACATTAGTTCTTAGCATTAACATACTGAGTTCACATTTTGAACTAGTCAAATAGAGACCATAATATCTGAAATCTCTTGACTGAGTCAGTCTCCTTTGCATGTGTGGGGGCAGGAGGTATATGGGGAATCTTGTACCTTTCTCTCAATTTTTTTGTAAACTGTAAACTGCTCTAAAAATTTCTTTAATTAAAAAAAAATCAGCCTCCTTTTCTTAGTTTTCTCCCAGGTTGTTAATGAGGAGCAACATGGTTTGAGTTCTGTCTTATTATGCCTTCAATGTCTCAACTTCACCATTTGACAGATCCTTAAATACAAAGCAAAAGGAATAAAAAAAAAACCAACAAAACCCTGTAATTATAAACCCAAGAGAAAAAAAAATGGCAGCTTACGTTTCATCTATCTTCCCTTAAATAAACGTCTTGTCTCAGACAATCTGTGTCCTTTCCTAGCTCTGTGCATCTCTCAGCTCTACCGGACTGCAACCACCTTGGAACTGAGATGTCATTTGGCAGCATTTTAAAGGGATCTTCAGTTTCAAATAAAGTGTGAAGTCACACAGACTAAGAGGACAGAAGCAGAGGAGGGCCAGCTCTAAACTGCTGCTGCTGCCAGAACTGGATACCCAGCAGGAGATAACAATGAACGGGCCACTCTTCCCCCGGGTCCTAACTCAGCCAGTCAGCCACTTAATGGACCTTAGAGCCTCTGATGACTTTTTTTTTTGTGTGTGTGTGTGTGTGTGTTTGTCTTTTTTTATGGAAAGGAGTCCTTAATGCAATTCTGAGGGAAAGCAGTTACTAGGATAGAAAGAAATCTTTTTCACTAATTTACTTTTTTCAGTCTCAATCATCCCGGTAAGTGAGTGGCTGTCTGCGTCCTTCTTCACATTCAGGATTCTGAAACCCAGCTCCACCTGCAGCCACATTCGCTGCCTGTCTATTGAGGCTGAGCTGTCCTTTTGCAGAAGTTAGCCTAAACTCCTCACCATTCAGCATGGGTGCAGGATAAATACAGAAACTTTGTGAGACAGAAAAAGAAGAGAAAAAAGAAATGTGGGAGTAAAGTAGGAGAATAGAGCTACTCTTTTCTATAATGACAAAGGATAGAATTCTTTTTTCACATTATCCAGACTTGGCAAGGCCAGTATATTTTAGGATTTTGTGTATAGGTACTACTGCAAGACAGTATTCCTACTACTAGGCAAGGTAATCTCTATATTTTTATTTTATTTGATCATCTATTTCATCCACATTTACTGAGTCTATAATTGAAACAAGGCTCTGATTTTCATTTCCTCAATCTAGATATATCACAGACATTCACCTGCAAAGTGCATGAATGCATGTAGGCACGTCTAGTGTGAACCCAATGACAGGGAAGGAATGTCATCCATCCACAAACAGTAAGAACATCTAGAGAAATCTCAAAATTGCAGTAGCACAAAGAAACTCATTCATATCACTTATGCTGAAATATAAAACAGTCATATTGCATCAGAGTGGAGCGGGCTTGAGCTAGCATTCTCTCATCTCTTTTTCCCACTGCACAGCCTCAGCCAGGACTTCAAGGTCATTGTCTTACCCTTGACCTACCACCAGAATTCTAACTAGGAACAGCCAAATGCGTGCATGTGTGCGAGAGTGCTGAGGAGCATACCCACAGGACACATAGCTGGAGGGATTAACCTGTCCCATATTTGTCATCTCACAGGAAGAAAACAAACTACAGAAATAAAACATAAAAACAAGATAGTATTTAAGAAAATAGGGCTACACGGTGAACTTCCAAGCAACTTGAGAGGTTATAATCTTCAAATCACAATTAGTTTATAAATGGGTCACAATAGGTTTTCTCATACCTAATTCATAATGTCTGTAGGTACCCTTTCCAGAATGGACATTCCTGCTTCTGATAACTTTGAAATGTCTTACTCATGCTGTGGAATGATTTTCTCCTCTTGTTTTTCATATTCTCTTCCAAAAAGAAAGCTTAAAATTTGAACAAACTTCTACTGTTATACTTGTTCTTGCTTCCTGTTATGTAAATCTGTGATTTCCTAGGGAGGGGGTGACTTTAACTACACTTAGTTCTTGAAACATATTATATATCCTTCCAGATGCACACATAATGTAAGATCCATGTGTTTGCAAATTATGTGACATCAATCAGCGGAGAGAGGAAAAATCAAGTGATCGTAATGTTGGCTTATGCAATAAATTCTATTTTCAGAATCCTTATGTTATTAGAGCCAGCTCTAAAGTCACCAGATGTCATTTAGCTTTCTCCTATGCCAGTTCCAATTCAATAAAAAGGGATTGTGATATCACGCACACATAAAAGTCATACATTATAGAAAGGTGCATTTTCTTAGTTTTAAAGATCACGTGTATGATGATTTCTACTATAAAAGACTATTCACTGGTATTAGCTAATTGTTAATATACATTAAGGTGATCCTGGCCACTTTCCAAAGTCTTGATAAATTCCAAACTTTTGAATCTAAAGTTATTATTTATGGCTTACCCAAAAACATTTCCTTAGAAAAGCAATAATGGAATTTATTTCCTTAATGTAAAATGAAGAATTCATGGAAATGAATTCTGAAATATAAAACTAGGTTTCACTTACTATTGACTACTAATAATTTAATCAACATAAGTTATTGAATATTCAGTACATATTAGTTCTTGTCTCTCTTCTAAGAAGGGGCTTTGCATGACAGAAGGAGAGTGGATTTAAGGACTAGACAATCCTGGGTTGAAATTTGATTCAGACGCTCACTAGACCAGAACTTCATCAGGAACAATTTAGACTCATTCAGTCTCAGTTGTTTTATTTACAAAGTGGAGTATGTCTTTCAATTGGTTCCTTTGTAGATCTTCATCACTGAAAAGATCTATGTCTCCTGTCCGCCAACCAATTTAATTCAAAATAAAAATGAATGAAATCTTAACATCAGTGAAATGAAGTTAAAGCTCATTTCTGATTTTTCCACTGATGCCTATCCTAGTAATCTTTGAAATATGGATACAATTTTTTTCATAGACTGTTATGAGGTGTTTTTAGTGCTCTGTTTAGCCAGCGCTATCTCTTGGAGCTCAGTCTCCTCATAGACTATCCCAGCTATATCATATCTATTGGGAGGACTGAATGAGAGCATCATGTAAACTGCTTGTGAAAGCAGCTAGCCCACACTTAGGCTCCATTAATATGATGGCCATTCATGCAACACAAGCCTTTACTGAATACTTCATATGTCAAAAACACTGTATCTTAAGCTAGAGATTCCATTGTCATAGTCTATTGGAAAACTACATCTCATAAATGCCAACAAAATAGTAGTAGGTGTTGTGTTTTATTTCACTGTTACTTAGTTATTTGTTCAGCAGTTAAACTTATTCCTATAATAATGAGAAACGATTTCCTTTGCAACTCAGAATTAAATAGCCTTGGATTCTGAGTGGAAGTAAACAGTGAATTAATTTCCACTAACCTCAGAACATATTTAACCGGATGAGTTAAAACACATCTTCTAAGGCTCTTGGAACATGGGACTTTAATCATTGATACTAGAAAACCAACAGAAGAGAAACAGCTAGTAATTGAAAAAAAATCATATGAGATATTCAGAGATTAAAAATAGATTACAAAATCAATTTGATTAAAGTATTTTAAGAAGGCATACCACTAATCTTTTTGTACATTCACTGAATAAATTGCCAATAATATACTGTTTTCAGTGTAAATATGATTTTTTTAATATAAGAAGGAACTCCTGGCTTGCTTTATAGTATCACCAGAAAAAAAGATGGAAAGGAAAGGGGTTAGGGAGGGAAGAAGTACAATATTACAAGGAATTTTTTTTCTTCTTTTTTTTTCCTTTTGCTCAGTAAGATTCACCCTGAGCTAACATCTGTGCCAGTCTTCCTTTATTTTGTAGGTGTGTCACCACCACAGCATGGCTGCTGATCAGTGGTGTAGGTCCATGTCCGGGAACCAAACCTGGGCTGCCTAAGTGGAGCATACCGAACATAACCACTAGGCCATGGGACCGGCCCCTACAAGGAATTTCTACTGATGAAAATACAGAAACCAACAATATGTGCATACATTATACCAATATGAATTCTTTGTGAAATACTTGGAAACTTTCAAAAAAGTGTCTCAGTATTTTTCTATGTTTACATAACAGTTTGTTCCTAGGAAACTTAATAGTATAGTAAAATGATACTGAGCGCTTTTTGACAAATACAGAGAACAGTTCATTATCAAATACAATGTGAAAACAGTTCTTTTCTAGATGTACTTCTCAAAAAAATAAGCCACTTAAAATAGCACAATTAACAATTAAAAGAGATAGTTACTGGAAATTAATTTCTGCTTTCTGATAAACACATATAGAGTAATTTTGCGTTTGGAAAAAGGTAAGATTAAGAAGAAAACAGGCTTTCTAATAATGCAGTTCAAATCTGAAGATTGTTTGAAGTACCCAACTATCAAACTGATAAAATTAAGTTGGAACATAAGATTAGGTATAGACCTGATTTTGCTATTATGCTTATTTTTTCTTATGGACATTAGTTTACTCATTTTAAATGTGAGAAAATTTCTGAGATTCCTCTAGCTCTAAAATTGTGGTTCAAGAATATGTGTGTGTTTTGCATCCTCTCCCTCTCTCTCGTGTATATATTTAGCATATCCTCTTTATTATATGTAATCTACTTTACTTTATATAACAGCCAACTGTCCTTTGAAAATTATGAAGCACTTTGCCAATTTGTGGTCTTATTCTTACTGTGTTCTACTGTGATAAATCATTTCTTAATCTTTAGGTGACTAAGACCTTGCTTAATATAGCCAGAATGCCTCGTGGGGTGAGAAGTCTGAGTTCAGAAGTCTGCCAGCATTATTCTGGCACCCTTGGTTGTCACTCTGCCATACTCCCTGATTATAGCATTTAACCTTTCTCACTTTCACTCGCTTTAGATTTGAAATGGAGATGAAGATACTGAGCCAAAACTCAGGAAGCGCTGCATGCATCACGTTGCTAACGCTTGTGAAGTATCTTTAAAAACATGAATTATCTTAAAATAAAATAATTTGCATGTAAATAACAGAACTGACCTAATAAAGAATCATATTATAATCTGTTCAAATTTCAAACCCTGTCATATTTCATTGATGAATATAGGATGATTCAAGGAGAATATCTTCAAGATATAATGTATTCCTGGAACACGGAAAACCCAAGAATACAAGCTCACTCAAGGATGAAGCACAAATGCTGGAATATAAATTACTACAAATTTAACCATTAAAGGTGATTAAAATGAAATAGCCAGTGGGCCTCAGATCTGTAAAACTGAACCTTTGCTAGACTATCTTCTAATCATTAAGCATTTTTCTTTTTCACACTAACTGAATATTAAACAAAAGAATTATCTGAGTCTTCCTGATGAACAGAGAGTGAGGTGAGAGAACCTTGGATTTTTAACATGATCTACAGACCCCCAATTTCTAATTTTAAAATGAACACAACAAAAACATTAGGTTACCTAACTTTGTTGAAGTTTCTAGAAAGTGACAACTCAATTTCTTGTGACATAGCCAGACAGTCACACACTGAACACCCACCAACAATCCCGGTGAATTTCAAACACATTGCTCATTGAGGATCAATGTAGGATCCGATGATGTTCAATAGCCTAGACAAAGTCATCTAGCATGTTAGTGGCAGGCAGATCCTACAAGGCTGGCATAGGTCCACCCTAGATTTGAAGCCCCATTCTATCATCCTCTTAGTTTTGTTTTCTTGGACTTGTCTATACTCTCTCATCCTGTGGATAAAGCAACAGTCTATGGCATACCAGACCCTTGGTTTATGTTAGCAATGTACTGCCCAATTTCTCTCCACCTCACCCCCACTCTCAGACAGGCCATAAATTCTGTTTAAATTGAATTTGCTTCTTTCCTCTGGAGTTCTTTTCCCAACATCATGCTACTGTCATATTAACAAACAAGGAAAGTGTGAAGGTAAATATCATTTTACAATACAAATGAATTGATTTTCTCTACTCATCTAGAAATCGTCATTAAAATCATTCTCAGGCCAAACAAAAAATCGATGACTTTTCACGTTGGTCACATTTCCTGCGTGGTCAAAGTAAAACACATTTTCTTAAGCTCATTCACTGAACTATGCATTTCATTTGACAGTGCCCCATTTAATCACAAAAATCTAGCCATGTGTGATTACCTTGAATTCTTGCGTCATGGATTTTAGGGGAACCAGTGAAAGATGAAAGCACAATAAAAAATAAGAAAATGGCTGCCAGAAAGACTATCTTACCCTTCATAGCTTTTGAATGAACAAATAGAAATTTACTGCACATGCTCCTGTGCTATTATTTATTTATTCAGTTCTATGTAATGCTTTGATTTTTAAAAGGCACCACACTACAAAAAACAACTTCAAATGTCATCTTGCCTACCTCATAATCTCAAAATAGACTAATCCTAAAATATGAAAATAATTATATATTTTAGATTTCTTTCATCACAGAAGTAATACATTTTCACAAATTCATAATTTCACAAATACATAATACAAATTCATGGAGAATACAGACGACTACTCAGGACACCTAAGTCTGTGATTATGGTAGATGGCACTATTGTTCCCAATTTTTCATTTCTTCCTGTATTTCTGCCCTTCACCATGTACGTTCACAGATACTTCCACAAAGGGCGGATCGTATTTCCCAATATTTCCTTGACACGTTGATTTTGGGCATGGCCGTATGACTAGGCTTACTAATTTTCAAGGGTACAAGTTAAAGTGTGCCAGTTCCAAACCCAGGTGCAAAGAGGCATCACTCCCTTTAGCTTCTCTCATCACCATCAGAAAAACATGCTCCAGATAGCCTACAGTTTTCACAAAAGCAAAAGACCCCAGCACATACGTGAGCTGAGAGCCTGTTCTAGGGCCAAGCTCAGCCAAGCCCAGCTGGAATCAACCACCCTGACAAATCACAGATGCATTACAGATAAATAAATGCTTATTGTTATGTGGCACTGGGTTTTGGAATAGTTTGTCACATAGCGTTTGTAGACAGCGATATTAGTAATTCTTGGATAATAAGTATCAATGTATATATGCATATATTATATATATGTATACATACATATACTATATGTATATATGTAATATATATATGTTCACTCATTTCTAAATGGAATAAAAATACTTCCTATAGCCTTATTACCTTAAGAATTAAATCTGCTAACACACTGGAAATATTAGCACTATGTCTTTCATATAATAATGGGTCAATAAATGCCAGTTATAACATTAATAAGTATGTTATTATTATTAACATTAAGTGGAGTAGTATATTCTTCAAGATCCCCATGAGAGAAAATGAAAGTTCTCTTTCTAATGCCCTTTTAAATTTAATATTTCCCAAACATCTTGTTACCATCATCTATGGACAGTACATCTGGCTGAATTTTGTAAATAATGGTAACGTGGGCTAGATGTCGTTATGCGCATGCTCACTTGCATGTAAGTTTTCCAGATGATGTCCAGCTGAGGAATCCACCTGCACAATTCAGACAGCATGGAACTGTGGGGCAGGGGGGCGGGGGCGGGGGCGGGGGGGCAAGCAGATTAGTTTATTTGCCAATACCAGTCACTCAGCAGTGGTTTTGGATTGCTGTGTTAAGAACGATGATGAAACAGCATTCACCGTGGGTGTTGGTTGTAGAAACGATGCTGCCTATTCATGCTGCAGAAGGAAAAGTGTGCAAATTCATTTACTGATGTGTGCCTCCATCTTTCCTTCTCCCCCTCCTAAGACAAACATTCATGGAGCATGTCCTAGATTACAGACGCTTTTGCTAGGCTGTAGGAATTCAAAGGAAAAAGACAAATGGTCTGAAGAATTAGGCTCATATAATTTATCTGAGCTTGTGCCTGCAATTTAACATAATAACCGTAGTGAGTAAAGCACATCCTCTTAGATCCCTTGTAGTAGAAAAAGGGCTTTAGAAATACAACTTAATATGTTTCTGGATACTTATCATAATAGACATGATGCTAATGCTCCCACCTTGAAATTAATCAGAACCCAGGCAGCAAACTAACATTCCTTGGCCAAGTGGTTTCAACCATTTAGAACACATTGGTTTTAAAACAAACTCTCTCTTGGATGGGACCACTCAGAACCATTACCTGACGGAAGAAAACATGAAAACGTAAATGTATTTTAGACTCTCAGGATCGTCTTTCATAGTCTCCAGGCCCAGAGTTGTATATTAAAGTGACAGTGCTTTCAGGATTTTAAAGTCCTCTCTCCATAGCTCTCAAATAAATTTGATTCAAATATTCTTCAACTGTGTTTTCAAATGACTGAGCTGAATTATTTTGGGTCAGGGATAGAAATCATTATTCAAGACAATGAGAGAGCAAGAAAATCTTGTTTATGTAATTGGGGGACATCTTTTTCTTCTTCTCAGTCATCTCTCAGAAAGTTTCACTTCGAAGTCTGAGCTTCGCTTTAAGAGCTTCACCACCACTGGCTGCCAAGTCAAACTGAGAATGAAACAGATAGATCTTATTACTAATAAAAGTAGTTACAGCTGTTAATTCAGGGACAACTGTCAGATCCATTCATGACAAACATATGTATTGCTAGGATTTGAATTCATAGACTTTATTCTTTTGGAGTAAAAATGCAGTTTTTAAAAATCAGGGAAAAACACTTTTGAAGAAGGACAATAAGAAAATCAATTAAATGTGTTATACATGTTAATACTATTATAGATCCATGCCAAGAGTTTCCAATACAGCACCATGGGATGAAACGGTTGCCTCAAAAATCTCCTGTCAAATACCCAGCATATTTTGAGCAGTAAGGAGTATAATTTAAATCTCCAAATATTACCTAAATCTTAAGAATATTGTATGTATAAAGAATTACTTATACATAGCTTACTTCACTACCTGCATATATTTCTAATTAAACTCTATTTTTATGACATCATAATTTATTTACTATCTTACATCAGCATTTTAATTCATTAAATATTAGAGCCAAATGATTACTATTTTTCTGGAGATTTCTTAAAGAACAATATTATAAATAATATAGCTGCATTCAAATAAGTATTTCAAGTAAATATACAAATTAATACTACTATACTATCCTTCAAAACCTCTGCTAACATAAAAGTAAATGCATATGTGCTTCTGTACATAATTTGCTTTGTCTCAGACATGGTTTTAGACTTCTTAATTAATGAGAGGTTGGCAAAGATAAAGCTAAAGTTTTTCCTTTTGGTCAGCACATTGCTGTGTTTTCATTCTCTATTAACATCCATGGAAACTGGAAAAAGAAAAACATGTGTTCAGATATTCCAGGGGAAAAACAGCAGTTAAATTACTGATCAGAACATCGAAAATTAACTTCTAAAAAACTCATCCTGTTTTTTTTGTTGTTGTTGTTCAGCCAATGAAAGAAGAAGAAACTGACCAGGAATGGACATACTATGACAAACTTCTAAAATGTACATCTGGATATTTGAGGTCAAAATCTTAATTAATTTGTATATTACTATTTGTTTTCATTTTGGTCTTTTTAGAAGCCAAATAAGCCACATGTATAAGAAAGCATTCTTAAACAGAACATCATGTGCTTTTTTGGCACTAATTTCCAAATCCAAAAGAAATACTTTAGTCCCTTTCCCAATTTAAGATCCTCCTATGTGCTGCTTAATTTCTAAAACTTCCTCCCTGCTTTTTGCCTGTTCAGCAGCCTCAGGATTCAAATTTTAATGTCGTATTTCTGATGGAAGGCTCCTCATCCTCCCAGTCTCTCTCAGGGTAGATGCACCTGTTATTCACTTGCAGTGAGGGCTGCATGCACCTGTCCTTCACAGTATTTATTCACCTAATAATTTATACAATGCCCTTATTCTTCTCACCCTGTCGTCTTCGTGAGGCCAGAGTTCTTGTGTGTCTTTTGGCCACAATATACACTGACCTAGTACAACATCTAATATTATTTCAACAGATGTTTACTTAATGGTTGATTGATTGATAATTCAATCATTAAAATAATTTTCTATTACCTTCAGAAAGCTCTCCATTTAATTAGAAAATAAATAATAAATAAATACTAAAGGCTTATTAAGTCAAACCTAAAATTTATTTGAGAACATTTACTCGTACCATGAAAATACTTGCCTTTCTGTGCCGTGGGATGAAATTCTTAAAAATTGAAATCTATTCCTTGTTAAATGAATAATGAATCAATGAATGGCTGAATTAGGGAGAGGACAATATTTCCCATTCCCCCAAGAGCTGGGTGCAAACCACAAAAATTTGGGGTAGTTTATTTCTTTTGTTTCATTAAAATTTTCCATTAAACTCTTTTGAGCCAAAAATGTTGGAAGTACTCACTCCTAGCGGAAGGGCTCACAGTTGAATACAGAACTGTAATCGTCCCCAGCAAATGGTTTAGGGATGGAATGGAGTCAAGTAAGACTTGTGCACATGCTGCAGGTATTGGTAGTAGGGAATATGAAGATGCTTCTCAGATATAAATCATCCATAAATATACCTTCTTCAAAGATGTCTTTGACACATGATACAAAATAGGAAAACAAAAATAAAAACTAAATTATAATAGCTATCGTTTTGAGCATGTATGTGCCAAGATATCTGATGAGAACCCCACTTCTATTATTCCATTAAAGGCCCATTAAAATCTAAAAACATGAACACTGCCGTTTTCCCTTTTAGCAGGAGCTATCTGAGACCTAGAGTAAGGATTTGATAAGGTACACACCACTTGCAAGTGGTAGACTCAAGAAATGAATCTACTTCTCTCTGATTCCAAAACAAGTTTGCATTATGAAATGCAAGTGCCAACAGCATATATAGTCCAGATTTAGACTCAACCAGAGAATTATATTTTTACAGTAAAAATTAAAATATTAACATATTTATTTTATTCCAATTAAAAATCCAGAAAAGAGAAGACAAGTTGGCTAGGTAGAAATTAAAGCAATATAGATAGATGTGGGTGAAAAAATCAAAGACACAACAACCAAAGAAAAACCCACACAAAAATATCACACAAATTTTGAAAAATAAAGCAGGCTTCTGGTCATGTGCTGATTAATTATCCAATGCCATGAGGGTATAAAATAATTTTAATATAAATCAATGTGCATTAACAGCAATAAAAAACAAAAGCATCACATCCTGCCAAAGCAAAGATGCTGCTAATTAGATGGGAAGACCAGGAGAGGAAACTCCTAGCCAGTGGGCACTGGACCTTTGGAATCTCAGACTTAGTTCACTCTTGAGTAGAAGCCACTATATTTAAGGGTCCAGTCTCTAGAGTGAGGCCAGAATGAACAGCTGTGTTCTTCAACAGAAATAAAGTACAGCCACTCACATAATTTTAAATTTTCTAGGGGCCACATTAAGAAAAAAAAGTAGAAAGAAAGGGGTAGAATTGATTTTAATAACATTTACCCTAGTTGGATATTGTTGTCATTACCCAACATATTGTCATTTCAGCATGTAATCAATATAAACATTATTAATGAGATATTTCACATTCTTTGTCTAAATGATATTTTTGAAATCTATATTTTAACCTTTCAGTACATCTTAATTTGGAGGAGATATATTTCTAGTGCTCAATAACCACTCGTGGTGAGTGCCTACCATCTTGATCAGGGCCAGATTAAATTTAAACTCAGTTACTTACCAAGTATGTAAACCTACGCCAGTTACCTCACCAAACTGTCACAGTTTCCTCTTCTGTACATGCGGTAATAACAGTATTTCCCTCATAATATTGTTGAATGTCTTGGGAATTAATATGTGTAAAGTGCTTAGAATAGTGGTTAGCGTGGTGTACCCATTATTTAAAAATACCAGTTCTTCTAATTAGCTAATGTAGTAACTACTGCAGTAGACTTTGTAAATACAAAACTTTAGTTAAATGTTTGAACTTTATCATTTTTATATAATTTTGAAAAACTGCAACATAAACTTTAAAGATTTGAGTCACATTAATCCACATTCATTTTCCTGTACTGAATTGGAATTGAATTTCAAATTTTTTATGTGAAATGATTTAGCTTTTAAAATTTGAATTGCTTTTCTCATAGGCAAATAAAAATGTTGCTCAGTTTATTTTTATTTTATAAATGAGTACTTTGCTGTTTTTCTTTTCTTCTTTTGTAATTTAATCCATAACCATGAATAATTGGATTATTCCCTCATATTCAGTATGTAGGTAAACTAAATTATTACTTGTTTTTTTTTTTACTTTACTTCATGGAACCACATGGTGCATGTTTGACATTATTATTTGATAATTGTAAGACTTAGTAGAATTTTGGCTATATATGTTTGTCTGTGTGTGTCTATATATATAGTGTTTCCAATTAGGATTTGAGGAAAAAATGTGGATAATGTAATTTTGTATTTCATTGACAATGCAATAGCATCTTTACACTGTTTCAGTGAATAATGAGAGTCAGTCAATGGGAAGTTTTCATAATTCACCTGTAACAATGTACTTACTTTGTGGAAAATGAAAAGACCTAAGAAAATTGTATATTACTGATATAATAAACTAGGTAGAGAATGAAGATGAAAACTTTATAAGTTAGTTCACAGAGATTAAATGATTTACAAGAAAATTGTAAGACCCTTTAGTTTGAACCACATGAAATTAAACTGCCACCTTTCCTGAAATATGAGATTAAAGAGTGGGATAAAATAGGTATGATATTAAAAGCAAGGTATTTGTTCTAAGATTTTCATTTTCTGTCCGATTCCACTCAGTGAAATGTGCACCAAAATTAAAGAATTAATCAGATTATATCAGTAGAGTGATTCGCACATTTCAGAGAAAGGTGCTATGTAAATGAAAAGCATTATTATTACAACACATAAAAGATAAAGTGAGAAAAATCAGACTCCGGTGACATTGACAATCACTGCCTCATTAATTTCTTCTCTTCTCATGTCTAGGAAGTTGTGAAGCACAAGGCTGAATAAGAGAACTGTAGATAATTTAATTTCCTTGAATTTCCAGTTAATCTGTTTAAATAAGAAATTCAGAACCTAACATCAACTGGGAATATTGACTCTGATCAGAGAAGTTCCTTCTGTTGAGCTACCTTGAGTATTGGCCCATTGCTTTTTAATGAATAGGATTCATTTTTCAAAAAATAATATATTAAGTTGAATCATATAAAATTGTTATTGGACCATTTTTTTCTAAAGGAATCCGATTCCAAAAGATGCAATCCAACAAAACTTAGAAGGTTGATAACTATATATTGGGGCCATAGTAGCAAGGGGTATTGTGAATATTGACTTGGAGAAAAAGAAATAAATGTGATTTTCATTCTTTAGTGTGAATTAAAATGTCTTGTAACACATGGTACTCAGTATTTACTTCAACATTTTGTTGGGGCTCTGATAACCAGACTTTTTTAGGTCAAAAGTATTTCTATTGGCTCATTAACTCATTAAAATAAGAAAACATTTATTCTCATTCATTCCTTTTGCTTCCTTTAAGTCTTTTAGTCTCTTTCCAATATGCAATTTTATTCTAAGAACATGATTTAAATACCAAGTTTTGCAGAGAAATGGGAAAAGGGATATTTTTTCTCTAAGACACAGTGAAATCAGTACATCTGCTCTGAATCAGAGAAATATTCTCTAACAAATTGACTGTTATCCTTGATAGAATTTTCCAACAGGGGCTTCAGAATGTCATGCAAACATGCTGAGGGATAAAAAAAATAAGTAAACGAAAGAGAGAATGTAAAACCTTCTTCCTATTACAGCAGGAGGCCAAGAAATGGCAACGTTTTATGTGTCCTGTCATTTATACAACTTTGACTTTGACATCACCAAAAATTCCTACACAGCTGGATGGGAATCATCAGCGATGAGAAAGCAACCAATTATTTCCTTCTATGGAGCTTACTGGATGCTCCATGTGTGCAAACGAGATAAACACAGCTGTCCCTTCACTACCTTTCCTGCGTCTCTGAGTTAGACACAACCGCCGTCAAGTCTGCATTTCACAGACGAACAACTCTAAGTTTGAGGGGGTGTCTTCCTCCAATCTGGGATTGTGGCTGCTTCCCATCTAAGACAGATGCTTCGAGTCCCCTTTAATCTAATTCACCTCACATGGAGCATTTCTGTAGATCACTACCAGAAAAATCCCTAATTTACTCTTCATACTTTATTAAAGAAATAAGCTATAAAATGAATACAGAAAAAGAAAACAGCACTTAAAGAAATTGACTTTCCTCCTAAAGTAGCTGGAATAGAAAAATCCAGAGTGTAGATTCTTATGTATTTTTATAGATGCTCTCACAGAGAACACATTTCTAATATTCCACTTTTTATGAGGCAGTAATTGTCATTGATATAACCCTTGAGAACCACATGATATTACTTATGTCAGAATATAGCATGTTAAATCATGCATTGCTCAACAAAATTCTAAGAATGAACAGTTCTTAAAAAAAAATAGCCTTGTCTATTTATCTGTCAAAACTCACATCAACAGTGGGTTCCAAAAGGAACAAGATTCTAGCCTGCTTTTAAGCTCCCTCTAGCAGATGTAGATATTTATGCATGATTTACATAGTTGAGAAAAACTATTTCTAAAAATATGTGAAGCTCTCTCTAAGTCACTGACATAAGCTTCATTGATTAATTCATAGACTGGAAGAAATACTGCATGTTTGGGTCTTAGGAATATATTCAAGAAGAAAATGTGCCTAGAAAAATCAAACATGGAATGAAAAGAGAGATCTTTCTGTTAAAAAATAAACAAATCACTCCCACCCAGAGCCTGTGCTGTGAAAAGAAATAAAATTTGCTACGATTCTGGAAAAAAAAAAAAACCTTTGGAAGAACGTAAAACTACCATCAATCTATCATGAAACAAAAGTTTAATTTTGCGGCCTACCAAAATGCCTCATTCTCTGTATTCTTCTTGGATACAACAAGAGAGTTTCTAAAAATAAATATCAGAAGCTTTCCGATTTGCTTTTTATTCTAATCATAATGAGTAGACACCTGTGAATGTGTTGCCTCTTCCCAGAGACCCTAGAGAAACTTGTTCATCAACGTTCACATCTCTGGCGAACTTCTTTGCCGTGCCTCTAAAAGGGTCCCCGGAGCTATAATAACTTCAATTTACACATTGCAGGAGAGAATGACACACTGTCAAGAGAGTCAGGAATCCTCAGTATTTCAAGATGAAAACAGCCTAGATAAACCCCTGACATGTAGCCTTTTAGAAAATGCATTTGGAGTCGTCATACTGTTGCTTGAAAATGTCTAGGGCTGTCACTGGATTTCATCAGGTACAACAAAATAATCCTAGAACATATAGCAGTATTCTCAGGTTCTATGCCACTTTTACATTATCCAAATACAGCCTAAGCTGAAGAGCGTATACACGTGAAAGTTAATTCACCTTCTCTAAGTTTCTTAAATGTTTACTGTCATGTATTATTGATTAAATAATCAACAATTTATTGATTAAATATTCAATTATTCAATAAATATTCAATTATTATTGATTAAATAATCAATAATGATTGTATACCTGCAAAAAAACATTTCTGAGCTTCATCACTATATTTCATTGAGAAAGCGACGTAGATATTCAATGGCAATGACTTTTAGAAAATAATTTCAAACAAAATTTAATCACATGTATGGCAGCTTCAGCCAGTTTCCTAGAATATATAATGAATTTCCTGGAAATTGTGGGAAAACTAGGTTTATTCTATCTTCAAAATAATCCATTTTATAGAAGTTTTTTCATGCAAGTAATGAAGCATTATTTTAACAAATATTCATTAAGTGCCTACTATGTACTCCTGGGAGATTGGGGATCCATAGGTGAACACAGCAGATAATCCCAGTTCATACGGCTGCATCTTGTGGCATATTCCATCAGTATTTTGTCCCAGTGTAGAAATTATTGACAAGGAAATGTTCTAAAATATCAAAATCTCCCTTTATTAACTTTAACTTATTGAAATGAGTGTCTTCCCCAAAATATTGTTGAGAACTCTTAATCATTATTAGAAGGATAGTGTTAACTCACATTTAACTAATAAAACTATTATTTAGTCATACAACATTATATTTTGTTAAATAAATTAATGATGACTATCATTATACCTGTTTATTACTTATATTGATGAATCTTCACATTTCATAGATAATAACTTTTCAATTTTAAAATTTATTAATTATATAAACATAGTTTAAATATCCTTCTAGATCATGACTTGAGCAGCAGGAAATTATGTAGTATTCCACTGGATGACCTAAATTTTGACATGAGAGGTCTGGCTCAATCAATGGCATCCATGTCAATATTACTGAGGGTTGTCGGGTGTCATGATGAACATCTGCAGATCAATAGAATTGAACACATTAGAGAAAAGCCTTGTTTTTTCATCATTTGAAGAACTAAATTAATGATCCATTTTAATTGGCTGCAAACCAGTCAGTTTGCGGTTGTTTACTGACCCTTTCAACCTCCTGAATTGGGCAAAAGACATGATATCATAGTCCACATGTGGGCTCGGCTAGCCTGTGGACACATGGCCTGCAGGGCTAGTTTATGGCATTATATTAAGAAGGAAAGATGAGATGTTGACATTAACATATTTCTGAGGGTTCTGGGAACAGAAAATGAATTAAGGGATATTATAGAATGATGTGGACAATCCTGCTCATACTGGAATAACACCATTTGTGGTGAAAGAGAAGGAGGTGTGGTTACTATATACAAATGAAAGCCAGCAACCTTATGCAATTTACACCTGGTTATCCTTTAATGCCATAGACAGAATTGCTTCATGTCTTCTTTCTCACCAGGGTTATGCTAGAAACAGGGAGACAGAATACATCAGGTTTAAATCTTTCCTTTAAGGAATTTTTACGATAAGGACACATATTCTGGTTATAAGTAATTTTTATTTTAAAAATTTCAAAGTAGTCACTGCAAGAATACTGGCTTCCAAGACGACCTGTCATTTATAGAAAAGAGAGACTGCTTTGTGTTCAGGAAAGACGTCATCTAGATCATCTAGGAAGTGGCCTCTGAATCAGGCCTTGAAAGATGATAAAGATTTGGAAAAGTGAGAAGGGATCTCAAGGGAAAAAAGGACAAAAACATGAAGCTACAGAGCAAAGTGTGCAGCAACTCACCACCAGGGTGCCTGCATGGAAACAGCAAGAATTGGATTTAGAAGGAGCTGGGCAGAAGAAGGAGGCTGAAGGCAGGGTTATAAAGCTTAAAGTTCGTCTAAGGCATTGCCTATTTCTGCTCAGGTTAGTACCTCGAGGAAGGTTTCATGCATTTTTTCCATTCAGCACAAATGTTTATCAAGTGCCTTCTGATTGTCACACACAGTGTGAGAGACTGGACCAACAGCGGTGAACGAGTGTCCCTGCCTTTATGGGCCTAAGGTTCTACCGGTAAAGGTTCATCAGAAAGCAGGATAGAAACTTCTACATGGGACTGGTTATAGGAGACAGAGTCAAGGAGAAGCTGTGGTAGGACTCATTGAGGGCTGAGGGTGGGCATGAGAGAGCGAGAGATGGGAGACGTATCGCAGAGTCATGGTTGATGCACTGGGCAAGTGATGATCCATGGGGAGCAGGTTGTATAGGAGATCTCAGAAACAAATGCACACCTTGTGGCGTTTCCAGCATAACTGTCTCTCCTGTATCACCAGCAAATGTACTTTCATGTAAAGGAAGCCACCATTTAATAGAAAATGAAAACGTCAGCATAGCACACATGAGAAAAGAGAGCTTGGAAGCTCACAGATGGTTGTACGTATTAGAATTTATGGGCACGTATACAGAGTTATACCTTGTTCACATAGTTTTATTGCATGTATACTCATGCACGTATTTATATATAAACATAAAAACATATTGTAATATACAAATAAATATATTTATATGTGTACACATATCTACTATATGTATATATGAATATGATTTCAACCCAGAGTTGTGGTTAGTGATAAAATATAAGGATTCTTTTCCTATAGATATGTGCCTGGGCTACCCTAGGTATTAAAGTTTTCGTTATTTTTTTGAGCTCACATTTCACATATGCAAAGATGGAATTTACAACAAAAATGAAAAGTGAAGTCTGCTCAGGAACCCAAATTCATGTCTATTGTCACAGCAGAGAATGTGTTTTCACAGAGAAAGCGTTGAAATACATCCTCTCTAGTGAGATTGTTCACAAAGCTGATCCAAATTATCCAGGTATTACTCCACTCATATGTAATATGCCAGACACCACTACTTTATCACAGTGGGCATAGTTGACTTTTCAACTTAAAATTATCATTTTCCACATTATGAGTTTTTTCATATAATCAAAATACAATTTCTGAATCAAACCAAATGATTTAATCACATACTTAAAATCAATGGAATTACAAACCAGATTTATGAAAAGAAAATGCTATTGCAATCAATATTTTAAATTACATCATTTTGTTTGTAGCCAAATTAATATAATTCAGCTATCACACTAAATATGTACTCGCAACCTGATTAGAAATAAATCATCAAGACTCATATGATAATGCAGGAAGCTTATGACTATGGAATCATTTGGTGAAAATTGAAAATAGTTAATGATGTGATGTAGTGTTGGCAAAGAAAATTAGAACAATCAGCCACAAATATCATCTGTTCCAACAGTATATTTTAACCTGTCAACTCTACCATTATAATAGTGTTAAATAGTTAAATTTCACATTCAGTTATTATGCATCATTCAAAATAATATTCAGTCAGCATCTTAGTGACCAGTGTTTTCTATTTATGAATCATAATGTGTTGTAATCATTTCAGGAAGTTATATTGAACTAGACACATATAACATGGAACTAAAAGTCTTGGAGCCTATTCACAAAATTGTATAATTTATGTGACAAATGAGATTTGTAGGTTCTGAACATCTCATATCACCATGAGTTCTTTTGAACAAATGTTTTTAAATGTACAGCGATAAAAAAATCATTCTAACTTCCTAACAATTTTCTCATATAAAACCACTGATTTATTCTAGAAAACAGTCTAACTAATGGCTTTATAAAATTTACCACAGCTAAACTATAAAAATAAAGTTTTGACATTGCCTGTTACATCATTTAATGCTGTTTAAATACTATGTAAAATTTTTCCTTTAACAATTATTTTTTAAATAAAGCACAGCATAAAATACTGATTTCTCTTTATATTCTGATTACCAGAAAGTTCAGTCAATCCAAATTTAGATTCAATTTAAGCCACGATGTTAAGTTTTAACATTTTTGCCCATATTTTCACTTCCATTAGTCATGATTTCCATACATGTACATATATACATATACACATATAGGCATACATATACATATATGTATATAGTCAGCCCTGGTGGTCTAGTAGTTAGGATTTGGTGTTCTCACCCCGTGGCTACATGCTGCTGAAAGCTATGCCATTGGTATTTCAAATGCCAGCAGAGTCACCCATGTTGGACAGGTTTCAGCAGAACTTCCAGACTAAGATGGACTAGGAAGGAGGACCAGGCCACCCACTTCCAAAAAAATTGGGCACGAAAACTCTGTGAATAGCAATGGAGCATTGTCTGATATAGCGCTTGAAGGTGAAAGGGCGGTACAAAAAGACCAGGCAGGGTCCCACTCTGCTGTACACAGAGTGACTAGGGGTTGGAATTGACTTGTCAGCACTAACAACAAATGTGCATACATATGGAAATATAAATAGATACATGCATGGGTTATATATATGGATATATAGATAAATACATTTTCATATATATATATATATATACATGTACATATGTACTTCCATATATTATATATTGTTATTTATATTTACATATCTCTTTTTATATAAATAAAATATATATGGGTAAATTTCCTTGAATAAATTATGTATCACGCCACATGACATATGTTTGGGGCAAAATGCCAATAAAAGGAAGTAACATCTTTAGAACAAGGGTAAAGGCGTGAATAAATGAATAAATGTTTATAGAAAAACAATCATTACCCAGGAGAGGAGCTACAAATGCAAACACAACTCATGGTCAATAATAATAGCTACATATCGCTTCATACTCTACAAAACAGAAATACTTCCATCTCATTTGAGCACCACAGGCTGTACACAGTATCATTTGTTTCCCACTTTACAGGGAAGAATCAAAGGAGTTCTGTTGTTTACTAAAGAATGTCCACTTTGTTAAGTGGTGAGAACAAGATTTAGAACAAGGTTTCTGATTTCAAAGGCTGTAATTTATGTGATGACTGTGCCTCAGTAACCTTGTTTGTAAATGGGAGAAAATGATACTCTTTACCTTCCATGGCTCATGACAAATAAATAGCTCAGGCGATAAAAATACCTAGAATAGCACATGATAACAGTAGCCTGCTCCTGAGTGGTACTTGCTATTGTTATACTTCAAGGAATCAATGGCAGATGGATTGTATTTACTTCCATTGTGTGGTCCTTCAGGTCCCAGCCAAGATAGATTTAATTTTCTGATGGAAGAAATATTAATAACTATTCTTGTAATACTAACTGATATTTACTTGACATTTTAAAACTAATAAAAATTAAACTCTCATTAAAAAAATGTTTATATTATATAACAATTACATAAGACAACACACCTTATGCCCAAGGTGGGGGGGATTTGTGTCCATTTATTTGATATGGAAATAAGTCTCCTGAATTTGTTCATTTTATCTAATAATTTTGCAAGGTTTATAGAGAAAATACAATTTCCTGATTAACTTCTAGAAATATTGTTGCCAAATTTATGGCCACTATATCATAACTATATGGTATATATCAATCTATATTACTTTGTTGTTATTATGGTATATATTATCCCATATTTCCTCTGCATTAGAGTTTTAACTTTTGATATCTAAGCATAAAAAGTGTTTATGCATCCTGGTACAGATACATAAATCCTTCAAATTTTCTCCTCTTAAGATTGGAATTTCAATTATTCAATCAACAAATATTGTCTGTCTTCTCCTCTGTTTCCATTGGTCATTTTACTAAATAATAGGTGCATTCTGTGGAAATGTTTCTGTAGAACTCTTTCAAATAAAATCATTGAATTGAAAATGCTCATGTGGAGATACTTAGCACTTTGCCACCAAACAAGGTTAAATGTTATAGGGCAGAGTGTTTGGAAGAGAAGAAGATCCCGAAGCTCCAAGCAGAAGGGCAAACAAGGAGAGGGAAGCCTTCTTGGAGTGCAGAGCTGATTCTGTCTTGTGAACTTTGCTGGGTAGGGAGAACTGACTCTGTGAAAATATGTAATTTTTGAAGTATTTTTTAATCAATGAATTGGTTTTATGGTAATCAATAGGCTTATAAAATTCTTCTATTCACCAATATCTAGGTTTCCAATTATGGGAGTTTCCTTTCTTGCAAGAAGAGCACTACATCCACCCACCTTGTGCCTTTGGCCCAAGGAAAACCATCAGAGAGGATTGTCTGAGCTGAGACTGAGATGGGCATTCTCCTACCACTTCTCTGTGAATGCAGAGCTATCATCAACCTGTATTTAGGCAGCATCCTCTCCTGGTCTGGAGGAAGGATGACATACACTGTGGAAGCACCAGTGATCTGGCTACACAGAGTACAGACTATCATGAATGGAGGGCTAGGGCACAATTCGAGCATCATATAAGATCGAGGATCGAGAAGCATTATAAAAAGATAACAATAGACAACATGCACTTATATTGTTAGGTAAGCACTTTTTAATAGAGTTTGTTTAGCAATTAAAATATGAATGTGGACAAGATTAAATTATAACAATTTTTGTATGGTTTTCCTGTCAATGGTAACCTAAAGCCCACCAAAGAGCCATAAGAAGATGATCACCATCCTTTCAGAGTCACAGAATAAGAAAATAAACTAGAAAAATAAAACTGAGCAAAGAAAGACATAAAAACAAATGTGGCAAGAGTTGTCTGAAATCATTAAGTTGAACTGAAAATTCAGAATAATTCAAGACCATGATTTCTAGTCATTCGAGTGTCTCTATCTCTTCCTTAAGAAGGCTGTAGAGTTTATGAATTAAGGAGTGTTAAGATTTGTGATAATATATGCAGATATTTACTCTGTTTTTCTACTTTGCATAACCCAAGGCTCAGTTTGCTATTTTGCAAAATGATAACAACATCCCTGTCCATAGTAGGTGCTAATGAAGGATAATTATTGTTACTATTTTTATGTGTAAGTGATTTGAGATTTTTAAACTCCCAGGTATGTGTGCCTTCATATTGCTCCTGTCTTTCCATAAGCTTTATTTTCCTAATGCTGAAAAATGGTAAAATGGTCGATTCACACATACCCAGTGTTATTTCTCTTAGATTCTTCCACATCTGGAGGAGAAGTGTGTAGTGGAAAGAGTTCTGTTATAAGTATAAAAAGATAGTGAAGTGATAACATAAGATCTGAGTTACATCAGGCAAGACACTGATCCTTCCTCTGAGTCATGCATCCTTTTTTCTCATATGTAACCAGGTCATTGTGACATTCAAGTCATGTCAGGGATACAGCAACATTTTTACAAGTGTAAAGGAATATTTTGCAATTTTCATTTAGAAGTATTGCTAAATTAAGGTAAATGAGAATAGTTTGGTTACGTGTACTGATCTAACCCAATCAGTTTAAGAACATTAATTATACAAACTTTAACTCAAAAATAAAATAGCTCCACAGAAGTGCATACTTCCTCCATAAATCACTTAGGTACTACTTCTTGAGTATTTCCCTAGCAATTTAATTTAAAAATCTCATAGTATGTAATAAAATAGTATAGATAACATACTTTTCTCATATTTCATGCACATTCTACATGCATCATGGAATGTCTTAGCACAATATGGAAGTAAAAACAGAGAGAATCATTGAAATTCCCTAGTAATCACGACTATTCCTACAGGGTCTCATGAATCCCCTGCTATTCAGAAAAGTAGATAAGTTCACTTGACCTAGTGAGAATTTGTGTTTTGAAAGAGGAAATGGTAAAACCAATTTCTTCAAATATCAGTTATGCTAATTTCCCAAGCAATAGGGATGTTCTTGTGTTATAAGTGATATTATCCCTCCTACATTCATATCAGATGCCACCACTCTCTAGTAAGGAGGTGCATGAAACTAAATATAGTGTGTAACTAAATAAAGAGCAATAAAGTCATAGTTATAAAATCTGATTTCTGGTGCCATTGGTACTTCTGTAGCCCCAGGAGTGTGGACATCGTTAATTGTAAAATATAGGTAGGCATATTTGCTTGCCTACTTCAGGTATTTTAAAAGAATCAAATCCACTAAAATCTCAAAAATCTCAAAAATATGTTGTAAATTAAAAGTACTGCATAACACAATGACTTCTGATGTCATCAATGCTTCTATTATCACTACCATTACCCTTTCTCTTCCCGCCCCCCTTCCTCTCTTTTCTGGTGGGGCAAAAATTGCAGCTTTCATATACTCCCATCTTCTCTTTCCCAAATTAAATGTTGCAATCCTCTGAGCTTACAAATGTGTCAACGCATTCCAGGAAAGTAAAATAAAGCTGTGTTAGACATGGTGGTTCATGACATTTTCATTGTACTAATTTCTAAATAGAAGACCAGATTATGATTCTTGCTGAATGACAAGCCCGATACCACAGAAATCTTGGAACACTTTAGATAATCATAAGCATTGGCTTATTTTTAGTGAAGGGGAAAAGTGTGTCCATTGTGTATTCATCCTCAGTTTCTTCTGATGGTTTGATGATTTTTTTAAAAACTTTATATTCTATATGAATTCAGGAGGATTTAAAAAATGATAACAGGGGCTGGTCTGGTAGTGTAGTGGTTGAGTTTGCATGCTCTGCTTCAGCGGCCTGGGGTTAGCGGGTTTGGATCTTGGGTGTGGACTTAACGCACTGCTTATCAAGCCGTGCTGTTGCAGGAGTCCCACATATAAGGGAGAGGAAGATGAGCACAGATGTTAGCCTGGAGCCAATCTTCCTTGGCAAAAAAAGAGGATTGGCAACAGGTGTTAGCTCAGGACTAATCTTCCTTGCCAAAAAAAAAAAAGAAAAGAAAAAATGTAACAGTCAACATAAGTGGATTGAACAGGATCAAGATGTTTCACATTTGCACAGTCTGGGGATTACCAGGCAGTTAACGTGGTTGAACAAACTATTTGTAGAAAAAGTAGGCATGAGCAGGGTTAAGATCAAGTTTATTTTGGGGAGTGCACAAAGATGAAAACATCAAAGTACTTGAGAGAAGACTTTCCCCAGAGTTTTCATGTAAAATTTAATTGACTATATACAATTTCCTACATGTATGCCTTCATCAGGATAATTTAATATTTGTATAAATAGTAATGTTTTTACCTCTAGATGAGTCAATCAAGTCTTTCCAGAACATTCCTTGGTTTTATGAAACAATATATATTTAGTCCCTTCCATAATTTTCTCTTTCATTAGATTCATTGTTTCTTCCACTATATTTTATGTTAATTTGAAAAATGCACTGTGCACCTTCTGTGACTAATATTTTGTGTTGATAATTAATTTATTCTGACTTTGTCTCTGCTGATCCTGTCTAGCAACCATTTGGGGAATCCAGTAATTAATTTTTCCACTGTATCCAGTTCTTATTTCATTACTGTGTCTGTGAAATGCATTTTTGCCACTCTGTCCACTACACTTATTTTAAGTGATGTCTTGATAAAGCATGATATGCTGGTGTCAAATTGAAGTATTTGACACTTTATGCAGTAATCATAATAATTTCTAGGTCATGAAGGATTTATTTAACCCTGGGTTCTTATTAGACTTAATCCAAATGTTTAAATTCTTTAACTGTCTAACTCTCATGCCATCTCCCTCTCAGTATTTCTTACTCTGTCTTCTTCAAATCCAAGTCCATTAAATGTTTATATTTTTTACAAAAAATATTTTCTTTTTACTAAAGGCTTTTGACATATTTCATAACTCGGTTGTGGAATTGGTCATTTTAGGGGAACATTTATCTCAGGTAACTTCCCAAATATGGGAAAGGAAGTGGGAGTAGTGTCTAGGGACTGATTTAGTGTTTACTTAGTGAATGAGTGACTTTAGATTGCCTAAGTTATCTTTAGTTTGCTTCGTTATCTGTAAAACGAGGTGCCTGCGGTAATCAAAGATTAAGTAGCGTAACACACATAACATGGTTAGTGAAGTACCTGACCCAGAGTAAAGGCTCACTAAGTCTAGACCTCATGGGGGAGCATCTTAATATATCTGAACCCAGGAAAACACAGTCTCAATGGGGCATTTGTCCATTCAAAGAATACTTACTGACCTCCAACTATACATCAAATAGTATGCACTAGCCTCTAGAGGCTAATGACATCATCATAATAATAGGGACATTGACATATTAACAAACAACTGTATGATGAGAAGTAATACAGTGGAATATGGATACAACACAAGTGAAGTGAGGTGAGAAATCTTCCCAGAGTGGTGGTGGTGGTGGTGGTGTGTGTATGGATGTGTATGATGGAATGGGGGAAAGGAGAGACTAGTAGAAGTTAAATAAACATGAAGCTCGAGAGGGAAAAAAGAAGGGTTTGTATTTGAGTTGAACTTTTGAAATATAAATAGAATTTTGCCAAGCAAAGAAAGAGGAAAGTGCAGTCCAAGTAAAGAAAGTAGCACAGATCAAGGTTCGCATGCATATGTGCACACACACATAAAAATGGGAAAATAAAATTGATGCCTATAGATATACGTCTTTGGACCAAGAAGATTAATATATTCTCCACCTGTAACACATAATGGTATCTAGATGAGCCAACTAAGAGGGCTAGAACCAAGTAAGATTATGGAGAAAATAAACAATATCTTTCCCTTGGGCACATACCCATTTGAAATAATACTTATTGCTATCTGGTTGTGAGGCAGATAGTTGAAAGACTGAATGATATGCTGGGTTTTGATTTAATGGGAAGAGTGATTAAGTCTCTGAGACTTCTAAGCTAATGTGGTTCTAGAAAGAAAAGTTACATAATTAAAAAGAAATGTGCTTCATGTTTAAAGGTAGAGAATGTTTTAAACAGAGGGATCATATAATCTTGTCCCAGTTGAAATATTTTGGGAGTGAAAGAGGGTTCTATTAATAATTAAACCATGGAAACTGTCTCAAACACAGCAGTCTTCTCAGTTTCAAAGGAAGTAGTTGCTGAGGTCTGTGTGTGTGTGTTTGTGGGCACCAAGTAAAAGAAGTTTCAGAACAAAAGTGATGATTTCTGCTTATGCATTTTTATCCAATGAAATAACAACAGACATCATGGCATTACTCGGAATAATACTCATGGAACTTGTCACTCAAAGACAAAAGCTAACAAGAGTAATAATTACTATTTTAATGCACTTACTAGAAATGACCAGGTATATAGCCTATATTTAAGAAACAATCAGTATTTCCAAGTGAAACAGTGTCATTGTAATAGACTGTTGTCACAGGCTAATGGGCTCACACTGCCACATAAATGCTAATGCAAAACCAAGACATTTATGGGAAGTGAAAGTTGAGGGTAATCAAAGGATTTATTCTGAAAGCAAGAGAAGCCTAACACAATGCCGTATTTGTGACACTTAGATTTGTTATCCCTTTTGAAGACAAATTCCTTGGCAGCTTATTCCATGCCCTTTTAAAATTTGCATAAACGGAAGAAAAACACAAATCAATGCATATGCTTTTAGGACTCAACAGTTTTCCATCTGAAGAAAAAGTGATAGAAAGAGAGGAGCAGTGATGTTTTTGATCTCTTAAAGCATTGGTGGCGGTGCCAAAGGGAGATAAATTGGAAGCGATTGCTCCAGGATGCCGATCTCCTGGGGCAGTCTCTCACTCCCTCTGGTATAGCTTTTCTTCCCATTGATGCTCAGCTTCTTTTTCTCAGCTCTTCCTTTGATTGCTATCAACACAGCCCCTAACCAAACCTGAGAGACAGTCCTGTTTTAAATACAGATGCTTAGTATGCTGTATTGAAATGCCTGCTTTATGCAAGTCGTCAAATCCTCTCAACCATAGGTTCTTAGTGTCAGTTTACACATTAAAAAAACAAGCCTTAGGGAGTGTAGGTAACGTGCCTCAAAATCTGAGAGCTTACTCATTGCCCTTGTTAATGACCCCTTGATTCTGATTTTGTGCTCTCTATGTGTCTGAATGACAGTGAGTAAGGAAATCAAATTGCTTGTTTTTTTTTGCATTAAGTGCATTCATATTATTTCATTTACTGTTTCCAAGCAGACTAATAATAGTGAAATTTTTCAAATTCATGGACTGGGAGTGTGCTTGTCTTCAGGGACGAAGCAGGATTAATCAGCTGGAATAATTAAAAAGGACTATTAAAGAAAATATCTATAATAGCAAAGGTTTCACTCCCATGTAATTTATGGGACTGGAAAGCTTAAAACTTATCTGCATTTATTTTTGTGACCTAAATCAATTCAAGGACTAATATTTACTTCATCACTCACATTTCAAGCAGGAACATCCCAGTAATTTTTACTTTATCTTAACTTTAAGGCTAGAAGGGCAGATGAACAGATACAAATACAATTGCTGCTCATGGTCCCTTTCACAAATTCAAAGCTGTTGGATGAGTAGAAAAGCACTATAGAAATTATATTTTCTTTGTTGAACCTCTTCAGCCAAGTAAAATAAAGTACACTTAAGATGAACTGAATATTTTTCAAAATGTTTTAAAACTTTTCTACCAAGATTCCTGGAAACATATCAAACATATCAAGGCTTTATTTATCAATGAAAATATACCTTACAGTTCAATTTAGGGAGGTATGTCTCAGAGAGATTAACTAGCTGAGTCTTTGGAGTTATCAGCTTATTATTTTCACCCTGATTTACTGAAAACCTGCCACTGAGTATGTTTGTTTTAATTATCTATAGATCCATAGAAAACGTGTTTTACTCCAATGGGCTGTTATTTTCCCCAAAGGGTTTTCATTTAAGATTGACAATTTGAGCTCATATTTAGACCTCCTGAATAATTTTGCTATAATCTACAGGTACAAACTACTCAAATTCTTAACTGAATTGCCTTTTGCTATTTCATTTATTTCTCCTTTCTTCCAACAACTGCTTGAAACACAATGAGTAATGACAAGTACTATGCTTGTGAGTTTTAAAAGTATGAGGATCAAAATATAGAATTTCACCAGTCATATAATCATAAACTGTGTATTGTACAATGCACATTAAATATTTAATCTGGTTACAATCAAAAGCAGCATATTGGGGTTTTTGTTTGTTTGTTTTGTACAAATAAAATATCCTTCAGCTTTTTTGACAAAATTATACAAAGTTGAATTTTCAACACAGCAAGTGATCCCACAAGGTAATTGATTTCCAGTTGTGAATACAGAGCTAATTTGAATGTTTTAAAAGCAGGACTATTGTCTCTTAATATTCTACATGCTAAGTCAATATCATTATGTGAAAATATGTATTCCATACACTCCATACTTTTGTTAACCTCAGTGGAAATTATGTCGACAAATTTGCTGGCTTTTCTTGTAGGCAAAAGAAAATAAAATAGCATATGCCCAATTGTTAGCCTGAATGTGGAAGAATACAATGGTTTTCCTACAGTTACTTGAAGGTATCACGAGTAAGCTTAGAGGCCAAGACAGGTAACTTGACGTGCAACCTTTTTTCAGTCAAAATCATAGATGAAGTGAGCTTCTGTCCTTTTTGTCTTGGAGTCTAATCCCCAAGCACCTGTTGGCTCTTTATTGACAGGGCCATTTCCTGCCCTCCTGAGATATGCAAAAACTCTAGACTGTCCTGTCTACCACCTTTCCTTCAAAACCTCTCACCTCTCAAAGAACCGCTTTCTTTAAAGCCAAGAGCTGATTGGCATGGGTTTGGCATTACTGGGTGGTAAGAGATCAAATGCATAAAAGTCAAGCTGACATGACTTAAAATCCTAACTCTACATCTTACCTTGTTCATAGGTAAGTTATCTACGTGCCTCAGTTTCTCCTCCCTTAAAATGAGATGAAAATGCTTGTCTAGCAGGGCTATTGTGGAGATCTATTGAGATCACATTCGAAAATGCTCGCAGAGTACCCAGCTCAGAACAATAACAGATGTTTATTGCACTTCTACTATCTGGTACTTAAGGTGTTCTAAAAGGTTAATCAGCTCAAACCCCCATGCCTGGCAATGTCACTTTTGCACTATTAAGAGATCTTCTGGTGTAGAATAAAAACTCATAGAAAAACAATTTACTTACAAGTGTATCTGACAGCACATGTTTCTATGCTCCCATGATGAAGTGTGTCTATCCCCGTATGGTAGTGATCACATCAAAGGACATGATTTATACTTGTGCATGTCCTTCATAGTCCAGGGCAACCTCAGTGCTGAATAAACCTCTACCTTCCAGAAACCTCAGCTCCCGGCAGGCCCTGAGCCAGTCCTGATGAATCTGGCAGTATATAAGGAGTCTTGCTCCACCAACGAGATTATGAAAGGGAAAAAGATCCTTCCGATTTACCAGCACCAAACTGAATTCAAACTTGGCAAAGAAGGCAGCTGTAGGATCGCTACTTCCTTTCTTTTTCCTGTGGCCCTCACTGCCAGCATCTACTAAATCCTTGACACAGTATAGATATTTGATGACCATTGAAAGAATAGCACTTAGCCATAAAATAATTGTAGAAGAACTGAATTTGTATTTTATGGAAACATTTCATTCTTTCAAACAGTTATTTGGGGCTTGTCTTTGTGTTGGATTTTCAGGATACAGGATCGAGGGGCTACGGCGCCTCACAGCTTACTACAAAGAGAACACAGCCTATGTGTAAAGAGAGAACATAATTAGGACATTATAAATTACATAGATGGATAGACAGATAGATAGATGATAGATAGAGAGACAGCTGGATAGATAGATGATAGATAAGTGATAAAGAAATAGATGATAGGTAGATAGATGATAGATAGATAGATGATAAATGATTGGTAAATAGATAGATAGCTGATAGTGAGATAGAGAGATAGATGATAGATAGGTAGACAGATAGACAGATAGATAAAGAGAGAGAGAGAGAGAACCGTGACTTGGTAGTGATAGGTAGACCCTGGTAACAGATCACAGAGGAAAGTGTACTTACTCCTAAAGAAAACTTTGCATCATGACCTCACGTTCTTGTATCCTGGCTTCATCAGAATCCTTACATTCTAAGAAATGAAAACACTGGTCATTGCAGAGAGCTGAGTGTCGTCTACTCTGGGGTGAATATGGAATAAGGAGGTAAAGGGGAGGAATAAAAATTAGATGGGTGGAGAAATTCTGGAAAACATAAATATTAAAAAGACATCTCTAGAATAGAGTCTAATGAACTTTCAGTGAACTTACTTCTTCTGTTACCCAGAAATTATCTGCAGTGTGAAGAGTAAGAGCAGCTAATCAAGGAGGCATTGAGAGGCCCTTCATTTCAAGGGCTGCACCAGGCAGATGGTGAATAACATGATGATCTGCCCTTAACTTCAACTCCAAACAAGAGAAGTCAGAAAGCGGGAGGGTTGTTTTCTCCATTTTCCCTATGCCTTAGAATAAAGAGAAGCTGTCAAAACTTCATTAAAGCATCAGCTCTTCAACGGACAAAGAATCTGGAATCTCAAAAATACAACTATTTGCAGATGTCTTTTCATTTTCCACACCTGACAGAAAGAGAGCAAGGATTATAAGAGCAGATTATATCTATGACTGGACAATTACAGCTCCATTCGGGGTATTTCATCATCATTCTAGATCTTCATCAATTGTCTCAACATCCTTATAACTAGCTTATTTATTACTATTAATAATAAAAAGCTGTCATTTATTGAGTATCTACAAAGGACAATACGAAGTGCCTACTGTATGTCAAGCAAGTTACATGTATCATCTTATGTGACTTTGTCAAAACTCTGTAAATTGTATTACACTTATTTAGTATGGATGAAGAAAAAGGGTCTCACAAGGTTTAAATAACATTTCCAAAAGGTCATGGGGTTTAGGACTTAAACTAAGGTCTGCCTGACTCCATGGCCTCCTTGTGATGATATACTTTCATTTTCATTTTAAACATTATCTGATGATGGCACTCTGAATCCTTCATACTTCAATGAAACAGTCAGGAAATATTCAAAAGACATTTGGAAGTAGATGCCTGCATCCTGGCTTTGACATCCTGGTCTAATCTACAGAGTCTTTGAGAGAGATCACTGTAGTGGGTGCTCTACCAAGTACCATCTTCACCTCCCTGCCCCATGTGCTCAGCGACAAGGCATCTCCAGTGTCCATATACACAGGTGAGCTGATGGCAGAGGAAGAGGAGGCTGCTTGCACAAGGAACAGCCCCACCCCCAAGGGCCAGGCTCTTATGAGATCCACTTGTCTGGGAGCAAAGCTGCTGGGAGCCCCAAACTTCAAATAGGTTGAGAAGGAAAGGAGAGTCCCTGGAAGCAATTCCAGATGTCACCTCATGACCAGACTCAGCTTCTGTGCTCTCTGTCTCTTCAGAAAACTTCAGGGCCCTTGCTAACTGACCTAGATTGTTTCCCAGCTTGGCTTGTGTCTTAAGGAAACTTAAATCCACCCGCATGCTCACCACATGTCAGGGACTGCGAAGCAAGTTGCTGGGAGTTGGGTGGGGAGGACAGTAACACGATTATCAGCCGACCATGAGTGGTCCTGTCCTGGTTCCTGGAGGGGTTTTCAGTCCTCAGACTCATGGGATGTGGGCACACTAGGAGAGAGCTGGAATTATAAACTATGTGTCATAGCAGAGACAAGTTTAAAGCATTAACAAAAAGTGTGGTGGTAGTTAATTTCTACTAAGGATATCAAGAATGGCTTTAGAGAAGACATGATGTGGCCATAAAGAAAACTGGAAATTGTCCATGTAAAGAAGCTGGGAGAGGGCTGGTCCAGTGGCGTAGCAGTTAAGTTCATGTACTCCACTTCGGGGAGGCCAGAGTTTGCCGGTTTGGATCCTGGGTGTGGACCTATGCACCACTCATCAGGGCATGCGAGGTGGTATCCCACACATGGGAACTAGAAGGATGTACAACTATGACATACAACTATCTACTGGGGATTTGGGGAGAACAAAAGGAAAAAAGGAGGAAGATTTGCAACAGATGTTAGCTCAGGGTCAATCTTCCTCAAAAAAAAAAAAAAAAGAAGATGTGACCAAGCACCTGTCAGCCCCTTGCACCTCTCATTAATAAAAAAGTTGGGGGAACCTATCTAGGGTCAAAGGAATTCCACAGGGAAAAGCGCTGAGACATTAAGATATCCAAGACTTTATGGAAAACATTGGTTGTCTTCTTGGAGAGAAAAATATTAATAGTTAAGGTTTATTGAATATATGGTATATGTCAAATGTATCTGCTAAATGCTTTAAATACATTATCTCATTTATTCTTCATAACAAACTCTCAAGTGGATGCCACAAGTATCTCCATTTTATTGATAAAGAATGAAAGCAGAGAGGGGTTACCTAATTAGACAGAGTCACACAAATACGAAAGAGTGGACCCAGTTAACCCAGCCCCATGTGCTCAGAGCCAATGAGCTTGACCTCTGTGGTAGAAGAAGGTGCATCTCTGTGAGGGTGTGTGGGACAAGTGGGAATTACGACATATCAGACAGCTCAGAGCTCTTTCTCATGCATTCTAAGTTGAGTTTCTTGCTCCAGAAGTTCTAGCCTGATCACAGTGAGGGAAATCTTGGGCTTATCTTGGTCACCATCTCTGATTAAAAATAATTGAGCTGACCTTCCTCACTTCAATAGGTTTATGTGAAAAGATTTCAGATTTCAGAAAGTGTATAATACTTTCTAATTCTTTATTGGATTTAAATATATATGTGAGTTTTCCTATATTCCTCATTACAAGAGTAGACTCGAAACCCATTAAATTTAGCTATCCACAGTAAATAAGCTACTATGGTAGACCAATTATTATATTCCAAATGCAGTGCATGACTATTGAAAGCAAGGATGTTAAATACTTTTAGTGGCTCCGTACTGTGTGGCTGAAAGAACTAAGTGGAGTATTACTTGCAATAGCAAGTGCTCAACCAATATCTAGTGGAAGGAAGGTAACTCTTCATAATTTCTTAAAGCAACTCTTTATTTATGTTGATTTCTGTTGGTTGACTTAAGACATGATCCCATGAAAGGATTTGCCAACTGACTAAAACAGAACCTTCCGATCAACTGCAAGTTGAGTATGCTGGCTGACTCTGTACCCTAGTAAGGTTGCATATACAAACAGTAAATCTTGCTCGGATTCATGTTCATCACTTAAGGAACCCTGAAGTGTCTTTCTTGATGTAGATCCTCCACTCCACAGTAGTCACTGACTTTTCTCCACTGCCTTAGAGTCCGGAAGAGTTTGTCTTTGGCCCCCATTTTTATGAAAATAGCTCCGGGATGCAATATCACACTTGACCAGTAGGTGCCACCATCAACCACATGATTTTTAAATTTGAATCCTGGAGATTTTTAAATGAATTCTTTCTGTTTCTTGTTTATGCAAATGGCATAAAGCAATGGCTACTCTTATAAACATCTAATTCATACAGATAAAACTAGGATGTGTTAGAAGGTCAGATTTAAACTTATATTTTAAGAGAATAGTATTTGAGTTTGGTAAATAGAGGGAAGAAAAATGTTTAGAAGGTAGGAAGTAAAATATGTACTGAGTGTACATTATATACTAGGCACATTAGGTATTGGGGATTGAAAAATAGGTAAGAAGGGGCTGGCCTGGTGGCATAGTGGTTAAGTTCTCGCGCTCTGCTTCAGTGGCCGGGGTTCGCAGTTTTGGATCCGCGGCGCAGACTGACGCACCACTTGTCAGCCATGCTGTGGCCACATCCCACATAAAGGAGAGGAAGATGGGCACAGATGCTAGCCCAGGGCCAATCTTCCTCAGCAAAAAGAGGAGGACTGGCAGCGGATGTTCGCTCAGGGCTAGTGTTTCTCAGAAAAACAAGAAAGAAAAATAGGTAAGAATTTTACCTAATATTAAAAATGCAGTATCTGTGGGGACACATGAATAAATTAAGGGATATAATCAATATAGGTTTAAGTACTAACAATAGTGTTAGGAAACTTATGGAAATTTTCACAGAAGAAGCGAAATTTGAGCTAAGTTTTGGAGGATCAATAGGTGAAAAAGATAAGACCATTCTGAGGACAGGAATAGCCAAAAAGGAAGGAAAGTAAGATGAGTGCAAGCAGAGCAAGGACGGAACAGTCAGGGAGCCGGGAGTGAAGGAGGAAGTAGCTAGATAATGTGAAAAAGGGGGAAAAATTGGGGGAATGAATTATGAAATTTCTTACGTGCCAAACAAAGTACTTTGGACATTGTCCTACAGATATTAGGAAACTAGGAGTCACTTATTTTCTAGGAAGATAACTCTAGAAGCAGTGTGCAGGATGGACTTGAGAAGGGGGGAGTTCAAGCCAAGGACAGCAGATGGGCACTTATTCTTCAGTGCAAGAGAGAAGAGACAGGACTGAGTTACAACAATGACAGAGGGGATAGAAAGGAGAGGCTATAATAGAATATCTTTTGGAATTATATTTGACAAGACTGAAAGATTAGCAGACATTTGGTCCTGTCTAAAATTCCATAAGACATTTGGTCCACACCAAAAGGTCCTTGACATTTGGTCCTGTCCACAATGTCTATGAGCATGTTTGGTACAAGCCAAATGATTTTGGAGAAGACCACATATCAAGGACCTTTTGGCATGGACCCAATGTCTCCAGGGCCGATTTGGACAGGACCAAATATGATCAGATATCAAGGACCTTTTGGAGTCTCCATGGCCGTTTTGGACAGGACCAAATATGACCAGATATCAAGGACCTTTTGGTGTGGATCAAATGTCTTATGGACATTTTGAACAGGACCAAATGTCCTGTAAGGGTCTGGAGACAGGTTGGTCATGAGGAGGGATAATACAGAGAGCTAACAGTCTAGAAGACTCTGAGATACTAATTCAGGAAGCCCAGCACATGGGAATAACATTAATTAAGATAAATAAAACAAGAATTAAGACCAGTTATTTTGGAAGTGGGGTGGGGAGTAAATTCAGGCTTATCTATGCTGGATTGCAGATATCTATGAAACATTTAGATAGAACAAATCCACTGGAGATATGGAATATGAGAGTATGAAGCTAGGAGAGAGAGATTTTGGAATTATCCAAACACAAGCTTTATCATCCAAGCTTTACACATGAGTAACCTGATTTGCCCACATTATCAATTTTTAATAAACATATATAAGTTTATGTTTAACGGTTAAAACACTATTTTCTTTTATCTGCCAAAATGGATTTCCTTTGATTTCGGTCAGTTGGTTTCAGTTCAACGTTTACTAAATACCTCCCACCTGGTAGACACTGCTGGGCACTGTAGCCGCGATAGTGAGTAGTTCTCAACAGTGTAAAGTCTCACGGAGGATCCAGACATGCAAACATTTATAAGTCGAGCCAGCCCCAACTGTCCTGGTCACACTGTGCTGGTTGATTTAAATGCACATCTTTTTCTCTTTTGGGAAATTTTCTTAACAAACTATGACTCCAAAGAGGGAAAATATCATTTATTTTCAGAGAATTCATTGAGTGCCTTCTAGGTGTAAAGCATCCTACCAGATGCCAAGTGGGATGTGAAAAATAAAAGGTGACGTTACCTGCCTTCAAATGAGTTTGCGGTTTAGAATGTGAAACATGCACACGTAATGCAAGAATAGATCAACCATTAGAGTTTCAGGTTTCCAATTTTCAAAATAGGTATAATAAGGCTACTTTAAAAGCAGAGTTATTTAAATTGTTAATTGTGAATTGATTCAGGCATTCATTTACCTTGAGGTATTAGATAGGTTAATTAACTACCATGACTCATTTTTCAAATTATAACACGAAGACTAATTTTCCTTACCTTCTGCTTCTAAGATATTAATTAATACATTCTAACATGGCACCATTTCCACATCCTATGAACATTCACACGTACAGCAATACAGCATCTTGGCTTAGGCAGGATTGTTATCACAAGCTAGTGGGAGAGATTTGTCCAAATTTCCCTTAAGTGCTATTCCACAGGACTAGCTCTCTTGAATAAGGCAGACAGGTAACATGAATCATGCATATGCTAATTGTAATAAATAATGAAAATATTTAGACACAGTGAGGTTTGAACTTGAACTTTATGAATAAATGTTGATTAGTATGCAGTACAAGCAGTATACTCTGCTTTTGTTCTTACTCTTAAAAAGCAGTCATTACTAAACGATGCTTTGAAATTTTACAGCTGTTCGCTCATCTCTCCGTTTCTACTTTTCTATCCTGGAGCAAAGAAATCACAGAGCTTCCACCTTGAAATATCAACATATAGGTCTTCATGTGGACCTTGACGCATGTATGGAAGCACTGATGTAGACAGGCCCCAAGTTAGTTTTCAGCTGATTGAAACAAGGTGCCATCTACAGCTGAGATGAGCACAATGCACAAAAACCATCTCTGCCTCCATCTGAGAGCAAGACCACTGCAGAGAGCTCTGACTGCAGAAGCCCACCCCAATGACGGTTGCAAGGAAATCCTCAGTAACAGAGATAACATTTTTTCTATTAAGACTACTCTAGCACTTCCACCCCTGCATTTTCCATAAGAAGTGAAGTAAAGAATCAGAAGACTTCATGAAGATGGAGAGTTTGTAAAAGACCATGCAGCAAGACAGTGCTCTAGGACAGAAGAAGTGTTAATAAATTAGGGATGCAATAAGCAATCTCATTTCTAATAGATCCAAATGATTTTGTCTAAACTGAAAAGTGACAGAGGCATCTCAAAGATGATCCATGAGGCACTGGCTCTGAAGGCAGCAGTAGACAGCTCCATGCTCTGTCCTCCATCTGACCCCAGGAACCTAAGGCAAGATGAGTGGCGTGACAATGAAGGTGTGGAGGGGCTTTGTCGGTAACGACAATTAGTGAAAATATATGAAAATGAGGGAAAGTAGTTTTAAAGCAAGGCCGCGGTGCAGCTTTGTGCAACCTTTAAAAAGTTTGTTTTTGTGCCATTTTCTCCCTTTCTTCAATCCTTTAAAATCTCATTGGGGTTCCTTCTAGGTTTTATTCACTAATCATTGAACAGATAGTGTCAGAGTGTTAATATATGCCAGTCACTGTGCTAACATAATTGTTCATAAAATAAAATTAAAAGTGCAGTTCTGCCTCAAAGACTATGCAATCAAGTAGTAAAGACAAAAAAAATAAATAGATGTTTACTACTATAGGTCCTATGATAATTGAGCACAGCGCAAGGCAGAGGAAGAAGGCAAGAAAACCTCCTGATGGAGGCAATTAAACAAATGGGGTTCTGTGGTCTCATCCCTTTACCTGAATAGCACAAAGCATTTCATGCCCCTTATAGCCTTCCTACACTGCAGTAGGGGTGCATGCTGAGCGAATTTTCATAAATAATCAACTTGTGTTTGGGTGGATTGAAGCATGCTATTGCAAAAGTGCTCTAATTGTAGATCTATTGCAGACTCGGGGGGGAATGAGATGCATTTATAAGGGACCTTTATTCTCAGAGGGAATTTCCTTATGTCTCCCTACCCTGAACACCATGCTGTCAGCTCACATTAAAACGAACAACAGATAAGCTGATCAGGCTCTTGAGTTCAGTGTTAACCAATGCTCCCCGCCAAAACTGAGGGTTTCCCTTTGAATGTGACACTTCTCGCTTTTCTTGCTCTATCTCCAGCATCAATCTTATCTTTTTTCCCTCAGCGCCTACAACTTAAGCTTTAAGCTTACACAAATCACACGCTTCTATTTTACAAAAGACAATATTTCTGACAAATTTGAACAATCCATGATAAATTGTTTCTAGCAATTACTTCAGCCTAAATAGGCTTTCTGAAAATTCAAACTGGCATCCTTTGAAGCTCCTGGAATTGATTTCTTGCCTGACTCCAGATTTCTGACCTCTTGTTTCATTCCCTTGCCTCAGTTTCCTGATTCCAACTCTATGACTTCTTTGAAAGCCATGTGTTGTGATTGAAACCACTCTTCTTTTCTTTATCACGTTCAAAGAAGGAAACTTGATCATGATCTATTCTCAAAATGTAAACCTCCTTGTAATAGAAAACCTGACTTCAATCTTTCAAATGCTTAGCCACCCATTTATTCATCTACTGGCTGATTGTCAATAAAAAGACAAGAAATAAACTAATATCTGCAAAGAATTTAGACAAGCAAGAAAACATACTTTATAATTATGCCCAAGTATCACACCACATTTACACATTTTATTTCTCATCTCTGGTACTACAAAAAAATGGCCACTGACACTTAGAATGACACTCTGAACACACTGAAATATCTTAAATAAACTAAAGAATTTGATTCTGTCCAGTTCAGGATGCTGCCCCTTCTTCCAAAAGAATGGTCTTTACTATTAACAAGTGTTAGCTCCAAGAGATGAAGTAAAATAACTAGTTTCTGTTTAAAACTTCAATTCACAAGAATTTTTGCTCCTTATACATACTTGGACATGAACTTCATGGACACAGAATTCAGAATTCTCAGTTCTCCTCTCATGAAGTAAAAGAGAGATACCATTTTTGGTGCTGAATTAATGCTTACAAACTTTATTGGCCTCAACGTTTTTAAAATGTTCCATAAAAAAACATAAACACTGGAAACCTTTTTAAATTAAATATCCTTAAGAATCTTATCAGGGAAGTTGATGTTTGCATGCAAGAGAGTGTCCTCTGAATTCTCTGTGTAGCACCAACTTCTCCGAGCAAAGAGCCTACCTCATTCATTTCTCATGAATATCACTCTCTGACAAAGACCCTGAGATCGAAAGTCTTCAGTGTGTACAAGTGTAATATGGGACTGTAGAACCTAAAAGCCCTTTCTATCTTGCAAGCAAAAACCCTAGTCTTGGCTTCTCACCTGCTGCTGTTCACAGAGCCCTGGGACCTGCCTCTTTATCAGTGCACCCAACCCCATGCATGGGAAGAAACTCCCCATTCACTGAGAGCCTGTTGGGGTACCTCACAGTCATGGGGTCTTTAGGGTATTCTGCAGATCCCCACACCTGTGCCACAGCCTTTGCATTCGTCCCTTCAAACCACCACTGATGGCTCCTGCGTCTTTCAGTCAGAGTGTCATCTAAAGGCAAAGCAGTTCATGGAAATGGTCACATCTTTGGACCAAAATCCTTAAGTTCAATCCCAGCCTTATGGTTAAATAGCTGTGTGAACGTAGGCAGGTCCCCCGGCCTCTCTGAACCTCAATAACAGCATCTGTAATACAGAGATGATAATAATAATGGTCTTGTCTGCCTTGCATGATTGTTCCAAGGGTTAAGTTAGAAATATATGTGGGAAAGCTTTACAGACTGTAAAGAGACACAGTACGAATTATTGTTGAATCCTTCCCTTGGCTCAGAATGAATTCTTGATACCAGGTCAGTAACACACATTAAGTGTCCTGTGTGAGGGGCTGGACAGTACGATGGTCAAGGATCTGGGCATTGCGGGCACACAAATTTGGTTTTAAACCTGAACCCTACACTAACTAATTATGGTATATCAGGCAAGTTATTTAACTTCTCCAAGCTGTAGCTTCATTCCTTACAAAACTGGGATGGTGATGTCAATCTATATGATTCTTGTGAGAAGTGAATTAAATAATAAAATATTGAATAGTGCCTAAAACACAGTGAAGATGCAATTAAGATATCTTATTTTTGCACAGCCTCGTATATTCACAGCAGGAATCTGCATTTTAATCCAGTTACACTGTTAGTGTCTCTATCTTGGCCACTAGACATAAGCGTCTTGAGTACAGAGGCCATAGATTTTAAGTTTTGCTTTTCCGTCACTTGGCCCCGTGCACGAGACTTAACAAGTTAGTTAATAGTCAGTACGTACATGTTAAATGCTGCTAAGTGAACAAGCAAACAAACAAAGACAACCTGTGTAAAGAGTTGATAGTATATATAGTAGAACATAGAGTATACATACTAGAACGTTCTCTCTAGTAAAATGCCGAGAAGTTTTACGAGAGTTATGAGTTTGACCCACTTAACACAGACCAAAGACACTTGTGCAGATGCCAAGGAATATACTCTTCTTGCACTATTTCCAGTGGAAAAATCAGTAATGTCTTCCTGAATCAAAATATGTTTTATTGTTCCTCTTTCTCTTCTATTCAGGGCACCCATTTTAACGCTCTTTGCAATGGAATGATGATAACCACACGAAATCTAACAGATTACTTGCTGGGAACATTGAATACACGTTGAAAATATTTTATATTAACAACTCATTTGTTTGAGATTACAGTTGGTACCAAAGACACATACAACACATTTTTGTCGTATATGGTGAAAAGTCACAGTGAATTAAGATGTAGTGATACGACATTTACTGGAGGAACGCCTTGCAAAATAAAATTCCCGGAGAAACAACGTATAAAGAAACATCATAAATGTAATAAAATATGACTCAAAAAGACAGAATTACACTACCAACCAAAAGGTGCTGTACTCTCTGAGCGATCCGTCCCATTGGAGCATTTTATTACTACTAGGCACACACGTGAGAGAGCCTTTTATGGTATTTCCTCTGTAAACTACTTACAACCTCTCTGGCCACTAAGAAAATAAACTACTGTAATGCCCATGTCTTCATGCATGGAGGTTTTGCATCACATTGGTTTGGCTGAAGAATTATTAGTAATAATGACCACTACTAAGAAAAATAGACACTGTTCATTAGTGCCTAACATTCTCCCGTCTCAATCACCACCAATACCTTAAACTAGAAACTAGTGTCCCTCACATGTGAGCAAGAAAATTTAAACAATTTGCCTAGACTGGTGAGAAACACATCCTTTTAGTTGGAAGTTTGTTGTTTGCTCCCTGGCCACACATTGTCAACACTGACATTTTTTCTTTAATGATTTACACCAATAGCACCTGTTTTGAAGGACTTTTGTTTACTGCAGAAACAGCATTGCAAAATAATTGGCTTTATCACATTTATTACTGAACACATATATAAACAAGGATCAGAGCTTCTCTTCTCCTTGTGAAAGCAGACGTTATACACTGACAGAATTCTAGCAAAAAGGAGATGTGATGCTTCATTTTGCCAATGCAACCTTTAGTATTGATTAATGTATCATTTTCCTTAAAATTTTACAAAATATTGGGAACATAATCGCGGCCTTATTTTACTGTTGGAACTACTCTGTTTAAAGGGACTACGTTTGGAACCATTGAGATTTCTGAAGGCAGGGGCCATACTTATTCTATGTTTTTTATTCTAAAAACATAGCAAATCCCTAGCACATGTTGGCTGCTCACTCTGTGTTGGATGAATGAGTGAATGAATGAAATAGCACTGGATAAATCATTAAATCATCTCAAATAAAATAAAATAATGCACCATACGTAAGAGAGAGGTCAACGGCAAACCATGTAAACATTACACTGAACTATAAGTAAGGGATTTAAGGAACGACTCATAATATTTCAGAAGCTAAAGTTTAAGATTAAAGCTAGAAAAACCTTAACCATGACATTAAAATAAATATTTGTCTCCTATATCTGGGTACTCTTTGGAGGTGCTGATGAAAAAATGTGTTTATAAATCAATGAATATTATTGTTATAAATGTATTTTGTTCTTCTTGAAATCATAGGGGAGCACTAGAAGGAACACTTGAACACTAGGAACAGAGGGAGAGAGCTTTCAGTCAACATGTAAATTTACTGGACACCACCTGCTTCAACAGTGTATTAGAGTCAGAAAGTGTTGGAAGCCACCATCTAGGCCCTCTTAGAACTTGCGGTACTATTGGAAAGACAAGCCATATACATAAGAAAAGATTTGTAACAATAAAAACTTAAGTTATTGCGTATGGGAATTAAGGGTAAAAAGGGAGTCAAAGGTGAATTTTTATATAAATGTGAACTTTCCAAATCGATTGGATTTTGCCTTCCATTGAAAAACTATTTGCCAACATTCTCTAATGGAATTCTCATATTTAACTTTGCCTTAAATTAAACTTGCTATTTTACATGTAGTTTTTCTTTTTCCTTTTGCAATCTATAGACCTTCAAATGTAAGCCCAGCTCTAATGATTTTTATCTCCTGAACTACTTTGTGTTAACCTTTCATGAGTTGCCCGATGTGATGGCTAATTTAAGAAAAAGACTTACTGACAAAGGTATCAAGTATCTACTTAGAGTCAGCACAACAGGCTATAGCATAGCAACCCTATTCATTACAGACCACGCAGGTCCCAGGTGCAGGGAAGTGGGACAGCTGCATGCAAAATCCAACCCAGTAGGTTTCCACTCTTTGTGGGCCAGAAGCACCTATAGTCCACAGGAATTCTATTAAGGAGGAAGCATTCAAACTCTGATCGAATACCTTGTAGCTACCTGGTACTATCCTGTGCTTTCACTAATATATTATTATTTATTCCTTGTAATAACCTTGAAAAGCAGAAATTAATACTTGCATTTTACATAAATGGTAACTGAATTTCAAAAAAGTTAAGTAACTTTCTCAAAGTAGCATAGCTCCTAACTCAAAACTTTTGCTGTTTTGCTTAAAGTCTCAGCAATAGAACACTAGAAGTGTAGAACTGAAACGAACTTTAAAGGATATGTAATCCAGGGTTAGCAGATACACAGGAAACATGACCACCGGGGATGAAAATAAGCAGACTCCCCTTTCCTTGGTCAGAGATGCTTGAATAGTGGATGTAAACACTGTACTTCAGGAATCCACTAGCATTGGAGTCAAGTTAAGAGAGGTGATGCTAATCTGCCATCCTAGGGCTAAATCACAAAGGGTGTGGGAACTGAGAGTCAAAAAAATTAATAAGCATGCCCAAGGTTACACTGCTAGTCTGCTTCTCTTGGTAGAAATATTCCTAACCACTACAATGCCCTCATAGATGGAGGGGGCAATTTCCTACATACTGTGATTCCAGGGATTATGATAATGCCTCTCTAACCAAAACTGTCTCATATATAGCCTATTACATGTGCTAATATTTCTACCATTAGAGATTCACTCTAGAGGCTTAGAAATTAACAGCTTATATACACTGGGGAAGAGACCTTAAGAACTCTTGGTTGTTTTCAAGTTTTACTTGATGATTCTTTCCTGACAGTGCATTTTGAGATTTTAGAACCAAAAAAAAAAAAAAGAGAGAGAGAGAGAAAGAAAGAAATTGCATATAAGGGGAGGAAACAATATTTGTCCACCTAACTCCTCATCTCTGGTCCAAATCCTTTCCATCCATTTGGCACATTGGAAATGAGTTACCCATCTCCATGAAGCCCTATGTGCCCACCCCTCTATGCTCCAGCCAGAAGGATCCCACTACCTATCCCATCCTATAGTTATTTGGGTACATGTTCTATCTACTCTTCCAGAATAGGATATTCTGTTTTTCTGACTGCCTACCACAGTGCCTTGAGCGTGCATTTAAAATGTCTCTACTCAGAATTTGTTGAATGAACAAACTGATAAAACATAACCTGGGAGCAGGGAAGGCACTGAAGATGTGATAGTTGTGTGTGGAGTCAGTTGTGGCTCACATAGCCTCAGCATAACTCTCAGCCAGCTAGCTGTTTTCTGGATGCACCAAGGGGAAGTTCAAAAGCTAAGGAAGAGAAAGCTGTTATTGAAATATGTGCGTGTCTCATGAATCAGCAAGAAGGATGAGCTTGGGATGCATTTGAGAAGGGTGATCTTAGCATACAGACTATGCTCACTGCATGCATGTAAGATGCTTCAGTTTTTTATCCATTAGAGATAAAAGGAGTCCACACAGTGTTTATGTAATCTATGACATTGATTTACAAGTTCTGTTTTTTCTACCAAATATGAATCATGTTCTACTATATATGGCACTGTTAAAAAAAAAAAAGGCATTAATTGTAGCCACCTGGTAATTACAAGTAGTACTCTAAAGTTGCATTTCCTACAAAGCTAGCATTTTTGGACTTGATGTTTATGTTTACCTAAACATCCCCAAGCAGCAGTGGATAGGCCTTTGATTGAATCATTTATTGCAGAAAATATCAATGGAAAGGGACTCAAGCCCTTCCCAAAGGAAATTAACAAATCTGAATATGGATGCTAAAGCTTTCACCCACTCCTTTTATTTTGGATTCTTATTTACTCAGCATAATGCCATCTTTTCGCTCATAATCGCTTCAATCAGCACTCTTTGCTGCTTCAAGGTCAGGACTGCCTGCTGTGACTGTCTTGCAATTCAATAAGTAGCCATAAGGGGGATGCACAAAATTAATGTACACAGACAGCTCTTTCTGTATCTCCATTTAATAAGCATCTCTTCTAAACAACTCACACACAAAAACTCTTTCTTAGGGCCAAAAGGAAATACTATTTACCCATTATTAGTTTAGACTCTAAAGACTCAATAACAATGATAATAATAGTAATTAATATTATTATTTATAAATCATCTCAGCAATGTCCTATTCAATTTCCCAGGCAAATCCATTGCTTAATAAAAGTTTTCTGATTTATAGGACAATTCAAACCAGCCTTTAAAACTTCAGTACACTAAGACATATGCCAGTATTGCATTTACCTAACAGTATTATACATGTCGTATTGGTTTTATTTAGCTTTGCATTTCCTAAATTGACACGAGTCAACTTGGAAAACTGTAAAGCTTAATAAGTAGATCAGACCTATGGCATTAAAATTTTTTCACATGATATCTAGTATTTTCCATGCATATTTATGATATAAATTCTATAAAATAATGGAAATGCATGCTATCGTGTGTGTGTATGTGTATATATATATATAGCACATATATATAGCATGATATATACCATATATATTATATATATTATAGCATGCATTTATATATATATTTATATATATATGGTATATAGACACATGATTGTCCCACAGGTGGCACTATTAGCATATTAAAATTGTCACTAAGAATACTCACTCCTGCTGAGAAGTAAAGTATAACAAATTATTATAGAAACAATTTTTGGCCACATATTTGGTAACTATACTTGTCATTATTGCATTTGATAAAAATTAAACAAAACAATCAAAAGTGTCAGAATTAAAACATGAACAGATTAACGCACTGGGGGTTTTCTTGATGCAGACATTACCCAGCCAGGGCATATGCATCAGTATACACACACATCAGACACATTATTATTTCTCATATTTGATATTTCTTTTGCTTTCACAAAGAATTCCAATCAACCAATAATATACATGTGTAATCAGCAAAACATCTGAATGATGTTAATTCTGAACTAAAATTCCCAAGAACCACATATTTTGGCCATTGCTCAACTTTGGCTGCCAGTTGTGTCTTGGATTTTGAATAATCAGCCAATATTTGTTGGGTTTCTATCATATGTCAGGAACTATTTTGGAACTTTAGATTCAAAGTTGAAAAAGCGTGGTGCCTGCTTTACATCCGACTTTGAGAGAGAGGTCAGTGAAGACTGCATCAGAGTTTGTGAAGTGCTGGGATAGAATCATATGCCACATGCTGCAGGAGTTCGAGGAGGGACACAAGCACGCACACTGGGGGGCCTACTCAGAACTTGATTGAATAGTGTTCCAAATGAGGATTTAGCTATAGGAAATGGATACTCACATCAGATATTTAAATAATATTTGTAGCTGAGTCTTTACCCTTACATAATGGGAATTTTATCAGTCGTCTTGGTTAACCAAAATGGCGAGGTCCCTGCTGGCATTTGAACTTGGCCTCATTTGGATACATGTGCAAGTTGATACAGAATCTGCTATGAATTTTCTCAGTCAGAAAGGAGGTTATATTCAGCCTACTTCTCATTTCTCTGTTTTTCCAGAATGAGGAATCTTGCCAATCATTTGTGCCACTTCCAATGGTAAATGGTTGCAGTGGTTGGAACTTTCACGTGGCCACTGAGTAATTGTCTTTTTCCTGTTCTACATATTATTGTCTTGTGTGAAAACTGGCTCAGACACTGAAGTTCCAACTCAGGTTCAGAGTCTTTTCTTTCATCTGTGCAAGAAAGAGAGCCCTTACTTTCAAATTTGGGAATACGTGAAAGAAGACCATTAAGTTTTCATTTCCTTTATGCCTTACTTGCTGTCTTACTGTTGACAGCTGTCAAGGAACATGTAGGCACTCTGGCCAGTGGGCTGCTGTGGTTGGCTTCCTAATCCATCTCTAAGTTACTCAGTGCCTTTCACCCAGACTTATCCTTGAGGTTTTGCCAGGACCCGCTCTCTGGCTTGGTTTACTCAACCTGTGGCCAGCCTCGTGAAGCCAATTCCCAGATCGGTGCTTGCCATCTTGCTCCAGCTGCCGGTTCTCACACAGCTCTGCTGTGAATCCTGGTGCTCTTCTGCTTTGGTTGACTATCCTTGCTACCCATAGAAATCATGATAGCCCAGTATGAAAAAACAGACTTTTGACCTTGAACGTTAAGTTCCTCCCTTCTTGAATTTGGTCTCACTTTAGGGTTAGTAATCTGGTTCTGATTTTAAACCCTACTTCCCAGGTCAAGGATATCTTATCTTTTAATTTAGTTAGTAAATGAGAGAATGAATGTATTTATAAAATTATATCAAAATTATATATATCATATATAAATGATACCTCACTATCTATTATATATGTACTATATGTATATCATATATGTGCTATATCATATGTACATATCAGCTTGGTCTATAAACATATTTAAAATAGATTAATACATGACTAAATAATACTAAAATTTACTAGGAAGCATGTGCTTCTAAAAGAGACTATTAGACAAACGAAAAAGTTTTACAGTGATTTTTTTCAACATCCATATTAATTATATTGCCTAACAATTTGTCAGTAGAAGAAAGAGCATTAGTTTAAAAAATCATTTTTGTCCAGATGATCAGCTAAATTAGCCCAAATAGGATACAACCCCCTGCTTGCGGACCAAGCCTTAAATCGACTGAAGAGGTTATAGTTACTAGTTATTTCTGAACGCTTGCTCTCTCCTAAGTCTCTCTCTTTTTGTATGCAAATCGAAGGTCCTTGCCTATATAAAATTAATTAATGCTTAAACTAATAATGGGTTTGAGCATGAACCATTTCTTTAGCACTTTTAGAATCTCAAAGAGGATTCTAAGAGAATTAATTGGCATAAGCAATTTCTGACAACACATCTTGAATACTTAATTCTAAAGAGTAACTTGAACATTTTAAAATAGTAAAGTAAAAAGGAAACAAAACATTTTTTACATAAACTTTTTTATTTTAGAACAGTTTGGGACTTGAAGAAAAACTGTGAAGAAAGTACAGAGATTCCCCACACACCTTATACCCAGTTTCCTCTATTATTAATATCTTAAGTTAGTATGGTAAATTTGTCACAGTTAACAGGCCAATATTGATACATTTTATAGAGTCCACGCTTTGTTCAGATTTTCTTTTTACCTAATGCCCTGTTTTCAGTTCTAGGATTCCATCTAGGTTACCCTACTACACTTAGCATCATGTAAATGGTGCCTTCTGAGGGGCCTCTTGGCTGTGATAGTTCTCAGAATTTTCTTGTTTATCATGACTTTGACAGTCTTGAGGAGTACTGGTCAGGTCTTTTGTAGAATGCCCCTCCGTTGGAATTTTTTAAACAGCTTCATTGATATATAAATTACATACCACACAATTGACCCATTTAAACTATAAACATCAACACTTTTAGTGCATTCACGGATCTGTACAACCATCACCACAATTTTAAATTATTTTCATCAACTCTGAAAGGAACCCCATTCCCTTTACCATCACTCCTCCATTCTGTCATAATGAACACCCCACATCCCTACCTTCCAGACCCTACGTAACCACTAATCTGCTTTCTGTCTTCATAGATTGCCCTCTCTGGACATTTCATATGAGTGGAATCATACAATACATGGTCTTATTTTGTGACTGGCTTACGTTGCTCGGCATAATGTTTTCAATATTCATCCACATTGTAACATTTTTAGTACTCTATTCCTTTACATGAATGTACAACATGTTTATCCATTCATCCATTGATGAGCTATTGGGTTGTTTCCACTTTTTGGTTATTATGAATAATGCTTCTTTAAATATTTGTAATACAAGTTTTTGTGTGGATATTTGTTTTCATTTCTCTTGGGTATACACCTAGGAGTGGCATTGCTGAGTCCCAGGTAATGCCATGTTTCATCATTTGAGGAGCTGCCAGGCTGTTTTCCCAAGCATTATACCATATTACATTCTCGCCAGCAGTTTATGAGGGTTCCAATTTCTTCACATCCTCAACAACACTTGTTACTATCTCACTTTTTGATTGTAGCCTTCCTAGTGATGTGAAGTGGTACTTCATTGTAGTTTTGATTTGAATTTCTCTGGTGACTAATGATATCAAGCATCTTTTCACGTGCTTATTGGCCATTTGTATATCTTCCTTGGAGAAATAGTTATTAAGATTCCTTCCCTATCTTTTAATTGGATTATTTCTCTTTTTATTATAGAGAGTAAGAGTTCTTTCAATATTCCGAACACAAGTTCCTTAGCAGATATATAATTTGCAAATATTTCTTCCCGTTCTGTGGTTGTCTTTGTACTTTATTCATGGTGCCCTTTGAAGCACAAACGTTTTTCATTTTGATGAAGTCCAATTTATGTATGTTTTCTTTTATTGCTTGTGCTTTTGGCAAAAACATCTTCATTCTTTTTTCATTGATTGCTATAGGCAGCTCAATCTCCTTTCAATCAAATAACTATTGCAAACCTTGGTCACTTTGCTACATCTTCCAATTCTTTTACCCCACCCCACCTCCTTTACTCTCTTCTAGGACTTCTCACCATCAATTCACTTCTCTCACTACATTAGAATTCTTTCATTCTCTCTTCTTGATTTCTACATCTCCATCTCCTCTCTCTCTTCCGTGATTCTTCCATTAGATGAAATGTCTTTACTCATTGACCCTTTACCAACGACTTCCTCTCTCCTTAGAGGAATTATATAGAATGAAGCAGTGTACATACTCACTGTTCTATTTCCTTAATTTCCATTCAACTCTAAACCAGTGGTCTGCCCATAATTTTACCAAAACTGCTCTTAAAAAATACAACCAGGAGGGCCTGCCTAGTGGCATAGTGGTTAAGTCACATACTCCACTTCAGTGGCCCAGGGTTCACAGGTTCAGAGCCTGGGCACAGACCTACACACCGCTCATCAAGCCATGCTGTGGTGACATCCCATGTACAAAGCAGTGGAAGATGGAGGCTGGCTCAGCAGCATAGTGGTTAAGTTCACATGCTCCACTGTGGCGGCCCAGGATTAGCAAGTTCAGATCCCCAGTGTGGACCAACACACCACTTGTCAAGCCATGCTGTGGTGGTGTCCCATATAAAGTAGAGGAAGATAGGCATGGATGGTAGTCCAGGGCCATTCTTCCTCAGCAAAAAGAGGATTGGCAATGGATGTAAGCTCAGGGCTGGTCTTCCTCACACACACAAAAAATAGAGGAATATGGGCAGAATCTTCAATGACTATCTTCCTCAAGCAAACAGAGGAAGGTTGGCACAGATGTTAGCTCAGGGCCAATCTGCCTCACCAACAAAACAAAAAGAAACAAACAACAACCAGTGACTTTTTGCTGATTCAATGACCTGTGTTCGTTCTCATATCACTTGAACTCACTATGGCATCTGCACTTGCTGCCAACACCCTCTTTTTCAAATCCCTTTCTTCTGCTGGCTTTCATGACACTACTAACTCCTGTTCTGCCTTTCATTTCCCTGACTGCTCCTTCCCAATCACTTTCTTAGATTCTTCTTCCCCTGCCAGTCTCTGCTTTCTTATATTCGAGTCTTCCATCCTCGATTCTCTTCACATCTCTACACACTCTCCAGGGGAGAGATAATCTGCTCCCATGAGTCCACACTCTGCATCTTTAGATGGCACTTCTGATGGCCAGACTTGGGCGTTCAACACCTCATCCATCTCCACATGGATTTCCATGATCATCTCAGAGATCATCTGACTCTGAAATTCTCCCTCCTCCTCTGCTGAGGTGAGATTTCCAGTAATTGGCGCCAGCAACCACCCACATGACTAAGCGAGAATCATGTTAAGACTTTTCTTAAAAAAATAGCTTTATCAAGATTAACACACTTTGAAATTTCCCTATTTAAAATGTATAAATAAATGTTTCCTAGAATATTTACAGAGAGGGGGAACCATCACCATCATCGAATTTCAGAACAATTCATCATCCCTCCAAAAAAAGCTTCCCTCCCGCCCTCCCGTTTGCTGTCACTCCTCATTCTCCCTCTACCCTTCTCCCACCCCAGGCAGCCACTGATCTATTTTATTTCTCCACGGATTTATTCTCTCTCCTGACATATCTGTCATGAAGATCTAACTTGTATGCCTCCTTGGTAGGTCTTAAATCGATCTTCTTCCTTAGTTCAGATTTTTTGTTGTTGTTGTTGTTCTTAGCTGTGTTAATGCAATTTTCTCCTAACAGGGGTCACTATAAATTTTTCATCTCCAATCTATACTTCCAGAAAAATTACTTTAATAGTAAATATAGTGATGCCACTCCTCTACTCAAATGTTTGAAATGCTCCCCACTGCCTTCAGAATAAACACAAATATGTTCATATAATATTTAATGTCCTTTGTGGTCAGGCTCCTCCCCAGTCTCCTCATTCACCTCACCCCTCATGATATCAAACTGCAACTACCGTTAATATTTTCAATACCCTCAACGCAGCACAATCTCTCCTTTCTAAAAACCTTCACACCTCTGCTTCTCCTGCTAAAGAAAGCTTCCCCTGGGTTTACATAATGAAACTCTGCTTATCCCTCAAACCTCAGCTCCAGCATTAATGGTTTCAAGAATGTAAATCACCATCCATGGTTGTATCCTGTGCTCCCCCAAATTAATGTTCCTACTACTATTATAAAATGCACTCTTGGTGTTTATTTATCTACATTTTCTTTTGTTCTGAAAGCTTTTTGGTGGCAGAATCTTAATTTATTTGCAAGGACTAGAAAGATTCCTTGCACTTAGCATCCATTTAATAAATATTTGTGAACAAATGTATGAATGGAAGTTAATAATAGATTCTGACATTCATCCCATAGATTTCTCCAGGCTATGTTACTACTTTTCTAGAAAATAATATTTCATTGCAACTATACATTGAAAAATATACAGCATCACATGTGTGGCACATGTATAATTGTGAATTTATATACATATTAAAGTGAAATGTGAAGCCTGACATTTCAGGCTTCGTGGATTCAGTGGTTAATCCTGGAAGCAGCTTGATTCTATTAGCTCACTGCAAACATCCAGAAGCATGTGAAGAAAGGGATCAGGGTTCAAGGAGCTGCACATATGGAATTAGGCAACCTTTGAGATATGCCTTCATGATAAGTATAGCATTTGGTGTCTGGAGAGGAGAATGGAGGAAATGACACAGAGGGATGTTATAAAGGAAAATGGAAGCAGTATTTAGCATTGTCATGTGAAATTTTCTGAATAGAGGTAATGGAGAATTAAATTTGTCTAAATTATACATTCATTCAGAACTTTATAGTATTCTCAACTATATTTATCCTTCTATTTCCAACTTTTTTTAGCTTAATGAATTAGAGAATTAGTTTCAATGCATATACTTCCTCAAGTCCATAGGGAGTAAAATCTATTTTGCATAGGTTTTCTCAATATTAACTTTGTTTTTTGTTTTTTCCTTAAGACATAGCAATCTAAGCAATTGCTTATTTTTTTTTTTAGGAAGATTGGCCCTGAGCTAACATCTGTGGCCCATCTTCCTCTTTTTATTTTTTTCTCCCCAAAGTTCCAGTACATAGTTGTATATCCTAGTTGTAGATCCTTCTAGTTCCTCTCTGTGGGACACCACCTCAGCATGGCTTGATGAGCGAGAGGTGAGTAGGTCTGCGCCCAGGACTCGAATTGGAGAGCTCCAGGCCACCGAAGTGGAGGATGCAAACTTAACCGCTACACTACCAGGACAGCCCCTTAGCTTATTTTAAATATGACACAAGGTAAAGAAGATTTGGCATTTTGAATAAAATGTTTAAATATAAAGGTGTAAAGAATTTTTTCAAAAATTTATTAAAGTATTATTTATTGAACCCATAATATGTGCCAGGAAGAATTCTTACCTGGGGAGAAAACTGAGAGAAAGAGAATGAGAGACAGAAAGACACAAGTTTCAGAAGGGAGATAAAAAAATTAATGCAAATAAAATCAATATATAGGACATCATGCATTAAACAGTATTGAGGAGAAAAATAAAATAGGACTTGGAGATAGTAAAGAGGAGAGATTGCATTTTAATGTAGGATGTTCAGGGAAATCCTCTTAGGTAAGGTGACTTTTGAAGGAGTGAGCTGAAGAAAACGGGAGATGAGCCCTGTGGGTATCAGAATAAAGAGAGAGCAGGGAGTACACACGTGATGAGGTGGGAGTGGCTTTGTAAGTTCCAGGAACCTGGAGGTGGCCAGAACAGTTTCAGCACAGTAAGTGAGGCAGAAGAGGATGAGGTCAGAGAGGTATTAGAGCCTAGATTATTTAGGATATCTGCGACTGCTGTCAGGACCGTAAGTATTACGCTGAATGAGATGGAAAATTATTGGAGGGCTTGGCACAGAGGAATGACTTGATTTGACTTAGTTCTAGTTCTAGTTCTTTCAAAGAATCACTGTAGCTGTTAAATAGATGACAAACTGTGCTTTGGGTATGGGGGGTGTCTTAGTCCTTTTGGGCTGCCGTAACAAAACGCACAGACTGGTTGCCATATAAGCAGCAGGAATTTATTTCTCATGGTTATGGAGGCTGGAAGTTCAAGATCAAGGAGTTAATAGAGTTGGTATCTGGTGAGGACTCTTTTCCTGTTTCGTAGATGGCTGTCTTCTCACTGTGTCCTCATATGATGGAAGAGGCAAGGGAGCTCTATGGGGTCCCTTTTATAAGGGAACTAATCCCTCATGACCTACTCATCTCCCAAAGATCACACCTTCTAATTCCATCACCTTGGTGGTTAGGATTTTAACATTTGAGTTTTGGTGGGACACAAACATTCAGACCATAGCACGGGGTAAGTACAAAAACTAAAAGTAAGAAGACAGGTTAAAAGGTTACAGTGAAGATAATGGTTTAGACCAGGATTGTATAGAAGTGGTTAGATTAAGGATGTTTGGTTTTTTTTTTTTTTTTTTTTTGCGAGGAAGACCAGCCCTGAGCTAACATCTGTTGCTAATCCTCCTCTTTTTGCTGAGGAAGACTGGCCCTGGGCTAACATCCGTGCCCATCTTCCTCCACTTTATATGGGACGCCGCCACAGCATGGCTGACAAGCAGTGCGTCGGCGGGCGCCCGGGATCCGAACCCGCGAACTCCGGGCTGCCAAGCGCGGACGAAACTGCTACGCCACCGGGCGGCCCCGTAAGGATGTATTTTGAAGTGAGAACCAACAAGATATGATAAAAGATTGGAGATTCAGTTTTTGACCAGAACAGAAATCAAGAATGACTGCAAGTTTCTTTAATTAAGACCTGGAATTGCTGTTTACTGACATGAGAAAGACCATGGGGAGGAAGAGTTCAGGGAAGATGTCTGGCTGCAAATACAAAAGTGGCAGGTGACGATATGGAGATGTGCTTGAAGCCATGAGACTAGGAGATATCATAAAAAGATATAGGGGAGCTCAAAAATGTAAGGTACCCCAACTGTGGTCCAAGGGACTTAAGACATTCTGAAGTCAGGAAGATGAAGAGGAACTAGTACAGTGGAAGGAGACAAAATAGCCAGGGAGGTGGAGGGAAAACTAGGGGGGTGATGGCCTGAAAACCAAGTCAGAACATGGAAGGAGGGACCTACCATTTATTTCTGAGATCCAGTGAAAGGGAATGGGGTAAGTGACCCTTGGGTTGGACAATGTGCAGGTCACTAGTGAACTCTGGTGGACGTCATTTAGATTAGTCAAAAGCTCAGTTTGGTTACCATCATGAAAAATGGAATCATACATTATCACATTTATGTGGATAATCAGCTATATGAGTTAAGAAAGTCCTTCATTTCACTTCACCTCAGCTTTTTAACCTTCCAAATGGGGAGAAAAATGATATTAATATGTATTTTGAAGATTACATGAGAAAAATATAAAAAATACATAGGACAGTTCATGGTATATAATGAGTGCTCAATATATGGTAGCTATTATGTTACTAACATAAAATTATGTTAGAGCCCTTGCCCAGCATCAAAATAAATACAGGCCTTAAGTAATCAGAGTTTTTATCCTCCCTCCCATGAGAATCAATGGACTGGAACATGCATCAAGATTCTGGAACATCAGTACTGAAATCATATACACAGTCTAGTAACATTCAATTCACTGCTGAGTATTTTAGTAAAAAGGGTAACTCACTTCCATTTTTATCTCATACTCTCATTCTTGCCAATTTTAGTGACAATTTTTCAGGCATTTCATAGTCTCACATAAACAATGCTCCCCTTTACATCTCCACCAGGGGACTTGGCATAATATTGAGTTTGAATTCAAATGTGTGTGTTTCTCAGATTTGATTAATCAATAAAAAAGCTTTGTCATATTTTCATTAAAAATTGCCAACCCCAGTGGCCTAGTGGTTAAGTTCAGTGAGCTCCGTTTCAGCGGCCCAGGTTCATTTCCTGGGCACAGACCTACATCACTCATCTGTCAGTGGCCATGCTGTGACAGTGGCTCACATACAAAATAGAGGAAGACTGCCAACAGATGTTAGCTCAGGGCAAATCTTCCTCACAAAAAAATCTTTAAGTCAATGAATATGTAAACACAATTTATGTTTCTGATGAGTGCATTGTTTTGCATATTTCCTTTGGAGTCAATTTGAATAGAATATGCAAATCTTTTAGAAAAATAAATCAAATATATATTTATATACATATATATATAAACATACACACACTTTTTCTTGATTTAAAAGTGCATTTTTAAAATGGCGCATATAAAATAAAGCAAAGAGCAAGTGAAATGTTACTTATCTTCATAAATGTATCCTAAAATAAATGTCAAGGCATTATTCAAAAATGATTCATATTTGATCCAACACATGCTTATATTTGGCAATATTATTATGCTTTATATTAAAAGCGTTTTTATTTCTTGGGCCATTAATCTCTTCTGATGCCATGTTACACATAAAATGGCATTATAATTATAAACTTTAATCTATATAATTATAAATTAACCATATCTGGATATTCTTATTAAGTAGATTACTTGTGTGGATTTTCCTCTGTCTCAAATAATAATGTGCACAGAAAACAGGCTGAGTTCCAAGTTGCTATTAAAGTGTCCAAAATAACATATCTACCATTCTGAGGAGTACATACACACGTTTTAAGGAATACACATACACAACACACACAGAGAAACATACACAAAATTTGGAGTGATTATGTCAAATTCACAATATATTTAGAATGCAAATTAAAAACAAATAATTACTTTAAAATGTACTCAATTTTCAACTATTTAAAAATATTTCTTCTCTACTGTGCTATCCATAAACCTGTTGTGAATTGTCCAGTTGAATGGACAGGAATCACTTTCAGAAAAGCTAAAACATAGTTTCATTTATATTTGATTTTTGCATATGTGATTTTTTTTTTCGGGCAGAGTCATCACCATAATTATGTTTTTCCAAAGTTAATAATAATCTTTATTTTATATTATCATTATAGTTATTAGCTTTATTAATTTTAATTTTTAATATTTTAGTCAATGGCACCCACAAACAGATATTAAGGATTAAAATAATTTGGGTTGAATGAAAGTCTCTGAATGAGTAAGAGAAACTAGCCTGTGATCTTAAAAATTCAATGAATAATGCTCATATGGACAGTACAGATTTGATTACTTTCAAACATTGGCTAAAACAAATAATATTTGCATTCTCTGTGGTGTTTCAATTCATATAACTTTTAGAAGAATTGGGCTCCTACCCCTGAAATATCAGATTCTACTTCTCTACACACACATACACACTGTATCTCTCTCTCTCTTTCTTTCTCCCTCTCACATTTGGTACAACTGTCTTGTACACTAGAGTCTGCAAAGCATATGTAAATATTACCCAACAATTATGTGTGTTTATAAATACATGTGTATCATAAAGTTAGGTATATAATTTTTTAAATGTAGGCTGATTTTCTTTTTTTTGGTGAGGGATATTGGCCCTGAGCTAACATCCTTTGCCAAACTTCCTTTTTTTTTTTTTGCTGAGGAAGATTGACCCTGAGCTAAATCTGTGCCCATCTTCCTCTATTTTATATATGGGACACCACCACAGCATGGCTTCATGAGTGGTACATAGGTCCACGCCTGGATTCCGAACCTGTGAACTCTGAGCCGTCAAAGCGGAGTACGTGAATTTAACCACTATGCCACCCAGCTGGCCCTGTGTAGGCTGATATTTTAAAGTTGAAATTTTCTTAACATTTTGCCTAATTCTTGTTTTATCTCAACATGAACTTGATTGAATGATTCTCACAAACAAAAATGAACCCATTATTTAGAAAATTAAAATACTTGCAGTTACACTAAATTTCTGGTTTAGTGTTCTTAAGAAAATAATATGTACTGCCTCTGTTTTGAATAAAGAAAAAAATCTCATTAAGAATCTTGTAATTTACTGCAACAAAATCAGCAATTTACACTGAAATCAGTTACTTCATTTCCTTTATGCCCGTAATGTCTGAAGTAAAACTGATGACTTTGAGTAACAAATATACAACTTCAGTTTGTTTTTTTTCCCACCAGAAAAAATGATGTAACAATATAGTAGAATGTCATTTGGAAAAGAATGTCGCTTATTGCCCCAACATTCTAACACAGCAATGGACATTGTTTCAAATGACTTTACAGTCTCCATTTTCACATAGATCTAAATACAATGAACTTCAAGTTGCTTCTTCTTTTTACAAGAGAAGGTAGGGGTCTTCCAGCCCACCTTGGCTGCTCTAAGGCAAAGTTGGTGCTGCTTCCTTCATATGAAAGTGAAGAGCTCTATCTAACCACAAATAGAGGCTTAATCCATGCATTACCCTGGTCTTAAAAGGGCTCTGCTGAACAATTATTCTTCAGTTTGATGCTTTTTGGGGCATATTTTTTCCATTTAATTTTAACTAAGCTCAATTATGAGATTGAAACAAAAATTATATTGAAGTGTTTTAATCTTCCAGTGTAGATAATTTGAAAATTCTTTCAAAAATTTTTCCATCTGTTTATATTTACACAAGAAATCCTCAAGATGTAACAAACAGCGGCAAGTAAATTGGAGAGACTGGCATTATGTCATATTAAGTCGCTCAGGTTTTGACAACTTAATGGTTCTATGCCCACAAGAACCATCAATAACAGTGTTCCCACTGTACTATTAATTCAAAGGGACTAGAATTATGTCATACTAAACTGCAAAGTTTACGACACGAGTTTAAGAGGTGGATGACCACCATTCCACTTAAAATGAAAAGCTTTCCACAAAAACTCAATTTACCAGGCTCTCTCGAAATTCCCATTAAATCTCTTCAATTTCTTCATTCTTAGTCCTACCGAAAATATTGTCTAGATCCAGTAATCTGTTGACTTCTCTTGGGATGTGTTCCCAAACTGATAGCACCAAACACCGATAGACCACTGTCTTGAAGAATGTCTCCTTGGACAACATTTTTGTAATTGTTTCTCTAAGGTCACACTGACAGACGAAGTGTGTCTGTTCTACTCTTTTTTGTTTCCTTTTTTATAAAGATATCAACTTTTTAAAAGACACCTATTTTTGCATCTACTTCATGCTAGATACTCGTAACCCCCACAAGATGAGTACTATTAATTCTTTTTACAATTGAGTAAATAGAGGCCCAGAGAAGCTAAATTATTTCCCCAATGACACAAAATTTATATATAGCTGAGTCAGAATGCAAAACAAAGTTCTCTCTCACACTTGTTCCAATGCTCTTTTTCCTTTGCCAGATTTATAAAGATATACATAAAAATAAGATAGATGTTTCAACATAAAAATGATTTTCAAAGCCAATCTTCTAAACTAACTTCTATTTAGTTATTATAAACATAAAGTAATGGATGAAAAGTGAAAGATGTGTACTCCCACAATACAGAATCCTTACTTTCTGTAATCTTATTATTATAAACTTATCATCAATAGAGAGCCCTTGCATTTTGTGACCTTCTTATTCTTTAGTATGGACTATGCTGAACGGTGTGAGGATTTCAGATGTCGGGCTTATTACTAATAATCAATTCTCTGAATACTTCAGTTGCTAATATTTTTTCATTCAAAATAAACCATGCAGAAAACAATGCTTCCCTTGGAATTTAAGATAAAATGAGTGCTAATAAGGACTCATTGTGTCCTAACAAGTGTACACATATCTTTTACTTTCACAATTTCTTTATGCACTGTTACAGCTGACGATTTCCGGTGCACCTTTCTAATAATTTACCAAAGCTGGAAAAATTTTAGGTTGTCAGGGGCTATGCAAATTGATGAACACTCCCTACTCATCAATTTGCTTCTGGAAAATGAAATGCCCCACTGTTTATATCTTGTCATCGAAGAGCATTTGATTAATATTTTTTCTCTTTAGATATATGACCCATACTGGATTATATGAAAGTTATTACACAAAACCAGAACCTAAATATATCCTACATAAATGACGACATCCCAGTGAGGTAGAGTTATTTACAGGCAGCTGTTGTCTGAGGCCAACAGACTTTCTATCCAAGCCACACTCTGATTTAAAATTTCTTTATGTTTGCCTAAGTAAATTGCAAGCGATAGTCCCATAGCAGCCATAATTTGGCTTTTTTCATACATGCTGTATTTTATACCACCTTGCACTTAATTTTATTACGCTGATACACAAGCTTGGATATAGAATGCTGGTGCCAAGGGAATGTTGGAATGTCCAGATTTATGTGTATGTCAATTTTCAAAGATAATGCCATACTGATGATCAATGCACTTTATTTTTCAGCTACTTAAATAGAAGTGTATTATTGATCCCTATAGCAAATGCATTGATTTCAATATACATGATGAGATTTAACTGACTGCATATTCTCAATATTTCATGTCATTACAGTATTGCACATCAAATATGTTGTCACAGATATTGAGTGGGATTCTCTAAGGCCTTACCACCAATATATATAGTTATAGAAAAGTCTTAGACATTTTCAGAAATTTTGTACACCTTTAAAATTCGATTTTCAAAACTGCTAAATGTGTAAACAACTTTGGCAAATCTGCATTCCATAACCTCCACTTTGTCTCTTAGACCCTGGAAGACAGCAATAAGCAGGATCCTCATGCCAAAGACTACGATAGTTTACTTATCTACAAAATGGGAGATTATTGGGTTGATAGAATTAAATAAATTAATATATGCAAATTGCTTAGAAAAGTGGTCGATCATATTTTGTATGTTAGTTTTGCTGTTTATAGTAGTTTAATATCACTGTTACTGTTAACATATCCTTATCATTATTAACAAAAAGCGTGTTGTTTTCACTAACCTAAATTGAGGAATGATGAAGTGTCAAATGACCTACTTACTTTCAAGGTTAATTGATAATTTGTATCTAGGAATAAAAATACAATTGATAGTATAGTGTGTTGGTTGAAAGTATTGGTTGTGGTAACAGTCAGAGCAAAATTTGAAACTAGTGGCCATCAAATATTAGCTGTGTAACTTTGTAAAAATTGTAAAGCACTGTGGTAAGAAAAAAATCACTCTGTATATCATCTAGCTCCCCTGAAAACTAGAGATTCATAATATTACCAACTCTGGACGATTTCTGAAGGAATTAAATGAGATAATACTTGCCAATTTTGACACAGAGCAATTACTCATGTGTGGTGGGTACAGATAAATCTATATACATGTAAAAATGTATCTCTATAGATATAGATGATAGATCATAGATATTAATTTATTTCTATATTTTATTATGTTACTATATATTGTTTTTAAATGTTGAAATCTGTTTCCAGTTGAATTTTAAGAGAAACAATCTTATCTATCATTTTTATTTAAAACAAATATATAAGTATTGCCAAATTTGTGACACAGAATAAATATATCTAATAATAAGTAAAACAATAATTTTGTAAACTTACTACAGCTTAAGAGCTGTATTTACTCATAGAAGAGTGTATGTGACTATATATGTGTGTGTGTTATATATATATATATATATATATATACATATATATATAGATAGTTTAACATACCATTAACTCCATTGTGCTTCTATAGTTTGGTGGAAACTAAGAAGGAAGTAACTCTCTAGGGTTACCAGATGGCTTTCTGTCATATTAGTGCTTCGCATGTTTAATTACTCTATTACATAACAGTGATGTAATTGACTAACACCAAATAGGATACTTGGTAATCATTAAATTTTAAATGAAAGCACATATATCTATGGCAGGATTATGCAATACAAAGTATAATGAGCCCAGGATAGCTGAATATAGTGTATTTATTAATCTTTTCTTATTGATGACCCTTATGAAAAGTTCCAAATTTGTGTAAATGTTGTAGTTTAGCTAACGATCACTAAAAAACAAAACAAAACTACCACAACAACATAACATCCTGAATCTCTTCTTCTTATTTTAATTCTTTGTGCTTGTATGGATATTTGAGGAAATTAGAACAGCATTTTCTCGATTTTTTAACCTTTAAAACACTTTCCACATTCTGTAGCATAGGTCAAAAACAAAACAACTCTACTTAAACATCTGTTTATTTTTTGATCTAACATATATTATAACTGGTCTTTAATTTATCCTATATTCTCTCCTTTCAGTGAAATGAGATAATATTGGATTTAGGAGTTCTAAAGGACAAATATGACTTATATTGCCGTAATCTAAGACAATCTTATAGTTGATGAACATGATGTTTAAAAATTGGAAAAAATTATTATTATATTTCTGTTTCTAATGACAACTGTGAAATGTGTCTCCTGTGTTCCATGACTGTTGTCTTTAAGAGTTTTTATGTATAGAAATAATATTCAATGTTTCAGGATATCCTTATTTGTTCATGTATTTTTAGTTAATCAAATTACCCATGCTTATTGGAAAAATATTTAAACATTACAGAATTTTATAAAGTAAATAGTGAAAAATATCTGCAAATTCCCTGCTCCTTCTTAACACACAACCCAAGGTTGAAAACCGGTAACACCTTGTAGGTATCCCTCTAGAATTTTTATTGTACATCCAAAAATTGGAAGATAAATGTACAAATATCATGTTACAAAACTAAGCTATTTTCACATTCTATGCACTGTTCTTTATTTCATGTAACAATCTAGCTTAGAAAACCTTTAACAAAGATACACCTCCCTTTTCTTAAAAGATACATAGTATTCCATAATTTGGATACACCAAAATTTATATAACCAGGCTTTATTTTGATGGACTTTTAGGACATATCCACGTTTCATTGTCACAGGCAATGCAGTCAAGTTTATCTGCATACATTCATCTTCTTGTGCATGCATCCTAGCTAGGTTTCTCTACAAAACAGAGCATGAGGCAACCTTTAGGATGATACTTTATTAGTAGGTAAAATCCCAGTGCATCAAGAGTGAGGGAAGAGAGAAAGAGAGTAAAGAAGGAGGAAAGCCAAGGTGAGATGGCGTGTGACGAAACAAGCCATTGCTTCACAGACGTTGGCTATGCAAGACTCTTCCAGACAGCCTGTATAGAACCTCCATGCCTCAGAACAGCCCGTGTGGGGAAGAAAGAGAGGGGAATCTATTGATTGGCTCTTTCTGTCTCTAATGTATCAAGGTTTGTCCCCTAGCTCACTGTTATGTCACCTGGCCCTTTGGGCTGCAAAAGAGGGAGTCAGATACCTTGCACTGCAGGCATGGAGGGAGCTTCATCCAAATCAAAATGGTGACAAGAGCCAGAGACTCTGAAGATGCTGTGGGGTCTGGTGTGGGTATCAGAGGTTGCCCTTCCCCGGGGGAGCTGGGACAGTCAAAAGTGCTGGGAGGTGGGAAAGGCAACAGCAGGAGCTGAGAGACAGGTGAGGCAGAGGGAATCTGAGAAGGCAAATAAATAGTGCGGGACACAAAATCTGTAAGTATTTCTACAGGACTGAATCCTAAGAACGGAACTGAGGGATCCAGAGGTATGCACATTGTTATTTTGACAGTTTTATAGTTTTTACTTCATTGTTTCAGGAAATTTAAATTTCCACTCCAATGCACATGTCAGTTTCTTTCACAGAGTTAGATTTTCAGATGCTTCCAGCTATGCATATTGACATAAATGGCATTTCTAAAGCCCAACAGGTATTCTCAATCCTGACCAGTTTATCTAACACCACAGGTCTTAGAGCAGTGGCATTTCTAGCTGGGTCGCAAAAAGAAGAATGCACGTGAACATAATCAAGTTGATCCAATGCCTGTGTATCTGTAAATGAATGGTCTCAGGAGCACCCAACATATTGTGGGGGTTTTTGTTTTATTTTATTACTATTATTTTGTAAGGCAAAGGTCAGAAGATTCTTGTGAGCAGTTTGAAAGCCATAGCATCAACCCAGAGAGCAAACAACTTTTCTTTAAAAATAAAATAGTAAAATCAAATATTAATGAATAGACCCCTAATCCTAAAGAGCAGCTTAATGCACAATTTAGGCAGTTCATATTATTTGTACAGGAGCTTATTCTTTTCCTCTTTTGAGACTCTACCCTTAAATTGTACAAGTGTGGGAAACCTTTCCTGAAGTCTGGGAAGAAGGGAGCTTTTGCATTTGCAAACAAGCCTCTCATTGTTCATCCAAAGAGGGGAAATCCATGGACCCCTCCTTGGGATCAAACCATGCATGCTAAGAATTGTTTTTTACCTTTATGAAACAAGTTGAAATTTGAACATTTATTGGACAGTGGATAATATTAAGACATTACTGGTAAATTTTTAGCATGATGTCTGAATTTATGAAATGTCACCTATGATTTTCTTTAAAAAGATATGAGGTGGAGAAAATGGATAACGAATAGTTAATAGCTTTGGTTGGGTGGTGGGTATTTTATATAGGTTTGAAATTCACTCAGATCAAAAGTTCTTAAAAAATGTCCAAAATATCCTTTCCTTCATTCACATTTTAGATCCATTCTGAAGAGTGGTGTGTATGTGTGTGTGTGGTGTATATGTATTCACACACATGTGCACCAAGGGCGGTGTGCATGTCTGTGTGCGTGGCGTCTATGTATTCACACACATGTGCACCATGATGAAGAGAAGCCGTATGAGGCAGTTAGCAGGAAATCAAATAAAACTCTAGAATTGGACCCACAGAATGTTTACTTCTTGAGAAAAGTTTTGAGAGAAATTTTACTTCTTGAGGATGGTCTTAGTGGGGCTGGATGTGATTAAACTTTCATGTATTAACTTAGCAGCGTCTGGGAAGATGTGATGCCTCAAAGTTACTGAGAAGATACATTTCCTTTCAAGGTTAGAACTCTTACTAAGCAATCAATAAACTCATTCATTCATCCATCTATCTTTCCATCCATCCATTCAGCAAACATTTATTGATAATACAGTGGTGAACAAATCAAATCAAATCAATATTTGACACCCCAACTTCAAGGAGCTCACAGTCTAGAAAAATATAGATCGTCTATTTTGTAGAAAGGTGCACTCTGTTGGGAGCTTGGATCGCCACAGAGGGTGTTTCTTAAATGGCTTAATATTTTATTCCAGATAGGATGTTTAGATGAAGAATTTTTGCTATGGCTTTCAGACATGGTAACTGGAAAGAAGGAAAATAGAAGGAAGGGACGAAGAAGGAAAACAAACAATGAACAATGTCAAGGGATAGATGGGCTATCTCATTTGGAATAAATAACCACTTATGTGTCTTGCGATATTATCATCCATCTATCCATCTATCGACCTACCTACATATATACCTCTCTATCATCTGTTTATCCATCTTTCTTTGTCTTAAAACTTTGATGTAGCCAGGTGCTGCATAAGGCCTTGTGATGCAGTGTTTCACAAACTCAGCTACTAAGAGCAACTTTTAACATTGTCCAAGAGCTTTACACTTACATTATAAAGAATGAACCAGGAGCATATGTGATTTGTAACATTAAAAGGGCCACAGTTTATCTGGCCACAGCTTGGGTCAAAGCATGTAACCTACTATCTTAAATTGTTTTCTACAATCTAACCTTTTATTTGGGTTATTAACTGGATTATTATAAGTTTAAGCTGAGGTTAAAAATATATATAAATTTATATATAAATATATAAATACACACACACACACACATATATATATATATAGAGAGAGAGAGAGAGAGTATAATTAGGAACTAAATAAGTATATTCAGAGTTAGAGCCTGGATAATTTGTAGTTTTTTCAGTATATTTTAGTGGAGAAATCTTTCCACAAGCTTTAGTTTGTCCTTTCTCATCTTTTTCCTGTCCCCCTTTATCCTTTTTCTCCTTCATTTACTTCCTTCCCACCCTCTCTTCTTTCTCTTTCTTTCCTCCCTCCCTCTCTCCCTTCCTTCTTTCTCTTCTACGGAAATCGGCCCTGATATTAAGTATCCACAGCAAGTCCTGATGCCCTTCTTCCCATCATTTTATGAGGCGATGCGCTCTGCCTGCAGATACTGAACACTGACATTCCTTTCTCTATACACTGGCACTTTAACAACTCGAATTAGAATAAAGCATAAGAATTGTAAAATAACAAATGTTATACCCAAGTCATCCGACAATACACAAGCTCATTGACTCTCACTTTGAAAATATGATTTGGCCTTGGAGAATGTGACAGTCATTTAATATTTTGGAGTTGAAAAGTGACCTGCTTTCTTTTACAAAAGCCATTATGTCGCCAAAATGAATTATTAAACATAGGTTTTATTTTAAATTTGAATTAAAGTGCAAAGCAATTTATATCTGTTTTGATGCAAAGAATCTCACTTGAGCAACTCCATGAGATGAAGCTTCGGCTTTTGTCTAGCGCCATCTACTGCCCACGTCAAGCAGAAGCATGAATCTCATTCAGGTAATTGGAAGGTGATAGTGCCCTGTATTGTAGCTTAAGCTGGCAACAGGATGTGACTGGAAAAAGAGGAATTAGACAAAATCAAACTGGAAAAGCTAAGTGGTGAAAAATAAAAGTAGAGCTGAGAAACTAAAATACTCATACATGCACAGAAGCACACTCAAATAAACAACCACAAAACTTAGAGGTTAGGAACCTCTATGAAATGGTGTTTTTGTACATATAAACATTTACACACACACACACACACACACACACACACAATCTTAAATGATTAATGAAAGCCATTTAATGAACATCTAGTTAATGAAAGGAATTTTTTTATGATTCAAAGAAGAATGTGCTTCATTAATAGGACGTCTATTTTCATTTTTCTTCTGGATAAGATCTTTATTATTGTAATATACAATAAAAAGTTAGAATTTCTGTAAAAGGAAAAATAAACCTATCCATTCGAATCCATTAGAAAAATAGCACATAGTATAATGATTATAACAAAAAGTACAGTACAGTCAATGTGGTTTGAACAATGGCAAAATTAGGGAGAACAAATGGCTGCTGAATCTATCTCCCTGCTGGGTAATAACGTGACTAACTAAATATGTAGGCCACTTTTAGAACTCAGACGTCAAGTCATCTCTTACTATGATATAATTTCACTCCCATGACAAGATAATTCATATGCTGCAATCATTGCTTCTTTAAGAGGGAGTTGTGTTCATAGGCAACACAATTCACTTAAAATCCATAAAAAATGCTTGTGCAAGAATTCATACCTCTTGGAAATACAGAACAAATTGTCAAAGAAATACAAGTGGCTTGTTTTTGTCAAGATCTTTATTGCATACAGATTAAAATCCCTTTTTAAAATTTTTATGCTTAGTTTTTTTCAGTTAGATTTTTTTGAACTAGACTATGTGTAAACATTTAAACAAGTCAGCGTATTTCAATGCTTCCTCAACTTTAACTGTACAAGGACACTTATTCATATATTATTTTTTGTAACCTCCCAAACCAGTTTATAATTGGTTATTTAGAAAAGTACAATGAAATGTTTTGTATTTCAAGTGTGTTTATGTTCGTAAGGCTTCTTCCTTTGCTAATTTCTAAGACAATTTTGACTTCTCTTCTGTGTGCTAAATACACAAGTTTACATTTGAGTCATTTCTCAGTTTTTTGGGAATGTCTTTTTTTTTCTTTCTCATATCTAAATTAGTTAAAGTAACAGAATTTAAAAATAAGCAGCAATTAGCAGCATTGTAGGAATGGATGATCAAAATGGCAAAAAATAAATTACTTTAAGGTTAGTTTCCTCCTAATTCACCTGCAAAAAAAAATGCTTACACATTATATAAACTCATGGCAGATAAAAAAAAAATTAAAATTAAATATAGAGGAAAAAGATCAAAGAGTTTCACAGGAAATAAAATAAAAGCCATCCTCTTTATTTGGAGATTAATTTTACAGTTCTATTTCAAATTTCCTGTGCTTTGACTTCCATATTTAGAGGATTAAGATTTTCTCCTTATCATCCTCTTATTTATAACACCTCATACTCTACACTCAAAGGTTTGTCTGCTCACAATGGCTCTTGAATAAGAGTGAAGTGTAGCTGAATAAAATATGAAACTAAATCTACAGAGACGTACACAAAAAGATCCCAATTTATAGCCAGTATTTTGGCTACTATAAGAAATAGAAGATCCATTGCATTTAAAATTCTATATTAATGAAAGTTCAATAAATTAGATTCCTTTACATTTTTGTTTAACATAAGGAACTGCATACAGAAAAGAAGGAATAAGTGGAACCCTCTAGAAACATTTAAATACTCTCTTCAAAGAGGACCATTGAGGGGCCGCCCGGTGGCGCAGCGGTTTAGTTCGCGCTTGGCAGCCCAGGATTCGCGAGTTCGGATCCCGGGCGCCCGCCGACGAACTGCCTGTCAGCCATACCGTGGTGGCGTCCCATATAAAGTGGAGGAAGATGAGCACGGATGTTAGCCCAGGGCCAGTCTTCTTCAGCAAAAAGGGGAGGATTGGCAACGGATGTCAGCTCAGGGCTGGTCTTCCCCACAAAAAATAAATAAATAAATAAATAAATAAATAAATAAATAAAAGAGGAACATTGATTGGTTATGTGTCTGCACTTTAAAAGAGAGCAGTTTGCCCTCTGTAAAGTATAGTTCCAAAGACTTGATGTCTCAGATCTTTTAACTAACAGATCTATCTTCTTTGCTTCAACTGAAAATGTGTAAATAACTGAGTTATTCTAACCAACACAGCTTCGTTGGAGATACTATTGTATTTAATTGAAAAAGGAGCCACTTCGATAGAGAGATACTAAATTTCAAACACACACACATGCATATACTCAAGGTCTTGTTCAAAAAATACTACCTGCTAACATCCCATCACAGCGCAAACCAACCATTTATTTTCTGCAGATCAAAAATCCCTATAACAGGCTACCATTGTCTGAGAATGTTAACCGGCTATTCTTTTTTTTTTTTTTTTTGGTGAGGAAGACCAGCCCTGAGCTAACATCTGTTGCCAATCCTCCTCTTTTTGCTGAGGAAGACTGGCCCTGGGCTAACATCCGTGCCCATCCTCCTCTACTTTATATGGGACGCCGCCACGGCATGGCTGACAGGCAGTGCGTCGGCGGGCGCTTGGGATCCGAACCCGCGAACCCTGGACTGCCAAGCGCGGACTCAACCGCTGCGCCACCGGGGAGCCCCCTTAACCGGCTATTCTTATGTGTCGTGCTGGGTTTCTTCCAACGTGGATTCTAAGAAAATTATTTGAGTGAGTAGTTTATTTTGGAGATGAGGCTAGGAAACAGCAGGAAGGAAGGACAGAGTGAGACAGGAGAGAAAGAGGAAAAAAGGAGCAAATTAACAGTGTATTATTAAGCAACTTTATCCTAGTAGGGAAGTAGAGCTCAGTCCTACTGGCAAACTGGGGAAAGTGTAAGACTTACGACTCAGTTATCCACCTGAGAGGAAGACCATATAGTAAGATAATATCTTCTATTTTCTAAAAAGCACTAAAAACACATAAAAAGTGACCTTTGCAGAAAGATAGGTAGAGAGAGAATGGTGCAGAATTACTATTTCTTGAAAATATCATTCTACTGACTTTTTGTATACCTTTTGTTGTATACTTTCCAAGAAATTAATTAAATGATGGTCATACAAATGATTGCGCATACAGAGAAAGAGCGCCATTTTCATCACAAGTTAGGGAAGCTAATAGTAAAGTCTCTGAGGGAAGTATCATTGTTTGTGTAAGGTCTTCTATTATATTGTTTTACACAATTTTTAAGTTTCACATAGTACACAGCAGTGTCTTTCACATAGATAATATCCACAGAGAATTTGTTGATTTGAAGATCATTGCTTGAATTTATATCACGCAAATGAATTGGAAAATTAGTACAGAGGAGGAATTTGTGAAGGATGAGAAGGCATGACCTAGACACACAAGAGGGCTAATTAAGGCGTAATGAGAAACAGAGAGTGTGGGGTGATGGGGAGTAGAATGCATAAAAGCAGGTGGTAGTGTATCAGGATTTGAGGGCAGATTTCAAGGGTTAAGGTGGTATATCTTGATATTATAGATACCAAACAATGTTTATAAACAAGAACATAATACAATATTTATGTTTTGGAGCAAGAAATATGGTGGCAACATAGAAAATGTACCAAAGAAAGGAGAAAATGCAGGCAGGAAAAAATCAGAAGGGCACTGTAATATTCCATGAAAAGAGGTAAGGATCTCAACTACTAGAGTGACTAGGAAAACAGAATAGAGGAGATATTTTCAAGAAATGTGCATGAGATGTATTTGGTAGGACTTGAAAGGTAATTGAAGGTGGAGAATGAGGGAGGAGAAATAGGACTAACTGAAAGATCTAACTTGGGACACTGGCTAGACTTAATACAATTAACTGGTGTCATGAAAAAGGATTGAGAGCAAATTTGGGGGATGGAGGTGAGATTATAGGAACTACTGTGAAATCGGAAATATGAATGTATAATCCGTGGGGGATATAAGAGGCAGAAAAACACAATTGGAATTTGTTTACAAGGAAATGAATACAATCTGCAGGGAGATTCTATAAAGCAAGAAGAAAATAAAGAGAATGACTGAAGTCAGGAGAGCAACATCATTTAAAGGACTAGCAGAAGAAAATTCAAGACAAGCTGGCCAAGAGAAGCAGGATCAGAAGAGAATCAGGTTTGCATAAAATGAGCATCTGCAAAGGGCGCTAGGGCTCTGTAATGTCACAGAACACAGATATCATAGGCGTGAGGAGAACAGGTGAATGCATGTAACAATTAGGAAATCTCTTCATATTCTCAGTATTCTGGTTCTTATCTCATGAACTATCCAAACTAGAAGTCATTTCTTGTTGAGGCTCATTTCCTTTGGTTAAAAATTAATGTAGCTGAAACCATTTACTGACTGATTTATTTTAGGCTTTATATAAATGTTTTACCTTCCTGTTGGACTTACTAGTATTTGTAGTGGTAATCTTATTAATGTGGTGTAAGGAACTGTGCTGCTTCTTGTTTGAATATGTTACAATATGTTTCCTAATCACGTGGTTGAATTCTTCTTTCAGGAGAGATTTAAGAGAACACACTGCTACCACTTTTTAGCGATACTCATTCTGTGGAATGCTCCCCAAAGGATGGTGAAAAGATGAGGTGAGCTTTGGGGATCTCACAGAACACAATGATTCAATTGCAAACTCATCAAGTGCAGCAAAGACAGCCACATTTACTTTCAAATTTGTGCACTACTTAGCATACAAACCAATTGATTGCTTCAGAAAGACAGACCATTAGAATATCTTCCTGTCCCTTCAACATATCTGGTGAGTTGATGATGTTTCTTGAAAAGAGAGTGACTTCCTGTGGCGTTGCTTCTGCCATGACTTCTCTCATACAGAGCAACTGCCTTTAAAAGCCACCTTTCTTCTTTTTCCTATCCTCTGAAATCCTCTTTATTAAATAGACACAACCTCTCATTTTCCCAAAGCTCACACTGTCTGTATTGGATTTTAATTTGCTTGCTTTCAAGTGTTCTAGTATAATAATTGGAAATGGAGATGGAAAGTCTCTTTTCTATTGTGCCTGTGCTCACCACTGTGTTGTCTATAAATATCACTCATGTATGTATGGGAAAGTCACTTGAAACAAATCTTTTGGATTCTATGTATCTCTTTTGTGATATTTCCTTCCTACAAGTAGAATTAAGTTTTAGTTTCTGTGGTCATTCTTGTTTAAAAAAAGCCATTTTCCTTATTTACTATCTTTGGACTTATTGAACAACCATAATGAGCCAGGAATCCATGTGCTCACTATTCCTGAAACCAATAATAAAGTCCTACATTTTCCTTTCTACCTTTCTTCTCATTTTTCAGGGTTCAGTTCCCAATGCTTTTCCTAGTTAACTTTGCCAGCTACTATAGCCCACATTGATCTACCCCTATTAATAGCATCACTAGCATTTAGACTCTAGATTTAACATTTTTACTTTTAGTTTCTAGATTCACCAGATCCCCTTGCATGCTATGTGAATAATATGTTGTGCAGACTCCTATTTTAGGACTCTAACTCTCATTGAATTATCAATATTTGTGTCTCTCTATGAATTCATTACTAGAATGTTCACTCCATAAGAACAGTAACTATGTATATTTTATCTTTGAATACACAGCAACTAATACACTATAGGCACTTGATAACTATTTGGTCAGCAGGCAAATGGATAAATAGTTGAAAGAGTATATCTAGCATATATCTCTACATCTATCATCTATCTATCTGTCTGTCTATCTGTCTATTCATCTATTTAACCATCCATCCATCTATCATCTATTCATCCACCCATCCATCCTTCTATCATCTATCTATCTATCCATCTGTCCATCCATCCATCTATCTATCATCTGTTTATCCATCTGGCCCCCTAGCTACAGTAGGCTCTTGCCTACAGTGTTAGGCTCTTTGAGGTCAGAAACTAGATGTTACATTATTTTTTTAATCTCATTCATCCCTCAGAATGGTATTTTACAAGCTCAAACTTATTCAATAAATTCATGTTTAATTGCTTGATTATATTTGATAAATAAAACAAATCTCTAGACAAAGGTCTAAATAAATGAGGGGTTCCTTAAGGTCTTCTATAATTGTGCTCCACTCATTTGAGATTTGGAGGGAAAAGCACACAGTAGTGATACACTTTTTGCTACACCATTACAGTCGATATTGTTGACAGTCTAAGATATTGTATTCTCTACCTTCATGGAATAAGTTTACCTAGGGCCTATGATTAAAAGACAAAGTATTGTGATTTGAACATCCATTTGTTCTGTTATTTTCCAATGACTTTTATGAGGGAGAAGGAAAATTTTGATGCTGGACAACCATATTTTTTCAAGAGAAGATCAACTTTACATAACAAAAAGGACATGACCTCAGGGGTCAGCCAGAACTGGAATGAAATCTTGGCTCTGCCAACATTTCTCTGCAATGCTGGGTAAGTAATCTCTCTGAATTTGTGTTTCTTCATTTAAAAAATAAACATATCCATTAAAAGAATCTTTCACCATGATCAAGTGGGATTTATCCTTGGGATGCAAGGATGGTTCAACATACACAAATCAGTCAATGTGATACATTGCGTTAATAGAATGAAAGAAAAGAATCATATGATCATCTCAATAGACACAAAAAATACATTTGACAAAATTCAACATCGATTCATGATAAAAACACTTGACAAATTAGGCATAAAAGGAACATATCTCAACATAATAAAGTCCATATATGACAACCCCACAGCTAGCATCATACTCAATGGTGAAAGGTTAAAAGCTTTTCTCTAAGGTCAAGAACAAGGCAAGGATGTCCACTCTCACCACTCCTATTCAACTTAGTACTGGAAGTCCTAGCTAGAGCAATCAGGCTAGAAAAAGAAATAAAATGCATCAGAATTGGAAAGGGAGAATTTAAATTGTCTCTATTTGCAGATGACATGGTTTTATAGATAGAAAACCCTGAAGACTCAGTCAAAACCTGTTAGAACTACTCAACGGATTAAGTAAAGTTGCAGGATACAAAACTTGAAATGGATTAAAGACCTAAATGAAGACCTGAAACCGTGAAACTCCAAGAAGAAAAAATACTCCATAACATGGGTCTTGGAAATGATTTTCTAAATATGATACCTAAAGCACAAGCAACAAAATGAAAAATAAACAAGTGGGACTACATCAAACCAAAAGGCTTCTGCAAAGCAGAAGAAAACATCAACAAAGTGAAAAGACAACCTATGGAATGGGAAAAAAATACTTGCAAACCACATATCTGATAAAGGGTTAATATACAAAATATATTAAGAACTCATCAAACTCAACAGAAAAAAAACCAAAAAATCTAATCTAAAAATGGGCAAAAGACCTGAATAGACATTTTTCCAAAGAAAATATATGAGTGGCCAACAGGTACATGCAAAGATGCTCAACATCACTAGCAAATTAAAATCACAATGAGATATCACCTTACACCTCTTAGAATGGCCATCATCAAAAAGACAAGAGATATCAAGTGATGGTGTGTAAGTGGAGAAAAGGGAACCTTGTACACTTGTTGGTGGCAATGTAAATTAGTAGAACCAATGTGAAAGAAAGTATCGAGCTTTCTCAAAAAACTGAAAATAGAGCCACGATATGATCCACCAATTCCACTTTTGGGAATATATCCAAAGGAAATGAAAACACTAACTTGAAAAGATATCTGCGCTGCCATGATCATAGCAGCATTGTTTTCAGTAGCCAAGACATGGAAACTATCTAACTGTCTGTAAACAACACATGCACACACACACACACGAGAATATTATTCAGCTATAAAAGAGAAGGAAATCCTGTCATTTGTGACAACGGGAATGGACCTTGAAGGTATTATGCTAAAAGAAGTCAGTCAGACAGAAAGACAAATACTGCATGGGATCCCACTCATACATGAATCTAAGAAACAAACAAATGAAACCCACCAAACTCATAGAAAAGGAGATCAGCTTTGTGGTTAACAGAGGTGGAGATGAGAGAAGGGGCCATTGGAGGAAGATTGTCAAAACTACCAGTTATCAGATAAACAAGTACTAGAGATGTAATGTACAACATGATGACTATAGCTAACACTGAAGATGATATATAGGAAAATTGTTAAGAGAGCAGATCCTAAGAGTTCTCATCACAAGGAGAAGCTTTTTCTTTTTCTTTTCTTCTTATTGTGTGTAAATGAGGAGATGGATGTTAACTAAACTTGTGGAAATCATTTCACAACATATGTCAAGCAAATCATTACACTGTGTACCTTAAACCGTGATGTATGTCAATTATTTCTCAATAAAACTAGAAAAAGTATAAACAATAAAAATTCCAGGACTATATTATTTTCTGGAATCAATGAGATTATGCTGAAAGAGCACATAGACACAAAAGTACTTGAATTCTCTTGGTCTCATTGGGACTGGACAGTGATATTCATTACATAGTAGATTTCTAATGTGTATTGTGATAGAGTTCCTCTATTTGCCCCACATATCACTGCTACGTCCTTCTCCACTCACCTGCATGACACCAGTGAAACAAATTCTCCTGACTTCTAGCTTCCAGTCTACCTGGACAATGGGGAGCCCTGGCAGGAATCTGAAGAGAGAGTATGGAGTGAGTTGGGAGTTTTAGCTCCTTGCCTTCCTTCCTGGAGGTAATGACTCCTGTCATTGGTCTTCTCTTTTTGATGAGGTAAACCCACCTTCCCTTTGAACCTTCAGCCCCAGGGATAAGAAACTACCCCACTGTCCCTTGGGTTTCCCATGCTCTGAGGACAACTTTATAGATCCTCTGCAAATTATCCTATTTGAGTGTGCTATCTGTTTTCTGAGAGAACCATACTGAAACACCTTTATAATATAATTATAACCATTGCTTTTATTTGGTATGCCCTAGACAAGAGCCTCCCTCCTCTTTTTTTAAGCATGAAAGAGGAAAAAACCCCTTTGCTTTCCTTTGACTCAAATATTTGAGACTAAGACCTTGAAGGAAGAAAGAAAAGGAAAGGCAAGAAGATAGTTCAATGGTAGATTCTGTGACTAGATTAAACGCACAGAGCTTGGGAGCCAACAACGTTAGCTCACAGTTAAACTTAAAAAACTAGAACAGAAGGGGGGAGTAACAATTAGTTCAGAGTCCTTTTCCATAAGACAGCAACACCGTCTGTTAGACTGCTATGAATTTCTTGGGAACACTGTCATCTGAAAGATTTTACAGTAAAGAAGAAAGAAAATTTAAAAATTCAATATTACATTTGTGCATTGGCATTTTTCCTTGTACAAGAATGTATAGTTTTGTCTTGGAAAACACTTGTAGATTGTGGCATCTACCAGAGCAGCATACTGGGTTTCTAACAATGATGACATAGAAAGGAAGGGTCACACCCATACAAATAAATGGATATAGTTATAGATATACGTATTTTGATATACATATAGAGATAAGATAAAACTGTTACTTAGATAAAATTCACCATTTTAAATTGTACCCTTCGATAGCTTTCAGTATGCAGTCATGCCCCACATAATGATGTTTTAGTCAAGGATGGACTACATATACTTACAGTGGTCCCATAACATTAGTACAGTATGGCCTAGGTGTGTAGTAGGCTATACCATCCAGGTTTGTGTAAGTACACTCTATGATGTTTGCACAATGACAAAATCACCTAACGATGCATTTCTCAGAAGGTATCCCTGACATTAAGTGACCCATGACTGTATTGAGATACACATCATCACTACTAATCTTGAACATTTTTATCATCCCCAAAAGAAAATCCATAACCATTAGCGGTCAATCTGTGTTCGCCTCTTTACTTAGCTCTTGACAACCACTAATATATTTTCTGTATCAATCCATTTGGCAATTTTAGGCAATTCATGTAATATAATCACACTATATATGGTCTTTTGTGACTTGGCTTCTTTCACTTTGGATAATATTTTCAGGATTCATTCATGTTGTGGCACACATCACTACTTCATACCATTTTATTGGAGAATACTATTCCATTGTATGGGGATATAGCACATTTTGTTTATCCATTCATCACTTGATAGACAATTTTTCCTATTATGAATAATGCTGCTATGAATATGCATGTACTAGTTTTCATGCAAACATGTCCCTTCATCATTTCTCTTGGATATATACTTAGGCGTAGAATTGCTGGGTCATATGGTAATTCTATGTTTAACATTTTGAGGAGCTGTCAGACTGTTTTCCAATGACATAGCTACATTTTACATTCCCAATACCAGTATATGAAGCATCCAATTTCTTCAGATCTTCTACAACATTTGTTATTATATGTATATTTGATAATAGCCATCATAGTGAAGGTTAAGTGGTGTCCCATTATGGTTTTGACTTGCATTTTCCTGATGGCTAATGATGTTGAACAGCTCTTCAGATAATTATTGACTATTTGTGTATCTTACTCAGAACATTGTCTATTCAGGTCTTTTGTGCATTTTAAAATTTGGTTGTCTTTTTATTATTGAGCTGTAAGAGTTCTCTATATAGTCTAGGTCCAACTCTCTTATCAAATACATGTTTGCAAAATCTCTCATTTTGTGAGTTGTCTTTTTACTTTCTTGATGGTATCCTTTCACGCACAAGAGTTTTCAGTTTTGATGAAGTCCAACTTATATATATTTTTTCTCTTGTTTTTTTGTGTTTTTGCTGTCATCAAAAAAACAAAAGCAAAAAAATCACTGCTTTCTCCATGGTCACAAAGATTAATGCTTGTGTTTTCTTTGCAGGAGTCTTATATTTTTAGCTCTTATATTTAGGTCATTGATCCATTCTGAATTATTCTTGTATATTGAATTGAGTAGGGATCCAACTCTATTATTCTGCATGTGGATATCTAGTTATTCCAGCACTATTTGTTAAGAAGACTTTTATTTCCCACACTGAATTGTCTTGGCAGTCTTATAAAATTAATTAATCATCAAAGTAAATGTTTATTTTTATATCCTCAGTTTTATTCCTTGGATCTATATGTCTATCTTTATGTCAGTACAATACTGCCTTGAGTACTATAGCTTTGTAGTTTGAAAAGTGTGAATCCTATGACTTTGTTTTCCTTTTCCAAGACTACTTTGAGTATTCTGGGTCCCTTGAAATTCCACATGAATTTTAGTATCAGCTTGTTAATTTCTACAAAGAAGCCATCTGGGATTTTCATGGGTATTGCATTGAAACTGTAGCTCAGTTGAGGATATTGACTTTTTAACAATATTAAGTCTTCTCATCCAAGAACATGGAATTTTGTCACATTTATTTAGGTCTTTGACTTTGTAAACAATATTTTATAGTTGTCAGCGTTTAAGTTAGAACTTGTTTTGTTAAAAGAATTACTGAATATTGTGTTCTTTTAGAAGCCAATATAAATGGAATTGTATTCTTAATTTTATTTTCAGATTGCTCATTATAAGTATACAGAAGTACAATTGATTTTTATATTTTTATCTTATACACTACAAGCTTAATGAACTTGGTTATTAATTCTAATAGTCTTATTTATTGAATCCCTTAGCTTTTTCCATATATAAGGCTGCATCATCTGCAATTAGAGATAGTTTAACTTCTTTCTTTCCAATCTGGATGCCTTTTCTTTAATTTTCTTGCCTAATGGTCCTGGATAGAACCTCTCGTACAATGTTAAATAGATGTAACATGAATGCATGTCTTTGCCTTGTTCCCGATCTTAGGGGAAAACATTTAGTCTTTCAACGTTTTGTATGATAGCTGTGCACTTTTCTAGATGTGCTTTATCAAAGTGACAAATAACCCTTCTATTCCTAGTTTGTTGAGTACTTTTATCATAAAGAGGTGCTAAGTTTTGTCAAACGTACTTTCTGCATTTTTTGAGATGATCATGTGACTCTTGTCCTTCATTATATTGATATAGTATATTACATTAATTGATCTTTGATATTAAACCAATCTCCTTTTTGTATGATGTGTAATCTTTTTTGCATGTTGCTGGATTTGTCTTGCTAATATTTTGTTAAGAAAAATTTAATCTATCTTCATAAGAAATATTGGTCTGTAGATTTCTTTCTTTGTGATGTCTTTATATTTTATAGGTATCAGGTTTCATAATATGAATTGAAAAGTGTTACTCCCCTTATATTTTCTGGAAGAGTTTTGAAAAATTGATATTAACCTTTCTTTAAATGTTTGGTAAAATTCCCTATTGAAGCTATTTAGAATTAGGCTTTGCTTTGTGAGTAAATATATTTTTTTTACTAGTGAAATCACACTATATTTTATAAGTCTATTCAGATTTCCTGTTTCTTCTTCAGTCATTTTCCGTATTTCATGTCTTTCTAGGGCTTTTATTTCATTTCATCTATCTGATTTGTTGGCATAACATTGTTCAATATTCCCTTAGAACTTTTTTATTTCTGTAAGGGCAGTAATAATAGCTCTTCTTTCTATCATTTCTGATTTACATAATTTGTGTGTGCTATCAGTTTTTATCAAAAATTTTATCTAAAGTTTTTCTCATAATTTCTTTGATCTTCTCAAAGAAGCACATTTTGGTTTTGCTAATCTTCTATATTATTTTTCTGTTCTTTATTTTGTTAATTTTTTTTTGGTGTGTGTGAGGAAGACCAGTCCTGAGCTAACATCCATTGCTAATCCTCCTCTTTTTGCTGAGGAAGACTGGCCCTGGGCTAACATCCGTGCCCATCTTCCTCTACTTTATATGGGACGCAGCCATGGCATGGCTGACAGGCAGTGCGTTGCTAGGCGCCCGGGATCCAAACCCGCAAACCCCGGGCTGCCAAGCGCCAACTAAACCACTGAGCCACTGGGCCAGCCCCTTTATTTTGTTAATTTAACTCTAATTTTATTATTTCTTTTATCGTGCTTGCTTTGAGTTTATCTTGCCCTTCTGTTTCCAATGTCTTAAGGTGGAAGATTAGGATACTGATTTGAGATCATTCTTCCTTCTCTATACAGACATTTATAGCTATCAATCTCCTTGTAAGCCCTGCTTTAGTTGCATACCTTAAGTTTTTGTTCATTTGCATTCATCTCAAAGTATTTTCTAATTTTCTTCATGATTTCTTTTTTGTTGTATTATTTAATTATTTGTTGTATAATTTCCACACTTTTGTTAGTTTACCAATTTTTTTTCTGTTATTCGTTTTTAATTTGAGTACACTGTGGTTAGAGAATAAATTTTGTATGATTTAAATCCAATTAAATTTATCGAGGCTCATTTTATGGCCTAATATATGGTTTATCCTGAAGACTATTTTATGTACTAGGGAGAAAAACGTGTATTCTGTTGTATTTGGTTGGATAGTTTTATAGATGTTTTTGTTAGGTGTAAATGATTTATAGTGTTTTTCAAGTCTTCTAGTCCCTTGTTGATCTTTTGCCTAGTTGTTTTATCCATTATTGAAAGTGGGATATTGAAGTCTCCAACCATTATTTTTGATTGTTTATTTCTGCCTTTCATTTCTGCTAGTTTTTGCTTCATGTATCTGTGGCCTTGTTGTTAAGCACATATATGTTTATAATGGTAAGATAGTCCTGACTGATTGACAATTTTATCATTTTAAAATGCCCCACTTTGTCTACAGTAACATTTACTATTTTAAAGTCTATTTTACATGATATTAGTGTAGCCACTCTAGTTTTCTTATGTTTGCTATTTTTATGATACATCCTTTTCTTTCCTTTTAACATACTTGTATCTTTGTATCTAACTTGTGTATCCTGTATACAGTATATGGTTGGATCTCATTTTTAAAATCCAGTTTGACAATCTGTCTTTTAACCCTATTTTCTGATATAGTTGGATTTATATCTGCTATTTTATTATTTTCTATATGTCTTATATTTTTGTTCCCCCGTTATTCCTTTATCGCTCTCTATTGGATTAAGCTAATATTTTCTACTGCAACATTTTAATTCCTTTAATGATTTTTCACTACATTCTTTGGAGTTATTTTCTCAGTGTTTTCCCTAGGACTAACATACATGTTAACTTACCATACTCTACTTCAGATTATTACTAACTTAATTCCAATGAAATAATAAAATGTTCTTATGCAGTTCCATCCCCTCTTCTGTTTTTGTGTTATTATTTTATACACATTATCCAACAATACATTGCTATAATTATTACTTTATTAAATATTGTCTTTTAAAGAAGGTCAGAGAAGAAGAGTTAGTATATATTTATAGATTTTGTTATAACCTCCTTCTTATTTAACATTTCTGGTTTTCTCCTTCTGTTGCTGTGTATTGAGTTACCGTATGGTGTTATTTCCTTACTCCAACACAGCTTTGCCTAACCTACCGTCATTGTTAAATATGCTACATTTCTGTATTTTTCAAATTCAAAAATACAATTATGTACATATTGTCTCACAAAATTTATTTTTAAATTCATTACAAAAAAGAAGAAATACACATTTATGCTACCTTTTATAACTATATATTGCCCTTACCAATTTTTCTTTGTTTTTTTATTAGCATTTGAAATACTGTCTGCAGTCATTTCCTTTCAGCCTGAAGAACTTCCTTTAGTGTTTATTGTAAGGTGTGTCCGAGAGCAACACATTCTCTTATTTTTAGTTTATCTAGAAATGTCTTTGTTTTTGAATGCTAGCTATGTAGAATATAAGATTCTTGGTTAATAGTATTCTTTTTCCTTCAGCCCTTTTCATATGTTATCCCACAGCCCCAGCCTCCATTATTTCTGATGAAGAATCAGCTAATAATCTTAGTGTGGTTCCCTTTTATGTCTATCTTGATGCTTTAAAATTTTTCTCTCTCTTGGGTTTTCAACATTTTCACTATGATGCGTCTGGTGGTGGATCTTCTTGTGTTTATCTACTTGGAACTCATTGAGCTCTTTAGATGTGTAGTTAATAGTTTTCATCAAATTTGGGAAGACTTCTGCCATTATTTCTTGAACAATTTTTTCTGCTCTTTTCTCTCTCTCCTCTCCTTCTGGTACTCCAATTATAAGTATGTTTTTATGCCTCATAGAGTTACATGTTTATTTGAAGCTCTGGTCATTTTTCTTCATTTTTTTTCTACTCTTTGAATAGCATAATCTCTAAGGAAATGGATTCCCTCCACCATGGGACTGGTTGTGGTTGCTGTTGTTTGCTTGTTATTTGTTTAGTGACTTGGCTGGACTATTTTATTGAAGACTATATCCTCTGGAGTGTGAAGCTTGTAATGTTTCTTCTCAGAGGGTGCAGGCTTTGGCATGCACACAGTCCCTCTGGTGGTTTTAGAAGGGATTGCTCTGACTGTCTTTTTCCTGATCTCTGTTGATATCACACCCAGTTGATGCTGCACTAATTGCCAGCTAATTGCTTTAGTGTTTCTGACAATGTTCTGAGGAATAAATTACTCCCTGGTCTGATCCAATTAAATCTGGTCCCCTTTGTAAGAGTAATTTTTGAGAACAGTCTTTGAGGATTTTTTCTGATCTCAGTAGGCCTCTTCTGTCTCTTCCTCTGGTAAGCTAGCTGCTATATGTTTTAGAGTGTTTTTCTCATGGAGCTACCAGCCCTATCTTAATTGGTTTATAACAAAATTTCCATTGTATTTGGGAGCTCCCCTAGGCTTGAGCTTCCCCATACTCCATTTCAAATAAAGTTAGTTCTTTTTGGGAAAACTCTGAAGGTCTCTGTGCTTATGTGCTGTCTCTTTTCCTGTGCAAAATCTCTGAGTAACTGATCTAGAGCTGGACACGGAGATAGAGGCACACTTCTCTCTCAGTGACACCCTGATTTATGAGCAAGGCATTGAGCAGGGACAGTAACTTCAAGTCTTCTCAGTCTGCCTTTCTTGGCATCTTTCTTTCTTGGCATGGGAACCTCCACACTATGTGCAAGTTTGGGTGAAGGCAACTGGGGTCCCAGTATTCTTGGCTTGCCGTGTCTGAGGTAGATGGTCTACCCTGTAAGTGAGAACTGGATGAAGGAGGGAATCCCCTTCTCTCTCAGCTGCAGTAACCAAGAATATAACATCTGCAATCAGAGCAGAGGGGACGAGAAATGTTGGTGTCCTGTCCTCCCGGTGAGATATTAAACAGCTTGACTGGGACCTACAGAGAGAAACAGGCCTGTATTCTTGACCACACTCACTCAGTGTGGAGCTCAATCATGGAGTGGATTATAGATTGTGGCTCAAGTGTAACACACTATAATTATTCTTAACAGGTAGATATTCCTGAATAAATGTTTCTCTATTTGCTGTATGCATTTAGAACAATTTCTAATGACTCTAAATGTCTTTTGTCTTTGTTTTCATAACTTTCACCAGATATGATTGTTTCACTGTGGAGTGGATTCATAGAGCTCCTCACACCCCCATGCCAGAAGTTGAACTCTTATGGCAGTATCTTTTTTTTTTTTTTGAATAGGCTTTATTTATCAGAGCAGTTTTTGTTCTTGTTGTTTTGTTTTGTTTTGGCGAGGAAGATTAGCCCTGAGCTAACATCTGTTGCCAATCCTCCTCTTTTTGCTGAGGAAGACTGGCCCTGGGCTAACATTCGTGCCCATCTTCCTCTACTTTATATGTGGGACACCTGCCACAGCATGGCTTGATGCACATAGGTCCATGCCGAGGACCTGAACCCCCAAACGGAGTGTGTGAACTTAACCACTACACCACCAGGCCAGCCCCTATTAGAGCAGTTTTAAGTCCACAGTAAAATTTAGTATAAAGTACAGAGAGTTCCCATATACCCCTTGCCCCCACACATGCACAGCCTCCCCCACTATCAATATCCTACACAAGAGTGCTACATTTGTTACAATTGATGAACTTACACTGACACATCATCATCACTCAGAGTCCATAGTTCACATTAGGGTTCACTCTGGATCTTGTATGTTCTGTGAGTCTGGACAAATATATAATGGCATGCATCCATCATTATAGTATCATAAATAATAGTTTTGCAACCCTAAAGATCCTCTGTGTTCCACCTGTTCATCCCTCCCTCTTCCTTGACCCCTGGAAACCACTGATCTTTTTCTGTCTCCACAGTATTGCCTTTTCCAGAAGATCATATAGTTGGAATCATACAGTACATAGCCTTTTCACATTGGCCTCTTTCACTTGGTAATATGCATTTAAGTTTCATGTCTTTTCATGGCTTGATAGCTCAATTCTTTTCAGTGCTGAATAATACTCCATTGTCTGGATGTACCAAAGTTTATTTACCCATTCACCTACTAAAAGACATTTTGGTTTCTTCCAAGTTTTAGCAATTATGAATAAAGCTGTTATAAACATCCATGTGCAGGTTTCTGTGTGGACAGGTTTTCCACTCCTAAATAACAAGGAGTACAAGTGCTAGGTCATATGGTAAGAGTATCTTTAATTTTGTAAGAAACCGACAAACTTTATTTAAAGTGGCTGTACTATTTTGTGTTCCCACAGCAACGAATAGAATTCCTATTTCTCCACAGACTTGCCACTGTTTGACATTGTTAGTGTTCTGGATTTTGGCTATTCTATGAGGTGTACAGGGGTATCTTGTTATTTCAATTTGCATTTCTCTAATGACACATGATAAGGAGCATCACTCCATATGCTTATTTGCTATCTGTATGTCTTCTTTGATGAGGTATCTATTCAGGTCTTTTGTCCATTTTTTAATCAAGGCGTTCATTTTTGGTTGACAGGAAATAATATTTTAATATGTAAATATATTTAAAGGGAAAAGATATGGCACCTGATGATTAAAAATAGGTTCTATGGAAATTTTTAGTGATATAATTACATGAAACAATGAAGTTGAAATGAGAAAATTTAGAGTTAAAATGTATTTGAAATGTGGCAGGAGTTTAGTTATTTGAAAAAATATACACAAAGAATAGTATCGAAAACAATTCTAGCAATAAAAAATGACACTTTCGATAATGAGATTAGAAGAGGAAATTTTTTTTATAAATGAAAAGATATCTATACTTCACTTACATAACTAGGCATAGTTATATAAATCACATAGATTTATGTAAACACAACCCTTACATTATTTTGTTAAGTCAACAGATGTAGGACCTCCAGAAAAAATAAGAGATTCTTAGGATCTTCTAAATTTGTGAAGAAATGATCACATTTCCAGTGTGATTAAATCTCTAAGGGGAGATTTAATTTAAAATACCTTTTAAATGACTGGATTAAATTATCTAATGAAACTACATGTAGCCTTTTCTTTTGACCCATCAATCCCATTTCTAGGAATGTACTCTGAAGATATACCTCCAACAACATAAAAACACATTTGTATGTATTTTTGGAATTGTAAAACATTGGATACAACCTAAATACCATATGTGAGAGAGCAGGTGAGTAAACCATGGTTCATTGGTACATCCATATTGCATCTATAAAACAGAGCATTGCGGGAAATTAAGAGGGAGAGAGAGAAAGAGGGAGAGAGAGAGAGAAGGAAATAGGAAAGGAAAGAAGGAAAGAAAAATTTTCTAACAACTGATAGGGAGTAATTTTTAGGATATATTGTTAAATATATGTTATATATAGGTTACCGTTTATGCAAGAAAGAGGAAGTAATAAATATACATATATGTACTTATTTGTGAAAAAAGGAAATATAAAAATGATAAACTGATAACTGATGAGAATGGTTATCTAGAGGAGTTTGTTGGGAAAAGGTCAGAAAGAATGGGTGAATAGAATGGGGCAGAAGGGATGAGCAGAAAGACACGCTTCTCTGAGTCTACCTTTTTGAATAGCTGTAACTTTTAGTACTATGGTTACATTTCATATATAAATAAATAATTAAGATCAACAAAGATGTAAGGACCATTCAAATTGTAATAAAAAGTGTAATAAATGAACCTGATTTTATTACAAATGTATAACAGGGCTACAATGAAGAGGATGTGAAAGGAAAAATAAAACTAACCAAAGTAACTTGGAAAACATTAGTCTGACTATATTCTTTAAGGTTAAAAATAAAGACCTACCCACAAATATTGTGCTCTAGTTAGTCAATTTGTTTTCCACGGGAGTATAGACCAGCAATTCTTAAATTACTTCATGTGTATTCTATTAGAAAGTAATTAATATTCTTTGGATAGGAGAGCCAGGTCTCTCAGTGTTGGAGAAAGAAGTTTACAAGTAAGGAAAGAGGGAAGAACAGGATGATTCTGTGGTGTTGACTGCCATCAGGGGAAACCTAACTCTGTCTGCTAAGGACTCTGGAAGCAATGACATCCAGAGCATTTAGGGCTCTGAGGGCATTTAGCACTCAGATCTTGATTATAAATATCATTCTCCAATAAAGGAAACCAGAGTTCCTTGAGGAAATGACTGATTCCGGGGCTAAAGCAGGGGGATTACAATGAAAAGCTGAGACATCTGTCAGGGCTAGAAAGCAAGGAAACGTTAAAAAAATTGTGAGGACATATCTAAAAGACACAAGGGCCAATTTGAAGGGACTCCCAATGGACAAATCTGGGACAATTTAAGCAACAAAATAAATAATGATAGCAATGGTTTGTAATCCATGCATGTAAACAAATATCATGAGTGTGTACTCACATAAATTAATAACTGAACATATTAATAAGTGAGGAGAAGGCAAAACTCTCGCTTATAGTAAAATTCCAATTAATGCACATCAAAGAAACAATGGAAACAGAAAAAGCACCATTTGGCAAACACAATGATACTAATTATTTCAGATAAGAAGCATCAATACATATTAAAGCTAGTACATGGAAGTTTAATGTAAAGTGGGATATTTCCAAAGTCTCAAAGTATAGCCCACAATATTTTTGTTAATTACAAAGAGAAAAAGTGACTTGAGAGTGGAGAAATATGGTAGACACACCTTAACCAGGTGATCAAAGTTAACATCGCCAGTAATGAGATATCTTGACATCATGTACCCCGTTATGTAATATACTCGGAAGGGCACAACACCAGTTATATTATTGCCATAAATTCAGAGCCTGAATTTAATCATGAGGAAATACTAAGCAAACTCAATTTGAGGGACATTCAATAAAATAAGTAATCTTCAAATGTGTCAATGTCTTGAAAGGCAAAGGAAGACTAAAGAACTGCCCCAGATTAAAGAACAGCAAAGAGTCATGATAACCAAATGTAACGTGTGATTCTGGATTCCATCCTGGCTCAGAAAACTGACCAAAATTTGAATAAGTTCTGTAGATTATGGAATACTTATGTATCAATGTTATTTTTGTAGTTCTGATAATTATTACAGTTATATAAGGTGTTTTCATTAGGAGAATTGGGGTAAAGAGTATACAAGAATTCTTTGTACTTTGCAAATGCTTATAAGTCTGAAAAGTTAAAAAAATAGAAAAAAATGAATGGCTTAAGGCTGCCCATAGAAATAATGGACTACTAATGTGGGGTTTTATTTATAACTGGGGAGAAGAAGGAGTAAAAGTGATGAAAGGAAATTACCCTTAACTAAGACTTTGGATGCTTTAGACACATTGTATCTCATATATTGGTTCTATAACCCTGATAAGGAATAGAGGAAGCGTTTTGGGAGTGCCTAGAACCACAGCAATCAGAGCTGCTGTTGATACCTTGTATTTATAGATAAGGAAACAGAGAAGGAAAACATATAGTAATCCATCCAGTTCACAGAGGCAGTTTTGGAATTTAGTTTTCTTTAGTGCCAGAATTTATGACCTTTCTAATATACTACACCGACAAATCAGATATATGTAAGTTTTGGTATTTTAACCAATAGTTAGTATATCATGAGGTCCCCTGAAGCAAAAAGGAAAAGATGCTAAAACCGTTTTCACCTGTTTTATAGATCAGAAAATAGTTCTGAAAAACGCAAATGTTAGTTTTTGGAATGACCTACATAAAATATCATTTTCCCTTATACTCCTTTTAAAGAGGTCATTCCTAGCCATTTTAGTTAAAATTTCATAAACACACTTGGTCTCTGCTCATGCTGGAATAAGACTGCCTTTGCTTCTGGTAGCTTATGATTTAGTAGGGATAAAGTAGAGTCAATTTGGTGTGACAAGAAAAATACAAACACATATTAGGCAGCCTGAGGAGAGAGAACATTCAAGTTCCAGTGGATTGGAGCAAGGGAGACTGCACAGAGGAGGGGGCACTTGGATGCAGTCATGGGGTGTTCTGGACAATGCTGAGGACAGCTGGACTCCTATTCCCCCCAGTTTTATGCAAGTTAATTGTCTGTTAATAAAAATTTTGACCACATTAGGATGTGTTTTTGCTTTAATAGCACATCACATTCAGTTATAAGAAACATACTTTCACCCCCCCACCACCACCAAGTTACTTAGTCCTGGCCACAAGGAGAGAGCTGTGTGGGTGTGGGGAACTGCAAAGAAACAGTGTTTTGTTTGAATCCAGATTAATAAAATATGTTTTAAATTAAGAAATGTATAAATAAATAGATATGTGGAAATGGCTCTGTTTATTAAATGCTCATATTAGTAGAGTTAATAGAATAAGCAGATATTTTCCAGCTTGAGAACTCAGCAAAACCTTCTCCCTGAGCTGATGTTTATGCCATTTTATACATGCTATGTCCAAGTCATTGAGTGTTCTGAAAACATATCTGTAAGCTAAACATGTGACAATTATATTTCACTATCAAGAGCTGGTTAAAAATAAAATTCTATATAAAAATAATATCCATCTCTATGTCTTTATGGAAAAGAAGAATAAATCTTACAAGCTAAGGCACTAAGCTAACAATGAAACCTCGTTGAAAAAACTGAGGTTTATTAGAGCAATATTTTTAGTGTAGAGCATTTTATTCCTTGAATAATTTAACATTTCATCAAATTTGTTGGTTGAACTTTCAATATTCTAATTTATCCTATTGTGTGTTAACCTAACAAATTTACAACAGTCTTAATTTTAAAACGTTTATAATTAAATAAGTAGAGAAGAGTATATCACTTAACTATATTTTTCTATGCAGTTTGCCTTGAAAATCATAGCATAGTACAATTTATTTGTCATCTCTTTTAGGAAATGTCTTTACCGCATAGTTGTTTAGTTGAAAAATACTGAATTTAAATTTCTTAAAATTGTAAACATAATATGCTTTCCTTTAGGGCTTATGTCAGTGCACACAAACCACTTTAATAGTTTTCAGAGAAAAGACAAAGTTACTCCCTAAAACTCCCCAGTTATTTGAGTCAAGCAATTAATTAGTAATCCATGAAGTCTAAATCAATCAAATGCATTTAGATTATTTGTGTAGACACAATCTTATATTATCCATCGATTGCAACAGTCAACATTCACTCTTTTATATTCTATTTTAGCAAATAAACTGATGGTACGTTATCAAAGAGGGGAGAAAAAAAAGATGGCCTTCCGAGACTTAAATTCCAAAAGAGGTAAGACCAAAATAGATTTTAAACACTGTGATGCGAGCTCCACTAACACCACCATATGTAGAAATAAACATTCTCTGAGTCAGGAGAGGGTGCAGGAGGTATGAAGAAATAGAACTTGCTATTTTCTTCTTCCCTGTCATATGTGAAAAATTTTTTTCATCTCTCACCTGCAATTTGAACAAAGTAGTTTCATTTAGACATAATTGGAACAACTTTCCAAAATCCTTTTGAGGCATTAAAATGCATTTTCAATACAATATTGCTTTTCTAAAATTCTAAGGGTGCCTGTAGAGCCAGGTGTCCCTTTATTTTAATGATAAGGAATCAATCATATACACTGATTTTTGATAAATGTAATATTTTCTTTTCTCGCTTATGTGATGAAACCATAAGCATATAGAAGTGGGTGAGCAAACAAGAATTCTGAGTTTAAGATCCCTTTGTGTCCCACTACTGCAAATGTAGGTTAGAAAAACTATATTAGTGACTTTGAGTCTTGTTTTCCTAACTGGAAAAGATAATAAATGCTTGCAAGGTCCCACAGCAGACTTTCACTGTTAGCTCCCTTCCCTTAATAAAATAGAGCTCTAATTCTTAGTAGGTAAGAATGAGCACTTATAAGGAGATGATTTTATTTATGGCAGCATTTAAAATTATTTTACATTATACATAGATATTATCTAATTGCAAAAAAATCAATTCAGAAGTATATTAAGAAAAAAGTAATAGAGTCCTTCATTATATACTCTCCAACCACTAGCCTCATTTTTATTCCTCTCCCCAGAAGTGAACACATAACTGATTATTTTTCTTCAGATGTATTTTTCCTATGCATTTACATATATTTTTGTACATTTATTGATATATTGTCTTATTATATTTACTTTCTGATTTGCATCTTCTTTTTATCCTTAATAATATCCAATAACAGTGTATGGATCTATGTCATAGGGTGAACTGCTGTATGCTATTCCATAGTAGGGCTGCACCTTAATTTATTTAACAATTTCTCTATTGAGAGGCATAAAGTGTCTTCTCCCTTCTGCTCTATGAAATATCAATGCACTTAATATATTTTACACGTCGTTTTTTTGCATAAATATGAGGACTATTGTGTAAGCTTTCCTAAGAATAAAATTGTCTAGTCTAATATTACATGTGCATTTTAAATTTGCATATATGTCAGTGTATCTTCCAAGAACAAATGCTATGCCAGTGACCCCTTCCATCCTCTGCAACACTAGACATTATTTCTCTTTTTATCAATGTGATGGGTGGAAATGACACCTTATTGTTTTATTTATTTGCATTTCAGTGATTTTGTTCAGTTTTATTTCTCAAATAAAATAGTTGTATTGGTATTTGCATTTGTTCTTTTAACTGCCTGGCTGTGTTTTTACACGTTTCTAATTGATTAGCTTTTTTTTCTTGAACTATAGAAACTCTTTATATATTCTGTATGGTAATCCATTTTTATATATTTTAAAATACTTCCCCCGTCATTTCACTTTTTAAATCATTTTTAATAGAGCATTTAAAAAATATTTTTATTGTCAAATATGTAATCAGGTCTTTTCTTTATGGCTTCACGGTTTATGTTTTGTTTTATGTTGCCTTTTCAATTAAAGTTTTATAAAAATGCACATTTAATTTTCTCCAAATACTTTGATAATTATTTTGCTTTTGTTTTTTAACCCAAATGAGAATTGTTTTGCAAATGTTGTGATATATTTACATAAATTACTTTTTTCCCCCAATAGGATATGCAAATTTTCCAATACTTTTTTATGAAGAGTCAAACTATTTTTATTCCAACTGATTTAAATTATTACCCACATCATAGGCCAGACTGACATTGATACAAGAATCTACCCCTGGACTATTTGTTTTGTATCATTAATCTATTTTGTTTCATTAATCTATTTGTTACTTAAAGAGCTATTGCCACATAGTTTGAACTCCTATAACTTTTTAATATATTTTAATATCTGGAATGGCAAGTCATGTCCCATTGTTCTACTTTCATTTTCCAATAGCAAGAAAAGTTTATTTAACAACAACAAAAAGAATGTCTTTTTTTTTAAGGATTATATTAAATGATGTAAAACTTTCTGTCCTTTTGTCTATTTAAGTATCGACTTTTGACAACTTTTTCAACATCTATGATATTCGTACATTGGACTTTCTCTCTTTGAATGATTTTGGTTAAGTTGTGTTTGTTTAGAGAATAGTATGTTTTAGCCACTGTATCAAATTTCTTGGTATAAAACTGCTTGGTATCTTATGCATTTTTAAAATTCCTCACATTTTTAACTGTGAACAATGTTTCTTTCTTCTTAATGCTTATTTTTCTTTCTCTCTCTCTCCTTTCTCTCTGAAAGTTTACCCATTTTGTGGAGTATTGTGAAGAATAAGCTTTTATCTTTTACTTATCAAGTCTTCTGTCTTATTTTGTTTGCCTTCTAAACTTTGTTCAATTTCCACTTTTATTTTCATTATTTCTCTCTATTATCTTTTATATTAATTTGTTGTTTATGCATAGAGTCTTAGTAACACTCAGATTACTTACTTTCATATTCTCTCTCTCCCTCCCTCTTCCTCTCTTTCTCTCTCTCAAGTGCATTTAAGGATATATATTTTTCTTAAGAATTTCATCAGTAAGGTCTTGCATGAAGTAATAACTTATCCACTAATTACCATTTATCTCCAAATGGATTTTAATTTCAGTTTTTATTCTTGATTTAACCCAAGTTATTTGGAAGATCTATAATTGTATGTGTGTGTGTATATATGTGTGTGCATATGTGTGTGTGTGTAATCTTGGCGAGATATTCTTTGTTACTGCATTATCATTTTATTCCATCGTGGACAGAGAACTTGACCTGTTTCAATGTTTTTTTTCTTTTGCTTGAGGAAGATTGCCCCTGAGCTAACATCTATGCCAATCTTCCTTTATTTTGTAAGTGCAATGCCGCCACAGCATGGCTTGATGAGTGGTGTGTAGGTCCAAGCCCAGGATCTGAACCTGCAAACCCCAGGCTGCTGAAGCAGAGTTGGCAAACTTAACCACTGTGTCACTGGGCCGCCCCAAGACCTGTTTCAATTTGCTTTTGAATTTTATTAAGATAACATGTAAGTCCTTACACGTTCTTGTTCCATGAATCCTTGACAAGAATACACATTTCCAAGGCACTTGAAACACAGGGTCAGGTGTCAAAACTCCTGGGGATGAACCCTAATCTTCTGTCTTCCTGATCCATGACCCTTGGCAAGTGATTTAACCAATTTCCACCTTGCATTTCTCATTGATAAGAGTTCCTCCCTTATTTCTGTATAATAAACCTGTTCTAAATATGTGTCACTTTCAAGAACTGGTGATGAAAGATCTTTCACTTAAAAAAACTAGTTTTACAGTCCTCTCTTTACAGAAAGAACAATTCTGGGAAAGTTAAAGAAAAATAAAAAACAAAAAAACTAAGCTCCCTGTGTAAAACTAAGACAAGCTAATCAGCATTACTAGACTGGCATTTTAACAAATGGAAATGTAGTAATCTTCCCCTTAGTAGCGTAACATGGTGTGTGGTTTGTGAGTCGAGCTCTTACAGTTATAAGGATTAAACCAATCAATACATATAAAGTGCTCAGAATAATAACTGGCACATTGAATATGCATTTAATAAATATTGATTTTATCAGGAGCAGCATCCTTATGTTATTGTTATTTTTTGCCCCAATTTTCTCTGTTTTAACTATTTTTATTGTCTACTTGGTTTTTCACATTTCTGAGTGAGGTGTATTATGACCATGACAGTGATATGTCTTTATATTTCTATTTACTTTTATTTTACCCCAAATTTTCAGTTTTTGGGACACTGTAAATGTAACAACATGTTTAGCTCAATAGAAAGCATCCTTCTTTTTCTCATTGAAAGCCTGAAATACTAAGTCCTATATTCTCTGATATAAGTATTGCTGTCCTGCCTTATTAGTGTCAGCATTTGTCTATGGTGTTTTCTTCCTTCCTTGCCAGTCCTTTTATATCAACTTGTAAAGATAAGCATCTTATCAAAAAACATGTGAGCATATGTTTGTACACTCACATACAGCACAAACAAGCTTTTCTTTTTTAATCTAGTTTTAGTGTTTTTTTAATAATAAAGGAAATTTACTGAGTTACAGGTATTTGTTACAGATACGTCTAGACTTCTTCTCACTATATTGCTTTATTGTTGGATTAAGGCTTCTCTTTCCTACCCGCTACCCTCTTTTCTGTTATTTGTTTATTTTTTCTGAAAGGCTTCAAAGCTACACATCCTCTTTCTATTCTTCTAATAATTACAAATTTTTAATACAAACCTTAAACTTCTCTAAACTAATGTTCAGAATCATTCAGCATCTATAACTGTCCCAAACAAACTGAGATTTTTAGTGTGAAATTATTTATCTTCCTTCCACTTCCACAAATGCCTGTGTTGCTTCCCCTGTTATGTTCATCTCGGTTTTTAGTTTCAGATTGTTATTTATTCTTTTTAAAAAACCATTCCTCAATTTTAATTTAGAATTGACTATAATATTTAATGCTTCCTTTTCTTATCATTCCCTCCCCAAACCTTTCTCTGCCTGAATTTCTTGTAATGATTCCTTGAGTAATTCTTTCTGGTGCAATGTTTAGTTTGCAAAATTTGGGAGACTTTACACGTCTCAAAATATCTTTATTCTCTCTTCTCCTCGAATGCTAATTTTAGTGGATTATAGCCTCAAAATAATTCATCTTCAAATTTAAAAAATCTGTCCGTCTTCTACATCTAGTGTGGCTATGGAGAAGTGTCTTTTCAATCTGAAGCATTTACCTTTGGAGGTCACCTTTATCCAGTCCTTTTCTATAAGCCTTCAGAATGATTCTTCGTGCTCGCCATTCTGAAATTCCACGAGTATATTACTAATTATGGGTCTCCTTTCATTCATGCTTTTCATTATTTAATTAGCTCTTTAATCTAGAGATTTTTGTTTGTCTTCAATACAGGGAGCTTTCCTTTTGCATTTCTTTTCTTATTTACTCATGCTTTTTCTATTATTTCCTTGTGGAACATCTATCAGGCAAACATTGAAACTGTGTATCTCTGAATGTCAATCTTATATTGTAAATCTTTCTGTCCTTTACTTTATGACGTGACATACTTCCTTCACCCAGCCTTATAAATCACTGCTTCAGTATTCAGCCATGCACACTAATTATTTATTCTGAGTCCCAATGGAAGAACAGAAACCACTCTAGGCATTTAAACAGTGGGAATTTTTTCCAGGGGATTGATTACATAGGTGATGGAAGATACAAGCCACCAAGCATGGGATGGTGAGCAACCTTCCTATTCTGACCACCAGTTATTACCCTGAGATTGGAGGAATGGAGGGAGGAGACAATTATGGGAGCCCAGAGGGCAGGTGGAGGACACTACCATGCAGGACTGTCCAGTGGGAGCTGGAGCCATGGAGGGCTGCGGCAGCTGCTGGGGATGCTGGCCAAAGCAGAGAGGAGAAAACATAACTTGGTCTTTATTCTTTGTGCCTGCCTCTTTTCCCCCAGGGCAAATCAGGTGACCTTGGAGCTTGGGAAACTAAGCATGCAGCAAGAGAGAAAGGAATGCTCTGAATTCATATTTCTAACATCCAACTGATCTAATTTCTTATACTCTGACTTCTCCTTTAACAAGTAAGTTTTACCAACTTTTTAAAGATTTAAAGACGTAAAAACATGATGAGCTTTTACTGAGTGCCTGAAATTTTAGGCTTGACTTTGGGTATTCTATATAAATATATTCATAACCAAGACAGGAAGATACTGTCATCTCCAGTGTGTATAAAATGAAATTGTCTAGGGACAGTGAGGTAGAATAAAATTTGTAGTAGATCTGTCTTATCTCTACTTTGTCAAAATCCTTTCGTAATGTCAAACAAAAAAAATTAAATGTTCATTTAAGAAAGGAAAAAAAAGTAGGTGACATAAATAGAATTTTACCAAGCCTGATAATATACATTATTTTTACAGGATAGCCAAGAGAGATACTGACTGAATCCCCTTCAACAAGATAAAGTTACAATGAATATAAATTACTAAGAAACTAAGAAAATTAAAAAAAAACTCTTCTCTACTTACTGATAGGACTAGCTTTAAAATGTTATTCAGTATATTATAGACACTGGTTTTAATCTCTTCTGTTATCTTTACTCACAGATTAAAGTATGTATTTGGTGATGTTTAATAGAGTGCAATTTGTTGCTCAGTCTTAGAAATCCTTAGTCACAAATAGTTTAAAACTCATTCTTTGCCACTGAGTTAGTGCTAAATAATATGGCATTACCTGCACAATACCTTCACAAGATAAGAAAAATGCCAATATTGCAAGTCTACCAATACCAGTAACACCCATAATGCCCATTGTCTGGAATGCCACTAAAGACTTGTGACTACATTGTACTGTTCAATCTGCTTTGAGAATTCAAATCATAGATAAGTGGATGGATGGATGGATAGATAGATAGATAGACAGACAGAGAGACAAATAAAACAGAGACTTAAGTTTTTGCTGTAATACTGAGATGAAAAAAGTAATCTAAATTTTATAGTCTCTCTATAACAATTTAAAATTTTTACTTTAATTTTTAAGAACAATGATGGGTATCATCATCATTCCTTTGTAGAAGCAATGGCAAGACATGATTTTCGTTAAGTGAAGACATTCTATTTCTTAGCATAGTTTTATTTTTCATGATATGCCTAGTTTTCAATTATTCCAGGCCACGTTCTTTTTGTTCTATGTTGAAAGAAAAGATCCCAACTTATAAAACCAGAAGAAAAAAAGGAAATTTAGTTTTCGTAGTCAGGAATATTTAGGTACAGATTATTTGTGAAACAAACGTAAGCAGACAAGTAATTAAATAAATAGACACTATACATATATATGTATCTTTCACCTTCTTAAATTTGGGGGGGACTCAATATGTATCTCAATATTGCAAATGGAAGGACTAAAACACATGCATGAATAGAAAGCATTGGGTGGTTAGTTTGCATGCCAGTCTCAGCCAGAAATAAAATACTCCTATCCTATTTCATCAAGACAGTCGTCACCTAGTGACAGTGTCCATTACTTGTCATTGTTTGTCATCATTTGTGTGTCACACCTCACATTTTTTGCATTCAAGCACAGCAGTCCAGGCCCCACCATGACTGGGGGATCACCACAAAGGGATCATATTCATCACCTTACATAGTCACCATTTTCTTTCCTTCCTTTCTTCTTTTTTTTGTGATGGGAACACTTAAGATCTATCCTCTTAGCAAATTTCAAGTATAGAATACCGTACTGTCCACTATAGTCACCATGCTGTACGTTACATCTCCAGAACTCATGCACCTTATAACTGAAAGTTTGTTCCCTTTGACCAACATCTCTCCTTTTCCCCACCTCCAGCCTGTGGTAAAGACCAGTCTATTCTCTATACCATGAGCCTGACTATTTTAGAGTCCACATATAAGTGATATTGTGTAGTATTTGTCTTTTTGTGTCTAGCTTATTTCACTTACCATAATGCCATCCAGCTTCATCTATGCTGTGACATATGACAAGATTCTTTTCTTTTTTAAGGCCAAATAATATACCATTGTATGTATATCACATTTTCTTTATCCGTTCATCTGTGACAGATATTTATTTCCATATCCTGGCTATTGTAAATAATGCTGTGATGAAAATGGGAGTGCAAATATCAATACTCTATTCTGATTTCAATTCCTTTGGATATATACCCAGAAGTGGGATGCCTGTCTTTTGATTTAAGTATGATTACTCCCTGTAAATCTGATATGGTATTTGGTCATATAGATAATGAGTATAAGCAACATTGGACTAAAAATCTTTCTCTTGGTTGCAAATATCTGTGTGTATAAGTGTATGTGCCTGTGGGAGAAGTAACATTTGAAGCAAATGCTTCAGAAAAATTTTGGTTGGGATAATACAATATTGCCATTCATGCATAACTACCAAAACATGAATTGATCAATAACATATTTATTTCTTACTTCTAAAATTGAAGTAGCTTACACTAATAAAGGAGTGTGTCAGTAAAAATAAAGTTTAAAAAATACTGAGAAATTATATAGAAGGATGTGAAGATACTAATCCCAAGAAGTATTTTATGTATTCGGGAATTAAATTTAGATGAGCATCTCAATACTCAATTAAAAAGAAAGAACCATGCTATGTTAGGTCCTGTTATCCAGTTAAAAAAAAAAAAAGTAAGTGAGCATATTTCAATCACCTTTTCTGCTGTGGTTGTCTGGGCATGAAGAGTCAATATATATTTTGTTTATATAAGTTACATCTGGTTACACAACATATAGATTCTCAATTCCAGTTTTGCCAAAAATACAAGGTAACCACATCTTGAATGGATTTTAAAGTCAATGATTTTAAAATCGCTAATCATATCTTTGAGGACCTTTTTCTTCTGAGGAAGAAGACAAAAGCTTGCATGCATTATAATTTCATCATCTATGATGCAAGAATAGGGCCTAGTTCAATGGAATAAATAAGTACATGCTTTAGATTATTTTCTCTGGTCTTAGGCATACTTGGAGACAAGTATTTTCGCTGCTCTGATCCTGACCTTTCTCCATTACCAGCATCTTATTCACAGTAGGCCTTCAAAAAATAGTTGTTGAGTAAATGCGTCTTCTTTGCTCTCTAAGCAGCATTTCTCTCACCTTTAAATATCTCTTACCTCTTCTTCAAAATACAACACATGTTTGTTTTTCCTCCTCCATCTCTGCCTCCTCTGTAGTCTTGTCCTTCCATGATTGGCCACTGTGTCTTCTTCACACTCAATCTTTCTTGGAGAGATCCCTCACTATGTTCAAGCTTCACATGGATCTAGAGTGAAGATGACTCAAAGAAGATGGCTCCAGTCTCCAACTTCTCTCTGAGCTCCACCGGTCAATTTGCCAGTGATTTGCTATCCAGTTTTGGCGCTTTCAAATTGGCATGTGCCACTCATCCACTTTCCATGTCTTACATCTTCATGAACAGTTACACTATTTGCCAGTTTTCATGACAAGAATGTTGGGTTTGTCCTTAACAACCCTCCTTCCACTTGCCTCCACATTATAGCCATCGCCAGGTCCTGCAGATGTTGCCTCCTAAATAACATTCTAGCTCATCTCCCCTCCTTACCCATCTCCTTCACTCCATCCCAAGCTGTCATCATCTCTAGTTGGCCTGCCTCTGACCATTTTTCTGCATTGCAGTGACCCACATGCTTTTTTTCGTGCCACCTCCCTGGCCTCATCTCTCTTCACACACCCCTGGTTCCATGTTCTGGCCATGCAGCTGTTAACTGGGTCCCTATTCTTGCCACATTCTCATTTACAAGCATTGTTTGGCACCCAGGGAAACTTATTCTCTCTTTTACCCAACTCATCTTTCCAACTCCAGCTCAGGAATCACTGTCTCTGAAGAGAATTCGCTGACTTTTCTGCTGAGGCCAAACTGTAACACATTAGGACATTTTTTTGCCTTGTTTATATCATTATTGGTTCAACGCACACCTCCTTCACCAGAGCGCAACCACCACAAGAGCAAATGTAAAGTCTGTTAGTGCTCAACATGGTGTCTGAGTGCCTAGCTCAGAGCCTGCCCCATGGGAAGCCCTCAAGAAATATATGTGAATGAAGGAATGATTTGCCATATTTTTGAAAAAGAAATAAAGGATATTGACATATAACATATAAAACTAGTGTAAATATGTGATCATGCACTATTGCAGCAATTCAAATAACTATTTTGGCAGTAATACATACTCATCAGTACTCTAGAAATTGTACATTTCGCTGTGTCATTTAGGTTAATAAATAACTTTTTAAACCAAAGGTTGATACAGATTAACTCTTTTCAACAGTTATATTTTTAACTTTTCTTCAAAGTTATCCTCTTCTCTTCTAGAAAACAAAAGTACATCCAAGTTTTTGATGTGTTCCTTTATCCTTACTCATACACTCCGAACAGGGAATTTCAAGTGCGATGGTTTTAGATGTGTAGTGATCTCTAGAAGACTACAGCAGTATAGTTTTCTATACTTGAAATCAGTTCATTGACTCTTCCATTATTTGAGTTTTCATAGAATTTAGTGGGCAGTTAAGAAGAATTATTTCCAAATAATTCAATCAGTTATTTTCTTTCATCCTTAGTAGCTTAAAAGGATCCTCTATAAGAATATGATCTCCCCACCAAAGAAAAAGTCAGATATTTCTGTACTTTTCCTGACACTTTTATTAGTTCTTCCCCTCACATTACATTTGCAGTTTAAAACTAGCATGTTCTCAAAACTCTTTGTAGCTTTTGAAAGTGCAACTGACACAATACATGTTGGCATTCATAATGCACAGAGGAAGGTGAGCAAGTGATTGAAAGAGGCCCTTTCTTTGTAGATAAGCACACTGCTGACTGCATATTCTCTAAGAAATCAGGTGAGTCTGTCTAAGTACCACCATATCTCTGAGATATATACTTCACACGAGACATGGGGACATTGTATTTTGCCTAAATATATTAAAAGGATTGTTAGGACCGGCCGGTGGCGTAGTGGTTAAGTGCACGTTCTGCCTCAGCAGCCCGGGGTTCACTGGTTTGGACCCCGGTACAGACCTGCTCACCTTTCACCAAGCCATCCTGAGGTGGCATCCCACATAGAAGAACTAGAAGGACTTACTACTGGGGCTTTGGGAAAAAAAAAGAAAAAAACAGGAAGAGTGGCAACAGATGTTATCTCAGGGCCAATTTTCTTCTTAAAAAAAAAAAGACGTTGGTCAAATATTGATCTTTACAGTCAGAGGTCATTACAAAAGCCATAGTGGCAAATTTGAATATCATTCAAGAGGTATAAGAGGCATATGTGAGGAAATACTGATTTGATGATCTGACACAACCATATTATGGCTACATGGCCCTATATTAATGAATATGTATACACATACATCATATATATATATATATATAGGTTTTCATTTTTTCCACATATAAATGTATGTATATATAGATGAAGTTTGCTCAAAAGGAATGTACCCTATTATCTTTTCAGAAATAAATGAAAAATTTAATGTGATTTTCAAAGCCAATAACACCTGATGATGTAATGAAACACTTGAATCTTAACCCCTTCTTTGAATCAATGAATACTGTCATGTCATGACTGTTATTTGACCACTGCAACATTCAACTTCTTTTTTAATTTCTTGATAACCTTTATGATGTTTATATTATTTAGCCAATTTACTTTTGAATAGGTAATACATGCACATGGAAAAAAAAATTCAACATATGCCAAAAGACGTAAGTGGAAAATAAGACTATCTCTGATCTCTGTAACTTACCCGGCCCAGAGTAAACACAGTTATCAGTCTTATGTGAATCCTCTTAGTGATATGCATACACACACAAATGTTTATTTCAGTTATGATTTACTCTCTACATTTCCACACATACAAACATATTATACATGTACATTTTCACACAGCAATAGACTACCATAAACATAATTAGCACCTTTTGTTTTTCATTTAACAACAAAACTTGAGGACTGTTCTATATCAGATATACAGAGCTGCATAGTATTCTACTGAAATAAATGTAACTTGCTCTATTATGGACACATTTTGTTTTCAGTTATTTTTTATTATACATATTTCTACAAATAGTATACACATAGTTTGAGTACCTCAAGAATATAGGATTAATCCTTGAAGTCACTATTGGCCATTTAACAAAATAGACAGGAAACTTCCTGCAATAAGTATGAATTAGGCAAAAATACTATAAATTTAACAACTGAGTATTGCTGCAAATATGCATATATACAGAAAGAAAGAGAATGAGGAAAAAAGCATTTAGATTCCCCAGTAATTCAACTAGCATAAATAATACTGAAAATATCAATTATTTCATTCTTATACATTTTTAAGAATAATAGAACTGGAATGCAGCATTAGTTAAGGCTGGACGCTTGTCATAAAATTTCAAAATCAAGCATCCTTTAGTAACATTTAAGTGCTTGCAATGATCTTCCAAAAATTTCTATAAAATAGAGAAAATTATAAGACTCAGTTATTGTTAACTAAAATTGTTGTGGTAATCATTTTACAATATATACATGTATCAAATCATTATGTTGTGCATCTTAAATAAATACAATATTATATGCCAATCATATCTCAATTAAACTCAAGAAAATTTGGACAAACTGAAAAAAACCAAAAATTCCTCTCATTGAGAAAAATACTAAATAACACCTAAATTTCAGAAACCACGTCAAAATCACATCCACTTAAAAAAAGTCAACAACCAACTTTCCTATCAAAAAATAAACTTTCAGAAAAGTCTACTGTAGTCTCTCATAGAAATATCGTAGTATATACTTTTGTTTGCTATATCATAAGAAATTAATGCAAAAAAAAAGTCAGTGTATATAATTCTATAGCCATCAAGGTAGTATTTTGATAGCATCTACAGGTGTCTTTAAAAATATATAGTCTAAAGCATGTAATTTGAAACCAAGCAGTCAATCCTGTAATTTATGTTAAAAGAAAAATAATACCAAGAATCATTTTAATCTCAATGTCAACAGTCTCTAAGACATTAGGAGTGACAGTTTGCGTAAGAAAGAACCAAAAAAGATAAAAATGCAATCAAAGTACTATATAATACTTCAGTCATTTATTGATGTTAATTAACTGCAGATAACTAAGGGAGCTATAAAAAGAAACTATAATGGATGCAAAACAGGCAGCAAAGACAAAAAAAAGAAAACTGTAGCTGCAGTAATTTCTGTCATTCATAACTTGCCATAATTATCTACCCTGTAGAACTGTAGCCGTAATTTGAAATGCCTCCCTCCTGATCATCAGCAGACTAATGGAATGACTTCACTAAGGACCAAGGATGTAGATCTTGCCATTATTTCTGATCTGCTTTGATTTTAATTCAATATTCCCTCAGGAAGACTCATGATTTAATTAAAAACATTGCATTTCCGTGACTAACCCAGCCCACAGCCTCACTTAGAGTGTGAATCTAGATTCCCTGGAGTGAAATGCAACTGACCATTTTGATTTCTATTTAGCGATCACTTTATGGATAAAATGACCATTTTTATACTTAGCTCTTAAATGTGCATCTGTGGTTTCTATTGCCGAAGCTTCATGTTTTAAAGCTACCTCTAAGTGAATTTTTCTTTCCCTTGAGAATGATACTATGCTAAAGAATATGCAAATTATAGAGATATCGACCTTTAATTATATACAAACTATTTTGTTTAAAATTGTATAAACACTCAAGCAGAAGATGTGTTTCCCAGCTCATAGACTATTAGGTGGCAATGAAAAATACCTGTAAACATCAGCTTGTTACATGATAATATATTTTGAACTAAAATAACACATTTTAAATCTTTGATTAGAAACTTTGCTCTTTAAAGCAAGCTATACAGAACAAAATATTTGTAAGGAAAGGCACTAAGGTAGCCCTACAGATCTAAGAAACAATACGCATAAAGGAGTTAGAGTTCCAGAACACAGAGCTAAAGAGAAGAAGGAATTTGCAACCTCTCAACAGTTGGATCTGGCCAAGCTGACCCTTAGCTTGAATGACCAAGAAGCATCCCCAGCCCTTCACTGAACCCATTTTTGCTGTGTGAAATGCCCCCAATGTGGATGTCTTTCTTTGAACTTCTTAATTTGCCATCGAAATTCAAATACATGCTTCCAGAAGAGTAAAATCATACTGCTTTTTTTTTTTTTTCCAGTTGTCCTGTTTGCTTTGTACTAACACTTTGGAGGACTGAGAGAAGTCTGAGTTTAGACAAAGGCCTTGGCTTGAGAAAGAACCCTAAGGACAAGGGCTAGTTCAATGCTGACGCATGCTGGAGTGCATCTGGGGAAAGAGAGAATGGGGCAGGCACCACTTTCTTTGCGTCTCTGAACTCTAGTCAAATCACGACAAATAACAGTCAATTAACATTGGCAGCTATACCAAGCTCTAATCCTTGACAGTTTTTAAACTGTCAATTTTAGAAACAATGAAAGTACAATAAATGTACTTCCTATATAAAACTAATGACAATTTCTTATATCCATAGGAACATTACAGCATGTAAAAAGCTTTTGTGTTAAATGTTTGTCTCTGTTACAACTCTCTGGCAGAGCAGGTATAACCTGCATCTTACTGGTGAAAAGGGTGATTTATTGAAGAGGTAAGTGGTATCCCCAAGCGAAACATCTGGTCAAGTCCTGACTCAGAGCCTGGTGCTCTTTCAAGATGCCACACTGCCTCTGTGTGGGCATGCAGGGACAGGATGGAGGTCGGGAGCATGGGTAGAGGATTCAGCCATAGGGAATTCCACCATATGAGTCATCCAGAGCTCAAGAGGGCTGTGGATAAACGCTTGCTGTGCACTGGGGATGACTGGAATGGAAGATGTAGCACTAGGCCGTGTAGCCTGGCTTAAAGCTAAATGTGTAGGACAAATTTAAATTTTGTACGTACCGTCAACAGTTATTTTGAATGGTTACAGTACCATGTTACAGGAAGCTTGACATAAAGATCCATGTCAGTAATTATTTTAAAATTTCTACCTTTCCTGATTAGAGACACTTACTTTCCAATGGAAAAGAACATGCAAGTGATCTTTTCGAATATTGCCTGATGCGTCGCCCTGGGGCCAAGGAGGTTTGCCACAGCTTCACCATAGTAGACTTTGCAAAGGTATTACTCACTCTAAGGTAGTGCTAGAGTAAAAATTAAAAATAGCAGGGACCTTTTGAAGCTCTCGAACATTTTTCTGCCAGCATAGGATTGTTCCCTACAGTGTATTTTTAGTGCACCATACACTCAGCTTTTAAATGTCATAAGCAATGAAATCCTGGGAGTACTATCCGAATACATCTCTGAAAAAAAAAAGTTCTATTTGATATCTCATCTGCAATTTTGATTCAGGCTTTATTTCATCTATAAGTAATACACTACCAAGCCATTTTTGGTCATTTGCTGAAGTGTGGGGTTTTCAGAGTCTAACAGATGGTCCTTTGCTTCTCCACTCCATCAAAGGACACATAATTGAAAGTGTCATTTCCCTAAATTGGAAAATCCCATAAGCTCTCTGGCCTTCCATCTCCTTAACTTAGTAAAGATCTGAAGCTAGTTGACTTGTGAAAACTTTTCAGAAATTACAAAAAAATCCTCATAACAGCTATAATTTCTTCTCATTACACTATCTATTATATATATGTATATATCCTAATCATGGAATTTCCCAAATTCCCATATCAACTGAAAGGTTGTAGAACATAAAGTAGAACTTTTAAAAAATATTTATTATTTAATTTAAACATATATATAATTCAAATATATAAACACATATATTATAAATATATATTTATATGTTTTATATAATATATAATGAATTATATATAATAAATCTATGGCATATATAAGTTGGACAAATTTATACAACTTTTATGCAATTTATTTGGTATTCATCTTGGGAAATGTGGCTATTTGTCTACACCTTAATTGGAATCTCTCACAATATTGAACATTCCTCATACAAACCTCAATTTGTAAAATGCTCTCAGGCTCTCTGTCAATACTGATGTGTGTTTTAGGACCTTCTGGGAAGTGGGTCAGGGATTTGCCATTACCCTCTGTGATACACTAGCAGAAATTACTTTCTTTATAAGGTGGGAAAATATATTCATCTAATTGATATATGCATATTAAAGATCTTTGCTTTGCCTCAAGCTCTGAACTGCTCCCTCAGTTTCAAATGACCTTCATCAGCGTGTCATAATCCCCATCCTGTGGGTGAGTCTGGATGACCAGCTTCATCTGGTGCTGAGGGAATAACCGGACACATAAACCGAGTGATGACAATCACTTTGGAAATCTCCAGGGTAAATTCTGTTTGTTGTTTCACAGATTTGTTAGGTAACTTCCCCGTCCTGACCGAGCATGTTTATCCAGGTCCCAGGAATAAATGTTCACGATATTACGTGATTAATGTGTAGGTCTATACCTCAGCATTATTAACATCCTTTAGTAATTTGCCTTAATGTTCAGTCAGCGCAACTCTTTACTAGGGACACCTGCACTTTAAATGCCTCCAGAGAAGTTGGAGCCTCCTGAGAAAAGCACGTTGAGTTCCTGTGAGGAAATATTTACATAATTTATAGAATAAGTAACTCCTTCAAAGTCTATATAAATGGGCTGAAGTAATAAGTCCCTATAACCCCCCTGAGTCTGAATCAACCCCGCCAAGGTGCTGACAAACCATGTGATGACTTTCTTCAGGGATGGTGAGCACAAGTCTCCAACCAAGTTGCTGCCGAATTGGAGTTCGCCCATTAGATCTCAGAGTGTCTCCGCGCTTCTCTCCGAGTGAATTCAATAGAACTCTGAGGCTTACTGACAATTTCATCACGGAAATTGCTAGACTCGAGTACGTTATTGAGCACCCTTTAGCCCACACTAATTGAAGCCCCACCTAGGAAATTCAGCTGTGTAACATCTCCATGGGAGGTGTAATTCCCTGTCCTCCCGTAACCCATGGTACACACAGTCATTCAGAAGCTACCGGCATTTCAGCAGTGTCCTGGTGTCCTGACGTCAGAGAATCCCAGGCAGAGGGGACTTGAGGAGGTTGTCACATCACAGCTCCTTGTTTGCCCGACAAGGTAGCAGAGGTCCAGAGAGGTTAGGATTTACTCAGGTCGCTGACCCTGAAGAGAATTGCAGCCCTGCACACTGCACATCTCCTAGCGCCCTGGTCTGGGTGTCTTCCACTTCACAATGCTCTGTCCATAGACAGAGGAACAGTCATGTGACAATTTAATTGCTTTAACAATGCTTGAGAAGTGGGGTTTATGCTTAAAAATAAATTATGGGTGATTGAGTGTCACCATACTTATTCACATGCAGGCATATGGCTTTAACTGGAAAATAACTGTGACCATAGACTAGGGATTTTAAAAAAAATTCCTAATTGACTATACTATAAAGGCATAAATATATAAGACATATGTGTGTGTATATATTACATAAATGTGGAAAAATAAACTAATTTTTGAGGAATCAGGGTTATCTGACCATTTTCCTTTCAGACAACACCACAGTTGAACCTATTTTTGAAAGCACTTGAGATATATAAAGTAATATTTCTACAATCTCCAAACATCAATACAATTGTTCATACATTCACCTTACTCCAATTTCAGAGGTCAGGAGCCTTGTTAATAATTTATAGTTTCTTGGGTTTTGCTTTTTTTAATAAAAGTGTCAGTGCAATATTGTGCGCAGAGCGTAGACTTGGGCATTCAATGGAAATGGATCGAATCCTAGCTCATCCATTTCTTAGATGTGTGATGATAACTCTAAACCATCATAATTCAGTCTTGGTAGCGCTGTGTGATGATTTAAAAATCATACTGTGTTTCTAATAACACATGTAATGCCAGACATGCTCCTTATCAATTTACGGCAGATATTATTGCTATTTAGAACATCCACACAAATGAGTCTTACAGACTGAATGATTCTATAGTATTTTAAGTCAGTTGATTCCTAAAGATATGTGACGATTTGCTTTGCCCTGGTTCTAAAATGGGTACGAAGGGAAACAAACATTCCCCTTACTGTGTAAGAGAGAAGGGGAAGAAAGTCATATTAAGTCAACCATAAAAATAAACAGGTTTATCATTTTTGAGGGCCTACAAGGTGTCAGTTCTCTGTTGTGCATCCTCATATGAAATCTCTAATTCTCAGCCAGGCTACAGAGTTAGTTATATTTTGTAGATTTTAAAAGAGGAAATTAAGGCTCAGAGAAATTCATGAACTTGCCAGAAGTTACATAGTTAGTAAGAGAAAAAGCCTGGATTTCAGTTCTTTCTAATTTCAAAGCCTGTACTTTTCCAGTACTCAACATAGCTTCAAAGGAAAAAAAAAAAGCCAACAATGTTTAAAATTGGAAAACTTCTCTTGTTGAACACGTTGGAGGTCTGCTTTCAGACCCAACACTGACATCATTGGGACGAATATGGACAGGCAGTTGATGATATTAAAATGACATTTTTGAGGATCGTAGTCGAATAAAAGTAGAAGAGGGAAGACTTTATTAAATTTGGAAATATTGTCTGCTATTTTTACAAGTGTCCTTGTGGAGTTGTGGAGGCCAAGGCCATGTAACAAAGACTTCACAGGGAAGAGGTGAGAATAGGAGGAGAGTGTTTGTAGGAAACTCTTTCAATGCAGGGAACAAAATGCTGGGGGCTTCATCCCGATGACTCAGTCCCGTGTTCAGTGACTTCACCGATGTGGCTTGGCATCGTACCCTCCACTGCCCTTCTTACTTTTTCAGCTCTAAGTTTGTTTCCTTGCAAGGCACTTGCTGTATTTAGGTCAACTACCAATGACTTTAGCATTGTTTTCTTGTTAATTTTTTTTGTTTTTTGTCCATGAGAAAAAGGATAAACACCACTGAATTTAAGTAGTTTGAAAGGTTCACAGGCACAAAACACCAGCTGCTTTTTTAAAACTGTGAGGGAGAGCAGAGAAAGGATTAGTAGACTGCTGGACATGGGCAAGACCGCGACTTTGGCAGGCGGTATGTTCTTGGGGAGCATTCCCAGCTCGCACAGCTGCTACTAGCTGTTTCCTTTTCTTTAATCCCACAGATGTTTGAGTTCTGTTGTTGCCCTTGTCACATCTTATTGTGATCACTGTCAATTTTTGTTTATAGCCTTGCGTCCCTTACTAGGAAAGCTGCTGGGGGTTGGGACCTTTTTTTTTCTTTTATTGTTTTCCCAGTACCTGGTATAGCACCTGGGTGGACAATCAATAAATATTTCTTTACTGAATGTCATTAATGACTAGTTGTGTACAGCATGAAATAGAGACTGAAAACCATCCCAAGAGACTTATTTAAAACAGAAGCCCTGCCCACACAGAACTCTGCAGGGGCACGTCGCCGGATAGCATCCACAGCTCATTTAATAAGGTTCCAACCCATATGCTTTGAGGTATTCGCTGCTGTGCCGAGACTGAGTTTCAGGTCCGCCAGATGTATTCCACAGATTAGCATTCTAGTTTCATACTTTTCCTGACTGCAATTAATCTTAGGAAGAGCCATTGACAAATCTGTAAGCGAGGGAATAGTCCACGTGTTTCCAGAATTATGTATACACTGCCAAATTGCATGCCAACCTTTCCACCATATTCTTTGGGGCTTCATAACTAGAAGAGTTTCTCCAGTGAGCAGCTGTAGGGATATATAGTTTGGATAGAACCCAATTACTGTGCATCCTTCTTAATTAATGTGATTAACAAAGGAATCTATTAAAAAAATAAGGCTGTAATTAATTGTATCCAATCAAGATTTTAAACTAGAAATTCAGTGATTATTATTTCATATATTAGGTGTGATGTGTTTTCTTAGAAACATTTCCTGGAGAGAGAGACAAATGACAATATAATATCTAAATTAGGCAAAAAGGAAGATTTTTAAACCTATGGGTGATTACTTGAGATGATTTTCTGAATAGTTTCTTCCAATAAAGTACATCAAAGGTCAAAATAAATTTTAAATAATGAGATTCTATAATATTAGGGATTGGATAATCTGCTTTAAAAATCTATAGAGTGATACACGTGGATGTGCAGGTGGGGAGGGAAGAGAAACATGGCATTTTTAAAAATTAGAAAACATAAATAGAAAAGTCTCCTTTTACTTTTGCAAGGTTTCAAGCAGATCCTGTTTAGACATTAATCCATAACAATGAACTCCAAGAAGACAAGAAGTAATATGAATTAGATATTCTCATGTTCAAGAGCATAATAGACTTTCTCAGTTTATGTAACTGCCTCAATAGGTTTGTATCTTACAACAATGTTTGGGAAATGCTGTCGATTAGGCCTGGGGACATTCTGTGAGCTTGACTCATTCCTATTTAATATAGCCCTACTAAGATCCCAAGAAGGCCATGTAATAGTCACATTGCCCCAATCCTAACCAAGTCAAAGAAATATGACAAGAACATTTTACCCAAAGAAAACAATACCTTTTCTGCTTCACGTCAAATTACCAGGCAGCAGCCATTGTACTTCATTTTGATAAAATATTCTGAAGGCACTTTCAGTTCCTCATATCCAATAAGATTGTGCCAAGTCACTTCTTAGACATGTGGTTGTAGATTAAAGAACATAAAATCTGTATGTTCATCATTATATTTACGTAATGTGGTTATTGAAGGAATCTATAAGGATGGATACATATATATACATATATAGGATATATATATCTCCTCAGAAAGAAAAATCTAGCACAAACTCCTATTCATTAGACATAATCCACTCAACCCACCCCATTCCCCAAAAAAGTAGGTCTTCCTACATGGATTTCTTTTAACAGTTAAAGGCTATTTGTTGATAAATTGTATTCCATAGAATCTAACAGTTGCAGACTACCCCTATTTTACATATCAAAGTGCTCATATTAAGTTGTCAAATACAGAGAAGAAACAACATATTTGCATATAATCTCTCTTTCCTCATAACTGGAAGTGTTTTCTTTCTTGAGTTTCTAAGAAAGAGAACACGTGTCTAGGAGCACAACTCTGAGGTTTCATGATCTTGTGCCCCTGGTAGAGGGCAGGAAGCAGAAACAGCTGGACCACTGTTGTACCCAGTTTAACTCTGGGTTACTAGTCCCCAAGCCTTCCCGCCTAGACCTTTAAACGAGTGGGAGTTAATGCCTGGCAGCAGTGGAATTAGTGAGAGCATCGTGCCATATACATCATGTCCAGGTTTGGAGACAGACATCCATTTGGATAATCCTGGCAGAGACTCAAACTTTTAGCAGAGACACTTGCATAGAATACTTGGCATCTTGGCCATACTGAGACCCATCTGTCAGAGTGGCATCCTGCCTATTCCAAGTTGGTGGGATCTTTTCAGTAAACCATAGGTGCCAGGCAGGAGTGGATCTTCACGGGGAGCATGTGTAAAACCGCAAGTGTCATCTATTCTACAGGAAGCTCGTCTTTTCTGCCAGTCCCCAATCCTGGCCCAGCTCCTTGCAATCGTCACACCTGTTGAACACTTGTCATAGAATAGACTACATTTGCCCTGGAAAGGCAAAGCCAGCACTTCAGATAATGTCCTGATGCCAACAAGACAGGTGGTGCTTCAGCAGGCGTCTGATGAAGTCAGGAAGATAACTCAGGGCATAAAAATGTTTTTATAAAAGAAAGTAGAGTCTTCTCCATGGGATCCCTTTCAGGCAGCTCCATATATGACCACAGCTATGAAACCAAATACAGTGATATCTCACCATAAGATCATAAGAACATGGGCTAATGTGTTTTTACATCGGTGAACACAGTTGAAAGTGTTTATGTGCAACTAGCAACTATGGCACAACATGTTGTAAAAAGTATCATAGTGATAGAATTAGCATGCATTTGAACATTTACTGTGGTATTCACTTCCTTTAGGTCAAATATTTGTCAATCATGATTATTTTGAAATTTATAAGGTGTTTTCTTTTTTACCCATTGACACATGAAGACTAAAGACAATTTTCTAGAAAGCCCTACTTGATAAAGCACCTTGGGAAGATAAAATGGAAGAATCTTAAATATCAATTTATCCTGTTTTAGAAACTCTGGAGTAATAAGCTCCATGAAATGAAATATTTGAGTGAAATGAAAATATTTTACACAAAGAGCCTAAAATTTGTCTTAATGGATGATTTTATTTAAGCAAGCCTTCTAAAGTAATGTAGCTATTGTGACATTGTGACCAAAAGATGGCTCCAAGGTTCATATCTTAACAATGTTAAAGCTAGATGCTAAACTAGCCCTGAAATTTTAACTGAGTGCCATACTAATATTAAAAGTGGATGATGCATTTAACAGAAACTCTGAAATATTTGACTTTTGCAAGAAATTACATAGTTATCCTTGGTCGACATTACATCTTGACTAGTGGTTGCCTTTAAAGCATTGGCAGGGTGTGAGATGCTTAACCAACCTCCCTGGTGTACAGGCTCAAGGACAGCCATGAGCACGTGAAGAGGTACAGAGCATGGATGTCAAATCTACAAGTCATAACAATAAAACCCAGAATAGGAAAAGTGTTGCAAGATAGGACCAGAGTACAATCGCAGGTCTGATGGAGGAAGGGATTTCTGAAGATTGTAGCATTTGAGATGGACATTGAAAATTAGGTGGAGTTCAGAATGGGCCACTGCTTTTAAGGCACTTATATTCAGAAAAGTGAGACAGGAAATATATTAAAGTATATATTAAAGAAAATGAGTATTGTTAATGTGTGTGATGACAAAACTGAAATGAGAAAACAAAGTCACATGAGACTTGGTGATGTTTAAGATCTTTTCCATTTCTACTATTGTAAGTAAATTACTATTATGAAAAAATAAAAATAACTCTCAAATATTTATTATATTAAAAAATTGTCCCCTTGAGACATCTTCCTTTGGATAGCATTGTGCTTGGGTGTCATGTGACTCCTGCAGTGGAAGGTGTGTTTCAAAGGAGATGCTGTCCATACAGGTGTGGAAGCTCACTGGCCTCTGTCTGTGCCTGCAGCACCTGGCTGCTCCTGACAGACTTATTTTTGTATTTATGAGTTTTGCAAATCACATTGCTTACTGTCTTTTTCTTGGCTGGAAATCTCAGGGCCAAATTTAGGTGTTCCTCTAAGTAGCTTGCAACCTTCGGTGCTCATTCGCCCCTGGTATTCTCCTCCCATCCTTCCTTCCATTCACCTCAACTTCCTTACTCATTTTCTAACTCACTGCATTATATGGATCTCTGCTCAAATCTTTCTTAGGAAAAGGATGGGGATATAAACATAAAAATGCCACTTTGCAAACCCTTGACAAGAATTGTGAAGTTGTACTTCAAAAGATACAAAGGTAAAAATCGAAGGCTGAGTCAGGTTACTTCAAATTGATAAATATGTTCTTTCTTTACCCAATCTCACTACTTTAGTGAAATACATTCACTATTTGAATTATGAATTCTCCGTGAATTCATCAGAAATTTTTCATTAATTCATCTGATGCACATGTGCGTAAACCTATGCATATTTTTATAATGTATGTATACACGTGTGTGTGTCAGTATGTGCATGCACACATTGGCATGCATCACATATAGACTAATATATGTTACATGCGTGTTATATATATAATTCACAAGACTGTCACACATGGATATACCTAAGAAGTGCAACTTTTTATCACGCAATAGAAAGTGAGTTTTTAAAAATGTATTAAAGGCGACTAAAGAATTACCAGAGGTAATCGAACGGGGTTCTGGAGTGTGTCTGTCTGTGTGTGTGTGGTTGGTTTGTTTTCTTTTGCTCATTACAACTTGTGACTAGTGTTTTGGGCACCTATTTATGAACCATAAGGTGAGTCCTGTAGACCTAGGGACAAACATAACAGAGCCACTACCTTCAACAAGGTGATAGTTTAATAGAGAAAATAATGATTTATGTATTGAAGTAACATTTTACACCTCACTTATAAAAGATTAGCACATAAATGTATTTACTTATTTAAAGTTTCTGATATAAAATTAAAATCTTGTAAAGTTGAAATGTACTTAAAATTCAAACACATTATAATTTAGTCATAGCTATAATTCAGAAATAATCCCTTGCCAAAAAAATAATAACTCTGCCAGTTTAAGTATTTAGAACCAAAATTTAGATGTAAATGCCAAAGTCCTCTTGCTAAAAAATCATTGCTGGTTCTTGGGCTTTAGCAAGAATAAATGTACTAACAATTTTGGAACATAAAACGTGGCCAAATTTTTCAGTATAACAACAAAAACTCATTGAGACTTAGCTTATACTATCTACAAGCCATTCCATGGCAATTTAAGCATGGTATCATTTATTTTGTTAAAAATAGTGAAAGTTTATATTAGCTTCATATCATTCATAAAACTTTGTCATAATATGAATGATTTGATAAACAGTACTCTCACATTTTGTAACAATGATATGAACAGATTTAATATCAATACTCAACACTTTGTATCAATAACAAATATAGTAGTGGAAAAATAAAAGGAAATGATAAATAGGAGGCATTGTCGAAATAAATCAAGGTAGTTTACTAGGCAAACTCCCCCCTCATACTTGTAATATTTGTAATGCTGAGCCAATGCCTTTCCTAAAAATCTTATACTAATTAAGCATAATACTTTAAACAGTTTTCATCCCCAACTGTACTCAAATTTATTTTAAATAATAATGTTTTCATAATTGTTTGAATCAACTGACTCAAGTGATTGATTGAATCCATACTGGGGAAAATTAGAAAGTTAATAACAAAGTCTTGAGAGAGAAAATGCATATTGCAAAAAGCTGATAAGATGAAACTAGAAAATTCAGTCATATCTTGAAAATTAAGTTTAACAAAATTTTTTTCAATAGAAAAATATATCTTTGAAACAAGATCATTTTTCTCAGTATTCATTGATGAAGCACCTTAGGACCTCTTCTCAAAAACTGTCCTTGTGATTGAGAGTCAGAAACAACCAACTTTCAAGCTACCTCTTACTGCCTCTCTCAAACTCCATTAGGAAGCGTGTGTCACCAACAGTTGCAACATCTACAGTCAGCCCACCTGAATGGGGGTGCTGGACACATTTTCATACAAGTGTTTACTCAGAATAATTCAAATTCCAGTATAAATTATTTTTCAATCTTCCAAAGCTATCCCCCAAATCATAATTGTTTTATACTAAACTAATTTATAATGTGCATTTATGAGAGTTTATGTTCTTCAAGATCATTTTTAAATAAGAATTTCTATACACTGTATACACTGGCCCCTAAGAACACAGTAATCTCCGTATGTATGTATGAGTATGCATATATATAGAGAGAGATATATATATGTGTGTGTAGAAATACATATACTCATATACACTAAACTCACTAATAATTGTTAAAATAACACCTTAAACCGTGAACATGGAAATTGAGATGGATATTAATGCACAATGCATATTTTCAAAATACATTTTATTTCACTCAGACAACAGAAGGATAACCAAGGAATGTTTATCATTGTTGTTTATCATTGTTCTAATTGACTGCTCTTCTCCACCAGCCACTTTTCTTTCATGTTGGCTTTACAGATCGTGGGCACAGGCCTTTCTAAAGGTTTGGAGGAACTTCACTCAACCAGCAAGAATGCCCAAGAATGACTGTACTCACCCTAAATGGAACGTTTCATGCAAGAACCAACCAAACCTCTGGCCCTTTGAACATACTTTTACATCTGCCTGGAATACTTGTGCCCCTCCTACTTAGCCAGTGCTGCTCAGATCCAATCTTGAAATTCCCTTCCTGTGCAAAGACTTCTGAGAATCCCCAGCACGAATAACTGCTTTCCTAATATGCACCCAGAGCACCGAGCTTTCTTGACCATAATCCTGAAAATCACTCTATTGTAATCGCTCATTGACTTTTATGTATCTCCCACTAAACAGTATATTCTAGAAGGGCAGAAGCTGTGCGTGTGTGTGTTGTGACCTCAGTTCTAATGACTATCTACATAATAAATGTGTTATGAATACAAGCATAAATGAATATGTGACTAGGCCTTATTCACCCTTGTTGCATAACCTGTCTCTTCCACCTCACCTCACCCAGTGTTTCTGATTTTGTATAACTATACTGACCAAAATGTTTTGCAAAGTGCTGTTCATATGAGAAAATTTAGAAATTAAAGGTCAAAGAGACATTCAGCCATAAGAACATTTACTAGTTGAATATTATAATGTACATGTCTTCTTCTCATCTTAAAATTTGACTTATTTTAAATTACTGGCAAAATCTCTCAGTTTTCAGGTGCAAATACTGCCTATTTTCTGTAAAAGTAATGTACAGACTCCTGGAGAGAAGATATGCAAATATAAGGCACGTCATACCTTGTCCACATTTAAAATGGTACAGTCTGAGTACTTGTCCTGTAGCACCTACAGATCTTTAAATTACAGATCTTCCCATTATACATTATATGCATTCTGTGTTCTTATGGTCTTATATCATTATAAGGTCGTAAAGGAGGCTGCCAAAGGACCCCAAAGTCACCCTAAGAAGTGTTTTCTCCCAAATAGGGCAGCAACTCTAATAGTTCCTGTATCAAATCTTTCCTGCGGCTTGGATCTTAAGTGAAGCCTTCTCTAACTTCCAAAAGGGTCTCACTTCTCTCAAACTTCCTCTAATTCCAGGTATTGGTATATGTGCACATTAAGTACTTTCCAAAATAAAAACATGTTCATACGTACAATAAAAAAGTCCTTAGCATTTACCTAAGCTAAATGCAGAAGTGCTACTTAAGCACCACTCTAAAAATTTTAAACTTGGGAGAACTATCTTAAATAGGATTTAAAATAAGGGAATATCAGTTATACTAGCATGGAATTAGAATAAGTATTTTACAATATACGATACAATGATTTTTTTTAAACTTTGGATGGCCACCAAAGGTTTTCTATCAATAGTTACATAATAGTAGATAGAGTTGTTCATTCATTAAACAGCTTCTTCTTTCTGCTCCTTCACCCTTGACTCACTCATGCCTCATCCTCAAAGGCAACATGAGTCCGTGGTTTTGTATTGGCTAGGAGGATGGACAGCTCTTTCTGTAAGGGTTATTAACTTGAGAAATTAGAAATGTTAGAACGAAGCTCTTAGTGATGACCTCATAGTGAGTGGAACTTGGTACTCTCTACCCTCTGCATTCCATGATGCTTCCTGTACTTACACATTGTCTTTCAATACACTGATTGAGGGAAAGACTCTGGATCTTAGTATCAGTGGGACGCTCGGTGCTTTGCAGTTAAGATGATTGCAGGAACTTGCCAGAGAATCTTGAGGAAGTCATTCCACCTCTCTGAGATTCAGTGTTCAAATTTTGGAAATGAAGATGATCACTCTAACGCTAGGTTTTTGCAATAATCAAATGAGATAAAGTAGAAGCAACCGGTCAATAAACCATGTACAGTATACCAATTTTATTTACTTGAACAGATTTCTTTGGTTTGACTTCTATGGGGAAGTGAAATAGCTTAGCAAGCATCCCCAACTTTGGAATGAGTAATCTTTTCATTGCTGTAGAAAGTTTTGGAGTAGAATACGAACGCTACTCCAATGTTGTCCTTTCCTACAACTCAGCTCGCGTGAAATCCCAATCATTGTGGGGGGAAATGATGATCATTTCATGCCCATTCCCTCATGATTTTGATGATGTAATAAAGCATCCAGGCACACAGACAAAAATCTATGGGCACTTTCTACAATGAATAGGGAATTGACAATCCTGGTTAAATATAAAAATATGATAGACTTTGAGATCTGATTATATAAGTTGTATTTATATCTATGTGACCATGATAAAACTGTTGCAAAGATAGTTTTATACATTTTATTGCGATAATTTCACCAAAATATCTTAAGTATATTCACGTAGCATGAGTTTTCCTCTTAAGAATTTAAACTTTTTTCTGTTCTATTTTTACTATACTAACAAATAGCTATATGGTATTTTCCATAAAATGATTAACAGCAAACGTAATTATAGCAAGTGTAAAACCTACAAAAAACATCCATAAATATAATCTAAGCATCACTCAAACGTTTTGTTTTATCCATCATATTATTTTAATTTTATAGATGGAGATTCAGAAGAAAAGTAATTTTCCCAACTAGTGAAAGACCAAGCTGGGGTATGAACTCAACTCTTCTCTCTCCAAATACCATCTCTTTCTCTCTATATGAAAGCTAATAATCTTTGTATCTACATTGCATAATCATATTCAACAAACGTTTGTGGAATAAGTGAATGAATGACTTAAATGACTACATGCCTCAAGCACTTCGAGTTATTATCAAATGTATTTGAATATCTTGTATGTCAAAACCAAGGCATATGATCTTGAGTTTGAAGCCTAATAAGGCCCAGCAGGCCAGCATTATAAGTCTTTCTGATTGTACAATCCTTGAGCAGTGGACATTGAGAAGGACAATCCTAACAAAAGAGTACATCAGAGAATAACACACGGTCGATTCCAGTTTTATGATTTTGTTCAATGTGGCACACTTTCTGTTTGAAGAATGGGCTCACATAATTCAATTTGAAGGTTGACTTCCAGAAACCAGCAGATGGTCATTGGATTGGTCATTAATGGTTCTTAGTTATATGATTCCTATTTAAATTCTGATTTTTCTTTAGCAGTTAAATAAATACAAGGCACTTTGTAGTAATCATTTAGAATATATATTTCTTGTAGAATGTACTTGCAATAATTTCAAAATCTACTACAAAACTCCTAAACCACAATGATCTCTAGTCTTGGGCTCTTCCCTTCCCTAACATGTGTGTTCGTACATTTCTTACACATGAATGGTATTCTATATTGCCCAAAATACAAAATATTGCTATCTTTTATTTTCCTGTGCATTTGATACATTCTCAGCCATAGATTTATATTTTATTTTCTTATTACAATTTCAGCAATTTATTTAGAGTTAATGAGTGCAAAAGTAAGAGCTCATAAAGCCAAGCTAGATGAATAAACAAACATTTGTAAACGGACTTGTGCTTTTGAATTTTCAAAAAGTCCTGTTTTATTATACCAATGCTGATATTCATGAGACTACCGTATCATAAATCCAAAAGACAGCTAAACCTGTCAAGTTTGAAATATTCAAATTGCAGGGTAAGGAAGGTGGCCACTATTACCTTTATTTTTCTTGTGGAAAAAATGAATAAATGGATGTATCAGATGTAAACATGATTTTTTTTATGGTTCTGACTAAAGGAAGTAATAAAACACCTATCATTTTGTGTAATATCCTTTCCTCTGACTCTGCCATAAGCTCTTTACCTCCACCATATTTTCTCTGTGAGAGCTGCACATTTCACTAAGTAATTCTCTCAAACGGATCCCAGCAACTGCTTCTGCTAAGCACTTTGGGATCTCAAACCTGAATTTAATTTTTCAATGTGAATATATTAACTCATGTTATCTTTTAATGTTTTTAATTAGCCACTTCGTTTAGGTACAAAAGTGGTATTGGCTCGGGGAGGGGGGGGAATCAAGCACCAGCAATAAAAAATATATATATAGAATTAAACCAAGCGCATAGTCCCTTAATCTTCTAGCAAAAAATTTGTGACATTCTTCTGTTTCTCTTTTTGTTTTGTCCTGGTTGATACAAACAGCCTATTCAGGACTTTGCAATCTGTACTGCAACTTACTTTTTTATTTACACATATATTTTTTTAATCCTCTGTCAGTATTGATACACATACTACAACTACAACTCCACACTTTTGGATGCCTGACTAGTATTATTCCACTTTATATATGTCTCCACATCTATCTAAATAGTTCACTATCAATGGACTTTAAGCTGTTTCCAGTTTTTTTGGTATAATGAACAAAGACATCTTTGTTTTAGTGAATTTTTAAAACATTCACTTGGACCCAAGTTTAAAAATAAAAAGAAGCATTCAGCTGTAGAACGTGTTATTTACTTCCTTCGAAGATACAGGGAAGTAGAGATCCTGGATCTGAAAGACATTCTTTATTATGCCTTTTGATGAAAGGGCACAATGAAACAAGAAGGCTGTCAGATATACAGGATGAAATATTTCCTGGGCCTAAACTAGGTGCACTAGGATCCACCAAGCAGGAATGTAGAGTGTACAAGTCAATCCAAGGTGAGTCCAGCTTCAGTCTTAACAAGAATATTTATTTAGACAATATCTATTGATCAACTACCATTTCCCAGCACTATATGATTTGCTCTAAAAATGTTATTTAATTTGATATTACCTACAGTCCCTGTAAGATCGCTCCAGTAACTGTAAGTGAGGAACAGTATAAAAGCCTTACAGGTAAGGCTCAAGAGTTGGGGTCCTGGCTTCAAGTCTGCTTTGCTTAACAGCTCTGTGGCTCTAGTCCTTTTCTCAGAGAGCAATCAAACTGGAAAGAGTCAATGGCTGGCCTGTCAGAGCTGTGTTTTAGGAAATGTCCTGATACAGCTGGCCTGGAGCAGGGAGAGACAACAGGCAGGATGCCTTCAATCCTATAATTTTTCAGGTAAGCAGTGATGAGATGGTGAGCCAAGGTCACAGGAACAGAATGGAGAAATGGCGTCAGATGTGACATAGTTGGAAGTTAAAATTAACAGGACTACACAAATGCACTTGTCCATTTGCTCAGACTGAAAACCTTGGATTCAAATTCATTCCTCTCTTATTCAGACTCATCAGCACATCCTATAAACTCTACATTCTATATATACCCAGAATCAGACCAAAATTCATCAAAGAACCCAACCTTGTTCAACCTCCCATATCTCTCCTCTACAATGAAAAGAGTTTTCTAAGCAGTCTCTACCTAACATCTCAAGTGATCCTTTCAAACAGAAGTCTATTCAAAACTCCCTAATCACTTCCCAAGTCATTATGGGCAAAAGTAAACATCCCTCCACTGATGGGCAATGCTCTCCAGTCCTGAACCCCGGGACATTTCTGAGCTCCCCTCTTGGACTGTCTCCTTAGCTCACTCTGCTTTGCCACCCTGGCTTCTTGGCTCTTCCTCAAGCCTGCTGAGCATGCCCCAGCTTAGGACTTCCATCTGCCTGTGCGCTGGAACCCTCTTCACCAAGATGCCAACCAGCATGGCTCACTTCTTGCTTCCCTCAGGTCTGAGCTCAAACATCACCTTATCACAACACACTTCCCTGATCCCCATAAACACACGATCTGCTTTGTTTTTCTTCAGAGTATTTCTTACTACCTGCTAGGGATTTATTTGGTTAGTTAGTTATTTACTATCTACTCTGACACCAGTAGAGTAGAGGATTACCCTGTTTTATTAGTGATATATCTACAATTTCCAGAATCATTCCTAGTGCACAGCAGGGTCTCATAAATATTTGAGTGCATTATGCTAAGTGAGATATGTCAGACAGAGAAAGACAAATACTGCATGATCTCACCTACATGAGGAATCTAAAAAAGCCTAACTTGTAGAAACAGAAACTAGAATGGTGGTTACCAAGGGCTGGGGAGTAGGAGAATTGGGGAGATGTTGGTCAAAGGGTACAAACTTCTAGTTAGAAAATGAGTAAGTTCTGAGGCTCTAATGCACAGCATAGTGATTACAGTCAACAATACTGTCATATACACCTGAAGGTTGCTAACAGACTAGATCTTAAATGTTCTCACCACAAAAAAGAAATTGTAACTATGTGACACGTTGGAGGGCTTAGCTGCCAATTACAGTGGTAATCATTTCACAATATGTAAGTGTATCAAATCAACACACTGCACCTTAAACATATATATATATATATATGTATATAAAATATGTCAAGTATATCTCAGTAAAAAAGAAATATTAGTCAAAGAATGCAGGAACTTGGCAAGTTCCTAGCCTTTCTGAACTTCAGTGTCCCCTCTGTGAAATGACAGTGATAGTATCTATTTACAGGTGTGTGTGATCATGGAATGAAGCTATCCACAAAAGCACTTAAAAGTCTCTGGCACACAGTAGGAGCTTCACAAGTGTCCGTCATCACTAAAGGTTTTAGTCGGGCTGAATTGTGTCCCTCAAAATTCATTTGTTGAAGCCCTGTCCCCAGTACCTCAGAAGGAGACTGTATTTGGACATAAGGACTTTGAAGATGTGATTAAGTTTAAATGAGGTCATTAGGGTCGGCCCTGATCCAATAGGACTGGTGACTTCATAAGAAGAGGAAGTGACCCCAGGAGGACATGAGCTCAGAGGAGAGGTCATGTGAGGACAGAGCGAGAAGACAGCCATCTGCAAGCCAAGGGAAGAGGCCTCAGGAGAAATCAAACCTGCGGACACCTTGATCTTGGACTTCAGTCTCCAGAACTGTGAGAAATAAACCTCTCTTGTTTAAGCTTGTCTATGGCATTTTATTATGGCAGCCCCAGCAAACTAATACAGTGACCAAGGACTTCTTCAAAGTAACGGATCTACAAGAAATAGGCATTTCTAATTAAAGAGTTTTATTCACAAAGATATTTCTAAACTCTGTATGGGGTGGTGAAATAAGGTATTTTAGATATTACAGGGAAATCGTGGCTTGGTATTTCAGACATAGTGGGTAATGCTCACCTCAGTGTAGAAGAAGGGAAAGTTCATGTTAATGTGTGTTCAGTTCATTTGTCTAGAAATGATTTAATCCTTTGTCACATCTTTTGTCTAATTCACTTCATCAACACATCCTTCTTCACATCTCCCAGAAATCTTCAACCTCTGTTTTATTTTTTCCTCTGGAAATTATACCTCACAAATGGAATCCCGCTAAACCACAAGCCATGCCTACTAGGAAGTCAAAGGAGAAAGTGGCAGGAGATGTCAGCCACCTCCACAACCACACCCCCTAATAGCCAAAAAGATCAATGGGCTTTGATGGTTTTAATGTAAAATAAGGCCATTCAGCATCAGAACATCAGTAAATGCTCTAGGTAAGTGAAGGTGTCATTTCAAAAGCGAATTTAACTCCTAATGAAAGCGATAGTTTGTTGTTAGGGGAGCACAAATGCACGCACTTTATTAATGTTAAGAAGTGAGGAGTAGAAGGAAGAAGGGACACGGGAACACGGAAGCAAAGGAAAACCCTTGGGCTAAGTAAGAGGAGACATTGTTTCTAGTCCTCTCTCCGTTCCTGCCTTTTTGTGACCTTATACACAATTTATTTAAGTGCTTTAGGTTCTAGATTCATGTCATGGAAAACATAGGAATGGACAGACTGCTCCCCAATTCCAACATGTGATTAGCATCCTTTCATATATCAGATGTTTTGTGCAAATTAATCATACAAATATTGAGGCAGTTGATGTCACAAAAAAAGTATCATGTATAACTTATATATATATATACACACACACATACATGTATTACATATATACACACAGCTTTGAGAAATAAGCTCCCAAAGAGAAATTTGACATACTGTTAATTTATTAGTGTACTCAGCACAGCTGTGCTGAAAATTGTTAGAAACTGTAGCGAGTATACAGCTGAGTAAGCCAACTCCTCGCTCCAGCATATTTTCTATCTAGTTTAAGGTCCCCTGCTATGATTGGCAAGGGTAAGAATACAATTACATTTAACATCTGTCTCTCCAAAGACTAGTCCCTGCCAAACCCAGAAATATTAATATTTCCTACCCCAGGGATCAATTTTTAGGTCATTTATATTGTGGATAATACTAGCTAATTGTTAGTTTTGGATACAGGAAGGTTCTAGAAAGTGTGCACATATATAGAGAGAGGGGACATTTCAACTGCAAAATTTCCATTTCTTTGACTTGTCACCATTGCACATGTAAGCTATACATTAACCTTCTTAATGAAGTTTTCCTAGAGTCTCCAAGATTCTGTGTCCAGTTCTTTTATGTATCTTACCATTTAGCACAGTGCTTAGCATCCTAAAGAATCCCAAATTTATAGATGTTTATTGAACTTTGAGCTAAAAATAAAAAAACCTTAGGATGATAAGTGTATTGTCAATAGGAGGAATGAGAAAAAGTAAATCTGCCATTTAAATATCCTTGACTTAATCGGCCCATAGAAATCAGCTTTAGAATTCAGGCAACTATGCAAACATCTTTATTTTCTATTGGCCTAATATAACTGACCTTATTATTTTTACTTTAATTTATGTCTTGCATGAAATAATTTCAGGCAGATCTAATAGATTAAAGTATAGCCCACTTCCCTTTTATTAGAATATTGGTTTCTCCTTCAATTTTGAACATTTCTGTGTCAGACGTCACTACTGGTCACAGATATGTAATTCCTCTGTCCTTTTGGAGCATACGAGGAATAAACTTCCCTATCTCTTCAAGGATAGGAGTGGCCATGTGACTTATTTTAGCCCATACAATGTGAGTAGAAGTGACAAGAGTCATTGCTGCATGGATGCATTTAGCTGCCACTGTCCAACTCCCAGCCTGTTTTTCTTCCACTCCACGATCATGGAAGCACACCTCAGCAATGACGTGCTGTACTGAGTCTTCATAGGAGGGAGCTGCCAAAGGGAAGCACCCAGCCGATAGTCAATTTCACCCAGAAAGTTTGGGGAACATTTGCTGCCAGACTATAAACTTTATCATGTAACCATAAAAAAAAAACCAACTATAATCTGTCTCCCTTAGAGAAAGGCATCATGTACATATTTCTATTTAAGACTATGTAAAGACTAGTAAAACTAATCAACAGTTCACTTTGAGTGGTTAGTACATTTTCACTGGGTAAACAATGAGAGGAGTGTGGTTATCCTGCAAACACATGAGGAGACTCAGAAAGCCACTGTAAATATTTTAACTTGTTAAACATTTTAAAATGCGGTATATTTTAGAGAATCTTTGGAAGCCCTAATCTATTGATTGTTATGTGGGTACATGCATTTTACAAATATTCTTTGGACCCCAGTTTGCTTATATAACAAATTCTTGCACAATGTGCCTTAGTTATTCACATCCAGAGTAACAACTAAAAACCACAACTAATTTGAGGGATTATTAAACATAGTTGTTAATAAATTCAATGCATATTGATAATATTTGGTATGTTACATATTAAACAACAGCATGATTGTATTTACTAAAGTAATTTTCACTTGGAATGTTTCAACTTTCAATCACACCTCAGTTGCATCTAGATAGATTCATTAAATCAGTAGAGAGAGCTCTGCTATAATTAAAATTGTAAACCGAATTTGTTCCCTTCATTTCATTTTGGGAAGCCTTTTAAATATAACTTGTCCCCTGTTAGAAAAGTGACTTTTACATAAAATTGTTTTAAAAAGTAACATTTGGTATCAAGTAACTACACACTTGTCATATTTCTAGAAGAAAAAAATAAAACATGCAATGTCTGATTTCAGAAACTAGAATATTCACATACTGCGTCTGTTCTTTCTGTGAGCTGAAGATACAAAGGCTTCCAAAATCTCTCTGGCAGTTTTTTTTTGAAGAGAAATAATCTACTACCTCATTACGCCTAGTTCAATTAAAATGAAATATGAATGAAAGCATTTAGCTAGAAGATAATTGAAAATAAAACCCTCAGTTTGTCATGTATGGTCTTGTCTCGGAAACCTCATAGCCCAGCACTTTGGCAAATAGAACCGCTTTTGCAAGTTGACATGTTTCCATGCATTTTTAGAAGGAGTTGCTCAAGGTTACAGGAATGATTCTGAGATAGCGAACACCAACAGTGCACAATGAACTAACACAGAGATGAGCAACATTAAGTGTTATCCTGAAAATAACACTGAAGTTTAAACTAATGAAACATAATTTTTTTATATATTTAATAGGGTTTCTTTTTTATAATTTATTTTTTATTGCAGTAACATTGGTTTATAACATTATATAAATTTCAGGTGTACATCATTATATTTCTACTTCTGTATAGATTACATCATGTTCACCACCCAAATACTAATTACAATCCATCACCACACACATGTGCCTAATCATCCCTTTCACCCTCCTCCCTCCTCCCTTCCCCTCTGGTAACCACAATCCAATCTCTGTCTCTATGTGTTTGTTTGCTTTTATTATTATCTTCTACTTATGAGCAAGATCACACAGTTTTTGACCTTCTCCCTCCGACTTATTTCACTTGGCATAATACCCTCAATGTCCATCCATGTTGTCACAAATGGCTGGATTTCATCATTTCTCCCCTCTCTGTTCAGTAGTTCAAATCTTCAACTACAGGTCTTTTCTCTCCTCCCCAAATGTACTAATATCAATTTTTGTTATAGCTCAACACTGCTGTCTGATACTGAAGTATGTTATTATAGGTACATTATATGTATCTAGGCAAAAGACGTGAGTTAGAGACAGAATTTTTTAAAATGCTATAAATATTTTCCTTTGCTAATGAGTTTAAAGCTTTTCTTTTTTACTCTAAGGAATCAGGTAATCAATAGTGATTTCTTTGGCAGAAAATGTTTAATCACTTTAATCCTTGCCTTGATTTGCTCTCTTATCTAGTATAGACTTTTCTTACTTTCTTTCCTTGTCTCCCACTAAGAATGTGATGGTGGCACCCGTGAATCTTAGAAAGGCAGCAGCCACAGTCTCTCAGAGGAACACAATCTGTCCAGCTGTATAATCATGTATTAATATGCTGTTTAAATATAGTATCCCCCTCTTTGGGTAAATTGTAAGTTCTGCTGCCTCCTCACCATCTGTTCCTATGGGAGACAAGTCATATTTTGGGTCTTTGTGTCAAGATAAAGAAAATTAATTTCAGAGCCAACAAGAAGAGAACTGCTAGTGCAGAAGGTAAGTAAATGCCAGCAGTTGCTCTGTGACTTCAAGATGGAAAGAAAAAATACTTTTCAAAAATTGCACTTTGATACAGATAATATAGGAGGTTTTGCAGCAAGGACAACATTTCCCCAGCACTAAGCCTGGGCCCGCATCCATTGAATAGTCCCAGAATATGTGTGAAATGGAAGGATGGATGTATGAATGGTGATGGACAGACATATTAACTTACAACTGTGCACAGATGTTCCTTCCTCTCTGTCTTCTAAGGGGACCTGGATGTGAAGCCCATATGTTTATGTTGAATAAAACATTTTACATAAACCTGCGAAAAAGAGGTAGTTGTATAGGATGAATACGTCTAGAGATCTAATGTGCAGCATGATGACTGCAGATAATCATAAAGTATTGAATACTGGAAATTTGTTAATGGAATAGATTTCAGGTGCTTTCATCACATACAAAAAAGTAACTGTGAGGAGATGATGTTAATTAGCTTGACTGTAGTCGTCATTTAACTATGTTTGTATACATGAAATCACCATGTTGTACAACTTAAATGTATACTTAAAAATAAGAGTAAAAATATGATTGATTGGAACAGAGCAACATTATTTCAAATAGGGGGTTTCATTTGTTATGTTTCTAAACTTCTTAATGGTCAGAAGCATGTCAACTTCTTCTCTGCTCCCACAGAGCAACTGCCACTGCAACAGTTATTTACTTTTATTTGGTTGTTATTTTTAGAATAAATAAATGAATAGTTGAAGGGGTGGCTGTGCTTCAGTTTGAGTGGAAAGAAGAGTCTGTGCACTAAGTAGCTTTGAGAGCGGCAGCATTGGGGACAAAGTAGAGACCATTGAAAAGAAGCCTGGGGCCAGTTCCTGAGAAGGGGTCAAAGTAACAAGAAATGGAAGAGGCTGCCTTACACTCATAATCAATACTTCACTGACATTTTCATCCAAATGTTCCCCATAGTAGACAAGGATAAACAAGTTTGAACAGCCCAAGACACTGTTACCACATCAATAACGACGTTATTTTGCGACCCTATGTTTTAAATTTGCAATTGTTTGTTTTAATGTGAAATATTATTTTACAGTGCCATCAAGAAAAAGTAATAATTCAGGAAGGTGTTCCATGATTTTAATGTGGTATTGAAAATCCCCAGCCTATGTTCACATAAACACTCCACTGAGTTCGGTAAACTAGAAAGAGCTGTATGAGAGTGGTGGTGGGGGGGGCTTTGAACTGACTTGAATCTCTACCAGCAATAAGGTGGGGACAGCAACATGACTTAGAGCAACCCAGTCCCCATACAGTGTCTACCTTTTCATCTATCTATCTATCCATCTATCATCTATCTACTTATAATCTATCCATAATCTGTCATCTAACAATCATTTATTGCTTATCTAATCTATAATATATCATCAAATAATCATCTATCAGTCATCTATTTATCTATCTATGATCTATTTAACAATTTATCTACCATATATCCATCTATTATCCATCTATCTATCCGTCTATCATTTAGCTATCCATAATCTATCTATATCATCTGTCTATATATCTATGTATCTATCTATATCATCTATAATCTAGCTATCTATCCATCTAGAAGCTAAGGTTATGAGTATATACATGTATGCAGATAAGTTGTTCATACCCCATATTGTGACATGTCTTTATGACAAGGCTCCTGCCTTCATGCCCAAGCGTTTACTATAGGTAGCAGTCAACATAAAAGGATTTAAAATTCCCTGGGTATGCCACGCTCCCTCACACCTCTGCCTTCCTGTGTGGGTTTTGTGGGCCCAGAATGTTTCTTGTTCCACACTTTTCTTCTTTGTTTAGCTATCCTCAAGTCATAACTGTTTTCCATGACTGAGCTCAGGCAGGACTTTCCTTAGGAAATCCCTTTGTACCCTGCATTGGAGACAGGCTCCTGTTTGCACCCCACCCCCTGTACATGCAACTCTAAAGTCCTATCACTCTGTGTTGTAATTGTTGGTTCACTTCAGAAGCTTGAATGAGACTGTAAACTACTAGAACTAGGAAACTATGACTTTTAAGCCTTAGCCCACTAAGCTAAGCAGCATCTGTTCTATATTAGGCAGCCGAATATGTGTTTGATGGATGAAAATGAATGAATGAATACCAGTATACACAGCTATGAATGTTTTTCTTAATTTCAATATTTTAAGTAATAAGGCTGTAAGCTCTTCTCATTCACCTTTGCACTCAAATATGTAGATTCAAACTCTCTGGATGGTATCACCATTAAAATTAAAGATGTATGCCCTATAGGTTTTGATGTCTTATTAAAATAATATTAAGAAATGAACTAAAGGCAATTTGATGGAAAAAAATAAAATCTTAGAAGTTCTTCTGTGATTGGAAATGAATAAAAATAATACAAGAACAGGAAATACAACTTGAGTGGGCATTTGGTTTGCTGTTTACCAAATTCAGATTCAAATTTCATCAAATGGGAAGTAGCCCTCCTGACTTATATGCCACCTTCCATTCCCAATAGGATGCCCATGAATGTCACACTGTCTCTTGGAACAGTTAGTACTCACACTACCTTTTCAGTAGTTTAACAGAAGAATCCTCCAAACAGCCAAGAATAACGGGAACTCAAAGTGCAATGCATTAGGGAGTGAAGACTTAATCAAAGGAACAGCAAAGGGAAATTGAAATAGTCATAGGCAGGCAGTACAGGTAATTACAGTTATAAAAATGGTTTTTGTCCTGTTCCACATAATCTTCCTTGCTACATCCAGATCCTGAAAAATCATGTTAAGTCAGGAGGCAGGAATCTGTTGCATTTCCATATGATAAAGATTAGTTAAAATATGCCCATAGATATCATACCATCATAGAACATATTGTTTTATTTTTGGAATTTTAATTTTCAAAATGTGTGCATGGGATTATGAATAGGTGAATATGGGCAGATGAAAATTGAAATAAAAAATCAGCCTGCTCAACGTTTTTAGAGTTGGCAGAAATATAATCTTTAAAAATTAAAGATATGCTTAAAATTATATAAATAGAAAAAAATAAAGGAGAGGGTATTTTGTCCAGAATACATAATCATTATAAAACTTTTAAATTTTGCTCACCTTTTCTAGTTATACTTCTTGTTTATAGACTCAACCTTTCCAAATAAATGTTTGGAGGTGTAATATCTTACATATTTTAAGTAGAACTGACTGGAGGACACCTCATTTCACATAGATGTCAATGCTTTAAATTACCCATAGGCCCAGTAGATGGATTTTAATCCAAGAGTGGGTTATTGACATTATTAAATATTACCTACATCTATTAAACCTTTCGCTGAAATTTTTTAAACATCAATGTTAATATACAGAACTAGATAAAACCCATGTTTTAATCATCCGTATGTATGGCCCCTAAAAGTGCACTAAAAGAAATGAGTTTTTTTCTTAAAACAACATTGCTATCAAATAAAAATAACACAAAATCACATAAAGATTCAATAAGAATTTGTACTGCTTTTTGTGTCCAAATTATACTTTTCTCTTGTGCTTAATCAACAAAAAATAATTTTTTAAAAAATATAAGGAATGACCAGATGGTTTAGTCCTGTCTTTGCTGTTAGATGTATTCATGAAATCTAGAAATTACTTTCTGCTCTTTGTTTTTATAAAACAGCAAAAAGGATACACGTTGGTATTTGATGTGGTGAATTCTTACAGGGCACTTTTACAGGTTGAAGTGTTCATATAAAAGTTTCCCTTTTTTCTATGATGAGTAATACTGAGGAAAGATATGACCTGATGTGTTGGATAAAAAGAGATTTACAAAGCACAGAATGCTGACAAAATTGATGGTAGTAACCCACTGCACCAAATTTCTTGTTCCGTCAGCATGATAAAGAACAAAGAGAGTGAAAGTCCTCTAAATACCTCAGCAGTGTCAGAGCATCTGAAGGAAACATAAAATAAAAGCACATGAATTATTTCATCCCATTTAAAATAGAACAGTGCTTTCTTTAGGTGTATGAATGATATCTTGACTTTTTAGCCTGGGCAGAGTAAGATAGTGTGATCTGACCTAGAAAGAGAATATTCATACAGTGTACACACACACACACACACACACTCTAAAATGTAAGAATGTGAATAACAGAGAAAATCCATATTCACAGTAAAAAGGAAATATTAACAGTACAGTTGCTTCTTTATCTATTTTCCTCTTTCCCAAATGTCAGCTATCTACTTTTCTAAATTTTTTTTCATTTATTGTATTGTGTTTTTGAAAGTAATTCTGTTGACATTTGTGACTCATCCTCCACAAAGTAATCTTTACTGAAAAATATTTAGAGTAATAGTGGATCAAAAAACACGAATTTTCAAATCCTTAAACTTTTATTTCTTTTAGTGGCACAAAGAATTTTGGGTTAATAACTGAAAATGCCCATTTGTATACTGACCTCAAAACATAATTAACAGTGTTGGAAAAATACAGAAGCAGGCAGAATTGGTTACTTTGGGCTACTAGTGAAGCTCTGGAGAGAATGGCAGACTACAAAATTGTTTTCAATGATTTTCAAGATGATTTTCACTGGACTTTGAAGAGTTAGGCATCTTGGGGAAAAAGGTATAAGTGCAATGGGTTCATATATTAGAAATTTCAAAACACTCCAAAATACTTCTCAATAAGTTATCCTATAATTATTATAAATTTTACATCACACTATGCCTACTTCCCACGAACAAGTGATGTATTCACACCGAGTTGTCTTCTGGTAAGAGGCAAATGTTCTCTAAGTCTTTTCAGAAAATTAACTCATTGCACAAATATTTGGTGAGGGCCTGTGTTGAAAAGGATGGAGATATTTTCTGCCCTCATAGGGTTTTCAGTCTTGTAGGGAACACACATATTTACATACACATTTGTAAAAACATATATTTATGTAAACACACAGTTGTAATCTGTGCTGGGGCGGGGGGGGGGGAGACTGCAGGGTGAAGCCTAAGAAGGATGGAGGGAAGAGCACAGAGGACCTGTTAACGGAGTATTTAAGTTGAATCAGTGTGTGAAGGGTGACAAGTGAGTAATATGAGTATTAAGAGGAAGAAAACAACTTGGAAATCTTTCAGAGTAGGTGTGTTGGGAAGTAAGGCTGAAAAAAACCTGAAAGCCAATGTGGTTTCGTGAGGGATGGGGAGGGGCAAGGAATGAGGTAGGAGAACCATACAGAAACCCATCATGCAAGCTACCCTGGCCCCAGTGAGGACTGGGATCTCACCAATGAGCACAATAGGAGGGCAGAGGACATTTTAAGCAAGATATTAATGGATTAATTTCCATTTTAAGAAAATTATCTTGGCCACCCTATTCAGAATGTATTTGAGAAAGACAACAGAAGAAATAGAGTGCTCAGTTAAGAGGCCACTGAGTGGCAACTGTAGAGCAGTGATGTGTCTTAGTTCTGAGTTACTGACATTTCTTTTTTTGCCTCTGATTTTTGTTAATTGGTATTATAATCTATTAAATCATTATTACCCAATAAATATTAAAATAAAAACAAAAATATTTATTGAAGAACATTATTAAGCTCTTGTGTTATTTCAACAGGTTCTTTTGATGAAATGTACATTTTTCTCAGAAAGCATAGGATTCAGAATAAATGTTTTACTTTCTGAGTACTAAAACACAATGTTCAAAATAAAAACATATTCTTGTGATGGTCTAAGATATTTCCGATATTCTGTACAAGTGACACTCACATTGCAAACGACAGTGTCCAATGAATTTATCACAATTTCAAAAAAAGAACATTTGAGTTTCTTCAACAATATGAGCTATTTTTCTGCAGCCTTTGTTAATTTTCTCATTTCTATTCTGTTAATGAAAACCATCAGAAATTCAATGACACTAAATCTTCAAACAGGACAATCTATGATCTGCTTGTGTGTGTGTATGTTATTCATTGGTTTTAAATGCCAAATAAAACAGGATTCAAACAATTAAATTCTTCAAAATTATTCTGAGTAAATAGGATTGTGTCACCCATTTACTTTAAAAATCTTTCTTTGCTTCCTACTTTTACAATTGATACCCAAACCTCCTAAATGTTCTATCCCAAGCAAATTATAATCTAACCACTATTTATTTTTCAGGTCACCTATTTTCATCCAACACACACACACACACACACACACACACACACATACACACACACACACACACACTATGGGTTTTACTCTTATTTTGCCATTTCCTGAAATCAATTCTTCCCTCCTCCACCTGGATAAACCTTATAATTCAACTTAAATTTCTCTTTTAATCCTTGCCTGACTCCTAAACAGAATAACTTGCTATGTTCTCTGTGCCCTCATAGTTCACTGCTTATTTGCCTGTGTTATTCTTATCATAGTACACTAGATTAATTCACATGCATCTATACTGTTCCCATCAGATGGGCAAGACACTGGCAGTGTTCCCTAAGTTTTGATATTTTAATTTACATTTGTTAAACTCATTGTTTTCAAAATGTTTTCCTGACTATTATAGTAATCCATGGATTAATAATTCTCACATATTTAAAAGTGTGACTCTACTCCAATGAATAAGTCATCAAGAACTAATGTTCCAATATGTATTTTGCTACATTTCACAATCTATCCATCAAATATGCACATTTGAGGCACTACCTATCACATTGTGATAAGCGACATCGCAGACACAAAATTAGCAGAGAATCCCATCACTGACCTTAATAAACATAGCTGGTGAGAAATGCCATCCATAGATGATACAGCTAGGGAATTTTAACCAGTAACATAAATAAAGTTGTGATAATATGTGTTAAACAATTCCAAGAGAGTGAAAAACATATTTGTGTCCAAGCCATCCTATGAAAGCTCCTTGGAAACAATGTAGATGATGGTTGTACATTCAGGACAAGGATAGCTTGACTAAGGCAGTTTCAGCGAAAGTTCAGTGCTCACTGGACTCAGTGCAGAGCTTGGTTTTCCTTGAGCAAGGCCAAGTCAAGAAGTTGTGAGATATGAGAATAATTGTTGAGAATTAAAAGTTCCCTTGCATAACTCCATAGATTTCATAATTTGAAGGAATTCTAGAGGGTTAATTCCACTTCTACCCAGTTAGTATGCTCTTCATTAGGCATATATTTTCCAACACCAATTAGCCCTTTGTTTGAAAATCATCACTTTTGTGTATTCAATTACATTTATAAGCACCTCTAATAATCACAAATGTACATTCCATATATCAAGTAAAAATTGACTATGATTTCTACAATGTTGTCCAAGTTATCCTCTTTAGAACTTTGAAGACTGTGTCTTCATCTAGTCCATATGTCACCCCTTAAACTATTTGAAGATATCTACCTTGATACGATAGGCAAAAAAGAACTTTTGTAAGTTGTTCTTCAAGAAAATTACATGATAAAAACCATACCTCATGAAGAAAGATTTAGCAGCAGCAGTATTCAGAGCAAATCAAAGCCAAGATATAACCAGAAATAGATGAAATAACTGGAGATTCTTAAAGGCACACATAATTGAGGTTATGGAGGGCTGGGCTAGGATATTGATTGTGGAACTAGAGAAGATGCATTAAGGAAGGAATATAGACAAGAGTTATTGGCTGTTTTGTCTGGGAAGTAAAGAATTAGGAGTCAAAAATAAGGTCAAAATCCTGGAGCAATCAGAAGTGAGCATTTGATGGACATAAAGAAATCTGAAGTGGAAGAATAGACACATTCAAGTCTTAATTCTGCTGAGTTTTAGGCATCTGAATTACTGGGAAATCTCATGAAAGAGACAAATCCAGGAACTTAGATTTGGAAATCCTTAGTAGATATGATAGTTGAAGAACAAGAAATTATAGAAAGAAGAGAGGCCCTAACAGAGCTTTGAGGGTCCGGGACTGCGAGAATTTTAGAGGTAAATGCAAAGGTTGCAAAGGAGATCAAGAGAAAGCTAGTTCTCAGTGACTTCAAAAATAAATTATGAGGGTCATCAAAAAAGGCCCAACACCCTAGTCAGACAGTTACAGACATTCTCTTATTTAAACTCTTTGAAATATAATCTTAACTTCTTGACACACTCATTGACTAACTGAATACCTTACAGAACTTGTGAAAACAAAAAGAATGTATTAGAAACACTTACTTAAAGGAGTATACAAGCCACCAAGAAGACACAACTAACGTGCAAGAAATAAATAGAAAGGTTAATTCAAAAATTTATGTGATACTGGCCAATAAGCACATTTTCAAATGCTCAGCATCGCTAATCATTAGGGAAATGCCAATCAAAACCACAAAGAGATATCACCTCACACCAATTAGGATGGCTATTATCAAAATACACAGGAAGTAACAAGTGTTGGTGAGAATGTGGAAAAATTGGTACATCTGTAAACTGCTGGTGGTAATGTAAAATCATGTTGTTGCTAGGGAAAATAGTATGGCAGTTCTTCAAGACATTAAAAATGGAATTATCATGAGATCCAGGAATTCCATTTTTGGGTATATACCCAAAGGATCAAATGCAGAGTCTCAAAGAGATATTTGTACATCCATGATCATAGAAGCATTATTCTCAATAGCCAAGAGGTAGAAGCAACCCAAGTGTCCCTCGATGGATGAATAGATAAGCAAAATGTGGTATGTACCTACAATAGGATACGTGGAATATTATCCATCTTTAAAAAGGAAGGAGATTCTGACACATGCTAAAACATGAATGAAACTTTAAGACATTATGTGAAGTGAAATAAGCCAGTCACAAAAAGAAAAATGCTATATGATTCCACTGATATGAGGTACCTAGAATAGTGTAATTCATAGAGACAAAAAGTAGAATGGTGGTTACCAGGGGCTGGGGGGAGAGGAAAATGGGGATTTATTGTTTAAGGTGTATAGAGTTCTACTTTTTCAAGATCAAAAACTTCTGGAGACAGATGGTGGTGATAGTGGCACAATGTCAATGTGCTTAACACAACTGAATTGTACAGTTAAAATGGTTAAGATGATAAATCTTATGTATATTTAACAAAAATTAAAAAACAATTCAGTGTCATTAAAAAAAGCAAAATAAAATTGGAGAAAGATCGAAGGAAAAAAAAGTATGTAATACTGAATAAAAATGCAAGGGAAAAATGAAGACTAGAATAACCAGAATAAACCTCTGGAGAAGAAATTCTATGTGATGAATGAAAATTGGCAAAATTTGAATATTTGAATGAGTTTGAGGAAAGGAGATTTTCAAGGTAAATTGGCATTAACAAAGACACATAGAGGGAAGTAATTACAGGTTTTGGATGGTATAATGAAGGGATGATGCTACCTGGAGTAGAATATGAATATTGGAGAATGGTGAAGGATGAGGTGAATAGACAGCAGACCCCAATTTTGAAGATTCTAAGATCAGACAATGAAACTCAAAAGTGAAGTAATATTTCCCATCTTGATGAGTTTTCAGGGACTGCTGCCTCTGAAGTGTGGCTCTTTGAGCTGAAGAAAGATTTCCCCAAACTGCTAGCTTCGCTCACATAACATAACCTACTGAAACCTTGCAATAGGCATTCAGGATGCTGTAGTTACCATTTCTGAAATACCCCCACAATGACAAATGCACAAAGTCATCAAACACTGTCTACTATGATGGCTTTGGACAGTGTGTAGAGTCTGACAGGCTGGACTTCTGCCTGGTGCCACTCCAGGGAGTCTGCCCTGCCCAGATGCAATATGGCAGCCATTCTTTGAGCTGTTCTTGGTTAGGAATGAGGTCTGTCCTCATGAAGGATTACTGAATCTGTATAATGGGATACAATGTTAAATTTAAGACATATATCTAAGGAATGAAGTATCAAATTTATTTTGTATTTATATTCTGATTCCCATATTAAAACTAAAGCAAAGTGATAGCTATTCACCACTTTCCCCAAAGGTGAAATGTGTATAGTGGATTACAATTTAATATCAGTATGTTCAGTAATTTTCATTTCACTGTTATTATATTAACTGTACAGCTATTGGTTAGATGATAATCCAACTTAAATAAATCATGACTCCAATTACTCATTTATTTTGACATAACATTTTGAACCAAAGCCATGATTTGTTTGGTAATTAGGGAATATAATTGTTTCTTTAAAGAAGAGAGATGTTATATACATGCATATTTTAATATTTTACTTTCTTCATAGATGATATGCATCACGTTGAGAAGCAAGTAATCCATGCTTTTCCTTTGTAATCTAAATGCTAATAAATCAATCAACAAAATAAGAGCTCTGATTTACCAATGGTGTTTTTGTGAATACTATGAAATTTGTTATAGGATATTTTATTCACATTACTGTAGTAATCTGTGATCATTTTTATGCATTTGTGCATATATCTCTACTTTAGATACAAAGGTAGAACAAAATAAAATAAAATAAAGACTTTAACAGAATAAATTCACCAAAGGTATCTACAGTTTTTTCTATATTCGAACAATGAAATTTTTATAATTATACTAATCATCTTTGCTATCCTTAAGAAACCCGTAAGACAACTTAGTAATTTGGTCAGAGATCTCTTCTCTTACCAGTTAATGCACAAGTATCCAAAGAATTTTTAATATTATTTAATGGGAAATTAGCTGGAAATAATTTAATACATCTAAAAATTACCAATTTTTTTTCTACATAGACAACTAAAACAATTTTGACTTCGCATCTACTCACACCATAGACACTGGGAAAATAAGAGAACTGTGCTAAGAACAGCAATCACACACAGTCAAATAAGTGAAATTGTCTGAATGTAAATTAATTTGTATGAAAAGGTTGTATTATTTTTTCCAACTGATGTATTAAACTCATGCCATTCTTCTCCCTCCTCCCATGAGAAGTAACCACGCTCTTACATTTTGTGTTTATCATTTCTGGCTTTTAAAAAATATTTCATCACAAATACATTTTGTCTAAAATATTCAGTTAGGTTTGCTTGTTTTGTGCTTTATAAAATTAGTATCCTACTTGGATTTGTCATTTTCCAATCAATAATATATTTCTAAAGTTCAGTCATGCAGTTACATGGATCTTTCTTTCATTAATACTCACTGCTATATAAGAAGTCATTTTGTAAATATCAGAATTTATGTTTTCATTTTCCAGTTGGACATTTGAGTTATTTCCAGATTTTTTTGTATGTTTACCTTTGTTATTTATTTATTTATTTATTTATTTATCTGCTGCTGTGAACTTCCTTGTACGTGTCTTATGGTGTTACAAATGTAAGAGTTTCTCTAGGAATGTATATTCACTACTAGGGGAATTGCAAGGACATTGTATTTTTTAATTTTTTAAATTTAATTTAATTTAATTTTGTGTGTATGTGTGAGGAAGAACAGGCCTGAGATAACATCTGTTGCCAATTCTCCTCTTTTTGCTGAGGAAGACTGGCCCTGGGCTCACATCTACTTTATATGGGACACCGCCACGGCATGGCTGACAAGTAGTGTGTCCGAGGGTGCCTGGGATCCGAACCTGCGAACCCAGAGCTGCCAAGCGCGAAGTAAACCCCTGCGCCACCGGGCAGCCCAAGGACATTGCATTTTTTAAAAAGCAAATTGTTTTCCAAATGGTTGTGTCAATTTACACTTCCAACAGCAGGACATAAGATTTCTCACCAAAGATATATTCTAATACTTGCAATTGCTACAGGTTGTCTTAATTGTCAGTCTAGTAGGTGTCAAACAGTATTTCTAGGTTTTTAAGTTTCGTTCTCCTGATCACCAATGAGTTTGAATATTTTTATGATTTTTGATATAGTAATTGGGTATGTTTGGTTTTCTTTTTTTTGATGTGCCAATTCGCAAAGCTTGCACATTTTTCTATTGAGTTTTCTTGTGTTTGCTTTTCTTGGAATAATTGTTTATATCTGTACTAATCACTTGTCAGCTACATGCCTTGGGGATATCTACTCCTGGTTTTTCTGGCTTTATAGTCCTCTGTTAACTTTCGATGAATGGAACTTCTTTTTTGTGTGTGTGTGAGGAAGGCCAGCCCTGAGCTAACATCCATTGCCAATCCTCCTCTTTTTGCTGAGGAAGACTGGCCCTGGGCTAACATCCGTGCCCATCTTCCTCTACTTTACATGGGACGCCGCCACAGCATGGCTGACAAGCAGTGCGATGGCGGGCACCGGGGATCCGAACTCACGAACCCTGGGCTGCCAAGCGTGAGCTAAACCGCTGCGCCACCTGGCGACCCCCGATGAATGGAACTTCTTAACTGAAATTTTTTACTGTCTTATTCTGCTATGGTTAGTGCCCTTGATGGTTGTGTTTTATTTAAGAAATTTGTATGCTAAGGAAACATGTACTTTATTTTATTCTAAAAGTTTCAAAGTTTATTTTTCATATTTAAGTATTTATCTGAAATTATTTGTGAATGGTTTGAAATGGAAATCTAATTTCTTTTATTGTAAGTTTGAATAAAAAGTCATCCCGATACCATTTAGTAAAGAATATCTCCTGTTTTTATTGATCCATGAAGCCATATAGGTGTGGACACTTTACTATGTCCCATTGGTCTCATTGTCTTTCCATGACTTGATAATGAGCTCTGCTAATCATTACAACCCTGTAATAAATGTTTTTATCTAAGTCTTATCACTGTCGTTCTTCCTCATGGGCAACTTGGATATTGGTAATACATTACTCTTTCACAGAATTTTTTTCTTTTTTTGCTGAGGAAGATTCACCCTGAGGTAACATCCATGATAATCTTCCTCTATTTTTTAGTATGTGGGCCTCCAGCACAACACGGCTGCTAACAGAGTGGTGTATGTCCACGCCCAGAGCCAAACCCAGGCTGCCAAAGCAGAGTATGCTGAATTTAACCACTAGGCCACTGCGGCGGCTCTCATTAAATTTTTTTTAATCAGCTAGTCAAGGTCCAATAAGAACTCCTATTGGTATGTTGGCGGGAATGGTATTGAATTTATAGATTTTGTGGGGAAAATTGATATATTTTTGATACTGAGTATTCATATATAAGACCACTGGCAATGCCTCCAATAATTAAGATTTTTAAATGACTTTCATTAAAGTCTTATAATCATCTTTTGAATATGGGTCTTATAAATCTATTATAAGATTTATTCTTAGTAATTTATGTTTCACTGCCATTTCAAATGGTGCCTTTTTAAACTACATTTTAAAAATTAGTGCTGAAGAACAGAATTACAAAAATATATTTGTTGCTAGGTTGCTAAATTCTCTTATACTTCTAATAAATAGTGGATAATCTTGTGGATTTTCTATGTAGACAATCATATCATTTAAGAATAATAAAAGTTTGATTTCTTCCTTCATAGTCCTGAAATCCTTAATGTGTTTTTATACCTCTTTATTGCTCTAAAACTGAGCTCCAGTACAAGGTTTAGAAAAGGTGATGGTGATCTTTTTCAATTCTGATTTTAAGGGAAAGGTCGTGTTTTTTTTTAACTCAGAATAATGTTTCCTGTAGATTTTTAGTAGACATACTTTTAAATATACCTTATATAGCGAGCCTGATATAATTTATCACTTTAAGGAAGCTTCCTTCTGCTCCTAGTTTGCCAAATGTCTTCACGATAAGCGAATGAAAAATTTTATCAAAATCTTTTTTCCTCTATTAATGTCTTTTTTCCTCTGTTGGGATAATCATATGACTTTTGTGTGCTATTTTAATCTGTAAATGTGTAAATGGGAACAGTTTTCTAATATTAAACTTTCCTTGTATTTTGGAGATCAACTCAATTTTGTCATAGTATCATCTTATATCTCACTTCATTTGGTTTGTAAATAATTTCGTTCAGGACTTTTGCACCCACCTTCATAAATGATAATAATCTGAGATTTTTCCTTTCCCATAGTATCCATATCTGTTTTGGTATCAAAGTTATCTTGGCCTCATAAATTGATATTTCTCCTTTTCAATTCTTTGGAAGTATTTGTATAAAATTGCAGTCATCTGTAACTTCAACACTTGGGGGAATTTACCTGGAAAACTATTTGGGTATGGTGTTTTCTTTATGAGAAAATGTTCAACCACTGCTTCCTTTAATTCAGTGTTTCTCAGCCCGGGGCATTTTTGCCTCCCAGGGGACATGTGGCAATGTCTGGAGACATTTTTGGTTGTCACATATCACAGTTGTTATCTAGTGATGCTGTTAAACATCCTAAAATGCCCTGACAGTCACCTCCATCCCACTAAGCAAGAAGTATTTGGTCCAAAACGTCAATAGGGCCAAGGTTGACAACTCCTGCATTCATTAATATTAGAGGAATTTTATTGAGTTATTTTGGTAAGTTATAGTTTTCTGGAAATTTGCTCATTTTATCTAGATTTTCAAATAAATTGAAATGAAGTTTTTTCATGATATTCCCTAAATTTGTATTTTGAACAATATCAAGTAAACCTGGGTATTAGGATACATATATATATAGAGAGAGAAATCTCTCTCTCTCAATCTCTTTCTCTCTCTCTGTATATATATATATATATATATATATATATATATATATATATATATATCCTATCATATTGCAATGGTATTTTAAACAATTAATGGAAAAATTTTAAACAATTAATGGAAAAATTTTTTATTGAATTCATCATGAGAACTATTTATAATTAAAGCACAAAGCATGAGGAATAATGAGTTAGTGGAAGACTTAGAGACAAAGATTCACGTTCAAACACAACTAAAATATTTTTTATGTATGTCTATGTCTAGAATGTAGGTCACTTTTAGGTAGAATTGTGTTATCAGAATCCTTTACAAATGTATTCTGAAAAGGATTTGATGATTTTCTGAGTCAATGACAAACACAAAATTGATAGTTTACACCAAATATTTTCATTATTTTATTGTTAATTCTGATGAGTGAGAAAATGGTTGAAATGTATGACATTTGCAGTTGCATTTAAAATAAATATATTTTTAAAAATTAAACTGAAAGTGTTAATTGAAGGCCAATGTCACTTTTAAAAATAAGTTTTAAGATTCTATCAATTTAGATATATCAATTGAACTTGAATGAAAAATAAAACAGCTATGCAATTGGAATAATAAATTAATCAGCCTTAGTCTATTAAATATACAGTATTTTTCTTATAAAAATAAAACTCCCATTACTATAAAACACATCACTTGATTTAAAGGAAAAAACAACGTCACTTTTGCGGTAATGTTTGTCATTTTTAAGAAATAGCTAAGGACTTCAGGAAAGAGAACATAGAGATTGCTTTGATCATAATGACAATGAAAATGCTCATTCAATAATCTTCACTTTCAACCAATAGAGTGTCAATTATAAGGGGCAGCAAGCTCAAATGAGACCATGCCCACTGGGGGCACCATTGAACCAGACCTGATCAGTCCTACATGGAGGGAGGTGGCAGAGATACCAAGGATGCAAACCAAATACGTCTTCCAAGTATCACTCTTGATAAATAACTGAAATTAACTATTAAAAAGAGGGCATTAATAGAGAATGGCCTACATATAGTTTAACCAAAAAAAAGGCTAAAACAAATACGATGAAGAATAAATGAAGAATGTAACTATTTGGGATGATTCTTAATGGACACTGTCTTTTCTTCTGAGATACGGGTGAGTTACTTAACCAGAAGTGTTTTTGAATAAATGTCTACCTTTCTGACATGAATCCTCCTTTTCTGTGATTTCTTGTTTCTGCATCACTCATTGTCCTCAGTCTTGGTTCATGGCAGTCTACAGCCTCCCACAGTGGTCCACGTCAATCCAGAAGGAAGTCCTCTCTCTCTTGTCGTTGTTGATGGTGACTTATATTCTCTGTCTAAAATTGTTCAGTGTTCAGCCTTTGAAGAACAGACTTCATAAACCATATTTCTATCACTTGAGCTATTTCTGCACTTAATTGCTAATTGTTCCAGCCAGGCTACTGCTGGAGGTGTGACTCTCCTTCAACACATTCTTAAAAAAAAAGACCTGCCGAAAAATGCCAGTAAATACTCGTGAATGATTTGTGGGGTTGAAGTGTTATATGTGGTCTTCTTACTTTTAGTGGAAAATGAGCAATCTTGGGTCATGGTGTCACCTGGAAGATTCTCCCTATATTATTAATAAGATTTTTACAGTCCTTCCCCTGAACACTGACCAATTCTTACAATCCCTGGTGCAGGAGATTTCAGAGCTTTATCCTTCTCACAGGCTGTTTATAACGATCAACAGAGTTAATAAACTCTTTGTAGGACCCTAAATATCCAATTGCTACAACATTTTAGTGTCCTTTTTATTTATAGATTTATAAAAATGTCTTTTTTCCCCCCAGACCTGAAATTGTCAACTCTGAGAGCCCAGCAACTCTGGACGTTGTATATCCTGGAAGATTTTAACTGTATACAATTTGTAGAAAAAAAATATATATAAAATATATTTTATACAACACCATGGGAAAATAGACTGTTGTGATATTAACATATCCCAAATAGATTTGGATAGTCTTAATTTCATTAAATACCTTGCACAAATCTTGCATACCTTGCATATATGCTTATCTTGTGATAAGCATATATATCTCTCCACTATATTAGAAAATAATTTAATCAAAATTTAAATAAAAATGTGTTAGTTCTGTGGAGCTTTAGTTTTTTCTATAAGATAAAATGAAGTTATTATAGATAACAAAATGGAATATAAATTATAACAAGTAGTCAAAAGGAGGTAGCAATCACTTATTCTCCAAGCACATTAATGCGCTAAGCCTTTTTGGGAATGAAAGGAATCCCACTTAGTGAAACATGAGGACTGAATAACTGAATAACACATTCATTCAAATGTCCATATGTTTCACATTTAATAATTATAAAATGGAGCCATATATATTAGTAGGTCATACTTAGTGGATTTCAAATACCTATATCTAAAAGAAAAGAAAAAAATTTAAATGATATCAAACAAATTTACTTTTTCCTGAATTACTGAAATTCTATTTTTGTTCAATATTTTCTTTAATACAATTTTGAAATCTTAATTTTAAAATATTCTGCAGTATGGGTTTGTATTTAATTTATACTTGAGTATAGTTAATATGGAAATTCCAGAAGAGGTTCAAATATGAATTTTAAAATCTATCAGAAGCAAAACCAGGTAGAAAAAATTCAAATGAATATTCATTGTGTGAATATGAAATACTGAGAGATTCCTGTATTTCCTTTCAAAATTTTATCTAATTTAAATGAGTAGTTTATGTGCTACAGAAACTGTAAAACATCGATATAGTAATCAATGCTTTTAACAACCCTGAATATATGCTAGTAGGCTTCTTTGATACAGGTTGTGATGCTGTAGCAAAGAAATACTGTAACAGTGAAATATACACTGAGCCTTGATTCATTGCTATATACTACCAGACATTATAATATCCAGTGCAAGAATAGATGGCATTTTTAATCTCATACATTCATATTTATTTTTAAGTTTTCCCACAACTAAGATAAGGGTGACCATTAGTATATGGGAATCTGTTCAGGCTAAAAAATTTATTGTTCCCAGAAGAAACATCCATTCAAACAGAATGGACAAAGAATGTCGACTCAAATTGAATTGATTGGATTAAATTCTTAAGATATAAACATTCTCAAGGTAGAAGACAGCACAGAGGGAGGAAAATCTTTTATATTTCCTAGTGAGTTTTGCTGAATAGTTTCCAGTCCTATGTTTTGAACATGTATTTCTAAATGGCCTAACTAAATTAATCTTTCAGACAGTACAATGCCCGTTCAAAATTAAACTAGCTATAAGTATCCATTCACAAATACTAAAGCATGAAGCACCTTTTATGGAAGTACCTGTGTCATCAATACGACTGACAAACGAAAGCTTTATAATTAATGCTGATGAGCAGCACTTGATGACCCCAGTATATTCATGGTGATAAGTTATGAACTTTGTATGTCCTTGTAAGGCTTCATCTCCATTCGCTGGTGACCAGGGACAAATAATTCTTAACTAGTCATAAAATGTAGTAAAATAAAAAATCGGTACTACTCATAGAAATACATAAATGTAAGTAGAAATAAATATTAATCTCATTTAAAAAGTAATTATCGATATTCTACTTTTACATGATGTTAATTTGTCTCTATGTATACCCAGATCCCAATGGAGGTCGATACCTGTTTGTCTGCTAGTCAATCTCTATGTCTATCTTCAGTAATGTTCCCAAAGGGTTGTATATGAAGGACCTGCATGAGGAAGAATTATCTGGGATTCTTGTTAAAATGTAAACTCCAGGATCCAATGCTGGGTTTAGGGCATCAGACTACCCAGGGCCAAAGGCCAAGGATTTTGATATTTAAAAAGCTCCTTTCTAACTCTAACGCACACTCAGGTTAAGAGTCACTGCCGAGACTAGGAGAAACGTTGCATAAACGAAGATTTTATCTTTCCCACCCCTCAAACAAAAAGAACTGAGGCATCAAGGTTTTCTTCTTTCTCCAATTTCATAAACTTATTTCTTCCATATATTTTTACACATACCAGTTCAAACAAACATCAATTAAGATCCTTCTATTTAGCATTAGAAAAAAAATCAGAAAACACATTATATGTTCCCTAACCTCAAGGAGCTCATGGTTTAAGGAATTATTTTTAAACAACAATTACCAATTACAATATGGTGTGATAAGTGTTAAAACAGAAGTGCTAATAACAGGTTTTAAATAAAGGAAGCTTGTTATTTAAAAAAGGTGACATTTCCATTTGTAACCCTAAAGTTACAACTGTTGTTGTTTTTTTTCCTAGCTGAATCTGTTGGTTTCTAGGTTAGCACTCCATGTACTGTATACAATTTGGATAGCTGACATCATTTTGTGATCTGAATGAGGACTGGATGCAATCATCTTGCATAAGAAAATGGATTATAAAGTAACCCTCAATTCATCCATGGTTGATTTTATTTTTATAAAATAATATTTTTTAAATAACAAGCACGTTTTATCTGTTTAGAATTTTTATATATTTTAAAAGAAGGATACGCTATAGAACAAAATCCTGCTAAACACAAATGCTTAATTTGAACTCATATAAATTAATGTATGTGAACATTGTTTATAAGCTATAATGAACGGTACAAACATTATGGAAATATGGAGAGAAACAAGAGGGTACCAGCAATATTAATAGTTACTACTGCTATACAGATTCTAGTTTTCCATATTTGACTTTAAGGAGAAAATTCTTATTTTTTCTTACTTGTGCTTTAGGTGTTGACAAGTTTGCATAAACTAACTAATCACTTCAGGAATTCAGAGAACCTTTTCTGCAAAATGCCTAATTGAAATGATCAGTGATACACTGATTCCCTTCCTCTTTAACAATCCTATGTTTTGGAATGGTCGTGTCTAATTTTCTGGTTTTTCTTCCTTTTTTAGAAGAGAAAACCAGCTTATTTTCTCTGGGCTTCAGTCACTCTATGTCAATGGTTCTCAAAATGTAGGCCTGGGACCAGCGGAATCAGCATCACTAGGGAAATATTTGGAAAGGGGAATTTCCATGTCAGAAACCCTGTGGGTAAAGATCCAGTGGTGTGCCCAAGTGGGCTCCTAACTGCTCATGAGAACAGAAGTTTTCAGAAATTTTGGAAGTCATTTGTGAAACACAACAATCATTTTTTAAAGTTTTATAAAATAATTTTACTAAACTAACAAAGATAATACTCAAAACATCACTTGCTTATGGTATTTTACTATTATTTGTGTTACTTATCAATTCTTGAGTTTACTTACGCCTGCTGTGTCTGTGTGGTAGATATACTATATAATGCTGTGTTACTGCATCTCTATTCCAAACTCCACGTTCAGTGGTGCCATAATAACAGCTTGAAATTGGCCATCATGGGAGTGTTTACACCATAGAAATTGGCAAACACTGCAAATCAGGGTCTTTTCTCCCTAGAAAGCAGTTGTTAAACATTTATCAGAATTCCACAGGCCAAGAATTTATATTTAAAAAGTCTTCTGAGCAATTCTGATGAATGCTCAAATTAGACAATATTGCTCTGTATGATCTACTTTTCAGACAATTACTGTCAGACCCTTATGAGCTGTATTTTCAAGGACAGCTTGCTCTGCAGCTTATCCTGGAGCGATAGAACACCTGGTGGATTTCCGTCTAATTCAGAGAGAGTAGACTGGTCATCAGCCTAATAAAACTAACTACTTCCTCCCTCATAATGAATAACGTTTTCCTAGAGTTGCTTTCTTTATTAAGTTGTTCAACACTTTATGGCCCTCATTAACCTCTAATAAAACTATGTTTTCTAATTTAAAAGGGCAGACCTATATATATATTCCTATAATTCCAAAACCCTCTAAATATAATTAACTTCAAATATAAATGTATAATTATTTATCATAAGCTATGATATAAATATGTATATGTTAACTAAGTTATAGAATAAATGCAGAAAATTAGGGAAGTAAAAATGAGACTTGAAAAAACCAAACTTTAGTTTTACATTCAATTACATACAGTATAATGAACCTAATGTTCCAACAAGGATTATGCAAACACTACGAGTAAAATATTCTGGGGGGTGGAGATCTGAAAAATATGCCAATTTCACTTTCTACTCAGACATTCTTCTCCCACTTGCTCCATTGCTTCTGTACACATCACCTGGAGGAATTACTGGTGCTCTCTCCACGGAGGATGGCAGTCAGTCCCTACCATGGGGCTTTCATTTTTGTCCACCCATTTGCATTTTACTCAAGGGAGGAAGCAACCACTTGAGCAGACTAATCATACTCCTCCTGCTTGTCTCAGCCAAAGCAGAATCCCAGGTCTAGCTAGGAACTTGAGAAGAAATGCAGTAGAGAAATTCCCCTAATTCAGAAGAGAAGAAACATATATTAAGTTGGGACTATTGGCAGATATGCTAGAAATATGAATTAGAAAATAGGATAAGTCATGAAGAATAACACAAATGAATGAAATCTGGTAATTATGTAAAACAACTTTTCATGACAGTTGGAAAACACCAATCTGTTGACCTAAAGCTATGGCCAGGTCTTCTGCCTATTATGTCAAATCTTATTGCATTGTCTTCAGGAGTCCTGGAGTCAGGCTTGAAATTCTCACCCCAAACCAGGTTCAAAGGCCCTAATAATTATTAAACATGGAAAAAAGCATTGGCAGCAGAAGAGTAAATTTGGGAGTTTATTAAAAATTTATGTTTTAAGAGCAATTATACACAAATCCATAGTCACCATGGTCAGAAATCTCATAGAAGAGGCATCTTCTGCTTTTTTCCTGAGCTCCTTCAGTAATTTCAGGGAAGAAAAATACATCAGAGTGGAGATAACTACTTGTTTGCAACTTTTCTAGTATTTTATATGAGAAATTGGTTGTGATGTTGGTGTCTTTGTAAAAGAAGAAAAATAACAATCTTGTAAAAGATCCTCATATGAAAGAAAAAATGCACTGAGATGAATTATGTTTAGCTTTCTAGAGGTAAAATTAACAAGGACATAGAAAAAGAAATTGCTATATTAGGATTTTTTCTTATCATGCCTCCTTCTCCTTCCCCTTCTTTATAAGGGCTCATTATGCTTAATTTAAAACTTATAAGCAAATCAAATAGGAGAAATGTATGCTGAGTGTATGGATAGCACAATTGGAAAATACATGCATACAACTGTGCCAACTCGAAATATGGAAGTGTAATTTGATAAAACTGGTATCTATAAGGAGAAGTATTTTAGTCATTTACTTGAAGGACTCCTTCTGCTTCTCTCTCCTTGGTAAGATGTTATTTTTCCATAATTGTGTGATGGCAACAGATGGTACAAGTCACGAAGTTGAAAGGAAAGAATCTTTAGCATCCATTTGATATTACGAAGGTGTGAGTACTTGATATTTCTTAATCCATAAAATGGATCTCTGGATTTTAGTGAGGTTTTTTGTGTACTTAGAATCTATGTTCCTAAAAAACAAAATTTCCTATTGATCAACTGTGTTTAACATACTCTGTTTTCATATTTTGTGCTTCATATTGTCCATAAATAGTCAATATGTTCGATACGAGATCAACAAAAGTCCACATATTTGACACACGAATATTAATTTTTTTGAAATGTTTCCAATTGTCAAAATCAATTTAAAAGTTAACACAGTTGGTCCTTCTCTAACTATTTTAAATCACAATTAATGAATTTTGTGACCAATGGACTTTTTAAAAAGATGTGATTCTACAATAACAGTATGTGAAGATTCAAAGTATTAAGGGAAAAATGCAATAGATAGTGAAGATACCAAGGCTCTCAGAACCATACACACCACAGCCAGAAATATTCCCATAGTTAATTTATAAACTCTTGAAATGAATAGAAATTCTGACAGCTTCTTAAGCAAGGCAGTGTTCAGAGTTCTGCAATAATAATAAGCTATTCAAGTATGGAATCTATGTGAATCAGTCTTTCTGGTTTTGTGAGTTACCATGGAGTTCTTAAGAATAATAGACTTAATTAGATTTAGTGACTCAATAAATAAATGAAACTTTTTCATAAGCCATCAGTAATTTTCCCCTGTTTTAAACTAGAAGTGAAAAAAAACAGAGCTTTCATGCAGAAAATATATCCAATGTTCTTGACAAGTGTCTGAAAAATGCATGTCCTTTAGTGAAAGAAAGTAGATAATTTATTGACTTCTAGTTCATTCGATAAAGACAAAAGAATATTTTTAGAAAAAAAAATATAAACAGCTGCCCTTTGCTTCCTTAGGTCTTGTGAGGGTTACAAAATTAAAAATAAGAAAGTTGTGAAATCTTAATTGCCTGTTTTAGCTGAGACTATCAAGCTTTGTTATATAGCATACATCATATCAAATGAAACACGATTTTATCCGGGGGAGAACAATTCAGGCTAGGCTTAGTTTTGTAAATTTTCTTGGTTTCTATGACAGCATTTCCAAATATGTTTTGTTCAACATCAGTTCCACAAACTAATAGTTGTTATGTATTTTTAAAAAGAATTCTGAAGTCATATATTTAACAAAGCTAAGTAAAAATGTAATTGATTTGTTTATTGTAGGACTTCACGGGACCCTGTTATTCAACATTTACAAACATGGAATGCCCTCAGGATATCCTGTTTGTTCTGTCTTCATACATATCCAGAATCTAACCAATTTTTATCTTCTCCATTGTGACCACCCTGGTCTAAGCCATTATTATCACTCACCTATCTAAATGCAATAGTCTCCTGGCAGGCTTCCTTGCTTCCACCCTTGTCTCATTAGCTTATAATCTATTCTCAACACAGCAGCCATGTTATCTACCTTTGTGCAAAATTCTCCAACAGCTTCTTGGTGCACTAAACACCAAAATCCCAACAACTTATACCAGACATTGCACTCAGCCTTTGTTTTGGCAAGTGCTTCTACCTAGATACCCCCAGAGCTAAATACCTAACTTTTAAGTCTCTTTTAAACACACTTCTTATCCTCTAAAATACTCAAGTACACTCATATGTCGTGTGTCACACGACTGGTTTATTGTCTCTATCTCCCCACTAAAATGCAAGCTCAAATAGGCAGGTATATCCATCCCAATCATTCACAACACTGCCTAGCCACAGTTAAGACTCTAAAAATATCTGCCAAACAATGAATTCATTTTTAGGAGGGATATATTTTATTTGGGGTTTCTAAAATGTATTTATTAGGTTCCTTAAACTCTTTTTCAGTTTTTTTCTAAAGATCATTGCCTCACTTAGGAAATTTTGATCTAGCACACTCAAAGGATGGAATATACACAATCTATAACTGAAGGTCACCAAAAGGACAGATAAGCTTGAACATAACATTGATTTTTCAACGTCCTAACTTATAGACAGATGTGTTTAATGTTCTGGGATTTTGCTTAGAACAGAATAAAAAGATCTCACTGTGAAAATGTAAATTTGACGAGCTGGCAGGCTAGTTAACTCCCTCTTTCTTTCCTATTGTTGAAAGCTACTTTCAAGTGACATATGCTGGGGATAAAGAGTCGCAAAAGAAAAGTACCAATCTAAGCTGAACTTCCAATTTACAGTTCTTCAAGGAACAAGACAGAAGTACAGTTAAGTGTTTGTATATTAGAGAATATCCTGCAATCTTTAAACAGAATAGACAGAACAATGGAAATGCATACACACATAAATGATTGATAGGTTTAGTCCACTAGTTTTCTAAAAACAAAATATGATTTTTCATTTGTTTCAATGTACACAAGCTTCTCATTTATAAGCAAGAATGACTAATCATACATTGTTAAATGACAAAACTCTTTTATCAAATGAATACATTGACATCAATATGTAAGTTATATTATAATAAAAGTTTATTTAAAAAGGCACGTCAAATCCTGCAATGCAATTATTTGTAATTTCTTTGGCTGTTTCTTCTGATTTAACTTTACATTTCTAAATAATGTTCTCAGCCTACTTTAAATGTTGACTTCCTAACACGATAGATGAGCATTTAACTCTCTTACACATGTTTTCCCCACTTCTCATTCTCCAAAATAGTAACCATACTTTTTGATAAAATTAAAATTCAGTGTTTCCTTATTATGATTATAAATGACAAGGAGCTTACTACGATTGCTTTTTTGTACAACTTTTAATTAATAAATTAATTAATTAATTTAATTAATTTTCTGGATTAATAAGTGTCTTTTTGAGTGCATGCTCTTCTATGTCACTAGTGCATTTTTTTCATAACACCTCTGGAGTTCTGTAAAATCTTCAATTTATTAATTTTGATGCCATTAAATGCCCCCAATAATTCATCGGTTCTACTTTTCCACTGAAGATGTCACTCTGAGAGTCTTCTGAATTACTGATTGCTTTCTAGGCATTCTGCAGAACGTATGTGGGCACCTCACCCCTCTCGCAGGTGCTTCATTCTTGAAACATCCTCTTCTAGTTTATCCCCTCAACATGATGGAACATATCCTCCAGTGACTTTTTATTCAATCCCAATAAGTGCTAATTAGTTCGGCTGGTTTGAAAATCATTTTGAAGACATTGTTCATTGCCATGTAATACTTATTCTTGCTGTGAGAAGTTCGATGCCATTAATTTTCCCAAACCCTTGTATCCACCCATTTTTACTACCTGTCTCTTGTTGTCTTTTTTTGTGTGTAATTTTTAAATAATGTGGTTTTATTTGCCTGGGACTTTATTTCTTAGTTCAGATAAAATTTTCAACCTGGTAATTTATATCACTTAGTTCTAAGATTTTTTTTGTATTATTTATTTGATTAATACTGCTAATCTACTCGTTTTCTGTTATTTCCTATTGTCCACCTCTTGATTTCATTTTAAACTTTTACTACATATTCACCATCTGGGAGATCTTTTTGACTTTTGTTTTCCTGTCTGTCTATTGATTGTTTTATTCAGCTACAATATTTGTAATTGTCAGTAGCTATTTCTTATCTCTGATAATTCATTTTTATTGCATCCAGTTCTTGTTTCTCAGATACAAGAGTTCTCATCTTTTGAGATTAATAATCATTTTGGAAGACTATCTTCTGTTTGTTACATTAATTTGTTTTCTTTGTTATGTTTGCTTTATTTATTGTCTTATTTATTTATGTTTGCTTTATTTATTTATTTATTGTAGTGGAGGTTTTTACAAAATTTCAGTGAAACAGAAAATAATAAGAATGTTAAGTTCTTTTTCAACATGCTGGGGGTGGACATTGATTTCTGATGCATTCACTGTAGGACTCTGGCATAACCAGATGGATTTTTGATAAAGCACTCCCCAAGTGCCAGTATTTATAAGTCATTTTGCTGCCATCATTCCAATTTATTCAGAGAAGGACACTCCAATCCTCTTTCCAAGGGGGCTGGAGGAGGGGTACTGGATGAGTGGGGGAAATGATGAATGGCTGATCATGGAGAGAGATTAATCAGGCTGCCAGTGTCCTGAAGGTAGGGCAGAGAAAGAAGACTGAGGATTCCACTATTTAGTTGTAAATAATTTCACCTGATCTTCTCAATCTTAGTCTTTCACTGTTCTTAATGTCCCTAAATCCAGAGGCACAGTCATTTAATTCCTCTGGAAAATAAATCTCTACTTTTCTGGAATGCAGGGCAGGGTGAGGGATGCAAGACAGAACATGCACGGTGTAGGGAAGAGAATCTAAGAATCGAGCCACCCCATATACAGATTTTCCACCAAGCTGTGTTTCCAGCCTCCTACTTCACTCCTGCATTTGACAGTGTCTGGACACTCCCCTCACCCCAACCCCAGCTACTGACCCTCTCCAGCCTCTGCAGGCATACAGGCTTAATTCCCATGGGTGCCCCATCCTACTGGCACTTCATTGACCTCCATATGTTTTGCTGAATTTGTCTGCAAATTCCTTCATTCATTTTGTACATTCCAGAAACATATCTATGGCCCATATTTGCTGCTTCACCTATCCTATTTTCTTTGTTTTCGTGAGTTTACACATTTATTTTTATTATTGTCATTTATATACTGTAATTTAGGGGTCTCAGGTGGGAGTTAACATACATAGTGTGTTTGGATTGAAACTGTTTTTAGTAGCCAGAAGTATCAAAAGCAATTCTTTGATCCTATAATTTTAACACTCAACTAAACACCTTTTGGTCACTTAAAAAACAAACAAACATGATTTGCATGACAATGTCCAAATGATAAGCAATCTAATTATTGAATTTGCCACTAATTATGAAAGTTGCCACCAAATGGAACCTGCCTATTGGAAGATTATAGGTACCTCCACTGTCCACTTCCTGTTAAATGACTTCTACACTAAGCTTTCTAGAATTAAACGAATGAGTGAGTTCACAATGAATGCTCTATAATTTATTGATTGACAAATCCTAGGTGGCATATATGAGGAATATGAATATAGTATGACCTTAATAGGAAGGTAGATCTGACAACCCATTTCTTGATTTCTGACTATGTTATTTTCCTCTTCACTTTCTCAAGTGGCATAGTCTTCTCTTTATTTTTTCAACCTTTCCAAAGATTTGAGGGCCAAGATGCAGATTCAAGAAAAAGGAAAAACAATTTCAAAGCAAAGTCAATCAATAGGTAGCAACAGCACAGAGGACAAGTATTAATTAATTGTTCTAAAATGTGTAGGATTTTCCAGAAAGACATCTTTCTGACACTCTTTAAAATCTTCCAAAGACACTCCATTTTCTGGGTTCTAGAAATCCCATTGTGGCCTCTAAGGCAAGGTAAAAAAATGAAAACTTCTGGTCTTTTGATCAGAGAAAAATTTGTTTAGTGAATGAAATTGTTCTTTATCACACCCTTACACCAGTTATTCACACACCACTGACTTTAGTTTAATACCAGTGTTGTCTGACTTGATCACTCCAACTGTATTTTATTGTTATGGAGTGGAATTTGGGGACCAGGGATTTTCAGCACATTAGCTCTTGACAAATTAATTTCAGTCCTTCCTTACACTACGCCATTTGTTGTCTACAGATTCCTTTTGCTTTGGGTTATTTCTTCACCTCAAAAACTGTCTTCTGCAGGGGCCACCCGGTGGCGCAGCGGTTTAGTCCGCGCTTGGCAGCCCGGGGTTCGCAGGTTCGGATCCTGGGCGCCCGCCGATGCACTGCCTGTCAGCCACGCCTTGGTGGCGTCCCATATAAAGTAGAGGAAGATGGGCACAGATGTTAGCCCAGGGCCAGTCTTTCTCAGCAAAAAGAGGAGGATTGGACGGATGTTAGCTCAGGGCTGGTCTTCCTCACAAAAAAAAAAAAAAACTGTCTTCTGCAGTATGCTTTTAGCTTTACTTTAAAAAAGGAATCAAATATATTTCAATGGTCTCAAAATACCTTTTAAAGGCAAATAGATAATAATATGAATACATATTCCTGCTTTAGGATATGAAAGAATATTTTTATATAACATACAGAAAATCATGAGTTATGAATCTGACTTTGAAAAACATATAAAGGGTCTCTGAAATAAGGATTTCAAAAATATTTCCAATTAAATGAAGTTACCATTGATAATAATTAGCTAACATTTACCCAGTGCCTACTGTGTGTCAGGCATAGTTACAGATGTTTTACACACATTACATCAATCAAAGTCAAATGTATCTATTTAAAGCAATTCCAACATGGCCCACCTATCTAATCACTTTGGCAATTTGCCCAATTGTTTTATTTTGGCAATTATATAGACTACTTGTTTGAGGTAAAAAACAGAAGATTTGGAGTAAGAAGAATGGCTGAGTCTCTGCTTTACCACACGCGTGGGCTTCCCAAACTATATAATTCCTTGAGACTCAGTTTTTTTTCCCTTTATAAATGAGAGAATTGGATTTATCTCCAGAGTTTACTGAATTTCATTTCCGGCATCTATATAAATGGAAGGAAAACTCATCTCTAAGTTTGCCCAGAGGGTTGTTTGGATGCTCAAATAACATAATAGAAGTCAGTGCACTTCTTAATTTTTATAGTGAAATACTAATGCTTATTTAGGAAGGAAAAAATATGCCTGGATTTAAATCGATTTTTATGGGTTTAATGGACAATTAGGACAAAATAGATGCATTATCCCATTTCCTAGAAGATAAACACATTGAAACAGAGAAGGTCTATATGTTTACTGACATAAAGAGAATTTGAAGCAGGACCTACAGGTAATTTGAGAATGATCCCTAAGCACTTGTGAACATAACTCACCACGACCATTATGTCTTGAATGCAAATCAGACTGGTGGACACTTTACGATAATTCAATTCTTTTTAACTGAACAAAAATGACTATTAACAAAATTAGAATTGAAGAGTTCCAAACTATCTCCTAGTGTTTGGGACAAGTTTACCTATTAAGTTCTCATTTCCAGACCCCAGTGGGACTATCCCTAGGATCCCACAGGGACCGTGAACACTTGAAACTCCCAACTCTCAGTGCCCATCCTAGAAGAGTTGATAACTGAGTGCCACACTGACATGTTAAATATACTTGTGATTGAGAGAGATAGTCTTAGATTCACTCTGTAGAAACATAAGAACTGTGGAAACGCAAATATATTCTTAGTAAAAATTTATAATGAAAGCCCCACAAACTATCCTTCTAGTAATTTTTATTTGAAAAAAAAAAAAAAACTAAAAGGAACTATAGAATTGGATTTCACATGTGCCTTGATTAAAAATAACTCAGATATACTTAAACTGTAAAAATCCAAGGAATTTATGGTACACTGTCAACATACCCTTCAAACTACTGAAGTTGATTATACAAGAGCATCTTTCCCTTTTTCACAAGCACAGTTAAAAATACCAACTCAAGTGACTGAAGCATTGGCAATCTAACATTGCAAATTCCTTTGAGAAATTTTGCCTTTTACAAATTGCTATTTTACTTTATGTCATTTTGTACTTCTTATCTTATTGCATGGAAAGAAATTGACCCAACGTCACCATTTTCTCTAGAGGGTAATGGCTAGTTCAATTAGTCATTGATTTGAAATGATTGAGCAGGTAAATTTGTCTTCAAAAATTTTTCAGGAATCAATACAGAAAGAGACTACTTGCATTCAGAGAATAATTTTAAAGAGTAAGAGCTGTTATTTCTCATTTGTTAGCAAAGAGACAGCACAGTAGTAAGAAAAGAATAAAGGCTAATATATACTTAGATTGAGTTTATATTAATTCTATTTTCTTTAGCGTTTTCAATCATCTTTAAATTTTCCTCCACTGAACAATTAGTCATAAGATCATTCAACTATTCCGAGAACAAAATGATCTTCTCCATCATGATGAAGCCATTGTGGCTATGACACATATTGATAAATAAGTTCTACTAAAATTTTATTATTTTATGCCTGATTGTATACCTAAATCATGCCAGGGAATACACTAGGTGCTTGTATACGCTCTCTCACGAAATTAATATTCTGTCATCATATCTAAATCTTAAGACAATGTTTTTTCCCCACAGCAATTCGAAAATTCCTATTAAATGTTTCTAATTTTGACAGAAAATTTATAACGATACCTATACTTCAGATCTATATTCAGGCGTTAAACGATTTAATTCTCCAGTTTCAATGAGCAGGAATCTTGGATACTTTTCTCACTCAAATATTAACAAGGCTGTGTACATTTCATTAATATAGCATTAGTACATCAATGATGAGACTTCTCTTGTAGTGACAGGATTCACATAGCTAAAGAAGTGTTAGAATTAAATAAGAAGGTGGCCAAATTGAAAGTATAAAAGGAAGATCTAACTATTGAAATAACAATGTCACACCTCAAAAGAAATGCATATGTCTACAGTACTACATCCAGACGTGAAATCAGAACATTCTAAACTTTCCAAAATAATTGAAAATGATGCATTTTTTTCTTACATAAACACGATAGGGAGATATAACATGGCCAGAGCTTCAAAATGGCACAGTTTGGTGTAATTGAATCTGACAAATAAACCAAGCCAGCCAAATTAGAGTTCTTAGGTTGGCTGAGAAATATAATTTGTTTCATGAGGAATTTCCATTCAAATATGAAAAAGGAGAAGTGATATTTATGAAGCAGAAAAAATACAAATGCCATATTTCTGAAATAAGATTATGTAAGTGCAAAATTTTGCATTGCATAAAATGTGATATAAGGAAATGCAAAACTCAAAAATTAACTTTCATGTGAACTTCTATAAGATTATTAATATGAATGTGTTCCAAATCAATCCAGTTCTTTATAATGAGAATAAATAATTAATGTTCACTTTTCCAATAAGTCCATTTTCAATACGGTATTCTTTCTTGCCTTCACAAATATTTCCATTGCCCATTAATCTCTGATGCGGTATCTTGTCAAAACCCTGTGTTAGTAAAGGACAGCACCTGAATTTGTTATCTATCATGCCAGAAATAGCTTCACAGATTTTAGAAGGCTAGTGAAGGTATGGGTCTCCTGGCCTGAACACATACTGACCCTCCTTGATCAAACCAACTTCTCTTATCTCTCTTAGTGTTGATTTCAAACATTCTCTCCACAATTGGGCACACTCCCCAAGGCTTAGATATCTCTGTTTTCAAATACTAATCTAACCCAAGTTCAGCAGATATTTATTTCCTTGTTTATATAATGAACAGGATCATGTCTCCCCCTTGCTCAGAAAGATCGGGCAACTCATCCTTTCTCCCATTCCCCGTCCCGTAAGATCAATTCCACTCTACTTACTGATGCACACAGGCCTCTATCCACGTCTGGGATCTCAACCACGACCTGCTCCCATACACAACCCAAACATCTTTCCATTGTCTCCATCACTCCATGAACTTTCATGCCTCTGCTCATTTTTACATTTTTTTAAGGATATTGTTTCTCTTGGAAACCCATCATTCATTCTTCAAAATTCATCCTGAATACCACCATGTATGTAAAGTTTTGCCCAACTTGACCTGTTAGCTCCCTTTCTGATTTCCAAGAGCACTTTGTGCACACCCTGTTATACCCTTTTATCATGGGATTTTGGGTATGTTGATCTACTAGTCACCTCTAAAACAATGACTTACACAAAAAACATAATGCTCAATGAGTTAATGTTCCATAAGAGATATTTAGAAATCTTCAATTTGCTAGTGAAAAGTATTTTACATAAGCAATTACTAAATATCAGAGTATTGGTCTTTTTTAATGTAATGTCTTCCATCCTCACTTTACCCCAAATAAGATGAGATGGAAGATGCTCATATATAGATCCAATGGGACAGGTTAGCACACACCATATTTAGGAGCCAGTTTATAGAAAATCTATCTTTCTATCTATCTATCAATCAATTATGTGTCTATCAATTTATCTACCTCTTTACCCAGGCAGAAAGCAAACTTCTAATAAATTATGCTCTTTTTATCTCAAAACAGCCCAGTTCACCTTTTATCTCAAAAATCTAGGGTTTATTAAAGTACTAATAGGTTTATGTTATGTGACATGCTTTCTAATCTGAACCCATTGATGTCTAGATCTGCCTGTAATATGGTGACTTTGGGGGAGGATTCCAGTCTATAGTGGTACTCTTTTTCTTCCATACTGTGGGCCTATGATCTGCTATTTCGATTTTTGAGTGGAGCAGAAGAAAGTGAGGCTTCTGTCTAGAGTTTTAACATAGTCTAATTTAAAAATCTTTTTCAGATAGTAGCCAATTTTATCCCTCTTAATTTAAACAAGTAGGATACTACTTTACTCTGAACATGCCAAAAGAAAGAGTGCTTAAACGGCTACAAGGTTGAAGGTTTAATTTTTAATTATACTATAGTCAGAATCGGATTGAAATATACAATATTTGGGTATTTTAGATATTTATTACACTTTACATGGTACATATATTAATTACTTCTTCAAGATCTAAAAATCTAGAGGCAATTTAATACTCAATAATAGACTATAGAAATGATGTATTGCTCAGTTTCACTTGAAATTAAAATAGAAAATACATATGTAAAATTGCTATGAAAGTTGAGAAAGAAGTGTCCTACTTTATTATTTGAGGCATGGTGCAGTGGGAGAATGGGACTTCAGACCTGAATTTTATTCCTGATTCTGCCATTCATTCACTTTGGGAACTGGGTAAACTGTGAATCTTTCATATTCTCAGTGCCCTGGCCTATAAATGGGGAGAAGCAAATCTTGCAAGGGAATGAGTACTAGAGCACCAGAACAAAAAGATGTAAAAAGGGATATCAATTCTCATAGCTAATATTATCATATTTTTATCTTCATCCACTTTACAAACATAGTTCTCAAAAGATGCTCCATACGAACAAAATGTAGCAAGTCATCTTTGACTTCCACTATATTCCTCTTCTCATGTAATAAACAATATCTTTTAAAAACTATAAGGTTTATCTTGATAACTTTAGACAATGCACAATGTGAACAACAAACATTAATAATTTTGATTTTGTTACCAGAAATAACTCTAGTATATGAAATAATAGAAAGCTTATGTGAATATGTCATTTAACTATATCATTAAAAAGACTTAATTAAACATTATGAATAGATAGCCTGACAAATGCTGTTTTAACTTGCAATGCTGACTGTAACAAAGTGAATGCCACTGCTTCGGTTTTTACAAAACTAAAGAGGAGTCTTTATTTTCCAACTACAGAATCTCAAAAAGCAAGATAGCATCATAGTTCCTATCACCAAAATAAAAGTACCATACATTTTAGAAAGTTATTTCAGTATTTTACTAATGGGAAAGTGACAACATGCACTATTGAGCAACAGAGGTTGGATTTACTTTACAATTCTATGCTCATATGTGACATCTACATGTTCAGGAAAGAATATAAGAACTTTACCTATGACCCCTTGTAGGAAAGCATCCAGTCGAGCTAGAGTGAGAAGTGACTAAAATCTGAACTTAGTCTTCACTTTGGTCATGACTATGTCTGTGACTTTTCTCTGGATCTTATTTCTTTCATATAACAAATTAAGACTGAACAAACTGAAATCTAAGGTCTCCTCCAGTTCCTATCATCTATAGTTTTTGAGCTTAAAGACCAAAAATACAGTGACACAAAATGGCATCTTTGAAAAATGAGATTTAATATCAAGCACCTATAATAAAAGTTGATAAAGCAATTAAAAATGATTTTTACATAAATGTCTTAAAATTATTTCAGTATGGATTTCCTTTATGTTCATTCTTGAATCATTAATTAACTTGATCTTACAAAATATTTAATCTCAGCAACCCTACGGTAAAGTAGACATCACTTCACGAAGGCATATTTAGAAAGCACTCTTCTAACACTATAATAATTCAAATTTCCATAATCCTAGTCTTTTGGAGAGAAAGTTGGCACACAGGTGGTATTTGCCATAATTATTATGAAACTAAAGAGGGAAAAGAAGGAAGATTTATTTTTATCTGACATCATTTCTTGAGCTTTAAGTCAGAAATGTATTTAGCAGTAGGCTAAGTTTGTCACACATTCAAAGACTATAATTTCTAATGGCAAAAGCAAGAATTAAAAATGTACAGTATTATTCTTATTTCCTTGCACATATCTGGCTGAAAAATATTTTTGAAAAAAATATAATTTTCTATGATCACATTCTTTGTACAAATATTATCAAATTTTGTGAGTTATATTCCCTCTAAAATTAATAGAACGCCTTTTATTATGAATGGAAACACAGAATCCAAAGATAAAATGACTCAGGTGATTGATTTCCATTAGGAGAGAAATAGCCTTTAAACCCTTGTTAGCTCAGACGTGCTAGGATCTGATTATTTATAACATATTTTCCATTAGAGCAATTCATTGGGAACAGATATCACACATTTTAGGTTTAATAAATAGTTATTAGTGACCAACATTTATCTCAAAAGCTGCAGCCAACAAATGAAGAAAGCCTTAAGGGACCTGGGGAAAAAATGTGAGAAAAAAAGCTGAGGAGAGGAGGTAAGAGATATAAAATCTGTTTTCAAGAATTTTCAGGTCTATCTGATGAACAAAGGAGTAATATCATTATATGCTGCTGCTCCTGCAGGCAGAAGTAAGACCACACATGGGGAAGTAATAGGAATGGAGACTTGGGTTTAGTATATAGAGATACAGATTCTCCCCTTCTTAAGGAATCATATAACCCTGGAATAGAGAACTAAATGATATTCAAAGAGAAATCATAACTTTCTCTCAATGACCGTGAATAAAGAAATTCTGCATTAGGTAGGGAATATTGTTCCTGAGATTGCATAATTACAAACACATTTTCTAGCTATCTAAATTATAAGCACCATGAAGTCAGGAACTATGTATCGTCTTGTTAAACACTCTATCTCCTGAATTTTTCTTCCCAATGTCTGGAACAAAATGAACTTGCATGAATGTTTGTTCTATGAATGAATCCACTGTTGGAGGTACTCTTGTAAATATTGTGTGGTTAAGTCACCAGTGTATCTGTCATTTTTAAAAATTAAAAATCACTAGGATTTTCTGTGTGATTTTATTCTACCATTCCATATTTTACACCCTTTCAAAGATGTCACAAAGAAGGCAAAACAGTGCATAAAACCTAGATTATCCTGAATGCTTAGGCAATCAAAATATATGCTATCATGTATTTATTATAAGTTCTTTGAAGACCCAACATCTTGCAGCAAAGTTTACATTTTTTTAGTGGTTTTTCAATTACTCTGATCACATTATTAAGAAAAATCATCCTTATTGGAATGTAAGATGCTTGAGGCCAGGGACTTTATCTCATCCACTTCGGATCCATTACAGCTAGCACAGGACTTGGCTTATAGGTGATACTCAATAAAAGTAAGTGAATAAATATTTGAATTAATTTCAATGATGTATGTGAAATTTACTTGTACTGAAAATATAATTTGTCTGTATTGAAGCATTACTTTTTTCAGTTTGGGTTCTAGAACTCTTTCTAGCACTTAAATGATGCATGTTTACATTGAAAACCAATATAAAAACATAGAAACTTTGTTGACTTCTACTGAAACCTATGGAGTTTATTCCTGCCCATGTAATGAGGAATCAAAAAGTCTCTGTAATCAAACTTAAGACTGACAAAGTCTTCTCTAATTTTAGATCCCCACAGATCCTACAAATGCCTTTAAGTGCACTCTATCTAAGAATATCACTTCTTTACCTGCCCCATGACCAGAGCCCTTCAAGGCTTATGTTGTGATGATAGGTTTGCTGTATTGTGTTTATTTATTTTTTATTCACCCAGATATTTGAAAGAAAAACTTAGGCTTCCAGTAATGGCTGAGATTCTTGTGAACTGAATATGGCAGTCAGAAACATCCTTTATTCCTTTCATATCAACATAAGACATCCAACACAATCGACCTGGCTGAAAACGCTTTTCTTCAAAGTCTGTGCCTGTTTCCTGACTTAAAGGGGAAAGTAATTTTTAAAAAGGAAAATGATGTAAAGTGAAGCAGTCCAAGGCAAGGAGAAGTTTTAGATTATCCTGTCTGGTCACAGTTTTATTTCACAGAGCACAGTCTCACAGTGTTTACTGTGCCAGTTAACACTTAGCTGTAGTATTAAAAGGATTCCCTTGATTATTTCCAATCTGCATATTTGGAATCTAGATATAGTTAAAGTGTTTGACAGAACGTTAGGAGATTCTACAGACACGGTGTATACATCATTAGGTGCCGAAGGAGAATGATCGCCACGGGAAAATGATTTCAAGAAAAATCACTGAATAGCCAGTTCACTAAGTACATACGATTCTTCAGGAAAAGACCCTGACATCAACATTTTATAGTTTAGTTTTATAGCAAACATCAACATAGTTTTTTTTCACTCTTTATCTGGTAGCAGTATTGTGCAATTGGAAGGTAAGAAGAAATAATGACTAGGCTCAGAGACCTACGATTAACACAGAAATTGGAGAATAATGTTCATGGTCTTCGTTCTGCCACCCAAAACATGTGGCTGGGAGCAAGTGATTTTCTGAACCTTAAATGCCTTGTCAGGAAAATATGAGATGACCAAACACAGTATTAAGCTGTCTCCCACAGATGTCGCATGCTATTAAGTATTATAAGTACTTTGCAACCATATAAACTTCCACATAAATAATAAATTATTGTTAATGTTGATTCTGGGATTGAAAAAAGAGAGATAAAGTAATTAGACTGTATATTCAACTCCAAAATTTATAAAGGGCAAACTCTTTGAGAAAATGGATTCTTTTTCCTTCAGCTCCACTAGGAAGCATTCACATTTAGTTATAAAACTGGGAAAGGAAGCTTCCACCCCAAAGATGCAATAAACACTTATCTTCCCAGAAGGGTGAGATCCATGTAATAAAGAAAATCAGTGTGCCCTAGTGGTCCCAATGACTTAAGAGAGAACTGAGGCCCTGATGCTTTTTATAAACCAAGGTGACTTCTACTGTTCAAAGGGGTTGTGAGAATATCAGGAGAAATAGGCTCAAAGAGTAATTAATTTCAACTTACACTAATTAAAGGAACTATCTGCTGCATGTCATTTGAGGAGAGAGACTGCAGATTACTGGGTTCAGTGCATTAGAAACAAGAAAGGAAAAAGGAAAATTAAACACATACACACACACATACCATGGATGAATTCTACCTCCTGGCTGCAAGTGGCCTTATTGAATTTAGGCTACTCTGCCATAACCCTCTAAGTACGTATTGATTAGCTGATTGCTGCTACACTTAGGATAGAAATCAAAGCATGTCAGGGCTGACAGGGAAAGGATCAAACCATTTCTTTTCTGGATGAAGAAACTGAAGCCCAGGGAAGTCCCCAAACTAGAACATAACAGAGTTGAACTAGAAATCCCTTCCTGTAGGCTCCAAGTACAGCTACGGCCTCTGAACAAAACCGGTGTTACTCTGAAGTGATGTAACAGTAATTGGAAAAGTAGACCAAAGGACATTTACCCCCCTTGAGCTGGTCATGGCTTCACCCGACGTACTGTGTAAACAGACTGTAGCCAAATGTGCAAGAGTGAAGACTATGACAGTCCTGTGACAGTCACAAATTGTGTATATACTATTTACAATTATAGGACAGAAAAACAAAGCAGCAGACCCTGCCCATGGAGCTGAGGGGTCTGAGATGAGCCAGTGAGGAAGGATTCACATTGTTTTCTGTGTTGCTCAGATTGGCCACCTCCGAAAAAATAATTTTATTTACTACAAGAAAATCTGCTTGAAAAAGGAACCATTGTCCAGTGGACATTCATGCCTTTCTGGTTTGGGATAGAGCTTTTGTCTAGTTGCAGGTTATAACTTCCTAAATATAAGGGTCAATAATTGGTTTATAATTTTTATGGGGCTATCACAAATCATGTCTTTTTGTCTGACAATTTATCTGAAAATATATGGGGTAACTGCCTCAAAAGTTTCAGCTACCCCTTATCTTACTTTCTCTTAATATGTCTCAACATACTTATTTCCTCTATTTACGTACTACACTAAATTAGTGAAGGCATCTTAACAAAATGCAAAAAAAAGTTTGTCAAATATAATTTTAATAAAAATACACACAACAATTTCATCATGCTCCTCTGGTATTGCATATTGTTTTGTTTTTAGCTCTTTGCTTGCATTAAGTTCAACACATAGAAAACTCTTCAGACTGATTTTTCACCTGTCCAAAACAATCCAATAATTTAAACATAGTTTAAAATCAAATGCATCGTGTGTTGAAACTCATCGACAACTACTTGCCTCCATCCTAAATGCTTCAGCATTCTTATCTGTTTTTGTAAACCCCACCCTCACACCCACCATGGACTTGTGCCAAATGTTTCATTTTGGGAATCAATTTGATATGGTAGGTTTATTACACATCTATTCCTTCCACTGGTCTCTTTCTTTATCAAATATTCATCTAAGTAAGTGCCACTTTAGCCCAACTATGCTTAAAGATATGCCCAGGTACATTGCCAGTCAGCTGTAAATAAAGAAAATCCACTAGAGCATCAAGTGTTTTCTGAAGTGCTGGAATGAGGGCATCTGTTGCTGTCTTTTTCTCCTAATACTGCAATTTGTCAGATGTCTCCCATATGTACTTGAACTGACCATGGGAATTATTGGTAAGGCGCTCATTTTTACACAACTTTTACTACCAAGAATCATACTGGTGTTTTTCTCTAGATGGATTGTGTACTCATCAATCATTTGTCCTTAATATTTTCATATAATGTTGATCATGAGTTTTGTACTTTTACTTATCTATTTTCTATCTCTTTTTTTGAAAACAAATTTAATTTGATTACATGGCTCCTTCAAGAATAACCAAGCAGAGTATGAACTATTTTGCAAAGATAAGATTAAAACTTAAAATTCCACTTTTTGAAACAAAGTAGGAAGGGTTATGCCAGTTTCATCTTTAATAGAAACACAGCACCACTTATCATAAATGCATTTAGCAGCTCTTTTTCTGTCATAGGCCAAGGGATTTTAAGCAAAAGGAAACTGTTGTGAGCGGTATGTACGTATTCATGGTCTCCTACACATTGGGGAACAATGTCTCCTCTTTTCTGTCTTGAAAAGTGGCATAAAAACTTAAATTCCTAGAGCTCCTGACAAGACCACTCCAACAGCTCCTCACTCAAGACATATTTGGGTTGCTGTCACTGAAATCACCCTCCTGAATGCACATCCTTTCAAAGCTACTGCCTTATATGATATGCAGACCCTGGGTCTCAGGTCGCTTGGTGAATAAATGCTGAGTGAACATCTCTGAAGGAGACCCCATTTGAAAACTAAGTCACGGAACCACAAATTAGACTGCTGCCAAGTTGGCATTCGCTGGAGAAGATTGCACTGAGAGTGAAAGCAATGGGGCCTGAAGCAGGATCCTAATTGAGTAAATAGAGGGCTGGCCTGCTAGGAATGGGCTGAGCACCATCTAAGGAGGGGAGCAATCCATTAAATACTTAATTGACACATTCACTCACACATCCCTTGAGTCTCCAATGCCCAGGACCTCACAAGTCCTTCTCTGCAGGGCCTGCAGAGTTGCCATGTCAACAGGGCCTCAGTGTTGGCATGCCCTTGGCCATATAAGGGGGGAGAGAGACACACTCACAGTTATTGGCAACTGAGCACACTTGCTTTGAAGAGTTTGTATTTTGTTAATGGACACTTGAGTTCTAGGAAGCCTATTCTGAATGTCAGGATCATGTAACCCTGAAAAGAACATCCTTTTCTAATATCACAATTTGGGGATTTATTTTTGTCACTGTAACTTGGGATTTCACACATAAGGACCCTACCTTTTAACAGCTCAACACAGGTATTCAAACTTAGAGCAGGCAGATGAGGTATGGGCAGCTTTTTCAATTCAATGGTCAATCAATCTTACTTGAGTCATGAGATGCACAGGTGGGAAGTCTATACTGGAAGGAAAAGGGCACATTATATTGACTGTCTTAGCACTACTGATTGCTTCTAGTAGTGGGGGGGTGGGGGTGGGGAATGTTTAAGTCCGTGAATAAGGCCCTGACAATTTTAAAGATTTTAATCACCCCTGATTCTCCAATGCCACTGATTGTTCTTCACTTTCAGAAAAGTAATACATTCACCACATCGCCTAGCCAAGACTTAATCTTACTATGTTTTTCACAAGGCTCAATGGCAATTTGCACCGGTTCAAACATTCCTTTTAAAAATAGCCTCAGATACTTTTCTGGGGGAAAACTAAGTGGTTAGAAAAATATATGAACACTTTCAGGACACAAAAGCACCACACAGTTGTCAAAAATACACACAACCAATACCTTAGGATGTGTAGACAAATTTACTCCTTAGAGCAATCTTGTTTTGAAAAGTTTTTTTTTTTTTTACTATTTTCTTTTATCGTTCCTCTCACAGTAACTCCAAATGTCCAAAGCTTTCGGTTCATAAATGACTTTAAAACACATCCACTCTAAGTGATCATACTGAGAATTTAATTTTATTCAAGCTGAATTTGATGCACTAGATCAAATTATGACTTTGAGATTGTCATCACTTGACCTTACTGAGAAATCTGTAAACAAAATAAAGAATTTAAAAGCATTTTGTATATCCTAAAGGATTTTAGAAACTAGTATTAGGATTATTCTTATAAATATAAGACACTCCCTATATCCTAATGTAATCATTAATCTCCACTTACAAATAATTTCTCTCCAGAATAGAGCTTTTTCCAATATTACTTCTGTGGCCATATCTAGAATTGACAGTCTATTTTTTCAGTTGCTATAATAAAATGGTTGCTAACATTTATTTAAGATTAGTAATTCCAGGCACTGGTTTAAGCTTTTTACATGTGCTTATTCATCTAATCCTTATAATGTTGAGTTCAGTTAACATCTCCTTTACAAAGATGAGAAAACCATGTGTAAGACAGTTTTATAATTTCAAGGCACACGCTATGAGGGGCAGATATAGGAACTGAACCCTGTTTAGCTTCACAAAGGATGCTGTCAAACACATAAAACACATTTCTGTGTAGCTATCCTCTCCAAAATGGAACCCCTGAGCACTTAAAAACTAACAAATTATTCTATCATATGATGTTACTGCCAACCTAAATAATGAAACTGGTTTTCACTTCTGTAAAGTTATTTCATAATTCAAATTATTTCAATCATTAAGAAATTTGAACACATGATTGTCTAATTGTACTAATTTAAGCAGTCTCAACAAATAAAATATTTCACTGTGGGGGAACTTAACATGTTGAGTTCTTCAGAATTAAATATTCTGCAGTGATGTATATGCCATTCAAATTATATTGATATCAAATATATTAACTAGTTAACACAAAATCATTGATTGTATCACTGTGTTTTTCAATGACCTAAAAGAAATTCCTGTAGTTAGGTATTTAACAAAGCAGCAAAATCCTTTAACATGTTTCTGTCCTACTGAGGATCTTGCAGTGGTTCTGGACCATCTCAGAAGAGTGAAGGTTGAACATTGTACTTCTCCAGGCACTAGGATAATCTTAGGTTTTTAATTTAAGCTGAGAACTTTCCTGGTCATGCTGTCTTTCCAGAGTATTCTATCAGGAGAAGCACTCAGTACCGCTCCTGTACTTAATACCACATGGAGACAGAAAGGCAGGAGGGAGGGAGACAGATGGTCAGTTTGGTCTGCTGTGTGGGAAGAGAGTGTTGGGTCATCAAGAGGCATTTGGGCTCCCACGAGAAAAGCCTTCACTTAGACTGTGTTCTGTCATAATGTTCCCTACGAATTTGTGCGAGACACTTGACTTCTCTGGACACAAGTAAAATGAGAGAGTTGGACTTACAAACTTGAAGGTCACTTCAAGTTCAAAAATATTATAATCTGTCTCTCCCCATCAGCATGGTCTGATAAGGGCTACTTGTCCTTTTTTTCAGGTAATCCTTTTTAATTTAAGAACTATTATTTTATTTACAGAAGTTTGACATATTCAAAACAATCAAACAACATTTGAACATCAATGCTCTAATGTGTGCATCTTTTCAGATATTTCTACATGTTCATGTAAGTAGCTTGCCTTTTCCCTACATGAAAATGAGAACAAAATATACATACTATTTTGAATTTTCAACTCATTGCTTTACTGTGGAAACACTTTCATCTAGGCAATACAGTGTGTTATACAACAATTTATTTGGCTATTTTAGGATGATGAATGTTTAAACTCTTCCAATTTTCACTGTTAGAAAGAGAGCTAAAATGAATAAGCATATATTGCTGCAGGATGTGTTACATGTCTGGTTTAAAATATCTGATAATTTAAAATTTTGATTGGTATGGCCAAATTATCTCCCCCCTAAATTTTTCTAGATATACAGCAATAGTGTATGGAAGTGATCTCTCTATGCACTTGCTATCATGTAATATATCAATTATAGTGTCACAAATGCATTGGGGGAAAATAACAGTTTAATTCACATTCTTTTGGTCAATAAGTTTAGGGATTGTTTCGCACACTTATTATTTACATTTGTTCTTTCTGTAAAATACCTATTTGTATTTGTGGCCCATTTTTAATCAGGTCCTAGGCCCTTTTTCTATTGACTGTATAATGTTCTTTTTAAATTAACATATTTCTAGGATAGTGTGGTGGATGGACTCCTAAGGTGGCCCCGTGATCCCGTTCTCCCAACATTCATACCCTTTTTATAATTCCCCTCCCGGTGAGGTGGGCAGGACTTGGGTCTTACTTCTAACCAACATAATAGGATAAAAGTGATGGGCTACACGTGATTGTGTTTCTATGATTATGTGACTACATATAACTTGCAGTGCCTGACTTGCTGGCGTCTCTCTCCTTCCTTGATTTGGAGACCTGTTGGGAAGTCCCACATGGCAAGGAACCGTGGATAGCCTCTAGGAACTGAGGGTGAGCTCTGGCCAATGGCCAGCAATAAACTTAAGCTCCCAGTCCTACAACCACAAGGAGTGGAATTCTGCCAGCCACCTGAGTCATCCTAGGAGTGAGCCCTTCCCCACGGGAGCTTCATTTGAGACTGAAGTCCCAGTCAACACCTTGACTGCAGCCTGTGAGGCCATAAGCAGAGGATCTGTGTGACCCAACTAAGCTGTACCTGAAGGTGTACTGTTTTAAGTTGCTGGATTTGCAGCAATAATGTTATGCAGCAACAGATAGCTAATGCAAACAATACTGAGATGGAAGACTTCCCCTCCAATCTGTCCTTCTTCAGAACTCTGTTTCCTAGCTCTTAATTATTCCTGGTGGTGTCTGGTCCTTCAGAGAAGACAAATGTGGGGCGTGGAGCACAACATAACACGATCTTGCTATTAATGCCTTCCACTTTCTGTCTCTATTCCTCCTTAATTTGAGGCAAAAAATGAGTAGTCATTAAAAGGCATAAAAATATATTATTCTGATTTTAAGGCTACAGTAACTGGCACCAGATCTCTAACTTATGTACCTTTTTTCCTTCTCACAGGTTCTGTTCTTTAATATAAAAGTAAGAGAACCCACTTCACAGAAGAAATGATAGTCACTTTATCTTGTTGTATAACACTTTATATTATTTTTATACCAACTCCTTTTAAAAGGCCTTTTATTGTCCACCCATCATAGAACTGAAGGAAAAACACATTTGCTGGGAGACATAAATCACACCCCAAAGTTCAGCTTGACCATAGTTCTGGTTCTTTCAGGTCAGATGACCCATCATCTTTTAAATATCCTGACAACATGTCCCTTCTATTTCTCTTGTTGTCACTAAAGAACACTGGGAAGGTAATTTTGTAATTGCAGTGGTAAAAGAAAGAGACTGATTAGGTCGTCTTTGTTCCATAATCCTCTTATGTAATTCTTTTACATTAAAAGGCTGAGAGATAAAATAGTCACAAAGATCAAAATGACAATTGTAGGTTGACATATCAGCTGAACAAGCTCTAATATCATTAAATTATTATCATTAGAAGAAAAAATGCAAACACCCTAGATGCCTTACTTTGTACACAAAGAGAAATGATTATGGGGGGAAAAAAACACACAAATGAATCAAATAAGCATAGCAAAATAATAACTGGGATACAGGTTTCAAAGCTAATTATTTTGACAAGTTCTAGTCTAGGTATTTGAATAAATCAATTATGCACAATGTCTTGAAGAAATCATTACTGATACCTTCCATAGGTCATCTCTCCTCTATGAGTCTTTCCACAAAATATTTTCAACACATTAATTAGACTCACTAAAAAAATAATGGGCAGAATCAAGTATATGAGAAGATGTATTCATTCTTTGAAGAAATAGTGAATGTATAAAGAAGCTCTATGGTAGTTGGATAGTTGCAAGAGTGGCTTTCAATTCTCCAGGACATCAAAATCTATGGAGCAAGAATGATGTAAACAAACAGAAACAAACCAGCAAGCAAATAACATTTTTTTAAAGATCCTAAACTCATTATTTCCTATGTTATGACCAATGATTGTGAAACACAGAAGTGACAAAGAAATTTAGATGAAGGAAAGATTGGGTTATCAATTAATGGGAGAGGTAACTAGAACTGGACTCTGGAAGTGAGTAGGCTTGGGATAAATGGAATCAAAGGTGCATTTAGGATGTACATTAAAGTGGTTTGATTGAAGTGGAAGTCACTAGCAGGAAGCACAGAGACAGAACTGGAAAGAGATTGAAGGCAGATTATGAAGTGCCTTGAAAGTCATTTTGGCGGAAGCACACTGTAGTCTGTAGAAGTATATGCAGTACGTAAGATGTCAATACACATTGCCAGTAAACCAGTCAACGAAAAAGTGCCTTTTTCCCCTACCCAATGTCCTGTTAGTATTCTATTCAAGAAGTCCTTACAACAAAAACGACACTAACAGCAACAATCATGGAACTTGGGGAAAAAAGAGTTTAAAAATGGCAAAAATTCTTATTTCCAAGAAATAGGTTCCCAGTCCAAACATGGATTTGACCTGTTGGCTGTACCAGGAAAGGAGGAGGGAAGGCCTAAAATACGCTGCACATTTGCATATTTCAGGAAATAGTCTCAGGACGATAGTTTATATTCCTTCACTTTTGATCTTTTAACTTTAAGGAGCCACAGAAGAATTTCTGAAGAGGATTCCACTAAGCATCAATATTTATTCATTCATCTCCATGCCTGACCCTTAACCTGGCCCTCACCATGCCAAAAAAAAAAAAAAAAAACCTGTATTATACATCAAGTTATTGGATTTTGATGCTTTTCATTAAAAGTGAGGTAGGAGGGGGCCTTTCAGCTGCCACTGGGCCAGATCTCACTCAATATCCTCATCCTCACTCTCACTGACTTTGTTCCTGTTCTCTTTCTTTCTCCTCCACTCTCCGAGGTTTTATCAAGATTCCCCCTCTTTATAGGATCCCCTGTCCAATATCTCAATCACAGTTTAATATTTTAATAAATACTTATTAAGTCAAGTGATTTTAGTATTTTTTTGAAGTAAGAATAAAAGTTCCATAAAGGCAATCACTGATTCAACTTCTTTATTAAAGTGTGTAGGTAAATAGCAAAGGCTCACAAATTCCAATTATACTGAATTGAGTGATTCTAGTTGGTACATGCCAAAATTCTTCAAGTGAACAAAATGATTGTTCTATAAGACTATAAGCCTATTTAAGAGTCTAGACTTCCCAGCTAGTGATTTCCATAGAAGCATTGAGTTCTAAGCACCAGGCAAATACTCTTCATTGTGTAACAACTAGTAAGTGGAGGAATAAAAAATATTGATTTTCTAAAAAAAAAGAGTCTAGACTTCCCAAATCTCTTCTTTGGCTCCCAGGTCTCCAGAGTTAAGGATGATAACAGATTACAAATGTGCATATTTTCCCCAAATGATAGTAGTTCCACCTAGATACTTAAATAGATAAATAAATATAAATAACTCCACCTAACAGTAACAGGATAATTTTTTTCACTTGACTTTCTCTTGATATTATCTACAAATTTAAAAAAAAAGGATTTATATTTCAAAAATGTCATATTGTTTCCCTGTAAAATGGAGGACACATTTTGAGCAGGTAACCTGCAATCTCATATCTAGAGCCAATACCACAAACAAAGGAAAATCCTAACAGGTGGATCTGTCTTAAGTTATTCACAATAATTATATTTTGTAAAGAAAAAAACAGAAAGAATGAGAGAGAAGAAGAAATGCAAGATTGATGCTGAAGAAATTTACATTTCTAGTGCATAAAGGGAAGTATCTGCTCAATTCAGTTAATTTCTTGTAAAAATATGACCCTTCTTATGTTGTCAGGGTCCCTCTTCTCCTCTGTATGAAGTGCCAATCATAGCCTTCAAGTCTTAACTATCCACAGCTGTATTATACATCAAAGTATACCAGCTCCCTAACCATAAAAAGAAATAATTTGAAACATAGAGACAAAAATTTTTGATGGCCTTTGAACACAGTCTTATGGTCCATTCTTTGAAAGAAGAGTGAGTATCCTTAAGTTCAGGAGACCCCATTTTCACAAGAAGGAGCTCTGTTTAACTTTTTATAACCCTGAAGATTACCCATTTGCATAATAGTCAACGATTTTTAGTGTTGATTATCAATTTACTAATAGAAAAAGGAAGTGAAAATTCACTCAGAGAGCCAACAGGTAAGGTTTTAAGAACCACCATGAATGGTGAAAGTCCACCATATATTTTACATGGATATCAACTTCATGTAGAAAACTATTCACTTGTAAAAGATCAATGAAGACACATTCTGTTAAAAACAAATGGAGAAATAAATAAGTTTCTCTGAATAATGGCATAGAGATTCACCAGGCATCTAGAAAAAGAATGCTTAGAATTCACAATTAATTTCAAAGGCTTTCAATTCATTAGAGATCACTCCCCAAATAATTCTAATTCTAATCTAACATTTAGCTCTTTCTTACGTAACACTAATCACATCAGAGTATACTAAACCGAAAAAGAAAAAAATAAAATAATTCATTCGCACAGTATTTTTATATGAAAGACTATAATTACCCCTTGAAGTCTTCCCATAATAGAAACATTATGGACAAGGAGCATGAATCTCAGCTTTGTTGAAAAACCATTTTTTAAAAAAGATTAAACAGCATAGAATGATGAACACTGATAATGAACGCACTAACGATAAAGAAGAAACCTTCTGAAATAATTGCACAATTTCATAATATAGCATATTCATCATGAAATCAGTGTGGGCTAATTAGAAATCACTGTGAAGCCTCAGTGAATAGGTTATTGGATTTTGATGCTTTCCATTAAAAGCGATGTAGGATAGGTAGGTAGACAGACAGACAGACAGACAGACAGATAGATAGGTAGGTAGGTAGGTAGATAGATAGATGATAGATAGATAGATAGATAGATAGATAGATAGATAATATATACACATATAAAAATGCAGATTTCTGGCATCATCTAAAACCCATTTATTGAGAATCACTTGTGGGACAGGCCTTAGAATTTGCATGTAAACAAGACCTCAGGTGATTGTTATGCACACAAAGTTTGCGAAGGGGTATTCAAAAAGTTTACATCATGGTCATAATGCCAACATCTACACGATAAAGGTCACAAGTTTAGTACAAAAAACCAGAGTGTTGCCACAATATATTGGGGAAATGCTCAAAGTCCTCAAAAGATGCTCTGATTGATTCCATTGGGACTCATGTGACTTACAGTTATCTGGAGAATTCATAGAAAGGTAAATTTACATGGATAATATCTATAGTCATATTAGTTTTTGTTGAATTTATTGAGGTTGAGGGTCTCCAAAATACAGAAAACCAAAACATAAATAAATAAAAGGTACTTAGAATCAGGCCAATATTTTATATAATTTAAATGTCAGGTTACACTAATGCGCTAAAAGTGACTCCTGGGTGAAAAAATTGGGAAATGGAACCATCAGTTTGACCTCTTCATGCCTGTATCTCCCTTCATCTTATGTTGGTAACAAGGATAATTTTTAAATCACAAAGCATTATTCATGACTTACTACTTTACAAGCAATGGAGGAAAAATTACATTCAGATTATTAGCATTAAGATGGAAGTATCCCTTTTATTGTAAACTTATATTGGACTGAATGACAATTCTGAAATATCCCTTTTCTTTTTATAGCTTTCCCCAAGTTAAAACTAGTAGGAGATAAGGCAGGAAGATTTCAACCCCTAAATTGCAAAATGTGTTAGAGACATAAAAGATATAATAATTATTTTTAACAAACATCCATGCCTATATGTTTTTTCATTCACCAAAGAAGTTTTTAGCTAGAGATAAATGTGTCCACAGTGGATCAAAGTAATACTGACTCTAAATCAAGTTAATTTGAGAAAATGTTATTCCTCTATAGAATGTTTGCAAAATAATCAGAAGTAGGTTTTGTAAAATGGATGCCTAGTGGATGATGAAATCTCTCATCCAGCTAGAAAAAAGATGTTTGAGGATAAAGATCATGTAACTTCCCTAAAGCATTGATGGCATTTTCCTCTCCCAGAAATTAGTGGTTGATATAAATGGTTTAAAGACATTGCAACTGAATTCAAAAAGGGGAAAAAAATGTGTTTTGTGTTTCACACTCTGCATCCAAAGAGGTTGATCTGCTGGGGAAAAAGAGAACTACAACAAGTTGAGCATTATTTCCATAAAGCTCCTACAATCTGTCAATTTTAACCAGTTCAATGAAACAATTTTCTTTTATTCATTTTTATATAATGGGAATTTTAATTCTCTTACTATCAATCTCAGTACTAGGGACTAAGCTTCACCCTAAATATAGACACAGCAATTAGTCATAGGTCATTTAAGGTCATCTTAGAGTCACTGTGGAAGAGACTTATTTCCTTGCATTTAGGCAAATACCTAAATAGGATTATTTGATTTTCATACTGACAGGTTGTTCTGAAATGGACTTCAGTGAGCTAAGCACAGTGGCTGTACGATTGAAGGCAAGGCCAAAGGGTTGATTTCCTTTAGAACTAATTAGTTTCAGCCCAGCCAAACTACCTATTTCTTCACCTCAGTAGCACATCCAAGCCAGTTTTACTGTTTCAAACAATAACTGTCTCTGTTCTATACGGCGGCCAGACCACAGAGGGGAACTGGTTCGATTCTATCAGTTACCACTGCTAGACCAGCAATCCAAGTTCCTACTCTACTAGCATAGAGGCCAACAGGCTTTTAAACATCCCCATGCAACTCAAAGGTACAAATATTGTAGGCTGTATAATATCTACACCTTGACTCAGATTCCTTCCTCAGATTTATTAGCTAGACAAATAAAATTAAAAGATGACATAGCTTTGTCATCTATTCGGTGCAAGGAGGACCCATTCAAGTTCTTCTTAATTCAACAATCAAAGGAGCCTAACTGGAAGAAATAAAAAAGGCCAAAGGGAAAGTGTGTTTAAATTGCATGAATGCAAGTTGTAGTGGCTTATTTTCACTATGAGCTCAGCAGAAAATCTACCAGAGGCACATTTAGAATTCAGTAGAGCACAGAGTATTTAATATGCCGTTTGCATTTTGACAGCTTAGAAATGTCTACACTGGATTTGCTGGATTCTCTGCAATGAGCACTAACCAGCCACTGAGCCTGTGTTTATCTGTTGCTTAAAGGAAGCTGAACTGTTTTCTTGACATTTTCAAAGCTCTGTTGGTGTTTGTTTGAGACAGTAAACTGGAGACTTAGGGAGCGTTGCCCCCAGGAGGAGCTGTTTTGCCTGTAGGAACTTTTAAGCACTGTTGTTGGGGCAGTCTTCTTAGCAAGCATGATTGGCCAGCTGAAAGCCAATATTAAAATAGTTATTCCCTTTCCTCTAAGGCCTGTGTTAGTGGCCATGCTTGAGACCTGGGGGAATTCTCCCTTCACTTTACTTCCTGTTATTCATTCCTCTGCACTTGTTGAATGAGATCTCATCATCCTACAACTCAAGTTTACAAAACCGGCCACTCTGGAAGAAAGCCTCCCCTTTGCTTACTGTTTGAAGGACTTAAAATCCCAAACTAAGAACTATGTAGGTGCTCCAGAAGCACTAGTTGAACTAGAGCACTTGTCTGAACAGTTCTGAAGTGAAAAAAAAATTAATCCCCTTGACAATGCAATAAAAAATATACATGATATGCTATGCAATTCATGAATGAAGAAATATTAACTTCCTTTTAGAAGGTCCACCTTTGTGGTAACTGATGGATGAGGGTTTTCTGTGAAAGCTGCTTATTCGCAGGAGTCCCTGGCTTTCCCAGGAGAGAGTATATGTGGAGTGTCCTGGCTATAAAGGAATGTGGCCAGCAAATGAAAGGTCTCAGCATCCTTCGTGATATGAACTGTTAAAAAGGTAACTCATCCGGAAACATGCAGATTTGGGAAGACCCCCCTCTCTCTCTCCACTGAGTTATGGTTTCTTGGACATTTGGCAATGCAGGCTTAAATGTCTTTGCTGGGTGGGTTTGTGAATGTTAGAACTACGAATTTTATAGACACTCCACCTTTCTCTCTGGCTTTCTATGGTGAGACGATAGGACTACTATTACATGTGCTCATTTTTAGGATGTTTTCTGAGTGAAATCTGCAAATAACTTCATTCTCGTTGCTGCACATACGCAAGAAACAATTGAGAAGCAAACTTTGCCCAAACAGCCCGTAGATCTGCCCCGGATAAAGGGCGCAAATCTGAGAGCTCACGGAATGAATTGTTCCACCTATTTACTAGATGAAAATGCTTAAAGCCTTCTTCCCTCTCCTGTGGTCACTGTAAATGTGCTGCTTTTAAGGAGATATGCACACTTGGGACTGAACCTTTACAAAAGCATTAATAATCAAAAAGAAAACATCAAAAGCGAAATCCGGGTACCCGCAACGCTGTATTGAAGTGTAAAGCACAGTCAAGTGAAGCAGATGCCCGGGTACTGATGGCACCGGATTCTAGGGACCACAACTGCGGCTGCTTCCAGCCTCCTACGACTCTGCAAACAGGTCACGAATTACGCCCCACGCATCAAAAACTCTCCACCGCCTTCGCCACAGCGGGAGCCACCACCTGGGTGCATGAGGCGCAGCTCCTGTGGCAGTGACGGGCGCCTTCCCTGAGTGCTCCTCCTCGGGAAAGCCCTACTGCACGCAGGCGCCCCTGGGGCGCCCCTGGAGAGGCTGAGCCCTAGAGGCCGAGCGCCCACACCGCCAGGCAGAGGCCCGACCTTGGCCACTAGGGCTTCACTGGGCAAGGGGAATGCGACCCGACTCCGCCCCAGCTGCCAGAGTGCACAAGCGGCGACTCCAGCGCTGGCGTCACCAGCCTCCTGCCTGCAGCCCACTCCCACGCGGTCACTTGCGCTTGCACTTGACCCTGCCGGCGCAGAGGTGACGCACCCCCGACCCCGCGGGCGCCCCTGGGGTGATGAAGGAGCCTCGCACACCCTCCGCAGACTCAGCCAGCAATAGCACAATGAGCGCGGCCAACTGGTCCCTTCCACGCGCAAATACACACACACACATACATATCCTACTATGGCACCAAGTATGTCAAGGGCCTGGGACCCTGGACTCCACTACTTGTCTTCTGCAACCCGGATCTGGAACCCCTAGGGCGCAGGAGGCGCTTTTCAGGCTCCAGAGGTGCCCAGGACTTTCTGCCTCTTTTCCTGCTGGCCCGGGGATCTGCCGGAGCAGCTCTCACCCACCACCTGCCCCTCCACACCCTCCCTCTGCCCCCCACCCGCCTCAGCCTAGTGTTGAGGCCCACCCGCGTGGGGACGAAATCCGCCCGACATACACGTGTGCGGATTATTAAGCAACCCAGGCAGGGCCACTGCCGTCTCCACGCAGCAACCCCTGCTAATTGCGGGGGGAAGGGCGCTTGGAGCGCGCGCAACCGCGGGGAACTGACAGTGCCTTCAGAGGCTGAGCCGCCTGCCAGGGGGAGGAGGTCTGGCCCAGCTGGGCGTTGAGTGCGGGGGAAGGCCAGGAAGTTTTGCGGAGTTGCATGGTAGGTGTTTCCTCTCTACACAGGGGCTTGGCTAGGCAAGGCCGGGTCCTGTCCCCCAGACTCTCCTCAGACCTGCGACACACACCCGCGCAAACCTCCCAGGGACAGTTCTCTTTGCCCTCGACTTTTCCTGCTTAGCATCTAGGATCCAGTCCAGTCCAGTGCGACCGGAGGCCGCTGACCGCCTGCCTCTGCTCTGCTGGCAGTGCTTTTGCCGCGGCTCCAGCAGCTGCACCGCAGGTGGGGCGTCCGGACTGAGCCTGGCAGGTGGGCAGAGGGTCTGTGTCTGCAGGAGGCTCCCATTCCCGAGCGACCACGAGCTTGGGCAAGTAACACCAACCGCTCACGCTCCCTGGGATCTTGGGGCGCATTCCCACAGACACACTTTGTGAGGGTGAATGTTTGTGTGGAGGGGCTGGTGCCTGCTCTCAACCAGCCCTGGACGCCAGGTGGTGAAAGCCACCTGGAGGGGAAGCCTAATCGGCCATTCTCTCCAGGCCAGGCCCATCTGGAGTTTCCTAATGGAACCAGCGACAGTCCTCCTTCGCCTTGTCAATCACCCTTGAATCTGGAACACTGAAGGAATAGAAAATGGGTGAAAAAGAAGATGGAAGAATCTAGAGAGGAAAGGGGTATTTTATGTGGGGAAAAAGCAAATGGCCATTAAAAAAAAAAAAAACACGATTTGACTTTATCCTTTAAAAAGGAAAAGAAAAAAATCTATATAGATATATTCCCTGGAGTAGGACGATGGGGTGTTGATTGATAGGGAGAGCATCCAAAGAGGCTAAAAGGAGGAAATGGGGGCAGGTACTTTCCAATGTGAAAATCAATCAATATCCCCTCTCTCTACACTCTCTCTGAATCAAGAGGGAGCTTGTCTTCTTTCCCAGAAAATAGACAAGTGCAGCAGCTATTGCCAGCCCCGAGGTTGCAGCCTGTAGGCTAGTTAAGGGAAAACATTCCCTAACTCATTTCAAGGAGAAAATCAAGTTCACAGAGCTCCAAGCCTCAGGAGCTACCAGGGGAGCCTCCTTCTCCTGACCAGGGGGAACAAGGGGAAGAATCCTGTGACCACAGCGAATATATCTGATCTGAAATTCCAGGCAGGTCTCCCTGCTTTCTTCACGCATCTCGCCAGCTCCTTCCAACTTGCAAGGAGCAAAGTCCGGGGAGACGAAGGCGGGGGCAAGCTCACAGAGGTAGCTACTCCTCACTCTCTGACGACGTTGGAGGGGGAAGGAGGAACCATGGAATGAGCGCAAGGGTGCGGGAAGCCCGGCTGTCGGGCAGGTTTGCCTGTTGGTACCCCGAACCCCTAGAGAGCTCGAACTTATGAGGCCGGCTTGGCCAGGGCCACTTTCCCAGCTGCTCCGGGTCCGGGGAGAAAGTCCTGGGAACCACCCTTAGCCACCCCTACCCGTCGTGCCCACATCTCGAAGGAGGCACCGCTGCCCCGCCACAGCACAGTTTCAGCCCAACTCGGTTTTGGCTTCCCTCTCCCCAACAACCCACACCACTGAGAAAAGAGAGACGTTTCTTTTCAGCCAAGTGAGGGGGAAGGAGGGAAGGAGAGACGGGGGTGGGGCGGGGGAGAGGAGGGTTGGGAAGAAGGCGATGGAAGCTCGGCTCCAGGGCATTGCATTCCCCGAACGTTCGCGATGGAGAGCCACCGGCAGATGCCAGCGACTCGGTACCCTGCCCTCCTCAAAACAGACACTTGCGTTCCCAAACGGGGCCTCGGAGGGTTCGCCCATCTCCCCTGCCATCAAACAAGGCTTCTTACCCTTAGCTGCAGTGAGGAGCCCCGCGCACAGAACCAGCAACACTAGAAGCAGGAACAGCGACTTGAATTTCCTCCACGCAGTCATGTCTGCAGATATTCCACACGGACACGACACCGATGGCTCTTCTCAGATGTGCCCGTCTTCTCCGAGGAACGGCAGGGCTATGAACAGAGCCAAATAATCACCAGAGGGCAAGGCGAGCGGGAGCGAGATCGCGATCCCCAGACCGGCAGCGCATCCGACGCCTCCTGCAGGTCTGGGCGCCCGGCTGGCTTCCCTCTCATAGCATCGGGTCCGAGCCACTGCAGGGCTGAGCTACTCCAAGCACCGACACCAGGCTGGAGGGTCTGGGGCCGGGACGAGTGCCGGCCGAGCCGGACAGGAAGGCACCAGGGCGGCGAGGCTGCGGGAGGGCGCGAGGCGGAGAGAGGAGCGCGCGCAGCCTGGAGAGACCTGGAGCGGAGGCAGCTGGAGAGAGAACCAGCGAGTGGGAGCTGCGGGCGGGAGGGGGCGCGGGGGGGGGGGAGGAGATCCAGGCTAGAGAGGAAAGGCGGAGAACGCAGAAGACAGGCTGCTAGCGGCACAAGGAGCCGCTGCCGTGGTGGCTGGACTCAACCATCCCTACCTACAGAGAGGGGAAGGAGGCTGGGCGCAATCCCAGACAGAGCCTAGCTTCGGGCCCTCGGCTCCCTGCTCCGTGCTGCGCTCCATTCGGCCTCCCGCGCAGCAGCGCGCAGGCAGGAGAAAGGAGACTTGTTGGGCGCTCGGGCGGGGGACACCCACGCCACACGCCGGGGACAGGCAATGTAATCAGGCAACTCGAGCAAACTACAGGGCTTCTGAGGGGGCGGAGGCTGCCTCCATCTGCTGCTCTCTCTCTCCTAGCTGAGCAGAGAGAAGACCCCTGCATAACTTACAAAAGAAATGCGGGTGGAAAGAGAACCTGCAGGAGCTCTAACTCCAAGGGAGAAAAATAAACATTAAAAAAAATAATAATTAGAAATCGTCTTTGGCAACATGACTACGTATTTGCAAGGAGTTACAATGATTTTCCTATTTCCTGACTTAGGCTGTGTTAGGATTAGTTATGCACAAACCTCAGGTGCAGATTAAATTCTAAATTAGGAAGAGTCTCTAGAATAGACAGCTGGGTCTGGGAATGAGAGATGGCATGTTGTCTCACCTTCAGGTGAAACTCTGTAAAATTCAATGGGTTGAGTAGGGATTTTAAGAGATGAGAGACAAGGCTCCTCTGAATCTGCAAAGGGATGAAGCTAGGAGAGGAAACAGAGCTCCAGAACAGCAGAAGTTGAGAGAATGAACTAGATTCCATCCACCTCCCCAAATAGAGGAGGTATTCTGGCAAGCTCTGGGGAACATGTAAGGCAAGGCATTATAGGGAAGGTGGTAAGTTAATAGAAAAATAGAAGTCATAGGTGAGTGCTAGTATTCACAAAGGGACATTAAAGAGGTGCACCATTTGTGTGTGTGTGTGTGAGGAAGACCAGCCCTGAGCTAATATACATTGCCAATCCTCCTCTTTTTTGCTGAGGAAGATTGGCCCTGGGCTACCACCCATGCCCATCTTCCTCTACTCTATATGAGGACGCCACCCCAGGTCCGTGCCCGGGATCCAAAACTTCGAACCCCAGGCCGCTGAAGTGGAGCACAGGAACCTAACCTCCACGCCACCAGGCTGGCCCTGAGATTCACCATTCTTGACCAAAGAGGTTTAGGTAATTCCATTAGAGGATGGGAGGGACCAGAACATGGAAACCCCACACCTTAGTAAGAAAGGATTATACTCTGTCCTGAAACATAGCAGACCAACCACACTAAACACTGTATCATCCACCTCAGTGATTGATTTTGGTGAAATGGAGAGCCCATTGTTGGCAATTGGTCATGGAGCTTCATTCCACCTGCATTTTGTCACAGTCTTCAAGATTAAATAGGTTGACAATTTCATAATGTTTTATATCCCTGCTTTATATTTCCTAGATTCCCCTTGTCCCAGTAGTCTCTAGGCTACGTAAGAATGTGATGGTGAATCCAGGAAATGAAGGGCTACAGTCTTGAAATATAAGCTCCGAAGTCTGATTTTGTTAGTCTCCTTATAGCCTACCAGGAACCATTAGAACCACCATCAAAAGCCAACTGTGCTTCACTGAAAGTTGCAGTCTTAGATATGACTGGGAGTTTCCATCTGCAGAGACCTATTTTGCCTTGGTTTTCCCTGGAGGCAGAATAAGAAGACAGAATGTCTCGATCACAGGGGAATTCCCCGTGGGATCCACAGATTAGATTCTTTAGGTTGAACTAGGCATGTAGAGGGGAGGGTCACCCCCTTTGGGATTTTAAATCAGAACCCAGATGGTACCAGTAACTCAGCAAGTGAACGAAAATGCTTTCTAAGACCCGTTAAGTGCTCCAATAGTTCATTTTGAACTCCTCATCAGGAAAAATTGATCTGTTTTAGGAGCTAAAGACCTGACTTCTCCTTGAGGAAAGGCATCTTGTCTTTGTGTTGCTATTCCTAATGACGCTTGTCACCAAGAAGGATTTCTGCCATTAAAACACATTTCCAAAATCTAACCATCCTGGGCTAGGACTCATAGATGATTTTTACTTCATTAGGATCCCAATCAGCAACGTTGAGTGTCACCTGCAAAACTGAACACCTTCACACATAATCGTGACAGGCTCCAGGCTGTCGAGCTTCACCTTGTTTGGGTTCTGTTTAAAGTCTTGACTACCACGTCCTCTCTCTGGGTGCAAAAAATCTCTCTGATTCGCATGTGTGAGAAATAATGATCCCAATAACCAGTAACTGCCCGTGTTAGCTGTTATTTATATGGGGCATATTTTTGGCCAGATCATATATCAGAGAGTTACAAGGATTCATGCCCAATTGTTTCTTGATCGTAAGTATGAAGAGGGCGGGAGATGGCTGTCAAATGAGATAGGCTGATTTTGTAATATGGTTGTATTTGTATGTTAATATTGCGATATTTTTCCCATAAGATCTCAGGGCCGTTTTTATTTTGGAAGGAAAACGTGTGGCTCGACTGCCATCTAGTGTCGAGCTTTTCTTATTGGGCGTTTGTGGAGAAATCGGTGGTCCCTTGGTCTTCTCTCTCTTATCTAATCTGAGGTTCCCTACTTGTTGTTTCCCTCCAGATGCTCCTGCACCCTTCATGTAATCAAGCTGTAGATGAAACCTATTATTGGATTCCTAGAGGCTTTTCCCACTTTGATTTTTAAATGACTGAAAGCCTTGATTTCTATCACAATCCTAATACCAGTTATTTAGAGCAAGATTAACCAAATGGGATTAGAATAAGTGAGATGCTGTGGGGAACTCACACGAGGCAGCTTTGTGACGACTTCTCTGCACTGGCCCATGGTGCCAGGGACACTGCACTACTGCACTGAGTTTTTTTTTTTTATTCCATTTCCCACCCTGCGCACATGACTGTCCATAGCCTCGGGGTCCTGGCCAAGCAGTGCTAGAAATATCATTAGCATTCAGGAATGAGAGCTGAGCTGTGGAATGAATAAAGGCAAAGAGGGTCTGCCATACTGGAAAGGATAAGACATCCCTCAAATTGTGTAGCTAAATGAAGACTCAGCTGGAGAGATGACAGCAGAAACTTCTGAAAAGTGTTGCAGCTGAAGAGGGAGAACAGTTTTATTTTAAGCGAAGTTTTCTGAGGAAGGGACAGAAAATATGAACAGGACACGAGATAAAATTAGAAACTAAAAACTGCACAAATGAGGATGCTAATTAGCGAGAAAAGCTGTACATGTGTGAAAATCTTAGAGAATATAGTATGTTGCTATGATTGCTAAACAGGAGATTGTTTGACTTATTTAAATGTCATGTACTAAAAATTGATGGTGACCAGAGGATTGGGGAAATTCTTTCCTTAATAGAGGGGCCTGTATTAGGGTCATATGATTCATGTTCTGCTAAGCGTAGTGCCTATCTTGGGAGAGCAAGAAGTATGAGGGAGCTTAAGGAATAAAAGTAGAAGTCAGAACAATCATTTATTGTTTGCAGAAGGCTTTTACAGATAATCTCATTTATACGATGGTTGTCATTATTATCCTACTTCTAATGATGGGGAAATGGTAGCTTTAAGAAATCAAATGATTTGTAGGATGTCACATCTCACTAAGGGTCAGATGGTGACTCACACTCAGGCCTTTTGCTGCATCAACATTTAAAAACTATCCCTGCTGCCCCTGCCACCACTGAGTTGCACCCACCCCGCCCAGACTCCAGCTTTCCCACATACTCTGGCCTCTATACTCCTGCAGTTGCTTTATGAAAGAACAGAGAGTGAGACATCTATAGAGCACTCCACTCAATAACAGCAGAATACACACTCTTTTCAAGTGCACATGGAGCATTCTCCAGGACAGACTACTAGCTAGACCATTAAAAAAAAAAAAAAAGGATTCTATGACCATGTGCAACTATTTATTCATGTAAATCTAGATTTTTAAAACTATTCTCATTGACTAGCTTTATAACAAGTTGAATGGTTTTCCATGTTTTCCTAATAAAGTAACACCTTGAACTGTATATAAACGTATATATGGAGAGTAACTTTCCCTGTTGTTCATGACTTATGAACAGAAGACGGATGACTGGCATTAGGATGTGGACACTAGGATGTGTCAGATAAATGGCAGTCAGGAGACAAGCCATGCTGCAAATGATCCATTTCAGAAGAAGGAGGCAATTGTGACTTCTCTCCTTTCTCAAACAGGTAGCTAAATTAATGGAGCTCAGACTGCTGGCTTCAGTGTGCATCAGAATGACATGGAAGGCTTGTTAAAGTGCAGATTGCAGACCCCAACCCTAGAGCTTCTGCTGGGACGGGGCCCAAGAATATACCTTTCTAATAGGTTTCTAGATGACATAGATGCCTGCCGAGACCATGCTTTGAGAACCACTGGTATGGGGGGGTTGACTTTGGTGTCAAAAGGACCTGCTTTGAATCCCATATCTGCCACTTTCTAGACAAGGGACTTTAAAAAAACAACCTAATCTAAGTGTAAGCTTGCTCATCTGAAAATGAGGAAAATGATATCGATCTTTATAGACCTGTTGGGAAAAAATCAAATAATATAGGCACAATGCATGATATATATAGTAAGTTCTCAAAAATATTATTTTCCTTTTCTATCCAGTCAATCTCTGAAGAAGGAGAGAAGAAAAGAAGATATGAAGATGGAGAAAGGCTTTTCCATCTGTCCTGATCCATATTTTAGGAGTGGCAAACTGGATTTGGGTAGAAAAAAAGATTGTCAATCTTGTGTCAAAAGATTGACAATCCCAGATTGTCTCAAGGTGAATCCAGCAGGAACCCACCTGGGGAAAACCTCAGGTTTTATTGACTATGACTTTTAAGATCATCTGGAAAGGCTGCCTCACACCTGGCTCTTTCCCAAGGCTTGTAGAACACTAGAGAGCTTGAAAAGCTCAGCCTGGAAATAGGTGAAGTGACAATCTCAATGTTCATTAATAATGCTTTCCTCTCGCACTAAAGCAAACTCGGGGCAGTAATGCTTTTAATAGCTATCAGCGTGATCTAATACTGAAGTCATTAGATCAATGAGAAGAGACTCAATTGTTCCTCCAGTACTAAGTCTAATCATGAAAACACAAATGAATGCTTATCTAACTTTAGTGGCTGCAAGAACATAAGTTTGGTGACTTTTTCCGGGGACTTCCACTGATAACTATCTTCCAAAGGGACTAAATTTCAGAAGGGCTAGGCTAAGACTCACTTTTCTTATCTATAAAACACAGAGTTTGGATAAATGTTTATACTACCTCTAAAGTTCTATGATTCTTTCCTTTCTTATATTCCTCACTTTCAGCACTTCAGTGTTCCTCCGTTTACTATCAAACGCTATGTGTTTATAAGTCTCTGTTTAGGTTCAGTGAGTTCTTTATGGGAAAGGCATTCCAAAATTATAATATAAAAAAATTTATGTTTTCCAGAATAGTCTGCAAAGAAGCAGTCACAATAAACACACACACATACACCATCTCTGCAGCAACTTTAGAATACAAATCATTGAATTTGTGATCTATAAACTGGAACTATTCTGATTTCTGATATTTTCCTCACGAAAATGCCAGTGAACTGCACAGTGATCCCACAACTGAAAATAATCATTTTGCCCACAAATGTCTTGGATATCAAGAGGAGGTGGTGACATCATCCACTGCATTGTATCAATTCCATCTTACCGGTGGTGCCTGGCTCCCACCTGGTAATTGCCTTAGATAGAGAAAACATATAACCAAAAAGTTTTCTTTGCCTCAGTTTTAAAACACATGGAGAACAGCCATAATTCCACTTGAAAACGGGCATTCTGAGGCTGGTGGGTTATCCTTGTATCACTGTGGTTGTGTAGCACTATAGACATTGTGTCTGTGGACAATCCACTCTTCATTCTGCCAGTTTCAATGTATTAGAGGGAGGGTCCTAGAATCAGCACTAAGGGTGCGGAATAGAGATGAAATGTGCTTGGTCTTCCTTCTCTCCTCCTCTCTTCAAAGATTTCGTTAACAGTGTAATTCAGGAGAGAGACTCTCAGTGTGGTGTGTGCAGGATCTGGGGCTGGGGGACACAAGGAGGGGTTGGTAAAGAACGTCTCATGAAGGAGAGCTCCACTGCCCAGGACTCTTTCCATTGTGTTTTCTCCATCCACCAATAACTCCTTTCTCTGTCCATTAGAGATAGGAAACTTATGTGATTTATCTATATCTTCTACATGTCAAGTCTCCAAATCTCTTTGAATATCAGTATGCCTGAAATGTCACTTGTAGAGCCCTGTCCTTTGAGTCTCAGAGGCTTTTCAGTGTTCCAGAACATGCTCTGGGATAAGATACTTGTAGGAGTTTTGAAGTGTGATCATCAACTCCTGCAATTTAACTCGACCTTTCATGTAGAAAGCAAGATCCCTCCAGGAATAGTACGCCAGGCAGGGTATGGTGGTAAAGGAAAAGAACCACGCCCCGGAGGGCCTCAGGACCAAGGACTGATGAGATCACCATAGCTGGTTATCTCGCAAGCCCTGTTTCTTCCATCTGGTCATCTGTCAGCCTGCTCTGGTCCACATTCTGTATGTGGAGAAATTATTGGTGTAGGGAAACTGTGGATTCTCACTAACCTGAGGTACTGTCCTAATTCTTCCATTTCCTAGCCATATGGCCTTCTGCATTTACCCAAATACACCAATTGCCCAGTCCCTAAAAAGTATCTATTTTTTAACTCATAATATTGCTGTGAGGAGTAATTGAGACCATATATGGAAAACACTAGATTGGAATTAAAAAAGAAATAAACACAAGGTTAGCTTGTTTTCTCCCCATTCTTTTCAGCTTTGTCTTTGAGTTGAAATATATTTTGATATTTTTTCCCTGAAGGTTTGTCCTTTCCTTCTTATTGATTGAAATAAGATCCTTTAAAATATTTCCTGAAACTGTATACACAACATCTTTCCTATTGGAAAAGCTTTTTTTAAAAAGCAATAGTTATCATCCTTTGAATTACTGCAAAACAGTCAATTCTTGGGTTATCCCTTTTAAATGGGGAGCCGTGCTGCAGCCAGATCCAAAATAATAGGCGATTGCTGCCCTTATCAACAGCAATATCAATAACATAGCTAACAGTGAGTTTCTGTGATGTGTAGGATTCTGCAATTAGTGCCCTGACACAACGAGGTATGAGGCATGTTCCTGCCTTCATAGTTAGAAAAGAGAAGGTGCCCTAATGACCCCCCCTACCATGTGTCAAGTATGTACTTATGCACAAACTTAGGTTCTGAAAGATTCATTAACGTGTCCTGGGTCACATTAGTAATTATTAGAAAGGGGATGGAAATGCAAGTACAAAGTCTAGGCTTTTTTGATGATGTCCTATTGCCTCCGGGGTTGCTATTGAAGATGCTGTGATGTGCCAAGGGCTTGAGTAACCTTGAAGGAGAGATGAGATTTCCATATAGGCTTAAAGGATGAAGAGCTTTCTAGGCAAGGATGAAACATTTGCACAGGTTTGGAGAGATACAGACATAAAGAATTCTCAAACAAATTTATATTTTGTCAGAAGACTTTTCAAAAGTCTTTTTTGAGCATGGACCCTGGTTTGCTATCCCTAACATGAGTCTGTATTTAGTAAATGTGGACCATTTGATTGTAGGGAGGGTCATCCAGATTGTTCTGTGTCCAAGGGGAAGGTGGTAAAATGCAATGTGTGATATGGTCATTCACAAGGGAATAAGAGCAGCCTGTGACACAACTCCAGCTACCCCTCCTGGTACACCACCTCAGCCACGTTAGCAGACCTCTGCCCTAATCAATAAAGCACCCAGTGCTCTTATCCTCTCATCACAAATTTATCGGTGAGAAGTTCACAAGCCCTTGCACCTGTAGGGAAAGATGACTACTAAGGACTGTTATTTTATCTCTCCAAATGACTTTACTTTTCTTGCCCTAGGTGTCTTATCTGTAAGTGGAACTAATCATATTTCATCTATCCAAAGGCAGAAAAGGGGCTGATGTGCTTGCTGCAAGTATTTTCCATCTCTAAATCTACACTTTTTGGTGTAAGATCTTCTTTTCTTTAAACAGACAATGCTTTAAGTTAAATCATAATAACATGGAGAACATTTTATTCAGAAGGCTCAAAAGAAGCTGAGTTGGGAGAACTTTGCAGGGGTTTGCCCATGGTTGAGAGAATGGCCCGTGTGAATCTGAGCTTTCAGAAGGCAGGTTGCGGGGCGAGGGGGAACTGGGGGCGACGAGAGAGTGAAAGTCTGTGCAGCATGCAATGTTACCTTTCATTCCTCTTCCATACAAGGTTTTCAGTTCAGGTACCAGACTAAAGAAAATGCTGCGTGAGGCTGAATTTCTGAGAGAGGAAAACTATAAAAAGATAGATCTTCATAGCCAGGACTGCTGTGTGGTGGAAATAAGAGAGCCACTTCTCTGCTGCTCTCCAAGGAACAGCCCTGAGATGATGGGAAGACCAAACCTCTCGTTTATGCATATATAGGCTAGAGGACATTGCCTTGTACTATGAAAATGCAGAGGGCCCAGCAATGCCTCAGACTGCCCTCTCTCCTAGACTGCATTATCACTGTCAATCTGGGTTGAGCATCTATTCTTCTGGTGATGGTATTAACATGTTAATCAGGGGCACAGAGAGTGACCTCTCACTTAAAGCATAGGTCCTTAAATGACCTCCCCTTGTCAGTGAGGTTGGGGCGTTTCAACCTTTGTGAAGATTCATGGTCAGCAACTGGACACCTTGGTCAGGGCAGGGTATTCGAAGCGTTTTCTGAGCTTACTAAGGCGATCAAGGCTCAGAACTAATCAGCACTAACCAGGAGGTAGCGGCAAATCCACACTCAATGACACACAATTCCTTTAAGACATGGGGCCTTCCCTGGAGGTAAAAACAGATTCTGAAAAATAGGTCAGTTGTGTATAACGTGCAATAGGCTTCCTCTAGCCTGGCCTGTTCCAGGGGACTGTAAGGATTTGAATCACCATTAAAGGATGCATTCAAGTCCAAGTCGAGGATGCTTGTGAAGAATGCAGTGCCAGACACTAGAAGGTACTGGGAAGCATTAATTTGAATTGTGCTTAAATTTGCTCTGATATGATGGCAATTACAGTCCCCTGAGCATCAGTGGTTGGGCTTCCAGCATTATGTAGATCCAAATGCAGTAATTAGATGTTATCTCAAAGCCACAATTGCCGCTATCTCTGTGAAGCAACATCTCCAGTTGACAGTCCTTAAGTGAGAGTGGAAACTGGAATTTGTATCTTATACCTCTGTTCTCATGCTAACAGAAATGAGAAAAATTTCCATGTAATCTTTTAAAGGAATTTTTATATCAAGGTACACCATAGTTTGGAAAATTGATCAGAGCAAATTGCCACAGGAGTCATTTTTAAGGAAGGTTTCCTGGGAAATTTCAGACTTTATCACCACACTGATGGATCCCCTCCTCCTCCCAATTCTTTCTGTTTGTGAAGCTAATTCAGAAGATCAGAGAGAGGAGCTTGATGTGGGCTGCTCACAGGATATTAACTGAATAGTGGGATTAAAAGTGTAGACAGGCATTTGGTTGTGTGTACAATAATTGGCACCAGTAGCACCCAGGTCCCCAATATCACTACCCTGACCAACAAGCAAGGCTTGGAGAGAGAAAATAAGTAGAAAACCCTATTTTCAGTCAGGAAGCACTCCCAATTTATCCAGGGACCCTGGTTAAAGCCAATTCCACTAATTTGCTTCAAATTTCAAGAGCCTGTTCCTACTCATGACAAGAGTGAATATTGGTGTCACTGTCTAGTTTTAGTTAGCAGGACCTAATTCTTATGGGGTAGATTCATGGGGGAAATATAAATAGACACACACACACACACACACACACACATACACATTCACACACACCTGCACATTTTCTAAGGACTCCAAGTTACAAATGTCCAACTGCTTCTTTGTTAGTAGGGGGACAGAATAATTTTCAGAATGCATCTATCTTCTGAGTTGTTTTTTAGAAATTCAGGAAGGGAAAAGAGGGTAGGGTCAGGCTGATGAGTGGGTGCTCTATCTTCCATCTGAGAATGTGGTAGAGACTGGGAGGAGGGAATTGGATCCAACCTAGTATTGGGTTGAGCTGGTGTCAAGGAAAGGTAGAGGAGAACAACATGAATGTAGAGTAAGCAGGTGTGGGTCCAGGTCACTGGTCTCCACTGATTAGCTATGTGGATTTGGGAAAGTCATTTAATCTCGCTCAGTCTTAATTCCTTTAGCTTTATAATGACTATAACAACAATACCTGTCCAATCCACCTCCTATTTCATTTTGAGAGTGTGATGAATACTATGTGGGAAAACACTCTTGAAATTTAAAAGGTCTGTACAAATTTTAGTTGTTATTATTATTGATTTGGTCCAATTTCAGTAACAAAGCGATTTGGAAGTTGTTCACATTCATTTTCCATTGCAAACAATGAGGTGTGAATTAATGCAATGGATGTGCTCATTATTGTGGCAGCCAAGAAGATAACGGATTTAAGCCTGTTAATCAACAGTAAATGCTATAAATTATTATTTTAAATGAGAAAAAAATCCAATTAGGTGGAGTCCCTCAACATCAAACAGTAAAATCCCTTCATTCTACAGGTGAGGAAATTATGAGAAGAGGTATTTCCCCAAATTTATTCAATAAACCTCTTTTGAGTTCTTACTATGTGCCAGGCATTTTATCCAGCACTGTACATGATAACAGCTAACTTTTGTATGGTCCTCTGCACTTCAGTTTTGCATTTGTGCACATGACCCCATTGGGCCCTCACAATAGCCTTGGTTATGGGTATGACAATTTCTACATAAAGAAATGAGGTTTGGAAGGTGGAACCAACATATCCAGAGGCACAGCCCACGTCAGTGTGTTAATTACTAGACTAGGGTGTTTCTCAAAGGAACATTTGAAATTTGCAGATTTCAAATGGTTATTGAAGTTTTGCAAAAATGCCTAAGTAATTGAAAGAAAGACTCTGGTAAACACCAAAATAAAGTATTTTCCTTCAAAATACTAAAAATTCTAATCATTTAAGAAAATCTTAGATGGGCAAGTAAGGTTGAAATTTTAAGTATTATAGAGAAAGGATTTCAACAGGGGTCTACATTTTCTATATTTTCAGGTGATTAAATGATCACTCAAATGATATGCAAGTTTTTGGTGCGTATGTTCATTTTCCTGAGGAGACAGTCCATAGCCCCCAGAAGGTTAAACCATTCTGATAAAAAGATTTGCTTGGTTTAGAAATAAAGCTAGTAATGAAGTTTGTCTGGTCTTCTTATAAAATGCTTAGCTCACGTTGAAAAAACGAAACAACCAGAACTTTCGCAAATAATGCATGCCCCTGTTAGTGAGGGAACAGCCTAAGAAAGCATCAAAGAGAATTACTGCTTTTCTCCTGTACCCTTATAGTTTGTTGATTTAATCCCTCTTGCCTGCCAGGACAAGAATTTCCTTTATCACAATTCTAGAGCTTGGTACAGTCTAGCTTTAAATGTCAAAGCGACTGAGTTTCCATCACTTTTATTAGGAAATGGTTCTCCCGCCTGGAATATCATGTGATGAAAGCACAGACCTGATAGTCTGAGATTTGTTTTCCTCAGTTTTACCAAGGGCACGGAGAAATTCTGGGATAACTATCATAGATTCCATTTGAGCCTCCTCTAGACGATCTATGTCAGGTGTCTCTGCATCATTGGGAGATGGGGGGCGGGGATGGGACCCCATGGCCTATACAGACAATTAGCACCACTGTCTTCATCTGTTTGGCCTGCTATAACACAAATACCATAAACTGGGTGGCTACAAACAACAGAAATTTATTTCTCGTAGTTCTGGAGGGTGGAAGTTCAAGATCAAGGGGCCAGCACATTTGGTGTCTGGTGAGGGTATTTGGACAACCATCTTCTCTACTGTGCCCTCCTGGTAGAAGGGAGAAGACAGCTTTCTGGGATCTTTTTTATAAGAGCACTAAATCCCATTGACAAGGGCCCCACCCTCATGACCTGATCCCCTTCCAAAGGCCCCACCTCCTAACACCATCACACTGGGGGTTAGGTTTCAACAAGTGAATTTGGGAGGACATAAAAATTCAGTCTACAGTAACTACCATAAAAGCAAAATTTCCAGGCAAGAATAAGAGGCCCAACGTGGGAAAAAGCCACCATCAACAGCAGTATCTTTGATCTCAAAGCGCACTTACAATATATGTACTTACAGAAGCATCATATTCTTTTGCTCTTTCCATGTCATTCTTTCCCTTCTCCTTGCAATGCTTAATAGGCTCTGATGTCCAACCCAACCTCCTGCTCTCTGTCATTGTTTTGTAATTTCTTTGCACTTTTAATCCCTCCTGGGTGTCTGCACTCCCTCCATAAGGGCAGAGCGTTCCCTTGAAGCAGACAAAGGGAACACAAGAGGCTGCGTAGTGCAGCAGTCCCACGTGCAGAAGCTAAGAGCCGGGCTTTGGAGACAATTTTGACCTTTACCTGAGCCCTACACTCTCAGAACACAGTGACAGTTAAGAAACACCTCCTACCCTTTTGCATTTCAGGACACAGCTGAATGCAAAGAACCACCTTTCCCATAGGACTTGGATGGGACTCAAGCAGGCCCTTTGTTAGCCTATGACAAGGCCAGACATGGACCTTCCAAATTCCCTTTTTTTTTTTTTGTCTCATATGTGATTAACTGAACTGTTGGTCTCCCCTGACCAATCTGGACAAAATGCCTGCTAACTTTAATTGACAACCTTTATCCAGGATGGTCTCATTTGAATCTGTCCTTGAACGTTGACCCACCCCTGAGCATTGGAATGCAGAACAGCGCCCCCTAAAGGCACCTCCAAGAATTGACTGATGGACCATTTCGTCACTCCACCTGCTCATCCCTCGCTCCCACTCCCGGAATTTCTAGCCTTGGTTACTCCTCTCTACTAAAGAAAAGCCCGTTTCTATCTGATCTTTGAGATCCTTGCAGATCTTAGGGTCTGAGTGTTCTCCTGTTGCAACAGTCTCTTCAATACAGTCTCTCTTTACTGAAGCCTGGATTTGTTTGTATTTTACAGGAGTCAGCTGGGGTAGAGTCCTAGCTCAGTAGCTCAGGAGCTCTATGGTATCAGATCCCCTTCAGGAAGGACACTAAACAATTTATCTTTGGGATGTTGCTGCTCTTTTATTAGACTTTTTTATTTTTGGAAATGTGAACCTGTATCACCTGTTCTCTACAGGACTCTAATCACTTTCAGGCTGGCTCATTTTTAGATTCTTGCTTCCCTGTTAATAGAGAGGTGGGCTGTGGTCTTTCTATACTTGCAGAAGTTTATGTTTGCCTCTTTGATTTGCATTTTTCCCCCAAATATTAATTATTATGCCAACATTCCTCCAACAAGCTGCTCATTCACAGACAACTTATGAAAGTTCTTAATTAAACAAATAACAATTAAACAAATTAACAAATAATGCAGACACTAGACTACTCCCTAAGCAAAATATTTTTAAGCTAACTCCCATCTACAAACGTTTATACAATTTTTCAGCAAATTTAAAGTCATGCAACTCTATTTACACAAAATAATTTAAACGAGTTATATAATTTTATAATACTCTAGAGCTTGGCCTTAAAAACATTTATAACTGAAATGTACATTGAAGTAATTGTAGATTCACATGCCATTGTAAGAAATGATATAGAGAGCATCCTCATCCACTTTGCCCAGTTTCCCTCAATGGTTACAATTTGCAAACTACAGGACATCACAACCAGGATGTTGATGTTCATACAGTCCCTGATCTTACTCAGATTTCCCCAGTCTTACTTGCACTCATTGGTGCATGTGTGTTTATTAAGTTCTGTGGAAAAGTATCATGCATTCACCACCACAGTTGAGACACTGAACAATCCCAACACCACAAAGATCCCCTGTGTTACAGCCCTTCATAGCCATATTCACTTCTTGTTTGAAAATGTACCTGGGATTTGTTTTCATCAGGTATGGTAAGACATACAGATATGGAAATGGCTGCCAAGAGGAAAGAAGTTAAGACTCACAGATCCCTAGAAACAGGAGGCCCATGTAGGGCCACATGGGGAAGCAGCTGGGTCAGTCAGGAGGCAGAAAGGATGAGGAAAACATGGGCAAGAAACTTTATTGTGGCTTCTGTAGGAAGGAATGGGGAGACAAGGTAGGCACGTTTAAGACTGGCTAATTTAAATAATTACAGCAAGCTCTGGGGCATAGGATCTGTCCCTAGTTGTCTGCTACCTGGCCCCGGGGTGATTAGGGCAGGAGATAGTGGCCTGGAGTGTAATACCCCAATAAAGGAGATGGTTGGAGATATGGACTCTGAATTGGTTGTTTTGCATAGGAAAGGTATGCTCAAGGGAGGTGTTTGCTATCTCTAGGAATTAGCTAGCCCTGGGAGAGACAACCTCCCCAGGGTCAGTAAGGCCCAGATATCAAAACATCAGAAAATACATGAAATAAAAAGGCATGCTTAATACCCATCCTTGCCTCTCTCTATCTCTAAGCCTTGGCAACCACTAAGCTATCACACTATCCTAAAATTTTGTGTTTCAAACATGTTATATAAATGGGATCATACAGTATCTCATCTTTAGGACTGGCTTTGCTCACTCAGCCTTTCTCTGGAGATTCATCCAAGTTGTTGTGTGTATCAACAGTGCATTTATTTTTATTGCTAAGTAGTATTCTATGTTATGGATGTATCACAGACTGTTTAACTATTCACCTGTTAAAGGACATCTGGGCTGATTCCAGTTTTTGGCTACAACAAACAAAGCTGCCATGCACATTCATATACAGGTGTTTATGTGAAGTTATTTTTCTTTTGTCTGGATCATATATCCCATGTGAATTCTCCCCAGATAGATCTAAAGGTTTAATGAAGTTCCTATCAAAATCCCAGCAAATGCTTGTCTTGAGTATCAGATGAAGCTATAATGTTTGTTTCAATGATCATCTGTGGTTTATAAAATCACAAGGAGAAGAACATTCTATTGAATATACCCATATTTCTGCTCTATCAATTATTCCTTATTCCTTCCTGATGCTCCAAGATTCCTTCTCTTGTCAGTTCCTTTCTGTCTGAAGAGCTTTCTTTAGCCAATCTCTACAGGAAACTCTGCTAGTGACAAATTCTTTTAGTTGTCCCTTGTATAAAAATGTTTTTATTCCCCTTTCAGTTCTGAGTGATAGTTTCACCAGATATTGGATTTGCAATAGACAGTTCTTTTCTTTCAGCACTTGAAAGAGATTGTGCTACTTCCTTCTGGCTTCCATGATTTCAGATAAGAAATCTGCTGTCATTCAAATGGCTGTTCCTTGTAGGTAATGCTTCATTTCTCTTGCTACCTTCAAGGTATTTTTCTGTCTTCAGTTTTTCAAAAGTTTAATTATGATGTATCTTCCTGCATTTTTTTTGAGGGGGTGGTGTATCCTGTTCAAGGTTTCCTCAGCTTCTTGAATCTGTAGGTTTTCTTCTTTTGCCAAATTTGAGAAGTTTTAATTCACTCATTAGTACTTCAAATACCTTTCAGTGCTATGCTCTTTCTCTTCTCCTTCTGAGACTTCAAAGAAAAAAATGTTGAATGTTTTGTTATTGTCCCACACATCCTTGAGGCTCTCATTTATTTTTCAATATAATTTCTCTTTGTTTTGCAGATTGGGTGAATCTTCTCAAGTTCACTGATTTCATCCTCTGTCATCTCTACTATTAAATCCACCTGTTGATTTTTTTTTATTTCTGTGATTGTGTTTTTCATTTTTATGTTTCTATTTGTTTCTTTTTATAAATTCCATGTCTTCACTGATATTTTCCATTCATTTCAGGAGTTGAAAATCAGAGAGCACATTTGCAAGAGCAGGAATTAATACAAAGCTTTTAGAGGCTCAAAAAGAAGGAGCAGCAGCAAAAGAAACAGAGAGTGAGAAAGAGAGAAGTAAATGAGGGGGAAATGCCAGAGAAAAACAGAATCCAGCAAAGATGAAGAAAGAGATGCAGAAGATAGCAATGACAATAGGCCAACAGCCTGGATGGAAACACCAAGATTTTCTTTTCATGCTTTTTCCATTAATTTCTTACATAACAAATCATGTTTTTTAGAAACCAACACTGTTGAATATCATCCCATCCCGAGACTTTGTCAATGACATTGTTTTCTATAGAAAGCACAGAGCTGCCTAGTTAAAGAAGGCTGCAGGTCATTGAGGAGATCTGTATCCTGTTCCAGCACTAACTTGCTCATCAGCTCCTCACAGACCTGAGTTTTCTCTCTTGTCAAATTGAATACTCCATAGTCCACAGGATTTTTGTGAAAATCAAGAGAGATGATAAGTGTAACAAGTTTTTTAAAAGCATCAAGTGATTTTTAATGGTAATCACTACAAATGAGAACTAGGAGGGGCGTCTGCTTCTTCATTTCTGCTTCACATGATTTTTCAGCCTGAGGTAAGGGTTTCAGTTCCCGCTTCCAGCGTTATCTTTATCCACTCACATGGGCATGGCTTGGTGGATCATTCTCCAGACGATTTTTCCTGACAGAGTAAACATTTATTTGGCTCCATTTCACTTTTCCCAAATAGGAATTTGATTTTTTTCCTTTTAACCAACAGCTAACTTAGATACAATTGTTCAAATTATGCTGCTCCTCAGGTTTGGTATGAAGAGTAATTGCTCTCTTGATGCTAATTAAGGGCTTTATTTTAGGTCGTAGTAATGCCAATCATTTCTTGAGTGTTTACTAAGTGCCAGGAACATTCTACATACATTGTCTCATTTAATCCTCACAATAATCCTATGAGGTAAATATTTTTATTTTTCTTGTATATAAATATGTTTCCCTGACACCAAAACTCATGTGTAAATCTGAGGAAGCTAAAGATTAAGCAGACGAAGTTCTTACAACCAGCAGATGGTAAAGCCAGGCTTTGAACTTGATTGTTCTAATTCCAGAGCTTAAATGCTGTCTCACTTAGCTCTTCTTATACTGAATGTCAGTCTTAATTCAGAAGAAGAAGTGAGGAGAAATACATGAAGAGAAAACTAATTATTGAGGTTTCCAAGGATTTGGAGTTATAAATAAAAACTCTCACAACTTGGCAAAAAAATCTGAATGATAGAACTATTTTTCTTTACAATGTTTCCATAAATTTGGAACTGTGGAGGGTTTTCTTCAATGGAGAAGTATAGTCATTACTTGTTAATTTATGGCTTTAACTCTTCCTCATGGAGTGATGGGATTTACAATATCCTTTAGGAAACTTCATCTGATCCCATCAATCTTCCTATACATTTGGTCAAGAAAAATCCCAATATTCAATATCCACTGTGTCAATTCAACTCTTACTTTTCCTCAAGTCCTCAATAGCTTAAGGGTAATTTTCAAGCATTACTAGCATGATGTCATGTTTAAGGTTCATACAATATTAGAAGATTGTTTTAAATGACCCTAAATCTCTTTTCCCTTCTTATCTTACTACTTACAAGAAATCATATTTTAGTTTTAGCTATCCTTGTGTACAAAGTTGGTTATATAACAACAGGGCTCTTTACACATAGGGATTTAGTTTCTAGGTTTATCCAGTAATGACTTAATATTTAATGCCAATTTTTCCACATAAAATTATTTATGTTGTGCGCTTCATCTATTAATTTGTTGGTCTTTTATTCATAGGTTGTTTACTATATACATCCATTGGACTAAGTATTTTGTGAAATACATATAAAAAAATGGAAAACTGGGCCACCATATATGATCCCATTGGAATCCACATGGGCACATATTTTAGGAAGCGGGGGTGTGGAAAGGGGAGTAGAACAGGCTCTCTACTATGGAACTAAGAAAGGAAGTAAGATTATGTTTCTTCTTCCTTATGGCTCTACTCTTGCCATGGGTGGCAGCCTGTAATTGGATTGATTTTAAATCCAGTGATTTTAAAAGGGATTGCAGTTGTAGTGGAAAATAAAGAGGAGGATGAGCAAAGTGTGTTCAGCTGGGGCCATACAGAAGACATGTCCTCCTCTCCCCTTTTTGAACAGAATTTTTTTTGCAAAATTAGCAAGCAATGGAGCTTACAAGAAATGATAAGCGGTTTTGAATACTAACCTTGAAAGTAAGCATGTCATCTAAAATAAGAATCCTATGGAATCTAAGATTCTTATCTACAACAGAAAGCAGTAAAATCCCATAAATGATGGAAGAAGGAAGTGAAAGGGGTTAAACATCAGGATACCTATGCTGTCTTTTTGGGAAGTGGGATGTAAGGTAAATTAGGGGAACAGGGAGGAGTATCTGGGGGAATACACTGCGAGACAAGTTTTGAAAAGCGGTTTTGAAATGCAAAGAAATGGGAGAGTAAGAGTAATCCTGTCTTCTGTGATAGTACTAGAGAGAAATGACAGTAGATGCTCCTGTCTTCTATCTCGGGCTGTTCGTGCTGCTATAGCAAAATACCGCAGACTGGGTGGCATAAACAAGAGAAACTTATTTTTCACAGTTCTGGAGGCTGGAAGTCCAACATCAGGGTGCCAGCATGGTCGGGTTCTGGTGAGGGCCCTCTCCTGGGTTGCAGACTGCTGCATCACATGTCTTCACAGGGTGGAAGGGGACAAGCGGCTCTCTGTGACCTCTTTTATAAGGACACTAAGTCCAGCCTAATGATCTAGTCACCTCCCAAAGGCCCTGCCTCCTAATACCACTGCATTGGGCATTAGGTTTTCAGCATATGAACTTTGGGGTGGGAGGGACACAAACGTTCAGTCCACAGCACCCCGCCCCCTCAGTCTCTATACTTGATGCCCAGCTAGCATTCTAAACAACCAAGCAGGCCAGCCCTAAAGTCACTCCCTCTGGGGCTCCTCCCTCCTTCTGGTCTTTCTCTACCCTCCCTCTATTCTCAACGACCCTCCTGGACTCTCTCACAGATTTGCTTATGCTGGAATTAAAAGAGATTGTGCTGATTTCTGGAAATTCTTTCAGAGCCATTCAAAAGGTTTAAGTAAGTCATGCCACTTGAATTGTATCAGAACTCCTTAATTCAGAATTTAGTATCATCCTTCAAACTCCCATACCCATCTTTCACTTTTATCAGCTCCCTATTCCAATCATAAACGGATCCCTGTCTCCTACCAAAGAGAGCAAGCTCAATCATAGGGTTGGAGGCCTTTCCTACTGGGGAGCTGACACAGAGCTGGGTCATGACTATCACTCTTTCGGGGCATGGATGGAAGTGGAGCTAAGGGGAGAGAACTGGTGCATGCGGGTGAGCAGAGGCTAAGGAAGAACACGAAACCTACAGAAAGGGAGAGAGAAGGGAGTGGGGGGCAAGAAGGTTCAAATCTGGAGAAGTCGAGAGTGGTCACTGAATAAAGGAACATGGATTACAGGTGTGGGTGTGCGTGCATGTGTGCGAATGTCTGGGAACATGAGCTCTATGAAGAACAGGTACCCCTCACAGGGTCATGGGTGGCCTTTCCATTAGGTGGTGTCTCTAGTCTTTTTTCTTTTCTATTTCTTACCATCTCCCCCAAATAGTCTATTCTTCCACTACACTGTTTCATTGATTCAAATCAGCTCATACATACAAGAAAATAGTGTTAGTTTGTAGAGATCCTGTTGGTGTATATACAATTTACTCCAGAATGTTACTAATTTGAAGGGAGTATGATCAGGTTACATCAGGATTAAAGATAAAAACATCAGCAATATATGAAAACCTAAAGGAAAAAAGATGCAAAATCTTGCAAAAGCGTCCTACTTCAGTGCAAGAAATTGGTGATTTAGTCATTATTTTCCAGTATGTTAAGCTATCCGAGGAAGCTGCAAAAGTAGGTAAAGAAGGTGCAAAGAAATTTCTCCCTTTGTTAAAATACTAATTGATGAAGAAGGTTACCCCTGAGCTATACTTTTCATTGAGATGAAACAGTCTCTCTTAGGAGAAAGTGTCTTCAAAGCCCTGCATCTCTGAGGAGCTGCGAAGATGGACAGGTGGTGGTTCTAAGAGGCAATGGAGTGGCGCGGGCTAGGATTCACATTGGGATCATCATCGTGTTAATCAGGGCTCTGGTTAACGGAGTTACTGTAGGCTTATGGAGAATTTGCCACTGACCTCATTTTCTTGGAAAGCCCTGTGGTTCTTAGTCCATGATTTTGCAGAATACATTTTCCAGAATGCACTGTGGTACTATAGCAGAAGTACCTTACATTATTTTACACTGTTGCAGATAAACATTATTCCAATTTACACGCGTCTCCATTTACAAAGATAAGTTTAAATATTTTGTGTGTGTGTGTGTGAGGAAGATTAGCCCTTAGCTAACAGCTGCTGCCAATCCCCGTCTTTTTGCTGAGGAAGACTGGCCCTGGGCTAACATCTGTGCCCATCTTCCTCTACTTTATGTGGGATGCCGCCACAGCATGGCTTGATGAGCCGTGCATATGCCCGTGCCCGGAATTTGAACCTGCGAATCCCAGGCCACCGCAGCAAAGCACAGGAACTTAACTGCTATGCCACCGGGCAGGCCCTAAGTTTAAATAATTTGAACAATCCAGATTCTGAGTTAAAATTGTTGACCTCTCTGGGGTGTTGTCTGGTTATGTTATGGGCGTCCCTTTTCTCACTTTCTTGTCTATAGAAACAAGGTCAGGGCGGGGGTCAGTGAACGTGATCTCCTGGATTCACTGAGCACAGCAGTGAGAAGGAGCCAGGAAGGGGGTCAGAGCAAAGGCCTGAGGTCTCAGCTTCTAGCCTATTTCATCAGCAGGTCCTGGGCATGTAAAAGCTTTCACGTAGAACATATAAAAACGTCCATTATCTTCCTTTGCTCCAGATGCTAAGAAGAGAAGTTTAACTTTTTTAAAATTATAGCTTATTTTTTAATCAATATCTATCTCTAGTTAATTACTGCTTTGCTGAAGTTAAAAGTGACTTTGATCCAACTAAATGATCTATCATGAGGCCAAATGCCCAGTGATCCAGACATGCCACTCCATCTCGGAAGATAAAAATCCATTCCCCTGCTAGAGTTGGACAATGAAGACACACTGGGAAGATGGGGAGAAGGAGGCCTTGTGTTATGGACTGAATGTTTGTCCCCAGCCCCAACATTTTGCATGTTGAAACCTTAACCCCTGCTGTGGCTGCATTCCGAGATAGGGCCTCTAAGCAAGTAATTAAGGTTAAATGAGGTCTTAAGGGCGGGGCCCTGATCTCATAGGATGAGATCTCTCTTTCTCTCTCTCTCTGCATGTGCTCAGGGGAAAGGCCATGTCTGCAAGCCAAGAAGGGAGCCCTCACCAGAAACTGGGCCTAGATCTGGGATTTCCAACTTCCTAAACTGTGAGAAAATAAATTTCTGTGGTTTAGGTCACCCAGGACAGCCTAGCCGACTAACAAACCCCTGTGGGGTCAGGTAGCAAAGCAGCCAGTGGTAGTAGAGGGTTGCCCAAACTATACTCCTTTACTCTGGTGCTAACACCTACCTTCCTCATAGCTATTCTGATTGCAATGCATTTGAATGATAAAAGTGCTACTTCAAATTCAAAAGTAGAAGCGCATAATCATTAAAAATGTTAATACCATGTTAGTTTATAATCTTGCATTGCAGAATTTCCAACCTGAGAATTTCTTTTGAAATTAGCCTTGTAATATGTGTAATTCAGGAGTCTGTCTTTGACCATCTATAAATCACATTGCTGTGCTATTTCCAGATGAATATGCTGCCGTGGAAACATATGTGAGGTCACCACAAGGGCTCCATTGCTATGAATATACGGGACGTGGGCTTACATTTCTTGAATGATAGGTAATAGTGTCAAGCTTTGAATGGAAAGAGATAATGTTGTGTACATGAAAATATGAGTAACAGATATTCATTGTTAATTATCTAATTTTCATTACTGATTCCTGACTTTCTGAATGGAGAAAATATCTGGGCATATGTCTATTGAGCTAATGGCATTGAAACACTAATGTAATATTGATTTAATGCAGGTTTCTCAAAGGTTAAATATCCATTGGCTTCTGTATAAACAGCATGGAAGAGAACAAAATGCAAAATGCCACTTGATAAGAATCTTAACATCTAATTACTTAAATCCAGAGACTTTGGAAGAAGTATATGCAAATTTACTAACTGTTTAGTTATGGCAAAATGCCTTGAAAACAAACTAAACAAATGTAGAACTTCTACATCTTTTATCTGTATATCAGATCTCCCTTTCTCAGTGGCACATGTGGCAGGTTTTTCTCCTTTGTTCCGGTGAATTCAGAACTTTGATATTCTGCATCTTGACATTTGGCCCCCTGAGAAAATGTACAAAACCTCAAGACTTTCGTAGTCATCACATCAGGAGCTATTTGTATAGGCAGATGCCTAAAAATGTTGTACTAGTCACTGTCTTAATTATCACACGGAAAAATCTTACAACACGAAAGGGAACATGACATCTTGCTCATGAGAGCCCTGGATGGTAGAGCGAAGAATTGAATCACCTTAAAAAGCTTTGAGTAGCAGCCTGTCTCAGCTGTTCTGGGGCTTCGAGCAAGGCCCTTTGCTCAAAAGTTTATTTCCTGACACAAACAGGAATAGAGTTGAGACACAAGACAGGTATATCACCATGAGGTACCTCACCCAGGATCAGTCAGGAATCAATGGACATTTGAAGAACACTTATGTCATGTGTATGCCCTTTCAAGTCACATTTCTGAAAGTCTCAAGATAATTTAATTTCCTTAAAAAGCAATCCCTTGCTTCCTTCTCTCTTTTACTTGTGATTATGTCTGACAGATAGAAGCTCAGATATCAGATTATGATGTTGCAGATCAGTTATTTGTCAAAACATATTCTTTCTTACCTTTCACGTTACCTTTAAATTGTACTGCATGGGATACAACCAAAATTAAAACGCTGCATATGAGAAAATTAAAGATAGACATTCTCCATGACACAAAAGTCACACCCATAGATTGCAAAAACAATTCAATAAAATATTTGGATATATGTGTATGTGAGCATGTGTCTGTGTGTGTACATCTATTCATGGACATATGTACCCACTCAACTTGCAGAAAGCTAGTGCAGGAAGAAACAGAAAGAAACAATGAGACTATATGTTTTTTTCTGCATGTTAAAATAAAGCACATTAACATACATGTTAACTAAACTTGTGGTGATCATTTTGCAATATATACAAATATCAAATCATTATGTTGTACATCTGAAACTAGTATAATGTTGTGTGTTAATTACATCTCAACTAAAAAATCAAACAAAAATAAAGAAAAATGATTCAGATTATTTCTACCCTGAAAATCATGTTAGATTTATAAAGACAAGCCCACATGTATATTTTACTACCCAATACTTAATGTCTAGTAAAAAATACCTGAAATCTTCCAATAAATTTGAAGATGAATCTTGCTCAGGCATAACAATTTAACAAATATGCTGTCATTGTGAAGCAATGTTCACCATGTTAATTTTTGTTAGTAAGACAATTAGATCAATCTGACGATAGATACTCAAGCATGAGAAAGTGGAAGAAATCCAGTCAATTCAGTAGAAACCCTGTGATATTTAGAGTTTGAAAGGGATAACAAAGGGAGTGACTTCAGCAAAGTGGTGAAGTGGACAGCTCCCAACTCCCCTTCCTCCATGGAAAAATCAAAAGACAAGCAGAAACTCTCAGAACTAAATGTGTCAGGACTCTGGAAAACAGTCAAAGCGTTACAGTAACCAAGCAAATGGTAAATCAAGAAAAAAGCAACTTGAAAACAGTAGGAATGTTGCGTGCCATTCCTACCTGCCCCCGCCCCACCACCTTCCCTGGCTCACAGAATTCTTGAGATGCAGGCTGCATTCCTGGTCTCTGGCTTAGGGGGAAGCAGAGCCTCTTCACAAATGATTGTGCTTGTCTATCCTAACCTTTCTGGGGGCTACCCTGAAGAACTGATGCAAGCCTCTGTTCACCTGACTCAGAACCCACTCAGGGCAGAAAGTGAGACATTGCTTGAAAACATTGTATGGCAAAGGAAAACTCTTAGCCACGGGGGGTAAAAGATAATAGTTGAGACACACAATAGACCATAAACGCCTGGAAGGAAAAGCCAGGAAAGAGTTTCTTTGGGAAACTAGGGCATTCAAAAGCACCTATGTATACTGAGGGGAGTTAGAAAGCCACACACACGCCAAGGACAAGATATATGTTCAGAAAAGACCTGAGAAGACCCTAAGCTGATCTCTGGGCTCAACACAAGCAGAAAGGGAAGGATGGGACAGAGCTGTAGATGGTCAAGCTAGGATTAAAGAAATGCCCAGAACAGAGTCAGAGCACAAAGATTAGCAGAGTATCTTTTGTTTGTTTTGATTTTGTTGTGTTTTGCTTTGCTTTTTGCTCTTGGCATTGAAGGAAATCTTTGTTTTAACATTATACTAGTTGAACAAAAGGTCAGCTTTCAACCACCCACAAGAGAATAACCTAGGGAAAGGAAAGAATTTGATTCACAGAGTTAGCACAGAATAATATTCTAATGTTCAGTTTTCAACAACAAGAATAACAAAACACAAAGTATACAATGAAACAAGAAAATATGACTGATTCAAAGGAAAAAATAAATTGACATCCTTGAGGAAGCCCAGACTTTGGAGTTATTAGACAAAAACTTTAAATCAACTCTTTTAAATATTTTCGAAAAGTTAAAGAAAACCATAGTCCAGGAACCAAAGGAAAATAGACAAATGATGGATGAACAAAATAAGAATATCAATAAAGAGGTAGAAATTATAAAGAGTAACTAAATTGAAATTTTTGAGTTGCAAAGTACAATAACTGAAATGAAAAATTCACTAGAAAGGTCCAATAGCAGATTTGATCAGGCAGAGAAAAGAATCAGTGTACCTGAAGATAGGACAATTGAAATTATTGAGCCTGAAGAGCAGAATAAAAAAAGAATGGAGAAATGTGAAGAAGGCCTAAAGGATCTGTGGGTCACCATCAGGCAGACCAATATATGGGAGTCCCACAAGGAGAAGAGACAAAGAAAGAAGCAGAGAAATCATTTGAAAAAATGATTAATGAAACTTTCTATACTTCAAGGAAAAGAATTACACATCCAAGGAATTCAACAAACTTCCAGCAGGATAAATCAAAAGAGATATACACCAAAACACATTATAGTCAAACTCTTTAAAGAACAAGACAGAGGGGATCTTGGATGCCACAAGAGAGAAGTGACTCGTCACAGTGATACTCAATGACATTAACAGCTTATTTTTCATAACCAACCATGAGGCAAGAGGGCAGTGGGATGACATGTTTAAAGTGCTGAAAGAGGGGCTGGCCTGGTGGTATAGTGGTTAACTCCGCTTTGGCAGTCCGGGGTTTGCAGGTTTGGATCCCAGGCACGACAGAGGCACCACTTCTCGAAAAATCCTATTTATAGGTATCCCATATAAATAGAGGAAGATGGGCATGGATGTTAGCCCAGGGCCAGCCTTCCTGAGCAAAAAAGAGGAGAATTGGCAACAGATGTTAGCTCAGGGCTAGTCTTCCTCACAAAAAAATTAAAAAAAAATAATAAAGTGCTGAAAGAAAAAAAACTTGCCTACCAAGAATTCTATATCTTTCAATAATGAGGGAGAAATTATGATTCCCAAATAACCAAAAGCTGAGAGAGTTTAGTACCTTTACACCAACTCTAAAAGAAACGCCAACAGGGGTCCTTCAAGTTGAAATGAAAGAACCCTAGACAGTAAATCAAAGCAGTGTGAAGAAATAAAGAATATTGGTAGAAGTAACTACATGAGTAAATATAAAAGCAAGTATTATTGCACTTTTCATTTATAACTCCTCTTTTGTTCCTTATATGACTTAAAAGGCAAATGCATATAGCAATATTTATGCATCTTTGTTATTGGGCACATAATGCAGTAATAACGATATAAAGGGGGTGGGGTAGACATTTATAGAAACAGAATGTCTGTATACTATTGACATTAAATTGGCGTTATTCAAACTAGGTTCCTATATGTTAATTGCAATCCCCAAGGTAATCTCTAATAAAATAACTATATATATATATATATATATATATATATATATATATATACAGAAAAAGGAAAAAATAAGGGAATCAAAATGGTACACTACAAAAAAAATCAACTGTATACAAGCAACCAATAAGGGAAGAGTGAAGAATGAAAAATATAAGACCTACAGGAAACAAATTACTGAATGGTAGTAGTGAATCTTTCCTTATCATTATTACTTTGAATGTAAATAGCTTAAACTCTCCAACTAAGGCAGAGATTGACAGAGTGGATAAAAATTTCATTTATCTAGATGCTGTCTATGAGAGATTGACTTTAGATACAAGACACAGTGAGGTTGAAAATGAAAGGATAGTAAGAGATATTCTATCCAAATAGTAACCAAAAGAGAGCTGGAGTGATTATATTATCAGATGAAATAGATTTTAAGAAAAAAAAGTTATAAGAGACAAAGAAATACTCTACATATTGTTAAATGTTTCAACCCATCAAGAAGATATAACAATTACAAATGTATATGTGCCTAATAACAGAGTCCCAAAATATATGAGCAATAAGTCTGAGAGAACTGAAGAGAAAAACAATTCTATGATAATACTTAAAAGCATCAATATCCCACTTTCAGTATGGATAGAACTGCCAGTCAGATCAGTGAGGAAACAGGACTTGCACACCACCATAAATCAATTAGACTTAACAGATATTCAGAACAATCCAAAAAACAACAGCAGAACACGCGTCTAAATGCACATGGAACATTCCCAGAATAGATCATATGTTGGACCACAAAAGAAGTCTGAATGAATATTAAAAAGATTGAAATCACACAAAGTATCTTTTCCAATCACTGTGAAATAAAACTAGAAATCAGCAATAGGAAGAAAAAAAACTGGAAAATCCATAAAGAATGTGGAAATTAAACAACACACAAACAACAACCAATGGGTCAAACAAGAAATCACAAGGGAAACCAAAATACCTTGAGATAAATAAAAAGAAAAACACAACTTTTGTGATTCAATGAAAGCAGTGTCAGATATGTAAATTTAGTCAATAGCACATGAAAGATGCTCAGCATCATTAATCACTAGGTAAATGATTTTGTTAATCAAAGCCACAATGATATATCTCTTCATACCTACTAAGATGGCTACAATAAAAAAAATGAAATAACAAGTGTTTGTGAGGATCAGGAGAAAATGGAACCCTCGTACATTGCTGGTGGGAATGTAAAATGTGGGCTGCTGTGGGAACACATTAGTTCTTCCTCAAAGGTTAAACATAGAATTACCATATAATTCAGATTTCACTACTGGATATATCCGCAAAAGAATTGAAAGCAGGGTCTCGAACAGATATTTCTATTGCCATGTTCATAGCAGCATTATTCACAATAGCCAAAATGTGGAGGCAAGCCAAGTGTCCATTGATGGATGACTAGATCAGCAAAATGTGGTAATACAAGAATGGGATATTACTCAGCCATAAAAAAGAATGAAGTTCTGATATATGCTACCGCTTGGATGAACCTAAAAAACAAATTATGCTAAGTGAAATGAGCCAGGCACAAAAAGACAAATATATGATTCCATATATGTGAAATATCTGGAATAGGCAAATTCGTAGAGATAGAAAGTAGAATGGAGTAAAGTCCATAATACCTGTGGAATAACAGAAAATCTGTACAACTGGAGAAGGACCCTACCACTTAGCCAACCTCATGTGCCAGACATAATTCTCCGTCTCATTAAATTTGCGTCCATATCACTAAAATCGAAAAGGAAAGTTTCTTTCCCATAAAGTCACCAATAATTTCTGGACATTCCAAATACTACTATCAGAAATTATACCTGCTTTTAGCTCATTTTTATTTACTAAATTATTGAGAGTCTAACCACATCTAATAATGTTGAGTTTAATCCACTGATTATAAAATGCCCTGTTTATCATTTATATTTTTATATATAAATAACATGTATTAATGTAGCATTTTGTTAGAGGTGTTTACACAGATGATCTATAGTAATTTTAAGTGAACTTATTACTGCTCTAACTTCTTAGGCCTGTTATTGAACTTCCTAAATGCCTACTGAGGAATTTAATTTGAATGCAGTCCATAAAACTTAGGAAATCTGTTTAACACACATACACATTTGCACTAAGTTTTTAGTAAGATTACGCATTAAAATAGATCAATTTTCCACTGTGAACAAACAGGTAATTCGTGATGAACAGTGATTTTATTAATAATGGACTTTGCATTGATAGGGGAGTTAATTAACTCCTTTCTAAATATGACTTAGTCACATGTGATTGCAGAAAAGTTGTACCACCCATTTGATAAATTTGCTTGAATAATCTGCCTGCGTGAAAGCAAATCGCTCCTTCGGGAAGGGAGAGTTGATGAATCGCCGGGTTTTGAGGTGGTGAGCTGTGTAAGCAGGCTCAGGGGAATCCTGAAGGAATGCACCTGGCTCTAGGGCATGAAGTCGCATCCTCCTTCATCCTTGTGTCACTGCCCTCTCAGTTCTTCCTCCTCTAAGCATCTTCAGTATTTATTGAGAGCATGTTGAATGTTTAACCCTCTCATTTGACCTTGATTTTGATTCTGTGCTGTTTAATCCACTGCATAATTGTGGTTGGGAATAAGGAGCAAGAAATAGAGAGTTTAACCTTTTCCTAAAAACTTCCTCCCACCATAGTGTTTCTGCTTAATCACTGTATTCTCAACAACTTCAAGCTCTCTCACTTTTACGATTCTTTTAGCCTAACTTTCATGGTCCTGCTAACTCCACTTTAAAGCATAATGATTTTCAGTTGCTTCCGCTGAGAATTAAGAGTATTGATAGTTTTGAAAACCCTAGCGTGAGATTCTCTGTCTAGAGAGACCGGCAGAGTAAGAGGTTTGGAACACAAGTGGGGATGAGCAGAAACTGGCAACTAAGTGGCCACTAATCTTCAAAGACCAAAAAAGTATATCACATGTGTTTAAACATCCTCCCAATGTAGGTTTATGATGGCCAGTTCAGCTTTGAATATATCATAAAGGAAATATTCACACCTCCAAATAAAGTGAAGGATGGATTTCTTAAATGAGTTCATGTGTTTGTCAAATTTATAAAACAGTCTTCTGATTCTAGAGTAAAATAACCTTGAGGGATAGTTAGTACTATGCAATTCTCTCTGTGGTTTGCAATGCATATTAGCATAGTGGATGTTTTAGGAGTTTCATCAGTAAAGAGACCTGCTTAACTTCGTTTAACCCAGTATTTGCCAAATTCATTGACCAGACATCCCTTTTCTGGATTAATACTTATTAATATGTTTTACCTAATATTGAAGAGACGATGGAGGCATATTTTTTTTAAATTTTGTACATTGAGCAGAGTCTAAGATAAAAATAACATTAATTGCAAAGGGATAGATGATTAGTTTTGACAAAGAAGATCCTGAGTGTAAAACTGATAAAAATCGAAACACATTAGAGAAAGCATCTTGGAAATCTCTTCTTTTACTTTCAATGGACATTAAGATAATATAAGCAGAACCCTGAGAATATTTAGGTCTGACATGGCATCATGAGAAGTCTGGGAATTCTAATTTCCATTAGGATTATGATTCAGAAGTCAGAAGAACTGGAACATTGAAATGCTAGTTGATAAGATATTAAAAAGAAAAAAGCTAGAGTTCACAGTTGTGGTTTTGTTCACAGATGGAGGCATGTTTTGAGGCAAGGCACCATTGCTAGACTATATCTGTGTACTCAGCTCATTCACCTTCCCTCTAGCATGTGCCCTCACATGCAACAATGGTCACTCACTTCCTGACCAGTTGCAGTCGACTCCAAGTTTTTCCACCACCCCAGGCATGGGCGGATATAGGGTTCAAATATGGTTTACATTAAGGATAGTCCCCTCTCCCTGGTTCCTTTTATAACTTGCTCATGCAGGGTGTCCATACTGCCAAAGTAGTTCCCACAAACTCCAAGAAGTTTAAATAAATCCTGTCATCAGAATAATAACCTACAACAGCTGCCATTTCTTTTCTTTTTCCCATGCTCGCCTCCTCTGGTCATCACTGAATTCACCAGGCAAGTGCTGCCCATGCCAAGGTTGGTAGAGATTTCCCTGGATAGATAATAATTTAAGGTCCTTTCCTATTCCTAGTCTTTACATATCAATTCAACTTTCTGGGGGTATGTAAGAAGAATATGTGTTCCCCTCAATAAAATCATATACCTCTGGCTTTATTTTCAAATACGGGGGGTCCCTGGTGTACTTCAGTTACATTTACCAATGTCTCAGGAAGAATTGCCTATTCCTAATAGATCCCACTATGTTGTGTGTCATTCCACTTAAGAATTCTGCTGATTGGACTTGCCCATTTTGGGTCACCATCAGTAGGCTGGTCCCAGGATTGATGTTCTGTCCTAGAGTTGAGGATTGCAGCCTCTCCACGTGCATTGCAAAAAGCAAAAACCAAAAAACAGTGAGTTGGTACCAAAGAGAAGGATTTGTGTTTCCACTCAAGAGCACATGTCTGTCACTGGGGATGGGGTAAATATACATTCTCCACTTACATGAGAAATCAGGTCTAAAATTTGGTTAACCCTCGAATTGATTTAATTGTTCCTGGGATATTTTAGAACAGTCATTGTCATTCTTGACTGAATATTAAATGTATCTGAGGAGCTTTAAAATATCCTAATACCTTGGCCTCCTCCCTCAGAGAATCTGACTTAATTGTTGATTTAATCTAATTGAGTGTCATGTGGGCATCAGGATTTTGATAATATCTCCAGGTAATTCTTAGTTGCAGTCAGGGTTGAGAACTCCTGCATCAGGACCTCACAGATTTGGGGGCTGCTCAGAGGTCTAGCCCTTTTCCCAGGTGATTTCTCCCACCACAGCTGAAGCAGAGGGATCCTTAGTGCCTGCAACTCACAGCTGCCCGTCACAGGGGAAAAGCCTGTCTCCCTTCTCTGTGGTCCACCCTTTAGGAGACAAACCCCTATGCTATTGATTCTCCCTAGTACCTTAAACACATTTATGCTATGAATCAGCCCTTTAGTTTTTCTTTTCAGACGATCATCCATCTTTTCCAGTTTGGTAGCAGCAGGAAGACTAGAATTAAATATTAGACTTACCTTAAAAAGCAGTGTTTTGGCCTTCTGGTTTCTGGTCTGAAATGTAAGGAGCTTGCAAGGCATCCCTCCCATCCTCACAACAAGAAAAAAGCTGAACAAACTGAAAATCAACAACTCTTCCTAGATCCATCAAAGAAACAATGTCACCGAGTAACCACCTCCAAGGAAACTGGACACACAGATGAGTGGATAGAGGCAACCAACCTGTCCTGGAGCTGGAGCTGGTTAGGAACCCTTAAAGAGGAATTGACTCATTTCTGGAGCCTTAACATGGACTAGATTGAGAGATAAGAACTATGGGTCCCCATTCTTGTATGAGTTTTACCACCAGGAGCCCCATCATGTTCTCAGGGAGAAGATCAGAGGAAAATCCTCTCATGCCTCCAGCAGGGGAAGGGAAAAGTTGTTACTTTGAAATACGCCCAGAGCATTCTGTTATCATCAACAAAGGCCTGCCCTCAAGGGAAACCATTTCACACAGCTGGGTTTTACCTTCACCTAGGCAGCCTGGAGGAAGGGAAACAGTCAACTCCAGGCCTCTTTAGTCCTCCTGTCCTCCCTAACTTGGGGGAAAGCTGAGAAGCACTTGTGAAGTTCAAGTCAGGGGACACAGGCCCAGTAAAAGGCTGGGGCCTCAATACAGGACTACAGAATACGTCTTTGAGTTTCCTTCTCTTTATTTCCATTACCCATCTCTTCTTGCACGTTGTCCATTTTTTTCCAATAGAGTCCTTAGCATATTAATCACCGTTGCTTTAAATTCCTGGTCTGATCATTCCAAAATCTCCATCCTCTTATTCTGGTACTGATACTTGTTTTGTCTCATCAGATGCTTTTTTTTTTTTTTTTGCCTTGTAGTATGTTTTGTGATTCTTTGATGAAATCCAAACTTGATGTAGTGAGTGCAAGGAACTGAGGTGAATGGGCCTTTGGTGCAAGGGTTCCTGTTGATCTGGGAGGGTAGGCTGTGTTCACTATTATAGCTGTGGCTGTCAGGGGCTACAGTTTCCTATTGTGTCCTTGTTCTCGTCTCCCCTGTTGTCTCTGAGCTTCCCTGGAGACTCCTTAAATACAGTCTGAGCCTTGCAGTTCTTTGCAGGTGTGATTCTTACTTTACTTGGAAGCCCTGTCAATGTGGGAGGAATGTGTGGGGGGAGGCGGCGTACGCTGTTGTCCTATATTTAGTCTAATTTCTTTGTGTATTTGTTTGTTTAAGTCTTGGTGTTCTTAGTTATTTTTCCATTTCTATAGATAGGTCTCACAGGGTTTCCTTTGTGCTCATTTCTCATTTTTGCATGATCTGAACTACTAATTGATGTATATTCTGCACAAGGGTGCAAGGAAAGCATTGGAACACAGTGCATAACTTAGATTTGGACTTCTCACCATTAGTTCCTTGTGAAATAGTGAATAGTCATTGACATGAAAGAGTATCTCCCTCAGTATTTGGTATTCAAGAAATTGGTAAGGCGTATAGCAAAACTCCTTAAGTAAGGAACTGATATCTTCAAATTTTTGCACATCTTCCCCCCCCCCATTTCTGGGCCCCATAGAAATTTCGCTGGGCTTGAAGGCTATGGTGAAAAACCTAGAAATGGCATGTCAGTAACTTCCCTTCTCACTCTACTTCCCAAGCCATTTACAGAGTCACATTGAGATTCTAGAGGATCAATACAAATTTATTTCATGGTCCATCCGTAATATAAATATAATTTTTATCCAAAGATCACTTTAGGACTTTGGTCATCATTTTTCCTTTTCTTTTTTTTTGTGTGTGTGAGGAAGATTGGCCCTGAGCTAACATCTCTTGCCAATCTTCTTCTTTTTGCTTAGGAAGACTGGCCCTAAGATAACATCTGTGCCAATCTTTCCTCTATTTTGTATGTGGGATGCCTGATACAGCATGGCTTGATGAGTGGTGCGGGTCTGCACCTGGGATCTGAACCCACAAACCCAGGCTGCCGAAGCAGATCGTGACAAACTTAACCACCATGCCACTGGGCCGGCCCCTGGTTCTCATTTTCAAATAAATACACTTTATTGTGCCTGAGGATTTAGCTGTTAAGTTAAGGTTGAGGTTGAGGTTGAGGATTTAGCTGTTAAGTCTTAGTATCTTCTTCTATTTTGCTCCATGTTTCACAATATTAGGAGATACACATCATAGTGGTTGGGAATTGTGCCTTATTCCATTTTTTTCACTGAAGACAGATTTGATTTTTCCCTTTTTCTGTTTTATTTTTCTCAATTTGGAAAAAGAAGAATGAAGTAAAAATAAAAATAATATAAAACAAACAAGAGAATGTTTGTCTTCTACTTTTTAAAAATCCTGTCTCTTCTTTGACATTTTTATTTCTACCACCATAATTTTGGTTGCAATCAACCTATTTGTGAGTTACTGCAATAGTTCTCTAATTGAACCCATCCTTATAGTCTCTACTCCCTTCTGATCTGTACCATGCACACTGCCAGCTTAATTTTTATAAATATAGCATGGTGTAAAGGTCAGTAGGGGCTATAACATTTATTCATCCATTCAACAAATATTTATTGAGAAGCTATTGAAATTACTTCAGGAAATAGCTGACAATAAAAAGAAAAAAATCTTTATGTTTATGGAAGAATATAAAAATAGAGACAGATAATAAAAAGAAAATAAACAGACATAGAAGTTAGGGAAGCAATAAATGCTACGAAAAAAATTTTAAAGACAGCAGTGCTTCTTTAGATAGGATTTTCAAAGATTTATCTAGAAAGACATTATTTGAACAGGAACAAAAATGTATTGAGTAATTAAGTAATATTAATATCTAGAGGACAGCATTCTAGGCAGTGGGCAGAGAATGTTCAACAGGCCTAGGTGGGGGCAGCCTTGAAATGGGTGAGCAACAGTGAGGATGCCCACGCAACTGCAATGGTGGGATGAGGGCAAGAGTGACAGGAGATGAGACCAGAGAGATAGGCAGGATTATGTAGGACCAATAGGTCTCAGGAAGGATTGATAGTGTATACATTCATCAGCATGCCTACAAGGGACTCAGAACAACCTCAAGTCCCTGAACTTAGCAAAAGGGCTTACAAATACAGAGAGAACCCTCATTCATCCACCCCAGCTCCTTCTTCTATTGGGTAAACTGAAGCCCAAAAAGGACAATCTCTTTCCCAAGGTCATATAGCCATTCTACAGGGTCCACAGTTCTGTCTGAGGGTTTCCTCTGCCTGGGGAGGGAGTCTCCATCACAAAGGATGAGGATTAGAGAATCTGGCCATTGTGTGAAAGGTCAGGGAAGAGATAGCCACCTTTTGATCTAGCACTATGAAGTTCCTAACACAAGGTCTACATCATGGACATTTGTTCTTTCTCCAGAAAGTATCATTGGGCAATGGAGTGGGAAGAACACTGGGCCTGGAGGCAGTCAGACTGGGGCCACATTCTCCTTCTGCCCTTTCATTAATGAGCTGCATGACACCAGGCAAGCAACTGAAATCTTTTGGGTTTCAGTTGTCCTATCTGCAGAATGGGAATAAGCTCACTATCCCAGATGGTTGTTTGGATGGTGAAATAAGGCAATACTGAAAGAAAGTGTTACATGAGGTGAGGAATATAGGAGAGGAGACTAGACAGAGAGTAGTGGACTTCTCAAGTGATAAACTAGAGAGTCACCAAAAGCCCAGCATTTGGTTGCTTCATGGGCTCAAGCCCAGGTTGAAGGGACCCCCCCAGGTAGATCTCAAATCCCATCAATATCATGGATGGGGTGATGGTTCACTGTGCCTACCCCATGTGCCTTGGCTTTTAACAAGTTAACATTAAGATACCTATTAGATATCCAAGTGGAGATGTTTGGTGGGCAATTGGAATTGCTAGTATGGAATTCAGGAGAGAGATGGGGATTTGAAATGTAAAATTTACAAGTCATCAACTTAAATACAGTATTTAAAGACTAAGAACTGCTATGTGCTTACAATGAAAGGGAGTATAGATAGAGAAGAGAAAAGAGAACCAAGAAAAAGTCCCCAGAGTGCTCCAAGATTTAGAGAACAAGAAGAGATGAAGGATCTAAAAAAGGGTTTTAAAAAGGCATAGGCAGTGAAACAGGAGGAAAACCAAGAGCATGTAGTGTTCCAGGAGCCAAGTTGAATATGTGTTTCAAGAAAAAACTACCGGCTTACCTGTGTCAATGGTGAAAGGCAGAGTAAAATGAAAACACACTTGATCATTGGACTTGGAAACATGGAAAAGGTGATTCTTCCTGTGGAATTTTGAGGTCAAGACCTGGTTGAGATTGGCATAGTTTCAAAGAAAATGGGAGGTAAGGCAGTGGAGACAATGAATATACACATCCGCATTGAGAAGTTCTCCTATAAAGGGGAGAAGAAAATAGGGCGCTACCTGCAGGGGTATAAGAAGACTTGAGTTTTTCAAATATGGGAGATATTAGAATAGAGTTATGGGGATAAACTAGAAGAAAAGGAAAATTGATGATAGAGGAGGAACATAAAGAGGAGCCCATGCCTTGAAAAGGACACAGGAGATAGGATGCAATGCCTCAGTGGAACAGTTGCTGTTAAAGAGAGGAGGGTTGAGTAGTTGGAGGAGATGTGCGACAGGTACTCTTGTCGTGTTTTTCTTTTTTCTCAGTTAATTAAGAAGCAAAACCATCAGATAGGAGAGAAAGGGGGGTGTTGGTAGAAGAGTGACAATGTGTGAAATAGTTATTTCAAAGAGAACTTGACTAGAAAAACAAAGCAGGATTGACAGATAAGGAGGGTCCATGGGAACTTTGTAGTCATAAATATGAAATGAGACCAGTCAGCACAGCATTTTTTTGTGTGTATTTTTACACACAAGTGTTGTTTTCCAACAATTTTCAGGTATTTTGATGCAGCCAAAATTGGCAAATTAGATTTAATTTAGGGATTATGGAAGGAAGATTAAGGGAGTTAAATGTTTGTAAAAAGGGAAAGAGTCAAATAAATGACAGATCATGGGTCAAAGTGGGCATAAAGGGAACTGAGTATTGAGTGGGGTAGTGAATTAGGAAAGTAAGATTTTTCAATGGGTGGGACCTCTCGGTGGCATTAAATATTTATTCACATCATGGTATGTGAATAAGGATATGAGAGATAGGGAGTTGTGGTCAGAGAAGGTCATCCTTTCAGCTGGGATTGTGAAGGTTGTAGAGTTGTGACAGTCTCTAAGCTGCACCTATGGGAATGGGCAGCCAGAGTGAAATGGAGGACAAATTCAATAAGAGTGAGAAGGTCAGGGAAATAAAAGCCTGGGGTGAGACAGGCTGTCTACATGGCCACTAACTTCACCAAGTGCTAACAGCTGTGGTGATAAACAAAAGACAGTAAACCAGATCCTAAATCATTCAAGAATAAGGCGGAGGTTAGGTGGGCAGTAAGTGACCATGAAAAGCATGGATATCCACTGTATGGTCTTATTGTCTGTACTTCAGAGGAAGAGTGTTTATGGGGAGGAGTGGGGAATAATTGTCTGGACACGGGAGTGAGGATTAAGGAGGAAACCTATCCCATCTCCAAGATCAGTGATGTATGGTGTGTGGGAGACCCCACGTGGGAGGGCAAAGGGTTTGTAGTGTCCTCGTGGGAAATGGGTTTTAGAGCAAAATGTGAAAGGAGCATGAGTGTGGTGGAGAATGAAGTTGGACTCTGGGGAGGCAGACATGACCTACAGTGCATCTGTCATCACAAAGGGTTAGATTTTGTCCTCACACTCTGGTGAACCGTGAAAGACACCTGGGCTGGTGGAGGGAGAGGCAGGACCCCATTTGAGTAAGTGTGGAAAGATGAATGTCAGGGCAGATGGTTGGGATGGAGCAAGACAGGAAACAAGACTTGCATTAGTTCGGGGAGAGATGGTGAGGCCACGAACCAGGACAGTGGTATCAGAGGGAGGGTCAGCGACAAGGTGAAAAGAAGGGAGGGCAAAGGGCTGAAGAGTATTTAAGGGAGCAGGGGAGGGGAGTGGGTGGGTGGAAGTAGAAAGGGATGGGATTAGCCATGGATCCTGAGAAGGGCAAGATCAGAGGGAGGGAGCCCGGAAAGCTACTAGGAGTTTTGGTTTATAGCTCAGAGTTGGAAAGGGGGTGGCCAGATACATTTATTATTTCTGCACATCCACCAACCATTTATGCAAACGTGCAGTATTAGCGCTGCTATGTCAGCATGCCTCCAAGGGGGGAAAAAGGGTATGTGCTAAGATAGGCAAAATGACGTTCAGACTACACTTGCAAGTGTCTATACCTCCTGAAATATACTGCTTTGAATTCCAACTTTCTAATCTCCCCAAATTATTTTTGATGTGTAAGGGGAAGGGGATGAGATGGGAAATGTGAAGTGGAAGGGAACAGAACTAGAGCCAAATCGTTTTCATTTTTCAAGATATGTCAGCAGAGGGAAAAATACGCTTTTCCGTGCTTAGTCAGATAGCTTTCTCTGTTCAAACGTCTGGAAATCAAGTGAACCAGAGAACTGTAAACCTCGCTTCAGGGACCTGAATTGGGAAGGAAAAACTCAAGCTAAATCAGAACAATTGGGACTAAAATGAGCCCAAACATTTACATTTAAAAATAAGGTTCCAAACTCTGAGTTTTAAGTACTCTCTTTTAAACGCATTTGGTGCATTTATGCGATGCTGAAAAAAGACAAAGTTAACGTAAATTTAACCTAAACTATTTTTCATTGTAAATGCATAAAAATGCAATGTTGTCACACAAAGCCTACAAAATCTAAGAAAATATTTTGAGTTACACTGAAAAATGAAATAATTTAATCAAGTGGGATTTATTTTAACGAGAATATCTCATATTGCAAAATAGTATCAATGGACTATTAGTAAACAATTGGACTAGTAGTGAAATAAAGACTATCAAAAATTATTCTTATTAGTATAACTTTTTTATTTTGGGGCACCTTTTTATAGTACTTAACTCTTTATATAACTAAAGTTAGAATCAACTTTGAAGTCACCTTATCTTTCCTAAAATATCCATAATATGAAATTTGATCCTGTTAGCTAAGCAAATTTTATTGACATAAAATAACAATAGTGAAACATGGAGGCAACCGAAACTGAAATATTGTCATGAACAACACCATTCTTTTTAATAACACCTTCAGCACCAAGGACATTGCTGAGTACACCATAGACACTGGACATTGGATTCATTCAACTAAACACACCATGTTGATAAATTGTTCCAGATAAGTGAAATATGGAAATTTTGTGAAATACAGAAATTATGCATGGTTCACAATGGCCTCTCAAGGTGTCAGGTAAATGCCTAATGAAGCATACCATGTCCAGAATGCCCATTCCACTCTCCTTGCACAAGTCTCAAACGTGTGATGCAGGAATGGTCCAAGGCTGATTCCAACTCAACATAAAATAATTAGGGTCTGATCAATCAAGAGTAAAGAAATTGACAAAAAGAAAGCAGGAGTGCCACTTAGGGTAAAATGAAATTCAGAGTAGATTATATCTGGGCCCAGTGATGGTGTTATCTCCTCCACTAGACTGTAAAATCTTCTAGACAGGATAATAACATCTGTCCTCCTTCCTCCCCCAGTGTTGGTGTGACTATAAAATAAAGTCACGTATGTGAATATACTTGGTAAACTATTTCTTTTTTTTATTACTATATGTTAATGGTTTGCATACACCTGGAGTTCTTGTGTTTGGCGTTACCTCCAGGAGAGGTAAATCAAATTAAAATGGGCCTCCAGGACTGTTTTCAAGAACAAGACGTCATACAAGGGCACACGGGAGGTTTCTGTATCTAGGGCTTTTCACAGCTGACCCTCAAATCCCACCAAAGGATCTTTGTTGACCCTGCCTGTTGGGAGAGCGTGGGTATTGTGAGAGAGTGGGCATTTGAAATTAAAAAGAGGGCTTCGAATTCCATTTGAATTTCTGTTTTTCCCCTTGGGATGGGCCCTTAATTTAGCCAAGCCCGGTTTCCTCAGGTAAAATAAGGACACAGCATTGCAATAACTGGGTTCTGCGGGGATCGGCTGAGACAACATAACAGAAATGAAACTGGACTGTGAATTGAGCTCAAGATAATCATTGCACTAACATTTCATAAAGTCGGTCCTGCTTAAAGGTTTATAAAATAACCACAGTATTCTGGAGTCCTGTTCAACAGGCTTGTATAAGCTTATTAAAGATCTTTTATGTAATTATAACGCATGCTTAGCTGTCAGAATTTAGTGAACCAAAAAAATGTGAATTGCTTTTCTTTCACTTTATGCATTTTATGTGAATATTGAAGAAAACGTTCTTGGATTCAGCAAGATCAAAACAAATTATCATGTTCATGTATATCATCACATGCAGATCAACATCAGAGCCAACTCTTCCTAAATTTCCAAGTCTTGCTTTAATTATCATTCATCATCACTTTTTAGATCAGTCTCTCATTGAGCTTTCATCCCACAAGCTGGTGAGCTAATATATGAACTAATCTGAATTACTGTAGAAAAACATTAGAGATGTTCATTTTTCAGGTGTGAATGATTTCCCAAAGTATCGACATCTGCTGCATTCCTTTTCCTCAGTAATGGTGTAAATTGGCAAAGCCATCATGGGCTTGGCAAAATTTTGATATTGGATTTTCAAACTATATGACTCTATTTCTCTCCAGATGTTTGCAGATTGTCATTGATGCACCGACAGCTGAATTTGTTTCCAAGACTCACTGATTATCCAATTGGTGGGTTATCTAGAGTTCTTTTCCATCATTTTCTCCTTTGAAGCTCATCTTTCATGTGACTGTTTACAGCAACTCCACCAGAGAGCAATCAGGGATCGAGAGAAACAAATCATTTTGTTACCTGTTAGCAGCTTTGAAAATATCTGTAAGTTGTGGCTAAAATGTACCTTCAGATTATTTATGAATTTGAATTATAACTGATTCCTCAGGCACACATTTGAAAGATGAGTTGGATAGAGGTGGAAATAAATGGATGAAATATAATTTAAATATTATGCATGATGAACAGGAGAACTCAATATTATTTGTTATTTATCAAGATTCTGGAGTTTTCCTGAAAACAGGATTTCCCATATTTTTCTTTTCCTGATTTTCCTGTCTTTAAGGTACTGGATTTGCTTTCAATCATGTATAAATGGAGACATTAAGAATCCTCAATCAAGTTATTCTACACCGTTAATGGTGCTTGGGCAAGCATAAATACACAAAAATATGTACACACGCAATTGCATTCTAATTTCTTGGTCTTGAATCCTAGATCCTGCAAACTCAGTGATCATGGGTCAGCTAAATACGAGCCGAGAATGAAAGCATGTGCCCAATCTAACAAAGGTGAGTCATTGTTCAGCGATAGCTCTGAGGTTGTGCAAACCCACGGAGATGAATGGTTGATCTTTCCGGAATACCTGAAAACACAAATGTCTACACTAATCTAATTTTTTTCTGCAAATATTTTTTAAAAAATATCCATGATATGAGGCACACAAAGCAACTCTGGGGACTGAACTAATCACAAACTTTGTTTAAATTCCAGTTTGCTGGCCTGGGACCCTCACTTGCTGCCCAATCTCTTTCAGTTGTGCTTTCCTGCTGCTAATGGGTTACTCTGTATAATTTTTGTCCTCTTACTTTTAAAAAATAGCATTTATTTTTATTTTTTCATAGAAAAATATGTGGAGGCAATAAAACATGTTCAGTAATTTGTGGTCCAGGTGATGACCCCTTCTGGGAATCAGTAAGTGAAAGTAGTACATGCACAGGGTGAAGAAATTGAAGCAATAACATTTTCCTACTCACAATGTACCCCCGACACCCCCAACACACTCACTCCCACACGCACACCTACACACAACTACGTGACCACCATCACGTTCAGAACATCTCGTGCCAAATGCACCATTTGTTGGCCTTGGCTCTATTTCCCACTGATATAGTTAATAACGCTTTCCATAAAGATTCTGTCTCAATCTTTTTAAAATATGCATAATATTCTGTATTATGCTATCTAGAGGTGAATCATGTTTTTTAATCCATTTCATTCTTGATGGACATTTATCTTGCTTTTATCTTTTTAGAATTACAAACAGTGCTCTGCGGACACCCTTGTTTACATGTCTTGAGATTTTTTAAAACTATATCCATAATTTAAATTTCCTAATACTGGAATTGCTCTTCAAAGTTTAATGTGCATTTTAAATAGAGACATCTGTTGGCAATGGTCCTCTGAAATGTTTGAGCCAATTTACATTCCTGCCTGAAGGGTGTGGTGTTTTCCCCACAATTCACAAGGAGTGTCTGCCAATTGATAAGAGGATAGTAGTAACTTATTGTCTACAGATGCATATTCTTCCAGAGTTGAGGACCTTTCCATGCGTTTATTGGGAATTTGTCTGTCTTCTCTGCGAACTTATTGCTCATTTTTCTGTTTGGGTGTTTCTTTTTTTCACAGATTTGCCTAATTTTTTTTTTTTTGCCATTAAAGTGTATTAACTGTCATGCATATCATGCAATTACATCGTTTATGAATTTATTTTCCCCAGCAGATGTTTTAGCAATATTATCAATCTGGAAAATATTGAGTATTTTTTTAACATTAAATTCCTTAGAATGGTTCTAATAATTCATGACTGACAGTAGATACTAAATGTACTTTAGGTATTATTAATATTTTAATAGGAAGAACTTTCATCCCAAGAATATATACATTTATACTTTCTTCTAAATCTTGTATGTTTTCATTTTTATATTAATGTTTGCTCCACTTGGATTAATATGTTAAGGTTATTACTGTGAGGAACAGTCATAATAGCATTTTTTTTTTTTTTTTTTTTGCGAGGAAGACCAGCCCTGAGCTAACATCCACCGCCGATCCTCCTCTTTTTGCTGAGGAAGACTGGCCCTGGGCTAACATCCGTGCCCATCTTCCTCTACTTTATATGGGACGCCGCCACGGCAGGGCTGACAAGCAGTGCGTCGGAAGGCGCCCGAGATCCGAACCTGCAAACCCCTGGCTGCCAAGCGCGAACTTAACTGCTGCGCCACCGAGCGGCCGCCATAATAGCATTTTTTTGATAAATTCTGTTACCCTCATTGATGCAAACCTTGTTGTTAGTGCTGTCAAGTGGATTCCAACTCCTAGCTTCCCTGTAACTCCTGGTGATCCTGTGGACAGCTGATCCTCTCACCTTCCAGCGCTCTAGCAGACAATGCTCCACTGCTATCCATAGGGTTTCATGGCCAATTTTTTCAGAAGTGGGTGGCCAGGTTCCTCTTCCTAGTCTGTCTTAGTCTGGAAGCTCCACTGACACCTGTCCACCATGGGTGACCCTGCTAGTATTTGAAATACTGGGGGTGGCATAGCTTTCAGCATCCCAGCAGCACACAGCCACCACAGTACAGCAAATGACAGAGGGGGGGTCTGGTTCCCTGACTGAGAAATGAACCCGGGCTGTGGAGGTGAGAGTTCCAGATCTTAACAACCAGACCACTAGGATCATCCATCACCTGGATGTTTAGATTCGTGTCTTTCATCAAACTGGGGAATTTATCTGCCATATTTCTTCAAATATTCTTTCTGACCTTTTCTCTTTCTCATTTACTTCTGGGTTTCCCCTTACGCGTGTGTTTGTGTTTTTTATTTTGTCCCATGGGCCTCTGAGTGTCTTTTGATTTTCTTCATTATCTTTTATTTCTGTTCCTCAAACTGAATGATCTCAGCTGACCTTTCTTCAAGTCTGCTGATTCTTTCTTCTGCCTGCTCAGATCTGCTGTTGCACCTTTTTAAATTTTATGGCTTATGTATTATTTGCTCCACCCATTACCCATCACCTCAAGTTGCTGCAATATTAAAACACTGGACAGTTGCCACTCACCACTCCCCCCATGGAGATTGTTTTAGCACTGAGCAAGTTCCAGTGGGGTCAAACAAAGACAAAACTTTTGCATGAGTTTTTCAGGGAATCATCAGACAGGTCAAATAATGGTGCTTCTTTGGGAATGAAACTTTAGAAGGGCCCAGGCTCCATTCTGTTTCCTCTAGGACAGGCATACAGGCTATGATTTTTCATGGCTGTCTCTGAACTGAGGGGTACAGGTTGGTAACAGGTTAAGTTGAAACACCATAAAGCCCACTGTCCTTACTGAGATTCAGATGTTTTTCTTGTCTAAACACTACACACTACATGGGTTGCTGCAAGGCTTTGGTTAATTTCCACAATTCTGAAAAAGTTGAGTTTGACAATTTTTGCCAGATTTTTCATTGCTTTTATGAGGGCTTTTGTGAATCTGCAGTTTTTATTTCACCATTTTGACTGACTTCAACTACAGTGCATACTTTATATACTATATATATATATATATATATACACATATCTAAAACATAGTACTGTATTTCATGTTCAAAATGTACATAGATTTTGCCATACTGTACAAAGGCTTTTACAACTTTCTTTTATTCAACATTCTTTTTGAGATATACAATTGTTGATTTAGCTCATTTATTTGATCTGCCCTATAACATATCTATATTAATATAACAAATTTTATTTATTAATTACTCTATTGATGGACATTTATGTTGTTTCTTTTCTATTATAAACTAAGCTGCAATAATCATTTTGGAGGTTTTTTTTTTGAACGAATGACCAAAAGGTTATCTTTAGTAGATACTTAGATATGAAAATTCTTAGACAGAAGTTCTGCATACCTTTAACATTTTTGTCAGTGCCAATTTTGTCTTTACCAAGGAATTGTACCAGTTTACACCTGCCCCTTTTATGCTGTAGTTTACAGGAGTTTTCATTTCTCTATATGCTTGTTAACACTGAGAATTATGGTAGCTGTGTTTCTTTCTTTCTTTTTTTTTTTTTTTCTAATGTGTATGAAATACTATTGCTGTTCTTTGAATTTAATTTCCTGATCTCTGATAAGGTTGAGTATCTTTTAATAGTTTATATCCAATTGAGGGAGCTTGTTCATAACCTTTGATATTTGTTTTATGAGTTGTCTGTATGTTCTTATCGACTGGTAGGAATTCCTTCTATATTTTGGATATCCATCATTTGGCAGTTATGAGTGCTATAAACAGCATTATCTCCGTGGGCATGCAGTCAAACAGGGTCTCACATTTAGAAGGCTTACATGCTTGATTTAATGCTCTGCTGTTCCAGTGTTGAAATTCATAATAACTTTTGACCAAGGGTCCTGCATTTTCATTTTGCACTGAGCTTCGGAAATTATGTAGCTGATTTTGGTTGTAAATATTGTCCTCGCTGTCTATTTCTTGTCTTAATCACTCCATTAGTTATGTATTGTGCCCTGTTGAACTTTGTTTTTCTTGAGATACATTATCTTTTCATCAAATTGTTTCTTGGTCCCTGGGTCTCCACTGATAAGCAGAGAATATTATTTTTTCAAGACGAGGTCGGAATGTCCTCTGGTTCTGTGCTTCTGTAATATTAAGAGAAAACTACCCAGTTGGTAAAGTCCATGGTTATTTGTCTTGGTTATTTTGTTCACAATGACTAATATCAGATGGATCTAACCGGCTCTGGTGCAGTCTATATATGCAGATTATTTTACTACTTTCAAATCACACGATCAGGTTTTACGTAACTCATAATATGACACTGCTTTATAAATACATTCACACACACACACACACACACACACACACACACACACACATCCACTCTGTTAATTCAATATGAATCTACCATAAACTAACCAACGAAGTAATCTTTGTAATATTCAAGAGAAGCTGTGTTTCTTATCAGAATATTAGCGTTCATAAGGCCATAAGAGTTGCCATACTGTGTTGAATTCTTAATCTCTGATCTAAATTATTAAATTTTCAATCTCTCATATCATGGAATCTAAGGTTGTGCTGGGAAAGACCAAGACTATCTTCCCAAATTTAAGGTTGCACTCCAAACAAATCTTTTCTACTTATATCTACATATTTTATTAACATTACCTTGTGCTAGGCATTGTGCAAAACACTTTCAAATCTGACTTATATGTTAAGTACTTTTGCTATATCATAACCCTCAATTGATTGACCAAACTTCAAGCTAACTTATTGTGCCCTGGACCAGGTTACATCAGAGAGAACTCTCTGTGCATTATTTATTTATGTATTATTTGTTCTTCACAAGTTTGAGGATTGCTGTGATAATTTCCTTTTCCTGAGAAATATGTATTTCACAAGACAGTGATGAGATTCCAAAATAATGCAGTTTTCCAGTGCAAATCCCTGTTTTCCTGTGGATTGATCAGTGGAGGATAGATAGATGCTTCACCTAGGCAATCACATTCCCTCTCGCCAAAAACTGATATGCGAGATGGGGATAGAAATTTAAGAAATAGAGAAATGGAGGTGGAAATTTATGTGTAAGGGAGATGGAGATGGAAGATGTTTGCCCACAAAATGAAGATGGAAGATGGGAGCTAGAAAACAGAGAAGGGAAATTGGGTGGTAAAGTCTAGCTAGCTCAAGAGTGGAAGTCCACAATCTCCTCTGGCCTCTGATAATTTTAGAGGGATGTTGGTCCTGTCTTTCCTGAGGCCTTTCCAGAAAGTACCTCTTTGGTAGGTTTCTAGAGGATTCCCCAGCATCATCTCAATAAAACTTTTAATTAATTTATAGTTGTTTTGAAGTAGTCTTGTTATCTGTCACAAAATAACCCTGACCAGGATCCTATTTCAACACTTTTTCAAGTAAATCAAAGGCATACACAAAGGACAGCAGACAGCTCTTCTTTACCAATATCAGAGACCCTTTAATCTAGGATCTGTAAACTTGTGTGGGAAAAACCACATCTTTACTTCCAAAACATCTTGTTGAAATTCAACATCCTTTAAATTTAAATGTAGTCAACAAACCAGAGTCAAATTAACAATAATTCTGGTTGTGTCACCAAGAAAAATCATAGATATTTTTTCAGATCATGTCAGAATTATTGAAGATATCTGGAAATATCATTTCACATAACTAGGAATTATGGTAGTTATTGGAGTAGCTGCTAGATATTATTTATTTAGTATATTAAAAAGGATATTTAATAGCATATAAGTTTTAAGCAATATATTCAAAACTGTATTTTTTATCTTATATTTAAAATTTATGTTCTAGGAACGTGCTTCAACAGATTTCTAAAGAGATCTATGGCATAGAAATTGTTAAAGCCCTCACTTAGGCTTGTATTGGATCAAACGGTGTGATATTATGATATAATAAGAGAAATATATTTGGTCTCAGACTCCAGTTCCTGCCACAGAGCTCCTAAAATCCTTGGAATTTCCTGAGTAATAGGAGTGAGAGGAGTATCTTTTGTTATTCATAATAAGCCCCTTTCAACCTTACCTTAGTTTATGCTAAAGAGGTGACCCTTGACCTTGATTGACCCCTAGAGACCTTCAGGACAGGGACTGATTGACAAAGAAACTGTCATGTGATTGGATGATTGGTACTTTCAGTTACACCATCCAACCTCTGGGGAGAGGAGAGGGTTTGGAGATTGAGTTAATCATCAATAATCAATGATTTTATCAACCATACCTGTGTAATGGAACCGCCATAAAAACCCTGAACGAAGGTTCAGAGAACTTCCAGGTTGGTGGACATACCCATGTGCTGCCAGGGTGGTCCAATCCAACTTCACAAGGACAGAAGCTCCTGCCCTTGGGACCTTCCCAGACCTCACCCTATGTGCCTCTTCCTCTGGCTATTCATTTGTATCCTTTAAATATTCTTTGTAATAAACCAGTAAACATAAATCAGGTGTTTCCCTGAGTTCTATGAGCCATTCTAGCAAATTATCAAACCCAGGGAGGGGGTTGTAGGAACCTCTTGATTTATAGCTGATCAGTCAGCAGGTGGCCCAGATTGTGATTGATATCTGAAGTGGGGGCCGTCTTGTAGGATTGAGCCCTTAACTTTTGGGATCCTGTGCTGACTCCGGTAGTTAGTGTCTGAATTGAAGTAGATTGTAGGACATCCAGCTGGTGTCCAGAGAGTTGGATAATTGTTCATTGGTGTGAAGAAAAAACCCACACATTTGATGACAGAAGTGTGTTGAGTAAAAAAACAGATAAGAGTGAAGTGTATTGTGAGAAGAAACAGGTCATAGTAATAAATGTTAAGGGGCTTATGCTCCTACAGGAGGGAGTTTGGTGTCATATATAAGACATGCTGTGGCTTAGATTTAGCATGGGGGTAAATTACTCCAGATTGTAACTGAGTATCCTAAGGAATCTCTTTGGAAATCTTTGGTTTGGCCAAACAGTATATGCTCCAGGCAGAGGCATGGATTAAATGAGCTCAAGGTTTCCACAGTCTTAAATTCTATTACTTTTAACTTTAATCTATACATAGAGTTAACTGCTAATTTACAAGATATAATTCTCAGTAAGTTCTTTCTCTCCTCAACAAGATTCAAACTGTTATGTGTAGAAGGATCTACTTTGTTATTCTCAATGGGGGTGCATTTGCTCAATATGAGAAATCCTTATGTCTAAATGAATCATCTGGACACACTACTTCAAGGTTTCTGAATATATACTCACAGCCAAAATAAATTTTATATTTCTTAAAGTATTTATAAAATGCCAACAAATTAGCAAATTTTGACACTTTCGAACCTGCAGCTTTTTGGTTACTTTTAGATATAACACATTTATCTTGAGGTTAATTAAAAAGCTATATTCCCCACCAAATTCAAAGAATGTTTTCACTGGGTCTTCTGTGGGGTGTCACAAGGAATGTTTTTGGCTTTTCTTTATTTCTCTTTTCTCACCATGAACCCATCCTCAAGTAAAATAAATCTGGAAATGTGTTGATTCTGCTTATGGGGGACAAATGTAACACTTAAAAGCCAACTCTGGCCCCAGAGGAACAATGTGGGCTTGGCATGGCTTCTCGTTTGGCTTGGCTAATTTCACTGCCTAACACCAGTGGTTCATTTTGCAATTTATGGTAAAATACAGCCGAATCTCTTTGTGCTCATCTCATCATGTAAATATTGAAATCTGTGGAAATGACCCTCTGTGGCTTTTTGTGGATCCATTGGAAAAGAGCACAGTAGACTTTAGCCAAGTGATCTTGAAACACATCACTTTCAGGAAGAGAAAAATGTGCAGCACACATTCCAGTTATCTATGATTCAGGAATTGCCAGGGTAATTCCTGGTAATATAGATGCTCACACTTTGACCAGTATCCCAGTGACGCCTGCCCACAGTCCAGATGGCAGGAACCTCTGCCTTGGCAAAGCAGCTCTCTTTTTATTTTTGTATATTTTTAAATTTTTTAATTGATGTCTTAATAGTTTATAACACTGTGGGGTTTTAGTTGTACATTTTTGTTTGTCCGTCACCGTGTAGATGTAACCCTTCACCCCTTGTGCCCACCCCCCACCCCCTTTCCCCTTGGTAACCACCAATCAGTTCTCTCTGTCCGTGTGTTCATTTATATTCCATATATGAGTGAGTTCATGCAGTGTCTGTCCTTCTGTCTCTGGTTTATTTCACTTAACATAATACCCTCTAGGTCCATCCATGTTGTTGCAAATGGGACAATTGTGTCTTTTCTTATGGCTGAGTAGTATTTCATTGTATGTATATGCCACATCTTCTTTAACCAATCATCAGTCGAGGGACACTTGGGTTGCTTCCACTTCTTGGCTATAGTGAATAATGCTGCAATGAACATAGGGGTGCATAAGCCTCTTATGATGGGTGATTTCGCGTCCATTGGGTAGATGCCCAAGAGTGGGATTGCGGGATCATACGGTATTTCTATTTTTAATTTTTTGAGGACTCTCCATACTGTTTTCCATAGAGGCTGCACCAGTTTGCATTCCCACCAGCAGTGAATGAGGGTCCCCGTTTCTCCACAACCTCTCCAGCATTTGTTCTTATTTGTCTTTGTGATTATAGCCATTCTAACAGGTGTCAGGTGATATCTTAGTGTAGTTTTGATTTGCATTTCCCTGATGATTAGTGATGTTGAACATCTTTTCATGTGGCTATTGGCCATCTGTATCTCTTCCTTGGAAAAATGTCTGTTCATATCCTCTGCCCATTTTTTGATCGGGTTGTTTGTTTTTTTGTTGCTCAGTTGTATGAGATCTTTATATATTACTGAGATCAATCCCTTGTCAGACAAACGATTTGCAAATATTTTCTCCCAGCTGGTGGGTTGTCTATTCATTTTGATCTTGGTTTCATTTGACTTGTAGAAGCTCTTTAGTTTGATGAGGTCCCACTTGTTTATTTTTTCTTTTGTTTCCCTTGTCCGAGTAGGCATGGAATCTGAAAGGATCCCTTTATGTCCAATCTCAATTAGTGTACTGCCTATATTTTCTTCCAGGAGTTTTATAGTTTCAGGTCTCACTTTCAGGTCGGAAAAGCAGCTCTCTTAACATAAATTCTTACTTGATCTTGAAATATGGGCTCATTGTCTAGATTTTTATCCTGGGTCTAAACTACAGTTGGGCTGACACTTGGAACCTGGCTTCTTTCACCTCCTAGCAGGTTTCTCTTTCTCATCTCAACACCTCTGGCTGTGTCCTCGGCTGCTGGGGTCCTGGGTTGTCTTTTTCTCTGCCTCACCTTGGCCCCTTATGTGCCCTCAGGGTCTGACAAGCCTCTGGTTACTGTCATTTTCCCAAATCCCAGTGGTGTTCCCCCGTCCTACTTTCCACCTCCTCCCACTGCTCCCCGAGCTCAGCTGTAATAATGTAACCTTTCCTGATGTTAGTTTTATGCTGACCACTTTTTGAGGATCCCAGTGAGAAAGCACAATAAAATGTTATCAGACATCTAAATTTCAATAATGAATATGAAAACTGTCTATAAAGTGCTCACGGCTTGGCTGAAATCATGCAATGAGTTAGGAAGATCAGCTGGTAAACTTGTATAAAGAGATTTCATATATTCTCCTTTTCTCACTGCAGGGTTCTTTTATTGTTATTATTTTTATGTGGAGCTCATGACAAGCAGTGTTGATTAGAAAATTTGCTTGAATTAATGCTACTATAACCTAGAGTGGAACCACAGAAGGAAGGGCAGCTGAGATGGAGAAGGGAAAATGACAAATATGATGGAGGTAGTAAACTTCCTTTTGTACCAGAAGACTTCTGCTGCCAGAAAAATTTTGAAAATTATTTTAAGGGCTCTGTCCTTATCATATACCACCATAATGATTGATTACTATATACAAACCATAGCTATGTAAACAGTATATATATAATATATGATTATAAGCAGTATATATATATATGATTATATATAGTGTATGTATATGAGTCTATATATTTTACTGACTAATAATTGTGGAATGCATGTATACATAGGTATACATATATATATATTATCTTAGTTAACTAATAATTGCAGACTACACATATATAGGTACATTTTTATATATCTCTATACAGATATCTGTATATATATATACACATGCACATGTACATCTATGAACACATATATATATATACACAAACTATGTTACTTAGTTAGTTACTTACAGACTTCACTGGGCAATCTTTGTTTCCTACTCAGCATCCATTTTCTCCTTTTTTGAGAGAATCCTGATTTCTTTCTATAGTCTGTGGAAGCCGTGTAGCTACAGAACTATCTTCATCCCTGGGTGCAGGAGTAAATCCCGGTTTGTCTGAGCCAGTGATGGTCATTCCATGCCTTTACCACGGTTGGCCCTGGAATCCAAGTGTGAGATGGTCAGCACAGAGCACCAGTTTGAAAAGTCTCATTAGTCTCAAGGCAGGCGTGTGACATAACTAGCTCAGGAGACAAGGGTTCTATTCTAGACTTGTGGGAGAGGTTCTCTCTCTCCCTCTGATCATGAGTGAGGATATGTGCCATCTCATGCTGCTTGCAACAAGAAAGGAAGCCAGTTTGAAGATAAATGAATGCACTGAGGAGGCAAAGCCAAGAGAAGTAACAGGTGAACTGATCAGGTGCCCATTGTACTTCCAGTTAATAAAATTATTTTCTTTGTTCACTCTGAGGTGAGGCAAGGTTTCTGGTTATGTGCAGCTGGAAGCCTCTTTACCAATATGTGTTTCTTACCTAAATCACAGCCCCCCTACCTTTCATCCTTTATCCTTCATACTTCAAAGTGATCCTACAAAATAAACATCTTACTATTTCACTTTCAAAGTTAAAACTATTCATCACCCAATTTCCTATGGTAAAAAGACTAAGAATCTTTAGCATGGCACATACTGTCCTTTCCAGACAGGGACACCTATTGATCTCCCCACATGAAAACTTGGCTCCTTGACCTAGAACTCTGGACCGTCTCCAACACTCCCTTACCCCACCCCCAATCCATCCTCATCCTCATCGAGTTAATTGTATCCACTCATCCTTAGAGTCTCAACCTGACTTTGCCTGTAGAAGTTTCAGTGCCATCTTCTCCTCCCACTCCCATGCATGTGACCATGACACTGTCACAAGGAAGCTACCCCTAAAATACTTTTCCTTTGTGCAATAAAATTATGCTTGTTTACTGATTTCTTTTCCTAACTGTGAATGCCTGGTGGGTAAGGGTGATATTTTTCTTTTTATTCTTAAAGTTTAGCACATAGAATTTGCTCATTATTTTTGTTGAACTATATTATATGGGAGTAGTTTCTAGCATCCATTTAACCAATGGAAAAAACTGCAATTCCCATAGGTTATCAACCTGTATCTAAAACGATAATTCTGAAAGAGTTGAAAGAATAAAATTTAATGTATACTTTAATATATATGTGGGGAAAAATGAAGGAAATAAAAGGTATTTCTGTAATTGACAGAGCAGGGCAGCTAAGGAATAGTTCTTGGATGTTTATACAAAGCAGGTATTTTCATGGGATTTCTTGTCACTGCACCTGATTTGTATGCTTTTGAAGTGACCTGTTTAGTATGTTTTGGCTGTAAGGTCAGCGACTGAAGTATAGGCACAATAATTTTCTTTTTTTCTCTTCAGTTTATCCTTTTTCTCTTTTCTTGATTATCAATGATATACCTTTATAAAGTAGTTATTGAAGATATTTTGTAGTTCATCATTTTATATTTAGAGTAGAAGCTCATGACAAGATTTGCAAATGTGATAATGCTCACATATGTAGGGAGGGTGTCTTTCTCCAATGAAGACATCTCTCTCTCTCTGCCATGCAGTTGCTCTTCTCACAAAGATTAATCCTTAGGTATACTCTAGTCTTCTTTTGTACTTAATTTGTACTTCTTTTGGTACTGGCATAACCCAAGTACTATTTGGAAATTAAAGGCAAGACTAAATAAAACTCATAGAGGAAGGTCAGTAGATTGAAAGTCAGAAGATAGCATTTCTACCTTAACCAGCTGTGTTGTAATTCATACCTCTGACCTTTCTACATATAAGGTACTTGTAAAGATCCAGTGATACACCACATGTAAAATTACTTTCCATATTAAAATGATATTCAAATCAAAGTATAAGTATTCAGCTACAGAAAAGTCTTTATACCTTTTCCTACAACAGAAAACTTGCTATGATTTACTTACACATACATTTGTGAGGTTATGTGATGAATATTTCTCTAAAACGGAGACACAATAAAACCGATGAAGAGTACAGACACCTGGGGTTCTTCCGCTTACTAGCAATAGACATTTAGGCAAGTGTCACAACCCCTTTGGGGCTGCTTTTCCTCATCTATAAAATAGGGATGATGATGATAGCAAAGTAACATGCGTCCTAAGGCTATTATGATGATAAAATGAGTTAATGCAGATTAAATCCTTGGAACAATGCCTAATACACATTAAGCACCCAGTAAGTATTATCTGAAAATATTAGTATCTGTTTCTCCCACTAGACTTTAAGCTCCAAGAGAGCAGGTCATGTCTGTTTAATTTGTCTGAGTCTCTAGCACCTCGCCCAGCCCCTGACACTAAGCAGCCATCCAAGACCATCTGAAGCAATGCATGAATGGAAGTCAAGGTTTTTACTATCGTGGTTTCCTCCTGCTACAAGAGCAGAAGGACCAGAGCACGAGGGGCAGGGAAGTTGCACAACTCTGGGAAGAAGTGGGAGTTAGTTCGAGGACTTGAAGGAAGTTAAAGACAGGGATGGTGGCCAGTCCAAGAGGTGGCTCACCCAGCGCTTTTCCTTGATACCACTTTGACCTTCCACCTTAGTGCCCCATTTCCTCTCCTTTCTGATCCTTCTTGTTCCTTTACATTGTCTCATGATTGATTTAATATTGTCATCCTCTCAATCTGCTCTCTTCAAAATATCTAAGAATTTTACACCTTTTTGAGGATTTAAGATACTGTTACCCTTCCACAGAAGTATTTGCAGTTTTAACTGTATCCTTCATTATAGAAAGTAAACCAACCAAACAAAAAGAAACCTTGCTCTCTTGTTAACAAATAGCAGACATCACAAGCCGGCAGTGGAATTATCTCACAGCCCAGGGAAAACTTCAGCTGACTCTCCCATGCATTTATTCAGTTGATCCTGGATAGAGAAACAGGCCTATATTTGGTCAGCTTGCCAAATTTAATAGTAGATGGAGCCTTATGATCTAAACTCATCTTTTACATAAGACACAGCAGAAGCTGAGGAGAATGAGGATATGTTTATAAAGGTAATAATCACCTTTGTGTGGCTCCTTAGTAAACAGATTTTTATAAAATTTATTATCTATTTGTTCCTCTCAAAATTTCCATTAGCACCACGTTACAGATGAAGAAACTGAGTAAGATGAAGTGATTGGCTTCAGGCGGATTTCACGATGCAAACCCGGACACCAACATTCCAAACCCTGTGCTTATTCCATGCTACTTGTGTATATTTTGGCTCCCATTGAGGCAGAATATTCTCCCTGCCAGATGTGGAGTCCCTCCTCTGTTATCTGATCTCATAGAGACACCATACGACTTCCTGCTCAGTTGAGCAGGCAAAGATGTATAATTTTGATTTTATATGGCTATAACCAGCAATGTGCAGAACACATTAAAAGGAAAGAGGGGGGCTGCTCCTGTGGCCTAGTGGTTAGGTTCCATGTGCTCTGCTTCACCAGCCCAGGTTCAGTTGTCAGGTGCAGAACTACACCACTTGGTGGTGGCCATGCTGTGGTGGTGACCCACATACAAAATAGAAGAAGATTGGCATGGATGTTAGCTCAGGGCCAATCTTTCTCAGCAAAAAAAAAAAAAAAAAAACCAGAAAGAAAATTTTCATAAAAATCATTTAATAAAAACTCAGTTCAGAAAGAGTCAACTTTAAACTAGTAATAGATTTGATTACACCATGTGTGGTCCATAAATATTGGTCAAATAATGAAATGTTTTCTGCAACCCCCTCCCTCCAGTGACCAGCATAGAAATATGTGTGGGCAAACATCTACTAGAAATTGAATTAATGGAAGACAATGACAGCACAGTCTCCTGTTCTTGAGACTTCCTGACTTTTTTTGAGACTTTTGATGACTTAAATCTTCTCTCATTGTCTAATACTCTAAAGTACAACCTCTTTAGATTGATAACACAAGTTGTTCAAGAACTAACCAGCCCAAAGAACCACTCTTTCCTACACAGTGTCCATTCAACAAGTGTTTGTTGAATACCCGCTGTGGTCCTGGAGATGCATAAACGAAATGAACAAAAACTTCTGATGTTAAGTATGTTACATTCAAATAAAATGTATCACATATTAGATGAATAGGAGAGAGAACAATAAAAAGTCACGGCAAGGAGTAATAGGGTTTCATCAGCAGATGTGGTGGATCTGGTGTTCTAATTCTCCACGTGAGCCTCATGCTGAAAAGGGAGGAGAATCTGTACCTAAAAAGACAGTCAGGGCAACAAGCAACTGAAGAACTGTCTTTAGAATACAAAAGGACTGACATCTCAACATAGGCATATCATTACAGATAATTTACTACTTGCTACAGTGTGCATCACTACAAGTGGATTTAACAACTATTGAGTATTTCGTGTGTGCCAGATCCTCTGCTAAGTACTTTACATGTATTAACTCATTTAGTACTCACAAAATCCCAGGAGTACAGCACTACCCTTATCTTCATAGTATCTTGTAGGGCATTGAGGTATGAAGAAGCGAAATGTCTTGCCCAAGATAGACAGCTATGGAGGTGTAGAGAGGGGATTTTAACCAAGAAGCCCACTCAGGAACCCAAACTCCTAACCTCTACCACATAATCAGAGGGGTTTTTTTTTCTATGCATTTTCCACGACTTTCTTATAACTGAAAAGCCTTTCCTCTTAGTTCATCCATTGACAAAGGGGACTTAAGTAAATTCTTCAGCTACTCCTTTAGTGTTCTAGTTATCACAAAAATATTCCAATTACTTACCTATGAGACATTTCCATCCTCAAAGGATTGTGAATTTGTGATTTAACATTAGAAGCTTCTCTCTTCTCAAAGTCGCCTTCCTGTGTTGATCAGACAAATCTTGATCTTCCCGACTTGAAAAGATTAAGTAGGTATAAGCGTTTAATTGGAGAACATCAAAGGAGAAAGTTTCTGAAGACTGCCATTCTCTTAACACCAGACTGACTTTAGCTAGCAAGTCTGTTCTACTATTTTTAAAAGAAAAAAAACAAACCTCTTAGAAGAAACAAAGTGTTTTCTTTTTTGTTTTCCTTGTTTTTTCAAATATTTTTAAAACAGAGCATATGATTAAACTAGTCTGTGCCTTAGAAATGGAGATAAAGTTGCCATCACTAGGGAGTTCTGACTTTCTCTCCTTTCTGGAGAAATTGTCTTACATTCAAAATCTTTCATTTGAATATTTCATCTGGCATTCAGTACTAGTTATTTTATCTGTTACTTCTCTGACCCAAACACACCCTCCTCCCCCCACATGCACAGAACTTTTTTGAAAACTGTATTTTTAATTATCTGGGAGTAATATCTCTTGCTTTCATGAAAGACTTACACAGTTTTCATATAAAAGTAATTTACTGCACACTTTTCATGAGTGTATTTCTCAGCTCAGAAACTTCTTCTGGTCATTTCCTTTTTTAGGTAAAAAAAAAATGCTGACTTCTAACTTTAGCCCGTATTCAGTTGTTTAATTTTTTCAGTTATGTAAAATTGAATTATTAGCTCATTATTCCTGACCTGAATCTCTTCACCTTTAAATTTATGACTTTTTTTAAAAGAAGCAGATTTTAAAACTTATTTATATTGACATCTTTATAAACTCAAAGGAAGGTGCAGAAAATAGTACAGAGACGTGCATTCTCTTCACTCAGCTTCTGCCAATGGTAACTACCAAAAGAAGCAGAATATAACATTTCATATTATCCATCACTTTAATGCTCTAGACATTTGCTCCTGTTTCCTGACTTCGATGCAGGTTATAAATACAGTACCTGAGGACTTATGTGTGAATACAACATTGTAATAAGAAATATCTTTAAAGCTATCTAATTAAGATATGTCCTCCAGTTCCTCAAAATATAACCCTAATTAAGCTTCTGCAAGTTACAGACATGCAGGACTTTTAGACATACAAGACACTTTAAAAAGTGTAGCTATTTTATTCTGAAAAGTAGTTCCTACATCAATGTACTTCTTACTCAAGGAGAGAAACTGTTCACATCCGGCTTGGGCCAAGTAAACCTAATGTAGAGACCTCCATAGCTTGGAAAGGGTCTTTTGTGAGATTGATTCTATTCAGTACAGAATAGTTGAGGGCAATGCTTGAGACAGAAAAATAATGTAGAGAAAAATAAGATGGAGGGTAATTATGCACAGTTGTAACCAAAGAAATAACTAGAAGTTACCATGGAAAATGTGATTCAGCAATGCAGTTAAATTCAGAGATTTGTTTAAAAAGAAATAAAAAGAAACAAAACATAACTAGCGTTGGTTAGTGAGAGTGGCAAGGCAGTTTGCATCATCGTTCCAGCAATTTCTTTCTTGGTCCAAAAGAGTTCTGGTTTGCTGGCTCTGAGCTCTAGCTCTGAATGTGGGCAACCTTACCTTCTCTGTTTATTAGCTGTGAGAATTTGGGAAAGTCATTTAACTTCTCTGTGTTTTATTGTTCTCATCTGGAAAATGGGACCTGACTTTGGAACTTAGTTTCATGGGTGTATACTTATCTCTTAACTTATCAAGCTGGATACAGTAAATATGTATAGGTTTCCCATATATTAACAATACCAAAATAAAATGATTTTTAGAAAAGGACCTTATGCATAGATTTGTTGTCAGCATAAAGTGGCACAGTGAAAAATGTATTCAGTGTAATTTCTGATATGCAATAAGCTCCTAATAAATGTAGTTTTTCTTAACATCAGCCTCAACATCTTGTTTTTTTTTTGTTGTTGTTGTTTTTTTGTGAGGAAGACCAGCCCTGAGCTAACATCCATTGCTAATCTTCTCTTTTTGCTGAGGAAGACTGGCCCTGGGCTAACATCTGTGCCCATCTTCCTCTACTTTATATGGGACGCCGCCACAGCATGGCTGACAGGCAGTGAGTCGGCGGGCGCCCGGGATCCGAACTCGAGAACCCCGGGCTGCCAAGCGCAGACTAAACCGCTGCGCCACCGGGCCGGCCCTCTAAACATCTTTTAAAGCAATGCTACTTCTAATTTGGATTTTGGTCCCAAGGGGCCCTTGAAAGTGACTCTAAGAGGATTTTGGTTGATGTGGATTTGTTTAAATGAAAGTGATGACACAATATGTATGTTTAAATTCCATAATGTCTCACAAGAAAACAAGTCATAAATTTATACCTGAGTGAGATGACCAGGAAGCAGGGCACAGTAGTTGTGAGCTGGGCTGTGACAGTTCCCCTGGGGTGTTGGTAGAGTCCCTTCGTCCTGGCTTCACCATCTTCCTCCAAAACAGGCCGTCCAGCGTCTTCTCCCACATCCATTCTTTCGCTCACAAGCAAGGCTCCTCTTACTCTGGGTTTTATAGTGTAGCTGTGAACTGATATTGAGGAAAGGGTTGGTGCCCAGGGCATTTTAAATCTATATTGAATTATCCAAATTACCCGCAAATCTGAGACCATATTTCTGTTTGTATTTTTTATATTCCGTTCTTTGGTAGCAGTTAAATCACTTCCTCTAGTTTCAAATGTGCACGAATTTCGTATCTACTTGGAAAGAGTTGTTGAAATTTTCCAATGATCACATTGAAGTACTTGTTTTCAACTTTAATTTGAAAAATAAAATCAGATAGGCAAAACATTGAAGTGAAGACTGTAATAAATCCCATAGGCCTATTACCCTGAATCAATTTTTTTCAAAATTTTGTTTCATTTGATTCAAGTATTTAATTTTTCTTTTATTTACTTTTTGATAATGTATTTTAAATACATTACATTTTTGATCATGTATTTAAATACACTTTGTATACAAATACAAATGTATACAAATTGTATACAAATGTTGCATTGGATACAAATACAATCCAAATACAAAGTACATGCATTTTAATATATTAAACACAGATTTAATTACATTTAAATATAGATATAAGTTCCTCTACTTCTACACACATCAACATGCATCTCTAAAATTTGGACATTTTCTTACATTATTAGAATGTAATTATTAAATTAATAAAATTTAACAAGAATTCCTTGTTGCTCATCCCATAATAATATTTTTTCAGATTGCAAATATTATGCTGCTTTAACATTGGTTTGTTTGAATCTAGATGCAAATAAGTCTACCACAATACTAAACTATTTTTTTTAATGAAAGAACTTGAACATAAACAAGATACTAATAGAAAATGGGGAATACCCACATGGACGAGAGGGTTTCTATAAGTTACACAGATTTGCAATGGAAGGAACTCAGACTGTAATATGGAACTCAGCCAGAAGGGGGAGTAAGCACCAAAGAGCTTTCTCTTGACCATTTCTACCAGCGTGCTATTCACTCAATTTGGGAGGGAAATAAAATATCTGTGGGAGATAAAGCTCTCAAGAACTTAATGTCATAATTCCTGTTGGTTTAAATAAAGAAAAATAACCAAATGAGAGTAAGAACATAGAAAATAAAAGAAATGAATATCCATCAGCAAGACAGTTGTTCATATTTGGGCCTACTAAATTTGTTGGGCATTGTGCAAAGACTCTGAAAAGGAAACTAAAACAAAATTGAAAATATAATGTTCAGTCAAAGGATATATCATTGACCACATTGTGCTTTAGCAATTATGTTTGAAAGTGATGAAGTAATATACAACCCCCTCTTATCATTCACACTTGTGCCCTGTATATTTAAGAAAGTAAAACAAAATTGTTTAGAAGTGTAAATAATGCATAGCAACAATTACCTTAACTCTAGGTGTTTTATTCATTCAGTGGACAATTATGAAGCTCTGAATACTTGCCAGGCACTGGGTGAGGCATTCTAAGGAAACTAAAAAGTAAATAAGATTACTTTTCCAATATAAATAATACTTAAGTATTTGAAGTATGGAGAGGGGTTGTCTTGTACTTTTTGATACTGAGATGCTGGGCCATGCACTGCTGAACTTCTGCCAGAGTTTTCTCTTTTATAAAGTTGAGAAAGTTGTATTTCCATGTAAACAGATGTGGTTAGAATGTACACACTTTTTGCAAAAATACAAAATCACCCTGAAAAGATACCCTAGAAAGTTAACAAGTTGGTTAATGCAAGTATTATCACATGAAGAAATTATTTAAATAAATATTTAAGTAAAAATGAAAAATGTTTATTATATGAAGAACATTTAATGATCATAGGCATGTCAATGTCCCATGTATTTTGGGAAACATAATCTTCACCAGGACCGTGCAAACATAATGTTATTAATTTAAATTATACCACATGTGGTGATGTATAGATAAAATTAAATTTCTGCTATTTTCATCATTTTAAAATTATAGTTACTTTAAGGTTTTGAACACTCTTTGACCACCTCTTAAGGACTAATTTATTGTTTGCTCCATCATTTCCAGAATTAACCAAAGCATTTTGAAAGTTAGTAGAAAAAAGTATTTAGAAAATATAGTTTTAAATGAGAGTATTGTTTTTACCTTATCAAGTTACTAACTTCTGTAACTCTTGTGAAAAGAAAAAGTCATGTTCATCAAAATCCAAATGATTGTTAAATCACTTACTTGCCAGAACAAAAAAAGAAACAATTCTGTTAAGATATTTGTCTAAGTTTCTGAGATTTTTTTCAAAAGTTGATCTAGTTTTTGTTTTCGAATCTCAGACAGTGAAACCTGGCATACTTTCTAGGTTGACTGACATTTGAAATTCTAAAACCTTTCTGTTAACAACACGTTTTGAGAATATGCAGCAATACAAATTGTTCTAAACAATCATGTTGTAACCAACAGGGACAGGAGTATTATACTGAGACAGTTATCATAAATGACGTATAATTTGTCAGAGCAGAGCAAATGCTGATGGTATTCAAGTCGAGATCTGCAACTCCTTAAAGAAGAGTGTCAGTGCTGCGAATGTCTGTATTTTGGGTTATGTTTTGCTTGCTAATAACTCATTACAACCTACCCGAAACCTAGTTATACGACTAGAAGGAACTTTGATTCTATCTGGTTCTATTCAAAGAAGTGAGAATAATCAGGCATAGAACATTACGCAGAGAACAAGATATTGCTGCAGTACATTCTTTTCTCCAATAGGGCAATTGCTATGCATTATACAGAGAGAAGGTGATCAATAAATATTTATGGTAAGGTCCATGAGAATCAGAATTTGCTTTTGTTCAGTGTCGAATCCCTTGTGGCTAGAATAGTATCTGGTATCTACTGAAGTGTTGTATCAACATTTCTTGAAATGGATGAATTTGGGGGTAAATGAATAAGTTGTCAGTAGTTGAGATGGAGGAAATTCAAGCTTGTTGAAATATCTTTCGGTGACAAAACTGCCAGAATTGTTGATGGATATTTGGAGGAGAAAGATAAATAAAAAGGAATTCAAGAAAATTCCTAACGCATGATTTTTGTGACTAGGTTGATAGGCACATTTACTGAAAGGGAGAATAGTTTGGGGTAGAGGTTAATGTGTTTGATTAAAAAAAAGTGACATCCAAGTGCAAACAATAATTATGAAGTAACATATGCCAATTCAGGGCTCAAAGGCAAGGTTTTGATTGACACTATAAACTTGAGTTTAATGCCTAAAAATGGTAGGTGCATCCAAAAGGATTGATGGAATCTCCTAATAGAGTGAGTGAGCAAAGATAAAGAGAAAACTCTCCATACTGAGAGCTTGGATGTAGTCGAACTGAGAAAAGGAGACTGAGGAGGAACAGCCAGGAGGAAAAATTCCAGACCCACCTCCAACATTCTAGGCCTCCTTAATGGTTCTCTACATCTAGCCCCATATCTAGGAGATAAAACAGATAGTGACAATTCAGAGGAGGATGTCTGCCACAAAGTCCTCTCACTAAATTAAAACAAATGTAAATGCATCATTAACAAAGCTTTCAAGTATTCTTGAAGCTTTGATGTTAACTACAGGGATTTGAAATGGAAATAGAGCATCTTCCAGCCATTTCCACAGAATCCACCACAGTAAAGATTTCCTCCTCCCGGAGGCCTTTGCATCCAAAATACCCTCCAACAGGGGAGTTTTGTACCTTGCCAGGTCCTATTGCCCAGCCTATGTTCTTTTCTATAACAGAATTAATTACAGGCCCTGAGGCATGCCGCCTTCTGTCAAATACTTTCACACTAAGAGTCAGAATCACCACTGGAGCTGGAAAACGTTGCGCCTCAGTTTCCACATCTGTAAAATAGGGCTCATTTATCGGACCTTGCAGAATTCTGCGAGGTTTAAAATATCTAGCATAATACTCAGTACTTCACAGGATCTCAATAAATGCTATTCCAATAATGCATATCTTTAAGTTTTTAAGTTTGCACGTTACATGGTTAAAATAAAATAACAATTGTCTTCAGGAGTAAGACATGATTTCTTCAAAAGGATCTAATGTCTTATAATGTTTTCGAAACTTAAGATAGTTTTTCAGTTGAGTATACCTACTTTGAAATAAAATTTGGAAGTCTCTCCTATAATTTGATAATCTTAGAAACTAAATTTGTAGAATTTATCTAAAAAAAAGTGTTTTATGTAGGGTTTTCAATGGCATGGGGTATTAGACCTCTGCATTTGATATTTATCTTCCAAGTATAAAGATAAACATGAATAAAACTACTCAGAATATTCCGGTGCTACATGTGAGATAACTATCTAGAGATTGAATCAAGATTGTGGAAATTCTTTATTTAGGGAAGCTAAGCTAAGAAAGATCATTAAATTTTCTTCATCAGAATTACTTAACTGAAGTTGTCTGTGGAAAGAATTCAAGAGGTCCATAAACTTGAAAGGGGGAGAAAGTTACAATTTTAATTTCACTAACATTTAACTAAAATGTAGGCTCCCTTTTGATTGTGTAGACAGCAAATCACAGAAGTATGAGCAGTAACTTTGTATGTTTCCCGTAAACATAATAGGTATTTTCATATCATTGTATAGATATTTTGAAATGTTTATAGTCATCAGTGCTATTCCAGGCTATGTATTTAATTTGAAACTTCATTCAGCAAATTGTCGGTGACAATTTCTGCTTTGAAAATTAAAGACCAAAAATTACATAGGTTAGTTGCATGTCTATTTGTAGGCAAAGATTTTGTGCTAAGAGGCTTAACTATTTTAGCTCTCAGATCGCATGTCACAAACACAGGAAAACTTCTCAGATGCGATGCCCTAGCCAGTACTCCACCACCAAGCACCTCCGGGTCAAGCTTGTCCTGTGCTGTCAGAGAACCATAACTCCACCTCAGCTCGAAATTACATACCTATTACCATGACTCTCTGTCCCTCACCCCTACTGGATTATCAAAGTCCTATGGGGCAGAAACAGTGCAGAATTGTGCTCTATACTGTATGTCAGAATATAGTGCAGTGTCAGGAAAAAAATAAACAGATATGCAATTTGAAGTATTAAATACATTTGGTAGATTAGAGAATAATTCATTGCTTAACCGCCCCCATCCCCAAAGCGAAAAAAAGAAGCAAATAAAAGGATAACATTCACTTCTTCAAAATGGACCAAAACATATTCAGGAAAATTCACTAAGGAAGAAAAAATATATATATATATATCTATATAAATATAATATCAATAGTGGAAATGAAGAAAAATTTTACAGAGTCAATAGTTTTTCCTCCTCTTGAAGGAATCGTCACGGTGTCAAAGCACAGGCCATCCAATCAGCGTTTCTCCACTGTATAACCCAGACCCCCTTGGATTGACATAAACATCAAATATTCTCCCACTCCCAGTTGAAAATCATCAATTTCCATAAGTTCAAGTCCATCTTTCAAGTATATCTACCAGCCAAGAAGATTTTAATACTGTTATTTTGTATGGAAACAATTTCATTTTTTACTCTCCAAATATACCTTATAAACCTGGATGAGAATGTGAACATCTCCATTACTCCTCATCCCCCACTAACTGCGACGAGGCCCTCATCTTGCAGTCCTGCTCTAAAAAGACAGAGGCAAGATCTTGGTAATGGTGAACAGATGAAGGATCTTAACAGGGTTCACAAGGCGGGAAATAAGAAAAGACTAACAAAGAAAGACATTTATCTTCTCCAGGTTTTATTCTTCATAACTATAAATGAAGGAGTTAGGCAAATGATCTTAACAAGCATTTCCTGGTTGTAAAATTGTGTTATTAGGTGAAGCTGTGGTTTGACATTGTTTAGCATAAAGAATAGAAAAGATAGAGACCTACTATCAGTTTAACAGGAGATGGTATGGCACTGTTCTTCTCTAAATAAAAGATTTTTCATATATATATATAATATATAAATTGTTACAAGGTAATTGAAATTATACATGAGAGACATTACACAGTATTTGGACTTTTAAAATGCTGAAAAGTATGACCAACACACATTTAGATCTTTCTGTTTGGCCATCCTGAAAAACAAGAAAGACAACTATGTCTGGCCTAGATGTAATTCTAACTAAAAACTGAGATGGAGCATATTGTCTCAAAACCCATGGAGTATTGCAGAATTTAAGAAGTATGGAGCTTTATATCCAAACTTTCAGCCTTGCTATAAAAGCTGAAAAATAAAAAAAAATCAAAGGAGATGGAACTTATGTTTCCTACTCACAACAGTGAAGATACAGGTTCAAGTTGAACTGAAGAATTATGAGCTAGATAGGAAATTGGTCCTTGAGTTTCTAGTCCATACACTTGGATTTTAATCTTCGTAAATCCCTCAGCATTTGGAATCTTATTATTAGGAGAATTTAATTTTAGATAGTAACTATGAAGACCTCTCTCATTGAATGGAGCCTACATTTCTCTTGTGATTTAAGAAAAAAGTGCATCAAGGGGCCGCCTGGTGGCGCAGCGGTTTAGTCCGCGCTTGGCAGCCCGGGGTTCGCGAGTTCGGATCCCAAGCGCCCGCCGACACACTGCCTGTCAGCCACGCCGTGGCGGCGCCCCATATAACGTAGAGGAAGATGGGCACGGATGTTAGCCCAGGGCCAGTCTTCCTCAGCAAAAAGGGGAGGATTGGCAACAGATGTTAGCTCAGGGCTGGTCTTCCCCACAAAAAAAAAAAAAAAAAAAAAAAAGAAAAAAGTGCATCCTTTGTCTTTTATTTTTCTTACAACAATTTTTTCAATAAAAATATTTCACCCAATTGTGATTCACCAATTGTCTTACTCTTCTTTCATATCCTGGATTTGCTTTTATGAAGAAGTTCACATAATGCCTCAGCATTTTTACTAATTGTTCCTGCTTCTTTAGTTTTAGCAAGTGTTCTATTTATAGCAGTATGCATTATGCTAATACCATGTTAAGTTTTATAGGACTTAAGCAGAGAATGCTAGGAAAGAGGTGGGTTTTTGTTGTCGTTTTTGCTATCTTAAGGATCAATTCTCTATCATATGCATGTAAATTAGAGAAACATGACACTCCTTTTAGTTCTTCATGGTTTGACCCAAGTATAACTGTGATATGATCATCATAAATTTTAAGAGAATCTATATTCAAGGTGGTCATGAAATATTATAAACACCTTGATATGTTACCTTTTCGGGGGGAGTGGTTTTGAAAAACACAGCTCTCATTATTTGACAACTATGAAATGGGAATTGAACGGATTTCCTTAACATTATTCCAATCTTAGTTTAAAACATTAAATAGCTTTGACTCATATTTTCCTGGCTTCATCCTATTATGTTTGAGGTCTCTTTTCCCTGCTGGATAAGCTTCACCAGCAGCATCTTATCTAAGTCACTCACCGTGGGTCTAGAATACTCAAGACAATACTCAAAACACAACAAGCTCTCTATCTATTTGTTGCCTGATGTTCTGAATGGACAGAATTATTACACAAGGTGAGACAGAAGGACAGAACTTATTCCACCTTGTAACTGACTATTGTTACGTGAGCTCTCCAATATACATATATATTTTTTTTGGGGGGGGGGCGGGAGGAAGACCAGCCCTGAGCTAACATCCGTTGCCAATCCTCCTCTTTTTGCTGAGGAAGACTGGCCCTGGGCTAACATCCATGCCCATCTTCCTCTACTTTATATAGGACACTGCCATGGCATGGCTGACAAGCAGTGCGTGGGCAGGCGCCAGGATCCGAACCCGTGAACCCCAGGCTGCCAAGCATGAAATAAACCACTGTGCCACCGGGCGGCCACCGCTCTAATATTTAATATTCAGTAATGTTTTCACTAAACTTTTACTAAGCCACTTGGTTAGCAAGGACAATTCTAGGAAAGTAGAGGGTGTATATTTTTTTAATGAAATGAGACATGGTCACTGAAAATGAAATTGCTATAATGTTCAGAATGGGAATTGATTTCATATTTCAAATTACATACAGATTTGCTTGTTTAAAACTGACCAAATTGTGTTTAGTCAGATGATTATCTTTTGAAATCTGTTTTTCTCCTACTTTGCCAAAAACAATGAATAACTTAATTAATCTTTATACTGATGGTTCAAGATCTGCCATGGATTTGAGTATCTGCTCTTTGAAGAGAGCAAATTTTATTGCATTTAAAAAGATAACAGTTTTTGTGTTATCGTTTAACACGTCCGCCCTTCTGTTTTAGCAAACATACCATTAATGAATAAAATAAAATCAACACAGCTTGTATTATTAAATGTACATTTTGTAAACATTTCTAAGAAGCTTACTTCTAGCAAATTTATTTCATTTTCTGCTATGGAAATTATTCCCCTCAGTGCTAAAAATCCTCAGCTGTGCTCTTTCTTTCTCAACAATAATAACTTCACATTACTAATGAGATTATTTCTTAACTTCTTTTTAATTTTTACTTCAAATCCAATTTTCCTATTAACATATCGTGGCCACACTTTTCTTTGGTCATTTTACCTGCTTGAAGTTATCCCCCTTCTCTGCCTTAAAGCAGAAATCTTCAGTGTTTGAACAGCCCTGCTCCCTATGTGATGTCAGCTCCTGCTTTATGCCCACAACCAGCACATTTCTTTAGAGATTTGGAGGCAAGAGGAAGGAGAAAGAGAGAGGAATTGGGGGTCCACAGTGAAATCTCACTGCAACTCTTTTATCAGTGTAAAGCTTTGGTGAAAATCTATCCAGCCTGCATTTGAATTCCAGTTCTACCACTTAGCAAATGCATTAATCTGGGAAGAATAACTGATGTTTTAGAATTCAGGTTCTTCGTCTGCAGAATAGATAAAAATGAGAGTGCCTACCTCAAAGTGTTGATCCAAAGATTAAATGAGTTCACATACGTAAAGCCCTTAGAAGAGAGCCTGGCATATAGGGATTACTCTGTGAGTATTTGTTATTATTTTTGTTGTTAGTATAGTTATTTAGTCTTCTCTGAAAATAAGAGGGCAGTGTCTGACTTATCTATAATATCAAAAAGGGAAAACAGATAGGAACCTTATTGAAGGTACTTTAGTCTTGTGATTGGTTGTTATTTATTCTCCTTCAACAGAACTGTGGAAAAGATGAGGATACTTTGAAATACTGTGCTCAAGAACTATTGCCATATGTTGTTAATCCATCTGTTTCCATGTGAAAGAAGCTCTTACTTTATGGCAGAGATGAAGACCTTTGCCCACTTGGGTTGTCTTATGAGCATCTTCCAACAATTACTTAAAATATCCAATAAAAAACATTCATGGAACTACAGCAGAGTATTATTCCTTTAAAATATATGTCATAAATTTTTAATGTTTCTCATATAGATTTATACGAGAAATTCAGTCTTATGTTGCCAGTGCAAAAGATTTCACTTTTTTCCCTAAACAAGTGAATGTAGTTGTTCAGGTGAATTCTGTAATTCTGTTAGTTTTATCTGTTTAGACAAACACCTGCTTAAAATAACCAATATCTTATTACTATTTTAGAGAGGTGAAATGTTATCATGGGATATTTTAGTGACTTTTTAATCCAAAAATTTTAAAAAAGATACATGATAGAATCATCTAATTACCAATTTAGATCTAAAGGAAATAATGTCAAAGCAAGGTGTCATTGCAATGTAAGAGGTTATGGCATCTTTTCCCTACACACACTGCATACTCATCTTACTTCAGGAATCCTGTGTAATTTCATCCATATAGTAAAAGTTATTGCTTCAGTAATTTCTGAAGGCTATGTCATTTTTAGATTATGCATATTGTCAAAATATTTAAGGATTTAGGTGTGTAATTCCCTTTGATGAAGAATGTTTAAAATCTAATTTAACATAATCCTGATATTTAGAAAATTTTAAATGTTATAATGTCTAATTCATGTACTAACCACAGCCTAGCCTACTCAATTTATCACATTAAGCAGTTTTGGAGAATTGAGTTGTATATGACATGACTTGTCAAATTTCCACTAGAAAAAGATTAAAAAAATGTACTTCATTCTGGGAATCTAGATGGCTGCTAAGTCCTGCCATCCTTGTTTCAAGAAATTAAAAATGAAAACAAAAGGATTACATTGTGGATAGGATATGGGATGGGAGAGAAGGAGGGAAGAAGAGATGACTTCAAACTTTTTAGTCTGAGCAAAGTGAAGGATGGAGTTGCCACTAACTGAGACTGGAAAGAGTGAGTGAGGAGTAGGTTGGCAGGCAGAGTGATAGGAATTGCTCACTTTAGGACATATTAAATCTGAGGTTTATGAGACATCCAAGCAGAAGTGTCAGTAGGCAGTTGAGACACACAATTCTGGAGTTCATCAGAGATGTCTAGGATGGAGGAATAGACTCAGGAGTCATTTAAAGCCAAGAAACTGGATTGGACCAGCTAGTGGTGAGGATAAATAGAAAAGAGGAATGCAAGTGATAAGGAGGGACCAGGTGGTCAAAATGCTGAAGAATAACTGGATGTGCCTTTGGGAAGGAGGTTGAGGAGTGGATCACGTTAGATTGAGCCTTCAGAGAAGGTCTTCCTCTGGAAAGCTGAAAGATGTGAACGGTCAGCCATGGGAAAAGAACAGAGATGTACGAGAAAAGAAGAAAAGAATGAAGGTCCAGGCTAAGAACACCAGATACAAAGGCCTGCAGATGGAAAGAGCTCAGTCAGATAGAACACTCACTTCTCTTCTATTTGAGCCCATTATCCGAGCCTGATTCCTCTTCCTGCACATTTTAAATCAGTAATGCCATTGCCCATTCTTCTACTCTATGCAATTTCTCTTCTGATCTTTTTTTCTCTCTCTTAGAAACTTCCACCCTGTTGGTAATAAAATCCTTCAGCTACGTGGCAGTTCACACCCACAGGCTACATCTTGTCACTGGGCCACATTATGCAACTGTTACATTCCTTGGGGACTCTGAGCCATCTTTGATTGACAGCATAAAGTCCTGCATTTGACTAGATCACACACACATGCCCCCCTTAGATTCTGAGATGGTTCCATATAGATCATACAAACATTACACAACAAACTTCACTCCAATGACTTGTTAGATATGACCAAAAATCCAGGATCAGAAACCATTTTAGAAATTGCATGTCCCTTTACAAATCTCTGAATTTTGACTAATTTCTCAGAGACATCTGAGAAATTAGAAGACACTTCTTTACGTTGATCTTTATTATTTCTATTTTAACCCACCACAATCACACAAAATATATTATCAGGAAGTAAATATGTCACAGAATGTTTTCACGTAAGCATGTGCAAATTGGATAAATGATATTGCTCGATGAAAAACTTACAATAATACTCAAAATCTCAGGGGTCAAATCATAAAAATATAAAGACATAATTTCCAAGTTCGTGTGACATATACTATGGGTTATATTTGATGAAAATTTCTTATTCACATTTTTATCTCCTTCCTCCTGTTGAAATAACTGTTAGAAGTAATCCCCCAGTCATGTTATTGCTCCAGAGATTTTTATATAAGAACAAGCACAAGTGTGTGTGTGTGTGTGTGTGTGTATATGTACATACATACTTGTGTGTGTGTGTAATATATATAACTTTATTTTGCATATATTAAATAGCTATGTCTGCATTCTCAATTTTGTTATTCTGGGATACAATATAACAATCAAAAGAATAAAATGAGAGTGTATGTTTTCACAACTTAGAAACCCAGGAATAAAGACATAAGGTAGGAAGAAAATTTTCTCCTGTTTCAACTAGAACCATAGATGACAAATTCCTGTGTGTAGAAATATAATCATCTGTGATTTTTCCATTGGAGCTCAGTTTATATGACCAATTAAACCTGTAGGGACTGTTGCACTTTTATATTAGGTTGACATACAAAAACCCAATTTGGAAATTCAACTAGCACTTTTCCAAAATAAAATAGTAAGCCTTGTTAGCCTGACCCTAGCAGCTGTAACCCATTACAGTATCTCTTGACCACAGTGAGTGAAACTTCAGTAAGTCCTTTATCTATTGACCACATCTAGAAAAGCAACGGTCTTTAGTTAACAATTTTTTTTCTCAATAAAATCCAATTGCTAGAAGGAAATAAATCCTGACAGAAATAGTATTCACATTTTCACCCTTATTATAGGCTTCAGAAATACCCAGAAAATAATCCACTTTATGGACTCTTCTTGAAAATGATTACTTGCTGTATTGTGAGCAACGTCTCTCCTCCCCAAAACACTTGGACCCCCGTCTCCATCTTTTGATTTCCTCATGTAATCATAGTCTGATCTTCCTGAAACTGGAGAGTGAGAAGCTTCTTCCTACTTTCAAACAAAACACAGATCTAGACCTGAAAGGCATTTAAAATAATTTTCTTTAAATAAAGTCCCAAAGCTGGCTTTCCTATGTTCAATCTCACACTGTTCAAAAAAAATTATGTCTCTCTTGCCCCAAATAATTGAAAAAAAATTTTAAACAGTTTACAATTTCCTTCATTATTGGAATAGCTATCTCATTCATGTTATCGATATGTCCAACGTAAACTAAATCTTCCTAAATTACCCTCTCATATTTGAAGGAACAAGCCTAATATTGTTTCTCATATTCAGACACGTACTCCTTGCAGTTGTGCATTCAGATGTGCACATATTAAAGTTATTACAGAGGTGCAAGGCTTTTTTTTTCCCCAAAATGAGCAATGTATTTCCTTAATGAAGAATTTCCTGAACAAATTTAGCCAGTTTAAAAACCTATAGAAATCTATTCTTTCTTTTGTTCAAACCGTCTCCATTCCAGGGTAGACAATCGGTTTTCTGGCAAGTGCTCTGTCACCAGGTCCTGCTGAATATAACAGAACCATTAGCTCACAGTCACTTCACTTTTCCAATTTTCTCAAGTTTAGAGATACCCCACCTCACAGGCACGGAGGGATGCACCTTCTTTCCCCATGAAAAGATGAACTGAAGGCAATGCTAACAGCAGGAGACCATTAGGCAAATACCGGCCCTGTATGGCTATTCCAAAGCTTTTTGTTTGCTGAGTTATTAGGCATTAAAATCAGACTTCTGTGAGTTTATCGTCATTCCTCAACTCCTATCATGAGGCTGTTTTCAGACATCTCTTGCCACTTGAAACGAATAACCCAGAGTGAGGTTTGCATGAGGCCTTGGAGGGAGGAGAGGAGGATATTTCTCTTCCATTCTGTTATAGGGCCAGCTGTTATTTATTTGGTCTGCAGTAAATTCTTCCCATCTCTGTAGTGAGTGCATTCTACTTGTAAGTTTGCTTCTCTTGCAAAAGTCTTAAGGGGTCACTAAAAACTCACAGTTTATCATTATCCAGAAACACCTACTTCAGGCATTACATATTAGTTATTTTTAACCTTAATGGCAGACTAACACTGGGGGGATCTGGAGGAAATAATGCAAAAATTTTATAGCTCTTAAAAAAAATGACAGCCTGAATATGTCTTGGATTTGAGAATTTTTCAATCTGCCTTTATTCTCAGAGATAATTTCCAAACATGGAATTAAATGGATCAGCTGAGACACAGAATAAGCTTCTATGGAGATTGGTTATGAAACTCATGTAGAGTCTAATCATTCTTTCTAATACTCATTTTTTCCACCCACTAAATCATTACCTTCATTAACAGTGATTGAAACTAAGCCTCAAAGCTGGCAGAGTTGGATGAGTTCTCACATCTTTCTAATGACTATAGTCTAAAGCACCCTTTTGGGAAAATGAGCTTCCCTTTGAGCCTGTGGACATAGAGAACAGAGACAGCTAAAGATGACTCACAGTTTATGTGGATAGAAAATAGAGAAAAAGCTCAAACCCAGTATGAGGTTTTCCAAATTCAGTCTTAAAATATGCAAAACCTAACACACATTTATTTGTAGAGCCTAATTTTCCAACTGAAAATCAATTTATATGTTCAGGGTTATCAGAAAGCATGATATAGTAGGTGAAAATGTGAATAATCATTCACTTCTTTGGACTGAAGTGAGATCCCATATGTAGCTCAGAAATTAATCACCAGTTTATTTAAGAGATCCCTGACAAGTCTTGAGTGCAGTGACAAAAGTGACTTCTAAACTTTTTAATAAGTTATGGGAAAATATCCACCTGTCCTGTAATGTAATATTATATGTGATTCTATTCAGAAACTACATTTCTAATGATAGAACACAATTCCAGGAGAATTTGTCAACTGCTGGCTCAAAGGGACTATTTTGGAGTGGCAATAATCATAAATTGACCTTTCAATCTTTAAGTAATAAGTATCTTAAAAATAAGATAGAAGAATTTGCTTCCTAATAAGTATTTCCTTAAACAATTGAGCTACCCTGATTACCTCTCTACTTGGGGTCTCAACAGCCGATTTAATGTAGTGGTTATCCAATAGTGACAAGTGAACTTAGAACTGGCAATCACAACTGGAAGAAAGAGGAGTCCAAAAAATAAACACATCAAAGGGGCAGAAGAAACAATATAAAAGGGGCAGAAATGAAGTAATTATAAGGAGATTCTAGAAATTTTGTCTAATTGAATGTATGCCTATTTTATCTTTAAATGCCCGAGTACCTACAAAGGATTGAAAATAACATGGCTATTAGAAAAAAAGTGTGGCATGATATTTAAAATAGAATTCTTTGTTTTTCTTATCCTTTGTATCTTGCACTTAAGAACTAATTTCTAGAAGCTATATCTCAGTAAGAGTGAACAGCTTCTCTGAGATTTTCTCATATGACTATCCCTCATCATAATTCCAGCCTGCTGAATTGATCAGGCTGGGAAAGCAGATGTGAGAGAAAATTCTAGGATGTGTTTTCTCTTTCAAATGAAATGCTAATTTGGAAATATTACTGTTTGACCCAATTGATGCCATAGCTGTAGGGATTAAACAGAAGTTTGTCAAGGGCTAGAGAATTTACTACTAAGTCTTCTCATTTGCCAGTTCCATTATACCAGTTTAAGGAAGTGAAGAAATCTGTATCATTCCAAGATTTGTATTCAAACAAATTGCAAATAAAATAGTTTTTAATGTTTATTGTAGTTGGAATGTTTGCTTGGTTTTTAATTGTAATCTTGCAGCCCAAATAGCAAAATATAAAGCAATGTTGTCCAGTTTCTGTTTCTTTTAGATGGCATAATTTTCACAGCTCCATCTAGCTCAGAGGAACTGAGCAGAACATCCTAGGAAGAGAATTACAGAGGGTGATGGTCAGAAAAATGGGGAGCTTTAGAACCAAATATTGAGAGGCAAATTGTAAAGAGGAAGTTGGAGTGTGATCTGGACAGAAAGGAGACCTGCATGAGCGATGGTAGCAGAGAAAATTCCAGGGTGGTTTGATTGTATTTTTCCCCAAGCTTGGTTTTTGCCACAAAATTAGGGCCTTAAAGAACAGTAAGAAATAAGGCAAGATGAAGAGAGATAAAAAAAGAAAAATAGGAGTGGAGAGAAGACAGCAAAAATAAAAGAGGAGATACGGATGATTAATCTTGCTCTTCAATCAAGCTAGAGACAGAAAAAGGCTTCACAGGAAAAGGGCAGGTGCATAACTTCTAAGATTAGGTGAGGACAGCCACAGGACCATGTTGAAGAGGTGGCTTTTGTAACCATCTGATGGTCAAGAGGTGGGAACAGTTGCAAAGCAGGAGATCCATGGAGGAAATAAATGGTGTGTGTGGAGGGGAGGAAAAGAGTGGATTTCCAGAGAGGAAAGAACTTTTGATGAAGAAAGGAGGAGGGGGGAACTCTGAGGTCCAGCATGGAAAATGAGGACACACATGAAGACACAGAGAGCTTATTGATGTTAGGCAATGTAACTCACTCCAGATGGCAGGGTTTTTATTTTAGGTATAAGTAGGTATTTAGAAGTCATATTCTTTGATGAGAAAGTAGATATATGTTCATGGAACAATTTTTAGTTCAAGGATTAGATTTAGGTGACATATATTTATCATCTATGAACAAAACACCTAAATCCACATCCACAGTGTCTTTCTGATACAATAAGTGTTACTTAGAGGACATTTTTCTTTCCCTCAGGGGAGAAGAAGTTTGGTTTAAGTTAATGAGTTAATGACTATGAAGCTTATTCTTGGTAATTACAAAGTCATAGTTTTAGGGGATGTTATTTAATTTAAAAGCATATGGACCAAGACAGACTTATGGAACATGGAAGAAGGACAAGCTGTGCCACTATGTGATCAGAAAGCAGTCCACAGCTAAGCATACTCTCTTAAGATGGGAAACTTAATTTTCAAATATCTAGGGAGCCAACCACAGTTTACAGACAAAATCTAAAATATGTGAGAAATGACGGAGGGAGAGGCAGCCCTATCTGCAAGATGGCCACGGAAGCACACATGCATTAGAATTTTAAAGTAACTGCCAAAAAAATAAGAGCTAATGGTGGTTATCCTAGGGCACAGAATGGGTAATGACAACTTTCCTTTCACTGTAAATGCTCTAACTGTGTGAAGTGCTTCGGTTTAATAAAATGACCATGGGAAAGCACTCCAAAGTTACGGAGTAAATCCACCAGTTTCAAGGGAAAAAAAAAAATCTCTTACCATCTACAGAATCAAATAATGAAGGCCAGAAAACAGATGAAAGTGAATAAGGAGTGAAAAATGAAAAACTTGAGAAATGTTCCTATAGATAGCTAAAGGAAGGAGAGAATGTCAAGTAAAGGTAAAATTTAAGCCTGAACCTGGAGACTTCAATTCATTTGACAGGAAAGGAAGGTGAGGCAGACAGCGGTGCATGTGGGGGGCGCTGAGGAGCTGCAGGGAGGTGATCTTGGGTAACTTTTCCAAGAGTAAGAGAGAAAGAGGGTGAAAATAGGCACACATGATGAAATGCCAAGCCAAAGATAAATAAAAATTGTTTAATGCCAGATGTCACAACCAAAGGAGTGTGAATAGCATGATAAATAGCTGAGAGAGGAAAGAGCTCTTTGAAAATTAACACTGAGGCTTTGGGGACAGTTCTGCTCCCAAAACAATTCAAAGAGCAGACTTTTCAGACAGAAAAATTTAGGTTCAAATTCTAAACTTTTGTTTATCTGTTGCTTGAAATTGGGAAAGGGCCTTCACTTTTCTCCATCTTAGTTTTTTTTTATGGGTAAAATGGAGATCACTGTGTCTGCACTAAGAAATTCTTGCCACATATTGTCTTCTAGTTGTTTGCAATGATTAAGTTCATGAATGTGTCTGTAATAATTACTTTAATGTCACTGTCATACATGCCAAACTTGTAGAAATGAATATGACAAAATTAGTGCTTTCCCAAACTTAAAATCTGATAAAGCTCAGTGACAAATGTTTAATCAGGAAGTTTCAAGTAAGTGCTCTTAAAAAAGTGAAAACAGGGGTCAGCCTGGTGGCATAGTGGTTAAGTTCACATGCTCCACTTCTGCAGCCTGGGGTTCACAGGTTTGGATCCTGGGCACGGACCTATACACCACTCATCAAGCCATGCTGTGGCAGTGTCCCACATACAAAATAGAGGAAGATTGGCATAGATGCTAGCTCAGGGCCAAGCTTCCTCACCAAATAAAGAAAAAAAAGGAAAGCATGGAATAAGTGATGAAGGGTGCCATTTTAGCTAGCACTGTTAGGAATTTGCTATAAGTAAAGTCTGGTAAAATATGTGTTTGTACATGTGTGTATTACTAGATATAAAGTAAATGAGGGGGTTTCAGTTATAACATATATAATTATACCAGACAGTGCTAGAAAATAGTAGTCAGATTTGAAGTTTCAGAACAAACTAAAGGGATTAAGAATGATACATTTTTAGAATAAGACACAATAATTTCATCAGACAAATTGTGATTATTATTTTAAAAGTCATTCCAGATGAATGGTGGGTGAAATACATTGATACACTCGTAAGGTTATGACATTGTACTATGAGCACGTGAGGGAAGTAAACCTAGTTATGAGAGTTGTGCAGGGTGGGGAGGGAGGATGGGAAGACCAACACAGCAGAGAGATGCTCCTGTTTGTGTGAGCATCCCTGGACTCACTCATAAAGATAAGAACATGAAACTTAAGTGAGACAATGGTAAGGATGAGACTGCGACGTTATTCCAAGCCACGTGGTTAAATCACATGAAATGGATTAAAATAGAATATAATATAATGGAGTGAATATGTGAAATATTTGAGTAGAGCTTGAAGTTTGGTTTTCTGAGTCAGACCTAAGTTTAGATTATGATTCTACCATCTCAGAGACCTTAGAAAACTCAATTAACCACCCTACTTGGTAGGGAGTAGTTTGCCAGAACTACTCAAAGGAGTTCTGACAAAAATATGGACTACTCAACACAGAATTTTTATGACAGCCTTGGGAATAAAGCTGTTTTTTATTGTCACAGTGTGTTGGAGAACAGGATTGAGAATGGTATGTGGGGAAGTGTGTGGGTTGTTGCTTATAGTAATAATTTGCTAAGAAGTAGAAGTATCCACAAGCATAACAGAAAGCCATACCCATGGGAACTTTTTTGGTTAGGGACTCTATTGACTATTATTATCAGATACTAGCCACAATGGCCCAAACACATAAGTTTTATTTATTTACTTTTCTACTGGTACAAAACGGACAGTCCAGGACTTATACGATGTTCTTTGAAATCCTTAGAGACACAGACCTCCAACTTTGTCCTGCCGTTTTTACTGTCTAACTTCTATACTTAAGCAGCCATCAGAGTTACTTTCTAGATAGAAAGCTGGAGGAAGGATGGAAGAAAAAATGGATCCATATCAGTTGGTGCAGTCTCAAAGAACTTTCCCAGACACTCCATTCTACTTCAATTATGCCTCATTAGCCATCCCTAGTAGAAAGGGAGATTAAAAATGTGGCCTTTCATGGGACACATGCCACCAGGAATGAAGCCGGTGTTCTGCAAGGAAGAATGGACTAATGGTTAGTGTAGCCACCAGAGGGCTCTGCCACAGAATTTTAGACTGTATTGAAGATGTGCAATGGAAGAACAGGGTAGCAAAAAGGTTTCAACATAACTTTTATAAGGGATGACAATACCAAAATTTGGGGAACTAACAGGAAAATTAAGCAAATGTTTAGTCGGTAAAGTTTGGATATTATAGGGCTGGTCATGTATGTTCTGCTGACAATTTCCTCGAATCCTCCCAAGAGGATTTTGACTCCCTGAAATGGGTTCTTTCATCACCGGTCAATGAGGAAACAAGGAGGTCTTAAGACCATTCAGTGATATAGATCAGATACTGTCAATAAAGTCATGTTCAGTGTGCAATTTTGCTTAATATTATAAAATAGGGGATAAAAGGAATGGATCAGGAAACTTCAAATTATATCTTCCTGAATTTGGGGGGAAAAGTGAACTTCTGAGGAAATAATACATTCAAAACAGACAGAAGGCAGTGCATAAATGAGATTCTAAATTAAAAAATTGTATATTATTTCAGGAAGGCTTATAAACATACGATGAAATTGCATTCACAGGAAAATTTAAATGATTTTCAGAGGCAGCAGGAAATAACTGGGACCAAGTAAATATCATGGAGAAGATTTTATACAAAGTACCGGTTAAAGGCATTTTAGAGTTTCAGGAAGAGAAAGAGCATTTCTATATAAAAAAGCATTGAAGGATAAAACAGAGGACACAGATTGCGTACTCCCCTCTGTTAATATGAAGTATTTGGGAGACAATTAATAATGATTCTGAGTGTAAAATGACCATACTACAATTATTAAGAATGTTGTCAACTAAAAAGAAAAAAGGATCACGATTTTGGAGATAAGCAAGATTCTGAAATGTGTGCCTTCAGATTAGTATGTTGGAAAGGCATTCATCCCTTTATTTTACAATTTTTAAGTACTAGCTTGATGTGGAGTCTACACTGGTGAACAGATGCACATGGAAAACAGGAGGGACATATATTATATCTGTGCACTTAAATGGCTATTCTGTATTTTGGGGGAAAATCACAAATATGTGAGCAAGTTTAAGAAATATTGCCAGCACTTGGGGCCTCACTGAAAAGTGTAACAATTTGAAAATTAAGTAAATTAAATTGTTGCTGTATGTTAAGATGTGATTAATATAGAAAACTAAAGAATATATAAATTACTTAAGGAGATCCAGGCCAATAGGACCTGAAAGCAACTTGAAAAAGAATATATAAACACCTAAGTAAGAAAACAACTTTATAACAAGTGTTTCTCAGGAGGGGTCTTTGTTAGCCATGGAAGCACAGATAAAAGAGAGTTTCATAAAGACAAGTTATCAGTCTCTACCCAAGCACCGCACAGAGCAAGTGTAGGTGCTTGCTCTTGAACCCTACACCTGTTGATGGGCGGTAGAGAATTTTCATGGGAGATGGATACATCAAGCTGTCTTGGCATGATGTCACTAGCTTGTATTTTTCAAATCTGGTTGTATTTATTCTCATTCTATGATCAACAAATGACCTTCTGATTTTGCCTTACAATATTGCTTAAATATAAAAAGAGATTTGAATGTATTGTCCATTGTTGGTAGAAGCTCTCATCATGAATTAGCATTATTTTACTACAAATAGCTATGAGTTTAGTTAATTTTAATCTGCACTGAGACACATTTTTATGACCTCCTTCCTGAAATTACCAAAAATGAAGACAAGATACATGAAATAACAATTTCACAACACAATAACAGAGGCAACAAAGGATCATAATCCCTGAGAGGACAACACACGAACAAGGTGAGTCCTAAGCTTGCTCTAGTTTATTGCCTTGAGAGAGTCTGCAGTCCACAACACAGGGGAGGGATGCCCAGGTGGTGCCAGGCCAACTCCTTGAGGTGAGGTCATCCGAGGCAGCTCCCAGTCTCTGCCCAGAGGACCAGTGAGGATGGAGCTGCACAGATATGCAGACGGTCACCCTGAGCATTCAGCCAAGTATCCATCAGTGCATGTGACTGAGGAAGCTTCTGGAGGCTGGGGAAAGGACTTCCCCAAAGAGTTACAGGTGACACTACACAGTACTCAGATAGGACCAGGAATAGTGACTGCTCCCACCAGCCATATTAGAAACCTCAAAATTCTACATTGAAATGAGCACACAAGGGGTTTTGCCTCAGGAATAAGATATAATTAGTCCTAGAATCATCATCACCCAACACATCTTAAAAGCAGGTCCTAAAAGAATGAAACTGTTTCCAAGCAGCATGACATCATTTCACAACAAAGCTCAAGAATAGTTAAGGAATACAAAAGCATCTGACACTAGATAAGGAAAAATTCTCATCATCTTCCAGTCTAGAAAGCCATTCCAACAAAAATGACTTTCAAATGAAGATCAGATAAAGCCTTTTTAGACAGAGCAACACTGGAAGAATTCACCAGGAGTAGATCTCCACAAATAGACATGTTGAAGAGCATCCTGCAAGCAGAAGAAAGTGATACTGAATGGAAATATAGATCTACACAAAGAAATAAATATCCCTGAAAGGATGACCTTGTGATTAAATATATGAGATGCTTTGGTATTATTTAAATCTCTTTAGAAGAGAATTAAGTGTTTAAAGAAAAAGAGTGGCAATGAAGCGTGGGGTTTATAATATATGTAAACATAAACAGTACAACGACAGGAGCACAGATAGAAGAGAAGTGGAATTATACTGCTGTGAAGTTCTTGTTCTATAACTGACACGGCATGATATAACTTGAAGGTAGCCTGTGATGTTTTCAAGATGTATTCTATAAACCCCCACACATCCACTAAAACAACAAACCATTAGCTTAAGGCTAATAAGCCAACAAAGGAAGTAAAATTTAAAAAAAATCAAACTATGCAAATGATCTCAAAAAAGGCAGCAAAGGAAGAGAAGAGAAACAAAGAAAACAGGAACAAATATAGTGTTAGTTTAGTTGCAGGTTCTATACAAACCCCTGTTTATAGCTTTTTGCATGATTTTCTGATAATTTTTATGGACACGGTTTCAATCGTTTCATTTGCTCACTGCGGTGTCAGCTAGTATGTTATGTCCATTTGACTGAACCTGAGACTTCAGTTACTGTTGAGAGTAAACATAGTGGCTGAAGTCAGGACAGATGCTGGCCAGTGCAGACAGTTTCTAATCATTTCTAAATTCTCCAATTCTTGTTATTCATCCAATGTCTTCATCTCATTAACTCGAATGGCCTCCTTCCCAGCAGAGCACACTCTCCCTCCCCTCAGCGATTTCTTTTACTTTACATGTGTCACGTCCCCTTCTCTTACTTTTCCTTTTTTGCAAGGGTCTTGTATCAACATTATTATAATAAGCTCCAAATAGGATATAGGAGTCGCTTTTAAAAAAACGTCCTCACTCCTGTAGTCATAACTAAGGTTACAAACATCAGTAAAAATGAGACAAAACTGAACACCAATTTATTAGATTGTTTACAAAGCCAGTGATATATCAGAGGTACATGCACCCTGTAAGGGATATTCAAGTATTATGGGATGTATGTGTGTGTATGTGAGTGTGTGTGTGTGTGTTTTCCATAAGGCAGTTATGTGATTCATTAATAGATCAAATATCGATTGAGCAGTAATTCTTTAAAGATTTTTTTCTTGATAAACTGGGATTTCTCTCTCCAGTTAGATTATGATGTGAGTTTTAACACACCAGTTTATAAATAAAAGCATTAGATAAGTCCAACAAATCCTTCAAAATCTAATAAAACATGAGCTAGAACCATTAGTTAACGTATTCATAAAAAGAGAGGGGGTGATATATGCATATATAAAATTAGAAGTAATATAGGCTAACAAACACAAATGTAAAAAAATAATAGTTTGTGATATTTTCAATTTATGCTTATGGATTTAAAAACCTGGAAAAAATCAAAGATTTTTTCAGGACACATAAATTAATATTTTATGTTCCTGAGGAGCTATTAAAACCTAAAGTAATATTACTGTGGAACAAATTGAGACAATTAAAAAAAAAACTACATTTCCTCCTACAAAAAAAAAAAAATCGAAGAATTAGTTCCTGCCAGTTCCTCAGGTAATTTTAACAGACTTTTAAAGAAGAGACAAGTCCAATGCTCTTTAATCTCTTTCAGATCATAGATTAGAGAAGGAAGCAATACATTTTTATGTATGCAGTGCCATAAATGTGACACAAAATTAGACACCACACATATACCAAATTTCTGGACTTATGATTAATAATGCAAATAGTTTAAATGAGATAGTAAAATATATAGTAGAATAAAATCAATATAATGTTTGAAATCTGTTAAAATAATTTATAATAAGATATAAAAGGATAAGAATATCTCCCCAGGAGCCAAAATGCATTCGATAAAATCCATCATCTGATAAAACTCCTTACAATGAATGTCTGGTGGTTGTTATGACAGGATAGTGTGAAAGTCACGAGTAAGATGAGGATGTGCACAATAACCTTAATTATTCACCATTCTTCCTGAGATACTGTTAATGTGATTAGAATAATGAAAAAATGATGTTTACAAATTTTGATTTTGTAAAGATTCAAGAGACTTTTCACAGTTATTTCTTTTGTGCTGTTTAATTGTTCAGCATGTGCTGTATTACTTACCTTTCAAAATTGTGAAAAGTTCAACTTTGCAAATGTCTTGTGAAAAATATATATCTTGAGAATGCATTTTGGTTCTTTTAATCTATGTTATATAAACACTAGGCTCCATAATTGAGAGAAAAATTAGTTTGAATCCTAATTTCTATATAAATGGGCAATTCTCACATTTTAATGATGAAAAAGCAGAGGATGCATTGTAAAGTTTAAAATGTGTTACTTAGAATTAAATTGTTTTGTGTAAACATAAAATTTATCATTCTTGTTCTAATCTACTGTCTATCAACAGAGATACACATGAGATCATGTTTGTATAATATATAATCAGCTAAACTTCAAATATAAAACCACAGCCGCTGGGTAGCTTTACTTTGAAGCTATAGATCCTCTAATGGTGTTATTTCATTTTAGGAAAATGGTTTTAGACACTTTTGGAGTTAATATTCCAATAAACTGTTACATATGCATGTCATGAGATTGCCCAAATGCTGGAGTATTCATATTAGAAGAAACAAATTATTTATCACCCCCTAAGTTGGTACAACACATTGTCCCTATAGCAGGTCTTATACACATGTTCGGTTATAAAATGTAAAACTCTAGGCAATTAGCCAAAAAGTGATGACAGTTACACTTGCTCTCACAGAAGTCATCGAGGAGGGAACACATTCAAAAGATGAAATTTTCAGTGCTAAAGAATTTGCTGTAAATACTTTACAATAAGCATGTTCTCTACCACTTTATAACTTTAGAAACTGACACTTGATGAGTCAATAAAAATTTATGCTTTCAACAGGATCCCCATCCCCCCAAATCACCCATAAAAAGTTAAGAATTCTGACACAGATATTTTCTGATAAAGAATCTTCATAAAGAAATTATAAAACCAAAGCAAATTTCAAAAAGCCAAAAAGCAAAAACAAGAAAACATTCTACTCTTCTGGGCCCGGGACACCTTGGGATCTTCAATTATTACCTTTGCTATCTCAGATTCCCTAGCTTTCTGATAGTTAGGCAGTCATGTGACTAGTTCCGGCCCGTGGGCTGAGAGGACAGAAGGACTCTATTTCTCATCCATCCTGAAGCATAAGAGAACTGACATGACACCCACAGACTCATTCTTTATCTGCCTCAATAGCCCAGAAGCCACTTGTCACAGAAGGTGCTTCCACGGCCTGGTCTCAGAGTGGAACAGTCCCTAGACAATGCGAGTTAGGCACGAAGAATGAGCAATAAATAAACTTCCATTTCTTTCAGCTCTTGAGATTTCAGGGTTGTTATCAACTGGTCCATTCTGACCGATACATATGTTTGTCCTGTGTCTGCTCCATATTTACACATGAAATACCTTCATGGAGTGCTTCCGTGCGTCAGATTCAGTAATGTATCTTGCTAAACCATGACTCACTACAGGAAGCAGAGACAGTTTACCAATCACACAGTAAAATGGCTTTTGAAGCTGCTCCAGTGATGCACCTGGAATACCTCCACTACTTATTTCTCTTCAATAGAGCCTGCCCCACTGAAACTTTCTCTTCTGTCTCTTCCTAAATGAACTCATTTTCCTCCATTATTTAAGAGGGTGTGTGTAAGATCTAATCAACTGGTTGAAACTCCATGTTGTTGACTTGCTGAATTATCTTAAAACCTTGTGCTTAGATAGATATATCAAAGGGTTCATATTGGGGGAAAACAGTCTCAAATTCTGACATAGCTTATCTGTCTTAAAATAATACATTTATTGTGCAAATAAATACTCAAGTCTTCTATATAAGTAACTTATTTGATCTCTGTGGGGGAAAAAATGGGACACACTGAACTAGAGATAAACAGTGGGATGGAGAGTAACAAGTTATAATGGTCCCTCAGAGACACGTCTTCTCAGGGTAGTGCTCTCTAGGAGAGAAATGATTCTTCCATCGATTCCATTGAGTCCGGCCATTCAGAACATTTCACTCCTCTGCTACAGTGATTTGCCTCAGAATGGGCATATGATCCAACTCTGGTTTATTAGCTTCTTTCACTGGAACTGGGGACCTCATTCGGACTTGAAGCTTGTAAATCTGGAACTTCCAGATAGTATGTTCCCTGGTAAACTGCCTGTCGTTGAAAGAATGAAGCAGAGACATGTGTGAAGAGAAGGGAAGAAGAACCAGATCCTCCAAGAGGCTCCAGGCCCATGCTCTGCAGACATGAAGCTACTCTGGTTGCTGTCTTTCTAAAGATGTCTTTTATAGACCTCCATTTCTGTGAGTTTTCTCACTGTCTTTTTGATAACTTCCTCTCTGTCAGCTTTTTTCTTTGTAGGATTTTTTTTTTAATTGGCTTCTGGTATTTAAACTTAGGTTTTCTGGATAATGTGGGCCATATATAACACTATTTGAAAATGGAACAAATACAACCTAACATAAGGTTTCTGGGATGGGTTTCACCATCATTCCAAGCAGTTTTTAAAAGATTACTTTGAACTGAAGTTGAAGATAACATAAGACTGGGAGAGCCATCCAAACTAAGTTCTGTGTTCTGAACAACAGAATCACTAAGGAAGCAGGCTGAGTTGCCTGAGTTAGCGAGCGCAGCTCCAGGATTCTCCACATTCTCTCTCATCGGCCTGCCTGAAATACACTTTAGACACAGCTTCCATTGTTTGAGGGAAACGTGGTCTCAGAATTGGCTCCCTCTTCCCTCACGTGCAGGGGAGCAGGGGAGTCTGGATTCTGTGCTTTCAATTTTTCATTCACACTGCTTTTCCTACTTTGAAACCCGCTGTCGTCTCTGTATATCAGTTTTCATTGGCCCCCAAATGAAAAAGACAGCTGATCCTGCTCTACTTCTGTGTTCAGTCTACATCAGAGTTTTGTGACTCCCCATTGTCTGGGAGGGGCTTTGAACAGTAATAAAAATGGAGTCAGGGAACCAAGAGCTCTTATCAGCCTGCAGCAGTGAGCTGTGACACATGTGAGATGTTATAGATGCTTACAGATAAACAGCTGAAGGACAGGATTGGGAAAGTGGGCTGGGAAAAGAGAGTGTATGTGCTGCCCTTGATAAGAAGTGTTTCTGGATCTTATCGGAGAGATCACTATGAGATAAAATGGTAGTCTCTTGATGCCAAAACACCAGATTTATGAATTGTATATTGTATGACATACATTCATGACTCTCATATATACATAAATACATACATGTCTTACACTTAAACTTACAGTTTGACTACATATATATATATATTTATGTATACATAAATACATACAGAGAGAAAGAAAAATATGCGTAAAAGTGAAAGCTACAGATATGTATCCAAATTTGACTTTCATGCTTTTTCTTCCTCTGAGATTTTGATTACCATATTTACTTTTGTATTTTCACAAAATACAGTAGTTTTAAACATAATCAGTACATTTGATTTATAATAACTCTATATTTTTAATGTTAAATCCAACAATAAACACAATAAATGATTTTAGAATCAAACAGTAATAACAAATGTAAAGGGGACTATAGATTGTACAATGGTTAATGTGATAGTCATGCCTTACTCTCTTGTTCAGAATATCATAGTGTGAAACACTGTGTTGTATTCTAGGAACTGCATGGTAACATAGATGTAGAAAAATTAGATCAATGACTAGATATGGGTATTGTTGACAGGCAAACAAGATTATAATTATCTCCTAGCCTCTTAATTGAATGAAACTGGAAGAAGGGCAGGATGGAGAAAAGTCTGGGATGTTCTCTAGACCAGGTTAGGCCTCCCTGGTTTACTCTTCCACAGTTCTCTGTATTTCTTTATAATTTATAACAATTGTAATTAATGTTTTGCAGAGTTATCTGCTTAATGTTTGCCCCCTTTCCTATATTAAAAAATTAATGAAGGAACGGACCTCATGTTTTTCCACCACTGTGTTTGTTTATTTTACCTACGCATGTGGGACGCAGAATGAGTGCCTGATAAGTATCTGTCTTAGGAATCTGTCAGAACGCAGGCAGACACTGCAAACCTCAAGAGGAAGCTCAAAAGGAAACTGACCCCTGACAGCAAACAGGTGAACATTTCTTGGATGTAAGAGTCTTCATACTAGCTTTACAGCATAGAAAGCCATAGAACTAGGATCACTACCGAACATTAGAAAACTACTTAAATTCATTATGAAGGAGAACTTTCTATCTCTCTGAGTTTATGTCCAGACAAAATAAAATATCTTGGGCCTCTTCATAGAATATGATTAAGGAGAGGTTGTCTCATGGGAAACTGGAGACAGGTAGGCTGAATCAAGGCAAGTCAGATAAAATAAGTTGATACTACTTAATTATAGTTTATAAAATCATTACAGATGTGGATGCCTGAGAAAATTAGTGAAGAGAAATGGAAAAAAAGAAAAATGGAGAATTGAAAATGATGACTCTGAAGGTCAGTGTAGCTTCTGAAGGGATCAGATTTTCCTTTAATCCCCAGAGAATGGTGTGAGGCAGGAAGTAAATGCCTGGGGACTGGTGTCTTATACACTTGGGAACGTCTAAGAACAGGTCTATTCTTCGCTCTGTCATCTACTTGTTACTTGATTTTAGGTAAGTGATTTTACCTTGCTGTGTCCATATTTCCTTACCTTTAAAATTAGGGAATAAATTGAGATGACCTTTCTCTTTGTGATTTAACATCTTATGAAATATGGTGGAATCAACACCACAGATATCACATACTCCTGTGCAACCAGAGCTTTACTAGTTATAGAGAGAACTACGGGAGCAGAGTTGTGGAGGGAAGAGGCTGGTGAAGAGAGATAAATGCTTCCTGCAATCCCAGACATCATAATTGTCCCAGGAAAATGGCTCACCTTATTAGCTGCTTTAGCGTACCAAATGTGCACTGTGGTAGCAATTCCTCAAAGTTCATTGAGACTTATTAATTAATTTAAAGTTTTTAAGTGAAACCAATAAGCCAAAGTATGGTTTTTCAGAATAGGTGTTTCCTGAGACTGGAACCTGTAGCTTGGATGCTTTCACTGTTAATGTAATGTAAAGAAGTAGAAAGTAATCGAGAACTCAGGGAAACATATTCCACGATGGCTTTCAGAGTTCTGAAAATTTCCATATCCCTAACTAATAGCTTCATCTCCATTTGCTAACTTATTTATTTTTAAATTGTGGTAAGGACACTTAACATGATCTACCCTCTTAACAAACTTTCAAGTGCACAATACACTATCGTTAACTATGTAGGAACAATGTTGTACAATAGATCTCTAGAAATTACTCATCTTGTATAACTGAAACTTTATACCCATTGAACAGCAGTTCCCTCTTTTTCTCTTCTCCCAGCCCGTGGCAATCACTATTCCAGTCTCTGCTTCTACTAGTTTGACAATGTTAGATACTTCCTGTAAGTAGAATCACACAGCATTTGTTCTTCTGTGACTGGCATATTTCACTTAGCATAATGTCCTCTAGGTTTATCCATGTTGCTGCATAGGTCAGGATTGCCTTCTTTCATAAAAATGAATAATATTCATATCGATCTATCAATAATTTATCTGTCTAAATATCTATAGATATATATCTATATATCTATATCACATTTTCCTTATCCACTCTTCGGTTAATGGACATTTAGATTTTTTTCATATCTCGGCTATTGTGAATAATCTTGTAATGAACATGGGAGCCCAGATACCTCTTCAAGATCCTGATTTCAATTATTTTGGATATATACCCAGAAGTGGGATTACTGGAAAACTGGATATTCATATTCAAAGTAATAAAAGTGGACCCTTTTATTACTTTGTGGACCAAAATCAACTCAAAATGGATTGAAGACTAAATATAAGACCTGAACTGTGAAACTCTTAATAGAAAACATAGGAGAAAAGTTACATGATATTGGTCTGGCAATTATTTCTTGGATAGGACACCAAAATCTCAAGCAACAAAAGCAAAAATAGACAAGTGGACTATATCAAACTAGAAAGCTTCTGCCCATCAAGGAAAACAATCAACAGAGTGAAAAGAAAACCTTCATAACAGGAGAAAATATTTGCAAAACATTTATCTCATAAGGGGTTAATTTCCAAAATATAGAAGGAACTCCTACAACTCGAGTGAAAAATCAAATAACCCAATTAAAACTTGAGCAAAGGATTTGAAGAGACATTTCTTCAAAGACATACACATGGCCAACATGTATGTGAGGAGATGCTCAACATCACTAATCATCAGTCCCTACTCATCAAGTCACTAATCATCAGGGAAATGCAAATGCAAACTGCAATGAGGTATCACCTCTTACCTGTTAGGATGGCTATTATCAAAAAGACAAGAAATAACAAGTGTGGGTGAGGCTGTGGAGAAAAGGGAATCCTTGTGCTCTGTTGGTGGGAATGTAAATTGGTACGGCCATTATGGGAAAGAGTATGGAAATTCCTCAAAAAATTAAAAATAGAACTACCTTGTGATTATCAATGCATTTTAGATCATGCAGAAAGCCTTACTTTTCTTCCTATATATCAGATAGAGTCAGCAGTGTGTCTGTGTATATGTGTGTGTGTCTATGTGTGTGGGTGTGTGTGATTTAATTTACCTATACAGAACATATCAGTGACATTTAAACATCATGTGGAAGTCAGTCTGTCTCTCTGTGTCTTTGTCTCTCTCTCTCACACACACACACACACACACACACACACACACACACACATATATATATATGCCTACGCCTTCCCCTCACAGAAGATGTAAAGAGAAACAAAGAGCAATAAGCTAAGAAATGGATGGCCTGGTTTCTCACAACATCATTATTAGTTTCAAGAATGTATGCCTGGACCACCCACACTGAACTGCCTTTATTAACTTTCCCTTTGGTATTATGTGATTGGTTTATATTAAGAAATTTAATAAATATAACCCTGTGAAACTCATTGTTGTGTTTATTATTATAAGGATGTTTTTGAGGATAACATTTATATTACACAAAGTTTATTCTATGAAGACCCAGGGAATATACTTCTCTATTATAATTATAAAGAATATCTGTGTTTATTTTGAACATTTTCCTTCATAAGGACAATGTAATTGATTTAATTTCCTCTTTCTCTTTTGGCTTTATAAGATTCCGTTGTATACAACCTTTAATGACAATTTAGGCTTCACAACATAAAGATTGCATATAGCTTTAGTTATAATGCTTGCCACACAACCAATTATGTTCTTCAATTCAGCTTGAGAAGAATTTATTATAGGGAATCTAGGTACCTTAAGAAAATTAAGGGCAGAAATGTTTGATTGGAATTTGTCATTGAGAGCCATCAGGAACCAAGCCAATCATTCTTGCCATTTATTTCTAAGGCCAAAAGTTTTCTCATTTCTGTACCTGTACTTTAGTATATTATCTAGATTTTCTTGCTTGTTCCAATTTTTAAGTAAGATAGAACTTATTAATCAACTGTATGACTTAGGTTATGTCACCTCTTAACCTCAGTTTCATTAGGCCCTAAGTAATAGTTTTTGATAAGTAGTCAAAAAAAGTTTAACCACATAGCTCTTTTAAAAAAATACTCTTACCAAAAAGTCCAACATATAAAAGAAATGAAAGATAACCCAAAGATTCCCTTCCAATGATATCCATAGCCCCATAGTAAACATAATCTCATAATTCCACTCCTGAAACTAAGTGGAATCTGAGTCTCAATTCTCAGGAAGGAAAATCTAGACTGAGTCTAGTTCATTTTTCTGTCATATCAGATCATCATACACTTAGTGAGAACTGTAGGATCATGTTCTGGAAAGGAAGTATGGGAAGGAGACGCTGGGAAACGGAGGGAAATTCTTAGCCTCTAAAATACCGATTAAATACACTTTGGCATTCCCTACCTTTAGTTTTTGTTTCCCTCAGTCACCTTACCTATTTTACACTTCATTGTATCTCAAGGTATTTCTGTGATCCACCTTGAATCCTCCTCTTTGAACAAATAGAGACATAATGTCAATTACGTGACCTAGGTCAAGTTGCCTCTTTACGCATCACTTCCATGATGCGCAAAATGATGTTTTTTAGATAAAGCACTTAAAAATATCCATATAGCCCATTTATACAAATCGAATATATAAAGAAAATAAAAGCTTTTTAAAGTAGATGTGTGGAGGTTTAGAGATCCATTTGATGCCTCCACATCTCCCTTGGTAGCCCAGGCATTACTCCATGGCAAGATAATCAATAATATTAATTCTAGACATATAACTCTAGTTTCCAGGTTTCAGGAAGACACTGATAAAAATTAAAAAGGAAAAGAAAAGTAGAATGTTACTGGCAACATGGCTATACTTAAAGGCATTTATTTGACTGTTGCTATTTGTTTATTCAAAAATTAGTATGACTGCATTCATTTTCAAGAAGCTCATTATCTGCTAGTATCTGCATGACATGCTTTGGATGAAACTAGAATCCTTGACCTTATTTTAGTAACCCAACATCATTTCCATTAACTGCTACTGAGTCTAAACTTTCTCTTTAAAAAAACCTTTTTTCCTTGAATGCAAAGACATTGGGTTTCTGTGAGGTCACATAATCTAATGAGAATATCAATCATGTGGAAGCCAGTTATCTGAATTTTTGTTCCACCTCTAACATGGACATTCTTTCAAGTGTTAGGCACCTCATTGAACATCCAGAAAGAAGTAGGGATAGCTTTCAATTATGTATCATGCTCTGCAATCTGTTTCAAAATTCTTGACGGATCATCACAATGTGTACATGAATGATTCAAACCAGAATTAATGGTTTATGCTCTAAACTCTGGGCCATGGTTTCAAAACAAAGGAAGTAGAGATCTTGGAATGGAAAAGGGAAATTTAAATATAGAACCATGAAATTTTTAGGTTTGACAGGCAGTTGAAAGAGTTTAAAATATGCTAACTTTTATTTTTCTCTGATTTACAACATCTCTTGAAATGGATGGGAAAGTATGGGGTACAGGGTTTTCAGGAGAGCAGAGCATTTTAATTGCCATTGTGGAGAATAAAGGGAGAGTTGATGAAGGAAGCATAGTAGGATTACCTGGTAACTTTTCAGTGCTCAGTGGAGGTTGACGACTTGAAGGTTTTAGTGGTAGAGTATGAAAGAAACCATATCTATTGAAAAGCTCTAGTATAGGTGGAGAAAAGGTGGGAAGCTAGATTCAACTGAGGCTGGAATTTCTCTATGATGTCCCTGGTATGAGAGAACAATGAGTAGGAAAGTTAAGGATGCTGGCAGGAAAGGATGTCAACGGAGGCATCATAGAGTGTGACACCTGAGTGTGGAGGCAAGTGAAGGCAGGAGACTGCTAATAGATATGAACAAAGAATGGTGTCTATGGGCTTAAGGTATGAAGAAAAAAATGGGATCGAATTTGAGTCATAAAGAAGGAGGAATAAATGGTTTTGACCACAAAGGCAGTTCTAAATATATATCTCACAAATGGAATAAGTCTAGGTGTATCAGGAAAGAGTCAAGATCTGTGTCATGAAAGTAGATAGCAGAAACATTTGGTCTTTTGGGTTCCTGGACCCAATTGCAATCTGTGTATGGAGACTTCCCCACACCAACAAGCAATTCTCGGACACATGCAAGGTGTCCAAGAATCCTACTCAATTCAACTCAATTCTGATACTATCCCCCTGGAGACAGCATCAGATTTCACAGGTTAAAGGGCTCAGTCCCACAAGACCACCCTCCACTTCAGACACCAATCCAACCCCAGGTTGTCACCTGTGCTTCTGACCAACTTGCCATAAAACAGAGGTTCCCATGACTCCCTCCTTGGGTTAGATTAATTTGCTAGAAATGCTCAAAGAACTCAGGAAACACATTTGCTTACTAGATTACAGTTTTATTACAAAGGATATTAAAGGATGTGAACCAACAGTCAGATGAAGGGATACATAGGGCAAGGTAATTTTAAAACAATAGCTGTGGAGTCTCGATTTATGTGTGTCTATATATATATTATGTATGTGTGATTTTTTTTTTAGCTCTGAAAAGTATAATTTAAAGGAGCTCTATTTAATTAGCTTAAAATAAGCACTTATATAAATGTAATAGAAACTAACCCAACTGTTTTTCAAGCTAACAGTACATAAAATAATCTTTGGTAAATAAAAGCTCATTTAAATTTGTTGGTTTGATTAAAGTGGACATGTCCTCAGAGTATCAACATTGGATAGGATACAGGCATGTTATCTGTATTACAAAATTTATCAGTAAAAATAGCAACTTAAAATAATAGTTGATTTTTCTGATGTCTTATGAAGTTTTGTAGGCAATCTAAATATAATCATTGGGAACAGGTATACTAAATAGATGTGAGAAAGATAAACGTTTTGGGGTAAAATTTTTAACAATAAAGTGATATGGTATATTTGCTTAAATTCACTTCAAAATCTTTTGGTAACTTGAAACCTTAGAGTTTTTCTAAATTAAGTTAAATGATAAAGTTTATTGAGTATCTAGATCACTTCCACATAGGATAAAATATTAGAAATTCATTACTGAACACAGATTTATCTACTTGTGTCTTCTTATTACAGAGGAACTAAAAGATGTTTGGGTCTGTTAGTAAACATGTCATATTTTATTAAAAGATTGTACTATGAGGTAACATGTTTCTAGAAATTATAAAAAGCACTTATAAATTTGCCAAGTGACAGACTGCTGACGTTAAAAACAGTTTGTAATTGCTACTTCTTTGTTTTCACTAAAAGTTAAGGTCTGTAAGGGTTAAGAATTCTAATTAATATATGGAATTAGAGCTACTAAAAATTGATAAGGAAGACGCATATATTCAAGGAAAGCAAGATGTGTGTTTTTAGTAAAGAAGGCATAAAGAATGGAAGTAATTTGTTTTGTTAAGAAAGATAAATTTGTCCTAAAGTATTAGGAAATAAAGAAGAAGGCATGGGAAAAATTCTGAATATAAGAAATTTATAGGAGGTTTTTGGAAGAAGAACCCTGAGAAAAGAGTTTTTGGCATGGTCAAGTTGACTAAGATTAAAATGAATGTAATTCAGTAAATGAGTTTTAATATCAAAAGTAAGCTGCGACAAATTTGGTTTTCTCTCGTTTAAAAGGATAATTTTCTGAGACTTTTAGTCTTCTCTTGATAAAGAGTTCACAAAATGTTTTTCTTTACCTTTGAGTAAGTCTACCTAAAAGACAGAAAATCTATGTTTTGGGGAAATAATTTCCTATGTTCTAAAATGTTGGATTCTCTATTAAGAAAACTAAGTTTTTTAAAAACTGTTTAACTCTCTCTGTTTACCTTTAACACCTCTGTTGTCACTTTGGTTAAATAGGTAACTAAGCATTGTTTCCTATCTGACCAAATGTTTTAAAACCTTTTGACATTTTTTGACGAACTTCTCCCAAATTCAAACTTTGAGAGTTTCCAGTGGGGTCTTGGGACTTCTCAAAAAATTTGTCCTCTCTTTCTGTAAAGGGGGAGATATTAAATTAATTAGGCTTATTTGGTACATTAAATTTCATGGGAAGCATTGTCAAGTAAATGATGATGAACGTTCTTAGGTTATATTGTGTGGGTAAGTGTTATTACTATAAGTGTTTTAAACATTATATAACATTCTTAAAATCCTGGTTTATCCTCCTTATCAGTCATAATTCTAGTTATCTTATATGTCACACAAATAACCACATTTCTTTGTCAATTGCCATTTTTAAGTCTTTTGCTATTTACAAACAGTTATTGCTTTATTCTGATGCTTTTGCAAATATATTTCATCATCAGAGAGATTTATGGAAAGGATTCTGAGACTTACTCTAGAATATGGGTTTCTGATAAGCTTTCAGATTATAAAATTGAGCTGGGTTAGAAATTACAGAACTCTAATGAAGAAACAAATGGCCTCATAAAAATGCTAACAGAAAATCAAGATCAAGAATTGGTTACATGGGACTGAACGAACTGATGAGAGTGATTACAATTTTTGTGACTTTTCTGTTTAAAATATGGTTGAGGGGCTGGCCTGGTGGCACAGTGGTTATGTTTGGCATGCTCTGCTTTGGTGACATAGGGTTCATGGGTTGGGATCCCAGGTGCAGACCTACATCACTCCTCAAAGCCATGCTGTGCAATGACCCACATACAAAATAGAGGAAGATGGGCACAGATGTTAGCTCAGGGTCACTCTTCCTCACAGAAAGGTGAGGATTGGCAACAGGTCTTATCTCAGGGCCAATCTTCCTCACCAGAAAACAAAAACAAAATATTGTTTGTTTAAATTTTTTTTCAGATTTAAGGAAATCATTTTCTCTTTTCTCTTAAGCTAAGTATGACTAATAGCAATTTGTAAGCAGAACTGAAACATTTATTTCTCCCTACCTGATCTCTACAGAATTTGGAAACTCTTGATGAGTGAACATTCTTATTTTCATGGCATTATAGTTATTTGCATATGTTCAATAAGAATCTGTTCTCCTTATAGTAGGACACAACTGAAAGCATTGATTATATTACAAGAAGTTTGACTGGAATATAATACATGAGAGAAACACTCATAGACTCAGATATGACCAAACAGCCTTAGGCACAAAGATTGATTTTATGAAACAAATAAAACCACTTGGACATATTGGTCTGGAACCTTGCTTACAGTGTTCCCAGGAACCTTACCAGGTGAGTAAAGAGGATAACTTCCCTGGCAGGTGCAAAAAAACCTAAGGATATGTTGAAGAATAGGAGAAGAGAGGAATTCACCCAAATCTATAGGTATTGCAGGTGGAGTCTCATGACAAGTCCTTGACTTGGTTTTCCCAGCCTTGAGAGGCCTTTAAAATTCAATCTGAATTTCCTTATAGAAAGTTATAGCAAAGCAGATTTAAAAGAGCCTGTATGATCAATTGGTATTCTTGCTGTACTTATGTAAATAATTGGGCCAATGTTTTTGAAACTAGACTTATTTTGCCAACCAATTAGTCCTAATTTGGCTATCTTTGGTAAAATTGAGGGTGACTTTAGAGGGAAAAATTCTGTTTCAGTAGAAACTACAGTAAACTTTTGTAGATATTAGATTCTAGTTCTGTTAACTGTCTTTGAGGTTTTTGTTTTCTATCTGTAAACTGAACTGGATCCTAAATTCTTCCAGTCTCCCAAAATATCTGGCTACATATCTCCAAACTAATGTTTTCAATTTTACCTTCATTTTCATTTGGAATCATTGTGAACTGAAACCACCATTTCTTCCCAAAGCCTTGCAAACTGAAGCTAGACAACTTGATGTAAATTTAAGAGAGATTCACACCTGTTGCTCTGTAAGCCACTCAGAAAGATACCTGAACACCCGATGACATCATCAGAGACATTTCAAACTGCAAAAGGTGCTTTGACCCTGATATCGAGAAATCTTGACTGGCTGCCTCCTGGGCTCAGAAACTGGTTTATAATTTGCTGCCACCATTGATCTTGTTTTTCTTTTGGTTTCCCTAGAAATGCTTCTTATTAAATACTTGGTTACTTGCTTAGCCAATATAGGGCTAACTTTGTGAGCCCTCCTTCATCACTGCCTTATTAAGACACTAGTTCAATGAGATGGAACAACCTCCGCCCCTTATCAGCAGGAAGAAGCTAAAGTGGTTGTCACCCCATGTCCCTCAAGATCGAGGAATGGACAACAAAGAGGGGGGATTTTTAACCATGAGCCTAATAGGACCATTTCAACTGACTCCATCTTATGAATGGAGTAATTAAGGGTTGTCTTTCAGGAACTGAGAGTCCCCTCTTGTTCAGTTCAGGCCAACTGAGGCCACCAGGCCCTCAACTGGGCCTGCACAAATGCTTGATAAATGACATTTTTGACATCAATGTGCTGAAAACTCCACCCTCGGATCATACATACCAGCATTTTGTGAACGTGCATTGTGTGAAGAGCCATGAAGCTTGAAAACACTTGCACAGATCATCAATCATCTCACTTCTTCTTATCTCTTATTGCCTATGTCCACACTTCAGACCACCCGGGCCCTCATCCCATAAATTTTGCCCCAAGCCCTGGATCAGGGAGACAGATCTGAGAACATATATCTCCTATCTCCTTGCAGATCAATCTAGGGATAAAGGTGTTTTCTTTTCCCAAAAGCTCATGTTGTAATAATTGTTTTTTCAGGGGAATTGGATAGCAGAACTCCTCTCTTTGTGCAGTAACAAGGACATCTAACATGAGATCGACCCTCTATAGGTACAATGTTTGTACAGCAGATCTCTAGAACTTATTCATCTTTCATAACTAAAACTTTATACCCATTGAACAGCAAATCCCCCATGCTCCTTTCCTCAGCCTCTGGCAACTACCACTCTATTCTTTGTTCTATGGATTTGACTATTTTAGATATCTCATGTAAGTGGAATGATGTAGTGTTTGCCCTTTTGTGACTGGCTTATTTCACTCATCATAGTGTGCTCCAGTTTCACCCATGTGGCTATTTATGGTAGAGTTTCCTTCTATAGGTGTCTAGGTACCTATAGTATGCTGGGTACCATTACTGCTCCAAGAGAAGTGTAACGGATGCTAGTTCCTCCAGCACCCTCCACAATAGTTGGATCATTGGATCCTTGTACAACTAATTCCTTCTCCAAGAAGAAGCTGACATCTGGAATTTTTCTCCTGTTTGATGAGCCAGGGGAAGAGCTGTGGAAACTGTTTGCCTGCTCAGTCAAACTGCTGTTCTCACAGACCTGCAGGCAGCTCTAGTATGCTGGATCCTGTGAGCTGAGATGGGCAAGATAGAAGCCAGTCCTTTGTGCAACCCCCAAAAAATCTGGGGCATGGATCTGTGGTCTAACTCTTTTCCTCCCTTGAGTGATGCTGGGAGCTGGGGTTTATCACCTGTTCACTCTGCACTGATGTGTGGGAGGAGCTGTGGCAAGTGCCTGCCTGCTAGTTCAAACAACTTTTTCTTTCTGTACCCACAGGGAATGAGTGTGTGCCAGCCTGGCCAGCTTTCTGAGAAAGCCAATATAGAATCTAGTCCCTCAGGTAGGTGCTGGAAAGTTTGGGACATTAAAATGCACTCCTTTACTCCTCAGGGAGAAACTGGGAGACAGGATTTCTTTCTCAATTGTACAGCACTGTGACAGGGGTGGGGTTTAGGGCGAGTAAGTGTCTCTACTTTTCCTACTGGTTTTGATGTGGCTGGATTCTCACTTGCCCAGGATGCAGGAGTCTTACAATTAGTTTTTGGATTTCTCACAAAGGGAAGTCATCTGTATGTTGCTGTTGAATTGGTGTGTCTGTGGGAGGGAAGGAGAGTTTGGGCTTCCTATTCCAGTATTTTGTTGAGGTCACCCTGTTGAGTTTATATAATTTAGACAAAAGCGAGGAAATAATATTTTATAGCTTGAGAAGTTTTATCAAGGACGCCGTACTTCTGTAGAGAATAGATACAAAGCATCCTCATTCTTACCTTACTTGATCTCTCAGGAATAAAAGCACCTGTTTGAGAATTGTGACCATAATCTAAAATAAAAATAAAATGAGAGGCAGAAGGGAGTAGAATGGAAAAATCCTAAACTGACTGGTCTCTTCACTCAGGTACTTGAATCAAGTTTTGCAAATCCTGACCCACCCAGCTGCCAATGTGTGACTAATAGCTTTATAGTTATAAGAGCTTTCTTTTTAACATCTTGAGGTTTTTTTCTCTTCTTAACCTTGATCCTCATGCCAGCACCAGTTTTGGTTTAGCCTAAGCTACCTTGAAATTGGGAAAAGAAGCCAGTTTTCTGAATCAGTAAATGCTGTCCTGCACCTCATTTCTAGTCCTAAATGACTCACCACAATCTCTTCTTTGACTTATTACTTGAACGGCATTTTTAAATGTATGATTCACTTTGTGTCACTCATTTTTATTCTCAAGGAAACTCCAATGAGTGAATATTCAAAAAAAAATGAGGCATTGTGTTCTGTGCCATGTACTTCTAAACTGTCTCCATATATTTAAAACAGAGTGTTCATATTGCTGCAATCAGCAAGAAGAAAGAAAGTCAAACAGGAACTGATCACGTTGTCCCTGGATTTTTAAGGGATATAAAATGTTTTCACTGGTGTTTTAGGGATTTTGCAGGGGGAGGGAATTGGGGCTTGGGGAGGGGAATGTGATGACAGGAACTTCTCTTTGGTTTTTCCAAATGGAAAGTATGACCTTATGTTTTTTGGTGATGTCATATAACACTTAGATGACTCGGATACTATAACAAGGTTTGCATCATAGTATGTTCCTGGTTGGCAGATTGATTCCAAGTGCTTCCATTTTAAATTGAGATCGCAGAAATCTAGGCAGAAGCAGTAAATCAGTTTATCTATCCCTGTCAAGAATTAACTGAGAGGCCAGTTTTACAGTGTCCCACAGGATATCCATGCTCCAGTTCTGCACTGCCAGAGAGAGAACCCATTCCACGAAATTTAGTCCATTACTTATGTAAGTTTTGTAGATCAATCTCAGCCCCGACCTGCAGACTAATTTCACACTTTAATACTCATGATTTAAAGGCAGTTGTAGGCCCCTTGTAAGACATCTATTTTGAAAAATAAACATTTATAGTTCATTTTACAATCTGGAGATCCATCATCACCTTGGTGTGTCCACCCTTCAATTTCTTTATGGCTCCCTATGCACTCATTTTAACATTTAGAGCCAACAACAATTAATGCAACCTAAGTTTTGGTGGCATTTTGTTCAAGCAGTTGACTCAGGATTGCAGTTGCTCAACACTCCTGAGGCTTTTTTATTTAAGTGCCCTGCCAGGAGGCCAGATTTATCTCCTCACTGTGCGCATCTACTCACTCACAGTGAGATGGGCTGATGTGGAAACAGTCAGGGCCTGGCAGTCAACGTGTCCCCTTAAAAATTATACAAAGAGGGGTTTAACGAATAGCAGTTCAAAGAACTTATAATTAAATGAAAAAAAGAAGAAACCATTACTCCACACACAATAGAGAACTGCAACTCCTCAATGAACAGGTTATGTCTATTTTCGTGACTTCCAAGAAGCCACTACATCTCTCTCTCTCGTATCCCAAATAAATCAATCTTCATTAACGCAATTCTAACTATGAAACACACCAGAATGCTTTTATATGATAGGATAGAATGTAGAAGGAATTCTATCTTTTATAGTTAATTTTTGTAGTGAATTAAATTTTGGGAATTCATGAAAGTATTTAATATCTTTAACCAAACAGGGTATATGCCACATAGGAACTCAAGAATTACATTTTAGATAAAGTCTGTATTATCATGTTTAAACTTAAATAACTACGTACATTAAGCTTATCCCACATGTGTAAATCAATTTTTTTAAATCACAGAGCATTATTGACTAAAGAAATGTCATTTGATATCTTTTTTCTTTATTTCAATTTAAAATTTCAAAAAAGAAACCCTCAGTCAAAAACTGTTTGCAAACACACCTGTAAATCATACACAATAGTTTGCTTATTGCTTGAAAAGCCTTCAGCATAGATAAAGTTCCAGCAGCTGAGATTGTGGTGATTATAAAGTCCTAATTGGATAATAAAAGAGAGCTACAATGCTTCCAACTAGCATAATTGAAAAGTTGAAGTTTTCTCTTTTTAAAAGTTCTGTTCAAAGAGAAGTCCCCAAAGCCCTGAATTTCTCAGCTGTATAAAATAATTATGACATGTTTGAAAATCAATGATTGTAAACTTTCTTGGGTTTCCTCTCACAAACAAATTTTTGATTTCATGGTTGGAAAACAATGGATGTTTTATTATAGATAATTTGAAGAACACAGGACAGAAAAAGGAATAAAGGAAACAAGTTGACCATAATCCCCACCCAGGGATTCTTATTAGTGTTTTAGTGCACCCCTTATTCCACTGGTACAATGTTCATATGCTATGCATTGCACTTGTTTGTACATGCATGTGAGTAATAGATGATTAAGCATTATTTCTCATCTCTGCTGCCATCTAGATGCCCCTGGGACTAAGAAGAGGGCACTTTGTCTTGTGTTATGGGTGTAGATATGCAAGCTACCTGGAACCGGCATAGCACTAATTTGTTCCAGCTGAAAACAAGGAAAGCAAAGTTTTTCCAATCTCTAAGAAAAAGGTGATAATTTGGGAAAATAAAGGGAGGGAATGTACAGATCAGAGGAAATTTTAAGCTAGTGAGGCTGGCAGTCACTTCTAAAGGTGGAAGTCACATCTTATTAGGCAGCATGAGCAGGGATAGTTCTTAATTTGAAAAGCATACTATGGAGTCCGTGAGCTTCTGGCTCACAAACCTTGGCTAAATTCTAAATGCCTCATGTACTTGAAAAATAATGTGGGTGGTTTTTTTTTTTTTTTGGTGTTTTGTTTTATTTTTTACATATTAAGGGCAGACATGTGAAATAACTCTGTCTTTATGTCAAAGTTGTTTAAGCAGTATATTGTAGCAATCTACAGCCAGCTACTAGAACTAATAAGTGAACCTAGTAAGGTCAGAAGGTTAAAATACAAACATGCATGGTCTAGCAGCAACCAACTGAAAAACAATGACTATTTCCATTTACACTAGTATCAAAAATATTACACATTTTGGAATAAATTTAACAAATTAAGTGCAAGACCTCTTCGTTGAAATCAACAGAATATTTATAAAAAGACATGACCTGCATGGCTGGGAAGGCTCAATATTGATAACTTGTCATTTATCTGCAAATTGATTTACAGATTCAAGGCAATCACAATAAAATACCAACAGGCTTTTGTAGAAATTGTCAAGCTTATTCTTAAATTTATATGGAAATCCAAATGACCTAGAATAGTGAAAACACCTTTTTAAAAAGAACAAATTCCGGGAATTTAAATGTACTGATTTGAAGGCTTGTGAAGATTCAAGAAATCGGAAAGTGGTGCATTGACTTAAGTAGAGACATGTAGATTAAGGGAATGGATCACTGAGTGAAGAAGTAGTCCACAGAATTGGGCAATGGGTTTTGGTAAAGGTGCCAAGACAAGTCACTGGGGAAAGAAAAGTCTAAAAAAATGGTGGGAGATCAAATTAAGGGAAAACTGATCTTAGACTTAAATATAAAAATCTAAAACTATAAATCTTCTAGAAGAAAATATAGGAGAAAAATCTTTTCTACTCTTTTTGGCGAAGATTTCTCAGATAGGACAAAACAATGCATGAACTGTTAACGAAAATGGGATAAATTGAACTTTATCAAAATTAAAAATGTTTCTTCTGTAAAAGCACCATAAAGGAAAAAAAAGTCAAACCACAAGGTGGGATGAATTTTCAAAATATGTATAACTGACAACAGGCTTTTATATGTTAAAACTCAATGTTATGAAGACAGTAAATTAAAATACATTGGCAAAAATTTGAGCGGACACTATACAAAAGAAGATATTTGGATGGTTAATAAGCACACCATGCATGCTCAGCATGCTATCAAGGAAATGCAAACTGAAATTTGAAATAAATACCACTACACATTCATTAGAATGGCTCAAAACAAAAAAAATCAGCAATACCAAGAACTGACAAGGATGTGGAACAAGTGCAACTCTCATACACTACTGATGAGATTTTCAACTACCACAGAAAGTTGGAAAAACAGTTTGGCAGTTTCTTAAAAAGTTAAATATGTACTTACTATTTGTTCCAGCAATTCATTTTTATGCGTTTACCAACCAAAAATAAAAGCATATGCCTAGAAAATACTTGTACACAAATGTTTATTCATGATAGCCCTGAAAATAAATAAAATGTGTATCATCCAGTGAATGGATATAAAAATGTTGTGTATCCATACAATAGAATACCATTACCAATAAAAAGAATGAACTGCTAATACATGCAGTAATGTGGACCAATTTCAAAATCAGTCTAGTTAGTAAAAGAAGCCAACCAAAAGAGTGTATACTGTATGATTCCATTTGTATCATACTGAAAAATGCAAACTAATTGGTAGTTGCATAAAGCAGATTGCCGGTTGCCCAGGGCTAGGTGGAGAGAGGGATAGACTTTCCAAGGGCACAAAGAATCTTTTGTGGGTGATGAAAATGCCTTGTATCTGGTCTAGGGTGATGATATGCTATATGTGCATGCCTCTTAAACCCATTAAGCATACCCTTTTAACTGATGCAACTTTTTGTACATACATTATATTTCAGTGAAGTTGCATACTTAAAAAGCAAAGTTAAAAGAAAAAAATCAAGATAGAAAATTAAATCTAACCTAAAATAACAACAATGCAAAAGGGAAGTATACCTGATTAGTGAGGGGAGAGGTGGGAGATTAATCAAAATGAAGACAGTAGTTCTATAACATTAATGGTGATGCTTTTTCTCTGTGTTCTAATGTTTAAAAACTATTTTATAATTCTTAATCAATATCAATAGTAATAGAATTGAGAATACCATGGGAGAACACATGGCCCTCTGCGCTCTGATGGGAACACTGTTTGTTCCTGCATTGAGACAGAGGGAACAATTTGGCTGAATGAAACATTTAGATTGCTTTTTACGCCAGTCCTGAAAGGCTCTGTCACTATTTGCCTCATGAATGACAGAGCAGATACGACCTTTGTCTCACATTAATGCATCCTTAAACTAAAGATGTTTCTCTGCTAGTTTTCCCAGGATTCTAAGTGCCATGGATGCTGTGTAGTGCTGCTCTGATGCTCTGTTCCAGACAGAAGCATTCACCCCATGGCTGGGGGCAGTGTTGGCTGTTGAATGCTCAGAGCTGAGTCATGGAAATTGCTGAGTCTCTCCTTGGAATCATCCTTATCCAAAGAGAACTTCCTTTGCTGAAGGTTATACTTTTCCCTGAGAGCAGCCTGTAGCTGGTGACTTGTTCCATACTAGGGTACGTGTCTCTGTCAATTCTGGGCAAATTTCAAGAGCCCTCCCAGCTCAAGAGTGTCTCATGGGATAGTTGGCACCACTGTTATAAGTGCATCACAGTGGACCTTCTCTCTCTGACAATCCTGCTTCCTTCACCCCCTCACATTAATCACTAGAGCAATCATCTGTGAATTTCCTGCTGCAAATTCAGTATTCAGGGATTTGAGTATCCCTGTCTCAAAGACTGATTCCCAGAGAATCTCACCTTAGACAGTGTGAACTAAAAATGGTCAGATAAAGAGGACATTATAATGAGATTTTAAAATTGTATCACCTCTGCTATGGTCTGAATGTCTGTTTCCTCCCAAAATTCATTTATTGAAATCCTAACAACCAAAGGTGATGGTATTAGGAAGTTGGTCCTTTGGGAGAGCAGCCCTGCTCTCAGGAATAGTATTAATGCCTTATAAAAGAGACCTCAAAGTACTCCCTTCCCACTTCCATGACACGAGGACACAGCAAGGAGGCGCTGGCTGTGAACCAGGAACAGGGCCCTCACTCGACCATGCTGGCACCCTGATCTTGAGCTTCCAGCCTCCAGAATTCTGAGAAATAAGTTTTTTTGCTGTTTATAAGCTGCCCAGTCCGTGGCATTTTCTTATAACAGCCATAACAGACTAAGGTAAGACAACATCTCTTGCCATTGTTTGGCCATCACTGGTACTAAGTGGATGTTGAACAGCTGCCAGCATGCTGTGACCAAGCAATTGTTAAAACTTCCACTGGTGAACTGGGATGGGATAACAGTGGAGGAGAATGCACTGGCACCTGCAACATCTCCAGCCCTTGAGAGGTAAGTAGGGAGTCATAATAAAGAGAATAATGAAGTTAGATGAGTCTTGCTAAATACTATGGATGTATTAGAGAAACAGACTGATTAATCATCAATTTAAGGAAAGTATGACAGTCATTTGGACCTCCCTGGTAGCATATAAGTAGAATCCTATCTCCTGTAACCAGAAGGCTCAGGCCCAGGATTTAATTCTAGGAAGTGATGCTCTGGAGAAAGCTGACTTCTCACCTGGCAATGCTGCTATACGACAGTCAGGGCCCTGAATAGGAAGAGATGGGAAGAAATGAGATCCTGAACTTGGGATGGAGACTTAGGGTTGATGCTCTAGAGAATCTCAAAACCCCCAACCCTTCCGAACTTTTCGTGCTTGCAGAATTGCCCCACTTCTACCTATTAAAGTCTAGTGGCCCAGTCCTCTCGTGTTTGAAGATAATGTGGAGGCCGCTGCCTTATAAGACAGCATGCATTCCCTCAGGATCTACCCCACCTCCTCTCATCTCCATTCGAGAATAAGAGGGTCAAAGGAAAGTGTTGGTCCCTAGAGGAGGACACAGGCTATATCTTGAAGGAACTTGAAGACATAGCTGATATGTAGTTGCAGGAGACGGGGTAGTATGCAGCTGGAATGCTTTGAATTGTTTTTAGCCCAAAGGGACCACTTTGCTCAAAACATGCTGCCTTGCTGAGAACAGCCTGCATCCACTGGCTGGTCCCTGTTGGACTGACTGATGTCTTTGTTTTGTGACTACACCACGGTTTAACACCTTTGTCTGCCCAGTTCTGTGTCCATCACTCTTTTAGGGTGTTGATCCCAAGACCTCACTCTTTTTATGAGATATAGAATTGGCAAAGTTCTTTGCAAACCAGAGAACAGGAGGTTCCTCTGAAAAGTTGTCTTATTTTCTTTTTCTTGCCTGTATTAGTCTGCCAGGGCTGCCATAATAAAATACCACAGACTGAGTGACATAAACAATAGACATTTACTGTCTCACACTCCTGGAGGCTGGAAGCCCAAGATCAAAGGTGCCAGCAGGGTTAGTTTCTCCTGAGATCTCTCTCCTGGGCTTGTAGATCCTGTCTTCTTCCTGTGTCATCACATGGTCTTTTCTTCTGGGTGTGTCTGTGTCCTAAGTTCCTCTTCTTATAAGGACAAGTGTCATATGGGATTAAGGCCCAACCTAATGATCTCATTTTACCTTAATCACTTTTTTAAAGGACCTATCTTCAAATAAGTCACATTCTGAGGTACTGGGGATTAAGGCTTCAACATATGGATCTTATGGGAGACACAATTCAGCTCATAACAGTTCCAAACAAAGTAAGATGCAAGGGAGGCACATGTGGTAGATAATCAGCCAGACTTGAACTCTTTAATATCAGTGTCTACACTGGGGAATGAAACAAATAAACAAAACCTACAGTTGATTGGATGAGTTGCTAAGAAACTGAATGTTTGCAATATTGCCCCCAGAGAACTACACTAAGCATCACAGTGGACCTGAAGAAGAAATAGCAACAGTAGACACAAGATTGCTTACTACAAAAGGAGGCAACAAGTAAAGCATCTAAGTAATGACAACCCCTCTTGATAACGCTGTGAAACACAGAGGTTTGAGGTGTTCAAGGAGAAGGGGTGCTGAAGGTAGAGGTAGGAAAAAACTAGTAAGCTGGTTAAGTGATTGGGAAGTAAGAGTCACATAAATGACATTGCAGTGTCGACACTTCAGTGTCAGGGTAAAGTGCATAGGTTGCTATATTAGAAGTGGTAAGACATTGAAAAAATAGTTTAAATAATTAAATTTAAAAATGTTTTAATATGCAGGTAGTAGTAAAGGAAACTAGTTGGTGTTGGGGTTCATGGAAACTTGTTAACGTGCAAAGAAGAAAGGGAGAGGGCACAGCAGCTGTAATCAACTTATGTTACCATCAGCAATAGATGAGTGTGAAGTTTTCTCCTTATTTGAATGCACACATGTAATTCACTAATATTTAAAACAATTTGCCAGTGATAATAAAATATTACTTGATAAACCATTGGGGAAGGCTATTTTCTGCTTTAGAAATTCACAACTTCAGGAAAACACAAGGGAAATTTCTAATCACTTTTCTCCTTTTAAGAGACAATTTGAGGAAATTAACTCAACTGGAATGATTTCCTTTAGAAATCCTAAAGATTTAAAAGGTTCTGCCACAAAGTTTACAAACCAGGCAGATTAGGCAGACTAATCTGTGGGCTTTCAGTAATAAAGGACATAATTTCAAGATCCACCTTGCCAATTACTAGCTCTGATACCTGGGGTATATTATTAAGTTTCTCCAAACTTCAGCTTTCACCTTATGAAAATGGGCATCACCCAGTGTCATTTTAATAGTTTAATGAGTAAATTGGGATAAAGCACCTGATGGAATGTGGCTTAATGAACAGCAGTTATTAACAATGTACTAAGTAAACAGGATTCCCAATCTCTTTTTATCGTATGATTTAAAAACCCTATATTAGCTTAAATCTGATCTAATAGGTGTCTGTTGATGTTTGCATGTATGTCTTTTTTTAAAACATCGTGATTTTCAACTGTGAATGAGGAAATCCTAATTCCTCAGTAGAGAAGATAAAGGTAAAGCATATGAGACTGAGAATCTCCGATGTTTGAAATACTGTGCTAAGAAGACAAAGGCTGGTCATCCACTCCCATCAGATCCTACCCCTCAGAGGAGAACTCAGCAGCTAACAAATAAAGAAATGAATATTTGCTATTAGTTACCAGCTGGAATTGGGTAGAACATTGTGGGTACATTAACTTAAAGGCTCCCCACTATGTTGTTATGTAGTTGTCCATAGGAGTGAATATGTAAACCATCTGTCAAAGAGATTTAAATTAAATAAAGAAGCAAATATTTGCTCACAGGAATGTTCGTCAAGGATTTTTTTCTTATTTAACAGGGAAATGTAATTGATAAACAATATTGAAAATATTGCGTTAAATTCACTTAAGTAATCTACTAAAGCTATTGTAGAAGGAACTAACATTTTTGCAAAATTATACAATGTGAGACCATCAAAACAAATATGTAACTACATGTTTGAAATGTTCTGGGGAGTATACATTAGAATGTTAAAAGTGTTTATCTTTAGGCCATGTAAACATGTCTTTCTGCCTATCTAGGTTTTCACATTAATATGTATTTTTCTGTAATTAAGAACATGTATTATAGCTAACAAGAAAATAAAGATATATTCATCTGTTGTGTTTCTGAAGTTTCTCCTTTTTTGAACACCCTGAGAGTGAAAAATTGCTCTCAAAGGACAACTGTTTTCTCCAATAAAGTATTCATAAGATTTCTTCTCTTCAAAGAGTCTCTAATGCCTTTATATAAAGTTGTTAATAAAGATATAAACACTAAGGTCATCCTTAACACCATCATCATTCATGGAATTTCTCTCTGGTGTGAGTTCTTTGAACTGGAGTGTATGAGCTGAAATGAAACCTTTTATCTCACTTATATTTAAAAACTTTCCTCCTCTGTAGAATCTCAGATCATTATCAAATCCTGATTTTAGGTATGTTTTTCTCTTTATGAGGCATTTTTAGAACATATTTCTCAAGATCGCTTTCATGCGTGCCACACTCTCATCTTTCCATTGCGAATTGTCTTATAGTTACTAGATCCATGAGGTTGCTGTTCTTGTGTGTACCTCAGCTACAAATTTTGACCATTGTGCTCACCAAGGCATTGTGGAATGGTTTGCTCTCCAAATGAGGAAGAAAGGCTGACCTAAGAATATTCCTGTGTATTCCTTCTTTCAAACATTTTCTAATTAACAAAATGGCATCTGGTTATGAAACATCCATTGAGAAGTCATTATTCCCAGGGATTTACACAGTTCAAATTCTTGAGATTTTCAAGTCTTGGAGTCTTCTTTTGTGTTGACACATTCCATTCTTCTCATTTCTGGAAACTTGAAGAGATAACAGTCTCCACCAGGAGAGCTAGAAATCCTTTTTGGTATTGATTGTTGGGAAATTCTTCTCGAAGTGTCAAAATGTGTTTCTGGCTCTCTGACATCTTTGGATTTCAGATGCTTAAGTGGTCATTTTTAAGCAGTCTTGACCATAATACAGACCAACATGTTCTAGAAAGCGAAATCAGGGTCCCAGGTGGTTTTATAATGAACAAACATTCCTTTTGTCCTCCTTTGTGTCCTTCTCTTCTGTACTTCCTGAAAACTCTGTATCTTTCCATTCCTCACCAGTAAAATCGTGGTCTGATCTTTAAATTTCACTAACATGCTTTAGCTCTGAAGTTCAAGGAGTATGAACTTCTTGTGGGGAAAAGAACCAGTAAAAAAATTTCCAATTAGTATTCCTCTTAGACAGCACTCTAACAGCAGATTACCTCAGAAATTGAAAATATTCAGAAGCCAAGACAAAACAAAACAAACAACTGTGTCCCTAACCTGATTTATTCCAAGGTGTATTTACTGCTTACTATTAAACAACTTTTCTAATTAGGCTCCATAATGATAATTTAAGGCAAAGTATACTGTACACTAATTATCTGGTGGTATTTTTAGGAAATGTTTCATAGTGCAATAAATAGAAATAAAATGTGGCTCGTAAGTTCCACATAATTTGTACCTAATCATAATGAAGTGTATTATGTACAGTCCAAAATGGATTATAAAGATATTTAATTCTTCATCGACGTTAGAATGTGTCATTTACAGGGAAATTCCAATAAAATTTAAAAATGCATAAATATGTCTTCTTTCATAAATGTGCCTAAATGGTGAGGAGAGATAAGAAGAAATTCACACTGTATGTTCTGAGTAAATCACGTATAACATTCTGCTATTTTCTAAATTTATGTTGTCATAATCTGTTAGTCCTTAACCAATTAAGCGACATATATAGGATTGGTAGAGTTTTCAAAGAGGCAATTTATGTTTTAGCGTCAACAGGAATTTTGTGTGGTAAAAATGTATTATTGGATGATTCACACTAAAATGAAACCAATAGCTATGTTTATATGGTGGGAAGTTTCATTTTAACACAACACTCCAGGAAGCCAATAGAAATCGACTTCCCCCTGGAGATGCTAACTGGTCAAAGAATGAGCAGTGGACTAGAAGTTGGGGACTTATTGTCTAGTCTTTTCCGAGTGACTAATTAGCTGTGAGAATTTGAACATTCCTCATCTTGTAAGTCTTGGTTTCCTTCTCTGTAGCCTGAGTACTTTCCACTGTTTTAGTTCTAACGTGTTTTCAGTCATTTTGTCTGTTTGAATCACATCGGTACCTCCAATGTCTAGAACAAGGCCTAACTGAATTTAACCCATTCAATAAATATTTATTGACTCTAGTGCAGGGTGCCGAGAAAGAGACCAGGGGCTAAAAATAATTCGAGCAAATGCAGACATTGTTCAGGACCTTCCCTCGTTTACGAAATAGCGGGAGGTAGTCAAAGATTTCAGGCTAAACATTCTCTGAGTCCAAATAGTCATAATTCAAATCAATCTAAATTTTGTCTTGGAAACTTTATTTAATGACTAATAAAAAGTGATTATATATCATTATTTTCCCCGTTTAAGTTTTCACTTGCAGATTCTTGGGGAATTGTACATTTTCTTTTGTGAAACAGTTTATAGCTCTTTCAACTCCCTCAACTCCCTCAAATATCTTAATGATTAATTCCTCAGTATATCTTTTTTTCATATGTACATTAAGGGCAAACGTCAGCCCTGTTTTAAAAATGTCAGTCCAACTGCTCTATCAATTATCTTAAATATAAAGCTGGCTAGTGTTTCTTTCATAAGAGTTGGTTCTATATTCAAGATAATATAAAGTGCTCTGTTTTCATATATGGATAAAGTATAATCTTGAGGCAAGTGTTTGGGCTTGACCATAGAAGTCTTCGGAAACTTGGCCCTGGTTTACCTCTTTACATAGGATCATCTACTAGTCACCTATCGTGTTCCAACTTAGATGAAATTCTGAGAGGGAAAGGAAATGAACTAATATTTATTGTGTCTATGATAGAAAATAATATATCATGGATTCTAAATACCAGAAGCTTCCAAATAGACCTTACTAACAAGGATTTTCTCATGACCACTCATTTTAAATCCCTTTATAATACATAAAGAACGATTTGCTATAGTATTAGCAAATGATACCAGTGTTATCTCCTCGGTTATAAATTAGAGTTGGCATCAGTATAGTGGTTTCCTCTGGACAACATAGTGGGACATAATAGACACTTACAGTGACATTGTAGTGATAGCCATTCATATGTTTGGTGATTAGGTTCCATGTCATGTAATAACAGCAAAGTATTAAGTTGCAGTTATTCATAGGCATATGATATATCCATTTGCCTAACGTAATGAAAAAAATTAAATAACATCCAAAGGCCTTCTGGTTAGATCAAGCTTGCTTTTATTCTATTATATGATTTTCTTGGATTAAAATATCTAAAAATATAGTTATTGTGGAACAGAACAGGATCCAGATAACACAGTTATTGATCCAAATATCAATAGTTGACAAAGCACTTGGTAAACATTATTACATTTAACCTTTGAAATGTGTGGTGGTGGTCTCACTTTACAAAAAAATGTTTCTCAAAGAGTTCTAAGTAATTTAGCAGTAGCCTCATAATCACTGAATTTCAACTCTACCACTAAAATGCAGCTTTCAAAAACTCATCCTTTCACATCTAAAGATCCTTTAGTTAGTGTAGCATGTTGAGGTAGGATTGGGATTTAAAAGCATCTTCAAGCCATATCGTTTCCAATTTTCAAAAGAAGCAATATCATTACAAATTTGACACTTTCTTAAGATTTCCTTAGGAATTATTACTGCTTTTATATTTTATATATACGAACACATTTATTTCTCTCACTAGATTGTAATCTTCTTGAGGGTGGAAAATGGCTATTTCTAATCCGTCATTTTATCATCCATTGTTCCTAAGGTAGAACACAAAGCTGCTCAATTAATTTTTGTTCTTGTAAGGTAATTCAGTCACTTATGGTTTACAGTAAACATTTAGGAAAAATGTTTAGTCAAATTCAAGATTCAAATTTAGTGAATTCATGATTCTTCCTTCCCCTCTTCTCTTCCTCTTTCTTAATGTGACCTAGCCTTTATGAGATGGAATTGGGAGTTCATCTCCATACCATCCTGGCTTAGTCCTGGGGTACCTGGTCCTTCTTTTATCTTGCAATCCTTCCTAGACCCCTTTCAGATGTGTCTTCCCATGGGCTCTGGGTCCACGGCTCATGTAACTTGTGGTCTGTTCTCTCCAGTAGGGTCAATGCAAAGAGTCATGCCCACCTCCAGGGCTTCATTCCTTGACTCCCTGTGATGTGGCTGGTCCTGAAAGACTTAGAGAGTCTATCCCTTCTCATTGGGTTGTCCACATTACACTCTTGGCTGTGGAGTCTCCTAGATTTATATTATAGCAGTTCCCTCGCCACAACACAAATTCTCAGTTCTTAGTCAACTTCTGTGTCTCCTGTGAGGGCCCTGAAAACTTGAGTGGATCTGTTTCAGGAGTACTGGAAAGACAGAGAAGGAATTATGAAGTTGAATGTGTGCTGGGTTTTCTCAGGTCCTCTGACTCTAAGCATGTCACATTGCCATTTCCATCCTACTGTGGGGTGGTCTCCTCCCAGAATTTCAAATGGAAAGTGCAGTCAAGATTCCCCTGATGTCGAACCCACAAAATTTATCTGGGGTTTGTAATCCTCCTGAAACTCACTGGGTCCTGTCAACCAAGAGCAAGCTGCAGGAGCCTAGGTTGTACATCACCTTCTGACCTCTTCATGCCTCTTCACCTGAGCCTAAGATCAAAAAGGGATTTTTTATGAACCTCCTGAGAAGTGTAAGAAAACTGGTCTTTTTTCACATTTTCTATCTTACTAATGCTATGGATTATAGTAAAAATTCTACGATCAGTTCACCAAATTGCTTTCTTATTATTTAATGTCCAGCCTTGAGAATTCCCTTCTCTCAGGTTTTATGTGATGATGGTCTCTGTTATGGGCTTTTAAAAGTTAAAGATGAAAAGTGACTTCTTTGTTTTCGGCAGGATTCTGCCTTTCCCAAGAACCAATGACGAATGGTGATACTTTGTGAATTCTAACCACATATCTTATTTTTTCCAGAAATTTCATGTCTCACAAACTCTGATCTGCTTCTCTAAATAACAACATTTATTCATTAATTAGTAAATGTTTAGTGAGTAACTATGACCCAGGCATTTCTAGATCCTGGGCTATGATAGAGAATAAAAGACATAAATATAAAATATCTAAAAATCAACCATGTAATAAAAACACACACAAAACCAAAAAGTCCTAAAGATTTTAATCATGAAAGAGTTCACATATTGAGACAGACAAATACTTGTCTTGTGGTCAACAATAGTTAGAACCCTGAACTATAAAATTCCATGATTTCATAGTGTCCAAAAGAGATTTTATATTTGTATATTTTGCTAATTGTTGCCAAATGTATTGTGCTCTGTCTAGCCATTAGTATTTCCCAAGCTCTTATAGGACATTTGTGCATGACCCCTTGTTAACCAACACTTTGCCTAGTTTCCATACCTAAATAAATAATGGTAAGATTTCCCTCTTTATTTATGTATTTCCTAGTCACACTGAATCCTATATAAAAGTTTTATGGGAGAATCAAAGTGTATGGTTCTCCTCATATATTTTGTGTATATTGCTAATAGAGATCTATTTGGGAAATTCATTTTTTGTGTACGCTCTTTACCAAACCCTGAAAATGAACTATTACTTGCTCATGAAGAATATCTATATTTGATCATTAAATGCTGCCCCAAATCTATTATCATGAATTATTTCTTAATTTATAACAGGACTCCCATTTTTTAAGTTAACACTGTACTCATAAAATACAGAAAAGAAAAATATGAAACAGAAGTAAATGCAGTTTTGGAACTATATGTTATTGTTACTCTTTCTCTAACATTTGTGGATGTCTCTGGCTTAATAAAAGTGATGAAAAGTTAGGTAAAATTTAGTTTCATTTCAAAAATAGAAGAATTTATTTTTCCATTACAGCCTTTTTTCTAAGAAAGAGGAAACACGAGCTAAAATGACCTTTTCATTTCTCTTGATAGACATTCTTAGTTATATATCTAAATGACATTCCACATTCTCTGGGGAGTTATACAGAACCCTGACTCCAGGCTCCCTGACTCCTAGTACAGAAGGAGTATTATTCCTATATGTTCCACAGATTTTATTCAAAGCCTACACTTCATGTCTGAACAATTCTCTTCTTAAAATCTGGAGTCTGGGTCTGGCCTCATGGCATAGTGGTTAAGTTTGGCACATTCCACTTTGGTGGCCTGGTTTGTGGGTTCAGATCCCGGGTGCAGACCTACACCACTCATCAGCCATGCTGTGGTGGAGACCCAAATATAAAGTAGAGGAAGGTTGGTGCAGAGGTTAGCTCAGGGATAACATTCTCAAGCGAAAAAACAAGGAAGATTGGCAACAGATGCCAGCTTAGGGGTAATCTTCTTCAGACCCCCCCAAAAAAATCTGGAATCTATCTGAAATGTCCATTTAGTAGTGAATGAAGCTTGTCTAGCATTATCCCAACAATCATTCTATGCCTTTTATTAACCCTTTAAGGTGCAAAGTGGAGGGTGACAATGAGGGGAGAGTGTGGGATGAGTTAATAACAGAAAAAAAAAAAAAAGAAAACCCTAAAACCCTGAAGCAGTTGTTCTCAGGTTTTCCTATAGAAATTCTGTATTATTATGTCTGGTGTTACTTAACTATGTGTAGGTCAATGATAAAATGTGTCACGAATCTTAATCATCTTAATAGAGAAAAATAACATTTTAGTAGCTGCTGAACCTGTCTCTTTTAAAGGCAGACTCTCTGGAAACTATTGTTGAATGTGGCAGAGTGAATCTGAGCTATGTTTAAAGAAAGGAAACCACTACTCTCATTGAAAGCAAGACCTCAATGCTCACATTTGGAAATAAAATCAGGAGGCACAACCAGCCCAAAAGGTCACTCACTTCTCCCCTTGGCTGATTAAGTTTTGTGAGTCAAGACAAAAATATTACCTGGGAAAACTTGTCTTAACATTTGCCCTAGAAAAGTTGCTCATTTGGATTAATGTTCCGAGTGGCACCTATTAAAATGGTCCCTAAAGACAGTTTGCTGTCCCAGAGATATAAAACATTGAAAGCCGTTGTTTTTCCTCTACAATCATTTGATTTGACAGGTTTAATTCTGTAGATATGCTTTAGAAGGGATTTCTTCTTAAAATAAGGGAATAAGTGTTTTTAAGTCATATGTATAAAATTGGTGACATAGCTGATTTCTGAATGTAAACAGTGAATGTGTATTTCTGATTCACGCTATCCCAGTCATTTCCAGAAATTGCAATTGGAGACAGTTCTTTTATTACTCATTTTTTCTGGCTAAAACTGAATGAAATTCAGTTATCACAAAAATAGTCAGTGAGTTTCAATTTTGCGGGTCCTGTTATTTTTTGAATGTGGAGTGCTGCCCAATCACTCTCAAGCTATTGTGTTGTCTAAATCAGTTGTATTGGTATGCTCACACAATTGCAAAATGTTTCCATGAATGTATAATGAACCAAATGTCCCAGCTGAGCACTTATAAACAGGGGGACAAAATTAAAGTTGGGTTATTGCTCATCTCTTGGCAAACTTTCTCTCTTCCGTTTTGTTTGCTTTCCATTGAGATTCAGTGATGGGCAGAAGATACATCACCTGTTGCCAGAGAGAACAGGTCCCTTAATTCTTCATTTTCTCACATGATGTTTAAGCAAAGGTATTGTGGAAAAGAAATACAATGAGCAGATTTAACAAGAATTTTGATAGATAACTCTCTATTAAATTCATACACATTATTTTTAAACCATGATTTGCAGAGGCATTTTATTTGAATGATTGATTATGATTTGGCTGTTATATTTACAATCTGGCCAATGGCTGTTTGTGGCATAATCACAAATTGTGTAATGATTTGAAACTATGGAGGAAAACGGCTGTGGTATACATACTAAATCATACTATTTCTATATATGAATTTACATTTGATGTTTGTATCATGAACCTTGCTAACTCTTTCTCAAGTAAAAAATATTTTCTTGAATACATTCCATGCATCTAAGTACCTCAGAGAACCCAGGGGACCAGAAGTCACTGACTTTGCCAAATGATAATCACATTTGAGTTTAAAAAAAAAAAATCTCCTTTTGGGATAGTGTTTCTGTATATTTGTTGTTGGTAGGAATCATTTTTATAGTATTGAAGAAAGATTAATGAATTCAAAGTTCATGCATACTCTGTACCACATCTTCCGTGGGGAAATAAGTAGGCTCTTTGTACAAAGACTTTTTTTGTGCATTGGTGGAATGAATGAGGTTGTGCTAATGGCATTTTTGCTCTGACTACCATGGCCAACATCAGCAGCCTGTAGGGTCAAGACTCCCTCAGGTCCTCATACGGTCAAATCATCTGCTCTTTTCATCCCACCATTACTAACATCTGTTATAATTCCATGGTACCCAAAATTCTGACCACATATTTATATCTTTCACAAAACATTATACGCATAATTTCTCTTTCATCATCGTATTCTTTTACACCTTTTCTCCTCTCATGATAGAAAAATTCTCATCTTTATTTCATAAAATTAATACGATTTGGTCTTCAAACTTCTTTCAAATTCTTGATCACTTGTCATGCCATCAGTTGTCAGCTCACTAATTCATGGTTTTGGCTCCATTTGAAGATGTCTGGAGTAACTTATTTCCCCCTCTACAGAACAACCCCTATTTAGTCTTCAATAACAACTATTTTACATGTGACATGTATATTTACATTTTGGAAATTCTTAAAAAACAAACCTATCATTTGAAATTAGCAGACCAATTACTTTCATGATTTAGATGTATTGACTCAGCAAATTTTACTTAACTATATTAACATGATTTGTTGGCTTGATATATATTTTTTACCAGTACGTATTTTACCAAATAAGTATTTTATCATTCATCTAAGCAGTCATTCAGTCTGATTAATTGGATAGTCTGAATTATGTATAGGGCTGGAGAAGATATAAAACCCTACACAAGGGTTAAAATGGAGCATTGATCATATGCTTTTGCATTTTTTAAGACTTTATTTTTTAGAGCAGTTTTAGGTTCATGGCAAAATTAGGAGGAATGTAGAGAGATTTCCTATATGTGCCCCCACACATGCACAAACTTCCACCTTATCAACATCCTCCATCAGATGGTACATTTGTTACAATTGATGAAGCTACATTGATACATTATAATCACCCGAAGTTCACAGATTACTGTGAACTAAAAAAAAAAAACAACCCTAAAAATAAGGTTCACTCTTGGTATTGTACATTATTAGACTATGGGTTTGGACAAATGTATAACGACGTGTATCCACCATTATGGCATCATATGGAGTAATTTCACTGGCCTAAAAATGTTTTTGCATTTTTATTCCCTAATCTTATTAAAATACAGTAAATGATTTTTTTAAAAAGAAAAAACTCAACAAAGACATATAAATTGAGAGGAGACAACAGCCAGAAAAATAAAAGTAATATGGAAAGGAGATGGTAGATTAATAACAGATTCAGTAGATCCTAAAAAGCCAAATGATAAGGTGGCATTAGAGAAGGCTGGGAAGCAACTTTATTTTTCTTGAAGAACTACCAATTCTCTGGAAGTTGGAAAAGAAGGTAGAACTATAAACAAAATGATGCATGGAATGTTTAAAAAGCCATTAGACAGCCTTCCTTTCCTCCGCTCATCATGCCAGTTTCTGTCCTCTGTCTCATTAGAAGACCAGACGATTATTTTCTGGACAAGGAAAATCCTCAGATCCCTAGACTTTAATATTCCAAGTCTAATTGAGTGTAGTGTATTCATTGTGAAAGTAGGGAATTAAGTAAATGTTTATACACAAAATGATGAGACTCCCAAACTTTTTCCTCTAATTGAATCCTAACACTTAACCCTCATATTTTCAAATCATCAGTTTAAGATTAATGGAGCCTTTTATTCTCCTCAAAGTGGTGCCAAATTGTGATGGGGCAAGTCACAAAATGAAAGTCTCAACATTTATATTCTTTAATTTAATTCAAGATTTAAGACAGTTTTCATTTGGTACAACTCAATACACCAATTTGTATTCATTTTCGTGATTACACTAAATGATTTTACAAGTACCCAAATGAAATAACTTCTTTGCAACTGTTGGAATTTGGAAGCAGTTTCCAGAGACTCAAAGAAGCTCTTGGGCTTTGAATGAGTTCTTAGAGATCTCAGCGAGTACTTATATCAATAACCATAGTGGGTGTCCATGGAATGCCTTGTGTAATCAAGTGTGAAGAAATTTTGAGTATTGTCTAGAATTCTTTTCACCTTACAGCAATTTCACAGCAAAGCTGTTTTTATAAAGCTTCTCAACAGGGACAGCCAGTGACAGTACCCACTTTCACTGAAAAAACAGTGGAAAGTTTATTAATTATGACAACCTACTCATTGATGAGATTATTCAATTTGAAGAGTTTGAGTTCAAAACCATAGAGCATCAACCAGATCATAAATTCTGGTTAGGCAATATACTACCCCATGTTTGTAGTATAACCATTTTTCATTTAGGACACAGAGAAAGGAAGCATATACATCATTAGACAGCATCACTATGGAAATTTGAATTAATGAACGCTTTTCTTCACCAAGATTCGAAGGAGGGAAGTTCCACATCTACTCTTCCACCACAATCTCCTTCCTATTGCTATCACAGTGAAAGATCTCAAATTTTGGCTGGGTATGTATAGATAAGTAGGCAGTAAAGATAAGTACCTTAGTATTTGAAGCCAACACTGGATCACATTTGATTGACTACCAAGATTGTGTGTGTGTGTGATGGATGTTCATTTTTTTGTTTGTAGAGTTGGCTGCAAATATGCTCCATCTGTCCACTTTCAAGCCATTCTGGCAGATTTGTATATTCCAAAGACGGCCACCATAACTCTCATTATACATACTTTTCTGCAATGTAACATTGCCACTCCTCTGCCTTTTGAATCTGGGCAGGTGCTGTGATCAATAGAATATGATGGAAGTGACACTTTGCCAAATGCAGAGAATTAAACCTTTATAGAATTAAAGGTTTCTTCCTGTTCCTGCCTCACTCTCACTGTTCGCTGATTTTCTCCTAAATACAGCCATCATGCTATAAGATGTCTACGCCTCATGAAGAAGAGATGTGTAGGCACTTGGGTCACAAGCCCCAGATGAGCTCCCAGCTGATAACCAGCACCAACTGACATGCCTGTGAGTGAGGCATCTTGCATACCCAGCATTGTCAAGCCTTCAGATGGTGCAGCCCCAACCATTTCTGAAGACAGCTGCGTGAGAGACCTTGAGCAAGAACCGCCTAGCTCATTCCAGTCTATCCACAGAACCATGAGAGATGAGAAATTGTTGTCTTAACACGCTATGTTTGGCATTGTGTGTTAGACAACAAGAAACCAGAACAACCACTGAGAAGGCCATTTGACATTTTTGGAACATTTCCCTAAATTTGGCTAGGTTCCCACATTCTAAGTAGTGCCTTTTCAAGATAGAGTCCAAAAACATGCATTTCTTAATTTGCTTGTGGATAGGATACAGGCTTGTGATCTAGGTTACATGCACCCATAGACCTCCGTGCAGAGGTCAGCAACTTTAGCAAAAAGGCTCTGTGTGCAGAATCTATTCTTCTAGTAGGGATGCCAGCTGTGGATGTGCTGAAGACTTCACAGGCAGGCTAATAATGCAACACAGTTTGGGGATTTACAATGGTTTGAAAGTTGAGTCACACCAGTAGGACATAGCAGTAGACCAGGCGCCTGTGATGGTTTTGAGCATTAGCCCTGCAGTCTTATCTTTAAGTACATTCCTTTGGCCATTCCAACAATTGTATGATTCACTAACAACCTTTAAAATTTTTATTTTCTGCTTAACCTACTTAGAGTGAGTTCCATTTTTCTGAGAAAAATGGAAAAAATTGTGTATGAGTGACCCAATTTGGCAACTTGAAAAGAGCTAGTGTGTGCCAAGACTTCATATGGTTGCCTCAGCACAGTTAACAGAAATTCATGAAAGAAACTGTTACATCAGTTTGGCCTGCAGATTAAGACAGATGCAGCTTAACACTGTGCTCGTGTAACACCTGGACTTCTCCAGATGGCTCAGAAAAGTGCTATGTCCAATGGCTAGCTGAGAGCAGTGCACCATGACTATCCCAGTGTTTCTCAATATGTGGTTCCTGGACCAGCAGCATCAGCATCATCTGGAAATTCATGAAACATACAAATTCTCAAGTCCCAATTCAGACTTTCTGACACTCTTGAACCAGACCCCAGTGATCTGTTTTTATAACACTCCCACCAGGTGATTTTGATGCATGCTTACTTTTAACAACCCCATTTTATGGAGACCTTTCTAATGCTCTCCTTAAAGAAAAAACAAAATGTATGAGGCTGATTTGGTTTATTCTAAGAGTATCCGTGTTGAATGAAATGTAGTGGTGTTAGTTCATCTGGCTTCTCACCAACTCAATAATCATGTTTCCTCAGAGGTCACGGACAATATTTCAGCAACCTAACTTGTAAATTTCTGACTCTCTATCACATAAATTAACTGGATTAAGTGTACTGTTAGGAATTCTTCACCCATCTTGAGTTTCTCTTTCTTTGTAACAGTTAATCTACCACTTCCAGTTCAGAGTATGTCGATCCCAGAGTATATGTTGGAAGCTCCTTTTATAATCTTGGTGAATTTATGAGCTCTCCTTTTACATTTAATAGTCCATAAATATTTCTGCTTCATAACAGAGCCTGCTTAGTCATGTTACAACTAATCACAAATTTTTGTCTTTAAAGTTTATTTCCTTTTCCTCATGGACTGCAAGTGAAACAAACCCATATGCTCTTCCTTCACAAAGTTGGATGACCCTTTAAATGTTTCCTGCCCTTGTCACAGTTTAACATTTCACATGCTCAGCTCTGCCTTTCTCAAACTATGTCGATTTTCCAGGTCTCAATTATTGTACATGTAAATGGAGTCTTTGTCATCACGCAAGGTCCTTGTGAGGTTCACATTAAATTATGTATAAAAAATTGTAAAGAGTTCTACATAAAACATAGAAATTTAACCAATGTGACTATAGAACATGGATTTAATCAATAAAATCTAAAACATAGATTCTTTAATCAGTAAGATCAGAGAAATTGACACTGAAAAAATGTCTTTTTGATTTTAAAAAGTATTCAGTATAAAATATTTAGCCATATTTTTAGTACTCTGTTAAGAAAAATAGCAATCAAGAAAATCTGAATTCAAAGGAAACTATAAGAATGAAGATGTCAGGCACTATGGCTGGCTGGTGGGTGAGTCATTTCAATCAAGCATGTCTATCACCCCAGAAAAATAACTGTTGAAGTTAGTAAAACAACTAGCATCGCTAATATTATCAGTGGGTTTACAGGTGGTGAACATATCTGTTCATGTCAGACAGAACTGGCTTTAAATTCTGACTCTATTCCCTGTCATGTGTGTGTGATTTACGCAGTACACAGCAACTTTTCTGTACCTAAATTTTCTTTTTAAAGTGAGAAAAATACTATCTAGTAGTCGTCAACACCTGACAAACAGTGCACCAAACACACATCTACCCTACTTTTGTACTGAGAGAAATTGCCCAGAATCTCTGTTCCAGGAGATATTGGGGAAATGGTTCAGCATTTCTTCAAGAATGTGATAATCTGAATTTATTTCACCCATGTCTGCATATGCCAACACCCAATGTTGTCAATGGCATCAGCCAATTAAATCCAGAGAGTTTCAGATTCTGGATTCACTTGAATGGAAAGGGAAATCTTATTATCTCAAGTGAAATTATAGGTGTCTCTCATCAGTTCACAATGACCTTTTCAACTATGTATGGTCAATCTTTGTGTCCAATGTCCAGGTCAGATATTCCCTTCTAGAATGGGAGGGCAATGATCAAACATGTAAACTGCATAGGCTGAGTGTGGGAGAAAGTGAGTTTCAAAGGAAAGCCCACAGTGATAACAGAAAAAGGAGGAATGACTGTAGGCAAAACTAGCAGCTGCCTGGCGTACTGTGAATTACAACTTCTGCCTGGACTGATAAATAAATAATGGCCAGAGCCATTATGAGTGACAGCATTCTTGTTCTGCAGACACAATAAATCTGAATAAAATAACCAATTCATTGGTGAGATGATGGAAGAATCCATCTTTCCTTACTTTATCTACTCAGTGAGAGCAGCAGGTTCTGAATTCTTGCTTTTTGTGGCTGCATTGTGTAGAGTGTCTACTGAAACCACCAATGACGTTGTACAAAAATAGCAAGAGAAAGGGGGGACATTGAAACCAACTTAAGATAGCCCTCCTTGCCACAGATGTATTTAATATTCCTGCCATTTTGGTTAACCTTTTAAATATTATAGATAATTGAAAAATTTAAAGTGTTTCTTTTATTCAACTCACAAAGAAAGAAATAATCACTGGAGAAGAAGGAATTGGCAAAATACTAAGATTTGGAGCTATTTTTTTTTTTTGAAACTTGGCCATGAACAACATCTCCAAATTACGATGGGATAAATTCACAGTTTAAACAGGTTTTCTTCAGGCCTGGAAAGTAGAAGGGACTTGAATGTTAACTCTCTGTCTGTTGCATCCTGAATTAGTTTTGATGATAAGGGAATATGGGAAAAATGGATAGTTATTAGGATTTTATCTCCAGTGTTTATAAGAAGACAGTGTAACAACAAAAAACTTTTTTTTTCTATATTTGTTTTCTAATTTCTATATTAACAATAACTATTCCTACCTATTCATAATGTCAAGAAGATAAATGTAAGCCAAGAGTCTTATCAATAGTAGCAGAATCTATATCATCAGCATTTATTAGAACAGCTGCTTTCATGAGTCCTCTGTCTAAGCCACTTCTTTAATTTCACACTCAGCATGATCTCTGCATTCTCATCTTCTCACAGATCTAAGTGCCATTTAGATTCATGGTACTGCTTGATTATAGTAGAGGGAAGAATAGACTCTAGGAGATTATCTCTTTTGAATGACCAGGTGGCTGCTGTTTTGGCAGCAAAAGATCAATGAATGTTACATAGAAAGATCCTCTTTCTTCCCCTTTTCTCCCAGTATAAGTAATTATTAACCTTGCTTTTTATACAAATGCTCCTTGGCATAAAAATCTTAGATTACTTAATAATGGATTGCTATGCTTCACATTTGGTTGACCAAACTCCAAATAACATCTTAAAAATATGTTACAGGAAATTAACTGCATATGTTCCACCTCTTCAGACAACTTTATGGACAGGTATCAAGGATGATATCAAGGCTCCTAGGATCACCAGAGAATAACATCAATCCAGTATTTTGCAGGAAGGCAAATTTGAGAAGAATGAGTTAAAGATTAATGATAGAGTTAGAGAAATTTTTGTGTTCTGTCCTCTTAGACTAGACTAGAAAGACTTCTCCTGGCCATTTTTTTGGCTTAGTAAGGCCACCATTTAGGAAAACCAAGCATTGAAATGGTAGGGTTCATGGGAAAAAGGAAAAGGTGAAGTAATGTTTATCTCTAATCTTCTCTAGGGTTTGTAGGAGAAGGATTATATTGAGATGTTTGCTGTCCAGGTATGCACAGCAAGGTAGGGCTAAAGGAAGGGATTTGAGACAGAAATTAAAACAAGGGAAAAAGAAAATTCACCTGCCTAATATCCTATATGTCTTTACATATACATACAAGGTCTGTTAGACAGCAATATGGGTTCTGTATAGGGAAGGAAATCTCAGACTCTGGATTCAAAATGAATTATTGCAAATCACTCAATACTTTACACTTTTGCAAAATCTTCACAAAAGTGTTTTAAGCTTCAATTAAGAAAAACAGTTAAAATATGTGTATCTCCTGCTTTCACGGACATGTCCAACCATGAGTCTATAGAGAGTAGGAGTCTCGGATCACATGAAAACATTAGGTAGGAGATGGGGAATATTTCTGAAATTGGAAGGAACCCTGTCGACATTGCAGAATATTCATTTTTCAAGTAAAAAAATAAACATGTGTTAATAAATCTAATTGCACATTACAAATATTAGCTAGTTGTTTATTGGTAATGTGTATAAAATGAGTTATTTTCAACGACTAATAAAATCAATCTTCCTCTACATTTGTATGACAAATAACAATTTTTAAGTCATCTTACACATATGATTTTATTTTAAAATACAATTTGTATAAAATTTTGTGACTAGGAAGAATATATGCCATTATGTTCATTTAAAATGTAGAAACATATAATTAAATGTTTTTTTATGGAAATACAGATAGTAAGTAGCTTTACTTCAACCAAGGGCTTCTGATTTCTAACTCAATTTACAACCTTGATAAAGAATTAAATAATTTTTTTTAAAGTGTGTTTATATTATATTCAAAATATTGAGAATGATAGCACAACGTTAAGAATGACTTAAGATCCATGAAAGTAAATGGACACAAAGAATGTCTTCCTTCACTCACACTCCCAAATCAGAGCCTGCAACAAGGAAGTGGATGCACATGATTTATCTTTAAGGTGATTCCAAGAAGCAAAAGCGAGGGAATGAGGAGAAGGAGATATGGAAAAAGGCTGTACAAATATGTGTTGCCAATCCTAGGAGGATTTTATTGCAGAAATTGAAAGCTGATTTTATATATATATATATATATATATACACACACACACACAAAACTCAAAAAAAACAAAGAAAACTTGAAAAAAATAAGAACATAGTTGGAGGTATTACACTATCTGACTTCAAGATTTACTCTACCCCACAGTTAACTAAGACAGAGTGGTGCTGGCATAAGAAATAAATAGATCAATGAGACAGGACTGAGAGCCCATAAATAGAGCCATGCATGTAATTTTTGACAAAGATGCCAAAATAATCCAATAGGGAAAGGAAAGTCTTTTTAACAAATGATGCTTGAATACCTGGATATCCTCTAAAAAATAAAAAGGAAACTTTATCCCTAACTCACACCTTACACACAAATTAGGTCGGATCAAAGACCTCATGTAAAAGAAAAATCATAAAGTTTAGAGAAAAATATAGGAAAAAATCCTCCCGATTTGGGAGTCGGCCACGTTTTCTTAGACAAATCACAGCAAGCAATACTGATACAAAATGATAAATTAGACTTTACACATATTTTAAAAAAACACAAAACATATTCATCAAAAGGCACTGTTAAGAAAGTAAGTTAGTCACAGAGCTGGAGAAAATAACTGTATAATTGTAAAACATGTATTTGACAAAGGAATGGTACCTCAGACTTTTACAAACACTTTTACAACACAGTATTTAAGACTCACACAAACAAATAAATGTGTAAAATATTTGACTTGACACTTTCTGAAAAGAAAATACACGAATGCCCAACAAACATGAAAACATCACTCCCCATCGTTAGTGATCAGGAAGATGCATATTAAAACCACAGTGAAATGTGAGAATACCTAAAAATAAAAAAAATATTAGCAATGATGTAGAGCAAATGGTACACTCATTCACCATTGGTTGGAATGAATAATGGTGTACCACTTTGAAAATAGGCCAGGCAGTCTCTTGTAAATTAAACACAACCAACATCTTACTCAGAAAGTCAACTCCTAGCTATTTACACGAGACAAAGAAAACACACACACACACCTTGCTCCAAAATGTTTATAGCAACTTCATCTACAAAGGCAAAAACTAGAAATAAATCAGGTCTTCATCAATAGGAGAACAAGAAATCTGATTGTAGTCATCCGATGTAGTAATATTTATCAAGAAAAAGGAATAAACTGCTGATTCCCAGAACATGGACAGACATCAATTGATTATGGTCAATTTCATTATTTAGTGGCAATTTTTGACAGAGTAAATTTAAAATTTACACAACCATCAATCTTGTCCTTAGAAGTCCTTTTTCATTCCTTGCGTAGCTAAATATTTCCTTAATTGCTTCTAGTTCTTATGGCATCATTTTTCATATTTCCAAACCCATTTGCAATTAAGTATGGTGAATAGTCTGAGGAAAGAATTCTAATTTCCATTTTTCTAAATAATTAGTTATTATTCTTAGCATCTGTACAGTCATTCTTTCCTTACTTACTTTTAATAATGTTTTTATCATTTACAGAATTCTCATATGTACTGTTTGTTGTTGGCCTGTCTTTTCTGTTCTATGCATCAATGTTTTTGTGTGACAATAACACAGCTTTTAACTCCTCTGACTTTATAGTTCACTTAGCTTGAGACAGCACAGTCTTGTACTTCCTCACAGTCAATACTAAATTTCGTATACTTTCAGATGAATCAATCAGCCACAGTCTTTCCTTTTTATACATTTTTAAAGTATCTATTCTCTTGTCACCACCATTTAAAAGATGCCTGTTTTGTTAAAACTGCTGAAATAGAAAAGAAGTACAGCAGTATAATTCTAGGGAGATTTTTAATTCACTGAATCTCAGCATATTATAGATTTTGTCTTATAGCCATCTAATTGTGAAGAAATTTTGTAGAACATAATTTAAAAATTTGTATACTAGGGAAAGTTTGATAGTTGGGGTTGAGAATGCACAGATTCTAATTTTCTAATGGCTTTGCAATAAAAGAGTTAGTTTGATTTTAGAGCTAAAAAGGATCTTAGAACTACCTCGTTCAAAATCTTTTTTTTGCTGATAGGGAAATAGAGGTTCAAATGTGAAATAATTTGTACAGTGTTATGCCTCTTACATGTGGCTGAAGCAGGGTGAGGGCATAAGTCTTAGGATTCCCTTATCAGTCTTCTTCCTACACACTGGGCTACCTCCAAGAAATGACTATATCTCAACATGGTTTTGTACAGTGATCTTATATACAGAGCTGGGCAAGTTTGAAATACTGTTAGAATAAAGGCAACAGAAGAAAGCATAAGCCACCAAGGAGAGCAATTAGAATGCAAACAGGTTTGATCTGTCCAAAGGCAGGCACTTTAAAGGAAGCATGTGCTCATTAACCACATCATCTGCTAACCAGGCCAACAGAGCCACAGTCTTCCACTGCGCCAGCCCCAAGCTCACTGCCAACAGCAGTCACTCTGATGATGAAAGCAGCTGGGCCCTTGGTAACCCCTCGGCTGTCTCATTGTCTAGTATCAGGAGATGGAAGAAAGAGATAGACATTCTATCATTTTAAAATGCATTTTGAATACTTTTGAGAAACAATTGTCCAGGAGCTGAACTTCTAAATCTCTAAGGCTGTGCCACAGAGGGAAACTTTTCCATCAAAGAAAAGTGCACATGAAGGGGATGGGAAATGGCAAACTGGGAGAAAATTATAGCATTTGCTGAGATGAGTCTTCAAGAAAGTCATTTCCACAGAGAGGTCTTTGCCACATGGGAAGAGCTGTCATTTCAAAATGCAAGATTTAACAAGCAGTTTAAAAACTTTTGAATGTGTATTAGAAGTCTGCAATGCTACCTGAGGAATCACTGTTACTTTTGGGGGAGAAAATTGTTTTCTTCCTGCTATTGTAAATAAAAATGTTTTAGGTTAGCTATTAAAATGATAAATATTTTCATATAAATATATGTAATTTTATTGTATATATTTATAATTATATATACACATATATACAATGATATAAACAAATTTATTGGCTTGTTTTTCTTAAAATGTGTTTTCACTTCTTAAATCTACACTTTTTGGAGCCTTAATTTTACAGATGACAGAACTGAGGTCAGTGAGATCTTGTTTGCCATGGAAATCTCATCCCATGGTTAATCTTTGATTTTGTTCAATATATGAGAAAACAGGGGTTCTAAAAAAATATCAAAATCTTCAGTGCTGCAGGAGTAGATACATGGACACAACCAGATTATTTTAAGTAATTATGTAGCTGAATGAATTTGATGAATCCTTTTAATAACATAGTTGGGGAAATATGGGGAAAATGACTCCTAAACCTGTATTCTATCCACTTTACAGTCTCCCTTCAGGCTGATTGTGAATAATTGTCTTTAGTGGGTAAAAAACTAAGTAGAAATGGAAACTGAATTCACAATTCCGGGATTGTCTTTACCAGCTCAACAGAGATGCACCCCCCCAAGATATTCTAGAAAAATCCAGGATTTACACTAGGTTATCTTTAGGATGGAAGGTTTGCAAACAGCCAAAGTCTGTAGATCACTAGGTTTCACAGTCACTAGATTTTATATTATGAGTGAAAGAAAATGCATAGTCTAGAAGGATAAGGCCCTAGGATTATGTATAGGAAATGTACATACACAAATATATATGTACACACATCATCTGTAAATATATGTATATAAGTAATATATCTCTTAAATATATATACAAATTATATATATATATATATATAGCTAACTCACTACAGCTATGGTGTAGGGTGTTGGGAGATGAGCTGACGTTCTTGAGGCCTTTATTGCCAAAGGATTCTTAGCTTTTAAGGATTAAGTTTCTGCAGGCAAGATTTTGATCCTCAGATCCTTTAAGCATTAACCCACAGAAATGAGCAACTGTCCTGTTAATGATCTCTGACTGATCCTGATCAATAGCACCCAGCCATGCCATTGCCCTCACTGGCCCTACTGCTGCCCACTGACTAGACATCTTGCAAAACCACTCAGAGGCCATCAAGGAGAGGATATCCTTCCTTGTAAACAATTGACCCAGGATTATAAGGATCTGGTGATTAGCTGTTCAGCATGGAGAGGAATCTAGTGCTTGTGACCATGCATATTAACACTTGAGACTGGATCTTAATCTTAATGTGATTTATGGACAAATTGGCTCTTTTCTTTTTTAACTCTACACATTTTTTTTTGCAGGGGAAGATTTGCCCTAAACTAACATATGTTGCCTATCTTCTTCCCTTTTGCTTCCTTTCCCCATCCCCCAAAGCCCTAGTACATAGTTGTATACTCTAGTTGCAAATTCTTCTGGTTCTTCTTTGTGAGCTGTTGCCACAGCATGGCTACTGACAGACGAGTGGTATGGTTCCACACCCAGGAACTGAACCCAAGCCACTGACACAGAGTGTGCCAAACTTTAACCACGAGGCCATCAGGGCTGTCTCTGCACAATTATTGTATGATTACCAGCATAAAGATGACTTGATGACTCCAAAGAAATAAACTAATTAATATAAAAAATAAACATAAAATCCTCTTGTTTCAAAACAAATTCGAGAAGAATAATGAAGAGGAATGAGATAGAAGATTCTTTATAAACCTTAATACATTCTTAAACTAAGCAACTAATGTGGAACTAAAATCTTAGTATAATATAATTATGTGACATGTTTCACAAAGTTGTAATCTGATTTCACAGGTTCTGCAGTTTTTGTAACATCTACAAATGTGCAATATATTATGTCTATTTACATACTGGTCACATGACTATAAATCAGACTGTTCTACTAGTAATAATATTTAAAAACTACATGGATACTTTAATACATGTGAAATAGAGCATACATTTGTTATTAGTGCCGTCGAGTGGATTTCTGCTCCTAATGACCCTGTGCAGAGTGGAGCCCTGGCAGAGTGGAGCCCTGCCTGGTCTTTTTGCACCATCCTCTCACCCTCCTGTACTATATCAGACAATGTTCTGCTACTATTCATAGGGTTTTTATGGCCAATTTTTTGGAAGTGGGTGGCCAAGTCCCTTTTTCTAGTCTGTCTTAGTCTGGAAAAACCCATCCACCATGGGTGACCTTGCTGGTATTCACAATACTGGTGGCATAGCTTTCAGCATCACAGCAACTTGCAGCTGCTACAGTGTGACAACCAACAGACAGATGGGTGTTGTGGTTTCCTGACTGAGAAATGTACCCAGGCTGCGGTGGTGAAAGTGGAGATTCTTAACGACTAGATCACAAGAGCTGGCTAGAGCATACGCCCTAATTTCTACACACCTCACTACTGACGTATGGATGATAAGGGCACACATCCATGCCTAGTCTTTCACTAATGACAAAAGTGGGGTTGACACGGAATGCCATTTTATAACTTTGTGATTGTAAAGTTTCAAAGCCAGGGATTGAATCAGGTGTTTTCGTTCCTTTTACTGGGCTCTTTATACCACATAATATGTCTTTTCACAAGAAAATATAACACAATTGGAGGCCTGTTATGGGCCAATGAATTACAAAGTACATTAAAATAATGTTACTGAGCTTCAGATGCCATTTTATTGGGACTGAAATAATCCTGTGCAATATATAATCATGTTCAAATCATAAGTCACCAAGTACCTGTAACTTATAAACAAGGAGGCATCACCCCATATTACGCATACTAATCATCTTAGGATCCTTTGTCCAAATGCAACGCAGTTATATTAGCTAGGAAGAGACTAGCTAATATAAAAAATAAAACTCAAACCAGGTTTGTAATATAATTGAACCTTATCTCTTATTCAAGTAATAGTGCAACACAGATGTCCTAGAGACTCTGGTTAGAGGTGGCCTTCATCAAAATGGTGACCTAGGATCCTGGGGCCTTTCTGCTTCAGTTCTCCACCATCTCCTAGACTCTCACTGCCATCTGCATGCCGCCTCTGTAAGAAGAGGTGAAAGAAGACAGAAGAAGAGAAGAGGAGAAGAGAAAGCCTTTCTTACAAGCTCTGACCAAGAAGAGACATACGTCACTGTCACCCTCACATTCCTTTGGTGAAAATTAGTCACATAGCTACAACTAGACACCAGGGGCCTAAGAAATATAGTCCCTGAAATAGAGGCCTCATTTTTTTTTTTTTGCTGGGAATACTACTATTCTCTGAATGGGGACCATTCATTCTTCTGGACATCTGATCTTATCTGCTGTGTCAGTGTTTCACTGTATTTGATCAGATCAACCAATCATCCCCAAGTTTCCCAAATCCTATATCATGGGGAGAAATAAAAACCATGTCCTTCTATCCCCAGGTAAAACTACTCTGTGCTCTACTAGAGCCATGGATGAGAAGTGTAGCATACAACAAAAACTTGAGAAGATCAGGGTTCAATTTGTTTTGAGTTGTGTCACCACGGACATGTCATTAATATGTGAACCTCTGTTCTACCTAAGTAAACAATTATTTAACATGGAGCTTAATGTGTGTGTGGGTGGGTGGGTGACATGATATTTGATAATAATGTGTCAGTGTTACAGCATACAAAAGAGTTTTCCATTTGCTATCTTGTTTGCTTCTCACAACATTAGTAAGAGTGGTCAATGAGAAAGTATTTTATAAAAAACTGTTCTCTGTTAACATGTAGAGGAATTCTTTGTATGTGGTGATCAGCCCAATCTTGTTTGTGGATTTTTTTTTTTTTTTTTTTTGGCATGAGGAAGACTAGCCCTGAGCTAACATCCATTGCCAATCCTCCTCTTTTTGCTGAGGAAGATTGGTCCTGGGTTAACATTCATGCCCACCTTCCTCTACTTTATATGGGATGCCTGCCACAGCCTGTCTTGACAAGTGGTGGGTTGGTCATACCCGGATCCAAACCCATGAACCTGGGCCACTGAAGCCGAGTGTGTGAACTTAACCACTACACCACTGGGCCAGCCCCCTGCCTGTGATTTTTTTTAAGGTGAAAAATACTATGTAATCCTGACCTTTTTGGGACAGAGCTGTGAGGGGACCATCAGAGGTGATAATTCTTATTAAAAATGGACTGTGCAATAGGCTCACTTCTTGGAACTTTATATATTGTAATTTAATTTTCCTAGTAGCTCTGTGAGATGTGACTATTATATCCATGATATCAATAAAGAATTCAAAACTCAAGAGAAAATGTTATACCCAGGATTCATACTTAGGGTTCTCTTAATTACAACAATAATTTTCTCTCTATTATGCCACAAATCTCTGCTCAAAATAGGCTTTTTCTGATGGATGCTGATGCTACAGTTTGGAAGAACTAGACTTGAAGAACTACTGTGTTTGCCATGGATGGAAACCCAGCTCTGTGTTGCATACATCCTGCCTGCATCAGAAGCCTATGCTTCAGATGAGAGTACATCTATACCAGCAAGTGGAACAAACTCAACTCGCTTGCTCACTATTTCCTATGTCTAGGATTTGTTCTTTTCCAAGGGGTAGGACTCTTAATTTACTACTCCTTCTGTAATTCCCTGAGTCTTAACATCTACTATACTTTGGGTGGGAGTAAGGCTAAACGCAAGCGTGAACGTATGGTTTCTATTTAATCAGATAATGAAAAGGCTGCATTTCTGAACTTAACACATATTACATTGACCCAAATTACTTATGCCATCCCATGTTTTTATGACACCATCTAATTTGCCATTGTAATTCAAAGGAACTTCATTTTCCCTGGTGGAGGACTGAAAATTACTGTAACTTACAATTTTATAGTAATTACAGTGAGAACTCACATAATTAGTGCAGCCAGATCACTGTTCTATTTATTTTCCCAAATGAATCACGTTCCTAGTATGGGAAACTCCTCAAGTGTAGCTTTAAAGTTTCAAGTGCTATCTATAGATTAGATGGCATCTCAATAATCATAACCTTATCCTCTTTCTGTTTCTCCTCAGAAATATTCTCCCTGGCCAAACTGAAGAAAGAACTAAGTTTAAAATAGATTAATTCTAGAAACGTGTGTGTGCCTAAGCCATTCATGCTATAATTTTATGAGATGAAGAGAAACGTATGGCATTCAAACACTTGCACACGTTTGACCTCGAGTTTTTCGCGCATATGTATTTATTCAACAAATTCCATTCTGAGCACAGGACACACCTGCTCCCAAGCCTCTACCCTCTATGTGGACCAGTGACACTGCCTATACTCCTTAGTCACACAATATAATGTCCCCTCTTATAGTTTCACCCTTTTAAAGTGACTTCCTTTTCTCTTTTTCAGTGTTTACTGACCTCTTCAGATTGCACCTTATTAATGTCTCAAGTCCTGCTCTTCGTACCAAGTGTTACTCCTTTAACTCAAGCCCTCATTACCTCTGGCTTTATTCAAAGCCTCCTTGGAAATGCGCTTCCATAGAGATCACTCCATTCTTTATGCCTCAGATGCTTTCCCACATACCTTTAGAATAACCGAGGCTGAATACGTGTTGGCAAGGACATATAGCAGCAGGCACTTTGCTGGTGGGAACTGGAATTGTGGGAGAGAAATTTGGCAATACTGAGTCAAGTTGAAGATGATTAATTCCATAGCCAGGAAATTCCACTTAGAAGTTATGTATTAAGAATAACTCTCAGGAACCTGCACAAGGAAAAATGTATAGGAAAGTTCACAGTAATATTGTTTCTAATATCAAAAATGAGAAACAAGCCAAGGTCCTTGGACAAGAGAATGCCTAAGTAAGTGCCTATTTTATACAAAGTAACAGTTAGCAGCAGTTACAAGTCGAAAACTATAAATTACTTTGTTAGCTTCGGTAATTCAAACACACAATGTGGAGTAAGAAAAAGTAACTCACAGAAAAAAAGGTAACTTCAATACTTCTAATACAATATCAAGTAATATTTTGAATAAACGTGTAGTAAAATATTCAGAACGTTTACTGAGCACTTACTCTGTGCCCAGGACTGTTCTAAGCACTTTGCTCTAGGGAGGGTAAACAGGGAATTTATGAGAATACTTTGCTATGGTGAGCAGTTGATGGCACAGAAGGTGGGGAAATAGGTCAAGCAAAGTCAAAGCCTCAGCTTAATTTGTGATGTTTATTTTCTTTTCAAAGGAGTCTGCAGAAAGAGGGAAATTCTCCATAGGTCCCCTGTGCTGTCTTATTATCCTGACATCTTTGTAGCCTCAAAGTTCACAATTCTGTCACTTCTGTCACTTCTTCCCGAGGAAATCTTTGTAGATTAATCTTGTCTAAGTTTCAGGTGTGTTCCTTGTTTAAAAATGCTACTTGTAATAGAATGCACAGATATAAATAATCTTTATACAAAATCAAGAAGAATTAAGAAACAATAAGGTTGTGACATTCTCATATTTCCTTTAATTCAACAGGCACAAAACTGCAAAAAATATGTAAACATGAAAATAAACCGTTGTCCATTGGTAGAACATTTATTATGCATAAATAGCAAGTGAAATTTCTAATCATACCTTTGTTTTCATCAAAAATAACTTTCTATCAAAAAGGCAAGCCAGACTGAGAGAAAATATTTGCAAAAGACACATCTGATTAAGTACTGTTCTCCAAAATATATAAAGAACTCTTAATACTCAACAGTAAGAAAGCAAACTGTTTAAAAATGGGCCCAAAACCTTAATAGACACCTCATCAAAGACAATATACAGATGACAAATAAGCACATAAAAAGATGATCCACATCATATGACATTAGGGAAATACAAATTAAAACAACAATGAGATGCCCCTACATACCAATAGACTGGCCAAAGTCCAGAACACCGACAAGATCAAGTTCTGGTGAAGATGTGGAGGAACAGGAACTTTCATTCTTTGCTGTGGGAATGCAAAATGTTAGAGCCACTTTGGAAGACAGTTTGGCAGTTTCTTACAAAACTAAATATACTCTTACTACACAGTGTATCTATCATGCTCCTTGGTATTTACTCAAAGGTGTTGAAAATTTATGTCCACACAAAAACCTGCACGTGAATGTTTATAGCAGCTTTATTCATAATTGTCAAAACCTAGAAGCAACTGAGATGTCCTTCAGTAGGTATATGGATAAATAAACTGTGGTACATCCAGACAATGGAAAATTATTCAGTGCTGAAAAGAAATGTGCTATTAAGTCATGAATGATATGAAGGAAACTTAAATGCATCTTACTAAGTGGACAAAGCCAATTTGAAGTCTCCATACTTTGTGATTCTAACTACATGACATTCTGCAAAAGGCAAAATCAAGGACATAGTAACAAGATCAGTGGTTTCCAGGGTCAAAGGGGGAGGGAATGATGAATTGGCTGAACACAGAGGATTTTTAGGGCAGTGAAACTGTTCTATGTGATACTATAATGGTGCACACATGTCATTATCCCTTTGTCCAAACTGGTAGAATGTTCAACTCCAAGAGTGAACCTTAATATAAACTATGGACTTGGGGTAATAATGATGTGTCAATGTAGGTTCATTGATTGCAACAAATGCATCATCTGATGGGAGATGTTGATAATAGAGGAGGCTGTGCATGTGTGGGGGCAGGATGCATATGGGAACTCTTTGCTCCTTCTGCTCAATTTTGCTATGAACCTAAAACTATTCTAAAAATAAAGTCTATTATAATAAATAAATTAGTTTCTAGATTTTTTTCAATTACTTTTAAAAATAAAATCTCTAAAAATCCACTTTAAGCTCTAAGTGCATACTGAATCTATAAAACCATAATATCTAATTGGGGTTTATAATACATGTTAAATAAAAATACATAACCATCAACTTCTGCTTTCATGAACAATCAACTACTATGGAAATTGTTTTCTTACAGTAAATAACTAGTAAACTGCACAGAATAAATGAAATAGCTATTTTCATAAACTGGGCAATAGGCCCAATGAAGTAAATCCCATGACAGCCCCAGCTTAAGTCTAGGAGAAAATTTCCAAGCCAGAGTGCATGCGAGGAGACGCAAAACTGATACAGCCCAATGTTCTCTCAGAGTTGAGGAGACAGAAATCAGAATTTACTAAGGCTGAGATTGCTAAATTTTGGGGGGCAGAACACAAGACGGGAAGCAACTAGACAGAAAGAGAACTTTAGAGATATGCAGAAGAATCTCTGAATTTTTTGCTAACTGCTTAATTCTGTGTCTATGAGGTGAAATTCAATGATGCTGGAGAAAAACCATGGAAAGAAGAAGGCTGAACAATTCCCAGAACCCATCAAAAGCTGGAAATAGTCTGCATCCTACGAGACAGAATGTAGAGACACTGAAATTCAAACATTTGGTAGAGTCCTCCCAACGATAGGGGTGGGCAACATTAGTTCTAGACTAACGAGTGCTCTGGCTTGGCCCTGACAAAGCTTAAAAGCAAGAATTGCATGGGTAAACTGATTCTAAGTTAGCAGAATTCCTGGGCAAATTTCAACTTATTAAAGGAATAAAACAAAGCTCAGCACCCAGCAATGTAAAATCACAATGTCTGTCATCCAATAAAATACCACCAGGTATGTGAAAAAACAGAAACATACGGTTCATAAACGGGATAATCAATAATAAAAATAGACACAGAGATGATAAAGTTAGTAGACATGGTAGCTACTATAAATATGTTCCATATGCTCAAGAATATAGAAGAAAATATGACCATGATGTGGAAAAACATTGGAAAATATATTCTGAAAACCTACGGGGAACTTCTAGATATGAAAATTTAATATCTAAAATAAAAAATACATTGGGTGTGATTAACAGAGGATTAGAAACCCAGAATAAAATATTAGTATACTTGAAGAAATAGCAATAGAGACTCTCAAAAATAAAACACACAGAGAGAAAGAAAAGATAGAATTAAAATGAAGAGAGCATCACTGACCCATGAGAAAATATCAATAAGTCAAAAATACATGCAATTTGAGCCCTACAAAGACAGAAGTAACTAAAAACAGAAAAATGATGTTAAAAACATAATGGGTGAAAACTTAACTCATTTGAGGAATGGTAGAATCCTACAGATTCAAGAATTTCAGGAGCTGACCCGGGGGCATAGTCATTAAGTTTGCACGCTTTGCCTTGGCAGCTCTGGGCCCGTGGATTCGGATCCTGAGAGCAGACCTGCACACTGGTCCTCAAGCCATGTTGTGGTGGCATCCCATGTAAAAAAATAGAGGAAGATTGGCACAGATTTTAGCTCAGTGCCAATCTTCCTCACACACACAAAAAAGTTTCAACAACCTCTAACCACAAATACATTAGATAATTCTACAAAGATGTATCATAATAAAATTACTGAAGAACAATAATAAAAATGAAAATCTAAAAGCCCCAGTGTGGAAGGGTGGAAGACAACTTATTCAATCAAAAAATGATAAGAATTATCACAGAATTCTCATGAGAAACTCTGCAGGCTATAAAACAATAGAGCAACATCTTTAGAATACTAAAAGGCAAATTATATGCATAGTGAAAATATATTTTAAAATAGAGTCAAAATAAAGGAATTTTTAGACAAAGTAAAGTTGAGAGAAATCATCACCATCACATGCACTACACGAATATTAAGGGTATTTTTCAAGCAGAAAACAGAAGTTTAAGAGGTGGGAAGTTGTAACTAAACAGAACATCATAAATGTTTTGGATGTGACTAAATATAAAAGACATTCCTTCCTTCCTACTTTTGAAATCTCTGAATAACTGACAATCTAATGCAAAAATAAGAGTGATGTATTGTGGGGTTTAAAACACATGTAAAAATAGTAAAATATTGACAACAATAGCATAAAGCATGGAATGGGGAAATGTAAGTGTGATTTTGTAAGGTTCCTTCAAAATATGTGAAACGATTTAATGTTATTTGAAGATAAACTGTGATTGGCTAAAGGAATATATGATAAATCCAGGAGCAGCCACTATTAAAAGTAAAAAAAGAAAAAATGAAACAAGGAAAGAATTATAGCCAACAGGTCAATTGTGAAGAAAATAAAATATGTTTAATCTACCAAAGAGGCAGGGAAAGAGAAAAAGAAAAAAAAAAAAAAAAACAACCAAAAAGCACTTGAAAAGATAGAAAGTAAATAGCAAGATGGTAGAGTTAATCCATTCACATGAATAAGTACACTAAACATAAATGGTCTAAACACCCCAATAAAATTCAGAGATTGACAGATTGCATAAAAAAGCATATCTTAGCTATTCGTTGTTTTCAAGAAACCAACTTTCCACACAAAGATACGAATAAGTTAAAAGTAAAATGATGGACAATGATATAACTAAAGAGGCTCAGTTATATAGTAATCCCTTTATTTGTCTGCTGAGATACTATTAGGGAGAACCTAAACTCACCACATTGTAATTCACTGCCTTTTCAAGATGTACCTGATGAAGGACTTATTTCTAGGTTATCCAAACACCTCTTATGAATCAATCATGAGAAGGCAGGTGACACTATAATAACAGTAATATTTTGTTTTCCTTGCTAGTCTACTGGAAGAAGGAGCACGAAAATGATCAGGTTGTATTTCTTGGCTTTGAGTTCAATTAAAAATCAAATTGAAGAGAGTGGCCAGTTGGCATAGTGGTTAAGTTGCGCACTCCACTTCAGTGGCCCAGGGTTCACAGGTTCGGATCAAAAAAATGATTAGCACTGCTAATCAAGCCATGCTGTGGCAGGTGTCCCACATATAAAATGGAGGAAGATGGGCCCAGATGTTAGCCCCAGGGCCAATCTTTCTCAGCAAAAAGGGGAGGATTGGCAACAGATGTTAGCTCAGGGCTAATTTTCCTCACCAAGAAAAAAAAGAAAAGAAAAAAAAATCAAATTGCATCCCAGGGTGGAAGTGTTCCATCTTGGAAACCAGGAACTCAGATTCAGGGCAGCTTAAATGTTTACGTTTGGACAGTGAAAAGTTTGGAATCAGATCACTAGATCACTAGATGTGACAGTCACAGAAGTAGGCTAGTTAGTTCTCCTCACCAAAAAGAAATTGGTATTGAGTTTCAAAGAATCTAGTTCTTGAAGGATTCCAGATCTAGCACCTAAAAGATGTGACCTCACCTCTTCCATGTCAGTTTTTAGCCACTTACTGGAACAGGGTGTGTTCTATAACTGAGGGATTTCTATGATCATGAATAAAGCCTATATGAGCACTCATGTACAGGTTTTCATGTGAAAATAATTTTTCATTTCATTTGGATAAATTATTCATTTTCATTTTCCTAATGAATACTGATATTGAACATATTTTCATGTGATTATTTGGCACCTGTATAGCTTCTTTTGGTGCAGTCTTTTCAAACTTTGGCTGTTTCCCTTTTTTTATTGGTTTCTTTTTATATAAATGAGTTTTTACAGATTTTTTATATACTGGATACAATTACTTTATCAATATATGTTTTGCAAACATATTCTCCCAGCCTATGGTTTCTCTTCATTTTCTTAATATTGATTTTCAGAGGGTAGGATGTAATTTCAATGGCATCAAATTTATAATTTTTTCCCTTATGGTGTCATATCTAAAAATCTTTGCTTCACCCAAGGACACAAAAAGGTTTTTCTATCTTTTCTTCTAGACATTTTATATTTTTATATTTTATATTTAGGCCTTTGACAATTTGGGTTAATTTTCATATGGTGTGAAATATAAATGGGGTTCATTTGTTCATGTACATTTAAAAAACTCATATGGGTTAAATAAGAAGTCAAAAAGACAGAAAATATTTTGAATTAAGCAAAAATAAAAATGTAGCATATTAAATTCGTAGGATGCAGTTAAAGTAGTGCTTAGAGGAAAACGTATTTCATTACACTGACATTAGAAAAGAAGACTTTAATTTACTATTTTTTCCAGTTTTATTGAGATATAGTTGATATGTAACTCTGTAAGTGTAAAATATATTTATGAATTATTTTAAACATGTCTTTTTCAAAATGGTACCACAAATGTTTACCACAATAAGATTACCACCGTCCTGTACCTCACATGATTACCATTTTGTAATCGTTGTTGTTGTTTGGTGAGAACATTAAAGCTCTACTCTCATAAAAAGTCTGAAGTATATAATACAGTATTGTTAACTATAGTCACCATGCTGTATGTTAGATCCCCTGAACTTTTCCATCTTATAAAGCAATCCTCCCTTATCCACTGGGGATATGTTCCAAGACCCCTAGTGGATGCCTGAAATCACATATAGTACCAAACCCTATATACACTATGTTTTTTCCTATACATACATACATAGGGTAAAGTTTAATTTATAAATTAGGCCCAGTAAGAGATTAAGAACAATATTTAATAATACAATAGAACAATTATAATAATACTCTAATAAATGTTACCATAGATCTTAGCAACCTCAATGTGTGATTTTTTTTTTCTTTCTGTATTCAGTCAAGAACTTTCACTTAAGGGAAGCTCTTTATCGCCTCTCTATAGCATATCTGAATTGCCAGGATTTCTACTCTTGCTTTTGCGGGCCATTATTAAATAAAATAAGGGTTACTTGAAGACAAGCACTGTGACGCCATGACAGTCAATCTGATATGGGTGGGGTATACAATGTGGATCCTCTGGACAAAGGGATAATTCACATCCCAGGTGGGACAGAGAAGATGGTGTAAGATTCCATCATGCTATTCAGAACAGCATACAATTTAAAACTTGTGAATTGTTTACTTCTGGAATTTTCCATTTAATGTTTTTGGACTGTTGTTGACCATGGGTAACTGAAACCACAAAAAGCAAAACAGTGTATAAGGGGGACTATTGTAACTGAAAGTGTGTACACTTTGACCAACATGTCACTGTTTTCCCCACCTCTCAGCCCCTGCCAACCAGCATTCTACTCTCCCATTCTCCCCGTTTGATGTTTTTAGATTCTGCTTATGTGATGCCATGCAACATTTCTCTTTCTCTCCCTGACGTATTTCACTTAGCATAATGCTAAGTTCCGTCCATGGTGTTGCAAATGACTGGATTTCCTTCTTATTTATGGCCAATTGATATTCCATTGTATACTACATTTTCTTCATCCGTTCATCCGTTGGTGGACACTTAGGTTGTTTCCATGTCTTGGCTATTACAAATAATGCTGCAGTGAACATGGGAGTGCAGAAATCTTTTGGGGATTGTGATTTCATTTATTTGAATATACACCCAGAAGTGGGATTGCTGGATCAAGTGGTATTTCTATTTTTAATATTTTGAGGAATCTCCATACTGCTTTTCATAGTGGCTGTACCACTTAACAGTCCCATCAACAGTGCGCACGATTCTCTTTTCTCCACATCTTCACCAGCATTTGTTATCTCTTGTCTCTGATAACAGTCATTTAACAGGTAAAATTTTAAATCAATAACTTAACCTTCAATCTTAACAAAAAATAAATAGATAAATGAAAGCAAATTCAGTGCAAGTCAAGCAGGATGGAAATAATAAAGATAAGAGAAATAATCAACAAAATGTAAAAACAGAAAACAAAGTGAAGATAATCAAAACAAAAACTAATAGAGATCAGAAGAATGGTAGCTTATAGCAATGAGTATTTTCTTGAAGAAAAGCATAAAGAAACCTTTCTTAATTGATGGGATATCCTAGATCTTGATAAGGCGATGGTTACATGGTTAAATGTATTTATAAAAACTCATCCAAGATTAATATCTGTGCATTTCACTATACACAAATTTTCCCAGAGAAAAACCAATAAATCACATACAGGGAAACATCATATGAATGGTCATCGACTTCCCATCGCAAATAATCGAGACAGCGTATTTAAATTGCTGAAAGAAAGAGAACGTCAACTCAGGTTTACATATGCAGCAAAAATAGCCTTAAAGAATGAAGATAAAATTTAAAAAAGACATTGCTAATCAATGGAAGACCGGACAGAATCCTTTTCAGTAGAGCTGCATCTCTCTACCGCATTTTTAAATGTTAAAAGAACTCGTTCAGCTGAACAGAAATGAAAACAGATGGCGAGTGAAATCTTCTAGAAGGAATTAGGAGCACCAGAAATTAAAAAAAATAGAGAGGAAAATTCCTCAGTGAAAGAAACATAAAGAGAATATTAATTAATAACAGGAAATGACAACCTCTAATCTCAATCTTTTGGGTGATATGGAGGACATTCAATGATTTTTTTATTTTTGATGGTTTTATATGTATTTATTTATCAGAAAAAAATAAGTAGTAATCAGCAAAAATAAGTAAGATTAAAAAGTAATGTAAAAAACCCATAATGATTGGAATTCACATATGTCAAAAGGACACACGTGCCAACAGAAATAATCTCAAAGACCAAAGGTAGAGCATTTGACCAACAAAATAAAGCACTATTGAATTATAATTCAAAGTATAAAATAAAAGCCCATGAGTCCATAATGTCATAAATAATGATTGAATAAATAAATAAATGATGGAGAAGGGACAAATCTCCTGAGTAAAAGAATTCCAAATGATTTATAACCCACCCTCAATTTGTTGACACATAACTCCCTACTCTTAAGCATGGGCTATGCAGAGTGAATTTTTCCAAAGAATAAAGTATAGAAACAGGGGGGAAAATGGGTAACATTACAGTGAAAATCCTGACAAACCTACTCAGCTAGGTAATCAAAAAAAATGTCAATAATATTAAAGGTACATAGAAATGATTTTATATACCCTTGATATGATATGATGGAAATGGAACTTAACGTCTGTAGTCTTCCTGTCAAAAACTCACAGTCTTAGTGTAGCATCAAACAAACACAACTGAGGCACATTCTATGAAATACCTGACTTGTACATCGCAAAACTGCCGACTCATCAAAAACAAGGAACGTCTGAGAAATTGTCAAGGCTAAAAGAAATCTAAGGAGACATGTGACTAAAAATAATTTGGCATCCTGGATGGGATTTGGTATCCAGGAACAGAAAAATATATTAGGTAAAATTTAAAGAAATGTGAATGAGGGATACACTTCAGTGAATAATAATGTATCAATATGCATCCATTGACTGTATTAACTACACCATGCTAAAGTAAGGTGTTAATAGTGGAGGGAGTTGGGTGTGGGGCATGTGCAGACACTTTTTATTATCTTTTCAATTTTTCTGTAAATCTAAAACTGTTGCAAAATTTAAAATGTTTATTAAAAAATAAGGAATAATAATGTTGGGCACTTGGTCTTCATTTTTCCCACCAGATGACAATATAGCTCAAATTGCTATTGCATCTAGCATCCCTATTTAAGCATATATTTACTTATCTTAACTGGGAAATGTTGGAAGGTAAAAGAAGGAGCTACTAATCAAGAATTAAAATTATATTCTTTTTCTTAAAATTGTATTGGCGAACCTAAAAAACAGCTCCACAAAACACTATTTTACAAATTCTTTATTAGAATCAAAATGACGGGTACACATGCATTTAAACAAAATTATAAAAGCATAATCAGAATAATTTATCTCAGCACATATTTAACTATTTCATCAGTTTCTTGGTGCTGTCTGACACTGGTATTTTTCTGAGGATTTTTAAAAATACATTTTGTTAATGGAAATTGTCTTCAGTCTTCTTTAAAGTTGCATTTTATGGTTATTAAATTTGAAATTATTAACACCTTCAATTGATATTTTTGTATTTTTAAGTGAGAAAATACTGTGTCTCCAATGCATTAGGTACATGTTAACCTCACTACAAATTATCCTGATTGGCGTATGTTGTTAGTTCTAATATGTCTAACAGAGTAATTTGTAAATATTTACAAAACAACATTTTTGCCAGTATTTCCTCTTTTGTCTATATCCATGATACCTTCCACTGACAATTCTTTACAAAATAAGACACATCTAATAGTTTGCCTCTAGAGATAATTCTTTTAAATGTTTCACCAAATTTAGATACTACAAAACTATAGGCCTTTGCATTTCATTCTATTACAGTATAGGATAGAAATGCATACAACTAAAATTAGAAATGTCATCAAACAAATGAAAATATCCCATAGAGTAATTATAGAATATCAAAATAAAATATTCTAGGTGGTTTGGGCCTCCATGTTGTTTGCTAATTTTGTTTTAAATAAATGAAATTTTCTAAAAGTATCAGAAGCTGAAGTTTGATGTTTCATTTGTTTAAACATTTTAACTGATTTTTAATGAATTGCAACCAAAATTTAGAGAACTTATTTACAAAAATGTTCAATATCATTGTAGGATACAGAAGCTGATTTTTAGGACATGTTTTAAAGGCTCAAATGTTTCTTAAATATAATTGATCATGGACAGCAAAGAATGAAAATGTGTACAAATAAGCTAATTTTGTATTCAACATCAGCATCATCAAAAATATTTTTAGTTTAGTTACTCTCTCTCTCTCTCTCTATATATATATGTATATTGGTGAAGTTTAAAAACTACGGTTTCTTTCCATTGTTTTTCAGATGACATTATGAACTATTTCAGCCACATTAATTTCAAATATATTTATGTTACATACCATGTAAATTTAGTAAGAGCCCTGCTTTAGTATGATGTTTTTCTCTCCCTAAAAAAGTGTTTGTACCTTTTTCATGTTTCAGAAACAACTAATGTTCATCTTCGAGGACGAACTTCAGGATTCACTGTAACATTCACAATAATTTCTGCTCTTTCACCCTTAACAGAATGAATTTTCAAGAGCTTTACGTTTCTTCTATAAATTTGTGTTAGAAAAACTCCTGCAATTGGAATTAGCCTGATTTTTTATTTGGTGAATACTGTCATTAAAGTGACAACTTTTTAAATGTCCGTGAAGTTCTGCCACTGCTAATGGAGCCAGCACACTAACATCTATTCCTTGGCCTTTCACACCTGCACCCTCTCTTCCATATACACTTGGAATTGTAAGTGAGATGAATTCATTGACAAGAGTCATTTCATTTAGTCTAAATGAAAACTGATGATCCACACAGGGGTCTTTGCATGTCCTTTCTTCTGCTCAACATCACTTTAGGCACAGACTTTTAAAAATAACTGCACATAGGGGGCCAGCCCGGTGGCTCAGCAGTTTAGTTCGCCCTTTGGCAGCCCAGGGTTCCTCGGTTCGGATCCCGGGCGCCTGCCGACGCACTGCTTGTCAGCCATGCTGTGGCGGTGTCCCATATAAAGTGGAGGAAGATGGGCATGGATGTTAGCCCAGGGCCGGTCTTCCTCAGTAAAAAGAGGAGGATTAGCAACAGATGTTATCTGAGGGCTGGTCTTCCTCACAAAAAAAGAAAAAATAACCAAAAAATAACTGCACGCTTTTGAAGTAGATTCTGCTGTTTCTGGCTTGTATCTCCCAGTTTTTCTGTGGATACCAATCAGTACAAGCCCCATGGTGGATGGTCAATGTCCACACCTTTTCTACAAGTTATATGCTCGTCAGTAATCTTATTCAATAACAAAATTACCACTTTATTATTTAACACTCATTCAATTTGTTTGTTGTTTGTTGGTTTCTCATTGATGCTGAAAGGGTTTATTGGAAACAGGGTCAGCCATGTAGAAATCAAGGGGCCATTGAAGAATGGATGCTGTGGAGATAGTTAATAGATGAGGATGGACTGATGGGTCCCATCATACCCCAGGGGCCGGGTGATAATAACTAAGCAAAGCTGGTTTTGTAAAAAGGGCCAAAATGGGTGAATTAAACGGTAGAAACCTTCAAAGGATCAATTGCAGATAAAGATGTTGAATTGGAAGCACAGGCCCACTCCATCAACGGTTCCACTCTTATAAGGCTTTGTGTGAAAGTGCTCCAAAAACACTGCAATTAGTAGAAAATCCTCTACCTCATAAAGGGTTTATTTCCTCACAATAGATAAAAATGAATGTCACCCAACTGATTTTGTAAGTTTAATATAACCTTGATTACAAAACTAAAGAACAAAATATTTGCAGTGTGGCTCTGAAAATCAAAGGATAATATTATCTAAGCAAATCCACATGTGCATTAAAAAATAATAAAATATCAACCTGTATATATTCCAGAAATGTAAGAATTTTATAACATTAGAACAATCCAACAATTTAGTTCATCACTTCAATCAACTATGTAAGAATCACATAATTTTCTGAAAAGATGCATAAAATGTTTGATAACATTTAAAATCTAATTTAATACATAATATCTGAAAACTTAAATAAAAGAGATAGAAACTGCCTCACATAAAAAACAAAAAGAATTTACAGAAATCGTACAGCAAACCTGTACAATTCACATACAATAGAAACAATTTGGTTGTGCTTCCTTTCATATTTGGAACAAAGCTCCTACTGTTACTATTATCATTCAACATAATACTACAGGGCTTGACTAGAAAAGTTAAGCAAGAAAACGAAACGAGAAAAAAAGGCAAGAGAAATTTTAAAATAGTTAGTTGTATGAGACACTCAGTATGCACCATTTCATATCCTCCCCAGCATTGTCTGTCTCATGTTCCAGCCACCATTGCAGTGACCAATTTTGTGTGAACTCCAACGAAATTCACCCAGGAGCAACCTGACATTACCACATCCTTGCCCGAGCTGCGTCCTGTTGTGTCCTGCCCCATAGTTTCCTGATGATGCCAACCCATGGGACATGAGAAGACGCTACTCTGAAATTCTGCAATCCAGAAATGTGGGTTATTTAACGTTCCATGGGCAAACCATTGACTAACAAGATGTAGGAGCCAGAAGATAAATTCCACCCTTTCTTCCTCCAGATAGACTCTCTAGAGATGCAGTTTATTCCACTGCTAGGATGATGTTGCATTAAATCAAGCAAACAGTTGCAATTAGCAGCAGCCAGCTTGAATCTAAATTCATTGGTTCACCATCTTTTTCCTTGACATTATCCTTTTCATTTATTCCTTCTCCTTGAGATCACATTCCCTAGCAAAGGAATTGCACAAAAGCCTTTGCCTTGGATTCTTTCTGAGAAACTAAAGCTAAGAGAGAAGTTGTTAAGGTCTGGCCCTAGAACACAGGCTGTCATGTTGGGATTTTGTAGCTGGATTGTTTAACAGTCTCAAGGTTACATACAAACTCAATCCTGGTGTCAATTCAGTGTTGATAACTGCTAGCATTTAGCAGTGTTCCAATTATTAAGGAATTTTTCTGTGGTTAGTCGTGATGAGAAATAGGTTGAAGGTAAAGCATTAGCATATACAGTAGCCATGGCACCTGAACAGTATGGGGAGCAATGAAAATAATGAGGATTGTGAAAGGGGTTGGCTTATGTTAACTACATTTGGTATCCTTCATAAAAGAAAATGATAGGTTTAGGGCAGTCAACTTCCAATCCAAGATACAACATGAAATCCAAGGGACTTTTCAGGACTGCTTTTAATGAGATTCTCAGCTCCTGTAGTTGCAAAGCAGACCATGCTAAATTTCATGCCCAGGATGTAATTGTAAATGTGGTGGTAAGGCTGCAAAGAAGACTGACTGTATAATACGAATACCATCCAAAGTCAAAAGTATAACCCCAGTATGAAAAGACTGGGGTCCTGACTCCCAGGTTAGGAGCCTGGGGGTGAGCCAAGGGGCCTTGAATCCTGAGATTTTCCTGAAACTTCTGATTGATAGAAACATTCTCCCCTGACTTTGCCAGGGAAAAGCATCTTCACTCTTGCAAAAGACAATGCAATGACTTAACCAGATGCAGAGTTGTGCCGCAAAGACACAGACTTTCCTCAGAATGTTTACTTGGCCTCTCACTGCTTCCAGGCTAAAATCAGAGCAGGTCACATCTCATCCTGAGAGGAGAATTATAGTTTCTGCTCTGGGAGGAAAAAGCTATATTTCCAAAGAAATTGCAGAAACTGGTTAATTGATACCAGTGGGAACAGGAGAACACATATAGATGCTAAGGCTGGATATTAAAAGTCTGAAACTGAAGGTTAAGGAGGTACAAAATAAGGGAGATTTATTGACATGGGTTACACGGCCATGATCAAGCGTTCAGCATTCTGGCAAGAACAGTAGGATGTGGTCCTCATAGTTTCTTGAGCCGGCTCCTTGAACTATCTCTTTGACACACAAAGACTTACCCAGTAAATAAGGTGAAGATGCCAGAACTTTCTTGGCACAGTAATGAGGGAAATGTCAGTAGTCTCAGAGAGGTGAGAATGTTAGAATAGACTTACTGTGTAAGATGTGAGAAACTGCCACTACCACATTCCCCAAGACGGTCCAAGGACACTGCCTTTACTAAGAAAATAAGAAATACACATTTGAGAGAAGCACAAGTATTATTGAGAAAAATGAAGGCTATTGTCTGTAGGCCCACGTTGATGGTAAGGTATGCTGCTATGGACTGAGCTCCCTAATATCAATGAGGGTGATAGGAATCCAGAATGGCATGGCAATATACAATACTTTCTGAGACCAGGCAGACATAATTACTATAACGAGGAGGAAGGCTAGAGTGCCACAGTGGTTACTTGGTCATGGTTACTTACTCTGGCTTAAGAGAGAAGGACAGCCAATTAGGGTCATATGTATACTCTGTGCTATGACTAAGTAAGCTGGTGAACCAAAGACTGATATCAGCTGATAAATGGTAAATCATGTTCCATCACCAACTTTCTAGATCAAAATCAGTCCACAGACCAAGAGCCCTCTGCTATGTGAAATATGTCATAAATGCTTCTTCAATTCTTCCCAAAGAGATCTATGACTATTTTTCAGGGTAACTGTGCACTGGAGATGGAGATAAGTATTCCTGGATATTTTGAGGATTAATAGAAATGAAGCCTGAGCTGGCTTTGATATCAGGAGACAAGCAATAGCACTCTAAGCCTCTGGAGAGAGCAGGGGCATTTGAAGGTTCTTTGGTAAACGGAATTTTGGCCAAGGCCCATTTCACAGTAGGACTAATAGACCTGAAGATCCACCTGAGGTTATTTCTCTGCTTTTCCAATGTATAATAGGGATATCTATGCACAACTATCACCTGGCAAAAACCAAGACAACCAGTGACTCAGGTATCTTGGGAATGAAGGCTGGGTTACCCCACAATTCAAGCAGCCCAGATCAGCCAAAATACTGGCCGCTGATGAGAAAAATCTGAACTGGATGCTGAAGGAGGAGAGGATGAATATCAGTTATGACCTCAGCCAACTCGCAGTAGCAGGGCCGTCGCTTGTAGCAATCTCCGTCCTGCCTGAAATCTTGCAGCGTCTACATCTGACTGCCGTTTTGGAGGTGATTCTGTGACAGACTGGACTTTTAAATCTCCTCTCAGAACAAGTGACAGTATCTGTTCTCACATTGATGGAGATCTTATATGGTGATAAGAAGTCCAGCTATAGTGAAGGGAACAAGCAGATATGAGTGGAACCCAGGTGGAGACTCTATGAGACACATTCTGTGTATTACATCAGATTTTCTGGATTTCCTTAGAGCTTGTTCCAGCCATTGCTAGAGAATGAGTTGCCTGTGATTTAATCAATTTTTGCTCAAAGACAACTGGAGTAGACCTTCCTGCTTACCCAAACTGTGGTCCTTTCTCCTCCTTCTCTGTTTGTGCTGGGGTGTGAGGCTTTCTTTGTACCCAGGAGGTGAAACTGATAAGTTCAATGGAGTTAAAGCACATTGGGATAAATCTTTGGTCAATCAGAGGTGAAAGCCGATGGATTAATTCTTCTCTTTTCGTCCTCTGGATGTACTGCCCTAACATGCAATTTACCTGACTTCTTGATAAACAAAACCACAGGATTAGCACTGGGTTACACTTGGTGGCAGCAGCTTGACTGAATATGTCATATTGGCTCTCTTTCCTCTGCTTCCATCTGCCTGGCCCTCAATCCTGTTCCTGGAATTGTACTGTCTAATACGTTATTAGCACATTAGCTGCTGCTTTCTGGGGGTTCCAAGCTAGAACAGAAGGAGTCAACAATTGGCATTTCACAGATGATATGCTCATTGTTAAAGAAAATACATCAGAATCATCAGATAAATGTTCAAAATAAATTAGAGTTCAGTGAATTTGTCAGGTTCAAAATGATTATCAATAATTAATTAGAAAAACATCCTGCAAAGAAGATATTATTCCCAGTAATAGTATTAAAAACAGCGCCAAATTAATGTAGAAAAAAGAAGAGCAATTATTCAAAGTCAAGAATTTATATTTAGTCATAAATACAAAGGAAGCTTCTGTATGATAGAGATGGCATCAAGACAAGGGAAAAATGATGGATAGTTGAACGGACAGTGGTGGGGAAAATGGGTCAATATGTGAAAAACAATAATACTAAGCCTGTACTTGAAAGTAAATCTGTTAAAATAGTTAGACATGAGTCACTTCTCCAGCCTAAAGAATGTGATCCTTGCACAGTATTGACCTTGAAATATCTACATATGAGTGTCCTGTGGTTGACTATGTATGGGTGCCTGATTAAGGATGTCTCTTGGTCTTTTATAATGCACAATGTGGGTGGTTCATTGCATAACTGATAGAATGGGGGTTGCTCACTCAGCCTTACTCTAAATCAATTCTTTTAAAACTGAAGGAACCTGGATCTCATGGCTTATATGTGCTAATACATACTCCTTATCACATCAGCATACTGGAAACGTCTCCCCGTCTTCGGGGGGGGGGGGCGACTAAGGACACTAGAATCTCCATTTGAGTGTCTGAATCCCATGTGATGTTGCCTCTGTGCGCTCTGTTATGCTCCCTGTCTGTGTGCTTTCTAAGGCAACCGGGTGTTGACTAAGCTTAATGAAGTCTTTTGAGTTGACTGACAATTTGAATAAGCCATTTTTCGTAGTGGAGAATCCATGTCACACCCTACACAGGAGAGAACACTAGATGTGTGAAGGATAGCAATGTAAAAATATAAAGGTAATAATAGAGAAATTAGAATATGTTGGTGGTCTTAGGAATACATCAAAATCAGAAATTTATGTTTATGCAATTATGTTGACAAAATTAACAGATTGGAGACAGATTAGGAGAAGACATTTGGAACATTAAATATGTCACAAATTAATATTTAGAATGTCAAAGGAAATCCTGGAAATATGTGAGAATACATGTAATTCTAATTTAAAACATTGCAAATGACATACATACATAGGAAATTTGCTGAAGAGAAAACTTGAATTCAAACAAGCATATGGGGAACGGTTGTAAAATAGAAAAAAGTAGAAAATCAGTATGACTTCTTTTCTGAAGTAACCAAAATAAGCTGATTTTAAATCCAGGAAACACTAGATAATATAAAATCAAAACAAATTTAAAAAATTGAACAATAAAGCACAGGTGTTTTAATGTTATGATATACTAACGAAACTTGGGATATATGATAGCTAAAAATAAAAATAGCATGGATTTCAAATGCATTGGTGCCTTACACATGGTACAGAGAACAATATTTTGCTGGAATCTGCATAGCAATTGTTCAAGCTATCTATCCCATGAGTTCAAGTCCTAGAGGAAAGATGAGAGAATAAAATGAAGACATATTGTGAAGTCTTGCTACCCAATGCTTTTACTCTTGAATTGATAGACTTTATTTGTGGGTAGGGGGGAAGTTTTAAGTTTACAGAAAAATTGAGATAATAGTAGAGAGTTTCCATATATCCCATGGCCCCCAAATCCAGTTTTCCCTGTTATTAACATACAGCATTAGACTGGCACATGTGTTACAACCAATGAGCCAATATTGAACATTATCATTAGCTAAAGCACATAGTTGACATTAGAGTTCACTTTTGTGTTGTGCATTCTGTGGGTTTGATAAATATATAATGACATGTATCCATCATTGCAGTGAGTGTATATACCTCATATATAGTAGTTTCATTGCCCCCAAAATCCCCTGTGTTCCACATATTCGAACACTTCCCTCCGCCACCAAACTCCTGGAAACCCTTTTCCAGGATATCATTGAGTTGGAATCATACAGTATAGACTTTTCAGATTGGTTTCTTTCACTTAACAGTAAGTATTTAAGGTTCTTCATGTCTTTTCATGACGTGACAGTGCATTTCTTTTCAGCACTGAATAATAATCCATTGTCTGGAGGTAACAGTGTATTTATCCATTCACCTACTGAAGAACATCTTGGTTGCTTCCAAGTTTTAGCAATTATGAATAAAGCTGTTATAAACATCATGTGCAGGTTTTTGCGTGGACATGACTTTTCAACTCTTTTCAGTAAATACCAAGGAGCGTGATTGCTGGATCATACTCTTACGAGTATGTTTAGTTTTGTAAGAAATCTCCAAATTGTCTTCCAAAGTGGCTGTGCCATTCTGCATTCATACCAGAAATGAATGAGAGTTCCTGTTGTGCCATATCCTTACCAGCATTTGCTGCTGTCAATCTTCCAGATTTGGGGCATTCTAATGGGTGTGTAGGGGTATCTCATTGTTGTTTTAATTTGCAGTTCCCCAATGACATATAATGGGGAGTATCTTTTCATGATGTGGAACATTTTTTCATATTCATTTCCATTCCTTTCGTAAGCTTTTCCTTAACTTTACCAGTGTAGTAGATCTTTCCACAACTTTCCCAGCAGACAAAGTAGTCTCTTCTTGTTTCTCTTAACTTATCTAAACTGAGGAGTGTCTGTGCTTCTCCAAATGTTTGCTAAGAATTGCAGACATTGCAATAATAATCTTCATCACTGCTATATTTGTGAACACATTAATTTATGTCAGTATCTGTGCCACAGCTTATTTGTAATAAATTACCCTAGGTTTCACTGGGAAGGTATTACCACCCTGGCTGGTAGATGGCAGACTTTCCAAAGTGTTACTTTGGAAGCTCTGAGAGTCACCAGTGAAATTAGGCCTCTTCTTTTCTCAGTAAGTGATCAATGATGTCACATGCTATATGCACACAGAACACCAGTAATTCTCTATCTCTTGTTTTCCTTTCTAAGTTCCAGGCCTGTATTAAGGATATTACATAACAAAAGATGTAAATTTGAGCTCATTTTCTTTCTACATGTACAGGTCCCCTCCCACTCACCCATAATTTTGGCCGTTGAATGGATGGTCGCCATCCATTCAGTCATTCAAATTAGAAACTCAGTATCTTTCTTTCCTCTACCTTATATCTCACACCCAGTGCTCATCAATTCTCATTCAATCTTTCTCTAATGAGCTCACGTGTGCCTTCTCTCCAGTCGTCTTTGTGGCTACCTTATTTAGGTTTTCATCATCTTTTCTGGCCTAGTTTAGTTTGTTCTCAGTCACACATCCCCAACCCAGTCAATATTCCACGATGATGTGAGAGTCATCTGCTTTTAATGGCATTCCAAGGAGCACAGTGGTCAAGGCCTTTGTGAAGTGCTTCTGCTTATTTTCCCATGCTCCTTTGCACTGTCCTCACTTCTGTGCAACCAGTGTTCTACTCCTCCAGGAGTGCTCAAAGCAGCCCAAGCATGCTACATATTTTCCTAGCTCTAGCACTCAGTTCCGAGTGATCTCTAATCTACAACTGTCTGCCTCACTTACCTCCCCACTTAGAACCTGATGAGACTCTCTCCATTCTTCAAAGACCTTCCATAAACAACTTCTCTAAAACAACCATGTGGAATTAATCAGTCTTTCCTCTGCTGCATGATAACATAGGATTCCAAATCCTTCTTAAAATAATTATATTTTTTTACTGATATACATTACTCTTTCTTCTGCTAGACTGCGAGATTTCCCAGGGTATGGCTGTAAATCCTGCTCCTCCTCCCCCAGGATATTCAATGTTTGGCACTTGAAAGACCCTCAAATGTCTGCTTAAGAAGGCAATAGAGGAATACATGAGTAAAAATAGTTTGCTTATGATACTATCTTTATTCTCAGTATGACTTTCGTAAGACAAGACTGGAAACACACCATTAGGCTTTGAAAAAGGTGCATGTGTTTAGGGAAACCACAAACAATTTATCTGAAGATTTTAGCTATCAAAGCAACATTTTAAACATTTCCATTCATACCTTCTCTACAACGAAGACTTTTCGGTTGATTGACTGATGTGTTGTTGTGGTCATCCTAAATGCCAAAATTATGATTGACTTTTAAATAATAGAGTCTGAAAAATTACATTTTTTCTATTTAAGGCATGTATTTCAAATACATGTCTTGAGAAATAACATTTTTATTTGATCATGCCCTATGAATAAATGAAAATTTCATTTACCTGCAGCCCCAGATTTCAAGATTTTATTTTTTATATGGGATCCTATAATATATTTAATTTTGTTTCTGTGAAATGGGAGGCAAACAAGTCTCCTGGCAGTTTAGAAGGTGGCAAGTGAGGAAAGCACAGCTCTGAGTCTGGGTCGCTATGTCATAAACAACAAAAACCCCGCTTGTTTGTTTACAGGTGCAAGGATATCGGAGTGTGAACAATGACTAAAGCATTTCACATGCTGTCACTTTGGGTTTTAGTATTCATTCCACAGTTTAAAAGTTAAGAAGGAATCTGATTGTCTAAAAGGGGCAGAATAAAATCAAATTCTCTGCCATCTCAATTTTCAAAACAATAGCAGTTGGAGTAGTTTTCACACCTTTCTTATGTGCAGGTCAGCTGGGGGAATCCAGGAACCTACCCACTGTGAGTGAAATAGCATTTTCTGTAACACACGTATCACACACTTGTCACAGCTGGCCTGTAGCCTAATCACAGACTCCTGGCAAGAAGCCCCCCGCCATGAGCCCCTCACTTTGCAGGGCCTTCCTGGGAAACAACATACAAGGGTTCTTCTTAAAAAAGTCTGCTTCCTGACAGTGGAATCTTCAGAACACATGTGTTTCCCAGACCTCTTGGTACACCCATGCCTCATCAGTACTCCAGGCTTGCCTTGTTCCCTGGAGAATTTGTGGTAGTGGCAAGGATCTTTCCCTTGCAAAAATGGATGGATTGAGCTCAGAATATAAAAACGTGGGCTGTGCTTTCTGCATTTGTAAAAGTGGGCACCAGGGGTGAGAATATAGTTTGTAGCCTGGAGAAGCTAAACCCTGTGATGTGACCACCACCCCTCAGGTTTTGTCTCCTTTTGCTGAGAAATCACTCCCCATGACTGGAGGAGGATGGTGATAAGGAGGAATCTTGGTAGTGGTTGCGGTGGGACAGGGTCAGCAGTGAGGGCTACATACTGAGCGCTGACTAGGAATCCAAAGCTGATGATGAGCATGAATACACTCTCCTCTCAACAATCTATGAGCTCAGTCCTTGGTTATTCCCATTTGGAAAGTTTCATCCTGACTAATTCTAGTAACCATTCTCTGTCAGATGCTCATCTGCTTTTTATCCACCGGTGCCTCTGACATTTAACTGAAGCCCAGTAACAGAGGCAAGAAAATTAAAGAAAAAATCACTCTTACGTGTTACATCTACCTTGTCTCCAAGAAAACTGAAACTCTACTGCTCTTTGTTGGTGTCCTAGTTACCAAGGGCGAGTATACAGCATTTGAAAAATAGTCCTGAATGAAGACCAGTAGTGTGTCTTTACAATCTACTAAGAATTTTTAAAAAGTGAAGATGCAAAGAGAAAATGTAAAAGCAAGATTTTATTTTTCAAAGTAACTCTCTTGAGTAAAAGAAAGCAGATTCTACTCTCACTGTGTAGTTGTATTTGCATTTTTCCTCCTCTTCCCTACTTTCATGGCTTACCAGGGACTCACATCCTATAATTAGTGTCAATTTAGGGTCAGGCTAACCTTCAGCTCTCCAAATATTTTCCCCTAATTTCTGTAAATGGTAAGATGTTTTGCAAATGTTTAAGGTCCATGGTTCAGGAAGTAGTATTTAGTTCCCTAGACATGATTCTGCTCATAAACATAATTACTCACAAGAACGCCTTTCCAGAGACGACTGATGTGGCTTTTCAATTGTATAAAAACAGGAACTAAAATCCAACTAAAATGCCAGGAAGGAGACCAGGCTGCCTAGGCAAACATTCTCACTTCATTTTAGACAAAATATCACAAAGTTTCAAACTGTGAAGTTTGGATTCCAGAGCAGGCAGGGACTGGCCAGCTGACATGGTGATATGACAGCTTTTCATGCCCACTTTTGTTTCTGGAACCGGGCTTAGAAGGGACTTTACTATTTGACAAAATTCCTGAATTCCTCAGGGCCATTATGCTGGTGACTACTTTAGCAACATGAGCCCATCCTTTCCAAGTGATGGATTTTCAAACCAAAGCCTGCAGTGAAAAGACTAGGAGAATGATGATAGATTTTGTCAATTAACTTACAGAGTATGGTTTAAAATAATATGTGGTTCTGTTCTGGAAAGGCTATCTGTCATTTTTTTCCTCTTCAAACTATATGCCTTTCCATGGAAGAGAAAAAAAAAGAAGTTGTGTGTGCATTTTTGTTTCTCTTAAGTTTGGACAGCCTGTTCCTGCTACTCCTATCAGATCAGGCTGCTTAATTTGGCAAATGACCCTCCATGAAGATACAAAAATACTGTAAAAAAAAATCAACATATGTGTCTCTTTTACTATATCCAGCTTAATGGATAGCAAACTGAATGGCCACTGAGAGACCATGAATGCCAGACACAGCTCCAGCTGATTCCGCAGACAATATGGATCAGTGAAAAGAAACAGGGGTATTGGAGCCAGACAGAACTGAGTTTCAGGCTTCCTTCCAAGTTTCTAACACTTACTGAGTAGATGACTCTGGACAACAAACTTAGCTTCTCCATACCACTATTCCCTCATTTGTTACATCAGATAAAATCACGTCCTCCTACTACAACAGAGAGAATTACATTAATGATCAAAATCTCTGGTCGTAGTATATGCTCAATAAATATTCTCTTTCCTGCCACTAAACCCTTGCCATTTCCATAATATGCAAAAATAACGTGATAACTGAGGGAGAAAGAAAAGGGGGTGGAGATTGCCTTGATATCAGCTCTCATACAATACTGGAGCTGATGCGGCACAGGATATTAGGGTCACAGGATCAACACATTTTGGAAATTAAGTGGTTTGGGCTGAGGGACAGCAATGAGATTCATTCTTTCAAAAGAGTTTCAGTACATTTTAGGACAAATTTCTTTTTCTAACAAGCCTTTAAATAACATGTACCTATGTGCCAGGTATTGTTCTCAGCATATTAAATATTTTATCTGAATTATCATAGCAACTCCAAGAGGTACATGGTATTTATGGCCCCATTTTACAGATAAGTAAAATAAGTCACAGAGGTAAAGTAGGAAATGTTGCCAATTCCCAACTTACAGGAGAGAAGAACAGGATTCATTCGTAGGCAGATTGAATACAAAGACCATGTTCTTTATGACTACAATTCCCAGGGAACTGCTTACTGCACTGAATTCCTGTTTCTCATGAAATCATTTCATCATTTAATTATTTTCCTGTTGAACTTTATTTATGATTTTTTTTCCTCCCTCACATCTGTCTGAACTGTATCAGTTTGCCCTAATTCCTAGTGCTGTGTCTGCCTCCGACTTTTTTGAATCTGGATGTAACCTTGCATCCAGAAGAATCTCTCCTTCTCTCCAGGTGAATCCAAGTCAAACTCCTGGTAAACATCCCTGCAGGCTCCTCACTGCATGGAGTGTAAAACCCAGACATCTGTCCCTATGAGAGCCTCTATAATTGGGCCTTCACTTACTTTTACTTCTTTCCTTACATAATCCCCCAAAACAATCTTATTCTTGAGCACTGAGCTCCTTTTATCTCTTGAAATAAACCATACTTTTCCTTGCCTCAGTGCATAAGACATCCTTTCCTATCACCTCTACCTCTTAAAACCATTTATGTTTCCTTCAAGGCCCCACATAAATGCATCTTCTTAAAATCATCCCCCAATTTTTCCAAGTAGAAGCATTTTCTTCTTTTTTACTGGTTTGAGACTGTTCAGCCTTTTAAATTGGATTCTAGCTTTATCACATGCATCCTTGTGACTTTGGATGACTTATATCATCTCCAAGATTCTCAGGTTTTCATATAAAAAGCAGGGAGGTCCTAAGGAAAGCCCCAGCCTGGGACCTGAAGATCTCTGACCTCATCATGTTATGATTATCACTTTTCACTGAAGGCAGGGGAGAGCAACACACTGACTATCGGATAGTGTTCTTAAGTGAGTTACACTTAGACCCATATGCTCATTTTCACAGACTAACGTGACAGGGAAGATGAATAAGTATCATCTTCAAATCTTCTGCTCAAAGAATATTTTTAGTCATCACTTTTGCTTTATTATTTTTCTATAAAAGTTAGATAAAAACATATCTTCTAGAGTACTAAGTTAAGAATTGATTGCAACTTTAAACCGATTAGAAATGAAATGAGTTGGAAATGACCTCTTTTTTTCCCCAAGCACAGGGGGCATGCCAGGCCAGCACTAAAGCAAACTGTTCTTATGGTTGAAGAATCCCACCTTCAGATGGAAGGAAGAGCAGGGGGACGACATGATATTTCGTTCAATGAGGAATGACCTGAATTAAACCATTTTACTTATAACTGACTCTCATCATCCTAAAGTTTATAGCTTATTGCAATCAGATAAAATAAGGTAAGATTTTTCCCAAAAAAGGTGAAGTAATTCTAATGTTGGTAGAATGTAAATTTTTAGCTCATAAGACTGTTGCACAGATAGAAATACAATTAGATATGTTGAGTACCTAGCACACTGCCAGGCATGTAGTAGACCGTCAGCAAAAATTCCCTTTCCTATTTTTCTGATTTCTAACAACACTTTGTTATACCCTAACAATATTTTCATTTTAACCTTGTCTTCTTTTTTTTTTAACATACAAAAATCTGTATATATTTAATGTATACAATTTGATGAGTCTTCTAACGATGGGTGGACCATTTTTCTTTACTGTCCAAGATTTTGAACTCTTTGTGAGCCAAATCCATGAGTCATTCACCATTGCATCTCTACTCAGTATTTTGCATATATTAGTTATTAGTAAATATTTGAATTAAATTAACCCTAAGTTTGATATACTGAGGCAACATTTAAAAGTTTTGTTTAAAAATTATTGAGGAACAGTTTACACAGACTTTTCATTGACTGCTGAAATGAGCTCAGTATGCAAGTAGCTTAAAAAGGCAAGACAACAAACAATACAAAGACGGATTTGCTGTGAAACTAGCAAGGCTTGAGCTTAAGAGACCTTCACTTGCTCAGCCGTTCCAAAGACCTGGGATTAATGCACTATATTTTTCATACAATCATGTTTTTTTAATAAAATTTGTAAAATCACAATTGATTAAAACGGTTTTCTATTTCCACTCCAATTTACACTCTGCCTCGCTTTCCCTTGTAATGAGTGATATTGCGGTGGCTACAGATCCTTTTGGTATCCAGTAAAAGGGAAACACATTTAATCCAATTATGCTGTTTGCAGTTACTTCCATGAACAACTCTCCCAGTAAATAAATGGTCCGCAGCGATGCTTCTTTAGCTCATGTTGTCAGCCTATACAGCATTGTGACAAATTTTCAGGGCCAAGGGTTGAATAGCTGTATAAATGTAACCTAGCATTGTAAATAGGTGGGTAGAAGACAAAAAACAAAGTTTGAAACGTGTGCATCCAGCAGTTAGACTTGCAAAATTCTTCCCATCATCAGATGTGTAAGAAACGTAGGCAAAGACCCAGTCCTAGTCAAAGCAGATGTTACCTCCTAGAAAGAGTGTATTTACTAATTGAATATATAAGCTATAAATTCATGTGGTGCATTGAATAATTAGCCTTCTTCCTTTATGTCTGTATTCATCCACATATTAGTGATGCTCTCATTATATGGAAATCACACTCCCCTGATCCTTGAATCATGCTCATCCATGTGAATTATGTTGCCCAAAGTAATGAGGTGGAAATATCAGTGTGCCAATTCTGGCCTGGGCATCGAGGCCAAACAGTTCTGCTAGCCTGCCTTTTGTCTGCTATTGCTATGAGCAAAATATGCCCTGGTTAGCTCCCAGTCCTAGGAGAATAAGGAAAGCACAGAGCCACCCAGCTGACCCACAGAGCTTCAGTGAGAAGCAGTGTTGTCCCAGCCATTAGCTGAGCCAGACTAAACCAGCTAGATACCAGTCAACCCATCGATCCATGAGAATGAAAAATTCTTACCTAAGCCCCTGAGTTTGGTGGAGTTTTGTCATGCAGTAGCATTATGGTATTAGTTAAATGATACAATATGATCACACCCTTTTTTGATGGAGATTATATGACATCTAATTTATCAGCATTGAAATGTTTGAGAACACTGCAATTGAATTAAAGGGTATTAAGTATCAAGTTGCATGTTTTATGCATCCAAGCATCCATAATAAATTTTGGCTAAAATAGGGAAGATTAAATTATCTGTCTGAAAAAATAACAAAAATTAGTACCATATGAAAACTTCAAAGAGATTTTTAAAATATATTAAAAATATTTTAATGTGTATTGGGAATTATATATATTTGTGTGTGTGAATGTGTGTTATTTATGGACATGTTAACTTATTTAAATTTACAATTTTCAGGGATTTCTTTCTTAACTGGTTTATTGAGGTGTGATTACCATAAAATAAATGACACATATTTGAAGTGTGTAATTTGGTGAGTTTTGATATGTGTATGGACCCATGAAACCATCACCACGATCAAAATAATGAATATATCCCATCATCTCAAAAATTTTCCTCATATCCCTTTGTAGAGCCTGATTCTCATCCCTGACTACCCATTTGCATTTTCTAGCATTTTATGTAAATGGAATAATATATTTGCTCTTTTTTGTGTGGCTTCTTTAATTCAGCGCAATTATTTTGACACTTGTCTATGTTGTTGTAGCAATGGTTTATATCTATCTTCGTTTCTTAGTTGTATTCCATTTTATGAATAGGCCATAATTTGTTTATACATTCACCCTTTAATGAACATTGTTTCCAGACTTTGGTTAATACAAATAAAGCTGATATCCACACTCATGTATAAATCCTTATATGGGCACATGCTTTTATATCTATTGGGCAAATGCCTAGGAGGGAAATGAATGAGTATATGGTAGATGTGTAATTAACTTCTTGAGAAATTGCTGATCTGTTTTCCAAAATGATTGTATCACTTTACTTCCCACTAGCGTTGTGTGTAAGTTCTAGTTCCTACACATCCTGGTAAAACTTGGAATGGATAGTCTTTTTTTTCTTCTTCTTCTTCTTTAGATAGGTAGTGGTTTCTTATTGTAGTTTTCATTTGAATTTACCCAAAATGACTGAGTCAAGTATCTTTCATGTGCTAAACTGCTATCTCTATATCCTCTTTGGTGAAGTATCTGTACCAATCTTTTGCTCATTTATATATGGGTTGTTTTTCTTATTATTGAATTTTGAACATTATGTATTCTTGGTACAAAGTCTTTCATCAGATGTCTGATTTGCAAATATTTTCTCTCAGTCCCTGATTTATCTTTTCAGTTCCTAGCAGTGTCTTCTTAAGAGTAGAAGTTTTAATTTTTATAAACTCCAATTTATCAATTTGGTTTTTTATGGATCATTCTTTTGGTGTTGTAGCTATAAAATCTTTGCCCAACCCATTGTCACAAAGGTTTTCTCCTAGAAGTTTTATAGTTTAATTCTGATATATTTTGAGTTAATGATTATGTATGACATGAGGTATAGAATAAAGTTTATTTTTGCCTGTGCATCTTAGAAAACTACCTTTTTTTTCATGGAATTGCTATTGCACTTTAATTAAAAGTCAATTGACCATACCCATGTGGATGTTTACTTGGAATCACTGTTTTGTTCCAATGATGTATTTGTCTTAATGCTAACACCACACACTATCTTGATTGTGACAGCTTTATAATAAGTCTTAAAGTCAGGTAGTGTAAGCTTTCCAACTTTGATCCCATTTTTTCCAAAATTGTTTGGCTATTTATTTGCATTTTCACATAAATTTTAAAAATAGTATACCAGTTTCTACCAAGAAAACTCTATTGCAGTTTTGTTTGGAATCACATTACACCAGTCTACAATCTATAGACAAATTCTGGGGAAATGGACAATTTAACTACATTAAGTCTTCTAATCTACAAAAGTGATGTATTTCTCCATATGTCCTCTTCCTACATGTTTTGCATAAACTTTAAGTGATTTATCCCAAAGTATTTCAAATTTTTAATAGTGTTGTATATTATAATTTTAATTTCAAGTTCCGTTTGTTCATTTGTAGCACAGAGAAATACAATTGAATGTTAGATATTGGTATTGTATTCTGCAAACTCATTCAATTCACTTATTTATTCTAGCAGCTTTTTTATACAATTCATAGGATTTTCCATGCAGACTAACTTATGAACTGTTTTTACCTATTCCTTTTTTATGTCCTTTTCATGCCTTATTGCACTGGCTAGAACTTTCAATGCGATGTTGAATTAATGTGGTGAAAAGGTATACATTTTTGTCTTGTTCCTGATACTAAGGGAAAAGCATTCAGTCTTTTGCCATTAATGACATTAGCTGTTTTTCATTTATGTCCTGTATCAGTTTTATAAATTTCTCCTTTATTCCTATTTTCCGGAAAAATTTTTGCCATGAAGGAAAGTTGAATTTTTTCAAATGCTTTTCCTCCACATACATATTTGATTATAGTTTTTCATTTTTAGTCTGTTATTATGTCATATTACATTGACTAATTTTCAAACACTAAAGAAATATGTATCCTGGGATAAACTCCCCCTGTTTGTTATATGTTACTTTTTTTATACATTGTTTTATTAGATTTGCTGGAAATTTGTTAAAACTTTTGCATCTATTTTAGGCATATTGTTCTGTATTTTGCTTGCAATATCTTTGTCTGATTTTGATATCAGATTAATTCTGGCGTCATAAGATGAACTGTACATTTCCCCTTTTTCTTTAGTTTTCTGGAAGATTTTGTATAACACTGGTATTATTTCTTCCTTAAATGTTTGGTAGAATTTGCCAGTGAAGCCATCTAGACATGGATATTTTTCAGGGGGAGATTTTAAACAATAAATTCAATGTTTCCAATAGCTATAGAGCTATTGTGGCTATCTATTTCTTCTTGTGTGAGCACTGATAGTTTGTGTTCTTAAAGAAACTTTAACACTTCATCTATGTTGTTGGATTTATTGTTTTGAAGTTGTCCATGATATTCCATTATTATGCTTTTAATGGCTTAATACCATTTTAATAGGTTTTATTATAAGTAAATATTCACTTTTGTGTTCATAACTTTGTATTCTTTTTCCAAAAAGAGGTACTTCAGATTATTTAATCTTCTGGAAATACATTTTAACTTCCATAATCTTTGATGTGTCTGCTCTTCCCAAATGTCCTTTGGCTAATTCAAGAACATTTGCAGGGCCACCCTTCCCTAACAGGCCTGGCATCAAGCCTCCTTCCACCTGAAGATGGCTGGTAATGAAGATGTGGTCAGCAGATATTTTTAGAGGATATGTGATTACTGTGACTAAGTTCTCCGAGTAACAGTCTATTTATTTTCTAGAGTGTGAAGTCTGAAATGCAAATCTTCTATTGACCCAGAATTCCCTCCGTCATGGACACCAGATATGAATTAGATTCTACAGATCATGTGTGCTAACAAACACTTTCATTAAGAACTGTGCATAAGAGACAAGGAAGAGAGGTATCAGACATATGACTGCCATAGCTAGCTAATGTTGACCTGTTTCTGGCATCTTTTACAATGACAGCAAGATAGTATCAATGAAATATCATGAAAATAAAATAAACAAAATATAAAAAACAAGAGATGAATGACCAATTACTTGAGAGAATTCATAGGTCCTTTCTTATGATGTTCTGTCATACTAGTACCTGAGCTTTTGTTCATTTCTATTTCTTTCAAAATATATTATTGAACATTCTTTCCATTATTAAAAAGGAGCTTTAAATTTTTTCCCCAATTTCATGGGTTATCTGTCCATATTATTCTATTGAACAGTCTCTTTACCTGCTCACTCACATACAACATAAGCGATCTCTTTCACCATTGATTTTCAGGAAAATATAACTCAAATTTGTCCATAACCATTTAATATAACCCCAAATGTGTTTTGGGCAAATTTTCACCCAGTTGAACACTTAACCACTCATGTCATACTGGCTAACTTTGTAGATTACCATTTATGTTACTCCATATTCAAAATTTCCTCTGCCTATAAAAATGTATATGTAATGGTCTTCCAGGATTCTTTCACTGCAAAATTTTCAAATATTAATATAATCTGTCATCTATAGCATTCCTTTTCAAATCTTTGTATTTATAAGGTTTTATTCTACTTGTCCAACAATTGATGATTATGAAAGGTACAGGATTCAATATTTCACACCAATTTCACTCTCCTACAAAATTCTGTACATCGACATCACATCAAGCAAATCTTCCTAGATCATATGAGGGATTTTCAGGGGATAAAGAAAAGAATCAAGATTTTGAGGAAAGGGCCAGCTCCTAAGTGGCATCTACCAGTGATATGTCCATATATTTGCATATCAAGGAAAATGAATGACAGTGTAGCCAGGAGGAAATCTAAGACAAAAAAATCAGGAAAGATGGGACCATGTTTGATGTAAACGTGCTAAGATTATGAATGGGGATGGGAATTGGTGACCAGAGCGTTGGTGAAAATTGCTCAAGGACTGAGGTGTGGGCAAGTTTCAGTTCCTCAGCAGAACAGAATTCATGAGTACTGGGAACACAGGAACTGCTGCAATTATATTGGAGCCTCATGGACAGTGGCAGTGGGTAATAGCAAACTTCTGTGCCAAATAGATCCAAATTGAAATTCTGTTTCCTCTTCTTCATGTTCCTGGGAGAATTTTTTTAAATCTCTCTAATTACAAGTTTCCCAATCTATATAGTAGTGGTAATAATAGCACTCACCTAATATTCTTACAATAAAAATCAAATAAGAACTAATGAGAAGACTCAGTGCTGAGTGTGGTCGTAAGAAAATAAATGTTAGTGCCATTGACTGAATGTTCGTGTCTCCCCAAAATTCATGTGTTGAAATCTAATCCCTAGTGTGATGGTGTTAGGAGGTGGAGTCTTTGGGATGTGATTAGGTCATGAGGATAGAGCCCACATGAATGGGATTAGTGTCCTTATAAAAGGGACCTCATAGAACACCTTTGTCCCTTCTGCCCTGTGAGGACACAGCAAGAAGACAAATGTTTATGAATCAGAAAGTGGATTCTCACCAGACACCAAATGTGATGGTGCCTGGATCCTGGACTTCCAGTCTTCAGGACTGTGAGAAATAAATGTGTTGTTTATAAGCCACTCAACCTATACCATTCAGCTATAGTAGCCCAAATGGACTGAAACGGTTAGCATATATTATCTTAGTCTGGTTTAGAAACAAAGGCACAGAGAGGTGAAGAATGTAGCCCCAGCTTCCACCCCTAGTATACAGCAGCTCCAGTGCTCAAGCCAGGCTGTCTCACCCCAAGCTCTTGAGAAGCACACTTGCTTTCTTACTATCCTCCTCTGTCTCCAGTTGTTGAAGCCTTGTGCTTGTACCATGTTCTTGCAGCAGACGTTGGAGCATAAATGCTCAGGGTACATACATGGCTACACAGTCCACAGAGACTACGTGAACTCATGCTTGTGCCTAGAAAACCATAGGATTCCTTAATCTTGATGATGCGCATCAGCGTGATGAGAGATGAACAGTCACATGAGAAAATCCAATGTTGCAAAGAGCAAAGGCAGAAAAGGACAAGAGAAAAACAAGTCAACACTTAGCAAATCGAGAGAGTTAAAAAGACAAAAAAAAAAAAAAGAAAAACCCCTCCTAGTAAGTATCCTTATGCATTCTCAAGATGACATTGTCCACATGAAACAAGGAAATGGTACTGTGAATAGAGAAAGTTAGACCCGGGTAAAAAGTAGTATGGTGAGAGACTGGTGTTTTCATGATGAATAGTTCTATAACATTAGATTAGATTTAGTATTGAAGTACAGCATAAAAATCACAGGTGTATAAATATATTTATCTTATGCATCTATCACTTGGATTTAAAATGTTACATGTATTTACTGATGATTACATTGATTATAGTTATATGTTCATTTATATTTCACCAGTAGGATAAGATTTTCTGAGAATTATTCCAAAAATAAAAAAGCAGGGAAAGGGGCTGGCCCATGGCCTGGTGGTTAGTTCAGCATGCTCTGCTTCAGCTGCCCAGGTTCAGTTCCCTGGCACAGACCTACACCACTCATTTGTGGCCATGATGTGGTGGTGACCCACATACAAAGTAGAGGAAGATTTGCACAGATATTAGCTCAGGGCAAATCTTACTCAGAAAAAAAAAAAAAAAAGCAGGGAAAAAAACCAGGATTTCAAATTAAGAAAATTCTTACCCAAAAGCCTAACTGGTAACACTTCAGATGGTTGATGAATATTTCCTCCAACAACAATACAGAAAGAAAATCTCAAACTTATAGTAGATTCCAGTGAAAATGACCCTTTATTAAATAAAAAGGACAGAAGGGGAAAAAGATCATATTTCCTGTGTCTTTTTCAACCAGAAGACAAGATCCATTTACAAACAACAAGGTTATTTTTGTTCGTTTGTTTTTCCTCCTTCAGGAATACCATTTTGACTTCAAGAAGAGCTGCTTATGAAGTTCTGTTACTAATAGGAAGCCGTGAGTCCAATATTATCTTCTAACAGACACACACTAATGAAAAGATTGTAGTTTGGGGTGGATAGTCAGATTTGTGCTATTCAATCTTAACATAGGAGGAACGTGAAGCTGCATATTTTAACACTAGATACTTAACCGTAGTCACTCTCATGGTGGCCTGCGTCGGGAGCTAGAGAAGAAGCCTTCCTAAGCTTCTCTCCCATATTGCAGTTGATAGAAATTACATTTGTAAAAATTTGTTCCTTCTACATAGAAACATTTTAACTCCCAGAGCTGACCATCTCTCTACCTCATATATTTGTTAAAACACAGGAAAGGGGAGAAAATACTGAGTCTTAAAGAGGTAAGTCCCACCAGGCCCATGTGATGGTTAATTTTATGTGTCGATTTGGCTAGGCTTTGATGCCCAGGTATTTGGTCAAACAACAGTTGAGATGCTGCTGTGAAGGTATTTTATTAGACGTGGTTAACACTTAAGTCAGTAGACTCTGAGAGTATGGATTATCCTCCAATATGTGGGTGAGACTTAAGAGAAGAAAACTGAACTTAAGAGAAAAAGACTGAACTCCTCCAGAGGAAGAAAGAATTCTGCCTCCGGACTGTCGTCACACTTGAGCTGCATAAACTCTTCCCTGTGTCGCCAGCCTGCTGGCCTGCCCTGCAGAATATGGACTTGCAAGCTCACATGAGCCAGTTCCGTAAAATCAATCAATCTCTCTCTCAGTCTCTCTCTAGCATTCGTTGTAACTATTTTTCCATCTATGTTAATAATGATTGCACTATGTCTTCTTTGAGTGTAATTTATATGCAACCTGAGTTTATTCATCAGGACAGGTGAGGTCTTCCTGACCTTCACTCACACTGCATGGCTAATGTAGGTTGAAGAGCGAGCTCTCTTCGTCACTGTCATCAGGGCTCATGTTGATGGGAGATCCATCTTATTCAACATTATTAAGGTGAATCGTGCACTGCCATTTAAAGTTTCTGCCCAGAAAAGACTCAGGCGCTTTTGTTCATATTTCACTGGTCAACATACGACATTACCTCACTTAACTTCAAAGAAGGTTGAGAAGTGCAATCCTATATCTTATACCTGAAAGAAAGAGAAATGGATTTTTTTGTGAGCAATACTAATAAAAGCAGTGTGTGGCCTTCTGAACACAATGTATGGTTAGTATACTTCCTTCATGTAAGATCTACTCGGCCTGTTCCCAAAGAATATCATCTAAATTCTATCATGCTACCATATCAAGGCCAAAGTCTGGGATTTCTACACAATGCACATTGTTCTCACATAATATTCCATTGTGACTGTTCTTGATAGATAGACTCTGATCAAGAAAATGAAAAATGAAAGAAATTTCCCTTGCACACACACAACCCATAGTAATGGAACAGGAACAAGATGACCACAATAAATACTCCCTTTTGGAAAGGGGATGGGTGTAAGACACACAAATATCACCGGTCCATAGCCGCTGTATAATACCACAGGGAAGACATCGAAAGGGGTGAAGAATGTTCTCTGGTTATGCCTGATACTTACCTTCAGAGGACCAGGGTCTGCAGGTGGAGAGAGTTCTTAACTTTTCCTTTATTGTTCTTGGCCACATAATGGAGTAGACAATGAAGAATATGCTGTCCTAGGGCCTGTACAGGTTTTCCAGTTGGCTTTCTGCCAATGAAACATTGGAAGCCTAAGGTTTATTTTGCATAATGAATAACCACAAACACTTCTTGAGACTAGAATTTTGATTTCTTTAGCAATACAAATCAAATATCTTAATATAATTATAATCAATTTTTTGCTATAGATTTTTTTTCTAACCTGAGGACTCACTGCTTCCATTTTCTTTTGTTTGTGGAGATCCCTCAGAATTTAAGTACCATTGAATTTGGTATGTTCCCTAAAATGGGTAGAAATGTATTCCCTACCCTTATTTCTGAGAAAAAGTGATGTAAGTAAGAGAGAGAAACCAGAAGCAATTTAAGTAAAATAAAAAGAAGCTAAATGTGGGCTAGTTAATTCCTCGAAGAAATAATATCAAATATCAATCCAAGTTCAATCACAAGATACATAAGTAGTTTATTTCAGAGAAAGTACCGCTAAAGATGTTTAGGAGCATAAGCTTTCATGATTTTAAAAGTAATTTGCTCTGACAGTACTTGAATTTTAACTGATAACGACAAACGAGTGTGGCCATGTTGAAGTGACAAAAATATATTTATTTGTAGAATTGCTCAGGAGAGAATATATCATTTTTGTGTGCAAAATAGATATGAACTTATAAATCCATTGTCCAGTGAATGTAGATTATGCTAGCAAAATCACTTCAATAGGTGCTGAGCTTTCAGGATTCCACTTTATGAAATTATATAATGAATCGAGCAAACATTCTACTGCAATATTAGGAGAATAAGGAGGTAACATTTTTCACATCAATATTTTTCTATTAGCAAAGAAGCTACTTATTTGGAAGAGAAAGACAAATGTGACATAATGTTGCCCCAATTTAATTATTTTTTAATGCACTTCAGAAAAAAAAAACACTTGCCACTGTGATTTAAAGAGGAAGTATATATATGTCCAGTTGTTTTCAGAATCATTCAAATATTAAATGTGAAACTGAATAAGACATTTCTTAGGTTTCATTTCAGTAACCTGAAATTTTAGTAGAAATGTAAAATTGTGAATAACATTCAGGTGAAAAGCACATGTATTTGTGCTTCAGAAACAATTTTAAAAATGAACTTAACCTCTGTCTAATTTACAAGTTAAGATACAACAAACGCAGTGTAAAAAGCTGAACGTTTGGCAGCTGATCTTAATCAAATATTGACTTCAAACATAGGTGATGTTAAAACATGAGCATATTAAAAGAAACCTTTATATTATCACATGTTAAAATTTTCTCTAGTAAAGCAAACTTTTATTTTATGAAATTAAATATTTTACTTAAGATAATTGTAGATTTGCATGCAGTTGTTAGAAACAAGAAAAAGAAACTCCATTTACCCTGTATGCAATGATGGCATCTTATAAAACTACAGTACAGTATCCAGCCAGGATATTGACATTGGTGCAGTCAAGGTACAGAACATTTCCATCACCGCAAGAATCCCTCAGATGCCCTTTACAAGCCACACCTACCTTCCTCTCACTTCCCCCCTTACCCCTTGTACCATTAATATGTTCTCCATTTCTGTAATTTTGTCATTTCTGGACTGTTATAGAAGTGGAGATATATATATATATATATATATATGATGTAATCTCTTCATTCTGGCTTTTTCACTCAACGTGATTCTCTGGAAAGTCTTCCAAGCTGTTGTGTGTGTCAGTACTCCATCGTTTGTCATTGTAAAGCTATATTTCATGGAATGGTGGTACCGCAGTTCGTTTAACCGTTCACCTTTAGAAAGTCATCTCGGTTGTTTCCAGTTTGGTCTATTATGAATAAAGCTACTGTAAACATTCACAAATTTGTGTGTATGAATATAAGTTGTCATATCTCTGGGATAAATGTCTAAGAGTGCAATTTCTGGAGCATGTGGGATTTGCATGTCCAGCTTTTTAAGAATCAGCCAAAATGTTTTCCATAGTGGCTGTACCATATGACATTCCTAGCAGGAATGTATGTATGATTCAATTTCTCTGCATCTTTGCTAGCACTTGAAGGCTATCACTATTTTTTATTTTAGTCATTCTGATAAGTGTATAATGATATCTCACTAAAGTTTTAATTTGCATTGCCCTTATGGCTAATGATGTAGAATATGATTTTATCTGCTTATTTATAATTTTCATAGCCTCTCCATTGAAATGTCTTTTGCCCATATTCTAACTGGATTGATTTTTTTTTTTACTATTGAGTTTTGAAAGTTATTTATATATTCTACATACTGGTGCATTGCCAGGATGTGGTTTGCAAATATTTTCTCCCTACCTTTAGCTTATATTTTCATCTTCTTGACAGGGTCTTTCTCAAAGAAAAAAGTTTTAAATCATGATGAGGTCTCGTTTATCCATCATTTTTCCTTTTATAGACTATAGTTTTTGGGTTGAGTCTATTAACTCTTTGCCTAACCCTAGACCCTAAAGATTTCTCTCCTTTTTTCTTGAAACTCCCATAGTTGTGACTTAAATCTGTGATCCATTTTGAGTAAATGTTTGTGTGAAATGTGAGGTTTAAGTCAAAGTTTACTTTTTGCCTTTTGAAGTGCAATTGCTGCAGCACTATATTTTGAAAGGCTATCCTTCAATTGAATTGTTTTACCCCTTGGTCAAAAGTCAGCTGGGCATATTTGTTTATGTGTATTTCTGAGTTCTCCATTCTCTCCACTGAACTATGTTAAACTCTTTAAGAATTAAAAAAAAAATAATAATGAAAAGAGTATTTATTAGCTAATTCCTCTTGCTAATTGTAATATGGAACAAACTGCTATCGTATTCCAGCTCTTCTTTCCCCGGCATAGAGTCAGTCTCAACTGCACACAAGTGAAACCACACAAATAAGTTAGATCCATAGATTTTACATACGAAATGTGGATAGATTTTACACATACCTCTTCCAGTCCTGGATCCTAATACCTGTTTGGTAACCTTTCGTGCTTTCACTTTCCCATCTACCAGCTAAATAAAGAATACTTAATGACCATAAAGGAAAGTGGGGACACAAAAGGCAAGGATCCTAAACTCTTGAATAACTGTGTGGAGTAGGGCCCTTTCCCACAACTAACCTCCAATACATCTGCAAAATAGACCTTTACTGTGTTAAGATTCGGGGGATTGTTTGTAATAGCAGTTAGCAAATCCTGCTTTCCTTATTTCTTCACTCTAAATGCCCTCGGATTCCACGTCTCTTTAAAGCATTGCCACACACTCCAAGACATCAAATATTTTACCCAACATCAAGCTTTAGTACTTATTAGGGATGAATAAAACCAAGAAGTCACAGCCAAGGACATTCTGTCTGACATCCCTCCCACAACTGTCAGCTGCAGCCTCCTGAGTCCACTTTATCAAGGTGGGATGCATTTTGGTTTCCAACTGACAGACAAGTCCCAACTATGTATATAACATGAGTTAGCCCAGGATCTTCCCAATCAACAAACAAGAAAGTCTGGTCTAGTTCAGAACTGCCTGCTTCAGGCATTCCCAGGAGGGAGGAAGCGGTTATAAACTCCCTGATAACTATTCTTCTGCCAGTTCCTTTGGTTAAAATTCTCTCTTCTATAAAGGACACGAGTTTAAAAATTATGTATAATGTTCAAACATTTTATTTTAACTAGCCTAAATTTACGTGATAAAATACAGGTAAAGGTAATGATTGGTTTACTTTTCAATGAAGAAAGGCCAAATTAAATTTAAACTTTCTAACTTAATAACTGTCCTTAAAAGTTGTATAAATCAAAATATATAAGGGACCCATTATTTGGTTCTCAGTGTTTTGGGGACTTGAAATGTCTGACATTCTTCTGATAAAGTCTAAAGACAGAGAGTTTGAGGACACAATCACATGGTCAATATGGCCAGTCTCTTTTTTTTATACTGAGTTTTAGTTTCATCTGTCCAAATTAAGGAACTCAGTAAATGGATCCCTTGTTATTCAGGTGAGTGCATTTTAGATTTTCTCTTTAAACTTAGGTAGATGCATTGCATCCTTCATGTTTCCTTTTTAGATAGCTAATATTTATTTTTTAAAATTTCTGCACATGGAAAGCACTACTGTAGAAAATATTTTACAATAATCTATGATAGAAAATGACTAATATTTAATTGATAAGAGCAGTAAAACCTTGGAGGTTATTCTTATCCTATGCAATATTTTCTTCGAAATTTTCTAACAAACATATCTAAAAAGAGATTGGGAAATTATACTTTAGATTACACTATAATCTTGCTTATAATTGTAATATATACAGCTACCCAGGGAGGAGTTCCCTCTGTGAGAAATCCAGAAACTAGCTGAGTGACTCACATGCATCAGGAAAAATGAGAAAATATCCATGTCAAAACAGGTAGAAAAGTCCAAGACATACTCTCACCATAAACTCTACCCCCCACATAGCACTTTAGAATCAGAGGGAAACCCTAACTCTCAGCTTCTCCCTAAGGAGCAAAGGGTTTGGACTGCACATCTAGCACTCCAGGCAAAACTGTAACAAGAGACAAAGAAGGTCATTATATGATGATAAAGCGGTCAATCCAACAAGATAATATAACGTTTGTAAATATTTATGCACCCAACATCACAGCACCTAAATAGAAAAGGCAAATATTAACAAATATAAGGGCTGAAATAGAGAGCAACACAATAATACTAGGGGACTTCAATATCTCACTTTCAAAATGGATAAATCAACCAGAGAGAATATCAAAAAGGAAACATTGGATTTGATTTATACTTTAGACCAAATGGGCCTAACAGGCATATACAGAGCATTCCATCCAATAGCCTCAGAATATGCGTTCTTCTTAACCACCCTTGGAACATTCTCCAGAATACATCATATGTTAGGCTACAAACAAGTCTTAATAATTTTTAAGAAGATTGATATCATACCAATTATCTTTTCTGACCACAATGATCTGATACTGGAAATCAATTACAAGAAGAATATTGGAAAATTCACAAATATATGGAGTTTAAACAACATGCTCCTAAGCAACTAAAAGGTCAAAGAAGCAATAAAGGAGAAATAGAAAAATATCTTGAGATAAATGAAAATGGAAACATAGCATACCAAAACTTAAGGGATGTTGTAAAAGCAGTTCTAAGAGGGAAGATTATAGTGATAAATGCCTCCATCAAAAAAATGAAGTATCTCAAATAAACAACCTAACTTGAATTTCAAGGAACTAGAAAGGAAGAAAAAAGTGAATCCAACGTTATTAAAAGGAAGGAAATAACAAAGATCAGAGCAGAAATAATTAAATGAGACTAAAAAGAATAGAAAAGATCAATGAAACTAAGAGATATTTTTAGAGAGATAAAATTGACAAACATTTAGCTAGAAAAACTAAGAGCAATGAGGGAAGACCCAAATAAATAATATCAGAAAGGAAAGAGGAGACATTACAACTGATAACAAAGAAATACTAAGGATCATGAGAAAATGTCATGAAAAATTATAGGCCAACAAATTAGATAACCTAGAAGAAATGGATAAATTCCTATAAACATATAACCTACCAAGGTTGAATCATAAAGAAATAGAACAGACCAATTACTGTTAAGACTGAATCAGTAATCAAAAACCTCCAATGAAGAAATGTCTAGGACCAGATGTCTTCACTGGTGAATTCTGTCCAACATTTAAAAAATAATTAATATCAATCATTCTGAAACTCTTCCTAAAAATGGAATAGAAGAGAACATTCCCAAACTAATTTTATGAGGCCACTATTAGCCTGATATCAAAACCAGACAAGGACACTACAAGAAAAGAAAATTACAGGCCACTATCCCTAATGAAAATAGATGCAAAAATCCTCAACAAAATATTATCAAACCAAATTCAAAAATACATTAAAAGAATCATACACCATGATCAGTGGGATTTATTTCTGGAATGCAAGGATAGTTCCACATAGACAAATCAATAAATGTGATACACTGCATTTGAAAAATGAAGGACAAAAATCATATGATCATCTCAACAGATGCAGAAAAAGTATTTGACAAAAATCAACATCCTTTCATGATAAAAACTCTCAACAAACTGAGTATAAAAGGACCATAACTCAGAATAGCAAGTCATAGAGTTAGCCCACAGCTAACATACTCAATGGAGAAAAGTTGAAAACTTTTTCTCTAAGATCAGGAATGAGAAAAGGATGCCCACTTGCACTATTTTTATTTAACAATACTGGAAGTCCTAGCCAGAGCAATAGGCTAAAAATATATATATTTCTTAGTATTACAATTACCAAATGTTTATTTCAGAGTTGAATTTGAAGAGATGGATTTCCTTTTCACTCTGCCTTTAGGTACAAAAAAGAAATGTCCTTGTTAAAAACAATAGACTATCTCAAATTAGAAAACAGTTCCAAACTGGAAATATAAAATCCAGATCATAGAGCATGAACATTACATTTGTAGCCAGACTATCATTGTTATTCATAGAATTTTTTTTCACATAGAAAGCTGATTTTATTAATAGCTCAAAAACAGCATTTTGAAACTGTATTAGGTTGAATCTAAGAAATGCATATATTTCCCCCATTAAATGATGATTGTTTTCTATTTTTTTTCTTCTATTATAAATGTGTAAACTGTTGACATTGCTTAATTTTTTAAGCTTTATTGAGGTATTGACAAATAAAATAGCAATAGATTTAAAGTCTAAATGTGATGATTTCATATATGTATACAATGTGAAAGGATTTCCACCATCAAGATAATTAACACATCCATCACCTCATATATTTATCTTTTTAAAAATTTTAGTGAGAACATAAATTCTGTCCTCTGAGCAAATTTAAAATGTACAACACAGTATTATTAACTAAGGTCACCATGTTATTCTCCATCATTGCATCCTTTGTAATTCATCATAATCATTGTCCAGAGGCTTATACTTCTTGATGTTTCTGGAATATAACTCCTTAAGGAGAGAGAACAGACATCTTACAACACAATATTTGCACAGTCTTAGCAGGAATGGCATGTGTATGGGTGTGTGTGTGTGTGTAGATAAGTAGATGATATAGATAGATAGATAGATATAGATAGATAGATAGATAGATAGATAGATAAAATTTGATTGAATAACTGAATGATTAGCAGTCAGTTAATATTGGATAAGTGACTAATGTGAGGCAGGTCCCAGGAGGCTGACAGAGAAGTAATAGAGAGCTTTGGAGGGTTCTGACCTACATGTAAAACATCATGTTTGACAAGAGACACACCAGAACTATTGTTATGTGCCTCACCAGACACAAGAGGTCTAGGAATTTCAGTCTTCCATGTGCCAGACAGAAGGAAGGAATTGGACATTGGTGAAAAGTCCCAATGACTACTGCAAAAGAAAAATACAATGATAAATATTCTTTATAAAAATTTTAATTTTTCAAACTATGTTTAATGGCCTAGGGTAGGAATTATATTTACATGTATTTCTATCAGTCAGTGTTTATCAAACTAGGGTCCTATATAATAATTTGAAAATTTGTACTTTTGTTTAATCATAATTACAGGTTATCCAGATGAACACTGCTGTGGAGTGAATGTCTGTGTCCCCCTAAAATTCATATGTTGAATCCCTAATTCCCAATGCTGTGGTATATGGAGACAGGACATTTGGGAAGTGATTAGGTCAGGAGGATGGAGCTCTTATGATGGGGTTAACGCCCTTATAAGCAGAGACAGGAGAGAGCTTGCTTCCTGTCATTCTCTCTCTCCACCATGTGAAGAAATCAGGAATAGGGCCCTTACCAGAACTGGACCATGTTGGCATCATGATCTCAGACTCTCAGACTTCAGAACTGTGGGACATAATTGTTTGTTGTTTAAGTCACCCAGTCAATGGCATTTGTTATGGCAGCCCAAACTGACTAAGACAATTACAGTATAACCAAGTACAAGTACTGTCACATGATTTCAACCTCAGACTTGTTTTTCATTTGATGGCTTTATGGGGTCAAATGATTACTTACAATAACAATGTTTAACTTGTAAAGTATTGGGCTATGTGTTAGCTGCCAGTAAGTTGTCACATCATAATGTCAAGAAGACAACACTGTGCATACTTATAAACAATATTCTAAGGGATGGAGTGGAGTAAGATGGGAAAGTGTTAGGCATGCAAATTAAATTAATCAGATTATTAGTCTCCAGTATTTGGAGATCCCATTCCTAGATGTCACAGACCTGACAGGGCAGCTGAGGTCTCCGAGGGTTGATATCACAGACTTGCAGAGGAATAGAGTAATGGGGACCACTGTGCAACCTTGCCTTCTACATCTTGACTCTCTGTTTCATTTTTTTTCCTGAATGGTGTAAACCCAAAAGTACATTGGAAAAGGGTTTTCAAAATTTCATTAAATCTTACTGAAGATATTTTGGAGTACCAATAAGCTTATTGTACTGGAATTCTCTCTGTATAATCTGTGTCTTCTGCTGACATTTAAGATCTTTTCTTCTCAGATTCAAAATATTGGCATTCAGCACCTATCAACTAAGAATAACAGACTAGATAACTGACAGGGTTAAATATAAATGCACACATACAGTCAATAGTGGAATAGAGATCATGATTTCCATGCCTATATGGTATCTGGATTTAATCTAATCTGCAAATGTCATATCCTCATGGTGTTTGCTTTGTAAACTGTCCTAAAATTTCAAACCTGCAAACGCCCCGACTCATCATCGATCTTATACCCCCACTTTATACAAGTAAAATATTAGGCCCAGTAAAGTTAAAGGATATGCTTAAAGTACCTCATTTGGTTGTGGAAGAATTGAGATCAGAATTTATCTCTCTTAGCTATCAATCTAAAGAGGTTAAAAAACAAAAGCATTACGTCAGGAACAGTATCAGTTTAAAATATTAAATTATTTTAATTTAAAATAAAATATATTAATGATACATTAAATTATTTTAATTTTAAATGATTTAATTTTAATAATTTGGCTTAAAATATTAAAATATATGAATGACTTTTTTTTCATATTGCCCCATTGGGTAATAACAGTATCTAACATATGGAACCTACCTGATGTGCTTGCTAAAGGGACTAAAGGAATCAAGTTATTCCTATGGCTTGTAGTAGTGGGGGTTTTCTTCACACGAAGAAATTAAATTGAACAAAACCTTGATGGATGGGTGGAATGTATGAAACTGAAGTGGCAGAATAAATATTTTCCAAGCAGATGAACAATGTAAGCAAAGGAAATGAATAAGACTCATGATATTTTGTGATGAAAACCACTAATGTGAGTGTCCCATAAGTATGATTATGCCTCTTGCATAACATAGGATACTATATTTATTTTCAATATGTAAGCACTATTTGAAAAAGTCATATTAGCGTGACAGCACCTAAATCCATACTACCTTTTATTAAATTAAATGCTTATAAATATCATCTGGTGGAATTCCTGAAAATAAACAAAATGGAAAGCAAAGAGTTTAATGCAAAATTAGTAATAGGGTTTATTGACCACAATTGCAGTGATGGGTGTCTTAGAAAATAAGTTAAAAAGTAATATTGCAATCGTTTAAACTGTAGACATCACAAATATATCCTTACAAGATATATATAAAATTATATGTAATTATAGTACATACCTACACCAGTTTACGTCCCTGTGAATTAGAATAAAATTTTCTGTTATTATCGTGGTTTTAAAGATAAGTAAAAATGGTCTAGAATAGTTTCATAAAGCATGAACCTGTATACAGTAAATGTCTGGGATCTTCTTTGCCTGACCAGCCTCATGGAACAACCTCTCTTTTACTCTCTTACATAATCCTTTCCTAAGTTCTTCAGTTGTTAATATTTTGCCATTTTCATCACATTGTATCAAGGGTACATAACATCAACATAACTTATCACAGTTGAAGTTGAAGTTGATCACCTGACTAAGGTAAAGATTATCAGGTTTCTCCACTATAAAGTTACTCTTCCCTCTGCCCCCACTTTCCATACTGTAATCTTTGGAACGAAGTTACTATAAACAACTGAAATTCATGAAGTGGAGTGTTATGGTCCACATTCCTGAGGGCAGAAAATATACATAAATTATTTGGAATTTTTTTGCATGGGATGGTTGTCCCTTTTCCCACATTTACTTAATCTTTAATTTACAACAGTATGGACACATTGATATTTATTTTATACTGGATGATACAGTCCAATATTAATTTTATTATTATGCTCAAATTACTCCAGTATGTAGCCTTTTTATATTGCTTCTTCCACTTAGCAATTTGCATTTAAGCTTCCACAATGTCTTTTTTGTAGCCAGATGGCTCATTTCTTTTATTATTGAATAATATTACATTGTATGGACATACCACAGTTTGTTCAATCATTATCTCATTGAAGGGGAGCTTCCATTTTTTGATGTTATTGTAAGTCAAATGTTTCATTAATTTCACATTCAAGCTGTTTATTGATAACATTGAGGAAAGTAATTGACTTTTGTATATTAACCTTGTATGCTGTTGTCTTGCTATACTCACTTATTTGTTCCAGAATTTTTTTGTTGCTCTTGATTATTTGGGATTTTCTACATAGAATGAATCATTTCTGATTTTACTTACTGAGTCCTCTCTCTTTTTTCCTTAGTAAGTCTAGCTAAAGTTTTGTCAATGTTTATATTTTCAAAAACCAGCTCTTAGTTTCATTGGTATCTTGTATTTTTCCTTCTGGTCTTTATTTCATTTACTCCACTCTGATCTTTGTTATCTCCTTCCTTCGGATAACTTTGGGTTTAGTTTCTTCTTTTTCTAGTTCTTTTTTTTTTTCTTTTTTTTTTTTGTGGGGAAGACCAGCCCTGAGCTAACATCCGTCGCCAATCCTCCCCTTTTTGCTGAGGAAGACTGGCCCTGGGCTAACATCGTGCCCATCTTCCTCCACTTTATATGGGACGCCGCCACGGCATGGCTGACAGGCAGTGCGTCGGCGGGCGCCCGGGATCCGAACTCGCGAACCCTGGGCTGCCAAACGCGGACTAAACCGCTGCGCCACCGGGCGGCCCTTTTTCTAGTTCTTTGAGGTGTAATGTTAGATGGTTTATTTAAGATCTTTCTTTTTTTCTTAATGTAGGCATTCATCATTATAAACTTCTTAGAATGGATTTTGCTGGATCTCATAAGTTTTGGTATGTTGCGTTTCCATTTTCATTTGTCTCAAGGTATTTTTTGATTTCCCTTTTGATGTTTTTTCCTTTGGCTCATTGGTTGTTCAGAAATTTATTTAATTTCCACATATTTGTGAATTTTCTAGGTTTCCTCCATTATTGAGTTCTAGTTACAAACCACTGTGGTAGGAGAAGATACTTGATATGATTCCAATCTTAAATTTGCTAAGACTTGTTTGGGGATCTAACATGTAATTTGTCTGGCAAAGTGTTCCATGTGCTCTTGAGAAGAATGTATACTCTACTACTGTTGGATGCAATGTTCTGTATATGTCTTTTAGGTCTGTTTAGTCTAAAGTATAATTCAAGTCCAGTGATTCCTTATTGATGTTCTGTCTGGATGGTCTACTCATTGTTTAAAGTGGGATATTCAAGCCTCCTACTATGATTGTATTGTTGTCTATTTCTCACTTCATATTTATTAATATTTCTGTTATATATTTAGGTGTTCCAATATTGAGTGCAAAGATATTTACAAATGTTATATCCTCTTGATGAATTGAACCCTTTATTATAATATAATGACATTCTTTGTTCCTTGTTACAGTTTTTGGCTCAAAGTCTATTTTGTCTGATAAAAGTATACCTACCCCTGCCTTCTTTTGGTTTCTATTTGCATGGAATGTCTTTTTCCATCCCTTCACTTTGAGCCTCTGAGTGTCCCTAAAGCTGAAGTGAGTCTATTGTAGGTAGCATATATTTGGTTCTTGTTTTATTTTCTTTTTAAATCAATTTAGCCATTCTATGTCTTTTGATTGGAGAATTTAATCTATTTACATTTAAAATATTTATTGATAAGGACTTATTAATGATATTTTATTAATTGTTTTCTGTCTGCTTTGTAATTTCCTTGTTCTTTTCTTCCTTATCTTACTATCTTCCTTTGTGAATTGATTATTTTCTATAGTGGTGTTCTTTGATTCCCTTCCCTTTGTCTTTTGTGTATCTTTGTGTAGGTTTCTGCTCTGTGGATACTGTAAGGTCTACATAAAACATCTTACAGATATAATAGTCTATTTTGCACTGATAACTTTAATCACATACAAAAACTTTACCCTTTTACTCTCCTCCACTTCTTTTATGTTTTGGATGCCACAATTGACCTCTTTTTATATTGCATATCCCTTAACAAATTATTGTATCTAAATGTATTGTTTATATGTTTCATACTTTAACCTTTATACTAGAGTTAAGTGGTTAACACACCACCATGTAACAGTACTAGAGTATTCTGAATTTGACTATATACTACCTTTATCAGTGTGTTGTATATTTTCATATATTTTCATGTTACTATTTAGTGTCCTTTCATTTCAGCTCAAAAGTGTTCCTTTCATCATTTCTTGTATGGTAAATCTAATGACAATGGACTTCCTTGGTTTTGTTCACTTGGGAAAGAATTTTATCTTCATTTCTGAAGAAAACTGACAGAAGAGTATTCTTGCTTGTTTTTTTTTTTTTTTTTATTTCAGCTCTTTGAATATGTCATTCCATTCTCTTCTGACTTCCAGGGTTTCTGCTGAGAAATCTGCTGATAGCTTTGTGGGGATTCCTTTGCATGAGATATTTTATTTTTCTCTTTTTGCTTTTAGAAGTTTCCTTTTGTCTTTGAATTTAGGCAGTTTCATTATAATGTGTCTGGAAGAAGATTATTTTGGATTGAAATTTGGGAGTATCATATTAGCTTTATGAACTTGGATGTCCAAATCTCTTCCCAAATTTGGGAAGTTTTCAGTCATTAATTCTTTAAACAATTTTCTGCCCCATTCTTGCTCTCTTCTTCTGGGAATGCAATATTTCCTTGATTGTTTCTCTTAATGGTATCTTATAGTTCATGTAGACTTTTTTCACTCTTTTTTATTCTTTTTCTTTGTTCTTCTCTTATTGGGTAGTTTCAAAGATCCTGCCTTCTACTTCACAGACTCTGTCTTCTACTTGGTCCATATGCTGCTGCTTGTCTCTATAATGTTATTCATTTCATTCACTGTATTCTTCTGCTCCAAAATTTCTTTTTGGTTCTTTTTTATAATTTCTATCTCTCTGTAAAACTTCTAATTTATTTTGTGTATTGTTTTCCTGATTTTGTTCAATTGTCTTTATGAGTTTTCTTGTAGCTCACACAGCATCCTTAAAACAGCTCTTTTGAATACTGTTTTGGCTAAATTACAGATCCCCATGTCTTTGGAGTTAGTTACAGAAAAATTATTGTGTCTCTTTGGGGGTGTCAAATTTCTTTGATTTTTCACGTTCCTTAAAGTCTTGCAATGCTGTCTTCACGTTTGAAGTAGGATTCAACTCCTCCAGCATTTACTGACTGACTTTGGGATATACCTTCTGTCAGTCCTCCTAGAGATTCTGAGGCTTTCTCAGACCTTTTCTATTGATCTGCATGCTCCACACTTCTTGCTCCTCTTGTGGCAGAATTCTTAAGCTTGCATGCCTTCTCTCAATCCTGCCAAGCAGATCTGGATGAGGAGAGACTCCCTTTTGCTTTCCTTAGGGTGGTGCTGAATGTTCTAATTTGTGGTTTCTCCCAGGCCCTCAGAGTGGGACCAGCTTTCTGTGTGTGCTCACTAGCTGTCTGTAAATTTTCACTCCATCAGAAGCTTACAGAGGGAGTGAGCCAGAGGGATTGATGTGTGTGTGAGTGAGGAATCCAGAGTGTCAGGGATGCTGTGGGCCATTTGAGGGGATCTGCAGGTGAGGTATCCCCAGTATCTTGAGGGCAGACTTTCTGATAGAGTCCATGACGTGGTTAGTATGATTCACAACCTTTTACTGTCCTCCAGAAGCTCCATCCTACCGTTCCCAGCTGATCCCTGTGCCCTCTCACCCCAGTCATGCACCATGCCTCTGTATTCTCAATGGGGTTAGAAAGAATTGGGTCTCTGTGGAAGTGTCCTGTGATGCTAAGGAAGCTGGGTAGTCACTAACATGATCTCACTTTCCCCCATGGGAGAAATCACAAGTTGAGAAGGGCTCTTTTGGCACTGAGCTGAGCCACGTTGGGAAAGAGGTGACATAAGTAAAGTCAAACTGTTCCTCTCACCCTATTCAGTGCATCCTTTCTGATTTTTTTGCCCCAGTAGTCTGCTGGCCCTTCTCCACTGGACTCCTGGACTTCCACAAAGACTCTCTCACCCACAGGTGATTGCCCAAATCGGTATTTCTTTACCCAATGCATGGGTGGGTGTGAGTCTTCCCAGGTCCCTTTGTATATGTTCTTGTGACAGAACCAAAATTAAACTGGGCTGCAGCCAAGTCTTTGGGGTACAGAATTGTTTCCAGGTCTGCAGCAGAGATCATGGTGGGTCTGCCACCTAGGTGTGAGCCTGCCTTCTCCAAATGGCTCTCCTTGGTTTTGGACTGCACTGAGGTCTTGCAATCTTCTACCTGAATCCCAAAGCTCTCACAATAGCACTTTAGTCTGTGGATGAATTCCACATTTTTGTTATTGAAGGGGGGAATATGTGCAAGGGACATCCTATTTGACCATCTTGCTGACATCACTCTCTTATCCTTTTTCAAGGGTATGTTTTATGGCCCAGAATGTGGACCATCTTGGTGAATGTCCCATGTAAGTCATGTGAGAAGAAGGTGAATTTTGCAATTCTGCTGTTGTTGGACACTTATTCTACATATGTGTTGGATCTAGTTGATTGATAGTGCTGTTTAGGTCAACTACCTCTTTACAGATTTTCTACCTGCTTGACCTATCAGTTACCAAAGTATAGATGTTGAAAATCTCCAACTATGATATTGAATTTATCTATTTATCCTTTTAGTTCTATTGGCTTTTGCCTCACATAATTTGATGCTTTAGTTTTAGGTGCATACACATTTAAATTGTTATATCTTCTTGGAAAATGTACTCTTTTATCATTACATAATGCATGTTTTCATTTCTGATAACTTCCTTGTTCTGAAGTCTGCTTGCCTGAAATTAATATATTTACTGCATATTTATTTAGATTGTTGTTAGCAAAGCATATCCTTTTACTTCTAATCTATCTTTGTCTTTATATTTAAAGCATATTTCTTGTAGACAACATATTGTTGGGTCTTGTTTTTCTTTTAATCAACTCTAACAGTCTCTGTCTTTTAATTGGTGTATTTGAAATTTTTAGATTTAAAGCAATTATTGATTATAGGTGAATTGATTTCTACCATGTTTCTTGCTGTTTTTTATTTGTTGCACTTTTCTTTGTTCCTTTTTCAATACTTTTGTGCCTTCTCGTATATTAATTGCACTTTTGTATGACTATATTCTCTCATTTCTTAGCATATCAATTATATTTCTTTTAAAAATGTTTAGAAGTGCTTGCCTTAGTGCTTCTAGTACACATTTATAACTAATTTAAGTCTACTTACAAATGACAATATACTGCTTAACAAGCAGTGCAGTTTCCCTATAAGAATATTCCCAATTCCCTTCTGACATCCCTTAAGATATTGCTGTCATTCTTTTCACTTATCCATATGCTATAATCACCCCACACATTATCACTACTATTGTTTTAAACAAATACATTTTCAATTAATTAATAAGAAGAAATCTTTGCACAAAAGGGCACACTCAACCTAGTGAAATGTAACCGATAGAACGGGAGAAAATAATTTCAAATTGTTTATCTGTCATAGGGTTAATATCCAAAGTATATGAAAAACTCCTTCAACTCCACAACAAAAAACAAAAACCTACTTGAAAAATGGACTCGATTAGATGTTTTTATAAAGACAATATACAGATGTCCAACAAGCACATCCAAAGATGCTCAACATCACTGGTCATTAGGGAAATGTAAATCTAAACTAAAATATCACCTCACAGTAATTAAGATGGCTACTATCAAAAAAAACCATAAAATAAGAAGTGTTGATGAGAATGTGACAAAAGTGGAACCTTGTGCACTGTTGGTGGGGATGAAAAATGGTACAACCACCTGTATGGATATTCCTTAAAAAATTTAAAACAGAATTATCATATGACCCAGCAATCCTACTTCTGTGTATATATCTAAAAGAATTGAAAGAAATTTTCATAGAGATATTTATACATTCTGTGCCTATAGTAGCATTATCCACAATAACCAAAAGGTGGAAGCGACTCAAATGTCCATCAACAGATGCATGGATAACCAAAATATGGTATACATATACATTGGAATATTATTCAGCCTTAAAAAGAAAGGAAATTCTGACACACACTGCAATATGGATAAACCTTGAGGACATTATACTAACTAAAATAGTCAGTCACAAAAAGACAAATACTGTGTGATTCTACTTATATGAGGCACCTGGAACAGTCAAATTCATAGAGACAGAAAGTACAATGGTGAGGGGAGGGGGGAGAATAAGGAGTTATTTTTTCATGAATATAGAGTTTCAGTTTTGCAAGATAGACAGGGTTCTGGAGATTGGTTACACAACAATGTGAATGTACTTATCATTACTTAACTGTACACTTAAAAATTATCAAAATGGTAACATTTATGTTATATGTATGTTAGCGCAATTAAAAATTATTTTAAGTGAAAAAAGATTAAGGAATATAAAACATTTTATTTTACCTTCATTTTTCCTTTCTGATGTTCTTCCTTTCTTTCTGTAGATCTGAGATTCTGACCTATATAATTTTTCTTCTCTCTGAAAAACTGTTTCGTTCCTGCAGATCAGGTCTGTTTGTCTAAGAAACCCTTTATTTTCCCTATTTTTCAAAGATTAATTTCACTGGATATAGATTTCTAGTCTGTTATTGTTTTCTTCAGCATTTTAAATGTTTCAGTCTACTCTCTTCTTGTTTGTAAGGTTTCTGATGAGAGTCTGCTGTTATTTTTATCCTTGTCCTTCTATAGGTAAAATAAATTTTTAAAAAAGCTTCTTTAAAGTTTTTCTTTTTGTCTTTGGCAAGGATATACAAATTGAACATGATATACCTAGGAGTAGGTTTCTTTTATTTTTCTTGCTTTGTGTTTTTTGAGCTTCCTGAATCTGTGGTTTTCTGTCAGTCATTAATTTGTAAATTCCCAGTCATGACTGCTTCATGTATTTTTTCTACTCCATTCCTCTTACTTCCCCTTGTAATTTTCCAGTTATATGTAAGTCTCATTTGATACTGTATTACTGTTCTTGGGTGTTTTCATCTGTTTTATTTTGACTCTTTATTCTCTTTGTGTATATGTGTGAGAAGTTTTATTGATATGTCTTCAAGCTCACTGGTTCCTACTTTGTCTGTGTTTCACAGTCTAGCTAACTGATAAACTCATCAAGGGCAGTCTTCACTTACATTACAGTGTTTTTGATTTCTAGCATTTCCTTTTGATTCTTTCTTAGATTGTCCATCTCTGTGTTTTCTTAAATCTAGCTGTTCTTTCATATAGTCTACATTTTTTTTATTAGAACCCCTAACATATTAATCATAGTTATTTTAAATATCCTGCCTGACAATTCCAACATCTGTATCATATTTGAGTCTGTTTCTGATGTCACTTTGTGTCTTCAAATTCTTTATTTTTTCTTTTATTTCAGCATGCTCTGTCATTTATTGTTGAAATCTGAACATGATGTATCAGGTGACAAGAACTGAGGTGAAGAGGCCTACTGAGTGAGGTTTTATGTCTTTCTGATTAGGAGATGGGATTTGTGTAATGTTTGCTATAGCTGAAGATACCAGAGACACCGAATTCCTCCAGCATCCTTGTGTCTATCCACACTGCTTAATACAGCAGTTTGAGGTCCCCAAAGCACTGTCTCACAGAGAGTCTGCATCTTGGAGCTCTTTCAACCTCAATCCACTGTCCTTATACTGAGTCCTTGTAAGGTGGCAAGACGGGTGGAGGGGAAGTATTCTATAATCTTATAATTAAATCTATATCTTTTAATGTGCCTGTGCTTCTCAGCTGTGATCTTCATGAGTGATTTTCAAGTGTCATAGCTTTTCTCTCAGTCCCATTTGGTAAACGAGGAAGGCTAGAGAAGGCTGGAGTGGAAGCACTGTCCTTTCTCCAGCTGGGACAAGGCTCCATTAAATTTCTTTTCCTAAACATGAAGTATACATTTTTTTATGTAGAACACTCATGGTATGTGTCATAATAGTTACTCTTTCTCTCCTCCCTCCAGTGCCAGTTGGGGATTTCTCTTGACTCTTCACTGTGTAAACCTAGTAGGGTTCCTAGGGGTAAAATCTACAAAAGTGTGGTGCATCGCCCAAGACCAGGGCCCCCAGGAGTTGCTTCCACATTCAGCATCCAGCAATTCCTCAAACTTACTATTTATGTGTTCCTGTCAGTTCATGGCTCCAACAGCTTCTTCTCCAGGCAACAGACCACAGCTCTGACACTCTGGATTTCCCTGTGCCTCGGAGTGGTGGTTTACCATGCAACCCCAGTTCTCTGATGTATCCAGGAAAGGTCATCAATTTTCAGTTTGCTCAGCATTTCCTTGTTGTAAGGATGTGAGTGACAATTTCCCAGTTTTCTACAAGTTAGAGCTGAAGCCGGAGGAATAAAGAAATCCTGTGGGTGCATATATATGTAAAAAGATACCCAGAAAACAAGTATTGCTATTCACCACTGGCTTCTGATACTGGGTTAGAGAAATAATTCCAGCCAAGTTTCACTGCCTGATTAGCATTAATTTACTCACAATTTGAAGAAACAGCCATTAGCTTAGAAGTATCAGACTAGCAGCAGTAGGCCAAGCAGCAGTCATTGCCAGCCTCACTCACTGCCAAGATTTAGAATGCCTGCTTGGATATAGTAGCAGGCAATTGTTGGCCACTGTTTTGGCCACCGCCATCTGTCTTGCTTCTCATATAAATTTTCTCTCCTGCTGACTGATATATATGACTTTCTGTAGAAGGCCAGTGCACGAATTTCTGGAAATCATTCCCCAGCAAGAGCTTTCTTTGTCATTTACTTCTGCCTGGGTTGTTGACACGACTTGCTCATGTATTGATTTGTAAAGCAACTTTCAGTGTAGCTCCTGTGTGAAACACTTGAGGTATTGGATGATTTACTGCTCCCTGCTGCAGCCAAGGCTCACCCACACTGTGATTCCATGCAATGTGCTTCAAAAATAGGTTTAACAGAGCATGCATGGTATTTTAGTATCACTGCCCATATGAAACTGTAGGGAAAAAAACCCTAAATATATCATATTCACTAGCACAGTACTATAATTGTGTGTGTCAATGTGTTTGTCTAATCTCCCCTCCTCTTTGGAAATTTTCCAGTGGCTGCGATTATAAAAATAGAGATGTATACATATTAGCTTGTGCTAGAGTAAGTTTCCTGGGAACGGAGGAGAATGGGTGTTCATGGTGATTCACCGTAATTGCCAAAGATTTAGTTGGAAATAAGCCCAGAACTTTCTATTTATTTACATTCTATTCAACACTTCGTGCTGCACCGAGGTTAAATGAATAAAAAATCTGTAACTAACTTTACCCATGATTCATTTATCTTTTAAAGAACTGAAGATTCACTCTCCGGGTGTCCAATAAAGGGGCACTATGATAATCCAGGGCTGCTTTTAATTCACGTACTGATTTAACATAAACTATCTTTGAGAAGTGTGTGTCCCAGAGGCACTTCAACTCTCCTTATGTTACTGACACAAAATTCATTAAAATTCACCCTGAAAAGTAAGGGGAAGGAAGATCTACTGAATTTCTAGACTATGAATGCCTTTAGCTCTCAATCATCCTTCTCTTCCCATCTGCTTTCAGTTCTTGAAACATAGAAAAGAAAGTCTATCATGTTGAAAAATAAAACGTTATATCCATGATAGCCTAATCCTCTATTCTGCCTTCAAAATAGTTCTCATTATATTATTTTCTACTTTAACTAGACAACTTAAAAAAATGGAAACATTTAAAGGAGAACCACAACTATATCTAAGTTTGAACTAAATGCTCACATCATATGGATTTAAAGAAATGATGATTTTTGCTCACAAAACCACATAGCCTACATTAAAAAAGCTCGGTCGACCTTGAACATCATAGTGATAATGACAAAACACTTGACCACACAGAAGTCAGAAATAAGGGGATCATGAAATTAAAACAGCAACTTCATTTATTTCATTTCTTTATGATATCTCTTAAATATCAGTAGATTTAGAATATGCACCTAAATTTTCAAGGTTTTTTTTTTTTTTTTTTTTGCCAACAATACGAGAAGATTCTTAAAATGGTAGCTAATCAGGAGGGAAGTAGGAAGTATGTAATAAAATGAAAAGCACTCTGAATTTGGAATCCGACACCTTAATTGCACATTTAGCCCTTGCTGACTGCTTCTTTGAGACCTTAGATAAACTGAAGCTTAGTTTCCATATTTCCTGTGAAATGGAAATAATAATTGTATACTCTTCTCACAGTGACCAAAAGGATTTGATTGTTGTCAGGATTTAGTCCGCACATGTCTGTGAACACATATGACTAGTAGTAGATAGACATAAATTACCTGTAAGCAGAAAGAGGAATATCCGAGACAGGGATACACTTAAATAGAATGGAATATCACTGAAAAATTACTCCTTTTATAGCTTTTCTCTTAAGAAGAGAGGCCTTTGTTTTACCTCCATCATTTGATGCTTCTAACTTCTGAAAGTTTAGACTGTGGATGACATGAAGATGATGTTAAGAACTTAAGTTTCAATTCTTCGTGGTGTGTTACCAAAGTTGAGTTTTGAATCAGGACTCAAACACACTTTAATCTAAAATCAAACTTCAGACTCCAGCTATAATGGACTTAACTTACAGTAAACAACTACAAAAATTTGACAACCTGTATAAAACAACTGGCTTTGCAAAACAATTGGACAGTATCCATCCTAGGTACAAAGGGGAGCTCCATATTCATTGCAGCTCTAACAAAAGGGTGATTTCATATATAGAGAGAAGAGAACCATGAAGAAGAGATGCCCAAAATATGTGTAAAGTTTATTGTCAGATTTCTGGTTGACTCCTAAACTAGACATGAGCACAGAGAGTCAGAGATTCCAGCCAGCTGCACAGTGAATGGGAGATGTTGGAGTTTAGGCTTCGGCAAAGTGGAACCTCCTTAGAGGAAACCACCCATTTTCATTTAAGTTCCAAGAAAGATCAGACTGTGGGCATAAGTGCCATACTCTGAACATGCAGAATCACTTTTGAGAGGGTCCTGTGTTAGGGAAAAGAGAAAATTTAAATTAGACTCTGATATATCAAATGGAAATGTTCTAATATTGTAAAAGTGTGTTCAACTAAAAAGATAATGCTGGTGTAAGACTGGTGTAATAAAGGGTCTGACTCCAGTTTTAACGTTTGATTGCTGACAGCTGTCAAGCCTCACCACCCGGCTTCCTGCTCCTGCTCCACCCGCCCATATCTCAGCAAGCTGATAAGAAGGTCCAAGTGCCCCTTCCTTTGTCACGCAGGAAATTCAGACCATGCAAGCACCAACCCAGAGGTGGAAACCCTCATCCATCCCCACCCCTTAACCACCACAGAACTCCAAGCCAGTCCTCTTTCTCTGCTCTCACAAGCCATTTCAGATCATTTTAGGAGCTCACTGTGCTCTCACAAGGAAGCCTCAATATGTGAATAATAAACTTCTTGGCACATGTGTAGAGTCATTAGCTTTTACATCCAAATCAAATTTTGGGAGTGGGGATCATTATGTTAGTGAGAAGTGACTACAACTAGAAAAAAGGATGTTAAATTAATTATAATAGTAATCCAATATTTTTTTAAATTTTATTTATTTATTTATGAGGAAGGCTAGCCTGGAGCTAACATCCGTGCCCACCTTCCTTTACTTTATATGGGATGCAGCCACAGCATCGTCTGGCGCCCGGGGTTCCGAACCTGCGAACCCCAGGCCGCCAAAGCCGGGCACACGAACTTAACCGCTGCGCCACCGGGTTGGCCCACAATAATAATATAATATTTGATTAAACAAACATAAGGATAAATAAGTCAGTAAAGATTGTTATTAATCTGTTCCTGTTACCATAAGTTATAGTAAAACATCAATTGTACACCCTAAATATGTGTAGTTTAATGTTTGTCAATTATACCTGAGTAAAGCTGTTATAAAAAAGATTATCAGACTAGATAATAAACAAGATCCAAGTTCATAATATTTACAAGATACACTTTTAAATATAAAGACACAGAAAAATTTAAAATAAAAGGATGCAGCATCATGCAATCTCTAACAAGACAGTTACATCTGATGTGGCTAATTAGTATCAGCCAGCAAAATAATTAATGTAAAAAGTATTACATATAATGAAAAGACATATAATGAAAAACCTTTCATAATGATAAATGGCTCAAATAAGCAGACACACATAATAAGTATGGACTCCTAATAACATAACTTCAAAATATGAAAAATGGAAAATTAAAGAAGGAATAGACAATCTCAGGATTACATTTGGAATTTTTAACATACATCTGTCAGTCAGTAATAGAAAATAAAGATGGAAAATCGTTAATACTATAGAACATTTAAACATAAAAATTAACTGAATTGAATTAATTGATATATATATAAAGAGCTACATCCAATGACTACAGCATACAAATTCTTTTCATGTGCAGGTAAAATATCTACCAAAATAGACCATATATCTGACAACAAAGCTACAATCCATATATTTTAATGATTTAAATAATTCAGTGATTTTTTTAACCTCTGTAGAATTAAATTAAAAGTCCAGAATAAAAAGATAACTACAAAATCAATAGACGATTGCAACATCACTAAATGATAATGAGCATATGAGATACAGCCAAACAATGGCTTAGAAGAAAATTTATAGCTTTAAATGCATGTTTTAATAAAGAAAATAAAAAGACTTAAATTAAAAGATCTTGGCTTCCAGCTAAAAATAACAGTCAGAAAAATAACAGCAAATTAATTTCACAGAACAAGGGTGGGTAAAAACAATACAAATAAAAAAAGAATTAAAGAAAATAGACATAGAAACAAAATCCTATGCAGGGAGAAGTTTATTCTTTGAAAATATTAACAAAATTAATAAACCAATAGTATAAGGAATCAAGAAAAATAAGGGAAAATCAATTACTACAAATAGCAGGACTGAAATAGGGGGCTCCATTACAGATCTATAGACACTTGGATGATAACAGGTGGTTACTTTAAAGAAATTTATGAGAATAAATTTGAAAATTTTGACTAAATTGACAGATCCTTTGGAAAATATAACATGAAAATCGACACAAGAAATATAAAACGTGAATGTCCTATGTCTTTTAAAAAATTGAATCCTTAATCAATAATCTTTTCATAAGGAAAACTTCAGTCTCAAATGTTTTTGAGGTGAATTCTCAAAAATTTATGAGATAGATAGACAGTACCAATCTTACATGCAAATTGCAGAGGATAAGAAAAAGAAGGAATATTTTCAAAAACATTTTATAAGACCAGCAGAAGTTATAAGGACATTCCCACTAACGAACATTAGCAACCAGTATCTCTCATGAACATGAATACGAGAATACTAAGGCACACATTAGCAAATGGAATCCAGTTACATACATAATAATGGAAAAAAAGGTTTAGGTAATGGGATTCATTCCAAAAATTAAGAGATGATTTAATATACTTGAAAACAAATGAATATAATTCATCACCTTATCAGAATGAAGGATAAAATGATCATTTCAATAGATATAAAAGACATTTCATAAATTTTAAAAAATATTTCTTGGTTGAATTCTCAGCAAATCAGGGACAGAATGTCATGTACTCAATCTAATAAAGAACATGCTACAAAAACTACAGATAACATCATAGGTAATGATGAAGCTTGAGACGCTTTTCCCTTATGGGTGAGTGTAAAACATGGATGAGCACTATCACGATTTCAGTCCAACATTATACAGAAGCTCCGAGCTAATGTAATAATCCAAGTGAATTTAATGGGGTTCCTTAGAACAAAGCACTACAAAAATCATCAGTTGTATTTCTATATACTAGCAAGACAGGGAGAATGAAATACAAACTACAATTACGATAGTATTTAAAAAAAACAGCAAATATCTAGAAATAAATCAACTAAAGCATGTGCAAGACTAAAACACTGTAAAATTCAAAATGTTGAGAGTGACTAAAGAACACCTAAATCAATGGAGACAGTATGTAGTGTTGATAGATCAGAAAACTTGTTATATGTCAATTCTTCCAAATTTATATATAGATTCAATGCAATGACATTCAAGTTACAATAAGGATTTGAATAAATTAACAGTCATATTCTAAAATTCATATAGAAATACAAAGATGCAAGAATAGCCATGGATATCCTTAAGTTGAAAGCCAGATAATGATATAATAATCCTTCCCTAAAGAGCCAGAATTTAAGAATATTTGGTATTGACAAATAGACATAGGGCTAGAATGGAGGATCCAGAAAAAGATCCACTCACACAGTTTAACATGATTTTATAAAGGTACAATTTCATGCCTGTTCAGAAACTATGGTTTTTTTCAATTAATGGTGTTGGATCACTATGGTAATAATATAGATAATTAACAAAATTTAACTTGAGATGGATCATATGTCTGAAAGTAACAGCTAAAATTTTATAGCTTCTAGATGAAAAGGTAGGAAAATAGCTTCATAATTAAGATAGAGAGATTTATTACTGGAACTCAAAAAGCACTTAGCATAAAAAAATAGATAATTTGACTTTATAAATAAAAACTTACACTCATAAAAATACCATACAGTAAGTGAAAAGTCAAGCTTCAGATGGGATAATATATTTGCCATATATTTAAAAGACTCGTATCCATCAAAATTATAGAACTATTTCAAATCAATATTAAAAAGAGAGAAAACTCAATTAAAAATGGGCAAAACACTTAATAACCGCTTTACAAAGGAGAATATCAAAATATCCATTAACATATGAAAAGTTGTTAAACATCATTCTTCATCAGACAAATGGAAATTCAAAATAACAATGAGATACCAATTAATCCTACCATAATAGCTGAAATTCAGAAGACTGGCAGGATCAAGGATGTAGAACAATGAGAACTCTCATACATTTCTGATGTGAGATGAGTAGGCACAAGCATTTGGAAAAACATGAGAGGAGTGTCTACTAAAACTAAACATTTTCATAACCTACAGACTAACTATTCCACTCCTGCATATGTAATACCCAACAAAATGATTGATTTTATCCATGAAAACACAAGATGTGCTGAGTACAAGAATGTTTCTGCCAGCTTCATTTGTAATAGCTGCAAACTGGAAATAATCCAACCATCAGTCAGTGGTAGAATCGCAAATTGTGGTATATTCATACAACAGAATAGCCGAGTAATATATCGAAGCATAGAACAACATGAGTATATTTCACAGGTATACTAATGAGTACAAAAAGACAGAAAATATACAGTGCATACTATATGCTTTCATTTATATGTAGTCCAACAAGTGAAAAAACTAATCTCTGGTAATAGAAGTAAGAACAATTATTCCCATGTGGAATATAACTGAGAGGACAGGGGCATGACAGAGCTTTCCTGGGTGCTGGAATTATCCCGTATTTGATCTGAGTGGTGATCATAAGAGTGTATACTTAGATAAAAATGACTGAGCTGTTCACTTAAGATAAGGGCATTTGCTGTAAATTATACCCCAACTTAAAACATTGAAATGTTCAGAAAACCTTAGTGTAACACTGAACAACCTATTTAAATTCCCTCGCTCTAGACTCTGCCATGTGCAAAATGAGATGTGACTAAAATATGAGGTTGTTACAAATATTAAATGAGATAACACATAAAAGTAGCACATGGTTCAAGATGGAGGAAATTGAGTTTGCATTCCCAGATGAACCTAACCTTTGATTTTTGTCCACTCCATTTAATTCAAATTTGTTAGTCACACTGACATTTAAACTCCATTTAAATGTCCATAGAATACAAATTTCTAAACATCATATGTAACACAAAGCATGTATTTCCTCATTAATAAAAATAAAATGAAACATTCCAATTTAGGGATACAATTGCTTTCATATCAGAAAAGGAACACAAAAAAATTCAAGTAATAGGGAAAATGTTTCAAAGAAAAGGATAGCGGTATTGTTAAAATTAAACATGCTTTTACATTTTGTTCTCAACTGAGGACAATTTTTCCCCAAGGGAGATTGGACAATGTATGGAGATATTTTCATTTGTCACAAGACAGGTGTACAACCAGCATCAGCAGGTAGAGGCAAGAGATGTTGGTAAATATCTTATGATGCAAAGGACAGATCCCAAAACAAAGAAGTATCAGGCCAAAATGTCAGTCGTACTCAGGTTGAGAATATCCTGAAACCTGGCTTAGGGTAGTGAATATCTACAACTACAGACTGGGAGGTTCTGGAGGAAATATCAGCCTCACCTTTCCCCAGACAGGGGTCACAACCTGTCGATTTTGAAAACCCTCACAAGTTTGGGTCAAATTTCTTTACTCAAAATTATAAAACGCAAAACATTCTCAAAACAAAATTCATATCATTATGAATTGACTTGACTTGTTCTGCTCCGAGGCTATTTATTGCCTTTGTTTATCCAATATAACGTGATTGTGTCTGCCTTTCATTGTAGAAATAATAGTGTATACGATTAAAGGGTGCTGGCCCAGACACTACCAGGGGTTATCAGAATTTTATGTGAAATATACACTGTATTGCCTTCTTAAAAGTCAAAGAATTCTGAAAGATATCTACCTCAAATGTTTAGGATAAGGGATTGTTGATCCGTATTAGATCAGGGCATTGTAAGGCAGTAAAATCAAGAATTTTAGAAAGAAGATTTTTTCTTCTCCCAACCACTCCAGTTATTACCAAACTAACTATATGTGGATAATTTATTCCAGATTCCTCATGTACAAATTGTAAATAATAATAATATAGCTCTTAGATATAGTTTGAGTATTAAATGAGCAAAAATTTAAAATAACAATTCCCAATATCCAGTATTCAATGAATGATAGCTTTTCTATATTTTTTCATTTATATTAGTTTATTATTAAATAAAATATATCACTTTTTAATACTTGAATAGAGTACTAGCAAACGAATTGAGGAGTTGTCTTTTTTAACTACCCTAATATTAAAAAACATATTAGAAGAGTTCTGTGAACATCACTTAGAAGTCTGATTACATTACATCCCTAATCGAATCTGCAGAGGCTAAAATGGCAGAGTCACCTGCTAAATGCAAAGGAGCAGGAGCTCAAATCTGGAGCAAGGGTTCTGTTGGGGACACTTTTAAAGAATGGGGAGCTGACTGTGCACAACGTAGTAATGTGTGTTCTGTAGACAGGATACATATTGCATTCAACATTGTTCACTTTCAATGCCTTTTACATAGCAATTAATACATGTCTTAAGGCAGGAATGAATGGGGGATTCCAAGTCACACTGTTGACCTGCAACACGTCAGTGAGTCAACTTGGATAAGAATTCTGCACCTCTCATACATGTAGCTCTATTTTGGCAATCAGACCACTCTGTATTCTTTTGCTCCAATCTCCATGCATTCAAGTAAAAGAGTAGCGCTTCTTCTTTGTAAGTTTTAGCTCTTTTCAGTGAACAAGGGGAGCTATTTAGGATTAAGAGAACAGATACCATGGGTTTAGGTTGTGTATTTTGTTTTGTGTTTTCTTTAGTTAAAAACTCCCTAAGCATGGAAGAAACAAAGTTAAATAAAAGATACTACACCCAGACTCTCTTCAGGGCTGACTCCCTCATGCCCCAGACACTGAGAATATTAGCTGCTGATGGCTAATAGCTGCATCTCTATGGAAATTGCCTTTGGTTGCTCCACCCAAGATTATGTTTCTTCCCAGAGAGTAGTCAAGAGCCAATAACCAGGGATAAATGGCCTGACCCCTTCCCTGAATTTGGGACAATCCCAGCTCCAGTGCTCCCTATACGATTGGCTGAGGTCTTAGTTGAAACCACAGGGTAGATGAGCTCTCTCTCTGCCCAATTCTGCCTTCCTCACACCCTTACGGGTGTGTCTCCCAAGAACATTCCCCAGCACACCTTCTGCTCTTTACTTAGAGTCTATTTCCAGGGAACCCAATCTAATACAAATAATTATTCATTCAATAAATATTTAAGTATACATTCTACAATGTACTGTGCTAGATCCTGGGGATATAATGGTTATAGATATCAAACAATTATGCAATATAAGGAAAACATACTAAAGGTTTGCACTTGTTTTTGACAAAAGGAAGGGTCAGCTGGTAGTTGTACTTTCTCAGCTTCTAAGTACAAAATAAATTTCGAATGTCTTCTAAACTAAACACTAGGTGTTAATTCTAAAATTTGTGGCATCTTAATGTTGATGGTGGTAGGTGGGGAGAGAAGAGTATGTCAGGATTTTAAGTGTTCTTTTAAACATTAAAAAGACACAGAATAATAAAATTCTAACATCTGCTCTCCTATTAATTTTCCATATAAATTAGTAAGCCACTTTGCCTTCTTCAGATTCATATTTCTGATCTCAAAATGAGGCAGTGAATTTATCTTTGAGATTAATTTTATGAGTGAATTTCTATGAAATAATCCACTGAGGTTTTCAGGGGAGACCAAGGTTATCTTGTTTGAGCAATGGGTGTGGGGAGAAGAGCTATATGCAAGAAGTTACAGAGTTAGAGAAGAGTCACAGGATTTAAGAAATAACTAGAATTATGTACTAGGTTTAAGTTTCTAGGTACTTCAGTATTTAAATATAATGGTTCATATTCCCTAGTTTTGTTCTTTTATTTCCTAAGTGACAGCAGACATTGAAATGGAAGACAAAAATAATTGGGGAGTTAAAAGTGAGAATGAAGCTAGATTTATTAAACCTCACATAAATTTATACGTTGGAAATTAATAGCATTTTAAATGAGGAGGGAATAACATACAAGCCCCTGTAACATAAGAAAATGTTATAGTTTCAATGTTTTTCTCCTGATTTATATGTATTACACAAATATACACTAAAAAATTATTTTAAAATGTCAACTACCAACTGCCGTAAATTATGGTTTTTCATTTTCTAACACATGTCATAGAAAATAATGGAATGATTGGTCTAAGATAAGGACGAAAAATTTTCGACACAGCTAATTAGAATCTTGCAGCATCTCTCTTGTTGAAGGTATTCATTTTTCAAGATATTCTCCTCTCATTTCTCCTTTACTGCTCATGAATGAGTCAAATTTCTCACATTTTTATTTCATGAGACATTAAATCTTAGTGTAAGCTTTGTGGTTTGTTCTTAAATATCAGAATACATGGATTTAATACTTTGCTGAAACATTAGGAATGTAACCTGTATCTAAATTGTCAAATTTTAAAAGTGTGCTTTCTTTAGATATTTGTTTTGGTATGAAATGACCCTTGAGAAAACATAGAAAATTTATAAATCTGATTCAGAAGACTCCATAGATCTACTTTTCATACTACCTGCAAAACCACTTTGAAGGAGACTTGTCTATTTATCAGTCAGGGTCCACATGGAACAATGGAACCCAGGCCAGCTTATTCCATAGAGGGAACTGATGGATTTATTAGAAGAACTGAAAAATGGAAAAAAGTGAAGCGAAGTAGAAATTAAATGTGGAGGAAGTATGTTGGCAATGGAAGGGAGAAGAGAGAAGTTGACTTTAGCAGAGTTCTAAGCTGGGGTTGCTTGGCCAGCATTGAAATCTTGAAGAAGGGGCTGCCCAGTAGTAGCTATGACCACGGAGGGAGAAGAAATCATTGAGGAGACACTGTTACTTCCAGAGGTGCTGAGAGAGAGAGAGAGAGTGACAGAAATCCATTTAAATTTATTTCAGAAAAAAATTAAAATGTTTCGGTTCTCTTAACTGAAATGTTTGGGGAGTCAAGAATGCTGTGAGAAATCTCTCTAGTTCTTTCTCAGCTTTGAAGTTGGCTCTATGTGTTGCTTACACGTTCCAGTAGGGCTTCTTGTGTCTTGGAAGAATTGCCTCCATCTTCTTTAGGTTTACTTGGTCCTTACAGTTTAAGGTCTCAGAAGCAGAGACTGCAATTCCCTAGGGTCCACAGGGAAAATCCTACTCTTCCATGATCATGTGAACCTACCAGGACAAATGATTGAGTTCAAGTGGATGGTGGCCCTCTGGCCAGCTTGGGTCACATGTTTACCATGATGGGGAAGGAAGATGCCTCGTGTGTGAGAGAGGGAGCAATAAACATTCACACAAAACATGGAAGCAAGATAGGTGACAATCAAATCAATGTCTACCACATTTGGTACCATATCATTTTCACCATTCTCTCTGTATCTATCAGCATCTGGCTCAGCACAAATTAGTTATATGGGCCAAGGCAATTTAGAAAGATTAACCGTCTGGAACTAAATTCCTTCCTGAAGTAGCAAAGAGCCGGTATAGGGGAGTGTACACATGTGGCTGTAGACAATAGAATACATTCCAGTCTGAAAGAAAAGTATAGGCAAATAAGGTCAGGAGTAACTGTAAGAACATGGAGAGAGACTGGGCATCTGATCTCAGAAACATGACAGAGACCAAAGATCAGACTTATGTCTTTAGCAACAAAGATGAGTTTCATACTTTAATACAGACTTCCTTAAATTACCCCTTCCTAATTTCAGAAATAGTTCAAGACAATGGGGAAAAATCTATTTCCTGTTGTGCATTACAAGGAACAGCAGTGACTGGCAAAATTAGGCAAGCACTGAGAATCTCAGTGCTTTTGAGAGGATCACCAACTCTTCTGTTTTTCAGAAACAAAATTTTCTGATTTTTCCTCACATATCATCAGGCTCATAGATATTGCAGAATTTTCAGCTAAGAAAATACTACTCAGGTCTCATTCTTCTATTTAATTTATTTTCCTCTCTTCTTATTGACTGAGTTAAATAATGTAATTAAAGTAACACAGTTTGGTCTATTGCATGCAGTCAGGATATTATCCCCCATTTTTTTTTGGAGTTGTGTATAATTACATTAAACTGAAGTTTTTTTTCAAAGTAACTGAATTGATCCTCAATAAAATATTGAATTAAGTAATTGAAGTCAGGAAAGTATTTTTTGTTGTTGTTGTTGTTACAACTTTTTCACTCTGAACTGAATGGCCCCAAATGCTTTTGTATTTGAATGAGTCCATTCATGTTGACTATGCATTACACACAACTTAACTTTGGTTCAAATCTCATTTATTCCTTATTTTTATTTATTCTTCTGTGTATTTACATAAATTTTGCAGGTAGGATTCCATGGCCTTTCAGAATTGTTTTAATCTTCTAAACGTGGACCAATCCTTCAATGTCCCATATTATAATTTAAAGTAAAACACTCATTATAATCAATCATTCATAAAAATTTAATACTTAAGAAAACTAAATAGCAATCCAAAAATAATCCTTTCATCATTAAGAGGAACAGTGGCAAATTATGCATGAATGCTAACAGTATCAGCTCTTAAGTGCATCTGATGGCTTTGTAAAATATTGATATCATAGAAGAAGACTCCTTCATATTTGACAAGTCTTCCTGGAACACCCTGATGTAAAAACCACTATTATGTTTATGGTGAAAGAGTTGATGTTATTCATAGCAAGATCTACATTTGTAAGTGGGGTCAAAAATACCTTGGTGCCTATATTAAACTTTAAGACAAAAGTCTTTAGTTAAAAATAATTACTAGTAAAGCAAGGCTTCATGTAGCCCTGTTGCAAACATTCATATGTGAGGTCCTCTGTAAGTCCAAGCTTCCTAGAAACAAGCAGAGTGGGAAAGTAAAAAGCAAGAAAAAATAAACTGCAATTTAAAAATGGACATCTGAGTCAGCAGTGAAGTCTAAAACAATGTTAATCAGAGCAAGTCATTATTTTCCATTCCCTCAGCACTAAAGCATCAATATGTCTGGGTGGGTCTACCGTACTATCTAACTTACTGGAAGGAAGCAGGACCATTTGCAATGCAGGAGGAGGAAGAGAATGAGTTATGAATGGCTCTGTTCTAGTACTGATTTCAATTGCCCACTTTTATAATTCTTTCTCTCTTTACCATACCAAAACCCTTCAATATATAATCCTATAGCATAAGATTATATGCAGTTACATAATTTACACTGAAGACAAGAAAAATCCTGAAGGTCAAGATTCTTAACTGGGGAGTCCTGGATGTACACATCAGCTTCAGATAGCCTCTCAACACTAACTTTTGTGTATATCAATGTTTGCAATTTTTTTTTCTGGAAAGGACATCCATGGGATCACAAATGATTCTTAATCTGGCCTGCAAAACAAAGTTTAAGAATTATTGCCATAGGAGCTAGATTCAAATAAAATTATTTGGGTGAGATTATGTTTTGGGGAGACAATTCTCCATCTCTTCTGTTTCTACACTCTTGCAAGCAGAGGTTCTGATTATGTGTTCTGAACTATATTTGCAAGGATGTTTGTATAGCAAATCATCTTGGAAGAGGGATATAGCTTCCCTCTAGAGCAAATGGAAAGTTTACATAAAGGCTTAAAAGATACAGAGAGTGTCTCTCTGGAGCCAAGGACCAATTTGCTTACTGCAATTATTGTAAAAGACTTGGGCTTCCTAACCTCAGGGTTCCTTTTCTGCAATGGAGGTCACTGCATATGCAAGTGTCACCTGGATTTCTTAGTGTAACCCCCTGGGAATTGGGACTTAGAGAACTGGGACAGGAAAATGCTGATACTCTGGCTCCTGTATTGCTCTGCATAATCAAGTCATTTGTCTTGACCCAGGAGTCTCATGTCTACGGCCCAGCCAGCATCCATGAACCTCTGGCAGGCTAACTGTATAATATCATACCTTCACAGTTTTAGCCACAAGCAGAGGAGTGATAACTAAGGCATAACTTTCTGGAAGAGGAATCAAAGACCTCTTGGACAGATTAACAAGATTTGAGAGAAAGCCCTGGTCATTGGTAGCAACCATATTGACCAAAATGCACAGTCAACTGGGTGATAAATGGTTTTTGACACCATGGCTATTGATGAGTAGGAATTGGGGAGGTGGTTGCAGGCTGAGTTCTATAAAGTAGGGTCAAAGACTTGTGTCCGAAGAGTGCTCTAGGGGTGGCTAGCTCTCCTCAGGAAGGGAGTACTTCCTGGCCTGTCTGATGCCAGCTTCAGGTTTGCCCCACTGTAAAAACTAATACTAAGATTCTTTTTGGGGTGCAGAATTTTCCACCCCTTTCAGACAACATTTGCAGAGACGCTTACCTAAACTGAAAGTGAGAGGAGAAAAAATTGCAAGCACTGTGGTCAGGAAACGGTTGTTGTCTGAGAACATTGACTGGCTTGCTCGGGAGATGAGGCTGAGTATAATGTTTTGTTAAAGAAGGATGGCAACGACCAGTCATCTGATGGCTCAGCCCCCTCTGCAGTCTCTCATGCCAACATTACATCATTCAAAGACAACTGTAAAAGGTACTAGAGATTTCTGCAATGGGTCCTGGATGCTATAAAGGAGCTTTGTCCCTTTTGGGACAATTTCCCTGGGACAGACAATGCTCATGAGAATTCATAGAAGAGGCTGACCCTAGTGTGAGGCTCTTATTTTTCTGGGCTGGGTTTACAACACAGATCAAGATGACCCACTAGAGAATGAGAGACTGAACAAAGGAATTGTAGGTAAATTATTTCAGTCATCCCTGCATTCGTGGAAGTCTCTCCTAGCCCATTTGTTGAAAACAGGAGAGAACTGAAGAGGTGTTATTGTGATAATGGGACATTGAGGTAGGTGGACTCCTTAAAAAAGATGTTACTGTGTGAGCTCAGGTCAGCCAAAGTGTGCAAATCCTGCAACCCCACAGACAGCCATGTAGTATGACTGCTGAGTCAAGAGGTTCCCAAAGCTGAAATAGATGGTGTCAGTAATGCTTCCCAATATAAGGAGGACCAAAAACATGAATTTTGTTTGGTTGAACTGCCACACCACTCAGAAACAGAAGTTAATGTATCTTGTGTACTGGTGTGGAGCCACATTCTCCATTCGTGACCCCAGTGTCTCCCTCCCCTGCTGCTGAGACCTAAAGTGGCTTAAGGAAAAAGATGGTTAGGGATGAAGTCAGGATCTCAAACTTCAGGGATGGAAGGGGCTATGACTTGTATGACTGTTAGGGCCCCAGTCACTGTGTGACCAACCTACCTGATACTATGGGAGAGAGGATGCCGGATTCACCTAATGGGTTTCAGCAGGATTCTCAATGGAGAAGGGAAGTGAAATTGACCTTGACCTTAGGGGTGGGAGAGATGGACCAATTCAATGTGCTTTGGTCATTGTTTCAACCTCTGAGTATATGGTAGGAATAGAGGAGCTGCGTGCTTGTGTATCTCTGTCACATAGATTCCAGGAAGATTATTTTAATTAGGGGGTGTCTCATATAGAGAAGTGCTAGGACCTTTGGGACCCCGCAACTGTGATGAGTACCTCCAGCTGCAAGTTTCTCTGCCTGATGCTTTTGCCAAATGGAGCCTTTGGCAAAGGGAGACACTCTCCATGTAGAGAAAACTCTCCGGGACTTTGGACTTGTCGCCCCCTTGACACAGCTACCAGATACACTTTGCTTGAAAAGCAGCCATTAGCTTCCTAATGGTGCTATGGGCATTTGTTCAAACCAAACACCTGACCTCAGGAGGCCTTGCAACTGAAAAGCTCATTTTGGGTGTGTTTGCTCAGACTCAAGGACTCACAATGTAGAGTGGGCTTAATGACCTCCAGTTTTCAGATGGAAATTCAAGAATGTAACAAACACTCTGTCCTTGACCAAACTCTAGTCAGGTACCTCTGAACCATCTTTTCCTCTAGCCCTCAACCTTAGCCTATAAAATTGCTGACCTAAGCACAGATTATTTTGTCCACCCCACACACACTAAGAGACGTGAACAAACGTGTCTTTGTCTATTTGGGCCGCTATAACAAAATACCATAGACTGAGTGGCTTAAACAGTACACATTGACTTCTCACAATTCTGGAGGCTGAGAAGTCCAAGATCAATGTGCTGGCAGATTTGGTTCCTAGTGAGAGTTTTCTTCTTGGCTTGCAGACAGTGGGTTCTCACACAGCCAGGAGAGAGATAACCCTGCTCTCTTCCTCTCCTTATAAGGACAGTAATCTCATCATGGGGGATCCATCCTCATGACTTCATCTAAACCTAATTACCTCCAAAAGGCCCCACCTCCTAACACCATCACATTGGGGATTACAGTTTCAACATATGAATTTTGCAGGGATACAAACATTCAATCCAAACCAAAGTACTAGCATAGTTCCCAACAGCTCAAGGCTACATCCTAGGATGACCCCAGCCACCCTTAAAATGGCTGTCTGAGGAAGCTCAATGTTGCCAGGAAAATTTACTGTGTTTCAGCCAAAATTTGGTGATAGCAGAGAGGCCCATGAACTTCCCTCTTGGAACAATTACTTTAGAAAGCTTGCGGTTATAAATCCTTTCTCTGCACCCTTGAGATGTAAATCTGTTACCATCCAGAGTTATCTTCTCAAGGACCTGAGAGTTGTCTCTTTGAACACAACATTCAAGGAGGTACCTCTCATTTCTTATCCCTACTACTACCAGAGGGTGGGAGTCCACCTTCCATAAATCCAGTTTGCAAACCCAGATTAATCAACTCTCTTCTCCCTTTTTGTAAATTTCCACTTTACTGATTCTACTCAAGCCCCCAGATGTTCTCACTCCCCATGCCTCCATTATCCCTTTATAACGCCCAGTCACCTCTGCACAAATAGAAATCGAGTTCAGCTCTCCCTGGATGCTTTCCCCTATTGTAGTACTTATTACTGAATAAAATCTCTCCCTCCACTTTACCTAGTGTCCAGTTTTCTTTATCATTGACAAACACAGCTGGACTGGCCCCAACAACACCTTGGTGATCCACTTTGAGGAAACTTTATCCCCTGCTCCACTACGTGAAGCAAATCCACATGCTTTGTTGGGTCTTTGGTGCATGGAGAGTCCTCTTAATGCCTGAGGCTAATCAACTGATAGTTGACCTGGACTGAAAATAGGCTGCTGCAAGATGGATGTGGCCACTCCGCTCAGTGGCCACTCAACTAAAAATGAGCCCAAAGCATTCCAACTTAATTCTTGTTTAGCCACCTGGATTCCCTTGTTGAACTGACCTGGTCCTAGATCATGAGGATAATGACCATTTGTTTGAGAACACTGCTTGCCAAGCTACATATAGGTCAAAGTGGAGACCTACTGGTGTCTGTAAATTCTATTAATATGCCCTCATAATCCTCACACTAATCCTTCCAGAATATGCTCTGGGTGCCTGTAGAGAGTCACTGGAAAAAAATAATGTTTTGGCTACTAGAATGGGAGACTTCATTTTTTTTTAATGATGGAGGGAGGATGACAACCCCAGCATCTTAAAAAGGTAACAACTTCTACCCCAAGATGTATGGGGGAGGGAAGAACATTAATGACCTTTTATCTTTCAGAGTCACCCTGGAGCCTTCCTAAAGAAAGTACATGCCCTGGTGTGATTCTTCCATACTGCTGTAAGCTCCTTAAATTTACCTGGCTGCTGGTCTCACAGTTAGATTGTGGGTCTGATCACAGTTTGAACACCATTGATCTTAACCTTACAGAGAAGTCTATTGAAATCATAGGTGGCTGGCACCAGCTCCTGCACTTCCCACACAACCACCTGTTGAACATTCATGTATCTTCCCTGCTCCCATCGGTAGGTAATTCGTGGAATCACATATGACACTCAGAATGTTGCAGAAACAAACAGCACAGGTTTCATTGACAGTCCTCAGGCAGTAGTTATAAAAATGATGACTATAATCAATCATTCTAACCAAACTGGGAATGTTGGGGTTTGCTGGCTATCCATGAAGACATGTTGGAGGCACTGTCAACCTGTGCCTCCCAAATGGTGGATTTCTCACTTGCAAAGCCCTTGAAATTTCACACAATGCTTTCTTTCTAGGGGCACCATATATGTCCCTGAGATGGTTCCTCTTGTGTGGAAGTCAGGCATTATCCTGTTTTCTTCCTGACAACATGATGATCTATACCCTAGAGATGGTCACGAGACCTCCAAGTGTGTCATGATCAGTAGATCATGTAGATCTTGGATGACTATAGATTGCTCTCCCAAATAAGGCTACCCTTAGTTACATGGGGAAGTTTCCTGGAGGGATCACTTACGGTATTTAAGAATACAGTGTAGGCAATTATTTGCATGATGGGAGTCATCTAATTAGAAGAGGTGGTACAAATTTGTCCCTGACAGTAACTCAAGTGATCAGTGATAACACCTGGCTCCTGGAAGGCATTCAGTTCAGCCTCAACTTACTAACCAGGGTCATTAGAGATGGTGAGTCCTTATGGGCCAGAGTAGAGCTGGTACAATCACAAATACATATTATTGTGCCTGGATTAATGCCACAGACCAAGGGAAAAGGTCAATATAGAGACCTGAAGCGAAAGTTATCTGATATTCTAAGGGGGACCCAGATGGTTTCCAGCATTTGTTCAGCTGGCTGTGTCCAGTACACTGGAGGACATGGTTGAGGTCAACACTGCAGGTTGGCCTCACCTGGCTACTTGGAGTCCTGTTGAAGGTAGCCTTAATTATGTGCCATATGAGAAAAACTGAATGGATTTTGCCCCACCCTCTGTAGGTCATGTTAATCAGAGTGGCTGACAGAGTGGCTCAATCTTAGAAAATTTTGCCCCAAACCAAGACAGTATAGAAAAAAAGTTGTGTCTATTTTCGGAAGACAATTCCCTACAGGCCTCTCATATTTCTGCTTATCTGGCAATAAAGCAGAAGTACTGGCTGCCGTTGTTCCATAATATCTTTGTTCCAAAATGTCAAGGATGTTTTCACAGTAATCAGTCTAGGGAGACAGAGATAGCATCTCCATCCACAGCAAAAGGCAAGTTTATTTACTGGCCATTATAAAAAAGTTATGTTCTCAAAGTTCAGATTCCTCTCCTATAATGCAACCTACTGTATGTGTAGATGACACTGGCCTTGTCACACTGCTTTGAGGAAATTAGGGCTTGAGGAACCAGTCGCAAAAAATATGTTGATATTCTGGTGTACTATTTTTGTGAGTAATAATTCCCTTTGTTTCTGACCCAGGGATCTCGTGTCTCAGCCAGCATTCATGAAACTGGCAGCCTAGAGTTTTAGCTTGCAAGCAGGGTAAATTATCAGACCTTTTACAATTCTTGACATATGTTTAATTTCTGTTTTCTGTGATTTTTTTCTATCAACTCATTTCAACAATTTTTATTTATTACTAACTAGGCACATGAAAGAGTAATGAATTGAGGCTTGCAGGGAGATATAAAATATTAAGGAAAAATTCTGTTCTTTAAGAGCTTACTATATTTTATGTCAATTTATTAATTCATTTATTAAACAAAATATTGATTGTCAACAATACTCTAAAAGTTATAGGAATACATACAATATATCCCCATGGTGTTAGACACACATTGTTATCACTTATTTCATTTCATTAGAACTAAGTTGACAAAAGGTAAACATATAGTGCTGGGCAAGTTTAACCAACTGAAGGGGACTTTTACTTCAGTTTGGTTGGGTAGAAGAAAACTTTGGGGTTGGGTAGATATACCAGCCATTTCGTATGTCCACTTCAGATCCTCCTGGCCTCAATAGCCTCTGTTTCTTATTCCAGCCACTACCATCTAAAGGACTTTCCTAATTTCACTAAAATGAAATATGACAGCACCTTTCCACATGCCTCTCACCTCTTGTCCTGAAGCTTTCCATTTGACACTGGGGCATGTGAGACACTGGGAGCTACTTAATGGTCATGTGTGAGCAACCTGGGGTGTAGGAAAGATCATACCCTGAGGTGTAAACCTTTGACCAGTGGAATAAGGAAAGGACAGATATATTCATTTCCCTTTCCCTCAACCCAACCCATCCCATGGGATATCCTGAGATATCGTGTTGGAAGATGGTCTCATAAGATAGAACAGTCAGCATCACTTGATAGACACCAGGTGGTAGACACCTGAGAAAACTGCCTTCATTTTAACTAATTTGTTTTCCCTTCCCACTCTTCTTTTTCCTCATTTATTCTTCCTAGAAATTACACACTAATAAAGTCATAATACCTACATCTTTGGCTAGGGCTGTGCTTTTCGGGGGAACCTGGACAAAGAGAATTGGATCATGAAAGAAGTAGCATTTAAATTGAGCATACAAAAAATGTTGAAGTATTCAATACTTCAAGCAATAAAGCCAGAAACAAATGGTTATGCTAGCTGAAGCAAAGGGTGAACATAATTATAGTGGGGAAAAAGAAAGATAAGGCATGTGTAAGAAATGGCAAATTGTATTCGATTGCAGAGTTTGTTGTATAAACGTCAGTTAGGGTAATTCTGCACTGAGATTCTGACAGTTTCGATTGAAGGGATTTGTGGTCCCATTACATAACCTATATAGTAGAGATCATTGTAAGGAGGATGTTAAGAATATCAAGTCAAAATTCAAGCTAATAAATAATTGAAAAATGAAGAAAGGCTATCAGCAAGGATTAGCAGCATGGAGAAGCATATGCTCTCTTCAAAACCCAGCATGTTTTCTCTTACCTTACGTTCAGCCCTGAAATTTTCAAATAAATAAGAGTCTGAAAGTGATTCTGATATAAATCTCACTAGTTCCTCTGGCTTCTTTAGTGGTTCTCATAAAGTTCCTGCCTATCCGACCTGTCCTAGCAACACAAGAAGTTCCACCGAGTAGGAGGTGGCGTGGGCAGAAATTGTGGAGAAGAGCAGAATATCCTTTAGTGAGGGCGACAAGAGATGCTCTACCAACTTGGTTGAATGGTTTTTCCTCAGTCACGTGAGGATGAAGAGGTGAATGGAGGAAAGAAGGGAGATGACTAGCAGGAAATTAAAAAATCAGGCATTTAAGAGATAATAAGGAAGACAGGAGATTCATTAAACATATTTCCAAATTTAAACCCAAAGTTAGCAACATAGGACCACAAGGTAAGGGAATAGAAAGGGAGGCATCTGGTAGAACAGAAAAAACTTTGGACGACTGAGAAACTATCCTGTTAAAGTACATTTAACCTCATTAGCAACCAAAGAAAAGAAAAGGAATTCATGTGCCTTTATAATTAGCTAACTTTTCTGTATGTGTATGAGGAAGATTAGACCTGAGCTAACATCCATTGCTAATTCTCCTCTTTCTTCTGAGGAAGATTGGCCCTCTGCTAACATCCAAGTCCATCTTCCTCTACTCCACATGGGAAGGTGCCACAGCATGACTTGACAAGTGGTGCATCAGTCTGCGCCAGGGATCTGAACCTGCGAACCCAGGCCACCCAAGCAGAGCGAGCAAACTCAACCACTACGCCACTGGGCTGGCCCCAGCTAACTGTTTTTTTTTAAGATAATAGTTCTTACAAGATTGAGCTGTGAAAATGGCTCTTTCCAGCAGTGATTTTTGGAAAGTAATTTGCTAATATGTATTTGGAAACCTTAAAAATATTTAATACTCAACTCAGATCATTGAACTCCTATGACTACATTTCTATAGCTCACATTTATTGAGTCCATCATACATTTTAAATGCTGAGCCGACTGCTTTTTGAATGTTGTACCTTTCCACTCTCTCCCACTTTAAAAGGTAGGTAATATTTTCATCTCCATTCTACAGACAAAGAAACAAAGGTTTGGTGATGCTAAGTGATTTGTACAAGTTCAAATAAATTTTACGTGATAGAGTCAGAATTGACTTGAAATTCTCACTTTTAACCACTCACTACATATACTCTGTCCTAATTTATCCTAAAGATATATTGATATGTCAATGATTATTAAGATAGTCCAAAAGCATAGAACAAAATTAGAAACAACCTCTACATTAAACAGCAGAAGACTATATATATATGTTTTTCTCTTGGAGTATCATGAAGCCTTTACAAACATCTCTTGCCAATTCTCTTCTTTTTGCTGAGGAAGATTGGCCCTGGGCTAACATCTGTGCCCATCTTCCTCTACTTCATATGTGGGATGTTGCCACAGCACGGCTTGATATGTGGTGTGTAGGTCCGCACCCAGGATCCTAACCTGTGACCCCCAAGCTGCTGAAGCAGAGCACATGAACTTAACCACTACACCACCAGGCCAGCCCCTACAAATATTTTTTTATGGCAAAACATCTAATAAAAATGATACAATATTTATAATACAGTCAGTTCTGCTATAATGCTTGCTTTGAAAACATGAATTTGTTCTAATAGGATTGATAGATTGGGAACGCTTTGAGCAGCATGGGGATTTCGTATTTCTCTGTGCTGGATTTCATCTACAAGAAAGACCATGCAAATGCAAAAAGCTTCACTAGGCTGAACTGAGCTGTACAGGAAAACACATCACAGACAAACACACAAACCTCAGGCTTCTACTAGCTGCCTCAGTTTACCACTTGTGTTGCGAGCAACACGCACCTACACCTGGTGTTTCAACTTCCGTCCCATTTCAGGTCGCCCTCCTTCCAGGACTTCACCAAAACCCAAGAGCTGCAGCTCCTCTGGAGCCCAGTTTCACAAGCTACGTTTAGGTCTTTTTGAAGGTAAAGTACCAGAGTCATTGTAGCATTATGAAACCTGTAATCATTTAACATATGTAAAACTGCCACCATTTTTATTAGATTCCTATCTTTTTTCTTACGTATCACTAACAAAGTTGTCAAGTGGTCTGACTCAGCCCTAATTTCCCCTTAAACCCTGTCTGGCATGTGTGCATGTTTAAATTGTATGATTTTGCATAGCACAGTGATTTTTAGGAACATACATGTTGCATTGCAGCAGAACTGACCATACAATGTTGACAGAGTAGAAGGATATGAAACTGTATATACAGCATATTAAATCTGCATATACAGTAAAATATTGGAAGCAATTACAGCAAAATATTGAATGATTATTTCTTGGCATTTATATTTCTATAAGATTTCATGGCCAGATTTCAGGCCCAAATATTTTAGTATGATGCTGTACACCTCATTTTTTTTCTTCCTCTGTTAAATTTGCATTATTTTTATCCTAAAACAAAAATTAAGATTGACTAAAACCTTATTTTTTTAAGTAAAATGGCCTTTTATCTTCTAGTAATGAAAGTAAAATTCTAAGTGATCCCATGGCTGAAAAGCTAATGGTATTTATATTTTGAATTGTCCTTATATACAGTTGTGAGAAAGACTGTCATTACAACCTAACATCAGATATTATAAAAGAAAGCAATGGTTCAAGTTGGGAAGATGAGCACATCGCAGTGAAAGAGAACTGGCTAACTATAATAATATTTATGTGGGCTTATACTTTGCTTTAAAAATATTGCTGAGTTCTTGTTATAAAAAGTATAATATTTCTAGCATGATATCCTGAAACTCTGAAAACTGAACCCCATTCAATATGTTTTTATAGATTATTTACTCACAAGTTATCCTACTGGGAATGTTCTAACCTAATGTAACTTGAAAAGAAATGTTATACTATAATATTTTCATTTGAACTTTTAAAAAATGAGTTTTTTTAGAGGCAGTGAAGACTGAGGACAGGAGACTTCTTAAAAATCAAATAACATAATTTAAGGTATTAAATAAAATTCAACAGTATCACCCAGAATTTTCACCTAAAAATTCAATGAAGCAAATATGATATTATGGTGCTCACTCTATTTTGCATATTGCTATGTTTTTATCACGGCTAAGTCCTTGTTATCTCAGATTCTGATGTTCTCAGAATGGATGGTGTGGTTCAGAAAATGTGATGTATTTGGGCATAAAATTTAGAAACCCTCACTTCAGAAACTTACTTGAGAAGATTAAGGGTCTCTAAAAATGCATCTTATTAGGTATCATGTCAGTAGCTCTTTAAAAGATTGATCTTTAGATTCAGGTCTCTTGTTCTTTTATGTGATGTCAAAAAAATCTTACTCATATTAGTTTTCCTTTATTTCATTTACAGGTAGTGGGTTGTAACCTTGATCCAACCTTTCTGTGAATTTAACAACATTAAGATCAGACAGAATTGTTATGACCAGGGTTTATTTTTATGCTTCCTTGGACAGTTCATTAAAACGTGATCTTCACCTCCCCAGAAAGTACCCCATGGATGCCAAATATGAATTTTCACCAGGCTTGTGTGAGGGTCATGTATGCAAGTCTTATTTCTGACATAATCACTCAAGACAAATGTTAAATATAACATAAATCAACAATACTCAGGTCAATCAGAAATAATTTTCCTGGGCTCTAAAAACTCAGATAAAATGAGACAACTGTCATCCAGTGTGAGAGGAAGATAAATCTGAGAAAAGACAGCTATTAACACAAGCCAGTCAAATATAAATTGCAAAGAAGTTTAGCAATATCTGTGTGCTGTGCACTAGATGGGTGTTTTAATACCATCTCTGCCATTAACTAGTGTGAGAAAATTCCTTGTTTTTAAATTGGGGTAAATAATACATAACTCCCAGGAGTCTTATGAGGAATAATTGAAAGAACTATGTGAATACACTCAAGGCAGCATTTGTTGTTTTCTGTTGATTCTGCATTTATACTCATGTGGAAGAGAAGGCAGGGAGGGTCACATCAGCTTCAGGACAAAACCCGATATGACCAAATGAGGTGTCATCACTAAACTAGCAAAATGTTTCAACTCTAAGGTGACTTTGTCTAATAAATGTTCCTAGATAGGTTTATGTACTTCTATAATCATGTCTTAAACACCACCACCACTCCCAGCCTAGACCCAGGAAGGAAATAATAATGTCATTCGTTTAACTAATTTGAATGAGTGCTTAAAATATTCTAGGCATTTTTCTATGCACTGGGAATAAATTAGTGAATAAAACAATTATAAATATTTCCATTTGGGGATTTAAATTCTAGTACATTGTAAGGTAATACAATTAAAATTACTTCATCATTTTTAAAACAGTGCAAATATTTCATGGACCATGCTATGGCCTGACTGTTTGTGTCTCTCAAAAATTCATATACTGAAGTCTTCATGCCCAAGGTGATGGTTATCAGGAAGTGGGAACTTTGGGAGGTGACTGGGTCATGAAGGTAGAGCCTTCATGAATGGGATTAGTGCCTTTATAAAAGAGGCTATGGAGAGCTCCCTCGCCTGTTCCACCATGTGAGGACACAACGAGAAGTAGGCAACACAGAAGACAGCCCTCACCTGACCATGCTGGCACCCAGATCCTGAACTTCCAGTTTCCAGAATGGTGAGAAATAAATGTCTGTTGTTTATAAGCTACCCAGTACATGATATTTTGTTATAGCAGACTGGACAGACTAAGGCATACTATATACACAAAACATAACCACACACACAAACCGTGACCAGATCCGCAATGATAACATGTAGGCTGCAGTTTCAGAAACAGAGAGCAGTGACAGGTAGCTTAACTCCTCTGGAATATTTTGAGCCAGAGAGTGGTGCAAGGTTGGGATAGAATTAAGAAACCATACCTGGAAGTCAAGGGCTGCAAGTAGGACTGACCTTCTTGGAGAAGAAGACTGCAAAAAGTTGCACTCCATACCTGGGTCTACAGATCATGGAAAGACAGATCCATTACAACTAGGACTTGGCAAGGCCATATGTTGACTGTGTAATTGGATCTATGATATTGCTAATGTTCTAGCAAGACAGAATTCAAAAGTGGCCAAAATATGATCTGGTTTGAACTGTGGCTGCAGAGAGGTTCAAGTAATTATATAAGTATGCATGCTAATTATTTAATGGAAGCACAAAAAAGAAGAGCATACAAATAACTCATAATGTACAGATTATTAGCTGAAATGAGGAGGAATACAATAGTCATAATAATAATGATAATAATAGCCATAATAATAAATTTATGATAAAATATGAGCTAATAATTTTAAAACTTGGATGAAATGGACATTTTCATTAAAAAACGTAAACTACCAAAATTGATTTATAAGCCAAATGGAAAACCAGAATATCTTTAAATTCTTTAAGTATCCCTCCAGGAAAAGGACACATCAGGCCAAAATAATTTTTTTCAAAGGTAAGTTTGCCTAAACATTGAAGAACAGACAATATTTGGATGGTTAATTTTAGATGTCAACTTGACTGGGCCACGGGGTGCCCAGATATTTGGTCAAACATTATTCTGTATGTAACGGTGAGAGTGGTTTTGGATGAGATTAACATTTGCATCAGCAGACAGAGTAAGGCCAATTGTTCTCCCTAAAGTAGGTGGGCCTCGTTCAGTGGATTGAAGGCCTGAATGGAACAAAAAGGCTGAGTAAGAGGGAACTCCTCTTGTCTGACTCCTTGATCGTGGACATCTGTCTCTTCCCTGCCTTTGTCTTGAAATGAAACATTGGCTGTTCTTGGGTCTTGAGCTTGCTGGCTTTCCAACTGAAAGTACATCATTGGCTCTCCTGGCTTTTCAGCTCAGTTATTGGAGATCTTGGGACTTCTCAGCCTCCATGATTGTGTGAGCCAGTTCATTATAATAAATCTATACCTATATCATCTATCTATCTATCTATCTATCTACCTATCTATCTATCTATCCATCCTTCTAGAGGTAAATCCTATTGGTTCTTTTTCTGGAGAATACTGACTAATTCAATATCGATCTCAACAAAATAAATAAATGGATAATTTAAAAAGAAGAAAATGAACTGGGACAGGATAGTATATGGCAAAAGAAGAAAATTAAATACGCTCACCTATGAACAAAATAGGAAGCAAAGATCTTCACTAAAATATTAGCAAATAAAATACAGCAGTATGTGTCTAAGTATGTGTTTGTCTCCGAGTGTGTGTGTATTCTCAAAAGTTTTAGTATAGTTTCAAGCTTTTATAACTTCTGAAGTATAAATTCTTCAAACTTAAAATAACCATTATTAAAATTTAATTATTTACATTTCTTCATTACTTTATGGGTGATATTTTAAGAATGTATCTTCAGTTATTTCTTTGTGTGCTTTCATTGGGAAAATTGAATTAGCCTGTCTTCACGTTTGCTATGTCATGTCCACTAATGAAACTTTCAAAGACATTCTTCATCTTGTCACCAAGTTTTTCATTTCCAGCACTTTCAGTTGATTCTTTTAATTTCCATCTCTGCTGAAATTCTCCACCTATTTATCCATGTTTTCTACCTTTTCCACTAGAGCCTTTAACATATTAATTGTTGCTAGTCTACATTTAAATTGCAACTTTAAATTTTAGGTTGTATGGTAGTCCACATATTTGGGTCATATTTGAATCTGATTCTATCGACCATTTTACTTCTTGGGATTTTTTTTTTCTTCTTTGTATTTCATGTAATTTTTGGTTGAAAGCCAGGCATTCTGTGAAGGACACTGTAGAGTGAGGTAAATGATATTTATATATGGAAATGGGTTGTCTCTTCTCTTGCTGGACGTTTAGTTTGGAGTGCTGAGTCAATCTGGGTAGGAGCTGAGGGGGGTTTCAGTGTTCTTGTAGCTGTGGTTATCGTCAGTGCACCACAGACTTCGAATGCTTCCTGTCACTTCCTGTGTTTAGGTCTGTGCTCCATGCTCAGCTTGAGGTCTTGCTTTTGTGCTGGCGCCTCAAACCCAGTCTCTCCCCAGCTTCTTGCCCCTTCCTCAGCACACACTGCTGTTACTTGTTAATGGACTCCTGTGAGTCTAGTGGGGCAATGAGAGTTTTTCTGACTGTTCTGGCTCAGCCTCACATTTAGGCAGTTAATAAGTCCTTGGGTCTCAGTAGAGGATTTTTAATGTTCTGACCTCAGGGTATTTTTTGCCTCTCCCCAAAGATAGAGGGCTAGTTGTTTTTTATTTCCTGGTTCCTCTTGCCCAGCTCTCTTGTCTTCATCCAGGCCCTGAAGGTGACAGTTTGCTGCCCTCTCACAGCAGTTTAAAGATTTGGGTCCATAGAAAAGATAGAGAAGAAGGATTTGTATGGGATTTCATGCCATTCCCAAAGCAGCTGCTCCATCTCTCCCCCAGGCCTGGGCCAAGAGAGAGACCCCTCTCCTGTCTGTTGACCAGCACTCCTTTTGTCATCCAGTGGGGCCTGTGGAAAAAGCCTGCAAGTGGATGTAAGCCCCCTCTTGTATTTGCAACTCCCATAGACTCTGCTCTCTCATGCTAGCTTATACTTGGCATTTCAGAGTATGTTACAAAATTGAATGGAATGATTCTTATTGGGTGGTGATGTGTCTGATATCTGTCTAGATGAGCAAATGCTCTCACCCTGCCTCTATCTGGAGCTGTCTGATTTCCATAGATTTCTGGTTAGTTGGCTTCCCTATGGCCTCAACTCTCATATGCCTTAAAAAAAACTGTGATTTTATAGATTATATAGCTTTTTTAGTAGATTATACATGTAGTTATAAGGGCCAGAGCAATGTTTTGACCAGCTTTCTGTACTCCAACAGAAGTCAAAATAGGATTTTTTTTTTGTAAATAATAAATTTTAATTTAAAATTTCATTTCAGTCCCTCTGATTAAAGATGGGAAAACTTGAAAAAAAATTAAACTTTTTCAAAATTTAAAAGCCTTCAAAATAATGTTTTTAAAAAATGTGTACTGATTATACTTTTGAAATTATTCAAGCTTAAAACTGCACAAGGTTATTTGTACATCTATGTGTGTATATATTCACATACATGTATACACACACATAGTGAATTGGTTTCATAAGGCTGTTGTAACAATGGGGCAGCTTAAAACAACAGAAATTTATTCTCTATCAGTTCAGGAGTCTAGAAGTCCAAAGTCAAGGTGTTGGGAGGGCCATGGTCTCTGAAGAATTCAGAGGAAAAACTGTTCCATGACTTTCTCTTAGTTTGTGGTATTTTCCAACAATCTTTGTTGTTCCGTGGCTTATCAATACAGCACCTCACCTCTGCTTCCATCTTCACATGGCTTCCTTCTCCTGGGTGTCTGCTTCTCTGTGTCTCTTCTACTCCTCTTATAAGAACACCAGTCATATTTGATCAAGGGTTCATCCTACTCAGTAGGACCTCATCTTAAATCAACTAATTACATCTGCATTGATCTTATTTCCAAATAATTAATATTCCAAGGAACCGGGGGTTAGGACTTCAACCTATCTTTTTGCAGGACACAATTTAATCCATAGCACATATATACACATATACACAATTATGGCAGGGTTGATTTTACTCTAAGACTTCAAGGATGGTTCAACATTAGAAAATGTATCATTATAATTCATCACATTGGTATTCATATAATCATCTTATTTGATGATAGAGAAAACATTATATTTAACTTTACCCACTCATCTTACAGTGATCGACAATTTAATCTAAAAAAGGTTATCTACTAGAAATCTTTCTTCAATAGCTTATTATTAAAAATCTTTAGGAGCACTCCCAATATTTTCAGAAGAGAAAATGACAGACAATGTGCCTCTTAGTATGATATATTGTTCTCCAGTTCTTAACTTGCAGTAAAAACAAATGACTTGCATAAAAGTTGGAAAAGAAGAAACATTTTTCATTAATTTGAATGAGCTTATATTTTCTTAGAATTTGACATAAAACCATCAAAATGTATGGTTAAATACGTGTGGTCTTTTAAATGTCAATCATACCTCAACAAGGAATGAAAAACAAATATTAGGGGCTTAGGGAAGGAGAATGTCACTGGCCACAGTCCCTTCATTACACATATTATAAAATAGCAATTAATAAATTAAAACCAGATATAAAAAGAGAAACATAGTTCATGAAGTCTCATTTGTTCCAAATGTTTATTATTTATGGTTTTACTATCAGCAACAACTGAGAATTGAGATTCAGAATCACAGAATGCAAATCAGAAATAAGGGCAAATCTTCTACCCTAAATAGCTATACCTAGAAAAAAATACTTACCAGTATTCTATCTGGATAGTGTCGGTTAGTAACTCCAAATATCATTTATTCATACCTATTGTAATATTTGTTTTATATATTTGTGTCAGCACACTGTAAGAAATTACCCCTATTGCACTATATAGATTTAATTCTCCATCTCATTTGCTGCCCTCCTAAAGTCTAAAGATAAATACCAATCATAAATATTACTAGAGACAAATTATCTTGGTAGATACAACTAATTTTGTAGTTTGTATTCTAGTATCCAAGTGTGCACTTTTAAACTTAACATGCTGTATGGTACAGAACTCTCAGTGTTTGGGTTTGCATGGGTTATGAAGCTGCAGGGAGAGACTTTAAGGGAATGAATGAGATGGGTGAACTCCAGCGCATAGACTGTGGCAGAAGCATTGGCTGAGTGAACCTCAGGCCCTGTTGTGTTAATTATATGCAGTGGTCAATTACCCACACCAGTGATCCCCTTTATTGCAGTAGAAAATTGAAAAGTTCAATACTTGACTCAGATCACATACAAATCAGGTTGATCTTGAGTAATAACATCCTTGAGTATGAAGGACAAAAAAAATAACCTTTTAATTACCATGTTTATGTCTCCTTTTTTAGTTACCCACAGAAAGTAAACATGCTTAAAAGCATCTTGGCAATTATAGCCTGCTCTTCAGACTGTTTAATTATGAGTGAATCAATCAATATGGCTCTATTCACAACCTCATTCCAATGCCTTAAACCAGTTTCAAAAGTCAGTATTTCCTGTAGATTTGAGCTTGTATTTCCCTCTTATACAGTTATCCTAACACTTAAAAATGATTAAATATAAAAGTGCATCATTCTCTTGTGCTCTCCATGGTATTTCTTTTCCTCAACCTTTTAAATGACTGTCCTTTTGTTTATGCCCATCACACAGCATTGTTGTATGTAGATGGCACAATTTCACCAGTTTCCCCAGAATGACTCTAACATATGCCTCGATGCCCACAATTTCTCTCACAAGAGACAGACACTTTCATTTGCTTTTTAAAGCTGAAATTTAAAAAAGTAAATAATTTACTGTATAACAATATCTGCTATGTCTCAGAGGAGCTATTGATAACCTTGGACCCAGGGGCAGTGAAGACTTGCTGTCAATTTTCCCAAATAGTAACTAACTTCTCCGTTATGTTTAGAGTCCTGTCTTATCATCTACACTCTCCTCTCAAAAACTAAGCCAGGATTATCGAAAAGACAAGAGATAACAAGTCCTGATGAGGATGTGGAGAAAAGGGAACACTTTCACACTGTTGGTGGGAATGTAAATTGGTACAATCATTATGGGAAATGGTATTGAGTTTCCCTAAAAAATTAAATATAGAACTACTATATATCTAGCCCTCTCACTTTTGGGTGTATGTCCAAAGGAAATGAAATCACTATCTCAAAGAGATACATGCACTCCCATGTTCTTTTCAGCATTATTCACTATAGCTAAGATGTGGAAATAACCTAAGAATCTATCAACAAATTAATGGATAAAGAAAATGTGTTGTATACATACAGTTATTCAGCACTGAAAGAAAGGAATGCTGCCTTTTGCAACAACATGGATGAACCTGAAGGACGTTATATAAGTGAAATAAGCCAGACACAGAAAGACAAATACTGCACGGTATCACATATGGGAAATTCTAAAAAGTGAAACTCATAGAAACAGAGTAGAATAGTGGTTGCCAGGGACTGGAGAATGGGGGAAATGAGGAGATGTTGGTCAAAAGGTACAAATTTTCAGTTATAAGATTAAAAAGATCTGGGGATCTAATAAACAGTATAGTGACTATAATTGATAATATTGGATTGCATTCTTGAAATTTACTAAGAAAGTAGACATTAAGTACTCTCACCATCAAAAAAAAAGGGGGGTAACTATGTGAAATGTTGGATGTGTTCATTTACTTGATATATAGATTAGATACAGAGATTAGATTGGTGGTTACCAGAGGGCAAGAGGGTGTGGGGAGGGCAAAAAGAGTAAAAGGTCACATGTGTACAGTGACAGATGGTAATTAGTCCTTGGGTAGTGAACATGACGTAGTCTACACAGAAATCTCAATATAATGATGTACACCTGAAATTTATATAATGTTATAAACCAATGTTACCTTAATAGAAATTAAATAAATAGACAGAAATAGCACCCAATTATGCTATTAAAAAATAAATAAGCAGGGTTAACAATGCTTCCTTGGACATCAAGTTTGGGATTGTTCATTATCGGAGGCCAGCAGTACTAACGAGTTAGCATTTATCATTTCTGAGTCTTCTAATTCCAGTTTTATCCCTAATTATTGCTCACCAGCGTTGGTGTACTCCTATAATGACCTATCTACAATTATGGCCCCAAAATATAAAGGGCAGATATCAAGATGAGATAAATATTTGGTCAGATGAAGACATTTGCTTACTAAAATAATGTATCCAAAAAGTGATTTTCCTATTATATCCAGTGAGTGTACAAGTATGTTTTAGGTATATTTCTGAATTCTAATAAATGGTAATAGCACTTCCACAGCTCATATTATTTGACTGACACTTGACTAATTAGTTTTTGTTTGTTTATTCATTTGTTGTTGTTGTTTGTCTAGGATCTTCTTTATTAATTCTCTGCTGGATACTAGAAGAAATGAAAAGAGAAACAAACATCTTGCCCTGTCATCTCATTTTCAATGGGGATAAGAAGCCTAAGATCTGATGAGTAAATTGCTTGTGATCATTTAGTTAATAAGTTTTGTGAAATGAAATGTAATGCCAAGCCTAACGTTCCCTCCATTACTGTGCTGCTACTCTGCTATCCAGAACTGACATTCTACAGACCATGTATCTTTTATTCATTTCAGTGTTTTTGTGCACTGAAAACTTTGAGAACAACTGGCAAAGGCATTGTGAGAAAACACACAACATATGGGTTCTCCAATGAGGGGTGCACTTTCAGAAAAATGGTACTTGGGCCAGTTTTACAGGGGCCCAGAGACAAAATGGTGCCCATTAGTCAGGACAAACCAAAGGGCAGCAGAAGTGCTTCTGTCCGCCTTGGCTTTTGAATTGATGGTTTATATAGCACCATGTTCTTATGAACTCCTGCCATTCATCTTAACACTTCCAATACAGTTTCATTAATCAAAAATATAGATAAACATAGGCCTAGGACCTCTGGCATTACGATTTCTATTCCCTCTCTCATTACCCAAAGCAAAACTTATTCATAAGTACTAATCAAATTGCTCTCATTCTAGAGAGAGCAAACTTTGTTTTAATTCTTTACAGGATTTTAAATCAATTTAAAAGGCAACATCAAATTTGCACTATTTAGATAGGTTGTTGTGAATCTCCCAAATGCAACAAATGAGCAAATAAATAAGACTTTTACTCAGGAGGTGCCAGTTTGACCAAATTCATGAAGGGAAGACATTAAAGATTTATGGTTAGGTGACAGAAGAGTGAAGCCCAAGCTAGCAAGCATTTGAACTGACGTAATGAATGAAAATGATTCTTCAAGACAAATATTTTAATATATTATTACATTATATCATATTTTATACAAAAAGTATCACGTTGTTAAAATATACACTTGGCAATCATATCCCACAAAGTGTGTGCCTTTAAAACTTTTAACACTAAATATGGGTGACTAAATTACTAAATGCTTATTATTTTTTAAAATAATTAATATTTTAGACATTGTATCCTACTTAGTTTGAAATACGTTCAGTGATTTTCCAGGTACACACACAGACACACAGACACGTTCTATGCTGTCTGCTTCTTTCTATGTTAATGCATCCTTTTACTTACTGAATTTTGTTGTACTCTAGAAGCAAGGATCCTTAATCTTAAAAGTTCAGAAATCTGAACTTTACACAAGCAAAACCCACATTTTTCTTGCAAAAATTTATTATAATGTTTTATAAACAGATGACATTAAAACAAGCTGTCTTTCTTGAATGAGGACTGGATGACCATGTAAATGACAGCCTACATTGCATGTGTACACTCACGAACACAAAGCGGTCACAGAAGGATATAATTAAATTGTCTTTCTTTTTGGTAAGTCTTACGCTATACTGAAGAAATTGAGAAAACAGCAGATCCATTAATAATGAAAAAAATATAATGATATATGATTTTAACTGTGCATCTTCATATCTTTTCTTTTAAAAATAAACAAAGAAAAATGATACTGCTCTTAACTAATAAAAAGATATGTATTCTTTTGGGGAAGAAAAGAGAAAGGAAATAAAGCATTTATAAACTACCTTTGAATAAAAAGATGATACAATTTAGGTTTGCCTTTATCTAGACAATTTCGAATTCACATCGCAACAATTTTTTTTAATTGATACATGGATCCTGCTCAGATAAAACAAATCTCCCATGTCTGGAAGAAAAAGAGTAAGTCTAATAGAAAAACTCAGAAGAAAATAAATGCAAAGGAGAGACTAGTAATTCTAAGTGTAAGAACTAAGAAGGCGATGAAAGAAGGTAGCAATATGGCTGTACAAAGTTATTTTATTTTTCATATACACAGTTGTGATTTTAGCCATGCAGAATTAAAAGTGAAAAAAAATTATTACAAGACATGGGCTAGAAATAATACATGCAACATGTAGGCATTGTACGAAAGACTGGTTTTCTTATTCGACTGATTTCATTCATTTCAATGAAGTAGTTCACAATGATGAAGAAGAATCTGGGCATAAATAATTTGTAACTGTGCTCTAAAATTGCCTGTAACGTTTTTTCCAACACTAGTTGGTATCTCTTATCATTATAAAAAATTATTATAACACTTCCAATTTGAAAAGTGTAACATAAGGTGATGTGATTCTGGAAGTGTTAAGAAATAATGTTGATTTCACCCTCTACTGTCTTTTTTCATCTTATAATTCCCTTCAGTTAGGGAGTGGAATAATGTTTGCTGCTTATGGTTGTTACTGCAAAAGAGCTACCACAGCTTTGATAATTGAATTTACTTCTTAAGAATCAATGGTTTTCAAAGAAGAGAAAATACTGTCTTATGGAAAATAAGGGCATTCTGGAAAGATATTTGGGTATCTGGAAGAAACAAAAAGAAAGACCTGCATAATTTTTCTTTAGAAAGGATGGGCATTGTGGTCACTCCATAGAATTTAGCAGTAGAAATCCAAAGACCTTTATTCTAGGGCCCAATCCTTAACCTGACTTCAGTACATTCTTGAGTGAAAGGAAGTCTGTAGATGTTTGCCAGGCAAATATCAGGATGAAATAATCTACTGTGGTCAGAGTTCTAGAATAGATGCACGAATGCAGTCCCTTACCTTGAAGTTGTGATTCTAGTTCTCAGAGAAAGAGGACTGGCTGGGCAGTGACCCAAAAGTTTTCTACTTATGCATAGACAGATATTTCACATAACCTTGAGCAGAAAATCGCTTATTTCTCTGTCTCTGCCACTGCCTTCTTAGAAAAGGATATTCTTTTAAAATCAGTCAAAATCCCTTCTTGATTTCAAAAAGATAATAACTTGAAATACCATTTGCAGTATGGAATTACAGAGGCTATGAATCAGAAATTTATTGTCTTTGAACCCAAGGCCTAACTTTTTGCAGTATACTAAATTTAAAAAGAATAAAGTGAGGTAATTTCTTTCTGGTGATTTCAACTATCCACATTTCAAATGAGAAATGTGGAATGGAGTATGTTTATAATTTAGGGAAGGAGAATGGTAGTCATTTGGAATAGCTGTAATTAAGCCCTTTGATTTTTGAGAATTTTCTATAACCTAAATATATACATTGACTCAAGAATTACTTCTGTAATAAGGATTATTCAAAATATGATTTGCAGCTAGTCAAAATAAGGTAACAGGTTTTAAATGCATTTGGTTACTTTAATAACAATACATCTACTACGTTATCACTGTGGAATGCAGTTCATTTTAGACAGAATTTCACAAGTATGCCAAAGTTTGTGTCAAATGTCTGATCAAACCCACTTACTCATAAGTCATCAATCACTGCCAGAACGGAGTAATGGGTTTAATTTAACATCCGTGAATCTTTCAGAGACAATAAACATCCTGCACACATTTAAAAAGTAATCTCCCTTCATTTTTGAACCTGCACTTTAAATTACTTAGTTCTATTGAAAAGTGACATTTAAAATTATTCTAATATGACAGCAGCGAAAATATAATTCTGAAACTATAAAAGATCTGAACTGTAAAACATTGTAGTTAAGTCATTTTTGTATTTTACTTTAAAAGGATGACTAGTTTATAGGCTTATTTTAAATGCGCTCGTGTGGTGGTTGGGGAGAGGCATGTTACAACTTTATATTCCATACATATTTTTCTCAGGGGGTCTGAAAGGATTCTTTAGTAGTCCTAGAAAATGAAGTACTCAAAAGATGTAGTAGAAAGATAGAAAGAAGTTGATTCAATTGATGGAAACATCACTCACATAACATCTACAGTCTACCATTTTGTAGAGTACTGGCAATACTCCCTGTTTGGTCTAGAACTAATTTTATAGTTAGTATTTAAGTATGTGGAGACTTCATCACTATTTCATGAGCAGCTCCAGTGACAATGTATTATACTCTCACTTGAGTGTCCTGAATGTTCTAGTTTGTGAACCAGTCACTAATAGTTTAGGCAAATCAAGTCTGTAAGAAAGAAATGTACTATTCAAAATACCATGCTATTATCTGAACGAGGAACTGCATATCAGAATATGTGCAAATGATTTATTTTCAATATAACATTTTAATTCATTGTGAGCTACCTAGTTAAATCAAAAACCACCAATCACACCAGGATACCTTTTTTGCTTCTGTAGTTTAGTGGTTTTTCCCCCAGTATTCCTGATTCATGGAATAGCTCATGCCAAGTCATTGCTCCCACAAAAGGTCTAGGGCTTGCAAACCCGTGTGGATGTGGTGAATGGACGTGGTAATGTTTCCTTGACTGTTTGATTTGCTTAATTTATATGCAGTAATTGCCGCAAGGCCTGTCATTTCTATTGGCATAAATCCCTGATCTTCACTATATAAAGAAAGAGACCTGGGTCAATTAAGGTGGTTGGTTGCAAAATGTTTCCACAGATAACAGAACACTTCATACTCCTACTGCCTTCTCAAGCTCACGGCTTTGTGTGTGCATGTGTGTGTGTGTGTGTGAGGAAGATTAGTCCTGAGCTACCATCCATTGCCAATCCTCCTCTTTTTGCTGAGGAAGATTGGCCCTGGGCTAACATCTGTGCCCCATCTTCCTCCACTTTATATAGGATGCCGCCACAGCATGGCTTTGACAAGCGATTTGCCTGTCTGCGCCTGGGATCCAAAACTGTGAACCTCCTGCCACTGAAGTGGAGCTCGCGAACTTAACCACTAAACCACCGGGCCGGCCCCAAGCTCACAGGCTTTTGATATGATCATCTTTTTTTAATTAAAAAAGGAAGGAAAATTCATTCTAATCTAGCTTTTTTTCCCTCTCTTTCTGATTCATAGTCTCCTTGGAGCAAATATATTATGATATATGATCAAGGGTTAGCCCGTCAGTTCCTGACTTATATAATACAATCCTAAGAAAGCAAAACATTTTGTATGCAATCCTCCTTGGATCTAGAGATCATAAAAAGAGCCAAAATAAACAAACAAACCCTGTAGTACATGGAGAAAAAAGGGATGAGATTCATTCATTACACCAAGTGACTCCCATGCGACACTGATTTCACAGTAAAATGAGTAAAATTCAAATCTTTGATTTTGAGAATTAGTTCTGCAGAAGAGGAAATATTGGTTTCCATAAAATCCATACTTTCACAACTCACAAGGTTCCTTCATGTTTATAAAAGGATTCAACATTTTAGTGCTTTTTGTATTTGATAATGCATCCTTTGCTCAGGAATCGGCTTACCACATGATCAGCACTCAGTGTTGTTAAACAAATATTTTCAAGTACACAGTAAACATTATTGGTGTGTTCTAATCAGGAAATGATACCTTCCAGAAATAACAAAGAAATATTATATGCATATCCATTCATATGTTAAAAACTTCTATATGAAAGTGATATCTTAGACTTTCCTAAAACAATGCTTAAAAATATCTAATGAACATGCCGTGTCAACCGCATGCTTTTCCAAGGCATAAAGAGGCACTTTCTGCTTCTCTGCCTTCTCCTAGGACACCTGGTTTCCATGGATTTCCATCTCTGCCTGGCAAGTTCCCAACTGATCCTCAAAACTTACTTAAAAGACTTCCTCCTTGGAAAGCTTTACTTCTCCAGGCAAAATTAAACACTCCCTTCTCTTTTTCACAGTGCATTGCTATCCCTCCAGTACAGTAGTTGTGCACCACTGAAATTGTTTGTTTATGCAGCTCAGCCTCCTCCCTCTAGACCAAATTAGAATTGCTGAAGACCAAGGCCTGTCTCTAGCTTTCTATAAAGATAATCTTATTGGATGGCCTCATAGCTGTGGTCGTGGGGGACAGCAACAGCAATGACATTAATAATTTCTGCAATGACCCTCCACATGTATTGCTTCCTAATAGGTGGCAGAAAACATGCTAAGTATTTATCCACATATAATCCTCAAAAATATTTTCCTCTGTAAGATAATCACTATCTTCTTACCCAATGCACAAAGGAGAAAACCGAGCATGAAGAATCACAGAGCTCAGAATCAATCCATATCTGGATGAGCACAAACTCTCAACCATAGCACCATGCTGCCTTATAGGTTTTTTTAGTATATGTATTGAATGAATGATAATAGAAAGAACTTGTCGTATTGATTGATTTGACTCAAACTTTGAGGATTTACTAGAATATCATTTCCTCTGTCAAGTCTCCCTTTCCTATCAGACACTTTTCCTATTACAGAAGATCCTAATTGCACTTTCTTTGACATTGTTCATAAAATGGTATAACACTGAGAACATAGCATTACAGTTATTGCCTCGTATTGTAAGGCTCTGTAGAGGTGGGGCAGAGATTTTCTTCTCCTCTGGAACACAAGTGATCACCATCTTAATAGATATTTGCTGAAATAATTGGAAAAAAAAGTAAGTTCCTTAAATATTCAATCAATAAAGTGCATAAAAATGTGGCTTTTGTTGTCACTGTTGGTCTCATTCATCTTCTAAGCCAGTGGCTGGGCATTAGAGCTGTCCAGAGAGGGTTTGAAAGTACAACTTCCTCATCTCCATTTGCAGACATTCTGATTGCATGGGTGGGGCCCTGAAATGCCTATTAAAATACTTCCCTTGAAACTTAAGTGGGAAATTGGTTTCTGTGACTGCTTGGATTATTTCCATTGCTCTTAGATACTTTCTTTAATCACATACATTCTCTTTAACCCTAAAAGCAGGTGTAGGGGAGAAGCCCCTGAGAGTCAACCCTACTCATACTGAAACTAAATAATTTCTTTTTCATAGATTGAAATTTTCTGGTTTTGTCTTGACTTTTGGTACCAGCGTCCTGCCCAGCAGCAGGTACATATGGACATTTAATATGTATTCAATGATATGCTGAGGATGATTTAGTGTACTGGGCAGGAAATGTAATGAATAATAGCTCAAAGTTTTGAGATGATAACTCCAACCTTGGCTGCCATCCACCTAAGTAACTTTGATAATCTGTCAGAATTTGTCACACTATTCAAAAATATAAAAGCAGTTGTGTTGTTTCCTTTTCTAATGTGGTCTGTTTTCTCCACATACTTATTGTATTAGTTTACTGTTTCTGCATAACAAATTAACACAACTTAGAAACTTAAAACAGTCTGAGTTTATGATGTCAGAGTTTCCTGGGTCAAGAGTCTGGGCATGACTTGGTCTCACAGGGGGAATCAAGTTGTCAGGCTGTGCATCTCATTTGGGAATCAGGGTGCACCTTCTAGGAAGGTCAGTCAGGTGGTTGGCACAATGCAATCCCTTGTGGTGCTAGGACCAAGGTCCCTGTATACTCACTAGTTGTCTGTTGAAGAACTCTCTCAGCTCTTTGAGGTCACACACAGATGCTTCCTATGACCCTCTTCTGTCATTCACACCAGGGATTTGCTGTGTCCCAGACAAGTGTGAGCACATCAAGTTGATTTCCCATCCCCATCCAGTCTGAAGTCTATATTGTGTAACTTAATCATGGGAGTGACCATCCCATCACCATTTGCCATCTGAATGAAGGGAACTGATATTCAGACAGTTCATATTCGGAGGTTGTTCCCACACTCAATGAGAGGGACTATGCAGTGCTTGCATGCCCTCCCTGAGGAATCATGGAGGCTGTCATAGAATTCTCCTTACCACAGTCTCATAGGGAGCTGTTCTCAAAGCTCAAATTCTATCTTTTAGAGCTATTCCCTATTGACGGTCACAAGCTTGAATTTTACATTCCCAAATTTTCTTCACTTTATAACTTTAAAGGAAAAAATACAATATTAGATTTCTTCCATGCCTTGGTTGTTGTTTCCATTTAGAGATTCTAACAATAGGCCTTATAGAGAGGCTTGGAGATGTGGCATTCTAAATTAGAGACCAATTGTCACCAACTAGGTGCCTGGAGAAACTCAAAGGTGGGTTTGGAAGCAATTAACTTTTTCCAAGTTGTTTCTTTTCCTTTTGTGTGTTAAGGAGATGTAACCACCAACCATCCTGAAACTGACCAAGCCTTACAACAAGTGCTATGCCCATGACCTTTGCGTATTTTTAATGCAAAGATCTCTCCAGGAGGAGCTTAGGCCTCATTATGTGGAGGCATGTTCTCCAGCTGAGCCAGTGTAGGTGAATACCAGCCTCTCCCTTTTGAATATTCATTTCCCAACCAAAATAATGTTCCTGCGTCCCTTTGTTCAGGAATGCCATGACTTTGGAAATGATTCATCATGGCCTCCTATTTGCTGCAAATACACTTTACTTTGTGATACAACTCCCACTGGTGTAGAGTCCTATTTAACTCAGCAGGAGGCAAGCTCACTTGATTTGGTAACACAACGACCTTGAACCAACCCGGAATGGGTTTTTATTTTACATACAAGAGAACAAAAGGAGAGTGGCTATTTTAAGTTTTTCTGTAAGCCCACTTGCCAACATGAGAAGATATTAATACTCAGGGTTATAAAGTCCATAAACAGTTTTGATTTCTTTTTCTTGCAAAGAGTGTGCATACATTAAGGGTTTAATGTGATTATTCTCCATCATTATTATATTTTAATAACCCCTAGGGATTTTCTCACCTTCAGCATTTGGTTCTCAGATTTTTTTTTCAACAACTTGTTCTGCTATCACTCTTCTGTCTTCTATGATGACGATGGTTCGGATGAAAATTAGATCAGCTGTATGGCCTACAGGACACCAGGGGCAGCCTGTGTGCATTAGATTCCCAGCTCTGACACTTAGAAATCTCTCTGTGCTTTATTTGTGTGAAAATAATAGAACCTCTCTTTTTAGGTCATTGTAAAAGTTAAATGAGTCAATACTTATGAAGTATTTGGGACGGTGTCTTACACATTATAAGCATCATATGTTTACAGATGTTGTGAGCTTACATTCATGCTCTCTTCACTTTTATCTCAATTTTACTCTCGCCCACTGCTAGACTGACCAAGCCTTATATCCTCTATTACTGAGAAAGGACTTTAGAATTCTCGAATGTGAGATTTTTCCTCTATAAACCCAGTCTCATTTTGCTCTGTACTCCTAGTGTTTTGAATATATTGAGCTAACTCTTTATCATCCTTTATTATCAACTCTATATCTTAGAGGTTTCTTAGTTATTCCTCAGAAGTAAATTTCATTGTATTCTCTATCCAACCCTCCATCTCTGAACTTAAGCTTTTCACATTTTTATATTACCAACTCTAACAATTCAAATTTTGTGGTTTTCCAAAGAATATTTTACAATATCGAATTTTTCTATGATAAAAAAACAACAAAACTCTAGGCAATATGTAACAGCAAAGAGGAAGAAACAGCCTATTCTTAATGACATCAACTGTTTACTTTTAGTTCGCATATCTAAACGCAACCCTTACAGATTTACATTTACAGAAATATAATCACATGATTTGTGTTTCTGTGAAGGCTGCTAATTCACTTAATTTTATGTTACTGTACTTCTCTGTGAGATATAAATATATATTATCATTTTAATTGCTATACCATAATTTACTTAATAATCCTCTGTTATTGAGTTGTTTACAATTTCTAACACACACATACACATTCACAAATCCATGTTGAGCATACATGAACACACATTTTATATATGCTATATCTTAGATTCCTCTTCATCTTAGATTATTTCCTGAAAATCAATATGTAGAAGTGAGATGATTAAAGTACATTAAGATTTTCTATATGCTGTTGCATTTTTACTAAAATATTATACCAGTTCACGATCTGATGACAGTATAGAGGAGAGGCTGTGTCACCTCTTCCATGCCAATGCTGAAAACTGTCATTTGAATTAAGCTGTAGTATTCTTCCTTTTCCAATAGGCCTTGTACTTTATCACCTACCTGTCATCTGGCTACACTTACTAAAATCTGACAAGATGCTAAAAAGACCTGCAACTGACAGCACACGAGGCAGTGACAGACTGAAGGCACCTAGTCTGTTATAAAGTTTCACGTTTACTTTAAATTAAGGTGATACCAAATGGAGCAAAAAGACCTGAAATAACACCATCATCATATGTGAAGGAAAAGAAAAAGTCAAATGTGGCAGAAGATTATATTATTTATTTCAATATATTTCTTAAAATATTTTATCTAGAAGACATGAAAACATGTATAACACCATAAATGTTATGTGCTTTTATTAACTTTTGCATCCGAATTTCCATGGGAAATTTTGTCTCATTTTTTTTCACATCTCACTCAAAAATTTGTGAGCACTTTTTTGTCATTTTAAGCCTCCTTCTGGGATAGTGGTTTAAATAATATTTTCAAAAATATGATAAGTTAATATAATTTTCTATGAGGAGACTGTAAATTTCTAAGTGTCTGCTTCTTTTTTGCTTTTATGCAGATTCTTTTACGTTTGCCTCAAAAAAAGAGATTCTTGAAGTGATGTCAGCAAAATGGCAGACCAGGGCTTCTCTGAGCTTTTGTTCTTCTACAGAAACATTTAGAAAACAAGCAGATCACCTTTGTCAGAGCTCTGGAAACAGTCAAAAGTTTACAACAAACAAACAAAAGCCCAATCAAAACAAACAAACAAAAAACCTTCAAAATAATAGGAAAGATTTGTGCCATTTTTACTTTCCCTAGACCCAACCCCTCCCCGGAACAGTGGCAACCCATTTCCCTGTTCCCTCCCTTAAACCTGAAGGAGCAGAGCAGACTTACTTGCAAATTGTAGTGTGTGTCTGCTCTAACCTGTCTGAAGGATACCTGAAGGAAGGATGCAAACTGTTTGTCTTTGTTTCAACCAACATAGAACTCAGGTAGAAAAAGCAGCAGCTTGTTTAAGCATAAAAAGCTCATAAGAGACTTTAAATCAAATGAGGTTACAAGAGACAAAGACGGACATTATATAATAATAAAATATTCAATACATCAGGAAGACATAATAATTATAAACCTTTAGATACCTAACAACAGACACTCACATTATATAGAGCAAAACCTGACAGAATTAAAAGGAGAGAGAGTTTTAAAATAATAGTTGGAAACTTTAATTCCCCACTTTCTATCATGAATAGACCAACCAGACCAGAAGATAAGTAATGAAATAGAGGACTCTATCAACACAAGATGCCAACTAGTTCTAATGCCCAAAAGCAGAACTCTCTCCCCATCAAAAGCAAAGCACACATTCTTCTCAAATGCACAGAGAACGTTCTCCAGGATAGTCCATATATTAGGCTACAAAACAAGTTTTCGTAAATCTAAAAAGGTTGAAATAATACAAAGTATCTTTTCTGATCATGATGGAATGAGACTAGACATTAATAGCAGAAAGAAATCTGGGAAATTCACAAACGCATGGAAATTAACACTTTCTTCAACAACCAATGGCTCAAAGAAGAAATCACAAAGGAAATTAGAAAATAACCTGAGACAAATGAAAACATGAATGCAACACATCCCTTCTGGGATTCAGTGAGACAGAGATGGACGGGGGAGAAGTCTGTGTGAAGACGGAGGTAGAGATTGGAGTTAGACTGCAGTAAGACAAGGAACACCTGCAGCTACTGGAAGCTGGAAGAGGTGAGGGAGTTTCCTCTCCTAGAGCCTTCAGAGGGAGGGTAGCCCTGCAACATCTTCATGTCAGACTCCTGGCCTCCAGACCGGTGAGAAAATACATTTCCGTTGCTTTAAGCCCCCCAGTTTGTGGTAATTTGTCCTTTCAGATTCCACATTAAACCCTCTGAATGACAAGTGGATGGCTTCTGTCAAACGACCAGTGACATTTCTTTGATTCCTCTACCTACTACAACATATCTTCCTTTTTATTCTTCACTCTATCGAAACTGTCGATTTATGCCCTAATGGCTAATGGTCCAAGCATAAGCTCTGTTTCTGGAAGTTTCAACATCATTCATCAAGCCTTTGGCAAAAGAGTTAAAAGTGAGAATATATTCTGTCTTAATTCTATTATGTCTCTGAAGTTCCGCTCATCAAAATGTGTAGGAAGTAATAAAGTGGTTATAGGTTTAATTCTATTATCTTACATGATAAATTCATTGAAATAAAACAATATCAACAATAATGCTGCCTATTCAATCGAGTCCATAACAATTAGATCTACAAGTCTCTTAAAACAGCTTTATTATAACGTTGAATAGGTCGGCCTTTCCATGTCTCAGGGTGGATTTAGAATTTAGTAAAAGATATATAAGTATTGCCATAACCAAATCCTATTCCTATCCATGCAATAAGAAATTTTCCCATGAGGAAGAATAACAGGCCAGGTGTCACCTACCACAAGTTGGTACTGTACTAAAAGGATATATGTCACATGTTCTTCCCCAGGTTCAAACTCTGGATTACCACTGGCCATTCGTTCCAACAAAATGAACAAAGAGCACAGGACACACGCCGTGTCTTGGTCAATGTTCTGCCATGGAGAACAGATTTCACTCCAGCTAGTTTAAACAGAAGGAGATTAATTACAAAATATAAATGGCATCCAGAAGTTTTGGGAATGGTAAAGGGACAGATGCTGGGCTAAGTTTCCAGACACAACTCCAAAAGTCCTCTCACAGGTATGCATTGCCAGGTGAGCTTCTGCTCTGCCCCTGGTGATGAGAAAGCCTTCACCACAGCTTCCAGCTCCAGAACCACATGGCGTCTCTTGCGGTTTATATCATCACATAATTCAGTTCTGAATGCAGGATCCAAATACCATATACAGGGTCTGGGAACTGTGATCCATAAGTGTTTATTGTTTAATCCACTCATACTATGGTATTTTTATTATAGCAGCCCAAACTGACTAAGAAACATGCAATTGTGCCATCTGCAAATAAGTTCAGTTTTATTTCTTCCTTTCCAATCTGTATGCCTGTTATTTCCTTTTCTTGCCTTACCCTGGCTAAAACTTCCAGCACTATAAGGAACAAGAGTGGTGAGAGTGAACATCCTTGCCTTATTCCATCGTAGGAAATTCATATTTCTTTTCAAAATATAAAATTAAGTATGATGTTTGCTGTATGTTTCTCTGGATGCTCTATATCAAGTTGGGAAAGTTGCCCTCTCTTCCTACCTTTCTGAGAATGTTTATCATGAATGGGTGTTGAATTTTGTCAAAGACTATTTCCACATTGATTATATGATCATGTGATTTTTTTCGTCATTAGCCTGTGGATATAGTGGATTATACTGATTGATTTTTGAATATTAACCCAGTCTTGAATCCCTAGAATAAACTCTATTTTACCATGGTATTTAATTCATTTTATATAATAGTAATTTCTATTAGCTAACACTACATTAATGATTTTTATAAATAGATTCACAATAGATTTTGCAATAGATTTTGGTCTGTAGTTGTTTTTGTGTTTTTAGCTTTGTTTTTTTGGTATTGTATTTGTTTGGTTTTGTTATTAGCATAAGATTAGCTTCATAAAGTGATTTGTGAATTATCCACTCTTCTAATTTCTGAAAGAAATTATGTGGGATTGGAGTCAATTATTCTTTAAAGTTCTGGTAGCATTTTTTACTGAAACCATCTGGAGTCTGAATTTCTTTCTTGAGATTTTTTTTTAAGTTAGGAATTCAACTTCCTTAATAGATGTAATAGAACTATTCAAATGATTCATTTTGTATTGAGAGGGTTGTGGTAATTTGAGCATTTTTTTTGAGAAACTGGTTCATTTTATTCATGTTTTCAAATTGACAGGTGCAGAATTGTTTATATTATTCCCTTATTTTCCTATTGATGCCTACAGGATCTGCTTCATTCCCGATATTGGTAATTTTTATCTTCTCTACTTTTCTTTGTCAGTTTTGCTAATTTTATTGATTTTTCCAAAGAAACAGCTTTGTTTCATTCATTTTCTGGATGATTTTCTTTTTTCAATTTCATTGACTTCTGCTTGTCTTTATTTCTTCCTCTGCATTTGCTTTAATTTGTTCTTTTTTATGTTATCGAGGTGGGAGCTTAGATTAATGATCTGAAACTTGTCCTTTTCTCTAATGTATGCATTTAGTGCTATAAATTTCTCTCTATATACTGCTTTAGCACAATTCTTGATACATTTTATTTTCATTCTCATTCAGTTCAATGTATTTTTTCTTATTTTCCTTGAGGCTTTCTCCATCCTTGGATTAATTTGGAGTGTGTTGTTTAGTTTCCGAATGTTTGGAAATTTTCCTGTTATCTTACTGTTATTAATTTCTAGTTTTATTCCATTGTAGTCAGAGAACATACTCTGCATGGTTTTAATTCTTTTAAATTTGTTCAGCCACATTCTATGACCTACAATATGATATATCTTGGTGTCTATTCCGTGGACATTTTAAAGTAATATGCTGCTCTTGTGTGACATGTTCTGTAATGTCTACTAGATCCTTTGATTGATGATGCTGAGTTCTTCTATATCTTGATCATTTTCTGTCTAGTTCCACCCATTGTTTATAAAGGATATTCAATTCTTCAAGTACAATAATGGATTTATCCATTTCTTCTTTCAATGTTATCAATTTTCGCTTTACATATTTGCTAGCTTTGTTGTTTGATGCATACATATTTTTGGATTGCTATATCTTCTTGGTGAGTTGATTCTTTTATCTTTATACAATGTTTCTCTATATCTGGGAATTTTCTTTGTTCTGAAGTCTGCTCTGTTTGTTATTAATATTGCAATTTCTGGTTTATTTTTATCAATGTTTTTTCAATCCTTTTACTTTCAACCTGCCAATATTACAATATTTGAAGTAAATTTCTTCTGGACAGTTGGATCATGTTTTTTAATCCACTCTAGCATCCATGTCTTTTAATTGATGCATTTAGACCACCTACATTCAAGGTAATTATTGGTATATTAGGGCTTATATCAGCCATTTTATTTGTTGTTTTATATTAGCTCTATTTCCCTTTTCCTGCTTTCCTGTGGGTTGTTTGGATATATTTTAGAATTCCATTTTGATTTATCTGTAGTGTTTTTATGTGCATCTCTTTGCATAGCTTTTTAAGTCATTGCTCTGGGTATTACCTTATAAATATATAACTTTTTACTATCTACTGGCATCATTTTACCAGTTTGAGTGAAATATAAAAAACTTACCTCCTCTCAGGTCCTTTTATGCTTTCACATTTATAGTATAACTTAGTATTTCTTCTGTATATATTTAGCGTTACAACTTTTGCTTCAACCAACAAATATAGTTCAGAAACCTCAAAAGGAGAAGGAACCTATTGTGTTTACCCATAGTTTTGCTTAGTGTGTTCTCCCTGTTTTGTTTTGTTTTGTTTTCCTTCCTGATGTCCTAAAGTTTCTTCTTTTATTGTTTCCTTTCTCTTGAGAAAAGTTTCATTAGCTATTCTCTTAGGATAGGTTTTCTGGTGTCAAATCTCTTAGTATTCTTTATCTGAGAATCTCTTGATTTCCCCCCAATTCCTGAGGGATATTTTCATTGGAAATAGGATTCTGGGTTGACAGTTCTTTTATTTCACTACTTGAAAATATTTGTTTCACTTCCCTACAGCCTCCTAGATTTCTGATGAGAAATATATTTTCATTTTTATCTCACTGCTTTCAAGGTTTTTTTCTTGAATCAAACAAGAAAATACAAATTTTATGCAAAGAAAGAGAAAATTCCAGAAAGAAGAAGATACAAGATGGAATCAAGTGGAAATTTTCAAACTGAAAATATAGTAACTGAAATTAAAAAACTCAGTGGTTGAACTCAACAGCATAATGGAGGGGATAGCAAAATGAATTAGAGAACTAGAGATAGAAAACTGGAAATTACCCAATATGATCAACTGAGAGAAAATAAACTGGAAAAAAATTAGCAGAGCCTCAGAGACCATAGAGACTATAATAGAGATTAACAGCGGGGTCAGAAACATCCAGGAAGGAGAAGAGAAAAAGTGTGGGAATGAAAAAAATATTCAAGCAAATTATGACGGAAGCCTTCCAAATTTGGCAAATGACAGAAACCTACAGACGAAAGAAGCTGAGCAAATTCTAAGTAAGATAAACCTAAAGAAATTTGCACCATAGAAAACTTTTGAAAACTAAAGAGAACTATTTTTATTTTTTTAAATTTAATTTGCATGTCATTTTCTCTAGGAATGACCCAAAGTCATTGCCTCCTTCACAGAACAAGAGATTAGATATTATCCCTCTAAGCTTCTTTATGACCCTTATAACTTTAACCATTCCTTGATATGACCCTTGCATCAATCAGAAAGGACTAAAGTTCTAAAAAACAAACTATCTAATTGATATTTGCTTAAGCAATAATGACATTTTTTCTCATGCATAAAAATATAGAGTTAACAAGGTTCAGTGTTGATGCAAATCTCAGTTGTTGCAGAGATATTGGTCAGCATTTTGGTGATTATCTTGGCTGTTACCCTAGTTGCAAGATGACTGCTGGAGTTGTGGTTCCTATATCTTTAGATTATCATCTCAGACTTGCAGAAAAGAATGAATAGAAAAAGTGGAATTTTCTTTTATCGGCAAGAAAAACACTTCCCAAAACAGCCTTTCATGAGATTTTTACCAATAATTCAATAAGCTTCCAGGCAAGTTGTCAAACAAGTATTTTTTTTTTCCTAGCTTTGTTGTGAGAGGTGACAAAAGAGACATGTTTGAGAACAGTTTTGGATAGCCAGCCAAGTGTCAGACACAAGCCTAATGATGATACACTTATATTTTTATTTAGCAATGTCTCTTTCTTCATCAAACTTTTGAAGATATATATTAAGTACTTAGAATGTAGTTCTTGAATAAATTTATAATGGGTTTATGAATAATAAAATATTTCTATCATGTGTGGAATGATTATGGGCCAGACAACGTTCAACCTAAAGGATTAAACACAATATTTCACTTATCCTTGAAAGGTATGAATTACCATTTTCATTTTTGTCAGATATTCCGTTTTTGTAACTGCAGATGAATGAAGTTCATTAACTTATCCAAAGTCAAAGAGTACATTAAAGGAGAAGTCATTCTTTGAACCCAGATATATGTTTTCAAAGGCGCTTTTATTCTATATCATTCATTTTCCCCCAGAGCCTAGCACAGCACCTGCAGCATAGTAAGCCTTGATAAAATTAATGAATAAGTGGTAATGGGGTGAAAATCAGGCATGGATTTGAATGAAAGTCAAAGGACAGAATGAATACAGAACATTTATTTTTGCTTGTTTTTATTTTGTCATCCTGTTTACTATTCACTTCCTGCCATCACAATCCTATTTTATTTATTCTAAAATAATTTTATCATGTGGCTCAGCCAATTGAAAAAGGTGCTTACATTTCTTATCTCTCCCTAGTCCATATAGTTAATGAGTGCAAGAGTAATTGAGACAGTATTTTTGGTTGATGGATTTTCAACTAGAGACAAAGAGGATCATATTGTTAGAGGTTTTTGAGCTTCAATCCAATCATAACTTCTTTCTCAACTACTTTCCTATTAAGCCTGAGTGGTTTTAGTTTCAAATTTGGATGATACAGTCAACTGGCTCTGGTTTTAAAGCACTCAACCTAATAGCATACCTTCAGGAGGGGAACGGGATACTCTCTTTCATACATTGGTATTTTAGAAACAGTCAGTATATTTTAAATTAACAAAAATTATAAATAATTTAATATTTAATCTAAATTTGCTTACATTAGAGGCTGTGCATTTACAGCATGGCCATCCTGACTAGGGAAATCACAAAACCTCATTTAATATCCATCTTCAATCAAAATTATTTAAGCAACACTTTTCTTCCACTTACTCTGAAATAAACATCTAACTGAACTGAAAAACATAATTTTCTCTCCATTGTGACCAGTGATCCTCATGATAATTTCATCTTACATGTGCGTGACACTTTCTAAGAAGGATTCTGAAGTGTTATTCAGGATCGTATCTCCAAGTATAACATTTTAATCACATTTTTTGGAAGCCCAAACACCTCTAAATTGACAAAGACAAAACAATTGTCTTTCCTCTCTAGTGCATCATTGAATGAGTAGCTCTGTTCTCCATTCTTTCTCTGTTATTTTTTAAAGAATTCATGTTAGCTATAATCAGCTGTGTTTAGCAGAAAAGCCCTTGTCGGAGCTCACTTCATGCAAAGTACAAATGTGTAATGTTTTCCACACGGCAAATGGCAACCAGCCCATAGCATCCCTATGGCTCCTGAGGCTGTGATTCATCACGCTCATTCCTCAGAGCGTCCTTATTGTCCTGGGATGCGGCTATCACCTGATTGATGGAGAACTCCTGCTCTTGCTCCTTCTCCCCATCCCACTTTCTTCCCCTTCAGGGAAGTACTGCTTCTTACAAATCCCACAGCTCCATTAATTCTGCTCAGGATTCCATTGCCTTCCAGATGAATGCATCCATCTCAGAAAGAAGTTTCCTCCGTCCTCTTTAGATATTTTGCCCAGCTCCTCTTTTATTTCTTGTATTATTCTCTTTCCCTTTCATTTGTTCTATTAGTGAGTGAAACCAAAGCAGCACGAAACCTTGCTAATTGTTCACACGGCCCTGAGGATAAATTCTCATCATGTAAAAAGTAAATGAAATAAAATATTAAACTCTACAAAACTAACATTATCAATTTTTGACTTTATAAACCAAAATGTTCGAAAATAACTCCAGTGTAAGCAGGACCTACTTGAATTTAAACAGCAAATCACTGAATTCAACAAGAAAAATAAAACTCCATGCTTAAAAGAAGTGTAGTAAAATTTTAGTTTTAGGACTCCTTGAAATAAGCCCTGGAATGTTATTAGCATTTTACCAAGTAATAAGCATTTTGTAACAATATTGGATTTTAGCCAGTGAAATTAGGCATTTGTTAAAATCTTGACTATGCTACTTTGAGACTGTAAAATTTGGATGATTTGTTTGTTAGATTCTTAATCTTAAAAAAGATGAGTTTGTAAGAGATGATTTTCCTTGTCCTTTTAAACTGCTACATATTAAACCTTTTACAATTATAAAACTATAATCCACAACAAGAAGACTTTTTCATTGCAAAGATATATGTGTATGTGTATGTACGTGAATATATAAAATAAATACACATATATGTTTTTAATAATTTGGGAATCATTGTTATTCTGTCTAAATTCAGAAAACATTTAAGCTTGCATAAATGCACTTGAAAAGACCATTAAAATATACATTCCAATAAAAAAACAAAAGGATAAAATTATAGTTCATTCCATTATATTTTTGGCACATTGAAACATTCACCTTGAGTCTAAAAGGTTGAGATAAATAGCAAAGATTTTTCCTCCCGAGGTAGGTACTGGCTTATTCTCTTTAGTCTAGGTGGCTGTGACTGCTCATCAAAGTATTTATGCACCTCCCAGTTTGGATCCGCTCATTTTGACCATATGCAAATGATAGGTTTCGGATTGAAATGTAACAGTGTAAATAAGCAAATAATCTAATGGGAAGAAGAAAAAATTTATAAGCAAGCAAAATGTGCCTGATAGTAAGCTGCTAATTTATTCACAAAATCTTGCTTCATATGTTTGCATATTAAAGACCCTAAACACAGCTATTGGGAGGCATTCCTCCTTATTTCCATCAGACAATCTGCTTCTAATAATACACCTAGGATATGGCTGCTTATTGCTTGGTTTATTGACTACAGTTTGCATCTATATATGACTGACTCTGCTCTTGGACGCTACCTAGCTTTTTGAAAGGATGCTCAGAACACCCTAGGGAATAAGAGTCCATCCTTACAGGGATGTGGAGCTGTTGTGCACAGAAAATGTCAGTATAGTCTAAATTAGAGGGATCGTGTTTAATTTATATGCCTCATTTCTCAAATGGTAAGTATAATTTATATTTAAAAAATAGTTCTGGGATATTTTAAAGTAGATTACATCTTTTTTTTAAAAAACTTTTAAAACCTCCTCCTTTTTTTAAAAAACTTTTTTTTCTTAACTGAGAAACATTGATCTTTCCGTTGACAAACACAAGTTTAACATGAATCGGATGACAGGTACATCAGAATTCAATTTGGTTCAGATAAAAATCACTCTTGTGCAAAATATTTATTGCTTGAAATTAGTTTATAAACATATGTCCATTACTTAAAGAATAAATAAATGTTCATTTTCATATCTTAGTAGAGTGACAACCTATTAATGAAGTCATCTGTCTCCTTCAAAAATATGTGTGATTGAATCTAGAAGGGCCCTATTGACATGATTTGGAAACTGATCCTCAAATCATTGTTGCTTTGTCATCTGTTGTGATTAATAGGGCAATATGGCTCAGTTTAGATTTTTTTCAATGAAAATTCTGCCTTTGATTAATTTTCAAGAGTGAAGTACAGTGAAATTACTTGAAGTTCATCATTTAAAATTTCCAGGATGTAAAAGTAAGGAAGAAAACACTGCATTCAATGTTATATTTCTAATGTTTCAGTCCTAGATTTATCATTTGTTAGAGTCTTGTGCTAATCAATTAACTTTAGAAAATCAGTTTCACCATCTACTAAATAGAGGTAATTTTTATTAATTTAAAGATTAAATTATTATGTGGAAGTAACCAATCATGAGTAATACTACAAACATGATGTGTTAGATAGATTAAAATCTTCATTCATAAACATTTTACAACAGCATCAAGAGCTAACAGTTTTCCCAAGTGTAGTAGTAATAGAGGCCTAAAAGAACAGCACTGATATCCAGGCATGCTGTGTAAGATTTGATGCTATCTAGATTACTGACTGGTAAGATCAGAATTAATATGCCAGAAACCATTCAAAGGGATTCTGAAAATCTTCAAGAAACTCTTAATTATATCATTGCATTTATTAGTTATGGATTACTTATTGTATATTTTGGGTCCACTTTAATTATAGAAAAATATGAAGCATGAAGATTTGGACAAGAGAAATAGCTAGATAAATCAGAAATAATCCATACCAACAGCACCCAAGGGATAATGTAAATGTCACAAAACCAACATAACAAATATTAGATTTTTTGCCACCTTTTCTCTTTTTTTCCCCTGCACTAAAATGTCATGTAATTATTTAAATAGTTTAAAGTGTCCACAGATAAACCTGGAAACTTGCTCAGAGTCAAAAGAAAAACACACAATTAGGAAGTCTATCAATATTAGGTTGCTTTTTAAATTTTCAATCTGTTTTCAACGGGTTTTCTCACTGTATTCTCACAATAACACTGAGACAGATGGGACATGATTTTAAGAGACATGTTTTCAGTTGAGCAAAATGGACCCAGGATCATGCAAGTCAAGGTAGAAATGGACACCGTCCACCTGACTCCAGGTGTGGTGTTCTGTAAAAACGTTGAAAAAGATGGACTTCTAGTTAGTCTACACTTAGTGTACTTTTTTTATTCTACCATTGCCAATTCTTGCCTTTGCATTTATAAATTATTCGGTACAAATGGGTACATGCCAAACTGTTTTGTATTGATTTCCTCAGCAATATTATTTCCTCTTACCAGGTCTCTATTCCTTCACTTTGAGCATTTATCACAAGTTGTAATGCCATCTTCCAAAGGCCAAGTGGCTACTCTGGGAAGGAGCGGTTATCAATATTTCAGAATCATAATTAGTTCATAGAGAAGAGAGCCCACGAAGGGATTGTTTACCTACTTATCTCTTTAGATATCAATAGATTAATACAAGGTTTGGAGTTAGATGTTCAAAATTCTTTTTTGGAATTAGATGACCATGACTTTAACACACAAAGGAAGAAATGAAGCTTTCAGGGGTGCAGATGGGGTTTCTTAGTGCTTCTCGTGTGTTTTATTGTCCTCAGTTGCTGAATCTCTCATTCTTTCACTCATCATGCACTGTTTTATTTAAGGAGCAACTGTTTACTTGGATCTTAGGTGATTTGGGAATCTTTTATTTTCCATTTGTGCGAGCTGTTCCTCTCTTTAACATTTATATCTCATTGACTTTTAAATGAATAATTTCATAAGTTTAGTGATTCTTAATTTATGGACATACCTCCTCTGTTATGTCTTGATATTTGGTGCAAGGTTTGCTTTGGGGAAAACCCAGAATTTCTCTGAGACTCACTTCCTTAATTTTTAACTAAATTTCTGTTTTGAGACGATTGTAGATTCACGGGCAGTTGTAAGAAATAATTCAGAGAGATCCCATGTGTCCTTTACCCAATTTCCCCACAAAGTTAACACCTTGCAAAACCACAGCACAATATAAAGCCAGGATACTGACATTATACAGGTGAGACAGAGAACATTTCCATCACCACAAGCATCCCTCCTGTTGCCTTTTATATCCATATCCATCTCCCTCTTACCCCCACCTCTTCTTGGAAACCCCTGGTAACTACTGGTCTCTTCTCCATTTCCATAATTTTGTTAGCTAGAATGTTATGCAAATAGAATCATACTGAATGTTAACTTTGGGCTTGGCTTTTTTATTCCTTAAGCTGAATTCTTTGGAGATCGATCCAGGTTTTCCTATCAGTAGTTCTTTTTTTTATTGCTGGGTACTATTCCATGATATCAAAGCACCACAGTGTATTTAAGCATCCACATGTTGAAAGACATCTTTTTTTTTTCCAGTTTTTGATTAGTATGAATAAAGCTGCTATAAATACTTGTCTGCAGGTCTTTGTGTGAACATGTCTTCATTTCTCTGGGAAAAAATGACTAGGAGTGTAACTGCTGGGTCATATGGTCATTGCATGTATAGTGTTTTAAGAAGCTGCCAAATCATGTTTTTAAATTACAGATTCAATTTTCTTAAGAGTTATAGGGCTATTCAGATTGTCCATTTTATCTTGTTGGTAGTTTGTGGTGTTTGAAGAATTGGTCTGTTTAGTGTAAGTGTTAAATTTATGAGCACAATGTTGTTTGTATGTTCTTTTTAACGGCTACAGAGTGTGTAGAGATGTCTCCTGTTTCATTCCTGGTATTGACTTTCTGAAGGTTTGTCAATTTTGTTGATTTTTATTGACATTTTTAGAATAATGAGGTTTTTTGTTTTATTTTATTTTCCTTTTTTTGATTTCATTGACATCTACTCTTCATTTTTTCATTATTCCTTCTACTTGTTTTGGTTTTATTTTAACCTCCTTTTTAATTTTTTTTAGTTTTTTTTTTTTTTTTTTAGTTTCCTGATGCAGGAACTTACTTTATTGATTTTATACATTCCCTCATTTCTAATGTGAGGATTTTATGCTATAGTTTTTATCCTCTACATTGTATTAACTGCATCCTGTATAATATGATATGACATATTTTAATTGATTTAGTTCTAGGTATTTTGTTTAATTTCCTTTCAGGCTTTCTGTTTGACCAATGATGTATTAGATGTGTCTTGTTTAATTTTCAAGGTTTTAGAGATTTTACCGCCATCTTTCTGTTATTGATGTCTAGTTTGGTTCCATTATCATTCGAAAACATAATCTGAATGATTTCAAGTTTTTAAATTTCTTTTGAGGTCAGTTTTTGTGTCTGAATATAGTCTATCTTATATCTGCCATTGTTGGGTGAGGAGTTCTATATATGTTAGTCCAGTTAAGCCAGCTGGTTGTGTTGTTCAGTTGTTCTACGTCCTTGCTGATTTTGTATGGATTGCTAAGATTAATGTATTGACTCCTCAAATCTAATTGCAGATTTTCCTATTCTTCTGTTAGCTTTATCAGTTTCTGTATCATGTCTTTTCAAGCTCTTTCATTGGGTAAGTACAGATTTAGTATCTTTATGTCTTCCAGTGGATTCATCCCTCTGTCATCATTGTATCCAGTGATTTTCTTTTCTTTGAAGTCTACTTTATGTAATATTAACATAGCCACTTTTTTGATTAATGTTTGCACTGCATGTACTTTTTCATCCTTTTATGTTCAAACTACCAATGTTGTATTTAGAATTAATTTCTTATAAACACCAATATAGTTAGATATTTTATTTTTTTCACCTCCATTATTATTTATTCTTTAATTCTTTAATAATTCTATATAATTCTACAATTCTTTAATAAAATTGTGCATATATAGGGCCTGGGCCTTGCTTGCTCAGCAAGAGCTCATAAGCGCATGGCAGCCATGTGTCTTTCTGGCCCATTCTGGGCAGGACACCAACTTTCTGGGATTTGTAATGATCCAGGGCCTGGCCAGCCTGGATCTTACCTTATCTCACTCAAAGAACATCATGTCTTAAAGGAACACAAACCCCCTCCACGTGAACTACTGTGCTTTTGAGTATGTCACTTTATAGTTTCCTTAGGTTTGTTAGGTATCACAATATAACACATAACTTATCGTGGTCAACTGGTATCATTTTATCACGTCAAGTGAAGTGTCAAAGCCTTAGTTTTATCTAGGAGTAGAATAGTGCATGATATTTTCCTGTATTTTTACCCTATCTGGAAGTCCTACTGAAAACAGTGACAAATGAGAGGTGGGATAAGGGTGTGTTTTCTGCTGGTGTTTGGCTGGAATAGGGCGGGTAATGCCCCAAAGGCTTCCTTCTTTGACCAGGGGGAACGGGCTTTCTTTGGAGACTTTTTTCTCTGCCTCTTGGTGACTAAAGGCTGGAAGTTTCTGCAGCATCCTCTCTGGGATGTATGGGAGGAAATAAGAAAACCCAGAGACACACTGCCCCTCCATTCCTCAACTTCCCAAGTCCTTAGACTGCCTGCCTTCTTTCCCCTTCTCAGAAACTCTTTATGCTTCTTTATTCCATTGGTCCCAGGGTTATTAGTTGTAAGGGGCAGGGTTTGAGAGGAGTGAGACTTCTTGGCTTAACCAATCTTTTTTTTTTTAAGGAGAATTTTGGATTCTCGAGTGCCCTTCCAGGTCTGGAGGCCAAAGAGAGGGAAGAGATTAAGGTCTAAGTCAGCTAGTAGAGCACTGAACAGACATGGCATCTCTTTTAAGGGAAAGTGTTGCTTGTAGAAAGAAGTCATGACAATCTAGTGGGAATAATCATGTGACTAATTGGGCACTGGGCGGTAATGAAGATGTCAGAAAAACCTTGACTGTCAGAAAACTCTGCTGCTCAAAATTACTAGCTATATGGTTAGAAGTGAGAGTTTTACATTACACACACTTTTTAATTGGGAATGTGTACAAAAACTCTAAAAATACACTAAAACAGAACTCTAATGAATTAGATATTTCACTACCTTTACAAATCTGTTCATTCTTATTTCCAAATATGTATATTCACGTACCTCTATTCATTTGCAAAACCTTGTGCATAGAAAATGTTTCTCCTTTATTTTAATGTTAATATTGCTATTATTTGCTAATAAGCTTATTTTTATAATTATTAACTATATTAAGTGAAACTTTGCTATAATTTTATTTTTATTTTTTGTGGAGGGAGGAAGAAGGGGAGGGGATCTGCTTTTGGATATTTTGGTATTAAAGTTACTTTCATAAAATGATTTGTAGAATCTTCATCTTTGACCACTGTCTGGAAGTTTAAATAATAGAATGAGCAGTGAGACTCTAGTCCTTTATTAAATTTTTTTATTATTATTTACTTATTTATTTTTGTGAGGAAGACCAGCCCTGAGCTAACATCCATCGCCAATCCTCCTCTTTTTTGCTGAGGAAGACTGGCCCTGGGCTAACATCCGTGCCCATCTTCCTCCACTTCATATGGGACGCCGCCACGGCATGGCTGACAGGCAGTGCACCAGTGGGCGCCCGGGACCCGAACCTGTGAACCCCGGGCTGCCAAGCGCGAACTAAACTGCTGCGCCACCGGACGGCCCCAACTAGTCCTTATTTTAAAATGGTGACTCTTCAGTTCAATTTCTCCTATGAAATTTGGTCTATTTACACATTTTAATTCTTATTAAGTCAATCTGTTTATTTTTGCTTTGCTAGGACATTGTCTACTTTTTTTGGATTACTGCTTTTTTAAAAGTTGAATTTCTCCGTATCCATTATTATTTTGGATATTTTTTGGTTTTTTTCCTTTGTTCCTATATGAGGCTCATGAGTAGTTCATTTTACTCATCTCTTCAAAAATTATCTTTCATATTTATTTATTGTTTTCTATTATTTATTTAATTTTATAATTTTCAGTTTTTATCTTTATTAGTTCCTTTGTCCAACTTCTTTTGGTCTAAGTATTTTTAATTTAAGTACTTTAAATTAAATTAAGTACTTTTTAAATACATTAATTTAACGTAAATACTTTATAATTTCTTAAGATGAGTTCTAAGGTCCTTTATTATTTGTTTTTCTTCTGTTTTGTTAGTATCAACATTGGAAAGCTATACTTTTCACCTAAGTATGCTTTTGGTTGTGACTGATAAATTATATTTTGTTATATTTCCCTTCCTGAGATACTGGTTGCAGTTTTAAATGCTTTGAGGAAGTGACTGGAGGGTGTTTCTCCTGCTCAAGCAGTTTAGATCTATTTCTGACCCCACTAGATTACATACAGGGATAGTACCATGTAAAACTCTACAGTTTAAGATACTCTTTGTGGCCATGATTAAATAGTCTATGAAAAGCCAAAATATATTTTCCCTGTTTAGAGATGTGATGATCTTTCTATATAACTGATAAATCAAGTCTACTTTTAAGGCTTAGACAGTTTCACTCACTTTTGTCTTCTGCATCAGCGCTGCTCAAAGTATGATCTGTGAACCAGGGCCGGTGTGCACCCTGTTTGTTACCACTCTACTACAGTGAGGTAAGGACAGAAACGTAGAGTTAGCATTTAAAAATTTTTTTAGCAATTTGATAGAGTAATTTTATTTCTATTGTATCTAATATTAAAAATTATTTTAATTTTCTAACAAAATTTTTTGCTTTATTTATAAATTTTCAGTCCATAATTGGAGGATAAAAACACCTAGTTCCTCACCACAGGTAATTTGAGAAGCACTCTCATTGATGTCTCTGATTCTGAAAATGCTATATGAAAATAATTAATAACTGTATATATATATATATATATATATATATATATATATATATATCATACTTCCCTTTCCTTTTTAAAGAATAGAATTTGTTTCAAAACATATTTATTTCTATGAATGTTATATAACCACCAAAAATTTGCTCCTTAATTATTATGTGATCTTTCCCTTTTGTACTTTTAACCTTACATTTCACCTTATCTGAAAATAATGTTGTCTTTCCTGTTTTCTCTTGTCTGGTATTGATTTCTCCATCCCTCAATCTGTGACGTTAAAAAGAAAAACACTTACTTTCCATTTTAAAAATAGACTCATTGTCCATTAACTGAATTTTTAAAAAAATAGTGCAGAAATTTTGCTTATTCTAAACTGATCTGACAGTCTCTCTCTTAAAAGGGGAATTCAGCTCAATTATAGTGTAACAATTGCTACATTTAGTTTTATTCTGTTTTAATTTATGTTAATCATTTATTTTGTTTCTTTTTTTCTCATTTTCCTAATTTTACTTGCTCTATCAAGGTGCTATTCATTCACTTTTTTCTCTCTTTGTTTATCTGAAGAATCAACTGAACATTCCCATTCCTTTAATAGCTGTCTTCCCTTCACCACAATCAAGCAAAAATCTCTTTATCATTATATGAAAACACAATAGCAACTATTTTCCCACTAACATTCTCTCTGCTCTGTCTTACAACTTCTTCACCTCGGCTCTAACAAAGAAGGCCTTTAGATCACGTTGACATCCTGTCTCACCATGCTCACCCTCTCCATCTTAGATATAAATAATGTATTGCCTTTAGTATCACTTTCCCCATGATGTGCTGTTTTGAAATAGTTTAACTTTGATGAAGTTATTATGAACCATAGTTGGCATGTGTAATTGTTTGAGATCACATGTAATTGTTTGGAATTTCAAACAATTACTCATTTTTGGTCACTTTATTATTTGTTATCCATTTATTTAGTCAATAAACATACATAGCACTTAGTATGATATAGTAAATATTCTAAGAACTTTACAATTATTAAATGAATTAGTATCATTTTAAGGCTATGAGTGTGTAAGCAATATTATGTCCAATTAAAGATGAGGAAACTGAGGTATAGACCACACAATCAACACGCTTTAGGTCAATGCAGCTGGTGAATGGTGCAGCTAGAATTCAAACTCAGGACATCCAGCGGCAGGGTCGGGCTCTCAGTCACAAAGTCATACTGACTCTTATTCATATTTAAATATCTTTCAATTTGTGTCCATATTTTTGTGTGTATGTGTTATCACAGAAGGTTCACTGCATCCTAATAAATTCTTTCAATTATATCTTCTTTCTTAATCTCTACGTTTTGCTAACTTTACATTTGTTTAAAATTCTTCAAACAGCTTACCTAAGTATTATAGTCTCTGCATTCCTGCATTATCACAAAGAGCTTATTTAATCCTTAGAGGGGAACATCATGGTTTAGAAGAAAATTCCTGAATGGCAGTCTTCTTTATCTTAGTAGTCTCTAACTCTTTCTATGTTCTTCTACCTTGCAAGAAAGAGATGAAACAACCAATGATGGTCTCATCATTATTATTATCATTACTTGCAAGGGCTATCTTCAAGTTCAGATTTTTCTTCTCAAGGAAATTTTTTTTTATTATTACTTGTTTATTGGTGCTTTTCTTGATTATCTATATTTCAGGTGTTGATCTTCCTGGATATGTTCTTCAAGTATCTTTAAATCTTCCAACATATTTTATAACTTCTTGTATTTTATTCTTTGTTTTAAGCTCTTCCACTTGATGTTCTAGGCCACCATGTAATATCTCAAATATGGTGACATTTCCTCCAACTTATTTATCAACTGTGTTAATTCCAGGGAGTCTTCTTTGTGTGGTTCTTGAATATCCTTAATTTTCTTATAAGTTTTCTTGTTTTATTATTGTTCAGGGAAAAGTTTGAGTAGGAGCAGCCTCAGAGTGCAGTGTGGTTCTAAGAAAGTATAGGTGAGGACACTGGAGAGTCCTTGGGCCAATGGTGTTCGATGGAGGAATCCCACATCTCATAGGAAAGAGCCTGTATTAGTACCCAGCCATGTGCAAGCCTTGAGCAGCCAAGGGAAGCTGCGAAGCTGGGGCAAATGAGGAGGTGGCACACTGGCAGCCAGTGGTGTTCCCACAGCAGATCTGAGCAGCATTTGCAGAGTACCACTGGGCTAGGACGTGAAGACCGAGAAGATACAGGACCCAAGAGAGAGAATCAGTAGAGTGAGGTTCCCAAACAGGTGAGAGATGATGTGTAACAGGGCACAAGTAGGGGACTGGCTGGGGGCAAGATGAACAAGATTTTCTTGCTCTGGAATCGTTGTTTTGGAGAGGTGATGGTAGATCAGCATTACAACTAGGTACTTCCTGGGAGTAATTTACACTACTGCAGCATAAGGAGTGATTAATAACTGGCACGGATGCCAGGGACAATGTTTGATGCTTATAACAATAGTACCGTAAGTATACGGAAATTCACAGAAGGGAGTCACGTTAGCCAACTCCTAATTTTCTGTGATTGTAGATGTTACCATTTCATAGATTTAGCGATTTAAAATGTTTTTCAGTGACCTAAGATCATGGCCTTAAGCCAGTTGTTCACTGTGAATTTCTGCACTGACTCTTTCCGAGAGACGATAAAAAATGAATTATTTTATCATTGTTCTGAATGTTAAATTCTAAAAAAGTAACTCATGCAGAGAGGATTAACACAACTTTACTTATGATTCTTTCATATTGACGTCTACGTAAAAATTATATTCTGTGTGCATATAAGAGCAAATTGTAGGAAATTAAATTTAACATGGAAATCTGACTTTATCAATGTGTTCCATTTTTTCATAAAGAAGGGAAACATAAACTGATTTATTGGCATGGATGAGTGAAGAAATTCACCGTTAGCCTACATAAATAGTAATATAAACCATGAAACAAGGTACTGTAGAGGATGAATTAAAACACAAGAGGTGGAGTTTTGGGTTCAACAAACTGGCTTACTATGATCTTAGAAAAGAAATTTGACTTCCCTAAGTCTCAGTTTTTTCATATGTAAAACAGGAAAAATACCAAATCCTTTTCCATTTTTGTTTGCCTTTTATTTTTTTGGTTAATTAAATTAGGTAATTATCTCTGTTCAACTGAATCTTTAAAAAATGCCATATTTTCATTATTTACACAAATAATATCCGTAAGGATTTTGTTGTTGTTTAATAGATGGCAATAGAAATAAAAGACAAATAATGATTCTTCCCTTAAGCCTAAAACAAAATAAATTGCTTTAAAATATATAATCTTTATTGAGCACTTATTATTTTCCAGATATTATACTGGATTTCTTCAAATGAATTATATCAGTTAAGAGTCAATTATTTATTTCCTAGAAATAATTAGCTTTGTAATGGCTCTTCAATATTTAATACATTCATTATAGTCTCAAATATCATTTGCCTTTACAAAATCAGTTCCCCATTTAAAAAAAAAAGATGTTTCTCAAAATATGTTAGGAAAATCACATGTTATCTACAAGAATGTGGTTTTAGATGGCCCAGTTTCTTTAATATGGTAGACCTTTATTTAGAGAGGCATGTTCTCTTAGCTATTCTAAGAATCAAAGGATTTAGGGATGAATTTTTATACAGTAATGCACCAAGGATGTTGGATTTTATGGCGTTTTCTTTACAAGAAATGATCTGAAAGACTACATATTTTCCAATGATGTTTCAATTTTTCTTGCCTCCTGGAAGTGTAATATCATAACCAAACATCATAATAATCATGAGAGAGTTTCTTTTATATACATTCAGATCCACAAAGGTGCACTTCTAACTCCATCTAGTGACTTGATGCCATTTGCTTTACTCAGTGCTTATATTTTTAGGCAGATAAAATTTTTTTGACCACGAATTCAGTTTCTACTAGTAGATGAGTAGGACACTGATGATGCATAAATATAATTTGTTGATCATTTTTGGAAAAAACAAGCAAAAATTGGGTGATCCTTATATAACTTGTGTTGCCTTTCAAAAATCAGCATCTCAAAATTTCCTGATTAGAAAATATACTTAATTTGCAGAAGATTTTGTCATATTATGTATGAAAATCTTGCATATATTCTTAAGAGCAATGAAATTCTTCCATTTGATTTCATAAAATTCAGGCAGACTGAATATTTTTAAATATCATGTACTTTATGAATTTATACATATATATGAGACTATTTCATAACATGGAATGCAAGCAAATGAATACAAATGAAACAAAAACAATAAAGCCCAAACTGTATTTTTGAAGTTTACCAACAATAGTGATTAGGGTTAATTTTAGCTACTCAATTAGCATTGTCAATTTTATGAATTGTTGAATAAATTAAAGAAATCTGGAGTTCTTTCTATCATGTGTGTTAGTATGTGAGAAAGTCTGAAGCCAGGTTTACTTCATCTGCTTGGAGACTACTGAGAGAGAATTTACTGATTATTCTGACTCCAGAAACCATACTAATGGAAGATGAAGTGTTCTGGGTCTAAAGATTTTATAAACACAGAGTGGAAAGGTGCACATTTGGTCTTGAAAACCCAAAAGTTCAGGCTGTTCCTTATTAACCACTGGGGATGAGGACACCCTACTGTGATATTTGCAATTCAACAGGAAGCCTTGTACAAGGGTGTATATTGTCCTATTCATTATTTATTTAACAAAATCACCACGTTTTTCTTAAGTCAGATTTTCCTCTTACTCACTCTCAGTCAGGGAGGCATCCAGCCTGAATTTGATAAGATGAAAATGTCACCTATGATGAATTCTGCTAACCTGTGAGTTTGGTATAATGGAAACACACTTGGAAACATGCTACTTATGTTTGTAACTATAATCCGACATCCAGTATATGTACAGAATAAACGTCACACATTCAGTTTACCCTACAACACTGGAAACTAATGACAGTGATAGAGTGGAAACATCCTATCTGCTTAATAAGCTTACTGCTATTTTTAGAAGAATAAACACATTCAATAGAGTGTCAGACAGGTTGACACACTGTTTACATAATAAGTATAAACTTTAAACACAGAGATTATAGGAGATAATTTGATTTGCAAAACAAACGCAACACAGTATTATGTAACATAAGGTGCATTTTAAACCCACCATTTACAAAATCTCAGAGAGCAGTGGCTCTTTTATTCACATGATCCTCAGCATGGAACCTACATTTTTACTCTGGTCCTGCCGATATTATAGCATGGCCTTAGGTTGTGGTCCAAAGAGCATTCTAATGATCATTATATGACAAGATGAAAGATGAGAAAAGTCAATTTACGTGCCATAAAGACATAACTACTAGAAGTGGATTTCACCAGACCTCAATTGCCTCATAGGAACTTAAATAAGAACCCCAAACGGTTACGAGAGTGTGGGATTTACTGCAAGGGTGTCCAATACTCTACTTTTTGAAAACAGCAAAAATAAAATGAATCATAAAAAAAATGTACTTAAAGGGAATAATTGAAGACAACTCGAAAAAGCAAAATTCTTTTTGCTATTCTTATTTTAGACTATTTACTAATCTCCCCCAGTACAAGGCATACAGAACATACAGTACACTTTTACCCTCTAAAGCAGATATCCTTGGGTTTTGGACATCTCTAATTATACATTTGTGCATTTTCTGGATTGTTTTTTAGATATCTTCAATTTCTTAAGTAGCCCTCTAGCCTCTGGGATCAATGCTCAGTGTTAAAGAAGAAGGAGACTAATATTTACTAAGGATCTGTAACATGTCACCAACTTGGGAAATCTTGTCTGTAAGGAAGATATCTTCATTCTATTTTGAGGATACTGATTCTTGATGACCTGCCCAAGTTCTCACAGTTAGCCAATGATGGCACTAGACTTAACCTGCGTCTTCTAAGATCAAGTGCGATGCTCTATTTTTTAATACCTTCTCAGATATCGTATATAAATGTGTCATTTCCTCTTTCTATTCTTTTTTCTTTCTCTCCTATTTCTGTACATGGATGAAATCTGACCAAGTTCCATGCCCAGTCCATGGAATCTATACTCAATCTTTGCTTTTGGAATAGATTTGTACCCATGAATATGTGTGTGCTACATGAGTGTATATACCCATATGGGTATATATACAGCTTCACAGAGACATAGATATTATTGATTTATGTTACTGCAAAAAAATTTTTTTAAAGAAAGATGTGTATAAGTTATGGAAACTTGGAGCTTTAGACATTGGAAAAGCAGTAATGGATCAGATAAAATATGTAATATATCACGATACTTATAGAACTCAGACTTCTAAGTAGACATAAGCTCATATACACATGGTTCTGACTAGCACCAACCAGGAAAGTGTAAAAGCACTTTATTCCATTAGCACTTTACACTTTCAAAGTCCTTTTTAATCACTTTATTATTTATATCATATCAGGCCAAAGCACATTAAGAAATAGTAGTCTGGAAGCTTTAAAAGCCTATGCCTATATAAAAGAATGCTGTAGATGGTGTTTGTAGAAATTAAAAATTAACTCATTTAGCAGAATACACCTGACCCAATGGCAAAATTGACCATTGACAATGAACTACATACCTGCGTGGAATGCATGTACCCTCTCTAAGCCTCAGGAACTGTCTCCAGACACCGGTGTGTGATTTAGTAAATTCCATCTGCTGTGTGCCTAAAGAGACACAGAATGAGCAGCGATGCTTGGTGGGAAGAGGCTCTGATGACTTTCGCACACTTGCGTGGATGGAGTGAGCAATATATTAAAGTTTCCCCTTTGAAATGTGAATAAACAGAAACAGAAACAGAAAAACCATTGAGACTAGTGCAACTGCATAGTTCTGACCAAAATTTAGCTCTGAGTGAAATGATTTCAACCTTGTGGAATGTTGCACGAAATTTTCTGGAGTGTTTTTATTCCTGGAGACTAGTGATTTCTGAGAAGGTTCCATTCATTTTCAGTGTGATTTAGAACCATTTGTTTTTTTCTAAAATGTCTCATTGTCTCAAGTGGCTTCTCTGGGCAATGATTAAATGGTGTAAATTTTGAAAAAAACAACTCTATTTCCACTCACCTAAGTTCACAGGTATATTTGTCTCTATTCCCACTCCAATGAGAAACTGAACCAGTAAAATACTTTTCAAATAGGATCAGGGAATGTCTGTATTTGGATAGGAACAGAATGCCTCAGGAAGCTCAAAGTTATGTAAAAAATTTCAAGGTCAACAACTTGTGAATATTTATTATATTGTTTTCATAATTCAGTGCCTGATGGTTAACTTTATGTCAACTTGGCTAGGCCATGGTGACCAATGTTTTTGTCAAACAATAGTCTAGATGTTGCTGTGAAGATATTTTTTAGATATGATGAACATTTAAATCAGCAGACCTTGAGTAAAGCAGATTATGCTGCATAATGTGGGTGGGTCTTACACAATCAATTGAAGGCCTTAGGAGAAAAGGCTGAGGTGCCCTGAGGAAGCAGGAATTAGACTGCCTTTGGACTCAACACTGAAACATCAACTCCTGCTGGAATTTTCCTTACCTCACAGATTTCAGACCTCCCAGCCCCCATGATCACATGAGCCAATTTCTTAACATAGTCTCTCTCTCTCCCTCTCCCTCCCACCAGTTCTTTGTCTGGAGAACCTGACTAATACAAGTGGTATATGAATATTGAAATAAAAATCACATGCTTATATTCATGGAGATGTCTTCATTCCCTGATATTCAAGCCACTTAAATTCATACAAACATCTCAGTCCTTCCAGAGAGTACAGGATTTATCTTTTTAACTAACTTCTCAACTTCAGGTCCAAAGTGAAACAAAGAATTCAACAATAGAGAATAAACTGTATCCAAGTCCAAACTTCAAAAGGTACATGTATATTTCTCAAAATTGGGGAAAATTCTTCCAAATATAATGCAAATTGACCAATCTGAATAAATACACCTATACCATACGGAATATTTTCTTTCTGAGAATTCATCCCAGTGTGTGGCAAACAATTAGAGCATGCACTGGCAGATTCTTACTAACATGCATGACTGTGGAAGAAGAATAATGGGCTTTGGGTAGAGGGAACTCATTTATTTTTGAAATATGTTTGCTATTAGAGATCCAGAGCCTTTATAAGCTGACACCTGCCAGGCTATGAGTACAGAAAATTGGAAAACAACCAAATCTGGAGGTGGTATTTGAATTCTTCTAGATTCAGGGGGCAGCAACATTGGGAAGAAGACCAAAGACTGAGGACAACCTGAATGCAGGTGAGATCAGATAGAAAAATGAGAAAGCAGAGTGCAGGGAATGAAAATAAAGATAAACAAAAATAAGCAGAAGAAATCCAAAGTTCATCCAGGGATTTGCCAGACTCTGATCTCTGTCTCTTCCCTTATATTGCTATCTGGTGGCACAACCACTAACAACATATTTACTGAGCTTTCTCTATACGCTTGCCCTTGTGCTGCTGGCTGGGGTGAAAATGGCAAGCAGAAGCAGCACTCACCTTAGCTTATCCATAGGGAAGCTCTGTGTGCTAATCTGCAACTATGCTAAGTGCTGGGGGGAAGAAATTCACACTGCTATGAAAGTATATGAGCAGGGAATCTGACTTAGAGAGGTCAGTAAATTTTTTTTTTAAGTTATGATAAATAATAAATTGAGAGCTAAAGGATAACTGGAGTTTTTATGTAAATGAATAAGAAGGAAAGATCGCTCCAAAGGGAGGATACAAGGTGTACAAATATCTGTAACAGAAGGTCGGGGCACCAACCAGAGACTTAAAAAATAAGCTATTGTGTTTGGAGACCAAACAGGATTGTTAGGTAGGAGGAAAGGCCTGAGTGTCAATTGGGCCACAATACGTAAGGCCTTATGGGATGTGTTAAAGAGTTCAGATTTATTACAAGAGCAGTTTGAAGACATCCAGACATTTTAATTAAGAGATTGAAAATACTAGATTTGAGTTTTAAAAAGATATTCGAGCAGCACTGCAGGGAAGAACTTGGAAAAGGGCAAGACAGATGCTGGGAAGGCAGGTGGGAGCCAATTTCAGGAGATGACATAAGAGTTGCTGTTGCCTTGGAGGGAGGCGGTGGAAGGGACTGAGGCAGTGTGGGATGTGAAACTTTGGGAAGGTCCAGTTCACTGGACTTCATGGTGGAAAAGGCACAGAGCAGGGGACTGATGAAGGTGAAGGAGAAGAAGAAGCCAGAACTGACACTCTGGATTCTGGTTTGAACAACTGGATGGATGATGCAGTATTTTTCTGACATATATGAAACAGGAGGAGGCCAGAGGAGAACGGGAGTTCAGTTTTGTGCATCAAAGAGAAGATTAAATTAGGCAGTTGGATATAATGGTCTGGAGCACCGAGAAAAATGGGGCGTGAGATATACACCCTGGAGTCGTTTATACCATGAAACAATGGGTCTGGCTGATATTTCTTAGGATGAGTGTACAGCATGAGAAGAGGAATGATGTCAGGCTGAACTCTGAAAATACAACACTCAAAAAGTTGCACCATAAATGTTGAAAGAGTCATCTGAAAGTGGAAAAAAGACCAGGAGTATGTAGGTGATAGAAAGATCAAACTTTCAATGAGAGATCAATGTTGCAAAATGTTGGGAGGGGTTCAAGTACAACAGTAATTTTCAAATGGCCATTATATTTTGCAGTATAACCATCACAAATGATCTTAGCCAAAGCTGTTTGGTTGAAATAGCACATACAAAATCTACAGTCAAAACAGGTTGAAGAAGTGGATGGAAAGTGTGTAGATAAGACTTTTAAGAAGATTGTCTGCAAAACTTGAGAAATGGAGGAGTGTGTGTGCATGTATGTGCGTGTAGAAGTACATGGCATACACATTTGGGCAGAATTTTGTATAGTCAAATACTAAAATCAATATTCAATTACAGCCAACTATTACTATTATTAAAAGGAACTCCTGGAATCAAAAGTTAATATAAATAATATAAATATATTAATTCATTTTGTTATTAAAATTATTCATTCAAATGAAAAAATTTATAACACAGGAGTAAAGCTTCTTAGCACTATGAACTGGTAGATTGTACCTGCAAGTCATCAGATGGCATGCTTTTGTTTTAAAATATGCATTATTAATGTAAATATTTAATTAAAATATTATATATATGTTTATGTATGTGTACATATGCATATAGAGAAAGTGATAGAGAAGGAAAATGCAACTATCATAAATATAAATCTTGATTCTTTTTTACATGAACACAACTGTAAAATTGGCCAATGGAATGACACGAAAACATCAGAAGCCCCTTGAGCACCCCATCAGTCACTTATAACACCTCAAGGGAATGTACACGCACACATCCAAGGTTATCACTACCTTGACTTCTAACAGCATAGATTTGCATTGTTATATATACCACATGGTATGTATTATTTAGGAGATAGTTTCTTTCTCTAAACATTATGGCCCTGTGATCCATTTATTTGACTGCATGTAATTGTAATTTGATTACTCTTATTGCTGTATAATATTCTGTTGTATGAATATCATGCAGTATTTTTTATCCTTTCTTCTGTTGATGGACATTTGAGTGAATTTCTGGGATATAGAATACATGATAATCAGTTTTTATAGACAGTGTCTATTGTTGCAAAAATATACACTTGAGAGCCAGCCCTGATGGTCTAGTGGGTAAAGTTCTGTGCTCTCTACCTTGTGGCCTGGGTTCCTTTCCAGCTGCAGAACCATACCACCCATCTGTCAGTTGCCATGTTGTGGCAGCAGCTCACGTAGAAGAATGAGAATGACTTACAACTAGGATATACAACCATGCACTGGGGCCTTGGGGAGAAGAACAAAATATATACACTCAATCCAGCAGCATGTAAGATGCAATTGGCCCACATTCTCACCAATACTTACTGTTGTCAGTCTTTTCTCTTGAGCTATTTTGGTGGGTGAGTATCGGTTTATTTGAGGTTCTTATTACAGGGTAAGGAAACATCAACAAAATGAAACACAGACCTTGTAAAATTATAAAATAAGAAAATATAAGATTTATAAATTGTTCAAGAGCTTATATATGTATATGTTTTTGGTTTTTTTTTTTTTTTTTTTTTTTTGCTGAGGAAGATGTTAGTCCTGAGCTAACATCTGTGCCCATCTTCCCCTGTTTTTTAGTATGTGGGCCCTCAGCACAGCATGGCCACTGACAGACGAGTGGTGTAGGCCCATGTCTGGGCACCAAATCCAGGCTGCCAAAGCAGAGCACACTGAACTTAACCACTCGGCACCAGGGCTGGCCCTCAAGAGGATATTTTAACAAATTTATATTAAAAGTGTTTTTAAGAGACCATCTGCTGTTTACTCAAAAATTAAAAATATTATATATTTTATCCCACAATAAATGAAAAATGAAATAAGAGAATGCAGACTGGGATAATAAGGGATCTGACTGAGAGAAAAGAACAGAGGAGAGCAAGAAACAAGAACAGATAGCGAAAATGCAGTGCAACAAATAGTTAAAATCGCATTGGAATCAGTAAATCACATTCCAGTTAGTGAAAGGGGCAAATCTGAGAAGTTCTTTGAAATTTTACCTAGAAATGAAGAGGAGTTAGAACTGAATATGAATACAATGTTATGTCAGGAATGCAAAGAATGAAGAGAGATTCAACCTTCGGAGAGAGAATTCCTTTCCCTAAAGCTAAGGCTGGAACATATTTCTGAATATTTACTTCAGATTTTTGTAGCCTTGAATATATTTCATGAAATAATTAATATGAATTGTAAAGTAATTAAATTGCTCTTCCTATTAAGCAGGAAGATAAAACACAGAAAGCTTCCTAGATCCAGATGATGGCATTTGCCCGTGTCTGTGGGCTTCCTCCCAGTTGTCCACTGGCAGCATATAATCAGTGTGACAAAGAACACTCTCTACAACCGCTGCACGTCTAGGAAGAGTTTCTACCAACATTCCGGAACCACTGAGGAATCTTAGCAGGGAATCTTGGAGCTTAAATGAAAGTGGAGGAGAGCGCTGGCTGCTAAAAGTCACCCACTGGGAGAGCACGTTTTCATGTGATTCCACCCAATCAGAACCCTGTTTGCAAACTCTGGGCCAGTCCTGACAGTGATTCTCAAGTGTCTGAACCAGGCCAGCCTTGGTAAAAGGGACATTGCGGTAGACTCACCTGCCAACACAGGTGGCAAGAGCAGGTGGGGAGTCCCCTGGAAGTCAGCACCTACCACAAGCCGAAAATAAAGTCCCTGTCGGGTTAGCTAGTGATGGTTCCTGAATGAAGGAGATGTTCTTTGCATCAAAATCTCACTCTTGGGCACACAGCTCTGTTGCTCCCAGTACAAAGTTTCAGATATTCATATTGGCAAAAAGAAGCTAAAATAAAATTGTTTCTCACGTTTATTTCCTCATTGGAACTAAATATTTAAAGTAAGCTACATGGTTCTCTTGGCTACACTCTAACCTATAATATGATTAAAAGAACAATTGTCACCAGACTATTGAAAAAAAAAAGAAAAAATTCAGGCCCTTAACTCTCAAAAACTAGTCATATTGAGGCAGTCGCTCTGGGAATCAGTAAAAAACGATTAAGATTGTTTTCTCGATGATAATTAAAAGAATATTTCTTCAAAAATAATTTGAACCCGCTGTTATGAAAAAAAAGATCAAACTGACAATAAGAGAAGATTTCTATAATTAAAAAATATCATTGAGGATATATTCAAAAATAAAAATCAGTGGAAATACCGATAATAGAAGGACTAGGTCTTAAAACCGAAATGGTGAGTTACAAGGTAGGCTTGAGGAACATACCTCGCAATCAGAAAGTGGAGGCAAAGATGGAAAGATGCATGGATGCAGAGAGGATGAGAGATGAACGAGAGAGAGAGAAAATGATAAAGCAATAAGGAAAATATAAACATGGTAATATTGGGGGAATCTGGTTGAAGTTAGATCATAATTCTTTGTCCTGTTTCTATGACACCTTTTTGTGACTGAATTTATTTCAAAATAAAACATTAAGCAAATGAACAAGGAATGAAAGAATCTGACAACTGGTTGATTTTATGGCATTTCTAGATTAATCTGGTTGTCATAATCCCTCTGAGCTCAAAACTGCTTTTTAAAAAAATGTTGGCATATATAGCACATCAGAGGAAATGTGTTTACAGGTATAAAAAAATGTATTTCCAAATCCATACCTTGGGCTAAGTAACTCTCTACATTTTATGAAAATGTACCACCACCCCTCATTTTGTGAATGAAAGTTCCCTGCTATGCATAGACCGTAAATATGAACTAGAAAAGGCAAATCAATTAGGATTATATACGGAACGTAGGTAAATGTTATGAGTTGCGTCTTTCAGTGTTTTATGTGCATATTTTTTGACACTTCCATAAAATATTCTATATTGCATACATTTAAAACCCTCTCTAAAATTTAAATCACTATAAACAGCAGTGAGAGGGAATTGCAGCCTCTACTACAATTTATTTGGGTATGATTGGATGAAATGTGATGTAGTTAGGATGAGAGTGCAAACAGCTTGTACAGAGGGATTTTTAATAAAATCATAAAGACGATATTTTATATTAACATGCAAATTATGTATAGCACGATGATTCTCTAGTTAATTCATAAAGAGAGGATAATTAAAGGATAAAAATATGTGTCTTCACCACTTGATAATGCATTAACCCAACGTCCTCAAACATACATTTATTTTAGGTTTCATCAAACAATAATTGTCAGTTCTCAGTTTCAAAGTCTTTTTCCCTGGAGAAAGAATACCCAGGGAGAAAAATGAAAATGCCTTGAAGCAAAATAGCTCATGGATTCAAGAGCTACATTAAAGGTTATAAGGTAATTTCATCATTATTTTTTTCTAAATCAATAATAATGCTGCATTTACATACCAGAGTTTTCAAAGCTGATTCAAATACATTGTCTCATCTGAAACATTCATGAAAGTATTTGAAAGTTCAATAAAATCCTGTGATTTGGGCAGGAGATATTGTTATCCAACAATACTGATCAGGCAGCAGATGAAGTCTAACAGAGAAAAGTGGCTTGCTCAAATTAGCATAGCTAAAGGAATGGCAGATACAAATCTCAAAATATGAGAAACAACATTGTTTATGGCATCTAGGTAATCTCGAGATCTTTAAAATATCTAATATAAACTAATGGTCAGTTAGCTAAAAGAGATATGGATATGGCTGTTGATACATAGATATAGATACGGATTTGGACATCACCATAGATTAATGGCAAAATTTATATAAAGAATCAGTCTCCTTAGGTGTATCCAGGTGTATGTAAAAATTACTGCTGGTAGAACACAGTTTTAAAGTCTGCTGAATTTTTCAAATATAGACAAAATTGTGAAGTATGGCCAGCTGAAAGAAAAGTAAAATAACTTTTCAGATGTTAAATTAAAAGGAAACATGGCTCCATTTGGATAAGCAAGCTGTGTCCATAGGCTCGTCCTTGCTTCAGGTTGAAACAAAAAATAAACATTGTTCCTTAAAGATTTATAATCACAAATCCAATTTTACATGATTTGGAAGCCTAGATACAAAATACACAGGAAATGTGACAAATCACAAACTGAAAGCTAATTTAAAGCAGTGTTTCTCAACCCCCAGCACTACTGACACACAGACCTAGATAATTCTTTATTCCAGAGGATTGTTAAGTGCATTGTAGGACGTTTAGTCGCATCTCTTGCCTCTTCCCACCAGATGCCAGAAGCAAGCCCTCACCTCAAGTACTGACAATGGGAAATGTCTCCAGATACTGCAAAATGTCCCTCCAGGGTAGGGGGAATCCCCTCCAGTTGAGAACAACTAGAATAGAGCAAATGGTGGTATAGTAAATTGGAACAGTATTTTGGAGGTTTTCTCTTTTGCAATATTCAGCAAAATATAAAGTACTTATTTTTTTATTTTTATTGTATTTATTTTTTTATTGTGGTAGCATTGTTTTATAACATTATATAAATTTCAGGTGTACTTCATTATATTTCAATTTCTGTGTAGATTACATCATATTCACCACCCAAAGACTAATTACAATCCATCACCACACACATGTGCCTAATCATGCTTTTCACCCTGCTCCCTCCCTGCTTCTTCTCTGGTAACCACCAATCCAATCTCTGTCTCTATGTGATTGTTTGCTGTTTTATTTTCTATTTATGAGTGAGATCATATGGTATTTGACTTTCTCCCTCTGCCTTATTCCACTTAGCATAATACCCTTGGGTCCATCCACTTTGTCACAAATGGCCAGATATCATCCTCTCTTATAGCTAAGTAGTATCCCATTGTGTGTATATATCACATCTTTATCCATTCATCCCTTGATGGGCACCTAGTTTGCTTCCAAGTCTTGGCTATTGTGAACAATGCTGCAATGAACACAGGGGTGCATGTATCTTTACACATTCATGTTTTTATGTGCTTTGTATAAATACCCAGCAGTGGAATAGCTGGATCATATGGTAGTTCCAGTCTTAATTTTCTGAGGAACCTCCATACTGTTTTCCATAGTGGCTGCAGCAGTTTGCACTCCCATCAGCAGTGTATGAGAGTACTTATTTTAAATCAAGAATTCAACATCTAAGAACATATCCTAAGTAACACTTACACACCTGGAAAAATATATACATGCATTAATGTAGAGGACACTGCTATTTGGTATACTAAAAATAGGAAATCTAAGTAGTTATTAATCAAATAATTGTTACATTACAGTACAATATCATGGTATACTATCCAATTACTTACAATAATTAGGTTGATCTACATGTTCACATATAGAAAGATGTACATCAAAACCATAAGGTAAATTAAATGCTTCAAAAATTTTAAGATTAGTTTTTCAATTTCAATATACTCTCTCAAAAATTATTTTGAAGTTGTGCAGCATCTATAGATTAATATAGTAACAACTGGTATCTTTCCAATATTGAGATTTCTAATACTTGAAAGGTTTTTATCACTTCATTTATTTAAATTTCTTTAATTTCTATCAATAATTTCTTCATTTTTATGTAGATTTGCTCCTTTTCCAATGAAATTATTCCCAGATATTTTATTTTCTAGGCTATTTAATTTTAATTTTTACAATGTTGGTTAATTGATTTTCAATTGAAATACCAAGTCAATTCAATAGGAAAATAAAGTATAAAAAAACTGTGGGGCTGGCCACATGGACTAGTGGTTAAATTTGGTGAGCTCTGCTTTTGCTGTCTTCCTGGGTGTGGACCTACACGACTCATCAGCCGCCATGCTGTGGTGGTGACCCACATACAAAACAGAGGAAGATTGGCACAGATGTTAGCTCAGGGTGAACCTTCCTCAGGAAAAAAAAACTTGTGGTAAAAAACACATAACATAAAATTTACCCTGTTAATCATTTTTAAGTGCACAGTTCAGTAGTGTTAACTATATTCACATTGTTGTGTCATGGATCTCAAGAACTTTATCTTTCAAAACTGAAACTATATACCCATCCAACAGCAATTCCCCGTTTCCTCCTTCCCCCAGCCCCTGGCAATCATTCTACTTTCAATTTTGTGATTTTGACTACTCTAGATATCTCACAGAAGCAGAATCATGCAGTATTGGTCATTTTGTAACAGGCGTGTTTCACTCAGCAAATGTCCTCAAAGTTCATCAGTGTTGTAACATGTGACAGTGTTTTCTTTTTTAAGGCCGAATAATATTCCACTGTGTGTGTGTGTGTGTATACCATATTTTCTGTATCCATCCATCTATCAATGGACATGGGGCTTTTTCCACCTCTTGGCTTTTGTGAACATGGGTGTACACCTCTTGGCTACAATGAATGTGGATGTGCAAATATCTTTTTGAGTTCCTGCTTTCAATCCTTTTTGATATATACCCAGGAGTGGGTATATATGGTAGTTCTATTTTTAGTTTTTGGAGAAACCTCCGCACTGTTTTCCACAGAAGCTGCACCACTTTATATTCTCACCAGCAGTGCCCAAGTATCCCAATTTCTCCACATCTCCAACACTTGCTATTTCATGGTTTTTTTGATCGTGGCCATTCTACTGGGTGTAAGGTGATATTTCATTGTGGTTTTGATTTTCATTTCTCTAATGATTAGTGATGTTGAGCACCTTCTCATGTGCTTTTTGGCTATTTGAATATCTTCTTTAAATAAATGTCTATTCAGATCTTTTGCTCACTTTTAATTGAGGTATTTGATTATTTGTTGTTGAGTTGTAGTTTTTTATATATTCTAGATATTAACCTTTTGTCAGACATATGATTTGCAATTATTTTCTCTCATTCCATAGGTTGCCTTTTCACTCTATTGATTATTTCCTTTGATGTGCAAAGATTTTAGATTTGGTGTAGTCCCATCTGTCTATTTTTACTTTCATTATCTGTGTGTTTGGTGTTACATCCAAGAAGCAATTGCCAATCCAATGTCATGAAAATTTTTCCCTATGTTTTTTCTAGGAGTTTCAGAGTTGTAGGTTTTACCTTTAGTCTTTACTCCATTTTGAGTTGGTTTTTGTATGTCGTGTAAAGTAAGAGTCCAACTTCATTCTTTGGCATGTAGATATCCAGTTTTCCCAACACCATTTGTTCGAGACACTTTTTTACCCAATGTTTGTTCTTGGCAACCTTATGAAAAATCGTTTGACCATGTATGCGTAGGCTTATTTCTGGGCTGTGTATTCTGTTCCATTAGTCTATGAATCTGTCTTTTTGCTAGTATCACAGTGTTTTGAATCCTGCATCTATGTAATATGTTTTGAAATAAGGAAGTGTGAGAGCTGCAACTTTATTCTTCATTTCAAGATTGTTTTGGCAATTTGAGATTCCTTAGGTATCATACGAATTTTAGGATTCTTTTTAATTTCTAAAAAAAAAATGCCATAGGGATTTTATTGGGAGCACTATGAATTTGTACAGTGCTTTGGGTAGTATAGACATTTTAACAATATTGAATCTTCTGATGCTGAAACACAAGATAAATTTCCATTTTTTTAGACCTATAACTAGTAGACATTGGATCAGTAATCAAAATTCTCCCATCCAACAAAGCCCAGGACTAGATGGCTTCACTGGAGAATTCTACCAAATATTTAAATAAGAATGAACACCAATCCTCCTCAAATTCTTCCAAAGAAATGAAGAGGAAGGAACCCTTCCAAACTCATTTAATGAAGCTAGCATTACCCTGATACTAAAGCCAAACAAAGATATGACAAGGAAAAAAAAAAAACCTGCAGGTCAACATCCCTGAAGACTATTGATAACAAATCCTCAACAAAATACTAGCAAACCAAATTCTGCAGGACATTAAAATGATTTTACACCACGATCCAAGTGAGATTTATCCCTCGAATGCAAGGGTGATTAAATATATGCAAATAAATCAGTGCAGGACACCACAGTAATGAAGGATGAAAACCACATGATCCTCTCAATTGATAAAGAAAAAGCATTAGACAAAATCCAACATCCTTTCATAATAAGACACTCCACAAACTAGGAAGAGAGGGAAACTATCTCAATATACTACAGGCCATATATGAAAAGCCCAGAGGGAACATCATATCCCATGGTGAAAAACTGAAAACTTTTCATCTAGGATCAGGAATAAGGTAAGGATGCTCACTCTCACCACTTCTATTCATCATAGTCCTGGAAGTCCAGGCCAGAGCAACTGGGTAAAATAAATAAATAAAAGAAATCTAAATTAGAAAGGAAGAAGAAAAATTATCTGTTTGCAAATGACATGATCTTATATGTAGAAAACTCTAAAGAGTCAAAAACAAAACTGATGAGAATCTCTTGGGCAGTGTTAAATAGTACTTGTACTTGTGATAGTGACAGTAGGTGTCATTGCCTCATCCCTGATTACTTGGGATAAGTTTACAGTAATTCCCCACTAATTTGCCTACCACAGTATACTCTCTGCCCCCCAAAGACTCACATCCTTCCTAAATACAATTTACGTTCGCCTCCTTCCAATATCCTAGAAAATCTCAGCCCATTATAACATCACTTCAGTATCCAAAATCTCATTATCAATATCAGATATAGATGAAGCTCCTGGATATTAAATCTCCTGAGATCTAATTCTTTTCCATCGGTGAACCTTTAAAACGAATAGACAAGGAACTTGCCTCCAGTACTCCCAACATACAATGATGGGACAACATAGAATAATAGTTATAGACACTGTGGTTCAAAAAGCATGGAAATGAGAGGTAAAAGGAGTTGCAGGTCCAAAGCAGTTTTGGAATCCAGCTGAGCAAACTCCATTAGATTTCAAGGCCTGGAAATACTCTTCCATGGCTCTCACCTCAGACTCTTGAGTCTCAGCTTTGACCTCTGAATTATCCTTCCTTTTCCTGTACTTTATTTTTTTCTTTATTACCGTTGGATTTATATCTAACAATCATGGGTACAGATGTGTACCAAAAGACATGTACAAGAATCTTCTTAGCAGCACTATTTGAATAGTCCCAAACTAAAACAATTAATGCCCATTAACAGTAGATTGGATAAATAAATTGTGCTATTTTTTCAAAATGGTATATACATAAGGATGAGAATTAATGAACTGCAACTTCACACAACAATATGCAATGAATGTCAAAATATAATACTGAGAAAAAATGACAAAAGAGAAAAAATAATGTCTGATTCTATTTGTATAATCTATAAAACTTAGCAAAATTACTCAATGCTGTTAGAATTTAGAGGGTAGTAACACTCGAAGGGTTACTGACTGGAATGGGGCAGAGGAAGGGCTTTTGGGGATGCTGGTAAAGTTATGTTTCTAGATCTAATTTCTAATTATGTGAATAAATTCATAATTAACTAAAACCATCAAAGGCATTTGTAACATGTACATCTTTGCATGTATATTATATTTTAATAGCAATGTTTTAAATATTTAAATAGAGTTAAAATATCAGATTAATGCTGCATATAAGTCAAGGCAATGACAGTGGAAGTTAAAGCATTCTTGCTTTGTTTGCATTATGTGGGAGATGTCTAAAGACAAGGATTAAATTTTGGATTTAAGTTAACTGTGGATTACTGAATTTTAAGAGCAACCAGGAAAATAATGGTTATCTTTTTTGTACCTGACCTCATGTAAATTCCTCTTTCGTAATAGGTAATATTTCTTTACATAGGTTTTTCATCAATTCGTTCTCACTCCAACAATTTAAGTGATGATTTTTGTGTATACATGTGCAGATCTCATTGTGTCATGACACAGCAAAGATAAAATCTATAATCCTTAAAATGGCTTGCAACTCCCTACACACTATATCCCTTAGTTACTTCTCCAGCTTAATTTCTGGATATTCTTGACTTGCTTTCTTTGTTCCTGGATATAAAGAACTCTTCTTTCAACTCTGGGAGGTCCCATTATCTCTGGAGCTGAGAAATTGAGATTCCCTTTATCGAGGCTGTTTTCAGCCAAGCTGCTGAATAGATAAACAAACCTAATTGATGCTTCAAGTTTCAACTGTAAAAGCTCTTTCTGAAAATGCTACTCTGACACTTCAGACTTCATGAGATCCCCTTCATCATTTTTTGATAATAGTCCATTTTTCTCCTGTCATAGCACATCAAACTTTTTCACCATATTTCCTCTGTTAGACTGTGAGAACACAGACCAAGGCTCTATATCCATTGTTGTATCTCAGTCGTATGAAAAAAAGTAATACACATCTGTGAATGAGTCTTGATGCTATGGAGCTATGATAATACAGTTCTCTTTCTATAAAGAAAAAAAAGGAAGTTTTAATTTAAATCTGAAATTTTGAAATTTTTCAGGGTCTGAAATTATTTCAGATTTAAATTAAAACATATCATTTAATGAAGAGCAAAACTGTATTAGAATATGCTCAGATGGGGTTTTATTAATAACAAATTGAAATGTGGTGATTACACTGGGATATTATTGCAGATAAAAGTCAAGCAACTGGGAAGAATGTGGATATATAGATATTTCCTACTTCATTTACTTAAAATATTTTAACTACTGAGAGGTTAACTTTGAATCAATATCTTCTAAAGAATTTAACATCGGAACAAAGAAAACTTTCTTAATATCTTTCCATCAATTTCATTTGAAAAGCATTTTTGTCTTCCTGCATACCTAAATAGTTTTAGAATAGCTTCATTGCTGCAAAATGCATGTGCATTGATCTATTCTCTCAAAAATTCCCTCTTAGCTACAAATTGCATTCATTTCTATCCTTAAAATAACATTTATCTGATTTTCCCATTAGCCTCATTTTTTTTCTTTTAAATTGTGTCCCTTAGAAGTATACATTAACAGTATTTTTCCATTTATTGTGCGTTTATGGCTGTTTATAGACATTTTAAAACTAAACTTTCTTGATTCACCTGTTTGCTTTCTTCTACATACTTTTATTTTAAAAGTAGACTACTTGCTCTATTTCTAAATAGCTTTGTTAAATGGAACATATCCTATGTCATTTGACTATCAAGACTTCATGTTACTTCATACGTAAGACTGAGAGTTTAGATAAAATTTTGGCTAAGAATTCCCCTGAAACTAAAGAAGAAAGAATCATGGCTTTGTCTTAAGATATAAAACGATGTATTATATATCAATAAAATACTTTATTTATTCATGTTAATTACAATGTGGACCACATATAGAATGTATAGTATTTAAATATTGTTTTAGTGGCATCACTACATTTGAAGTAGGAAAAACAATACACTAAGTTTGTGACTTTAAACAAGTAAGTGTTCTTTTATTGGATGACAACAATTCGTGAACTAAGAAATATTTAAAGGCAGGTGTAAAGACATCATAACTTTAAAATGCCTTATCTAAACAAGCAATAGAATATTATATAAATATAATTTGACTACTCAGGATTTTTAATTTATGAAAATGCTTCTGAAATATAAGATTTTAGCTGAAATTATAAATAAAAGTTTATTGGTATGATGCATATTTTAAAATTTTTTCCAAAGACAGGGATTTGGCATTAAAAATATATATAGATAGATTTTTAATATTGGTGAACTGGAGTTTTATTTTTCCAAATTCAATGTGTCATTTGATATTATTTTTATAACTTTTTTACTTACAAATAAGAATTCTGTACAATGCTGAAGTGATAATTAGAAATTTTTTTTCTTAAAGGTGATAGTATCATTTCTAATACAATAAATTAGCATTCTCATATTAATTTTTACAGTGTATAATATAATCTACAGTATATTTGTACTTCCATATCAATCACATATTCTGAAAGTAACTTTGTTGATTTAGTCCAGTAAGTTCCAGTAAGCTAATCAAAACAAAGCAAGAGTAAAAAGATCGCTTAGAACTCTCTGAAGGGGGGGAAACAATGTTTTAAAAAGTAAAAACCCATATTTTTTGAATGAGAAGTAAAGCTTCAAGATGTGCCTAATTATGTGCCTAATTTATGCTCATCAGTGTGGGTGGGGGAGAGGGAAGATAGGAGTGATCAAATCAATAAGGAGACTCCAGGGTTTCATATGATCTTAGACACCAAAGATAAGATGGGTTTCAGAAGGCACACAGTATTGGAAAATGTACAGGAAATATTTTCAACACTCCAGAGGCAAGAAGCAATGCTACGTGTGCAGGAACCTGCCATTATGTCCAGATGGAATGAGGATAAGAGTACCCTACTGATACTTCTGGTATCATTTCGAACATGTAAAAAGCTTGGAAGTCATCCTTACTATTCTTTTTCTTCAGAAAAGCCTGACAAATCAATACCTTTTCTTGCACCCATCAGAGAAGTGAGATCACAGAGCAAACTGCTACTCAAAATCTACAGAGACAGGTGGATCCAGAGAGTCACAGCTAAGATCTGCTTACCAGGAAGAGAAGCTGCTAGAGCCAAATAGGTTATGGACACTTAAATGGCAATTTTGTTGAATTACTGGAGACTGAATATGGACTATCTTGAGAATAAAAATTCCTGGGGGGCTCAGTTTTAAGGTGCCTGCACACCATCATAGGTTTACCTCTAGGATCCTCACCAGGTTCCCTGCCAAGAATGATCTCTGTTGGCCTTGGAAGTGGTCCTGGGGAAATCAACCATTGTTAAATACACTCAGAAAATTCTCTATAACAAAGGCCTACTCCCACTGGAAAAGATTTTATGGAGACTTTCCCCAGTTGGGAAAGCAGACTTTCTCCCAATCCAGGATCCTCTGCCTTTGCTGTGTCACCTAAGGGAGGAGGGAAGCTAAGAAATATTTGTGAAGGTCACAGTCTAGGGACAAAGGGACTGAAATTTACTCATAGGATTGTAGAACACCTTCCTTTCCCCATACCTAAGCACCACATCAACAGAGCTCTGGTGGTTCATATCTGAAAGAGCTGTAACACACAGATCCCCTCTAAGAAGGCATACGTAGGGAAGTCCAAAGTCAAGAGGGAGAACAAAACCAGGCACTAGAGGATGTGAAATCTCTGGCACATACAGCTATAGCAAACAGCACACACAGCCCAAGTCATGGGCAGATTAACACAAACCTCACACTAAAAGGCCGACTTAGCTCAACTCCTGTTACTCAATCCACCTCATTCAGCTTTCAACAAAAAAATCACAAGGCCTAGAGAAAGGTGAGAACAGCAGTCTGAATGGAAAAAGCAAACATCAGAACTACATCCAGATTCAACACAGATGTAGATAAACATGTTAAGATATGAAGAATGCCTTTGATGGCTCAACTGGAAACTGGACACAGCCAACACAAGAATAAGCTTGAAGACAAGTCAATAGAAACTTCTCAAATTGAAATAAAAAGAGGAAAAAAAGGATGAAAATAAAAAACAGAACAGAACATCGAAGTACTGTGAGACAATTTCAAAAAGATTAACATACACATAGTTGAAATATCAGAAGCAGAGGAAAGAGAATATGGAGAAGACATATTTGAAGTAATAATGGCAAAGAGCTTTCCTAAATTAATGACAGACACCAAACCACCTGATAAGTGGCAGTATCAAGAAGTATAAATACCAAAATGTCTATGCTTAGACATATTATATTCAAATGGTAGAAAACCAAAGACAAAGAGAAAAATCTTGAAAAACATCCATGGGAGCAAGGGACACTTTACAATAGAGTGACAAAGACAAAATTTAATCAGGCTTGTCATCAGAAACTATACATCAAGAATTTAGTGAGGTGAACTATTTTAAATGAAGAAAGAAACAAAAATAGAGAGAGAGAGAGAGATGAAAGAAAGGAAGAAAGAAAGAAGGAAAAGAAAGAGTGAACAAAAGAGGGCAGAAGGGAGGGAAGAAGGAGAGGAAGAAGGAAAAAAAGACCAACCTAGAATTCCATACCCAGGGAAATTACCCTTCAAAAATGAAAAAGAAATAAAGAGTTAGTCAGACAAACAAAGCCTAAGAGTACTTATTGTCAACATATTTGTCCTGAAAGAAATGTTAATAAAAGTTCATCAGGGAGAAGGGAAATTATATAGCTTAGAAATAGGGATAGCACAAAGAAAGAAAGAATGTTGAAAAAAAGAGTAAAGGAAGATAAAATAATATTAAAAATATTGATCTAAAAGATAACTGTTTGGAGTTATAATAGTAACAATGCATTGAGTAATTCTGGCAGTTGGATAAATGAAATGAATAACAGCAGTGTTATAACAGATGGGAGGAAGGAATTGGGAATATTGTTATAAGATCCTACACATAAATTGGTGTAGCATTATTTCAAGATATACTTAGATTAGTTTAAAATGTATATTGCAACCTCTAGGGAAACCACTCATTTTTTTTAAAAAAGTATAATTGGTGTGTAAGGAGATGAAATGAACTGAATTATATAAAATGCTCAGTTAAAACTGAGAATGCATAAAAAGAGGAAAACATAAACAAAAGAAGCACAATTAATAGAAATAGTTACAAACATGGCAGATATTAATCAAGTCATATCAATGTATTAGTTTTCTACTGCTGCCATAACAAATTACCACAGTCCTAGGGGCTTTACAATAGAATTTGTTATCTCATGGTTTAGTAATTCAGGAGTTCAACGTGGGTCTCCCCATGTTAAAATCAAGATGTTAGCAGGCTCTATTCCTTTCTGGAAGCTCTAGGGTAAAGTTTACTTTACTTATCTTTCCAGCTTCCAGAAGCCACCAACATGTCTTGGGTTGTGTCCCCCTTGCTCCATCACAGAATCATTTCACTGTGCTATCTGTAATCACATCTCCTCTTCTGCCTCCCTCTTCTACTTCTAACTACCCTTATGATTACATTGGCAAACACAAATAATCCAGGATAATCTCTCTTTCCCAAGGTCTTTCTCTTAATCCCATATTCAAAATCCTATTTGCCATGCATAGTACCATATCACAGTGCTCAGGCATGGGGATATGGAGAGTTTGGGGGAAGCAGACATTATTCTGTATACCACAGTCTGCCCAAAGATTCACATTTGTCTCACATGGAAAATACAGTCACCCTACCCCAAATCCCTAAAATTCTCAACCCTTTACACCATCATCTCAAAACCCAAAATCTTGTCTAATTCTCATTAACACCCAAATGCCAATTCATATCATCTCCTTCATCAAATTAGACATGGTTAAGGCTCTGCATATAATATATCCTGGGGCACAATTCCTCTCCATCTATGGAACTATGAAACTTGACAAAAAGTCATCTGCTCCCAAAATAAAATGGTGGACTGGCATAGTATAATGATCACAGACATTCATGTTCAAAAGAAGAGAAAACTGAAGAAAAGAGCAGTCACAGATCCCACAAAATTTTGAAATCTAGTTGGTCAAATTTCACTAAATTTCAAGGCAAGTAGTAATTCTTTGTAGTTCACAGATCCAGCTTCTGGGTTTAAAACTGTACCGTCTCAGCTTCTGACTTCATTCTCAGAGTCACCCATCCTTTTTCATGAAAGGTATTATATGTTTGAATCTGAGTAGCTTTATCAGCCTGTTTACCTGCCTGTAAAATTCCGTGTGACTAGTAGCCTTATTTTATTTTGTCCTCACTCTGCCTCTTTCAGTGGAAGATGGCATTTTGGGGGGCTAATATAAAATTGTCAGAACCTGTTGGTCTTCTGTGTAGCTCATGAAGATTTACTCAGTTAGGTGAGATATTTCTATAGAGATCTTTCCTAGATCCTCACAACTGTAAGTTAGCTTCTGCTGAAAATACTGAGGAGATCTAATGAGTCAAATGCTGAATCTATTCAAAAGGCCTTTTGTGTGATTGAATACTCTGACCTTTGGCTGTTTCTGAGGAATTAGCAAAATATAGTCCATCCACACCTTCACCTTTTTCTCCAGAGTATGGTTTCCTTACAGAGAATCTCTTAATTTTACCAGTGATATGGATATATTAAAAGGACACAGGATCCAACTGGAAAAACTCCCAATAAATGAAGCTGGAATAATTTGAGTAAGAAATTAAAGTAGGTTGGTTTATAGCCCAAAGTAAAATATAAATAAATTAATTCATGACTCCATAACAATATAAATAAATGATTGAATAAATAAATAAATATGGGAGAAGAGACAAATCTTTGCAGAATAATTCCAAATAATTCATGTACATATTCTACTCTCAACGAGTTGGAGCATAGCTCCTCACTTCTGGAGTGTGGGGAGAATATAAAGACTTCTTTTCAAGGAGTACAGTACGAAAATGTAGAAGAGGATTTTGACAGTGGAAAACCCTGACAAATAGTATCTCAGCTAAAGTTGAATCAAGGTCAAAATCAATAGTGATAAATCATGTTGATAGTATGTACTCGATATGTTGTGATGAAAATAACACTTTACGTTTGTGGTCTTCCTTCCAGAAATGATAACTCCAGTCTAATCACGAGAAAAACATCAGACAAATTGCAATTGAGGAGCAATAAACAAAATACCTAACCCCATCTCCTCCAAATTGTCAAAGTGATAACAAACAAGGAAAGTGTAAGAAACTGTCACAGCCAAGAGGAGCCTAAGGAATCATAATTAATCATCTTAATGTATCACCATTTATGGGATCCTGGAATAGAAACAAGACATTATATAAAAACTAGGGAAATAGGAAAAAGTGTGATTTTGATAACAATATATCAATATTGTTTCATTAATTATAGCAAGTGTACAGTGTTAATCTGTTAGGTTACAGTGGGGAAAACTGAGTGTGGAGTATGTAGGACCTACCTGTGCTATCTTTGCAGGTTCTTTTTCTTTTGTAAATATAATATATTCTAAAAAAATAAAATTTATTAAATAAAAGGGAATGCTCTTAGTGTTAGGAGTAGTGATTAAGTTTATGAAGGGTCTTTTACTCCAAAACAGAAGATGCTAAATTTTATTCCAAAAGGTTTTAATCAGTGCTGTAATGTGGCAATACTTCTAATTAAGAAAGATAAAATATAATTTCTAAGAAATCTGCTGGCAAAACAGTTAAAAAAATCCCAAAGCGGGGCCCTCCAGGTGGCGTAGCGGTTAGCTTTGCGCATTCTGCTTAGGTGGCCCGGAGTTCGCAGGTTCAGATCCCGGGCACCGACAGACGCCCTGCTTGTCAGCCATGCTCTGGCAGCATCCCATATAAAGTAGAGGAAGATGGGCCTGGATGTTAGCCCAGGCCCAGTCTTCCTCAGCAAAGAGAGGAGGATTGGCAACGGATGTTAGCTCAGGGCTGATCTTCCTCACCAAAAAAATAAATAAAAAAATAAAAATCGCAAAGGGTAAAAAAGAAAGCCAAAACCATAATTTCTGAAATGTAGAAATGACTTCAAAATCACAGCACACATTTGATGAATTTTGGACAGATACATTCCTGACTAGTCTCTACTGAACATGAACACACAATTCCTTTCTTGAAAAAGCAATGCATTTTCAGGAAAAATGAGTAGAAAAAAGATAGAAAATGCTATTAACATCACCGAGTTAGGATCTGAAGGCCGAAGGCAGAGCTAGGCACCGGGAGAAACGGTAATCACTGCACCTGTTGCCATTTTCTACATCTGAGGATTTAGTTGTGGGACTGGAAGGAAAAAGTCCTATAACCACTCTTCATAGAATTACTCTGACCCCACATAGTTTTCATGATGTAAGTCTACTATGATGTGGTAGAGATCTTCTTATGTGGATGAACCTTGTGGAGAAGAAAGATTATGAAAAAACTCAGATCACATTATTGAAATCCACTTCTAATTCCTCAGAGCAAGATCAGTAGAAAGTCAACTGTGTTGAGGAAATTATTCATGCCACCTGCAAGAAAGGCCCGAGCTACGAGGGCTTTTTATCCACTCACCCACTTACTCCAGCTCATCACCAGGAGTTCTGGTGCACTTTGAAGTGGAAGAATATTTTATACAGTTAAAGGAGACACCCTAACAGGGAATGAGACTTTCATACTCATTTATAAATAAGTTCACAAGAGCTTAGGGATAAGAACCAACAAGCAGAACACAGGCAGAAAAGTAAACCATACAAGGAAGCTGTCTCCTAGTGAGATAAGATGCTTAAAAATTGCTTAGAATTCAGAGAAAGAGGACAAAAAGGTGACAATTATGAGACAATAAATGTAGTAGACAGTGGAGAATACACATTTTTTCACTGTAGGCAAGTATAAATGAAGTAGAATTTAAAATGGTAAAATCTATGAAAGAAGTAAATTTTTCAAATTTAAAAAGAAGATCTAAATCTGAAGAACCTCTCAGACTTGCTTTGTTTCGAGTCCCACTCAAATATGTAATAGAAAAAAAAAATCAATTAACATGAATGAAAGTAAACATTTTCTTCAAACAACCACATGAAAGAAACAGTTTATCTAGAAGAGGAAAAACAAACTGATTCTTATCCTACTTAACAAAAATATAGCCTTTTGCTGCAAATTTACCAATCACACTCAACACTAAATGAGCCTCAAAAACCACAAACTTACTGTTTTCTGTTTGTTTGTAAGAAAGGATTTGGATCAGGCAACCAAGCAGGAGCATAAGTTCCACAATGGAGGTCTCCTGACTTCCAGGTGAGGCTTCTGAATCTCCCAGTCCATCCACATGTGGGATGAAATTGATCATCGTAGATAGGACTGCGAGGTGTGGACCACCTTTATTCAATAAAACTCTGGGATTTCCTCAGATTTTATATTTTCTAGGCATGTAGCTGCCCCCTCAGGGGTAAATAAACAGTACCCACTTCCCAGTACAGGTGTATGACATCAATATTATTGATTCATCGATTGCAATAGCATATTATTCAATAAACAATCTCTACAATGAACTACTGATGTTTGATTCTGTACATAGTCAGTTCCATTGGATTCTCATATTTTAAAACTCCAATAGAATTTTTTAAGTTAGTTAGGAAAGGAGGATTCAACCAAGACTCAAATCAGCACATGTCCTTGATCACAGAGAGGAAAGACTGAAACATTTTCCTTCTATTCTAAAATTCTGAAATGAAATGTTTTGACAAAGAATTACCTATCAGATGCTAGCAAAACTGAAGGAAGGACTGCGATATTAATATGAGAAGAGAATAGACATGGATTTAAAAATTATTTTGTAGAAGAAGGTCAATTTTAGTGATTAATCATTCACTGTACAACAAAAGTATAGGTGTCATAATTTATTACATACAAATTAGAGTATAAACTAAGACTAAACTCATTAACGACAAGAACTGGAAGGACAAATTTTTGTTGACAAATATTAATGGGAGTCTTTAGCTTATGCTCATGTATAAACAGGTCAAGTCAATAACATAGAGGTTTTGAAAAATATATTTATTAAAATTTGCACTACATACATACACGTTCACAATTTTTTCTCATACATAAAAGTTCACCTTCCCCTCAAGAACCTTGGAAAATTTACAAAAATGCTGATTGTTGGATTTCCAAAGCACAGAGCAGAGAGATGACTGTGAAATCTATCATTCCCACATTTTCTGTGACAGCAGTGTTGATAACAAAGTACCTGGCAGGTGAAGAATAATAACATGCAAAAGAGAAGAGACTTGCACAAGAACGACAGATCAAGAAGGGGAATGGCATAGGAATGTGAGTTCTGGAAAGAAAGGGAAATTGATCGAAGAGTTTCAATTATAATAATATTTTTAGAAAGAGTACAAGAAAATATTTCCATGTTGCACTAAAAATAACACAGAAAATTAGAAAATGTAGCTGGTATTAGAATAACCCTACCAACTATAATAGCTATGGATATATACTGGATAAAGTGAAATAGACAACAAGAGTTCGACAGCATCAGGAGTCAAGAATTGGGGAGCCAGGTTCCCAGAGAAAAGAAATGCACAACAGAGTGTTCTCTTCACTCTCAAAAAGGTTTTTCTCCTGGGAAATGTGTTGATTTTCATAGGGCATGGAGACAGGGAAGAAAGCGGGACCCCGGGCTTGTGGCAATCGCAATGGGCTGAAGATATAAAACACTTGATTTCATGGATACCAACATAACCAAGCCTCGAGAGTCAGTATTCCAGAAAAAAGGGGTGAAACTGATATTCTCTGCACAATTTCCCCTCCAATTGTTTGCCAAATCATAATTTACACATGAGGAAGATGGACTATGAGTAACCAAGGAGTAGGTCTAGGTTCAGAAGCCAAAAACAAATTTTATCAACCTCCACGGTTCTGAGGAGACTCAAATCGGATCATGATTCTCCAAGGAAGAGTGTATCTGGTAAATATTCCAGGATGTCAGCTGAGAACATTGAGGGTTAGGTCAAACTAGAAATAGATAAGGCTCAGTTGGGTCTAGGTACCTAGCTAGTACACTATCCTATAGACGAAAAAGAAAAAAGAAACAAAGAAAAGAAAAAATTACATAGTCTCTAGAAAAAGATAACATTATCTAATATTCTAATTTTTCATATGCAATGTCCAATATTCAATTAAAAAATTCCTAGATATGAAAGGATGTAGGAAAACATGCCTGAAATACAAAAGAATAAACAGACAGTGGAAACAGATACACATATCATCCAGAAATTAGAAATAATAGACAAATAATTAAAATGACTATGATTAATTTGTTCAATAAGTAGATGGAAAGATAGAAAGCTTCACCAGAGAATTTCGACATTTTTTAAAAAGTATTCCAGAACCGAAAATTTAGTCCAGACAAGAAAGGACTCCAAATGGTCTTAAGCTAACATTTAAAAATTTTGTCTTGTGAACTTCTGACATGGTAGCACCCATCAAGGGACAGTCAGTCGAGGACTCATGTCTACTTCCAATGTTGTTTAGAATTTCAGTCAAAAGCAACCTTCAGAAATTTTATACCATGTAGTAAATTTAAGTTAAAACACACAATTTTGAAGGAATATTTTTATAAAAAGGGTCTCTCAGTTGCTCAACAGATCTCTAAAGATATTCAAAGATGTTAGCCTTATCACTGTAGAGAGGTTTAAGCAAAGGAGGCCAGAAAAGGCAACCATGCAGAATTATGTTTTTTAATGTATATAAAATTACTAATTCCTTCCTTTTAAAATTATCTTTGTTAAATCTAATAAATTGTCTTTTCTTTTCTCTTATAAAAAGAGTAGGATTTTTACTATTATTTTGGAGCCATGCAAAAAACTAGATGGCAGACCTAGGATTTAATCTTTTGCCTTGGAAAGGGAGTCCTCATTCCCTCAAAATGCCAGCAGACCTGAATTAGCTCATTCCTTGATACCTTCAAAATTATTGGCATTTTCATAATATTTAACTTCTTATAAATCTTAAAATAATCTCACTTCTTGCAATAAAGTTAAATAAGCATAACTCTACCACAAAAACCTGATAAAGATGGCAAAAGTAAAGAAATTTAAAATACATCTTACCTATTAGGTGCAAAATTCTAGAAGAAGAATATTATACAGAATATGGTATATTTAATAGTAAATAACTACCTCTATGAATTCAAGAAAGTTCAATATTTGAAAAGGCATTAGGCTAACTTCGCAAGTGCTTTTTTATCTTTCTCCAATGCTATTTCTATTCTTCTTGGGGCCACACTTAGTCCTGCCTACTACTTTCCTTTTACTATTTTGATGGGTAAGACCTTTTGCAATTTTCTTGTACCTTCTCATGTACCAAAATTTCTCTACATTGGAAAAACAGTCTTCACATTGAGAAATAATTAAAATGGAGAAAGTCCCAAGCCAGCAGAAAAAAATACAAAAAACATGTAAGTTGCATCTTACGGGAGAGACCTGTCCAGAGCCCTGGGCCTGGGCCTGTTTTTGCTTAGAATCACTAGAAATTTTTACATTGTCTGAAATTGGAGAAGCTATGAGACACTCAGAAATGATGCGATTTTGCATTTGATCCGATAGCTTTACTTCAATATTGTGGAATAACTTTAATGAAAAAACAACCAGCAAAGACTGCTGGGCAGAGACTTAGAGTTTCCCAGTAGTGTGAATTTTCCCTAATGTGCACAGGCTATCAGCCATCTGAAATGTGGTACCACCTCGTTTTTCAAAATTGAGCTTTCTTAGATGTCATTCCTACAGTCAGTTTCATTTGGCACTGCAACATACATTTTTGCCAATGAAACATTGCAGGACAGTGCGTGCAAATTCAAATGGTAAAAATTTTACAAGAAAACTACTGATGACTTAATTCAGCTTTTAAGTTAAAATGTTAGAATGATATGGGCCCCTGAAAAATATTGAAAATGTTCATAATAATTAAATTGAAGTGGTAAGCAAAATGATAAAATCTCAGTAAAATTGTTCTTTTAAAAGGCTGTACTTTTTTTAAAAGCTACAGAAGGTGAGCGTGAATCCTGAGGATACTCAGTTTGCTCAAAATCACTCCAACAACTAGTAGATATTAAAATTATTGCTAAAAACTATATTTTGTACATTTTTACCATTAAATTAGCTGCATAAAAATCTTGATCTCATATTTCAGAAATGGACTAAACTTATAATAATTTTATAATTTGTAAACTTTGTAGAGAAACATATCTCTACCATTGCATGATCTCTGATAATTACTAAGTAGAATAAACATATATAGAGGGAACCATTCACATGAATTGATTTCTTTTCAAATTAGTTATAGGAAGTGACAATGTTGAATTATTATCTATTTGCATGTAAAAAATTAAACACAATTTTGAAATATTTACAAACTGGTGAGACTAAACAGGAAATAAACTCAAAGACCATTGTAAAGCAATTAAGCTTCAGTTCCCTAATATTTATCACAGGAATTGAAACTCTGCTCTCCTTATTTGCAAATAAGTAATCTGTTAAGAGCTGTGAGACTATATGCACATAACTAGAAAGCCTTAAAATATAAAGGAATCAGTATGTTGAACAGAACAAAGGGATTAAGCTGTGTTGTACTATGAAGAATATTTTGCTAATTCTAGAATATTAAATGACTTAAACTCCTAGGAGATATATAACTTATTTTGGTCTCTAGATCTGATTTCCTAACTAATGTTTAAGCATTCCTCAAGAGATTTTTGATGTAATAAGATATATCTACTTAATGTGAACAAATTGTTTGTGTCCCTAACTCTTCATGAAACTCTTCAACATATTTTGTAAAATCAAAATACTATTCAACAGACAGTTATTAATGAGATTGGGAATTTCATTATTTCATCCTCGATTAATGTCACTATTAAATAACAAATCTGTTTATCTAAGCTATTTTCAAGCTTAAATTAAATGGGAAGAAATCATTGTCTTGTTTATTTGAGGATCATGAGTAAATATGTAAGACTAGCCTAAGATTTTTGATAGTTTTCATCAACTCTATTCTGAAGTAATTAATAGGTGCTTGTATGTTACAAATTGCTACCTGGATTAAAGAAGAAAATAAAACCCAGAGGTGATTATTGTGAACAAATTTCCATAAGGAGAGCCTGGACAATAAACTGAAATGAGTTTTCCTTCTGAGATTAACTATAAATGATTTTTTTAAAATGTCAAATGATTATCACCTGGCTGTTAAATTTGTTTCTCTATGAAACTTTTAAAAGTTGGTAGATTTGCTGAAAACTATTGTGAAGCATGTACCTCAAGGAGAAGTGTGATGTTAGTTAATAAAACAAAACAGGTAGTCTGGTAAATTTTTTATTAAAGAAAGTGAAGGCTAAATCAGTTGGACACAAAGAGAACAGATTCTCAGACATCACACATGACTGGACATAGTGCCCCCAAATCAGGCAGAAAGACTGACTCCCATTGGCACATTTGGATTTTGGCAAAACCATGTCCCACGTCGGAGACTCTGTTGGGCCCTACCTACCAAATTACTGAAAACATTAATGTAACGTTGATAATTTTCTCTGTGGTGATTGTGTCTTTACCACAGAATACAAAAGTGAGAAAACACATAGCATATTTTGATCCATAAAATTATGGATATCTGCACTAAAATTTTACAGCTATATGATGATGAATTCTCTTCCTTATTTTGTGTGGGAATAAACATTCTGGGGTCAAGCCAACCATACCTGGAATTACTTGTAAATATATCAAAGAATATCTAAAGGAAGGTGAATAAAGAACTACAAGTGCAATGTTTTAAATGAAATACGCTTGTGATTTTTATAAATATAGAACTATAGAATTTTTTCACATAAAACGTTTGAGAAAAGTTTTAAATCTTTTGGATTCTTCTTGCTGACAAATTGCCTTTTGAAAAGCTGAAGTAGAGCAAGATAGTAAACATCCTTATTTATCAATTTTTTTAAACACATAGGGCTTTTACACCAAAGTTGCCTCTTATCACTGTAAAGACTATCTCCCCATCAGCAGTGGCAGTTAGGCCTTGAACTCAAGCAGTCTGGCTTCAAAACTTGTCTTCTTAATCATTAAACTCTGTAAACAGGATTGTTTTCTTAATTTCCTCTTCAGATTGCTCCTTCCTGGGTTATAGAAATACAACTGATATTTGTGTGTTTATCTTGGATCCTGAAACTTTGCTGAATATATTAACTCTAGTAGTTGTTTTTTGTGGATTATTGTGGGCTTATGCTTTGGAATTTTTTTAATTTTTTTTGTTTCTAAATCTGCTGCTATTGATTTAATTTAGAACATCCAAGGCATTAAAAATATCTTTTGTGTTTTCATATATTTTTGTATTTTAAATGCTACACACAATTTACCTTTTTATTTTATTTCTTGTGTGGTATGGCTTACAGTATTTGTATACCATAAAAAGAAAAGACCTGAAAATGAAGAAAAGCTTTAGTAACATTTTCAAGTGCGAAAGAAACAATGTTTTAAAGGTGAACAGTACTATCATCAATTAAGACCAAAAAAAAAAAAAAAGGATAAAGATAACAGTGTTTTTGAAAATGAGGAATTAATGATGAAACCTCACAGTCTTATATTTGTTTTATGCTTTCTTTTCGATTCTCTCTTAATTGTATGCAATTTCACGTGAGATATTAGGTACATTGTGTTCTTGTGTTATTTATAGTTCCTATGAAGAGAACTTAGTCTTTTTTTTTTTTTCCCCTTACCTGGCAGTTGGTTTCAGGTGATGTTGACAAAGTAATAAAGAAATCATCTGGAAGTATATACCTGAAGGTAAATCCAGGATGCTTGAGCCAAGGGTTAAAAAAAGAAAGAAAGAAAAAAGAAAAGAAACAGATGACTAAATTTGGACAACAGCGTAATTGAACATTTTGTATGATACTGTAGAAAATGGTGCCCTAAAATAGTTTAAAAATGAACTATTTCAATAAATATGCTTCATAGTAGAGGAAAGTAAAAGAAAATACTTGAACTGGCAATATCAGCATGAACATAGAAACTTTTAAGAATAGGTCATTTTCTGCTGTGTTGGTCTCCGCCTTCCCTTGTCATGCTTTTCCTTTACTGGAATTTCCTAGGAATCTGTCCTTAGCAAGTCACATATGCAAAAATCCTTGCTGTAGGGTCTGCTTCTGGGAGAACCTGACTTAATTGATGCCATTATTATCTTGTTACTAACTTTATGTCCTTTGTACTGTTGTTTTCTAATTTCTTGTATAAAGAATACACTTTCTTAGTTTTATCATCAGCACATAGAGATTTCACTATTAAAAATTAGATATTTCTTGAGATTTCCTAAAACAATTTATTTATTTTTATTTAGTCCTCAAAGGATAATGTGGAACATACCACTTCATGACTTTCTGTCTCAGACCAGCTTGGTAGATGAGTGTTATCAATTTCTCCCTTAGCTGAATGTCATGTACTTGTGAGATTGGAAGATGCAGCCGTGACATTAATCTGTTGACGTATTTCTTGCATGAAGCAGTAACTGTAAAATCTTTAAGGTCATTTACATACCATTTTATCCTCAACACCCAACATCGACACGGACTATAGTAGGTATTCAATACATATAAATGGCAACATCAGTGAGACTCAGAGTTTTATCAAACTTGGTTATTAAATATATATCTGTACATATAAATTTGTCATATCACAGCATTATGTCTATTTTCTGCTGCTGTTGAAGTCACAACCACTTTTTGCCTTCAAATATAATTTGATAATGATATGAAGTAGAGCCTGTATGATTCTAATCCAGAAGTTGCAGTGATTTGTCTATCAAGTGACCTGGTATGTGTGGAAAGTCACATCCCTCACAAGTATCATGTGCAATATTTTTCCAAACTCCATATCCATACCCAGGCTCTGCATCTAGAGTTGTGTCTCAGAACATATTCCATGACGGCTGTCCTGTGGTCCAGAGGAGTTATACCCTCTGAAGGGATGAACAGAATGCTCCAAACAGAAGGATTTTGCTCTCTGATGTAGCATTTTTCATGCAGTGAGAGTGGTGTCTGCTCAGTTTTCTGCTTGGTATAGTTTGTGCCATCTTGAAATAACAAAAGAAAACAAAGCGAAAAAACAGATGGATATGAAGAGGTCATTGTGGTTCTGTTTGTCCAAAAGCAATACAGGTCAAAGGAAATAGCCAGTTTTTCCTAATAGAGATTCTAATGCTGTGTCTGGTTCTCTTCTCTGCTAGAGCACAAAGGAGGGTTAAATGTCTCTGACCCTGTTCCAAATGGGCAGGGCCATGAGACCAGTTCTGGATGATGGGTTTTGGGTAGAAACAATATGGTCATATCTGTATTGTCATCTCCCTCTCTCCTGTTTCCTTGTGTGGAAGACCTTGGATCCTAGTGCTGAAATAGGAGAGACCCAACAGACTACAACCAATGACCAAACCTTGTCTCAAGCTGTGCTCCCCCGACATGCCTTGGTAGGATAGAATAAGTGAGAAATAATCTTTGTTTTATAAGCCCCTCAAATTTCAGGGTTATTTTTTTTCATAGCATAAATGAGCCTATAAAATCTCATTTTAAGAATGCATTTATTTATTTTTGACCAGATATAAATAAATAAATTGATAATAAATAAATAGATAATATAAGAAATAAAGGGAATTTGTGGTAAGATTTAGATAAATCGTGGCACTCCAAATGCCAGTTAAAGCAGGGATGTTGTGACCCAGGGCAGACTTGAGAAATGCCTAATAGCTGAGAAAGCCAGCACAGTTGACAAAATTCTTGGGGTGGTGATTTTTTCCATCTTCTGATGTGGAGACAGGCAGGCTGGGGCAAGCGTTTTCTATTGTGAGGACTGTCACACATTGACTTCTGCTTCCTTCAGGGTCATCTGATCTGACATCTACCAGCGTGAACATAGCAATATTAAATTTACTCATTTTTGCCTTATGGCTTTTGCTGTGAAAGAATATGAGCAACGAACCTCAGTGGAATTTGGATTGCCACGATTTATGTAATATTTATATTTATTTTTAATGTAATTATATTATGTAATTGATATGATATGTATATGATTATGTTTATGTAATAGTTATGTAACCTTACAAAATGACCCTAAGCCAACACAATGACTGCAACATCAATACGCATATGTAAAATTTTAAGGAGATTGTAGAATATAGTGTTTACTTTTATAAACTCGACCACTTACATAAGTTCCTTTAAATTATCCTTCATGTGAATTTATATATTTAAAACTTCCAAAAATATTTTAATAATTCTATAGGATTTAATCAAAAGGATATTAATGTATCAGGGGTTATCTAAGCTTCATTTGCTATATATTCTTTTAGATTGATTTTTCACAACAATAATTGAATTTGCAGAACAACTGCATTTACTAATTTATTAAACAATTTAAGTACTCTCCAATTCTAGACAATGTTTTAAAGTTAATGAATTTATACAAAGACAGACCTGTTAGAAATGAAAATATAAAACTGGGCAAAGTCTAAAAATAGCAAATATATTGTGGCTTATTTCAGAAATGTCAGTTTTTATCAAGTGGAGATGGTTATAGAGAAAAAAATCTATTTAAAAATGGACACTCATGACTGGCAAGACATGGAAAACATAAAATTGTACCAAGACTAAAAATAGTAATAAACTTATTTATTTGAAAATGTCAGTTTTTATCTAGCTGAGTTGTTCATGCAAGGAAAATTACAATTTCCTGAGTTGGTTCTTCTTCTAAAACAACTTAGTGCTCCTTGAATCTATACCAAGTTAAATAGATCAAAGTAAAATGTTTCCTCCCTAGCACACTTACCCATCACTACTTATATCGTCCAACGAGATCATAGACAAATTAAAATTTTATCAAATCATTCCAAATCGTGCAATATAAAATAAAATAGCAAAAAAAAAAAAACCCTCAGATTTTCTTATTACTATTAAACAGTGAAAATATTAGTGAAGCTAGACCATAAAAAATATACTTCAGCAAAGTAATTATAAAATAACAGTATGCTATGATTCCAAAGTTCCATCTTGGACTTGTGACACCATCTCCTAATGCTTGAGGTTGGTTCTGAAATTGTAAATTTAAACAAAAAAAAAATCCTGCTTTTCCTATATTTGTGGGCAGAACAAAAGATCTTCTCTGCATGAGAGTCAAAGGAAAGTCACTCTGTGCCCTAAACTCATGCTATCTGCCCTTTCTTGGAGACCGTCTATAGTTCACAAACAATTTCTGAGATGGGAAATGGTAGCTGCACTCTTTTTTTTAGGTTGAGAGTGAAGGCAAAAGTGTTTTCACTTATATTTGTGATAGCCAAATATTGACCATTTACACATGACTAATGAAGTCAGGACACAGAGGAACTAGAAAGTGGATGAAATTTCCAACACTATGAATTTCTTAATTTAAAGAAATTGTTGGGACATCTGTTTCTAGCAGTATGAAAGTATACATGGTCAGAAGGCTTAACTCTTGAAATATGAGTTAAATCAATAAATGTACTTATAGATAAACAATTAAGGTCAAAAGAAATTTAAAAAATGATCTCTATGGTCTAAACATGAAAAGGGAGCTGGATGTCTGAGTGCAAAGACAAGCTGACGTTAGACGGGCGGTGAGGAAGGGGTTTGCTGATCCTCCTGAGAACTCAGGACAGAATGCTCATCTGAGGACGGGAGACAGGGCTGGGGCTCACCCACGTTGTGGAGCTTGAAATCTGTAGAAATGCAGACCCGAAAGAGCTGTAATCTGAGTGAACACAGGAAATACAGAAAATTAGGCCCACTAACAGAAGGATATGAGACAAATGTTGTCTTGGTCCAAGGGCTTTGGCAAAATAAATTAAAGAATTAAAAAATAAATCCCCTACTTGCGCCTGGGTCTATGGGTCCAACATGTACTACAGTGTGGTCGTGAAGAATATTAATCTCAGAAAGTAACTTAAGCAGAACATGACTGCTGGTGCTCTGTAATGCAGGTTACAGATGTTTTTCTTAGGGAACCTCATCCAGGCCCCTCAGGATTTTCACAGACATCATGCTACCAAGTATGAATTCACAGTGAAAAGTTATGAAACACAAAGGAAAACAAATTACCAAAGTGAGAATTAGCAGAAATTTAAAAAAAAAAAACAGTAAAATAAGATGCCCATAAAAACCCAGATATTGAAATTATGGAAATCAGGCTCTGAAAGGAGCATGGTGCTTTATTTTTCTCAATTCTAAAAGTTCTAATGAGCCTTTCCCTAAACATCCTCAGTCAGGTTTTGAAGGCATCTCGATCCTTTCTTCTGAACTATTTCTCAATTTTATCTAGTAGTTTAGTCATTGAAATTAAAAACCTAGGTATGTGTTGAGAAGTTTAGCTAAAGCTAAAGAGAAAAATAAATTTACCAAAGATAGTTTTGAGGAATTTACTCAGGATGTAGCACCCAGAGTATAAGATGGAATTAAAGAAAAAATAGTTGTCGTGGAAAGTGGAAGAAAGAACGAGCGATGTGATTTTTCAGAGTGGCGGTAGACTATGCCAGGAAATTCTTAAAAGTGATGGAAAAATAAATCTTCAGAATTAAAAATGGTAATCCAACATAAGCAGAATAAATTTTTAAAAACATACATATAGTTATAACGAAATAATAGATTAAACAAACTAAGGAAGAACTTAAAACCAACTAAAGTACTAAAAACCAGAGCATCTATAAATGAATAAAAATTAGATGAATGGGGTTTCCAGTTGTATGTGTAAGAAGATTGGAAGCTGCCACTCCATCCCGATAAGAAGTAAAAAAGCTGAACAATCTGAAAATCAACAACTCTTCTTGTATCCGTAAGAGGGAGGAGGACAGAGGGCTAACCACTGCTCCCAAGATTGGAGAGATGGGTGAATACAGGGAGTCATGGCTACATGAGCAGAGACTCACAAGCAGAAACCGCAGTGGGAACAAGAACCAGGGCAGGAAAACCTGACCAATAATTGACAAGTTGCTGAAGACTCAGAGTGGACAAGTCTGAGAGTTAAAAACTCCAGGGGAACCCAATCATAGAAAGAGTCACACAATGTTGTGAGATTTACCTTCAAGAGTTCAACCAGCTTCCCACTGTAAATAGTGGAGAAAAATCCTCTTCTGCATCCCAGAGGGGAAAAGGAATTGTTCTCAAAAACTCCACAGTACTCTGTTCATCTTAACAAGTCCTGCCCTCAGGAAAACTAGTTAACTAGAATACTAGTTAACTAGTCCTGTCCTCTAGTTAACTAGAGCCTAACCAGCTGGGTATTATCAGAACCTAACTGACCTGGGGGAAGGGAAATACCCAACTCCAGCCCACTCTAGTCATCACATCCCATCTAAGGTGAAGAAATAATGCCTGAGAAAGTCTTGTGAAGTTCACAGTCCAGAGGCATTGGCTCATTAAAAGACTGAGACCTGATCAGAGGAGTATAGAATGCTTCCCCTCCTCCTATATCTAACCACCACATCACAAAGGTCTATTTACAATGGATCCTTTTACCTGTTACATCATGTCTGGCTAAGAAGAAAAAAATTACAAGGCATACCAAAAGGCAAAAAAAAAAAAAACAAAAACCAAAAACAATTTGAAGAGAAAGAGCAAGCATCAGAACCAGACATGACAGAGATGTTGGAATTATCAGACCAGGAATTTGAAACAACTATGATTAATATGCTAACATCTCTAATGGATAAAGTAGACAGCCTGCAAGCACAGATGGGCAATGTAAGAAGAGAGAAGGAATCCTAAGAAAGACCCAAAAAGAAATGCTAAAGATCAAAAACACTAACAGAAATGAAGAACACCATTGATGAGCTTATTAGTAAACTGGTCATACCCGAGGGAAAAAATATCTGAACTAGAGGATATATAAATGGAATTTTCAAAAACTGAAAAGAGAAGAGAACAAAGACTGAAAAACAACAAAATAAAATATTTTGTGGGACTGTGGGCTGTGGGACAACTACAAAAGGTATAACTTATATGTAATGAGGATATCAGAAGAAGGAAGAGAGAAAGGAAAAGAAAATATATATGAAACAATAATGACTGAGAATTTCCTCAAATTAATGTCAGACACCAAACCACAGGTCCATTAAGCTCAGAGAACCAAGCAGGATAAATGCCAAAAAAATGTCATCTAGGCATATCATCTTCAAACTTCAGAAAATCAAAGATAAAGAAAAAGAATCCTGAGAGAAGAGAGAAAAAAACTCTTTCCCTATAGAGGAACAAAGACCAGAATTACATCTGACTTCTCAGAAACCATGCAAACAAGACTAGAGTGGAGTGAAATATTTAAAATGGTGAAAGAAAAAGACCACCAACCTAGAATTCTGTACCCGGTGAAATTATCCTTCAACAGTGAAAGAACTAACAGCTTTCTCAGACAAACAAAAATCAAGGAAATTTGTTGCCCATACAACTGTCTTGCAAGAAATGTTAATAGTTCTTTAGAGACAAGAAAAATTATATAGTTAATACACTTGGATCTACATAAAGGAAGGCCATCAAAGAAGGGACAAATGAATATGAATAAAAACTGTTTTCTTCTTCTTAATTAATCTAACATATAACAGGTCAAAATAACATCAACAATTTATTCTAGTATGTATGCTTATGTATATATCTTGTGTGTCAATATATATATTATTATATATAAGTGAAGTGAAGGACAGCAATGATACTAGGGATAGGAGGGAGGAATTAGAATTATTTTGTTATTATAAGATACACTACCTGTGACATGAAATAGTGTTATTTGAAAGAGGACTGGGATTAGCTGGAAATGCATATTGCAAACTCCAGGGCAACAACTAAAATAATTTTAAAAAGGAGTATAAGTGATACGGTAAGAAAGAAGAGAAAATGGAATTATAAAAAGGCTCAATTAAAACCCTACAAGGCAGAAAAAGAGGGGAACGAGGACAATAATAGAAAACAGCAATGAGTATGGTAGACATTAATCCAGCTATATCAATAATCACTTTGAACATCAATCATCTGAATGCACCAATTAAAAAACACAGATTGTAAGAGTGAATTTGAAAAAAAAAGAACCAATTACGTGTTGTCTATACGAAGTCCACTTTAAATATAAAGACACATAGATTAAAAACAAAAGGATAGAGAAAAATATACCATAATAACACGAAAGAAATGAAGGCAGGAGTAGGTATATCAACTGCAGACAGAGCATACTTCAAAGGAACGAATGTTATCAGAGATAAAGAAGGTCATTACACAATGATAAGGGGGTTGATTCTCCAAGAAAATATAACAATCTTTAACAACGTATGTGCTTCACAACAGAGCACCAAACGACCTCAGACAAAAACATACAATTGCAAGGAGAAATAGATGAATTCGTTATCATAGTTAAAAGCTTCAACAACTGTCTATCAGAAATGGACAGATCCAGAAATCAGTAAGGACATAGTTTAACTCAACAACACAATCAATCAACTGAATATAATTGATCTATAGACTACTTCATCCCCAAACAGCCAGAACATTGACAAGACCAAATGCTGGAGAGGATGTGGAGCGATGGGAACTCTCCCTTATTGTTGGTGGAATGCAAAGTGTTACAGTTACTTTGATAGATAGTTTAATAGTTTCTTACAAAACTAAACCTACCCTTACCATATGATCCAGCAATCAAGTTCCTTGGGTTTTACCCAAAAAAAAGTGGAAAACTTATGTTTACACAAAAACCTGCACACATGTTTATAGCAACTTTAATTATAATTGCCAAAACTTGGAAGCAACCAAGATGTCCTTCAGTAGGTGAATGGATAAATCAACTGTGGAACCTTATTCAATGCTAAAAAGAAATGAGCTATCAAGCCATGAAAAGACATGAAGGAAACTTAAATGCATATGACTAAGTGAAAGAAGCCAATCTTAAAAGGCTACATACTATATGATTCCAACTATATGACGTTCTGGAAAAGGCAAACCTATGGAGACAGTAAAAAGATCAGTGGTTTGCACAGGTTGACGGGAGGAAGGGATGAATAGAAGAAGAGGATTTTTAGGACAGTGAAAATACTCTCTATGATACTGTAATGATGGATACATGTCATTATACCTTTGTCCAAACCCACAGAATGTGCAACATGAAGAGTGAGCCCTAATGTAAACTATGGACTTTGTGTGATGCTGATGTATCAATATAGGTTCATTATTGTAACAAATGTACCACTCTGGTGGGAGATATTGATAGTGGGGGAGGGTGTGCCTGTGTGGGGGAATGAGAATATACGAAATCTCTGTACCTTTGGCTCAATTTTGCCATTAACTTAAAATGGCTCTAAAAAATAGTCTTAAAATTAAAAAATTAAACTGACAACAGGCTTCTCACAACACATATGAATCCAGAATATATGGAATAACATCATCCAAATAAAAATTTTATAACTTGGGAAGCAATAATGTAAAAGAAAAGAAATAAAAAGGATTCAGAAAGAAAATGAGAGAGATTGCCACCAACATATTTCTGTTATATAAACTTTTAAAGTAAGACGGGAGATGGGACAAAGAAATATTGAGCAGAGGAAGGATGATGTCTAATATGAGAGTATGAAGAAATAAGAGAGAAGCAAATTATTGGTCAAAAATAACGTATGATGAAAGTCAGTAATCAGAATTAATATATTCTAGGGGGCTGGCCTGGTAGTCTAGTGGTTGGGTTCACAAACTCCACTTCAGCTGCCCAGGGTTCATGGGTTTGGATCCTAGGCACAGGCCTACCCACTGCTCTTCAAGTTTTGCTGTGGCGGCATCCCACATACAGAATAGAGGAAGACTGGCACGGATGTTGGCTTGGGGACCATCTTCCTCAAGCAAAAGAAGGAAGACTGGTAATAGATGTTAGCTCAGGGCCAATCTTCCTCACCAAAAAAAAAAAAAAGAAAGAGAGAGAATTAATATATTCTAAATTCATTTTATAGTTTGGGATTATAATAGAGGTATTGAATAATTTTCAATTTTACATTAGTCATTCATAAACAATATTAAAATTGAAAAGGAAACATAACTTCAGTTAGAACAGAAAATTTAAAAAAAGAACATCAAGACTTAAATTTGCAGCAAAATTGTGTACTGGTTATCTCAAACAATATTTCTACTGAAATCAACTAAAAATTTACATTTATTATTTAAAATATGTTTTAAATTGCATTATTAAGTTGGCAAAACATTTAGGGACTAAAACAAATGAAAGCAGAAATAAGACTAGGTCGACATGAATATGTACTATTAGTGTTTTTTGTTTGTTTTTGTGTGAGTTTTTCAATTGCCCTGGGAGTGTTGATGCCTCCAGTGATCATAAGCTACCATTGGGATGATTAGGTGGGATGGAAGGACATCTGAAGGCAAAGTCTAGGCTTAGGGAAATATAGAGATTCTCATTAGAGACCACTCATGTGGCTGGGACTGTAAAAATTATAACTCAACACAATGGTAAGCTTGAAATAAATCTAACACACAGAAGAAAGCAGAAAAATGCATTTTGAGCTTGGCAATTTGTGGAGCAATAATTTTTTTCCCCTGGGAATTTGTAATCACAGGACAATCCCATATGGACTTGCATTCACAGTGCATATTCCCAGTACGGAAGGAAAACCCTTAGGCTGTGAATACGCTTATGCCTCACAGAAGCAAATGTAAACCCTCCCTGTAGAATATACCTACAATTCTGGAATCAGAGAATTGCCACAAATAAAGTTCATAGAAATGTTTGCTCCCACAGAAAGCACATGTACACAGAGTCATGTGCACACACACACACACAAACACATACAGAAACAAAGCCCGGGAATAGGAATAAGGGTCAGTGCTGAATACATAGAGCATAAGCAGATGCCCAAAGATTTCAAATAATGGATGATGTGCATAAATTATAAAACAACTCTTCTTAGTATGTTTTAGAAATGAAACAAGAATTGAAAATATGAATAGGAGAATATAAGTTTTAAACTTTTGAAAAAATAACAATGCTACTTCTACAAGTGGAAATATTTGCAATCAATGACATTAGATTTTCGGGGATAATTTTTCACTTCTGGTATGGACAATGAGACTCTAACAAACTGGTTCTCCTGCAAATAACTGCAATAGATATTAGACATGAATAACAAAAACAAAATCTGAGGGTGTTGGAGGCTGAAAAAGGCAGGCATGCGTTAGACGAGAGTCAAAATGTGGGAAAAGAAGCTGGCTTGGAGTGAGTTCCACATTTTTGGTGGCTTTTCAATAAGAGGACAAAGAGGTGACAAATCTTCAGAAGAAAGCTTGCTGCCTCTGTGGCCTGAGGAATCAGGGAAAAGAATATGGGCCAATCAGGGCCAGTGGAGAGTGAAGATAAACCCCTCAAAAGAAGAGAGCCAGATAAGCAAAACAAGAAATTCCATCCATAAACTCACCCAAATCTCAGGTCCTCCCCTAACAGCTTACAGTTAAGATTTAAAGAACTAGAATGATATCTGTGCTGCCATCCACCATCAGTGTGACGATTTGCAGCATAGCTCTATAAAATCTAAATTATTTTCCATATAGCATTCTGAGTGACCAAGATAAAATCCAAACTCACCTGACATATACTGAGCCAGGAAAGTGTGACCCACTCTCAGAGGAAAAGACAATAAAGAAATACTAACATTAAGATGACATAAATATAGGAATTATCAGATAAGAACTTAAAACAGCTATTTTAACTGTGCTCGTTGAGGTAAAGGAAAACATACTTGTAATGGATAAAAAACACATAGGAAATCTAAGAAAAGAAATAGAGTGTATGTGTATATATATATATATATATATATATATATATATATATGTGTGTGTGTATAAACAAAATTATGTTAGAACTGAAATTAGTTCTACATCGGATGGAACTAAATATTCCAAAATTCCAAAAATAAGGAAACTTTAGAATCAAACTATGAATTATTTGAAAGAAAAAATTCACTGGAAGGATTAAATGGAATGAATGTGACAAAAAAGTAAGTCAATAAACTTGAAGGTAGATCAAGAGAAATAATTTAATTAGAAAAAAAGAGTGAAAGAGAATGAAAATTAAGAAAAAACATTTAACAGTCTCAAGGATCAGTGGGACAATTTCAATAGGTGTAAGCTTTGGTAGTTGGAGTTCTAAAAGTAGAGGAGAAATAATTGGGTAGAGAAAATACATGAAGAAATAATGACTGACAGTTTTCTAAAGTGGATGAAAGACATAAACTTAGAGTTTCAAGGAGCTCAGTAAATCCCAGAGAGAGAATACATTTAAAGAACAGCCAGAGAAAATGACACATTACATAGAGGGGGAAATGATTTGAAAGACTATAAACTTGTTTCTCTTCAGAAATCATGAAGAACACAATGCAGTAGAACCCAAATTCTTGAAATTTCTGAAAGAAAAAAAATATTAACCATATCAGTATTAATATGGTTGGGTATTAGTTGGTTATATATATAAATAAAATATGTATACTAATATTATATATATTTATATATCATATACATTAATATTGAAATGTATTAAGTGAAACTATCCATCAAGAAAAGGAAAAATTAATTTTTTGACAAATTAAAGCTAAAAGTATTGTTTACCATCAGACCCTCACTAGAAGTAATGCTAAGGAAATTCTTTAGCTGCAGGAAATGATCACAAAAGGAGAGTTATCTATTTAAGAATGAATGAATGGAATGCATAGAAATGGCAAATACAGGGGCTGGCCCAGTAGCATAGTGGTTAAGTTCGCACGTTCCTCTTCCATGGCCTGGAGTTCGCAGGTTTGGATCCTGGGCGCAGAACTACTCACCGCTCGTCAGGCCATGCTGAGGCAGCGTCCCACATAGAAGAGCTACAGCTCTACAACTATGATATACAACTATATACTGGGACTTTGGGGAGAAAAAAATAAAAAGGGGAAGATCGGCAACAGAAGTGTGCACAGGGCCCATCTTCCTCAAAAAAAAAAAAAAAAAAAAGAAGGAAATGCCAAATACAGGGGTAAGTGAAAAAGACTGTTTCCTTTCAAATGCATATGGTTATTATAAAAATATAACACTCACACTAGGATTTAAGATACATGTGCCTGTAATACCTATGCCAACTTTACATTATAGTTCCTGTGGGCAGGGTGGGAGGTAAATGGTCTATACTATTATTACAAGGTTTCTAAATTTTATACAAAGTGATAAAACATTAAATCCAAGTAGATTATGAAAAGCTAAGAATATATATTTTAATCTAGAGCAAGCCCTAAAAATATAATGCCTATATTATCAAGGTAAATATATTAAGGTAAGAGGGTAGAACATGTTTTATTTAACAGTTTGCTAGCTTGAATTATAAATATTTTCAGTACTTATGATATCCGGTATGCATCCTAATAGGACATATTAGGGTGTAGGCTTCCTTTTATACTTTCAAAACTTGAAGGTAAATCAAAAGAAACAAATTAATCCCAGAACCTGCTTATGGAAGGGTTGGCCTGTGGATGAGGGTAAAGGTAGTGGCTGCTTTTATGTAATGCATGTCAAAATTTCTAAAGTAGCTCTAAAAGAGTATAAATTGAGTGGGTAACTTCCAAATTGATAAAGAGAAAAAAAATGAGAGGAAAAAAATTACCCAAAATAAGAGAAGAGCAAAATAAAGATGTACAAAAATTGATACAAGTAAATCTGTACAAATTTACAACAAGAAACGAGATGGTAGTCTTGAATATTTTGCACAGGCACAAGCACATGTGCGTAAATACATACATACACATATAAAATACTATAAACACAAATGAACTAAACTTTCTAGTTAAATCAATATTATTATATTGGTTAGAAATTTGTTGGTTAAACAATGTTTGTTTTTGTCCCCAGAGATACACCTAAAACATAAGGACATAGAATCATTGAACATAGAGGATGATAAACGATATGACAAACAATTACTAAAAATGAATCTAGTGTAATTATGTTAATATTGAGAAAAAGACGTGAAAGCAAATATATTTACCAGAGTTAAAGAGGGCCACCACTTAAGGACGAAAGACTCACTGTTGCTGTATTTTTTTGGTGGGAATGGAGGCAGGCAAGGAATCCTCTTTCACAACCTGTCTCCATGGCTCCTCCCATTTTCTCCATCCAGACATAACTCAAATACTAACTTTTGATAAGGTCTTCACAGGTCATGCACTTTAATTTCACACACTGACATACCCCAATCTAGTCCATTCTTGGCCTATTTCCCCCCATCATTTAGTATTCTATATACTTTATTTATTTATCTTGTGCAAATTAGTCCCCCTCCCCAGGTTTGACCATTCCATGCAGGCAGGATTCGTTTCTGCTTCCTACACTTTCTTAAGTCCACTGCCTAAAGCAGTACTTGCTCCATGGTAGGTTTGCAATTAATAATTTCGAACAGTAAATGAATTAATCAACCAGGAGGAAGGTAATCCTAATTGTGCAGGCTTAATACATTTATAATAATTACAGCAGCTAACATATCTATTGCTTAATATGCGCACTTTTAATGTGTTAACTTGTTCAAGAGTTAGGTATTATCTTTAAGTCCATTTTACAGATAAGGAAACTAAAGATTAAATAACTTCCTGAAGACTGCATGTCTTAGAGGGAGAGGTGGGTTGTGAACCCATCTAATATGATTGTAGAGTCTAGGTTCTTCACCAATATGAGATGTGATACAATACTTAGCTTTATATTTCTCCATGTAGATAATCAATTGTCCAGAACCACTTATTGAGTAGACCGTCCTATCCACATTGATTTGAACCACCTGTTTTCTAATAGCATGAATCTATTCTTGGGCTCTCTATTCTGTTTCGTTGGTCAGTTTGTCTTGCTCAGCCACAAATCTCAGGGTCTTAAGTCCTGGTATCTGGTGGAGTAAATTCCCAACCTTATTTTTCTTCAAAGATATCTTTGGTATTAATGATTGTTTAGTTTCTAACTTAGATTTTAAGATCAAATTGTTGAGACAAGCTAAATATAGAAAATTTTTAAAAATTCCTGTTGAGATTTGTGTTTACAACAACATTGAATGTATAACTTAAGTTGAAGAATTTTCATCATTTCATATTTTGTTTTGACTTTTTCCATCAAAAATTAAGGAATATCTCTTCTTTTCTCTGGTCGCATTTTAATGTCCTTCAAGAGAAAAATACACATACATATAACACTCACCTAGCTATTATATGAATACCTGTGTGTGCATGTGTGTGTTTATTCCCATATACTTGAGGGTCTTGGTTGATATTGCAAATTAAATAATTTTAAAATTAGTTCTAATTGGCTTCACTGGGATAAAGAATGTTTTTTTTCCCTTTTCGACCTCATGTGCTAAGGTCTAAATTAATCATACTCCTCATTTCACAGTACATTATCATTTATCTATGCCCTGTACCTCTTTTATGCCATTTATTTTATTTTTTCCTCTTTATTGTAATTCCTCCCTTTCTCCCCATAGATTTCTGTATTAGTCAAGGTTCTCTAGAGAAACAAAACCAACAGGAGATATATACATATTACAAGAAATTTGCTCATACAATTATGGAGGCTGAGACATCCCATGATCTGCCACCCACAAGCTGGAGACCCAGGAGAGCTGGTGGTGTGATTCAGTCTCAGTAGAAAGCCATGAGAGCCAGGGGAGCTGATGGTGTGGATTAAGTCCGAGTCTGAAGGCCTGAGAACCAGGAGCACCAAGATCTATATCCCAGCTCAAGCAACCAGGCAGGGAGAATTCAGAGTGAATTGCCCTTTCCTCCACCTTCTCTTCTATTCAGGACTCAACAGATTGCATGATGCCCATCAACAGTGGGGAGGGCAATCTACTTTACTACAATCCATTAATTCAAATGCTAAAGTCATTCAGAAACAACCTTACAGACACACCCAGAAATGTTTAATGTGGGTAACTTGTGGTCAGTCAAGCTGACACATAAACTTAACCATCCCAACTACTGTGCACATGGGAGTACATTTAAAGTTTACTCTCCATCCTCCTGGTGATAGTGACATTGATCCCCAGAATGATAAATGATTCTGCCATGGGCACTCGGGTGGTGTCTCTTACGGACTTCTGCAAGAAGTTCTTTGGGATATCAATCTAAGAACAGATCATTTAACAAATGTGGTGGAAAGGTGCACAGTATACTCCCAGCAGTCACATGGAGGGTTCAGCATTCCCCAAACCTCACTGACACTTGATATTAACTAGCTTTGTGTTTTTTGCCAGTTCAGTAGGTATAGTACAATAGTACTTTTGTTGGTTTATTTTGCTTTTATCTCATAACAAATGGTTTTGGTTTTATTACTATGTTCATGTTTTTGGATGGCCACTTCTGTAAATTACTTGTTGATATCCTTTTCCCAATTTTTTTCTGTCATGTTATTTTCCTCTTCTTGTTCATTTGTAGATTTTACAAGTATTACTTTGTACAGGTATTAGCCACTTATCAATTTTAGATAATGACAATATCATTCATTATTGCATCTCCATTATTACATAACATATTATTGCATACAATAGGTACACACTAAATTTTGTTACTAGAATAACAAATGAATTAATGACACTACATACTAGATACTCAATGTGTTTGCTAAACTAAACTTAACTCAAAGGATGAACAGTCAGTGATATTTTGGGCTGTTTTCCATTTGACTCAAATCGTAAAACATATTCAACTCTCTACAGTTCTGTTCATACGTTGAGATCAATCATTCTCTTACCTAGATACATAAAATTGAGAATTATCTAACACACTTTAAAAATCTGAGTTTTTTTCCTGGTTTTCAGAAATAGTGACCAATTTATCACAGACTATTTTACAAAATGTCATAATATTTCTGTCTAGCAGTGTGACATAGGATGTTTTTCCTATTCTCAGGTCTCTGATCTGCAAAATGAAAATAATATTCACCTCAAAGGGTTTTGGAGATATTGAAATCATATAATAATATGTGAACTGCCTATCACTGTGCTGAATGCAAAATAACTAATGAAAAATGTTGCATCCAATTTCCCCTTCAATGTATGTAGTAGGCAAACACTTCACTCCTTTGCTTAGTTTATAGCTGTCAGAATTTAACCACAAGAAAAGAAGAAGGCTTTTCTTAATATTCCAATTTTGTAAGTGAGAATTGAATGTGTTAATAGGTTTTTGGGCAATACAAAAGGATCTGTACCACAATCCAGGGAGGTTCCTTATTCAATCATTTAAGTTGTGCTTGATTTATTGAAATCTCAGGTTTAGGATCTTCGAGAAAATTCTTTCCTCACCTGACAGCCCCTACAGTATCATCACTTAAATCTCAGTGACAGTGGGAAATTCATTGCAAGTAAGGTGCAGAGGTTTAGCCAGCATATTGTCCAAGAAAGACATGTACTCAAAATCCTTCAGCAGGTTGACAGAGTACCCAGTAATGCACACATATAAAAGTGCCATCGTTTTCAATTATTAGTGAGAGACTATATATGCAAAGCATACTTTATTCTTATTAGCTAGATTTCATGCTTTTTTTTCAATGATTTATTGCCTATTCCTGTAGGGCCTGGTTATGGATAATGATTGAGAATCATATTTGTGTTCATCCTAGCTCTATTTTGCTAAATTTGTGACTTGGACAAATTATTTTGCTTCTCTAATAACTCCTAGAGTTTTGTGAGTCAAGTGAAACCATGCAACTTGCTTTGCTCAGAGCAAACATTACTTGGCAGTATAATTGCATAGCTCTGGACTCATGTAGAATATATTTGTAATGCCTACTGAATACTAGAGAATTTACCTTTTCATAGGGACACTTTAAAGCAGGTGTTATTTTAAAAAATCATTTTAGAGCTCTGGAAACTGACTCAGAAATTAAGTAACAGGTCCAAGATGATAGGAGTTTCTAGAAGGTACATGTAGTTACTGTGGGTTAATATTCAGCTTCACCCTTACTCTGTTAGTGTCAGTCACTGAGTAACCCCTCAGAGATAGCTTAATCTGTTTATTCCTTCAGCAATAAATATTCTGACTACACACAAATCCTCTTGGTGTAATTCTACTTGGCTCAGGACATTCTTGAGTGACCTACAGTACCTGCCTCATCTTATACCTGCATGCTTCATTGGAGCCTCTGAAATGACCACTGTCCTCTTCCATCCCATGTGAGGTACAGCAGAACAGGGATAATCATTGCCCAAATTTTTATCCCAGGCTTACTGTACCAAGATCTTTTCTTTTTAAAAGACTATTATTTTACAGCAGTTTTGACTCTCAATGGCAAAACTGAGAAAAAAGTACAGAGATTTCCAATGTACCCTCTGCCCCAACACATGCATAACCTCCTCCATTATCAACATCCCTCATCAGATAGTAGATATGTTACAATTCATGAACCTATATTGATGCACCATTATCACCCAGAGTCCACAGTTTACATTAGGGTTCAGTCTTGGTTTTGCATATTCTATGTGTTTGGACAAATGATATATATGCCCTTATAGTATCATACAAGATAGTTTCACTTCCTTAAAAATCTTTTGTGCTCCACCCCCTATCCCTCCATGCCCAACCTCTGGCAACCGCTTAATACTGTCTGCATAGTTTTGTCTTTTCCAGAATGTCATATAGTTGGAATTGTACTGTAGGTAGTCTTTTCAGATTGCCTTCTTTAACTTCATACATGCACTTAAGGTTCCTCCATATCTACTCATGGCTTGATAGCTCATTGCTTTTTAACTGAATACTATTCCATTGTCTGGATGTGCCACAGTTTATTTATCCACTCATCTACTGAAGGACCTCTTGATCGTTTCCTCGTTTTGGAAATTGCGAATAAAGTGGCCATAAACATCCATGTGTGAGTTATTGTGTAGACACAAGCTTTCAGTTCTTTTAGGTAAATACCAAGGAGCATGACTACTGAATCATATGGTAAGAGTATGTTTAGTTTTATAGGAAACCGTCAAACTCTCTTCCAAAGTGGTAGTGCCACTATGCATTCCCACCAGCAATGAATGAGAGTTTCTCTTGCTCCACATCCTTGCCATTTGGTGCTGTCAGTGTTCCAGATTCGGGACATCTAATAGACATACAGTGGCATCTCATGGTTTTACTGAGACTCTCCCTTTTTAGGTTTTGCTGGCAACATCATGTCTTCTGACATCTCTGGGCCAGAGTGGACACTCATCCCTTGTGCATATACACTCCCCTTCTTCAGATTATGGCCAGGTCTTCCAAGAACTGTCTCACACTGGCTGCAACAGAAGGATCACCAGGTTGGGAATGTGAATATCACCTGCAGGACAAGCTGCCTAAAAAGACTCCATCCACACCTTGCGTGCATGGCCGGTTCCTACTAAGAATAGTCTTTGGCCTCTTAGGTTTGTGTAATGGGTGCATCTCTTACAAATAACAGGGCATAACATACAAGATCATGTAGCTGTCCCTCATCTTTCCATTATCATCTTCTTATATGTTAGGAAAGGGACAGTAATGGTGGCTAGTTCTGCCGGCTCTTATCTGTTTCTCTAGGTTTTTGTTTGGGAAACTGCAGGGTTATTTTCTGTAGAAAATGAGTGTTTTAAGTTCTTGCTGTTTTTAGTTTTGAGTGTTAGACTCAACACTAGAAAAATCCCATTTAACATTCTTACATAAATTTACATAAGTTTGTATACATGTGTTTTTATATACATATATGTATACGTGAGCTACATATGTATGTGCGAGCTATATATGTATTTGTAAGTTAGATATACAAATATATCAAAGTCCTTTATATATATATTAGTTCTCTCCAGTTCCTAGTCTAGGGATCAACATCTTTTGGCTTCATTCATTCATTACATTGGGAAACGTAAACTAACATATTTTGAGTATCTACTATGTATCCAGCTGTGTCATATTTTGTCATCTCATTTAGTCCTTATACTAACCCTGAGAGATAGAAATTATTACTCCAATGCATGTGCATGAAATAAAGAAGATGAAATTTTCCCTTCATGAAGTGTCTTTTATTTATCACGCTTCTCCACCCTATCAGGTTACAGAGAATAAACTGAGGCTCAAGGAGATTAAGGAAGTTGCCCAAGTCAACACTGCCTGAATCCTAATGGAAACTGATTAAGAAATAGGACAATGGGTATGAGAAATATCCCTCACGACTGAAAATGCAGCTTATAAATGAAAAGCCTCCCTTTCTGCTCTCTTTTATGTATCACTTATTTCAAGTGGTCAATAATAAACAGCAGAATTGGCTGCAGCTGTCACCTTCACAGCACCCTGCAGATTATTGAAGGTGCCTCGGTCCCTTGAGCAACCTACCTGGTGAGCTCTGGTGGTTCATCACAATTCCACCCGCCAGCTGCTAAAGGAAAAATCAGAATGCAAGTGGCTGTTTGTGGCATCAGGTTCATCAGAGTGATTCCAGAACTCTAAGCATCATAGGGGAATGATGGAAAGCAGGCTTTGTCCTTAAAAAAGAAGTCCTTTTTTTCTTATCAGAGCTGACAGGTGCTGTTTGTCTCACACGAGGCATCTGTGATCATTCCTTCACCTTTACATTGTTGGGTCTTTAAAAATATTCATCTATGCCAAGATGTGCTTGGCACCCATTGCTCTGGCATCTTGTGGATTATTTTAACATCAGAAAATAACAAAATATGAGGAAACGATTACTGATACATTAATGGCTATGCTCAACTGCTAAAAAAACAGCTCCTATCCACAGCCTGCTCCATAGCTGCCCTTCATTGTTTTTGAAGGTTTGAAATGCATTTACAATAAGATAGTTCCATATGTTTAATTCTCCTTTGTTGAAAACCTTCTGGTTTGAATATATATGTGTGTGTGAGTGTACACAGACACACGTACATATGTATATACACATAAACATATACACACATATGTGTGTGCATGTGTATATACATATTTATATACACACATATATATGCATATATAGTTTTTTGTAAAGAGCAAAGAAGGTCAGATTCAACAAATGAAATTTGGTCAACATTATGTTTTTAATGTACATTATATCCACAAAGACTATTTTTGCCTCTAGCTCGCTAGCAATATTATTTAAAATCTACTTAAAAATATATATATACAAATAAAAATGTATGTATATGTATAAATATATATGATATGATATACCACAATATTGTTAAGTGGAAAAGAAAAGTAAAAGGACGGAAAAGCTTATTACTCAGGGTCCTATTAGAAAATAGAAGGGATCCCCAATTAGGATTTTAAGGAGAATTTATAAGAGGCTATTTTTCAGAGGTGGGCAGAGAGAAGGGAATCACAGTGGACTGATGAGGCTCTCAGGGATCAGCAGCAGTGGAAAGACATTACTCCTCCTATGTTGGAAAGGTCAAGTAGACTGGACAGTCATACTGGGGACCAAGGTCAGCTGGAATGCTGGAAGAGGAGGACTCAGAGTGATGGCAATGACTTGGGAAAGAGAGAGATAAAGAATGCTCCAAACTCTCCTTTTACTAACCCTCTGACCCCCTCGTATTGCTGCCCATTGGCTGAAGTGAACTGAATATCAGAGGGCAAAGGAACCCAAGTGATGCTGAGCATATGAACCAGCCATATTCCCTGAACCAGGGGCATGGAGCATGGAAAAGGATGCTGGCCCTGGTCAGGTCTCAGATTATTGCAGCCCCAGCCAACTCCCTGAATGCAGCCTCATGAGAGACTCTGACCCAGAATCACACAGCTAGGCCACTCTCAGATTCCCAGAGGACAGATTATGTAAGATAATGTTTGTAGTTTCAAGCTGCTACATTTGGGGGTTATTTGTTATGCAGCAGTTGATAACTAAAACACCAATATACATACATACATGAGTGCCCAGGTAAAGGTAAGGTAATGGAATGGAAATTTCAGTTACCATTCAGCACAGAAAATTCAGAATTTGCTGTCCAATTTCAATCATTAACTGCAAGCTAAAATATAAGTACTCTCAAGAAACACATGACATAAAGTCTTTACAACATATCATTCATAATATGAAGAATACAATCCAAAATTATACAACATAAGAGGAAATAGGAAAATCTGATCCATATTCAGACTGATCCCAAGAGAGTTTGGATATTAGAATAAGCATAAAAAGATTTTAGGTAATTATTATTAGAATTATATATGTAAAGAAAAGCATGCTCATAATGAATAAAAATAAGAACTTTCAGCAGTTAAATAGAAACTATAAGAAAAATAAAACGGAAACTGTAGAATAAAAATGAATTTTAAATAAAAAGTTACAGTATATGGGCTTAATAGCAAATTGAACACAGCAAAAGAATTAATACTTTTGAAGACAGATTAACAAAAATATCCAATTTGAAAAATATAAAGAAAAAACATTTTAAAACATGAATAGAGCCTCAAGAACATCCTTAACAGCATCGAAAGGTCTAACATAATGACTGGGCCCCCAGAAGAAGAGGAAAATGGAAAAGTGGCATATAAATATTGAAGAAATAATGTCTAAGTATTAGCCAAATTTGGGGAATGATATAAAGTTTAAAGTTCAAGAAGAAAAGTAAACCACAAGCAAGATAAATAGAAAGAAAATCTGACTCAGGCGTGTCTTAGTCAAACTGCTGAAAACCAAACATAAAAAAGATCTTGAGTGATGACCCAAACAAACAATATGTTACGTAGAGGGAACAATTTGAAAGAGTGCTGATTTCTCACTAGAAACAAGAAAATAGTAACTTTAAAGTCCTGAAGGAAATACAAAATAGAAGCTGCCAATACAGAATTCTATTTACATAGAAAATATTATTCCAGAATGAAGGCAAAATAAAGCATTTTCAGTAAATGAAAACAGAGAATTCATCCCCAGCAGCCCTTTGATGTCAGAAACACCGAAGGATGTCCTGGCTGAAAGAAAAGGGTATCAGATGGACCAGGATTTTTAGGCAGAAGTGAAGAGCAGTGGGTATAGTAAATAAAATGGCAAACACATAAGATTATTTTTTCTCTTAAGTTCTTTAAAATACAAATGATTGTTTAAAACAAATATTCTAACAATGAATTTTGGGGATTATAATATATGTAGATATATTATATGCAAATACTATAGCTTAAAGGACACGTCAATGTGTATCCCAACCCATACTGTTGAAGATTTTCCTACTCTATGTCTAGTGGTAAAATATTAACTCTAAGTAGTCATGAAAGGTTGAGAATGTCTATTGTAATCCCTAGAGTAACTACCAAAGCCATGCAAAAAGTTGTAGTTAAAAATTAAATTAGTTAATAGATAAATAAAATGGATATCTAAAAAGACATTCAAATAATACAAAAGAAGTCAGGAGAGCAGGAGAAGAAATGCAAAAGAGAAGGGACAATGATGTATTTGATTATAGCATTTCAACCTGCTACCTTTCTTTCTGTATCCGCCTACGTGATTGGCCCATTGGGCCCTTCCTCAGTCGAATGGCAGCCATCTTCAGGCTATCTATAAGGATTGCTTGGGTGCTGTGGTCCTGGATGGAAACTGTTGGCAAACTCAACAAGGTAATCGAAGAAATTCTAAGAGATTAAGAAAGAGGTGGACGGGGTTGAGACGAAGCATCCAGGAGCTCAGAATAGCAGAAATTTGCTATTCCTCTAGGCCTGCGGATCAAAAGAGAACTGTTAGCAGAACCTGGTGAGAGTTGGACCTGTAGCAGAGGGGTTGCCCCACAGAAAGGAGGATTCAGAAACTACTGAATTGAGTTCAGCATGGATGGAAACAAACACCTCTACCTCTCTATTCTCTTGTTCTGCAATCTGTTGCTTCTTTCCCACTGGCTAAATACAGTCCAGAGGGCAAAGGAATCAGTGTGAGGCAATCTGTAGTGTAACATTCCCAGGGCACAGAGCAGGGCAGAGGAAGTGAAAAAGCAGATGTGCAGGAGAGAATGGAACCTACCTCTATGCTGCTAGGCTGCCTCCCATTTTCCCATTTAAATGAGGATTACAGCTCCATTCAAGAATCTGCTCTGCCTAAAATCTACAATCTTGCTCATATTTACCTAACTTTAAGTTTCTTTCACTTCCTTGCTGAAAGCATCCAAGAGCAGTCCATGTATGTCAATGTTCTACATTTTTTCTAAATTCTTTCCCAAATTGGACAGCAAGGAAACTGCCTTGGGATTTATTGTGGATGGCAATTTTATCAAATGTTTTGCCCCAGCATTCAGTCTCAACATTATCATACACATTCTGATTTCTTCCCTTTTTAACGACTTCAGTAATTACCCTACAGACATTAAGACAGCCCCAGTACTAAAGACACCACACCAAGGGCTGTTCAATATGATGTATTTTCATGGTTGCTAAGGATCAATCGAGCTAACATATTTGAAACAAGTATATAGGTGAAATTTATCCATTTTTTTCTAGGTTAGCCAATTTATTGGCATATAGATTTTCATAGTATTCTCTTATAATGTATTGTATTTCTGATTTGTCCATTGTAATTTCTCCTCTTTCATTTCTGATTTTATTTATTTGAACCTTCTCTCTTTTTTTCTTGGTGAGTCTAGCCAAAGGTTTGTCAATTTTGTTTATCTTTTCAAAGACCAACCTCTTGGTTTCATTGAATTTTTATTGTTTTTCCAGTCTCTATTGCATTTATTTCTGCTCTGATTTTTATTATTTCCCTCCCACTGATCTGGGTCTTCGTTTGTTCTTCTTTTTCCAATTCCTATAGGTATGCTGTTAGATTGTCTATTTGAGATTTTTCTTGTTTGTTGAGGTAGGCCTGTATTGCTATAAACTTCCCTCTTAGGACTGCTCTTTCTGTATCCCATAAATTCTGTCATGTCATATTTTCATTTTCATTTGTCTGCAGGTATTTTTTGATTTCTCTTTTGATTGGTTTATTCACTCAGACATTGTTCAGTAGCATATTGTTTAATCTCCACATATATGTGGATTTTCTGATTTTCTTCCTGTAGTTGATTTCTACCTTCATGCCACTGTGGTCAGAAAAGATGCTTGGTATTATTTCAATCTTCTTAAATTTATTGAGACTGTTTTGTGGACTAAAGTGTGATCAATCCTGGAGAATATTCCATGCGCATTTGAAAAGAATGTGTATTCTTTGGTTTTTGGATGGAATGTTTGTACATATCTACTAAGTCCAACTGGTCTAGTGTGTCATTTAAAGCCAATGTTTCCTTATTGATCTTCTGTTTGGATGATATATTCATTGGTGTACATGGAGTGTTAAAGGCTCCTACTATTATTGTGTTACTGTCTATTTCTCCTTTTATGCCTGTTTATAATTGCTTTATATATTTAGATGCTCCTATGTTGGGTGCATAGATATTTATGAGTGTTAAATCCTTCTGTTGGATTGCTCCCTTGATCGTTATGTAGTGACCTTCTTTGTCTCTTGTTACAGTTTTTTTAGTTTTAAAGTCTATTTTGTGTGATATAAGTATTGCTACCCTAGCTTTATTTTCATAGCCATGTGCATGGAGTACTTTTTCTGTCCTTTCACTTTCAGTTCATGAGTGTCTTTAGGTCTGAAGTGTGTCTCTTGTATGGAGCATCTATACAGGTCCTGTTTTTTTATCCAATCAGCCACCCTATGCCTTTTTCTTGGAGTATTTAGTCCATTGACATGTTAAAGTAGCTATTGATAAGTATGTACTTATTGTCATTTTTAAACTTTTTTTCTGGATGCTTTAGTAGGTCTTCTCTATTCCTTTCTTCTTCCCTTGCTCTTCCCTTGTGGTTTGATGGCCTTCTTTAGTATTATTTTTGGATTCATTTCTCTTAGTTTTTAAATATATCTATTATAAGTTTCTGGTCTGTGATTACCATGTGGTTCACATATAAGAACATACACATATAGCAATCTATAATAAATTGATGGTCTCTTTAGTTTGACCTCTTTCTAAAAGCTCTACTCTTTCACTGCCCTCCTCCCACACTTTATGTTTTTGATATCATGCCTAACCTCTTTTTTGTGTTTGTATCCATTAACCTCTTATCGTGGAAATAGACAATTTTTTTTTTCCCATTTGTGGTCTTCTCTCTCCACCTTAAATAAGTCCCTTTAGCATTTCTTGTAGGACTGGTTTCTTGGTGATAAACTCATATAATTTTTGCTTGTTGGGAAACTCTTCATCTCTCCTTCCATTCTGAATGATAACCTTGCCATGTAGAGTATTCTTGGCTGTAGGTTTTTTCCTTTTAGCACTTGTAATATATCATTCCACGCTCTTCTGGCCTGTAAGTTGTCTGCAGAGAAGTCAGCTGATAGCCTCATGGGGTTTCCTTTATATGTGGCTTGTTGCCTTTCTCTTGTGGCTTTTAGGATTCTGTCTTTATCTATAATTCTGGACATTTTAATTATGATATGTCTTGGTGTGGGCCTCTTTGGGTTTATCTTTTTTTTTTTTTTTTTTTTTTGTGGGGAAGACCAGCCCTTAGCTAACATCTGTTGCCAATCATCCCCTTTTTGCCGAGGAAGACTGGCCCTGGGCTAACATCCGTGCCCATCTTCCTCTACTTTATATGGGACGCCGTCACGGCATGGCTGACAGGCAGTGCGTCGGCGGGCACCCGGGATCCGAACTCTCGAACCCAGGGCTGCCAAGCGCGGACTAAACCGCTGCGCCACTGGGCGGCCCTGGGTTTATCTTTTTTGGTGCTTTCTGTGCTTCTTGCATCTGGATGTCTGTTTCCCTCCTTAGGTTAGGAAAATTTTCAGCTATTATTTCTTCAAGTAGATTCTCTGCCCCTTTGTCTCTCTCTTCTCCTTCTTGTACACCTATATCATTGATGTTAGTGTGCTTGATGTTGTCCCAGAGATCCCTTAGACTGTCCTCACTCTTTTTAATTCTTTTTTCTTTTATCTGTTCAGCTTGGGTTATTTACTCTAGATTTTCATCCAGCTCACTGATCCATTCTTCTGTATCCTCTACTCTGCTTTGGAGTCCCTCTAGAGTGGAATTCTTCTTTTCCATTATTGTATTCTTCTCTTCTAATTGGTTCTTTTTTTATATTTTCCATTTCTTTATTGATGTTCTCACTAAGTTCATCCATTCTTCTCCCAAGATCAGTAAGCATCCTTATGACTCTTTGTTTGAACTCTTTTTTAGGTAGATTGCTCATTTCTGTTTCATTTAGTTCTTTTTCTGGAGTTTTGTCCTGTTCCCTTCCTTGGAATTTATCCTTTACCTCCTCATTTTGCCTCTTTGTGCTTGTATCTATGTATTAGGTAGGTCAACTATGTCTCCTGATCTTGGAGAGGTGATCTTATGTAAGAGATGTCTTATGAGGCCCAGCAGTGTGCTTCCCTCTCCTCACCAGGTCCAAATGTTCCAGGAGTGTCCCCTCTGTGGGTAACATGTGTCCTTCTGTTGTGGCAGGGTTGCTCTTGCTGTAGATGCCCAGGGAGGCTGAACTGTCCCGTGGCTAGCTAGATATAATGCTCAGCTGCATGTAAGCTATTATGGACACTTCAATCTCTTTTTCTGGTGTGGGGAGCCACAGCACAGTTGACTGCAAGGTCTAATAGCACATTCCTGTTGCAGTTTTTCTGTTAAGTGAGTAGGCCCCCAGTGTGGGTGGTTGTTAGGCTTCGGGGCTTACAATTGCTCTTGTCCTCTGGCCTATAAGGCTCTTGTCAGCTCTCTTAAGACTGCAGCTTTGTGAGTCGGCCCCCATGCAGGGGAGCACTCAATTGTGTGTCAGGCTGTGAAAGGTGGGGCCGACCCCCTATGTGGCTGTTTGAGAAGCACAAGTCCTCGCCAGCTGGCAAGCCCCACTGCCCACAGGGCCACACCCACTGTCAACACAGCTTTCCCCATACATGTGCCCCAACCCCCTGAAGTGGACCCAGTCACCACATAGCACAGGCCCCACACACTCCACCTGCTCCTCACACATGCCCTGCCCCACTGGGGTGGACCCACTTGCCCCGTTGCAGAGAATCCAGGCACCTACTATGAAGGCCCATAAGATGCCCAAGGGCTTGTTGTTGGGTGGTGTCTGTCCCTAGGGTGAGCCTCTTGCCCTGGCTGAGCTGAATTAAATCAGTGCTCTAGTGGGTGGGGCAGACGTTGGGCAAAGAGGCCAGGGGGAGACCTCCAATGGCATCTGCCAGTGGCTGTGTCAGCATGCCTGCACCAGGTCACAACAATGGCTGGTTCCAATGTCTCAGTCCCTGGAGAAGTCTCACTTCTCACTGAGATGCTCTCAGACCCTATAAGGTGAGTCTCTTTTCACCAAAGGACTGTGAACCTTTCTTTCTGGTGATTTTAGGCTGCTTTCCAAAACAGGTGAATTGTGCATGGGCCCTTTAAAAGCTGGCTTCCCCCCCCCTTATGTCTGATAGCTTTTCTGGGGGTGTTTTCCATTGCTGTTAGTAGCCAGCAAAGCCAGACATTATGACACTCATTTTGGTTGTGCTGGGTCCAAAAAATTCTTATAGCAGCAACAGTCCCACTCAGGTCCCCCACTCCTCCAGAGAAGGCTGTGTACCTTTGGATTACTCCCAGGTGGTGATGAGGCACTGCAGCTTGGGAAGGTGGCTTTTTTTCTTTCCAGAAGGGAATTTCTGTATGTTCCACCTCAGTCAGGACTGTCACACGTTGCAGGGTTTCCTCTTATACAGTTTTCAGTTCTCTATCAGGGGTAATTGTTCCAAGATTAGTTGTAAATCTGTTGTGTCCATGGGAGGAGGTGATTTCAGAGTCCACCTACACTGCCCTCTTGACACCGGGCCCTGCTTCTTTGTTTCTGATTCAGAAATCTCATGCCTTCTGTCAAATTCCATGAAATCCAGGCTGGCTAATTTGTTTGCTTTAAGAATGGTAAAATAGAAGACTTTTCCTAGTTCTTGACTCCCAAAGTTGCAAAGATCTTGGTCTCTTAGATATCCATCACTTAAAAATACTTATAGGTCATCTTAAGATGTTGGTTCTTTGGGCAATGCATGGACACAAGAAATGGCTCTCTGCCTTACATGAACCTAAGGGTACTGGGGAGACATTCTTTTTAATACAGCAAAAGGTGTCAGATAATATATAACCATGCATAAGTACATCTTACATTGTGTTATACCATGACTTGTGTTTCTGTGTATGAATCTTGCAGACATTTGTGATCTAGAATTAATCCTAAGTGGTGACACACTGGTTTAACAGGTTAGATGGTGGTTAAATGGGGCTTTGAGGAAGCCTGGGTATGTGTGAGGCAATGTGAGAAGAAAGGTATCAGAGAAATAGAATGACTTAAGGACATTCATGCATATTAGAATGAATTTGGTGTGTCCACGGGATAGAGGGGAGCCTATGTGACTAAAGTATAGAGCACTTTTTGGGAAACTGACAAATAAGGTAAGAGATACAGCTCAATGCAAGATTGCAAGGTATTTAAAGAAGTCACCCTTGATCCAATTTAAAACATTGTTCTTTGAATGATTATTGTGAAAAAAAAAATACTGGCAGGATTGAGATGTAGTGAGATTGTAGTTGTCTAAACATACCACCTAAAATAATTAATGGTAGCATATCATGTCCCATATCATCACTGAAGAGCCAAGTATTAAAGGCATCCTCCTTCAATGCTTTGACCTATTTATGTACAATTAGAGAACTTTTGTCATATTATAATTGTTTACCTTACCTTCCCAGAGATACAAGAATCTCATTGGCTGAGACACTCTTCTATTTCTCTTTGGATACTTATAAAAGTTATTATTGTTACTGACACATTCTGAAAATTCAATAGATTGTTCTATTAATAGATAAACATATATATTTGATCCTTAGTATGTCCCTTTAAAATATCTGTGTAAGATATAGTCTCTCCCCAGCTTCCCTGAATTTTAGCAAAACAGGTAAACTCTAAGAACTCATTTGAAGCCTCATTGAAAGACATATACTTCTATAACAGAATGGTTATTTATTCTCTTCCCTAAATATTTAATATTGTTTAAACATTCTTACACAAAAATGTTACACCAACCAGCTCAATGAAATTGGAAAAAAAAACAGAAAAAAAATATATAAATTCAGTACTCAAGTGGCCTGATGCTATTTTGGGGGGTGGGGGTGAGGAAGATCAACCCTGAGCTAACATCTGTTGCCAATCCTTCTCTTTTTGCTGAGGAAGCTTGACTCTGAGCTAACATCTGCACCCTTCTTCCTCTATTTTATGTGGGACACCTGCCACAGCACAGCTTGATAAGTGGTGCTTAGGTCCATGCCCGGGATATAAATCTGCAAACCCTGGGCTGCAGCCAACGTGGAGCACGTGAACTTAACCACTATGCCGCTAGGCCAGACCCAACCTGATACTTTTGAAAAGATCAGTGACAAGCACAAGAGCACATTAAACCAAGCTTCACAAATGCACCACTGATGGGAAATCTGTGCACAAGAAGAAAATCAGTGTAAGTGGTCAGGCATTGAAAATGATTACCAAACAGAAGTATCAGCAATGTTTGTAAATCCAACAGCAGCGTAAGGAAAATAATGACAGAGACAACATCCATTTTGTACATTGGAAAGAATAGTAAAGAATTGAAAGGACAGGAGACAACTGTGAAATTGGGCATTATGTGTTAAAGGATAAAACCTCAGAAGAATTCAGAATTGATCTTAAAACAGAATTTATGAAGGAAATAAAGAATAGATTGCTTAAAAGCAATTTATATCTATATACAAGAAAAATTGTGCCTTTTCAAAAGTTTGAAAAGAATTAGGTAGGAACAGTTTAATGTTTTTAGATCAACCATGTCTTGTGGATTTTTCTTTAAGAGGGGTTTATATTTAATCATTTTCCAACTTGAGAGAGGGCTTAAACAGATTAAAATTAGGATAGAAATTTGTTGTGCTTTGTTTCTGGGTTGTGTTTGCATGTCCTTCTTTTATTCTATGACTGCATCCCACTCCAAAATACATGAAATACTACTGTAAAATTTTATGGGAAATATGTATGAAGGTGAATCACTGAATAAGTTACAGTCTATTTTTTTAAATTACTTTATCCTTTCTAGAGCTCAATAAATGAATTCTAGTGATCAAGACACGAAAAAGCATCAACTTATGCTAGATAAAATAAGTCCAGGATTCATGTTTAGTCTCAAGAGTAATTACAAAAAATCCCATAAAAGAGTGCATATGTATAAAAAAAAGAGAGAGAAAATACTTGACAAATACATAAGGAGCCAACAATGCAAAGAATAGAGAAGTGGTTAGAACAAATACAAAAGAAATTTTGATGATGTATTTAAACCCAAATACATAAATAATTACATTAAAAGTAAATGAAGTCAATTCAGCAATTAAATGGTAAAGACTTTAATACTGATTTACTTTAAAAAAAAGTATTACCCTTTGTGATACTTAAAAGTAACACATCTTAAACATAGGGACACAGAAATGTTGAAAGGGGCCAGCCCAGTGGTGTGTCAGTTAAGTTTGCATGCTCCACTTCAGGGGCCAGGGTTTGCAGGTTTGGATCCTAGGCGAGGACTGATGCACTGCTTGTCAACCATGCTGCTGTGGAATCCCTTATAAAGTAGAAGAAGATGGGCATGGATGTTAGCCCAGGGCCAATCTTCCTCAGCAAAAATAGGAGGATTGGCAATGGACGTTAGCTCAGGGCTAATCTTCCTCATACAAAAAGGAAATCTTGAAAGTATAAGAAAATGCAAAGAAGACATTCATTGTAATTTCCATTGAAAATATTGAATATTTCTATGTTTATGTGCAACTGTGATATAGTATTATAATATATAAAGTAAAAAATGACAATTAAAGAGAAAAATAGATGAATTTATAATGAGAATAGAGAGAGTAAACATTCCTCTGTTTGTAATGGATAGAAAAAATGGGGAGAAAAATATATAGGGGATTTGAATAAATTGAATAACTGGAAAAAATAACCTGACTTGATTGACCTACAGACACAACTGTACCCAACAAAAGTATAACTCATTTTGAAACGAATATGAATCATTTTCCAAAATGAATTATATACTAAGGAATAAACCATGTCCCAGAAAATTTCAAATATTGGACTAAAACACAATATGGTATTTGACCACTGAGCAAATAAACTAGAAATTAGTATAAAAATGTAATTAGTAAATCATCAAATGTTTAGAAATTAAGCCATACACCTCTAAATAATGCAGTGGGTAATGAACAAATAAAAATAGATATATAAAGTATTTTAAATCAAATGATAATGAGAACATGGTCTAAATTTACTGTTGGCATGTAGCTAAAGTTATGCTTAAAAGAAATTTTTAGTGTTGAAAGGGTATTTTAGATCAATAATTAACATTTCTCCCAGGAATTTGAAAAAAAATAACTTAAATACCAAGACAGTAGAATTAGGTGAATAATAAACATGAGAAAAGCTTAATTCTATAGAAAACAAATGTAAAAGAGGAAAGTAACATAACCAAAATGACTTTGAAAATAAGTAGTCAATTACATAATAAGAAAACTCATCAAAAAATTTGGAAGGAAAAATTCATTATCATGGTGTGTCTTATAGACATTCAAAGTAAAATAGATATATTTATGCCAAAAGAGTTTCTAATTTAGTTGTGGATATATTCCTAGAAAAAACACAATTCAAGAAAACAGACATAAGAACTGAATAGCCCAATAATCTATTAAATAGACTGAAAGCATTTTAATTCCTTCTACAGGCCTTATGACTTCAATGGTGAATTCTCTCTAATATTCAAGGAGGATGTACCACCCCTTTTACACAAACTTTTCTAGAACTTGGAAAAGGAGGCATCACTCTTCAACTTACCTTATGAAAATAGCCTAATCCTTCTGCCATAATCTAACAATTAAATCATAGAAATGAAAACTACAGCCCAAGTTTCTTGCTAAACATAGGTATGATAGGCATAAACAAAATATTAGCTAAACATTTCAGCCACATATAAAAAAGAATTAATTAACACCAGGTGGGTTTCAGTCACAGAACAGAAGATACTATTGAAAGAGTGAAAAAGCAGTTGAAAAATAGATAATATTTGTAGCAAATAAAAGGAACAAATAGTAGTAGGTAGAATATATACAGTACATTTATGAAACAATAATAAAAAAGCAATCTAATAGAAAAATGGGCTAAAGACTTACACAGCTATCATGTGCACGTGCACGTGTATACGCACACAAACACACATGATGTCCAAATGATCATTAAGTTGTGAAAACGTGTTTAAAATAATTGATTATCTGGGAAATGCAGTTAAAATCCAAATTAAAATCACTACAAGCTCACCAGAATTTTGAAATTAAAAAGTGATGTTGCTAAATCTTAGTAATGATGCGGATCAACAGGACATCATCAAGGATGGGAAGGTATAAATTGGTCAAACTGCATAGGAAAATTTTAGACAGTATCTTCTCATTCTGAACATATGCTCAGCTAACAGTGGTTCAACTATTTCCACAGAAGTGTGTTTCACATGTATACACGTGCGTGTGTATGTGTGTGTGTGTGTGTGTATTTAATTAGATGCCATTGATACAAAAACAAAAGGACTGAGCAGGTAGAAACCAAAAAAGCTTTTTTTTGTTCCTTTTCATACACACAAAATAATATTTTAATAAGATTGTCTACTGATGGGGTTCAGGGAAGGCCTCCCTAAGATAACCACTCTGGTATGTGGATTATTTTGAGCTGATGACAATAAAGGATCAGAAAACTCAGGAAGAACATTTGGCCTTCACTCAAACTGCCTAAAAGAATATAAGATGAAGGCCTGATCCAGGAAGGAGCTAATACCACAAGATAACTATAGTATAATGTAAAATAGGCGTCATAAGAAAGGCACCAACAAGCCCATCTTATCGAAATTCTGTCTCTCAGGCCATATTCTCTATAGGTGGCCCTCTAAACACTTGTCTAACAAACATTTGCTTTTCCATCTCCATGTGAATTGCCTTCCTCCCCTTTGAAGTCCCAAACCATTACCCCCAACATCCTCCTTTGTCTTTAGTTGAGATGATAGTCAAAGGGGCAATTTTGGCCATTGTGGCTAATTATCCAGTTTTCTGGGTTTCTCCCATGTATACATGTTAGTAAACTTTGTTTTATTTTCTCCTGCTAACCTGCCTTTCTAATTATTTGACCAGCCATAAGAACTTTAAGGAAGGGGGGGGATTCTCCCTCTTCCCCTACACTACAAAACACTTTTTCTCTCTTTATATGAATCACACAGACATATTTCCCCTAAATGTATCATTTCTTTATTATTTTAAGGTAAGATTTATGGGACAAATATGGTGAGATATTGATGCAAACATAAAACTTTACGACAAACAGATTACTTATGTTCACAATTAGCATAATCTGATGCTTGTGAATTAGTACTCTATTAGTTAAATGGGCTATAATTTTGAATTATATTTAACAAATATATATGAATATATACACAAGAATATATGCATGTAATTTATGATCAAACGATCTTTGTTTTGTATTATTTTTGTGGAAAAAAGTTAACACAGCAGCTTTGTATTCTCCTCCCCTATGGCTTTCTCCCCCAAAATTTAAAACATTTGGTGTCTCATCTTGAAAACAGCTGGATGTTTGTGTATGAATATTTTATTTTCTTCCGCAATGACTAGATTTCTTAAAAATGGTAAACATGTAAAAATGTTTACGCCACCTGTGATCTGCATAAATGAGAAAGACAGATGATGGTGAGGAATACCTAAAATTGAAACTACACCAGAGAAATATGGGTTGCTAAACGTTGTAAGGGGTATGTGGCTGCTTGCATCTGTTCTTGATATCACTGTGGAGCTAGGGAACAGTGTAGACCCTTCTCTTTCTTGCCCCATGTGCCATGAAAGGACTTCCCACTTCCACTTATGCACCATCTGATACTGTCAATCTACATTGCTTTGAACACTCAGAGACCACAGAGATGAAGAAAATACAATATTTCATTTTTGATCCACATAGATTTTGGGTGAGTGAACGCTGTCCTTGTGTACCATGATCATGGTAAGCTTTCTGTATTAAATTACATCTGTAATTAATTAAATTACATCTATATTAAATTAAAATACATGATCATGTATTTTTTTTATTTGGAAGAAAAAATTAGCACAGGTGAATAAAATAGTAAGAACAGAAAAGATCGAAGTATCCTACTAAAATGGAGCAAAGGAATCAAATATATTGGTGCCTATCTACAGCATAACAGACCTGTTATATAGCATATTTTACTTTTTTTAATATGACAAAATGTGTGTTACTATCCCTATTGTAAAGAAAACACTGGGACCCAGAATTATTAAATATGTTGCCCAAGGTTAGAAAACCAGGAAGTAGTAAAAATGGGTGTCAAATTCAGTCTCATTTCAAAGCCCCGTTTTACATTATATCCCATTGCCTTTGATGTTAATGAATGATTAACTCACTAACTCACTGAATGAATGAATGAATGAAGAGTGAATGAGTTCATGAACTAGTAGTGAGTAAGAACATCACAACTCGAAAATTTTAGCACTTGTCGGCATTTTGAGCTAAGTGATATGTTTAAACATAATTTTATCCTTATCATTTTCCTTACACTATATGTTGGATATATCTTAGACTTTTATATTATAGGTACAAGAATCACAAGTGAAGTAAAGTGTCTCCATCCAACTGGAACATAAGTGAGAACTATGTTGTCACTAAGGACACTTACTTGAGGGGAAGTAGAAGGAATAGCCCAGATCTCAAATGGTAAAGACACGATCAACCAATATAATCACTTCCCGGCCACAGGTGTTTCAAAATAAGATTAAAGGAAGAAAGTTCTTGATTGGATTTACTTCTTTACAGTCACAGCAAGAGTTTGCAAGAATTGACTTTCATGAAAGTCATGTTCACATATCTTTAACACAAAGAGAAATATATTGTTGTGCATTTGTCAGGAATACAAGATTCGACGATTCTCCCACCATACAGTCATGAGGACTGGATTATTCATAAATAATAACATGAATCAATCTATTACTAAACCTTATATGAAGGAGGTTGGTCTTTTTAAACTTTGAAAAGGTAAATATGAATCAATACCTTCAGCACAACCTAAAAAAACTCCATTTACATATGTTTTTGTTCTTTTTAAATGAAGTATTTTCAAAACTGCAACTGATCAAAAATTGCATTCGGTCCAACATATTTTTATTAAAATGTAAAACAAAAATTGGCAAATCAGGAATATTGGGGATGCTGACTTCTATATGAATAATTAATTATTTTGCTGTTCTTTAAAGGAGTAACATAAAGAGCATTATATTGTCTGTTTTAATATTAATCATATATATATTTATATGTTTAGTTTTCATTATGTGTTATTTGTCAGAACTTGCTGTGAATTTCAAGGTGTATATGAAAAAATTCATGTCTTTGAGGTACTGAACACTTACATCAGAGAACATAGGACATATATATGTGTGCGTGTATGCATTTAGATAAATATATGTATGAGGATTCCTGATGGATGTTATATTATTGTGATTTGCAATTCAGGAAAAATATAAGAACCATAAAATAAGATATATTATAAATTGATTTCCAAAACTACCCTCAGGTTAAAACTAATCCATAATTGCAGCATGCATGGTTTCTGAAACTAAATATTTGGAAATATTAGTTACTAATTTAGAATTTTGCCTTAATCACATTTTCTAATTGGATATACGTGGAACAGGATAGATAACTGCAATTCTTCTGCTAATTTACACTGCCTCCACTCCTAAGTTGTGGCATATGTTAGTACAAATTATATAAATTGCATTTGGTGTGTTAATGCTGCATTACAAATGACTCCACGGCTATGACACACTTATTTCTCACTCACAAGTGTGGTTTAGCTGGATGTGACTGACCCTGAGTTCAAGTTGCTCTGTGTGTCTCTCAATCTGGGACATAGGCTGGAGGGCAGTGGCACCTAGGATCTGCTCTTCTGATGGTGAATGGCAGATGTGCAATAGGATCGAGAACAATTCATGATGCCTCTGAAAGCCTCCACTCAGAATCTGTATGTGCCCACTTCTGCCTCCAGTACATGGCCCCAAACAATCTCACGGTCAAGCACCACATCAAGAGAGTGGGGACGTATTCTCCACCACTGGAGGCATGGCAGAGTGACAGAGGGAAGAACAAAGTGTAAACAAATTACACTCTCTGTCATACTATATGCAATCTCACGTTTATGACTCAGAGAAGACGGTTCTGTTATATGATTAAAGATGGCTATTCTACAACTGTTAAACAACCTTTTGGTATATTAAAAAACAGTGGATTCTTTTAGACATTCAAAACCACAGTCATCTTTGAAAATTTTATAGTCTAGCCTTTGGGAAAAGAAAAAAGAATTCAGAAGTGAAACCTGTACCCACCACCCTTCCTCTCCACACTTGACCCTTTTAATACATATCTGTGCTGTCCATCCAGAGATGTTCTCTAAAATGCACAAAGATGCCCTGGCTGAGGTAGGATTTTATGCTTTTAATGTGCTACAAGCATATATCCTGTGGCTTGTAATTGGGAAAACACACTGTCAAGGATGTTGCTTCCATTATTTTGGAAAAAACACCTGAAGCACAGTTCAAAGATGAAAAAGTGGTCAGTAGGAGGTTCCATTCTTCTCCAGAAGAGAGCAGCTCGTAGAACAGAGAGTGTTCTTGTTTCCAGGAGAAGGATTTGGAGACTAGATCATGTGCCTCCCTCTGATAAGTATCCTAGCTCATTACAGCAAATTTACCTATAAAAATGCCTCCAAACTTCAGAGAAAGTTAAAATTTAGGAGCTAAATAATAATTTAAATATATTATACTCTACTTGACTAGTTTTTCCACAGAGCCCTCAGTTAAATTTGAATCTCAGATTTTTTTCTGAAAAAATTGTGTATGTATGCCACATGCAATATTTGGTACATACTTATACTAAAAAAAATTGTGAAACATGGGGGAAGCTTCATGGCATTTGTCTAGTCAATGGTTTCTTGGATGTGCCACAAAAAGCACAAGCAATAAACGCAGAAATAGAAAAGTAGAACTATATCAAACTAAAAGATTTCTCCATAATTAACAAAATGAAAAGACAACCTGTAGAATGGGAAAAATATTTGCAAACCACATATCTGATAAGGGGCTAACATCCAAAATATATAAGAAACTCTTACAACTCAATAACAAAAAAACAAATAGCCTGATTAAAAATGGACAAAGGACTTGAATAGACATTTCTCTGAAGGAGACATGCAGATGGCCAACAGGCACATGAGAAGATGGTCAACATCACTAACCATCAGAGAAATGCAAGTCAAAACCACAATGAGATATCACCTCACACCTGTTAGGATGGCTATTATTGAAAAAACAAAAGATAAGTGGTGTTATTGAAGAAGTTGAAAAATTGGAACCCTTGTGCACTGTTGGTGGGAATGAAAAACAGTGCTGCCACAATGGAAAAAAATATGGAAATTCCTCAAAAAATTAAAAATACAATGACCATATGATCCATCAATCCCACTTCTGGGTACATATTCAAAAGAATTGAAATCAGGATCTTGAAGAGATATTTGCACTCCCATGTTCATTGCAGCATTATTCATAATAGCCAGGGTAGAGAAACAACCTAAATGTCTATCAACAGATGAATGGATAAGGAAAATACGGCATATACAAACAATGGAATATTGTGTAGCCCTAAAGAGAAGGAAACTCTACCATTTGTGACAACGTGGATGGATCTGGAGGATACTATGCTGAGTGAAATAAGCCAGTCACAAAAGACAAATACTGCATGATTCCACCTATATGAGGTCTCTAAAATAGTCGAACTCATAGAAACAGAGGGTAACATGGTGGTTGCCAGGGGTGGCAGAGATGGAAATGGGGAGTTGCTGTTCAACTAGTATAAAGTTTCAGTTATACACAATGGATAAGTTCTAGAAATTTGCTGCACACGATAGTGCCTGTAGTTCATAATAGTGTATTGTGTATTTAAATATTTTTTAAGATGGTAGATCTCATGTTACAAGTATTCTAACAACAATAAAAAAAGAAATAAAATAGGCTTAAAAATTATAACCACTATGTCATCAACTATATAACTGAAAATAAGCCAAAACAAAGTACATTAAATTATAAGGGGAAGAATGCCACCAAAATGTTTATTATGATGTTATTAGGTGATGAGAACTTAGACATTCCTTTTTACAAATTTTTCTACATTTTAATAATTTTTATTCTTAATAAGCATTTATTATTTTATAATGTAAAAGTTTTTATGAATAAAGTATTTTCAAAAACAGCTTTTGTGAAATAATGATAAATTAAATATTATAGGCCCTTCTTAGTTGTATTAATAAAAAAATAAAATGTTAAAAATAGTATTTGTGGGGCTAGCCCCATGGCATTGTGGTTAAGTTCAGTATACTCTACTTTGGTGGCCCAGGGTTTGTGGGTTCAGATCCAGGGCGCAGACCTACACCATTCATCAAACCATGCTGTGGCAGCAACCTGCATACAAAACAGAGGAAGATTGGCAATAGATGTTAGCTCTGGTCCAATCTTCCTCACCAAAAAAAAAAAGGGTAGTATTTGTGTTTTATCTGAAATTCTACTTTAGCTGATGTTCTCCTATTTTATCTAGCAACCCCACCAGGCTGAACTATGGTACTAATCCAGGGTCACTTGACTTCCTAGCTCTATATCTTTCACAGTTCTATGAAGATTCCAGCTTCCTCTCTTTCATTAGTTTCTCTTTCTGTTTTGTCTTTCAGCAGTGACATCTTCTATTCATGTTGCATCCTCCACCCTCTTCTTACTCTTTGGAGCTGTCTTCTATTCCTATGTTAAAATTGATACCAATATGCTGCTAAGACTGAAAGCCATACATCTAGAACATGCTTAGAGTGCCATGTCTAAGTTCCTTTGCACGTTATACCAGGGCCTTTAAGATGTGGGCCCTCAATTCCCGATGAGCTTCATCCCTCAACACCCACCATAGAAACCCTAAATTACCTGTGTCCTTTCCCAAATTAGCTGTGTTCTTTCCACACCTGGCTTCCAGACGGACCTGTGGAGTACTTTGAATCACAGTATAAGAACATACAATAGGCATTCAATTGAACCCAATAAGGAAATATTTACTGAACAATTACCTATCATGTATTCAGTTAAGTAAAAAGTGACAAAATGAAAAAAATATATAATTTTGCTTTTTTTGGAGTGTCACAATTAATTCACCTCTACTATTCATGCAATTGGTACCTTTACAGATTTCTTTCTACACTAATAAAGATATTGTTCACACGTCACTGAACTGCATTTAATCTAGATGACCTTTTCACCTGCTCACACTAGGAATGGCTTTGCCGCTTGACCTTCAGGCTCTTCATTCACTTGGTGAGATTAACCCTGAATGGCATTTCTATTTCCATGAGAATTCATTTACTGAATATTTACGATGTGTCAGGCAAATATACCAGAGATAATATTGTGAATAAGACAGAACTGGCTACTGCCTCCTCAGGTCTTACAATTTTAGTTTTGTGTATTTCTGAACTGTTATATTATTGAAATAAGTTCTTAAAAATACATTTATAAAATTGTCAAACATATACCTAGGACAATTTAGGCAGTTAATAATTTCAGAATTCTACAGAAACTCTAACTAAAGATCAAACCCAGGAAAAATCTCCTAACCATGGATAAACTGTCAGAAAAATCACTAAACTATGATTATACTTCAATTTTAAATATTAGCTAGTCAAATAGCTTTATATACACATCATCTTGGCATTTAGAGCTAAAACTGAAGATTAATAATTGTTTGAATTTCATAACCACAAACATTCTTTATTTTCTATAAAAACCTCAATATCAAAATTTTCACATAATTTCCACCTGGAGCAAAAACATCTGTAGTAAAAGCAAAAACACTGACCAGCTTCACACACGCACACTCAGACACACACATAAACACTCACATATCTTCATATAAAATTTCTATTTATTAGAATTGGAATAAACAGTGTTACAGTTAAACTAATTTTCTATCAAGAGTTAACTCTAAAAGTAATTTTACATCAAATCTTCTGGATGAAAGTGTTTATTAAATAAACCAACATAAATTGAACTAACAAATATCTATTTAGTTTTCTTTCTCATATATTAATAATTTACTTTCTGTTGAATTCCTCAAACTACATGCCGAATTTGTGAGTTGACTAAGGGATCTTTGAGAATTTTTCATTTTCTGTTTGATTCGTCTTTGTAATATTTATCTGGAGGAAGCTACTGCTGCACAATTTTCAACCCCATTCAGAGGCAGCAGAAATGAATGGGCTTATTAAACATCAGCATCCATTTTTAGAATTCAAAAACCTGTTTGTTTGTATTTTAAAAAGCTCTAGGCTTAGTGTTAAGCTAAGGTTTACCAAGCCTCATATATTTTGGCAGCTTATATGCAGACTATAATAAAATAACAAAGAATCTGACTCTTCAAAGGAGAAGACTGGTGTGAATGTTTTCATTTCCTGAGGCTGTAAAGAATACTTATATTTAAAGTTTGATTTATTTTAAATGAAGACTAGTTTTATCCTATTCCCAAATGCTAATTTGCATATAGTCCTTGTTTTTAGGCAGATATTAAGAAAAACATGCTTTCTCACATTCTTATCAAACTTCTTTTAGAATACTTTTTCTGAAAGGTCTAGTCACATAGCTTTGTAAAGTGAGCAATGGAAAAGAGTCCAGACTTCTATTCTTGGCCCTAAAACTGACTCATGGTGTCCTCTCAGAGAGCTTATTTCTTCCATAAGCATCTCTTCATGAGAAACAGCCATTACAAGAGGTATGCTGCCTCTGTTCCTTGAGGGGCACTGGCACCATCTTTAGAAGTAAAGTATTTCCTCCTGGTGCTGGCTCATCAACAGGGAGCACTTATGAAGTTGTTTGTACAGCTCAAGTGTCCTGCTTCATTACTACTTATTGCAATTAGACTCACAAAAGATAATTTAAAAAAATATGAAGCTGTTGATCTGAATGAGGCATTAAAAACATACTTATGGCAAAATGATCTAAAAGTAGATAAATAAGTGAGAAAAATAGAAAAGTGAGTGTCTTATCTTTGTACTCTCAGTACCTAGTCAAAGCTTACAAAGTGAAATTTTTTTTCAGTTAATGAATATAAACTAATGAAATAAAGATGGGACATTTTTAAGAAGGAAGATAATACTTGAAAAATTATGCACAATTTTTTTGACATATTTCATCTGAAATTTACTTTTAAAACATAAGGGCAATATTTTTTTTTAAATTTAAATGCTAGGTAAATTGAAACTTGGGGAAACAAAGCACTTATATACACACACACATATTTTTTTAAACCACTAAACCAGAAAATGATGAAGCAGCCTTTTCAAGGAGACATTACTGATGTGAGAGCATGCATTCTTTCTACTATACTACACTATTTTCATCATTATATAGACAAAAGGGTTATTAAAACTTAATTTTTTTAAACTTTCAAAACTTCTTTGCATTTGTAATGATATCCTTCATGATCTATAAATAGTGAAAACATCAAATTATCAAGAAAACAAGAAGTTATGTGTTTATCCAATATTTGGAGCACTTAGCCTTGGACTACATGTTAGTTCATACATGCTACCATACTAAGCCTGTATTATTACACTTGATTTTCAAATTTCTAAATTATTGCTAGGAAATGTGCCCATGGCATTACAGACTCAGTCCAAGTACTAGGAGCTAAGAAGAGCATAAGAACCACAGAGAAAAAGCACGAGTCTGAATTGTAAAGCTGTTGATTTCTAAGCACAGTATAAATGCCCTGGGACCCACAGAAGATGTAGGTCCACTGTGACAGGAGAGAGGAGTTGAGATGAGATGAGGTGACTGGTAAGCAATTACCTTAAATCTTTACTTTTGTCTTAACACATCTAATATGACTGCAATTAAAATTTCATCATGAAAATAAGTTCCGCTCTATGCAGCATAATCCATGACTTGACTGGTCAGAAGAAATGAGAAAATGCCTGAAGAGTTTCATATGATAAAACTATTACGGTAGTGGGGCTGGTTTTAGGCAAAAATCAACATAATAAGCTATGGAGGAATTTCAGTTTCAGATCAGAAAAGACTAATCAAATCAAACATTTTTGAAGGCACTTTGGAGAAAACAGTGATTGAACTGTCAAATTATACAAAGTGCTGTTGTGTACAGAGGAAAGCACACTTGGATAAACCTAGAATCCAGGTCACCTCCTAGTTTTGTAATATTGGTCAAGCTACTTCCTAGTGTTAATTTCTTAATTGAAAAGTGGGAGATTAATTTAGATCACCTGAAAAGCCTCTGGCAAGATTAGATTTTTTCATATTTAATATGAAGTCAAAAAGTGTCAGAGAAGCAATGTTAGAATGTGTAATGGCCACACAAATATTAATAGCCAACATAGATAATTCTGACTGCCAATTTATCTTACCAGTAACTTAGAAATTTTGTTTGGAAAAAACAAGACAGGCAAAGAGAGAAGTTATAGTAAGGACACACTTTGCTTCACTTCAGATATGCAGACCAGAGAAGAGACTGTGGGAATTTAGTATGGCATCATAAGGGAACTACAGTTTAAACACTAATAAAAGAAATCCATTTGTCAGTAAAAGAATGTTGTCCAAAGAGCTATCCATATATAATCATACTAGAAGTGAGACTAGAGACCACTTGATTGTAAAACAACTAAAAATATTTCAAGATTAAAAACAAACCCACAAAAATAAATAAATATATCATGTAGCAGTTAGAAAGGGCTTGCCTACACCCACCTAGATTAGTGAATTTCTTGTTCAATCCACTCAACTATTGAAGCACCAAGACAAGAGTTATAGCGAGCTGGATAAAGTATATGTCATGGAACACACTGAAATTTATACACAACTACTAACCTTCAAGGGAGCCAACTCTAATTGGAGAGATAGGACAGGTGATAAACTAATAAAAATAAATAATAGTAAAGATGTCATGGGGCCTTTTTGTACTGATTTCATGAACTTCACACTAAGTGCTTACAGGGCCTTTTGGAGGGAGAGGACATGGCTGGCGTGCTGCAGACAAGGGTGGTAGCCTTAGGAAGTGGGCAGTCAGTGCCCTGCCCAGATCCCCTTGATGGCTCCAAGTGTGTTCCACTCCCAGTAGCCAGCACCTGAGTCTTTGTTGGATAATAAACTCAGACTGCTGGAACCTACCTTCCTGTACACAGGGGAGTTGGAGGTGCCTGGGGATCTTTGCTCACCCTAGCCTTTAACAATGATTAACATCTATTAGATCCAGCTATTCTATTTTCCTTCCTAATGATCAGAGCAACTATGAGGTATTGTCTGCATAGTCAGCAGAGTTCTTGCCAGAATTAAGGTCAGGTTAGTCTCTGTGGACTTTGTGTAATATTGCACCCTTGTTTGGCCGTCATCATTTACCCGGCCCACTTCACTTTCCTAATGTTTTTTCCTGGGAATTCTTCCTAATAATTCACCTTGACAAGAAACTTGGTTTTAGGGTTTCCTTCTGGGGAACCAAATCAATGATACCTTCCTAATATCCATTTTTTTGTGGAGAGAAGGAAGAGTAGGAACATGCTCAAAAGAAAAACCATACTTTACACCTTCTATTAGCTGGACCTGGCCTTGTGACATAGTTCCAGCAAATGATGCATAAGAGGAAACCTGTTGAATATCTGAGGGGAAGCTTTGCTTTCCTAATACAATGGTTGTCCCTTTTTCTGTAGAACATCCTTCTTTCTCCTGCCTGGAGTATATGCGGGGAGCTGGAGGCAGAATAGCCGAGAGGTGACCATGAAGATCTGAGGAATCCACTAAGGATCACAGGGCAGGAGGAGAAGAGGGACACGGTCTAATGCTCAGTGACACTGATGACACTGGAGGGTGACTGCCTCAGATCTAGACAGCCTGGCCCAGACACATGAAAAGATTACACAGACAAAACTCCTTTTAAGTTTGGACAGTTCTATTTCCATGCAACTGAACAAAATCTCTAACCGATACAGTGCTGATATGGAAAGAGATGATTTCAGGACTTATTTATTTTTTGCTGAGGAAGATTGGCCCTCGGCTAACGTCCATGCCCATCTTCCTCTACTTTTTGTATGGAACATTGCCACAGCATGGCTTGACAAGCAGTATGCAGGTCTGCGCCCGGGATCCGAACCTGCGAACTGCAGGCCACCAGAGTGAAGTGCACGAACTTAACTGCTATGCCACCAGACCAGCCCCAGGATTTTTTTTTTTTTTTTTATGGATGAAAATCATTTTCAGTTTTTCAAATGGAGTATGAAAGTCCCAGCTTCCTTGACTTGGGCTGGGTTGGGCCACTCTGAAGTAACTCTCAGGAATTTTGCTTGAGGTTGTAGCCTGGCTTGGCTTCCACCCCTCTCTTCTATAACTCCCCTCCAATTAGCAACTGAAACTTTTCCACCACCTCTGAAAGCCCTCTAAGTCATCAAAATAAGGATATCTAGAATTGAATCTCCACCCAGTCCCTTACTGGCTGATTAACCTTGAGCAACTGTGCTATGTTTTATCACTGCAAAAGTGGTACAAAATATCACCTATCACAAAGGTTGGTTGCACAGATTAAATGTAAATTGCTTAGTGTTAATTTTATAAGAAACTAAGTTCATTAATTTGAATTTATTTCAATTCAGGATTCTGATTAGAACAAAAAGAGAGGTTTTTGGATGTAATAAAAAACATTTCAAGGGAAATTTTTAAACTCATAGGATGTCAGAAAATTCAACATGTGTTCATGTTTATGTATTGATAGGTTTGGGTCTTCCAAATCTTATATCAAAGTGTAAATATCCCATTGAAAAGCAATATTTTAGAAGATATACATTGACAACCAGCTGACAGTAGGGGTCCTGGCAGAAGGAAGAGAAATGTTGTCAGGGTCACTAGGAGAGCAGTGATACTTAAAGTATAGGTGGTACAGCTGCAAAGCTATGCCACGTTAGACATCTTGGTTGGAAACAACTCATATCTGCAGATTAACATCTGAAGTATATATTTTACCTTCACACATGCAATCCTTTGCCGTTTCTTAGTGGTAGTATTTTTGCTTATCCTGGCTCAAATGTAAAATTACTTTGCCACTACGTATTTCATCCATAGGTCTACTTATTCCATCACTAGATTAATAGGGAATATTTCTGCCATAAAGACACTGCTACTGGCCCTATTTACTAATATTTCCCTAAACATGGTTCTTTTATTTGTGGTACTTCATTGTGCAGATTTCCAATTAGTCACTAGCTCATAAAGCAAGTAGGCTGCATCAAAGGTATTTGAGTCTGAAATCTTACCCCTGAGGATTTCCACTAAGTGTTTGGGCTAAATTATGAAAACAAAAGACCTCTTTATTTACATTTTCCAGTAGCTCTTCCTAAGGGGATGGTGAAACTTATAGGGGCTCTTGGAGATGGAGTAGACATCTCCAGGGAGAAGATTTACAAATTTTGATTTATGGAACCACGAAAGATGATTGCAAGAGATCATATATAATGTATCTAGGAAGATCTATGCTCATCTTGCTCCCATCTACTCAGGAGTAATGTTCTTAAAAGACACATCTTCATCCTGAAATAGGGACACAGTGATGAAAACCAAAGGACCAGGTGTGAGCCTCTATTCATCATGTGGGCTGTATTCTCATCATCCACACTTGCTGGTTGAGAGTCATTATACAAACAGGGATTTACAGAAAGAGAAAAGGTGTGCTTAAAATGATAATGTACATAAAGTTCCTATTAGCTCAGTCTACTTAGCTACTTAGCCTGGTGTATAGTATCAGCTTGATAAAAGCTATGTAGTAGTAATTATTTACAAAATTCTAATATGTTATTAATACTCAAAATGGCTAAAGCAGTGCAAAAACCATGAATTTAAATAAATCTGAAGGGAGAGCTATGAAAGATTTGCTAAAGGAAAGTTGTGACTGAAAACTCCTAAACTAGGAATTCAAGTTATAAAGATGAAGAGTCTTGGGGCAGTTCCACGTCCCATATAGACAGGCACTGCCTGAAGTATAGGATTTCTTTTCTCTTCTCCAGGAGAAGAAGGCATTGACCCAAGGGGATTTTTGAATTCAGGGGCTCTTTTTTCATACCTGTAGACTTTCCAACAAATTTTGCTAGTACACAAGCCCTGCCTAGATAAATGAATAAGTATATTAGTACCAACAGCAGTCTATCTCAGCAGTGGTCACCTATTTTCTTCAGTCCAGGTAGTAGCATGTCAGGTGCTGGACTAAGTTCTGGGGAACTGAAGATGAACCCCTGGGAGACACCTCACACTTAATACGCAAGCTTCTGAAGCCTAGGCTGTTGACTGGACTCAAGCTCACCCTGTGATATTTACTAGAGGTGGGATCTCCAGCAAGTTACTTTACCTCTTACTTCCCACTTCTGCTTTCTTTCTTTTTTTTTTTTTTTTTTTTACCATTTTTTTATTGATGTCTTAATAGTTTATAACACTGTGGGGTTTTAGTTGTACATTTTTGTTTGTACATCACCTTGTGGATGTAACCCTTCACCCCTTGTGCCCACCGCCCACCCCCCTTCCCCTTGGTAACCACCAATCAGTTCTTTCTGTCCGTGTGTTCACTTATATTCCATATATGAGTGAGTTCATGCAGTGTCTGTCCTTCTCTCTCTGGCTTATTTCACTTAACATAATACCCTCTAGGTCCATCCATGTTGTTGCAAATGGGACAATTGTGTCTTTTCTTATGGCTGAATAGTATTCCATTGTATGTATATACCACATCTTCTTTAACCAATCATCAGTCGAGGGACACTTGGGCTGCTTCCACTTCTTGGCTATAGTGAATAATGCTGCAATGAACATAGGGGTGCATACACCTCTTGTGATGGTTGATTTCATGTCCATTGGGTAGATGCCCAAGAGTGGGATTGCTGGATCATATGGTATTTCTATTTTTAATTTTTTGAGGACTCTCCATACTGTTTTCCATAGAGGCTTCACCAGTTTGCATTCCCACCAGCAGTGAATGAGGGTCCCCATTTCTCCACAACCTCTCCAGCATTTGTTGTTATTTGTCTTTGTGATTATAACCACTCTAACCAGTGTAAGGTGATATCTTAGTGTAGTTTTGATTTGCATTTCCCTGATGATTAGTGATTTTGAACATCTTTTTATGTGTCTATTGGCCATCTGTATCTCTTCCTTGGAAAAATGTCTGTTCATATCCTCTGCCCATTTTTTGATTGGGTTGTTTGTTTTTTTGTTGCTCAGTTCTATGAGATCTTTATATATTACTGAGATTAATCCCTTGTCAGACAAACGATTTGCAAATATTTTCTCCCAGCTGGTGGGTTGTTTATTCATTTTGATCCTGGTTTCATTTGCCTTGTAGAAGCTCTTTAGTCTGATGAGGTCCCACTTGTTTATTTTTCCTTTTGTTTCCCTTGTCCGAGTAGACATGGAATCTGAAAGGATCCCTTTATGTCCAATCTCAATTAGTGTACTGCCTATAGTTTCTTCCAGGAGTTTTATAGTTGCAGGTCTCACTTTCAGGTCCTTGATCCATTTTGAGTTGATTTTTGTATATTCCGATAGGAGATGGTCTACTTCCATTCTTTTGCATGTTGCTGTCCAATTTTCCCAGCACCATTTATTGAAGAGACTTCCCTCTCTCCATTGTATGTTCTTTGCTCCTTTGTCAAAGATTAGCTGTCCATAGGTGTGTGGTTTTATTTCTGGGCTTTCAATTCTGTTCCATTGATCTGTGTGTCTATTCTTGTACCAGTACCATGCTGTTTTGATTACTATAGCTTTATAGTATATTTTGAAATCAGGGATTGTGATGCCTCCAGCTTTGTTCTTTTTTTTCAGAATTGCTTTAGCTATTCGGGCTCTTTTGTTGCCCCATATGAATTTCAGTAGTTTTTGTTCTATTACCGTGAAGAATGACATTGGGATTCTGATTGGGATTGCATTGAATCTGTAGATTGCTTTAGGTAGAATGGACATTTTAACTATATTTATTCTTCCAATCCATGTGCATGGAATATTTTTCCATTTCTTTATGTCTTCCTCGATTTCTTTCAATAGTGTCTTATGGTTTTCATTGTATAGGTCTTTTACCTCCTTAGTTAAATTTATTCCCAGATATTTTATTCTTTTTGTTGCAATTGTAAATGGGATTGTCTTTTTGAGTTCTCTTTCTGTTGGTTCATCATTAGTGTATAGAAATGCAATTGATTTTTGTAAGTTGATTTTATACCCTGCCACTTTACTGTAGTTGTTGATTATTTCTAGTAGTTTTCTGATGGAATATTTTGGGTTTTCTATGTATAAGATCATGTCATCTGCAAATAGTGAGAGTTTCACTTCTTCATTGCCTATTTGGAGTCCTTTTATTCCTTTTTCTTGCCTAATTGCTCTGGCCAGAACTTCCAGTACTATGTTGAATAAGAGTGGTGAGAGTGGGCACCCTTGTCTTGTTCCTGTCCTCAAAGGAATGGCTTTCAGTTTTTCCCCGTTGAGTAGGATGTTTGCTGTAGGTTTGTCATATATGGCCCTTATTATGTTGAGGTACTTTTCTTCTATACCCATTTTGTTGAGAGTTTTTATCATAAGTGGATGCTGGATCTTGTCGAATGCCTTCTCTGCATCGATTGAGATGATCATGTGGTCCACTTCTGCTTTCTTATAGACAGAGATTATGATGATGGTAATACCTCTCTCACAGGATAGCAATGAGTATTAAATAAAGCAATTTAGATAAAGTTCCAAACACAATGCGTGCCCCAAGGTAAGCCCTCAACTAATGCTGGTCAGATTTACTCCACTTACCCGCTTAGGATCCTATGGAGAGAGAAGGGATGCAAGTGAGAAGAGGATGAAGCTGTTAGAGGGAACACAGAATGTTGACACTAAGTAGATGCTTTGATAGGGAAAAGGCATTGCGGTCAATTATGTTCCATCTAAAAGGGAACTCCACCAAATCATAGAAAGAAAATTGTAGTAAATTGTGATGTATGTGTGCGTGTGTGTGGGGATATAGAATATAGATGGACGTAGCACTAGGTACTCAAATTTACTGGTAGAATCTTATCTACTGAGGCTGGGCTTAGCACTGTTGGATTCTTAGGAAATCATGAAAGTATAAAATTGCAAATATCCACTTCAAATTTTAAGAACATCCATTCCACTTCAGGACACAGTGAGCGTAATATTTCCACACATTTCTTTTTCAGATATGTAATCCTTTTCATATGTAATCCTTTTAAACACTCAAGTTAAAGTGGATTCCAAGGACACTACAGATTGCCAATAAACAGTCATGCTGAACTGTTTTATGGGACAATAATTTGGCATCCTGGTGGTGAAAACCAGCCATCAACCTCACAGCTAATTCATTAGGGAGGTGTATTACTGCTTCATAAAATATCGCTACAGTATTATTATGAATAAACACTAGATAAAGCTTTTTGGTGTTTCAATTGTGATTTACCAAATGTACATATTTAAGGGATATCTTACACCTTGACAAACATACATATATACATTTTTTTTCCTCTAGTAGGTTTAAAATACTGAAACCCCAAATAGAGCTGTAGTTTATGCCTCCAGTGAAGGTAATTAAGTTGTAAATGCTGATCTTGCTAATGCTAATGAGTGGTTTACTAGAAATAAATTGCACTTAACTGCATCTAGAATGCAATCCACATAATCAGAAATGACTGGCAAATTAGAACCAGTCAAAGCTATCAGGATACAGTAAGGATGGCAAGTGAAAAAAGAAAAAAATGTCCCTGTTGAATTCATGCATGCATATATGAAAAGATCAAATCTTAAAATCTCAAGTGCTACAATGACTCTGAGAAATCATTTACCCTGTTCCCCTGGTTTCATATAAACCATGCAGTTTTATTAGCTCTCCTGGCAATGTAGTCTGGTGGTTCAGAGTCTTGATAAAAGAATGTCCTTTTCAATGTTTAATCTAAATCGCCTCTGCTGTCATTTAAGCCAATCTCTGCTTTGCAGTCTCCTAGCAGAAATGAACTTCTGCTCTTCACCTCCATCCCTGTAAGCCTCTCTCACTATCGCTAACCTGAAGCATCCCTTTCTAGCCTCACTCAACTCCATATATGGATGATATAGAACCCTAGCGTATATATTCTGTAATAGATAAAGGGTAGATTACAGAAATGTCAACAAAGAACTTTTATTTTCTTATATTTGCTTTAATTCCTTTGAATTTTAACATGTATTAGTTACTTTTTATAATAATTTGCTTCTGATGTAACATGCGCAATGTCACAGAAGCAGTTTTGCTTTATTTTGCTGCTTAAGATCTAATTTTTTTAACTTTGCATATTCTACACATTAAGTGCAAAACTGAAAAATGTGCAAATGTATTGACTTGTGTACTCACACCATTTTCTGTAGGTGTAAATAGAAGTTGTGCTCCTATGTGTGGGGTGAGGGAGAGGGAGCAAAGTAAAAGAGAAAAGGGAGAAGAATCTCCATCTTCTTAGGAAAGATGGGGTGATATTTTCAGATTTATACTGAGCATTTCTGAAATTAATTAATTACGGTGAATTAATACGTCTTTTGCAGCATTGGTTCTCATACAGGAACATGTAACTATTAAAAATTAACATTTATTTATTATTTATTAAAATTGAGATAATGGTGAAGTTAAATTTACCAGTAATCAATTTCTCTCTCTCTCATGCATTGACATTCAGTAAAAATGTATGGAGTGTCTATTATATCCCATGTACTGCTCAGAAGCTTCTCTGGACTAGTACCACCTACTATTACTCATTCTGATAAAGGCCCTCTTCCTGTCCCAGACTTCTCACAGCTGTGTACTCTCATGGTGGAGGGGCCAGGAGCTCTGTGGGGTCTCTTTTATAAGGGCGCTAATACCATCATGAGGGCCTCACCCTCATAACCTAATTACCTACACCTCCTATTACCATCACTTTGGGGGTTAGAATTTCAACATATGAATTTTGGGGGGATACAAACATTCAGACCACAGTGATACATTTTTATAACAAAAACAAAACCCAAATGCCCCTTATTTCTAATACAATGCACTTCAAATATAAAGATTGGATATACATTCGGGACATTGATACACATTGACCCGGACAGATCAATGACAGGGAAGGACTTAGTTAGACTTTGTTTTCAAGCTATAAAAGTTTCTTTTTCATGACTTGAAAATGGGATCCTGTCTGCTGTGTTCTCAGGCTCCCAACTTCATTTTCTTACTGACCTAAAAGTCAAATCCACATACATTTTTCACATTCAAGTTTCTAATGCTAACCCCCATGGGAACAGACAGAAGGTACCATGACTAACCCACTGGAGGACATTACACAGTTTTAAGCATTTACTATGTTCTTACATTCATGCTACATTCTCTTTAGTCCAGAGCTCTCTTATTTAGATGGCACTATAGCTTGTACTTGAACCTAAAAAACAAATATTACCATAGTTAAAATAAATTGTCTCTCTGAATGAAATTAGATAAAATCAAATATAAAGGATGAGATCAGACATCTATAAAAATTGCCCCACATATTTTTACATATACTTAAATTCAATCTAGGGAAACTAGATTGTGATTTTTACTAGAAAATCTCATATATATTTGCAATATAATCTGCATTAGGAAATAATGTATTAGTGAAGGATATGGTCTCAAGGAATCTACAAAAGGGAAGTCAGAGATGTAAGTATAGTGAGTGTGTCCCTAGAACTACCCAGGGGCACAAGTGCTAGGAATTTTGTGTGGCAGATATACAGATCCCTGTATTAAATAGGATTGTGCTCATGTATTATGGTTTGACGACATTGGCTGATAGGATCATCCCACTAGCACTCTGATAAAATTTTATGGTCACCCAACAATCCTTTTTGTAATTTGCATTATTTAGTAGGCTTCTATTATGGGAGATAATATGCCCATGACTGAATAGAAGTCCACGTTTGAGAGCTATTATTGTCAGTATCAATTAAGGAACAACTTTTGCATATTAGCACTAAAGTTTTTATTTGGTTATGCCAAATCAAACTATAGGACCAGATGATTTAGGGTCGTCATAAATAATTAAATTCCCAAACCTAAAAGCTAAAAAGTATTCCTTGGAGAATCCCTAAATTATCAAGAAAACTCCTTGGAATATAGTTACTATTATTCTTTGGAATATAGTTAATATTAAGATAATGCCACTGAAGGGATCTGTTAGGGTAACATTGCTCTGCCCTCACCAATTTCAACTTTATTTCACTGGAGAATTCAATCATTGAAGTGGAGTGCTCATGCATGCAGGGGAACATCCCTCTTGGGCGTGTGGGTGTGGAGACATTAAGGGAATCATCTTCAAATTCTCACTCTCCACACATTCTCTTTCCTAACTTGATCTGTCTGAGACCCTGCCTTCAGTTTTCAGTTCTTCCTCCTAGTCTCTCCTTTAAAATTTCCACTTTACAAAAGGAAGCCATGCCTCCCACTCACCTGGAATTTTGTGCTTCATTGCCTGGAGTAGAAAAATACACATTAAACCGAGAAAAGGAAACCTTTCAAAATCATTGTTCCTCAGAGACAGCCATTGAGTGCAAAACAAAGAGAGGTTCAGGCAAAAAAGATAGAAATGGAAAGTGGTTAATTTTATGTAGGCAACAAGGGCTTGGGGTCCATATATCCAATCACACAGTCACTCACTCAACAAATGTCACATGTCAACTCTGAGCCCATCATTATTCTAGGCAGGATTTTTTTTTTTTTTTTTGCTATGTTTAGCCCCAAAGTTTTCAGTGTCTCAGTAAATATATTTCAGTTATTTTTACATATACTTAAATTCAATCTAGGGAAACTAGATCGTGATTTTTACTAGAAAATCTCATATATATTTGCAATATAATCTGCATTAGGAAATAAAGTATTAGTGAAGGATAAGGTCTCAAGGCATCTGCAAAACCAATTCAAACACATTTCTATTTCATAAGCATCTTATTTTAAAAAGAATAAAAATTTTACTGTGATACTGTGCTCCACTAAAATGTGTATTTTTATCACTGCAAAAATAATTTCATTTTCATTGCTAAACTTTGTAACTTAATTTATGATTGCACTTAGAAAGTTTTTACACACAACAAATGAAATCTGAAAGTATTACTTTATTCAGTGAATGTAAAAAAGGAAAATTATTGGAATTAACTGATACAAAACTGACATCATTTAACTGTTTATGAAGTTCTGCTAATGGAGTCAATATATTAGCAGCTGTGACTTTTTTGCAAATGCACAGGATAACGTCCATTCCAAAATGAGCAACTGTAATTTAGAACAATCTTTTGATCTAAATGAAATGTCATGCTTTCCAGAATGCTGGATAAACACATTTTATGCAGCTGCATGGGCCATATAATCGTCTTCAGGCCCAGTCTTCTTAAAATAATTACCTATCACTGAAGGTAGAAATACACAATAGTATCTTATTAAAGCCACCCCAGATTATTCTTATGCAGTTATTAATAACATACTTCATTAAAAATTGAGAAATCCTGAAAACATTCCAAACCTAACTGCGTACTAGGACAATGGTTGCAAACTACGCCATACGGTCAATCTAGGCAAAGATTTTACAATATTGGTTTACCATGATAAACCACATGTAAGTGTTTGATAATTATTTTTTAAACACAGATTGTATTACTGCCAGAAAATAAGTCTGATTTGGGTGGCAACTCTTGCAATTAGACTGGCTTTGTCAATTAAATTACCATGTTAACTCACTTGTAAGATGTGATTTTTTTTTCCTCTTCTTTAGCAGTTTCTCTGAAATCTATAGGGCAGCTAAATAACTGCTCAGCCAGGCAGCAACAGTGCTACAGTTTTCAGTGTGTGAACATGTGGAAAGTGCTTGATATTTCTGTATTATGACTGGAAAACTACATGTTGTAGTCAACAATTTAATATCATTTTAGGATGGGATACAAAAACTGGATTGCCTAGATATATTCCATTGGCACGATCTGGGAAAAATCAAGTGAACTCAAGCATCAACTACCCATGAGGAGTCTTGGAGTAGATAACAGAGCACTCTTAAGAAAGCCTACACCACTACGAATGCTCTGAATGTAGCAAAGGATGCTGGAGTGTGAAAAAAAAATAGATGACCCTCAGTTGAAGGATAATTGGATTTTCATTGAAAGAGTTACACTAAGAATGTGAAAAAGTGGTGAGTTTTTATATCACTCATGTCTTCTTTCTGATAAAGTACATCAGAGATATGTAATAAAAATGATAATTCCAAAAATGTATGATAAATAATTCTAAATCCTAATTTGAAAGATCTCTTTCAAAAAGTAGAGCATATAAATTGAGATGAAAATAAATCATTGCATCATCATATTTTTCTTATTGTTACATAAGCCTCTAAATTTTTCTCTTCTTTTTTCATGGTAAGATATAAATTTTATGTCTGCAATGATGGGGACTTATAGAATTTTTATCCACAGTGCCTAGTACAGTCCCAGAAACATAGTTGTCACTTGATTAATGTTTCTTGAACTTAAATGAAGATGCTATCAAGATTGAGCCAGAGATGTAAACTAGAGTTTATTTGAATCCTTATTTCTTTTTATAATACTGATCTTTTTATGAATTCCTATTTTTCTTCCACATTTATTCCTCCTTCCATCTTTCCTTTTTTCCTTTCCTTCTTCCTGACTTCATCTCTAACTTTCTATAAAAGTTTGTAATCCATCCCCACAAGGCAGTTTACAGGAAGTGGGCAATTTAAATTTCTGGAGAATCTACCGAATTGATAACATGACAGTGTCCCCTACACCTCAGCAGCCTCTCAGGGCCTTTACTCTTGGGCTTCCCTGATGTAATAAAGGAAATTTTTGCTTAGTCATCCACATCAGCCAATGAAGTGGTAAAGACAATGCACACTTCATTGCCCACTGTTTCACCTTGGGGACAGCTATCAGAATTAAATATTGAATGTAAAACATCTTTAAAATCATACAATTTTATACATGTACAAGCAAAAGAGTTGTACTCATTCATATAAGAATTTGCCATAGTGATTTAGTAAATTTTCAGTGCTAATAAATTTTAGTCTCATAAATCTACTAATGAAAGTATATTTGAAATTAAAAAGTGAAGAAAATTCTTTCCTTGCCTCCTTGTCCTAATGAAATGTGAAATAATGATGGACATTTTAAATACAGGTGGATACTCTAAATCTTGAAGTGCATATTCTACAAGTAATTCGACTTCACATAGATCCTTGGTGTATAAGAGAGTAAAACTGGAATACGTTCAAAACTTCTAAAAAAAGGGTTATTCATTATTAAGAGTAAAATTATCATGAGCGGCTGCTACATAGAAATAGAATATTAACCGAGTTTCTGATGTTCTGCATGGAGCAACATGATTTAAAAGGATGAGTATGTCAAAACCGAGGTGGGGCTGGCCTGGTGGCATAGGGGTTAGGTTCGTGTACTCTGCTTTGGCAGCCCAGGGTTTGCAGGTTCGGATCCCGGGCACAGACAGACACACCACTTGTCAGGCCATGCTGTGGCGGCGTCCCATATAAAGTAGAGGAAGATGGGCACAGATGTCAGCCAAGGGCCAGTCTTCCTCATTAAAAAAAAAAAAAAAAACAGTGAGGTATATTTCTAGGAGGAGTGAATTTGTTCAGAGAAAATAGGTTGACAGGAACATTACCATGAGAGAAATAAAGAGTTCCTAAAAAGTGAGAACCCTTAATGGAAATGACCAGGGGAAAGTGGAGCTAAATGGCTGTAATTAGCTCTTCAGAAAACACCCTCCGTGTTCATCTCCTTAGTCCATGACCTCCTCCCGCCCCCTTGTTCTCGTCATATCTTTTAGTTCTTTATTCACTTCGTTCGCCTTCTTAACATTCAAATGCTCAGCAGCCTTTCTTTCTTTGCAGAGTAAAATTACTTTAGAAAATTTATTGCATTTTTAATATATGTAAATGGATATATATAACCGTGCCAGATTTCTCCCGTTTGCCCTTCAGAATGACCTATCCCTCACCTACTCTCTGCCCCAGGAAACTGATCTCTGTGAAACCCACAACAGGCCTTTCTGCCCTCTTGGCTTCTGGTTGTGTTCCAGCGAGTAGAAGGCCCATGAAGAGAGAGGGAGGGAGAACATTTGAGGCAGGTAGTTTATTCTGCTTGCTCTGTCCCTATGATGTTGTTTGTGTCCCATGATTAAAAGCAACTGCACTTGTCATGGAAGCCTCCTTTCTTTGTCTCTTTCCTTCCAGACTCCAGCTACTGCTCTATTCTCTCCTTCCCCTTGTCCTTCAGCCCAGGGTGAGTAAGAGCTTAGCTACTACTCGGCTGGCTACCTGCACTATGTCCTACGGTTTCTCTATGCCCACACTATTCTAAATAGTTCACTCACGAATAAGCTCTCTGGATTTGCCCAGTTGGAAACTATTAGGAAACTGACTGACACAATGAACCTTCTGCTAAAGATACAGAACATACTTTAAAACACACCACTCTAGACCTATCCTCCTCCCTTGCTACTGGAGGAAATCACTGTTCTCAACTTATCATTTGTTCATTCCTTACCTTTTAGTACAATATTTAGTATTATGATATTTCTCTGGCTTATTTTTTCGTGTTTTAACTTTTCAGAAATAGATTCATACTATATGTATTCTTCTGAAACTTGACCGTTTTTCACTCAAATTTATATTCCAGAGATTCCTCCATGTTATTGCCTATAGGATATTTTCACTGCTGCATTTTTTCAATTGCATCACATACACCCTACATCATGCATAGGGAATATTGTTGATGGACATCTGTATTGTTTCTGTCATTTTGCTGTTACATGTTTTGATGATACAGATAATGCTTGCATAAATCTTCCAGAGCACCTGTCTCTCTAAGGTACATTGCTAGGACAGTGAGCATCTTCAGTTTTACCAGACAATGGGAGGTCATTTCCAAAAGTGACTATACTATTTTTCTAAAAACAACTTTATAGGAAGTACCTAACAATCCCAAAGCCCTACTTCCTTTCCAATATTTTATATTGCCCAACTTTTAAATTCTTACCAATTTAGTTCATGTTATGTGATTTTTCTTCAAGTCTTTTACCCATTTTTTCTAATGGAAGGTTTACTTTTTCCTTAGGATTTGTAAGACTTTTTTAAATATCCTAGATATAAATCCTTTATAAATTGTATTTTTGATAAATAGTTCTCCCCAGTATGTAACTTCACTTTTTACTTTTTTATGGAAGCTTTTGATGAAGAGACATTCTTAATTTGTATGTTGTTGAATGTACAAGTCTTGTTCATTTATGGTTTGGGATTTTTATGTCTGGCTTAAAGTATATATTTTCCAATCACTAGATCATAAATGTATTATATTTTGAATTCTAAAATTTTATAATTTCACCTTTCTTTCACCTTCAAGTTTTAATCAAACCCACAAGAACTTCTTTATATGTTGTATAGTAGGGATCCAATTTCCTTAACTCCTCTCTCAACTGGGTAACCACTTGGGATAAAATAATTTACTAAATAACCCTTTCTCCCTTCACTGATGGACAACATACACCTCTGTCCACCCAGCTTATATATATGCACAATTTATTTGGGGGTATCTGTTGATTTCACTAGTCTATTTTTCTATTCCTGCAACAAAATCAGTGTTATAAAAACTACATTTTTATTATAAGTCTTGATATTGGTAAGGCAAGTCCCCTCAACATGATCTTAATGTTTTGTCTGTTATTGGAACTTTGAGCAACCACGTAAATTTTAGAATCAGTGTGTATAGTTATACACACACACAACGTACACAATGTTAGGATTTAATTGGAATTTTATTAAATCTAAAAATCAATATAAGAATAATTGTCATTTATACTAGTGTCTTAGGGCTGCCATAACAAAGTACCACAAACTGGGTGGCTTAAAACAAAAGAAATTTATTCCTCTCACAGTTCTGGAGGCAAGAAGTCTGAAATCAAAGTGTCTTAGGGCCATGCTCCTTCTGAAGGGTCCTGGGAAAAATCGTTCCTTGCCTCATCTTAGCTTTTGCTGGTCGCCACCAATCCTTGGTGTTCCTTGACTTGTAGACGCCAACATTTTTTCATATGCTTATTTGCCATCTGTATATCTTCTTTGGTGAGGTATCTGTTAAGGTCTTTGGCCCATTTTTTAACTGGGTTTTTGTTTTCTTATTGTTGAATATTGAGAGTTCTTTGTATATTATAGATGATAGTTCTTTATAAGATGTGTCTTTTGCAAATATTTTCTGCCACTCTGTGGCTTGTCTTATAATTCTCTAGACTTTGTCTTTTACAAAACAGAAGGTTTAAATTTTAATGAAGTGCAGATTATCCATTATTTCTTTCATGAATCATGCCTTTGGTATTGTATCTAAAAACTCATTGCCATACCCAAGGTCATGTAGATTTTCTCGTATGGTATCTTTTAGGAGTTTTATAGTTTTACATTTAGGTCTGTGATCCATTTTGAGTTATTTTTTTAGGAAGGGTGCAAGATCTGTGTCTAGATTTATTTTTTGCATGTGGATGTCCAATTGTTCCAGTACCATTTGTTGAAGAGACTCTCTTTGCTCCATGTTACTGCCTTTGCTCCCTGATCAAAGATCAGTTGACTATATTTATGTGGGTCTATTTCTGGGCTCTCTATTCTGTTCCATTGAACTATTTGTCTATTCTATTACCAATTCCACACTGTCTTAATGACTGTAGCTTTGTAGGAAGTTTTGAAGTCAGGTAGTGTCAGTCCTCCAGCTTTGTTCTTCTCTTTCAATATTGTGTTTGCTATTCTGGGTCTTTTGTTACTAGTTTCTTGTTGTTGTTGCTACTGTTGTCACAAAACAGTGATGGTATTGTTTTCAGCACAATGAAAATATAATTTCACTGTTGCAAATACAATTTTCATGAAAATATAATTACTACTGGAAAGTCAGCTGTTCACTTATTTTTCCTTTATAAGAATTGTTCTGTGTGTTTCTATAGTCTTCCCTGTGGCATTCTTGAGTATTACTACTCTGTGTCTGGGATTCAGATCCAGACCTGACTCTACAGTCCATTCACTTCCTGCATTAGCATCAACTGCAAATAGCTGACAGAGCATGGTACTTGCATGAGGCCCCTTGTGTTGGCCAAGAATGCAAAAGGCTAGAATAGTTCTTAAGGAAGTCACCTCAGATAAGGAGGAATAACCAAATAGAAATAGACTTTTCTTCTAGGCATATAATTTATTCTTACTGTGTCAGGTTCTTGACCCCCAAGTAGATTTGGAGGCAACAACATTTAGAAAAGTTGAATCATTAACAATGAATCATAAAATAGTATTCATTTTATGAGTTCTTGGTATTTTCTGAAGTAAAAATGCAATTTAGCAATAATATACTGTTTGAAATTGATGACTAGTAACTGGATGACAAATATATAATCAGAAAATCAGTATTTCCTTTTCAGAAATTACTTATTGTAATGTCCATCTTAGGAAATTAATACGTTAATTTAATAAAGTACACTGAAAACATACAGATACCTGATTTAAGGTAATTTGCCAAACAGAAGGAAAGTTTAAAAAATATAGAGAAATCCTTAAGCCATTCACATCTTCCACCACCTCCAACTTCCTCACCTGTTGATTAATTTCATGCTTTAGCTGTCATTTAACTCAAAGACTTGGTTCCAGTTTGCACAAAGTGTGAGAGTTACCAGCAGTCTAAATAAAACATCTCTCTCTTAAACAACATGGGCAATATTCAAGCCTTCTCATATAAATAAAACGGGCATACAATTGTCATAGGATGTCACTTTCCTATTGACATTGACATCTATGTGCAGTCAACAAAAATTCCAAATAATTCTTAATGAAATTCTCTAATTAAACTAAGGACCTTTAGGTTTAGTTTGCTTAAAAGTTATGGCATTATTTTCAAGTGTGATTAAATTTTTCTAGAGTTGTATAATCTTTTAGAGATCAACAAATATTACTTTGAACATAAAACTCTGTTGGTAATAGATGAACTTGACCATTTTAATTCTTGAGCAAAAGTTCACCAAAGCAAGCCTGCAAATAAATTGAACTGACATAGGAGAGGAGAAAATGTTACTAAGTTATAGAGAGTGGTAACCAAATGCTATACTTGAAGATATTTTTTTCATTGTTATGTTATATAACCTTCACAGCAACTCTATTATGCTATTTTGGTTTTGTTCCCATATTGGAGAAGAGAAGGTTGAATGTAAATGAATTACAATAAAAGTATAATACAATGCAATGCCTCCCCAATAACCATAGTTAGTACATAGTAGAAGGGAGTTTGGAAATCTTTTTGAATCTATTAATCATCCTCTTTCCAGTACTTGCCTGTTATATGCATGCGATAATAAAATGCAGACACAATATTATGAATGCATTTAAAAAATGAATCAGCCTAACTCTCATAATGATTCACACATAAGAATACTTGAAGAATTCATAGAGATTTATTCATCTTTTAATCCTGCAGTTGGCTCCCAGGATTCAAATACTTTTTCAATTGTACTATGCTGAATTCTGCATGAATGAACTATTCATATTTCTTTTACTTTTTCATCTATTTACTAGGACCAAAAAAGTCACTTGGAGTGGTTACCAAGGTATGGTAAAAACCTTGGGTTCAACATGGAATTTGGAGAGAGAAACTCTTGGTATCAGTACTTCCCACAATACCACGGAGGCTTTTGAATAGAAAGTAAATATGCATTAAGAGAGAAATTGAGATATCTGCCCCATAAGCACATTCTGTTCTCTTCCCTCCAGTGCCATTACCATCAGCACCTGGGAGAGCTCATCTCATCACCTATCCTTCTCCCCCTCTTTCTGATTGCTGCGTGAACACTTCTTCCCTACTCCACTGCCCATCATGCCATTGTTGTTTGGGCTATTCTGTTGTATCTCCTCACATGCTATTCCCTCTACCCCAGCACCATGACATGGCTCCCAACTACTGCTCCTTCATGGGTAAATTCACTTCTCATCTCATCTAGGAAAGTGTTGGCAAGTCCATTTCATGTGACTTACAACTGCACCCAGCATCTACTACAAGAACTATCATTTTCTACTTTGTTTTATGCAGTGAATTATAGGAACCTAAGAAGGTGCTCATATTTTCCAAACTAAAATTCAGGATTCAACGTCTTAGCAAAAAAATTTTCCCAGGCTGTGAACTCAGTTGAATGAGTTTATAAAGGTATTAAAGTCAAACCACATTTTCTTATATGCATAATATATACCCTGTTTTGAAGCTTTTATATTGATGTCTTGTCAGCTTATGTAGCACTATCTAAATGATAAAATACATGTACCAGAATTAGGTATCACTAAACAAATGTCAGGGCATTCTGATACTGGGATGAATCTTCAAATTTGTTCTTATTTACTTAATAATTTTTTAAGATTTGCAAATGTGTATTCTTTCTAGATCCCAGTATTCTTGGTGGTAATGAACATAATAACAGATCTACATTAGGTTGAGATAATACATGTAAAACCATGGATATATTGTAAGAAGGCAAGAAATGCTAGCTTTTATCAATATTACCATGCATTGCAATAATGAAGCAAATAGATATACTACAAACTATCCATGGAACATTAAAAGTGTACATGAATAAAACTGCAAGTTTGGCTGACTACTTGTTTCAAACATATGCAGCTTAAATCCATTCAAGCACCCTGACTATGAAATGTACTTTAATCTAGGCAAAAACAAAACAAAACCCATAATCTTGTTTGTGTACCGATGAGCTACTTAAAAGAACAGGCATAGTTAGTACATAGTAGATTTTAGGTAAATGGTCTCCTCTCATTTTAAAGAAAGATGTGTTAACTTCGTTTCTATAGAGGTGAATTGTATTGTTCAAAGTCACTCAGCTAGTTAATAACAGCATTTTCACAGTAATCCATGAGCCCCGATTCTCACGTCAGTGGCATATTTTGGCACCAACATTTCTAATTATCTTAATAGACATAGGCTATATCAAATACACCTGAGTTTTGGCCAATGAAATTTCTTTAAGGACCAAGAACTTGGGCCATTTTGTAAAGTCTTTTTTAAAAGTCTTCTAACTACTGTAAAACAAATAACTCACAGCATGTACTGTTCTCCTATTTATCCTGTGTTGCTTTGTAATCCATCATAATATTTAAAAGCTGATTTGTTTCCATAAATTATGTTTCTATGTGATTTGTTTTACTTTTGTATATTAATTTCTGCATGGAGAAAGAAAATTTGTGTCACCAAAGCTTCACAGAATAAGTATTAAATCCACGAAAATCCAAAATGCTGGAAACAATTTCCAAAACACTCAGCTAAGGTTCTCCATCATTGAAAAGGCTGGGCCAAATCCTTTCCTTTTGTAATTTTTAATTTAATTACTAGCATGCATAATTTATACACTGAAACCACTTAGAACTACTTCTTCATATAGTTTTATAGCCCCTAACAGAACAGCTTTCCCCCAGCCTGGCAATCTCTCTACCTTGTGGGAGGATTAACTGGACAGCGTGATGAAATATGGCCAGGCACTACGGAATTCAGAGAATTATAGTGGTGCTAATAGCCCCTCTATTGTGAAGGCTGCCGTGGTGTCTTCGTGATAAGCTTTGATTGCCAGGGCCATACATTTTAACTATTCTAAATTGCACTGGCTGAACTCTGGCATAGTGACAGCAAATCTTTCTGTGAGGTCATTGAAGTGCTGCAAAAGTTGTTCTGAGATTTAGATCTTGGAAACACAGTCACTGAATTATTGTCTCAATATTCCAGAAACAACCAAAGATACTATCAGGTTTGGTAAGAGGCAGCTCTGTGGTTCCCCCCCCCAAACAATTTTCCCCTTCTGGGCCAGGCTATTTTTAAGTAGCACACTAAGGCTTCAGACAGATGGACTGAGACGTCCACAGTTGCCCATGTCCACAGAAAGTTAGAGGAATGGACCCCAGCCCTAAGCCGGATAAGATGTGGATCTTTCAGTTCATGTCTCACCAGCATAAAGTTTTTAGTATCAGTATCTCATAAAAACAGACTTTTTTTCAGAGACTCTTTTATCAATTATATTTATTCTGAAAAAAGAAATACTTTCCCCATTGGCAGAGGACTTGCCATTAGATTCAGTGGTCCCCCATCATTTTGTGATGAACTGTCTTGTTGAATACTGTCCCACAGGGCAGCAATTACAGGCATTATATTGCATTACCTTCAATGACTGATGTCTTTGCTGCTTAGTAAAGAGCTCCAAGCTGGTTAAATTATTTACTAGTTAACTACTATTAGTTAATCCCTGAAGGGATGAAATAGGGCAGAGTCATATCTTCCCAACAAATCTCTAAATTAAATGACTGAAGAGTTGTAAAACAGAATACAAGGAGGGGAGAGAAGGAAACAAGTAAATCTAGTTAGCAATAGGCTAAAAGAAAATGTGAAGGATAAGATGAAAATAAACAGCCACTAGCTAGTAAGCATGCAAAAGTCAAACACAGGTCAGGTTAGACAGTGACAGGCTTTAACTCCACTTACTATCTGGAGTTGATTTTGTACGTACATGTGCACACTGAGTTTTTACAGTTAGGCTTCAGGTGCTCATGACAGGTGATGACACCAATAATCTACAGCAATACATGCTTGCCTCTGACCCTCACATCTCAATAGCTACATATCATTTGTCCATTACACACACCCCTACTCTCAGCAAGTGTAAGTTGGATGACAGGTGGGAGGAGGCAAGCTCTCCCACAAGTGTGGCTCCCATCACCCATGTCTAATATGTACACGTCTGATGAATAGTTTCTTCAAAGCTGTAATGAGATAAAAGTGTCTTGCATTTGATGAATTGAGATGTTACTTTGAGGTTGGAAGTCTCTCTAGTTTAAATGCAAATCCTGAAGTTAATTTTAGAAATGTAAAGGATCATAGACATCATACTATTAAATGCTCTCATGTTACAGGAGAAGATACTGAAGGTCAAAGAAAGTAAGTACCTTGCCTAAAATGACATCATAAAATATTAACAATAAGCATATAATAATGACCCCCAACAGGCATCCAACTATTTCTCAATTCATCTATGTTTTCTGATCAATTTCTTCTTCCATTTTCCACAACTCTTACAAACTGTTTATCTGTCTCTTCAAAAATCTCTGATGTTTCTCTACCCGTACTCAACTGATGACTTTATCCACTACTGTAGTGATAAAATGGAAGTCAACTTCTTTGCTCAATTTATCAATATTGTCTTTCCCTTTCTCTCTCTCTTGTCTCTCTCCCTCTTCACCCTGGCTAGATTCATTCTTCTTTTCTCCTGATACCAAAAACAGATTTCACCTCTTGTATTTAGAGCATGATATTTCCTCTGCATGCTGAACAAATGCTTCATTAGCAATTATGACATCTGTATTTATATGGGTACTTACAGGTCATCATAAATCCATGATCTATGTCTTTGTTAAACACACACAAACACAGAGAGACACACACATAAACATTCTTTTGAGACAACATCCCCTTCCAAGTTCCATGGAATATATCTCCTTCTTTGTATCGTCAAGTTTCTTAAGTTTTTAACACTCAGTTCTACATTCCAAATCACCTACTCTTCTAACCACTCCAGTATCCATTCTGACCCCAACACCCCAACATGAGTTCTTGAGAAGCAATAGGAACTCCATGTTGTTAATTCCAATAAATAGTTTAAGTTCTCATAGTACTTGATTCCTCAGCCGTATCCTACACCTCATCAATACACAAATCACCCTCCCAAACTTCTGAAGACTCACCTGGCTTGAACCCATTTCCTTGTCTATCACTCCATTTCACAACCTCCTTCCTGAGCAAAGTTCTTAGAAGTCTGTCTATCCTTACTGAGGATTCCTTTACCTACTACACCTCCACCCAATATAATCTAAATTTTACCTCCAACATCCCATTGAGTTTTCCTTGGTCAATAGTGCCATTTGCACTGCAATCCTTAATAGACGTATAGAAGAACACAAATACTGGGGAGACCTATTTAACTTTGCATTTTTGAAAAAATAGTTTTGAATGAGGTGTAAAGTGAAATCGCTTGACGTTAGACCTTTGTAACAGCTCTATCCAGATTATTTAGGTGGATATTGTAATTGGTCAGTTGAGAAACGATGGTGTCCTCAAGTAGAATAGTGGTTGTGGAATGAATATGAGGGTGTAGATGTGAGAGATATAAGGGAGAGAGAATGAACAGGACATTATTAGATGTTGCCAGCCAGACAGCAGATGGAGTCAAGATTCTCTACCAGATTTCTAAGTTGAGCAACTAGGAGATGGTAGTAGTGTTCACTGGGATATAGCACAGTGTAAGAAAAGTAGGTTTTATAGGGATGGAGCTTTAAGGCATGTAGAACTTCATCACTGGAATAGTAATATCCAGTAAGTAATTGGATATGTGGGATTGGAGGTCAGAAGGGAAAGCTGAAATGTAACTAAATCTAGGAGTCCTTTGGCATCCATTCACTCATTCAAAAATGATTTACTATATACCAGGCACAGTTGTACGTATATGTTAGTGGTGGGAAAAAATATTATGTGCCTTTATTTATTTCAATTTCTCTTGGAAAGTTACAAAAGCAGAGAGAATCAAATATTCTTCCTTTTCTTTCATGCCACCAAACATGTTCATGAGTGGTTGACTATTTGTAGGTCCAACCCCCAGCTAACCCATACTAAGTCCTGAGCACGTGAAGGTCACCTTCATTGTGCTGCCGCTGTAGTATCTCAAAGGAAACTTACAAACCAACTCATCCATGGTCCCATTACATACTGCTAAGCACTCTTTTAGAGAACTGAGGGTTAACATATTAAGACATATGTTAACCCTAATATGTGTCCCCTCATTTGCACTTCTTGAGGACAAGTAGGGCAACTTTTTATTTTTGCATCCCTAGAAGACAGCTCAGTACTTGTCCCCAAACATCCTCCCCCAAACATATCTTCACATGTACTCTCAGATAACTAAATACATGCTCAGAAGTTGATAGATTATTTCATGCCTTTTTGAGGAGATGAGTAAATGAGTGCTGAAACGCAAAGTCAGAGAAAATGATTTCATGTTTTACAACGGGGAAGTAGATGAAGAAGCTGTGTGGTTGGAAAGGAACATTTTACAACAGCCAGTACTGATGTCCTCCCCTCTTGGGTCTGTCGTTAACTGCTTGTAATACTTTCAACAAATTGTCATTCTCTTCAGATGTCAGTGGCAATTAGCATGGACATCTTTTTACTATTTTATTTTTTACGCCTCTGCCCTGCCACGCTCACATACAAACTCAAAGAAAAAGCGTCTATTTCTTAAGCCATGGTCAACTCCTTCCTGCTTCTATAAGAGTTTCTAATTACCTGTAGCCTTTCCTGACATCACATACACTTGTTGGCTGTCTTGTTGTCCATGGATGCAAGTGGTTGGGAAATATAAGCCATAGGCTGTTCTAAGACACTGCAATCGTCAGATGGACGATTTCTTCTAAAATATAAACAGGCCATGTGAAGGCTTCCAAAAAATGATATTTTATAATTAAGTAATGATATCTATTTTTAATCCATCACAGCTGAGTTCCAGCTCAGGTATCACCTCTAACAGTAGCAAAAATAAGCACTATTGTCTCGTTGCCAATAGCCACTGTCCAGACACACACTTAATTTACACAGGCAAGGAAGGGTGTGCATGCTGGAAATATTCTTCAAGTCCCTCTTTAACTTATATATAAGTTTCAAAATAAAGTATATTTGGAAAAGGATGTAACTCCTGGAATTTTGCAGGGCTGTTCTTTTCTAAAGTAGTTGAAATCTTTGGAGAAACAGAATGCTCCCTTTTTCAGACAGGGGATGGCCCAGGGCACAGATCTCAGCCAAGGCAGGAATGTGCACTTTGACACAGGGGGAAGGACTTTCTCTAATTGTTATGTAACATTTCTGAAGCTGTGGACACAAATATGCATGTCCCTACACTTGCATTGAGCTATTTGAATGAGCATGGTAGGAAACTATAATTTCTTCTACTGTCCTGAAGTTCTGGTTCAATGGCAAGCATAACAACATAATAGGGATTCATTTATGTCACAAACGCATAACCACAACAACAAAAGAACCCCTGTAAAATCATTCAAATTATCCCTGTGCTCCAACATGGTATTTTATGCCTTTCAGACTAAACATGAATGTCCTGCAATGGTGATAAAGGGTAGAAAAATGCACAGGCACCACACTAGCTCTCTTTCTTCATTCCAGAATGTGCAAACTTGGTATTCTGTTTAAATGAGGACACTGTGGTGGGATAGAAAATGCCAGGTACAAAGGACTCCAGGGCAAGACAATTTGACTGCCTAGGATGAATTCTCCTTGTGCCTTTGAGCTGAGTTTTCTTGACTCTATTCAATTCTAGGACTTATGTACGAGTTCTACATAAGGCTATTTCTTTTTCTCTAGATATGCATGTTTTAAAAGGTACCAGAGAAACAATGTCCCTACCCTATGATATTTGTAACCCCCCAATTTTTGTCCCTCATCCCTTCAACCTAAAGACTTGATTTCACATAAAATGAAAATCCTCTTAATTAGAGGGAATATGTTGGGCTACTATCAATTGTGAATGAACGCTTATGATAATAGCTAGTATTTGTATAGCACTTTCACATTATTTATTTCAATTAATCTTTACAGAAATTAAGGAGGTGATGATAGTACATATTTTTTATGTAAAACGTTCAAAAACATTGTAATTCTCCAAAGTCATTAATTGGCTACTAACGGGCAGAGGCAGGTTGAGCATCTACCTGCCCAGGTAATATAGCTCCAACTCCAGGCTGTTTTCAGTATAGGACGTGCCCCCCACTTAGGTCTGAAAAGGGTCCCTGAAAAGTCTTGATTAGAAGAAAGAGTGTGCTTGGGGAGTTAGTGAAGGAAGAGCAGTAAAAGGAGAAGTTGGAAATTACTTAATATCATCTCTAGAGCTAGCTTTGTCACTTTACTTGTAGTAAAAAGAGGAAGCTGCTGCTGAAGATGATAGTACAACAAGAATAGAAAGATTAGGTGGGATCTACATCAAAGTATCTTTAAAATAACATTTGGAAATAAGTTGAGGGATGTGTTACAGCTGCAAGATGTGTTTTTATTTTAAAATTAACCCTTTCCGTGCAGTCAATAGGTGACAAAAGTGTGTAAATACGAACCAGCTGACAACAACCAAATCAACCGATGGTCAGGTGGCACGCTGGACTGCCCATCACATGCCTTCTGCTTGAATGTACTCAGAACTACTGAACACACCCAAGCTGTCACCCACCACCACATGCTGGGCTTACTGGAACATGCAAATGTCAACACATTTTTAAAAACTTTGCTTCCCTGCATTTTTGTTCTTGCTTCAGTGCAAAAGCTGTATCACTTGTGGTTATGGAAATAGGGCTTTCCATTCACTTTGCATCTAAGAAACTTAAAATATTAGGGACAATTATTCTAACCACCATTGACTGTTAATTCCCACTGCTTGTAACATAGAATTTACTCATCCAGAATCAGAAAATTCTGTTGTTAAAGTGGCTCATTTAATGCTATTGGAAACCAGTGTTTTAAACAGGACTCAGGCAAGCACATAGTCAGCCCTCACTACATGCTTTCTGTAGAGGATAATGTGATAAAATTGAAAACAGTCATTGGAGTAGGCTGGAGACTGTCAGGACTGTGATTAAAATATTAAAATAAAATCTATGTTACTGAGAACCCTGCTAACATTCTTAGTAAAATCCTAAAGCAAATTATATTTCACATGAAGTTCTAAAGATTCTGAGTGGATTAGTTTAAAATCAACATATGCTTCATCTATAATGATCTAGTAAGTGTTAATAATAATGATAGCTAATAGTTACACAGGACTTACACAGATGTGCCACAGTCCTGAGCACTTTACATCCATTAGCTTATGTAGTTTCCATAACAAACTTTTTTTTGGAGTCATTGGAGGAATAGCGAGTTTACCTTTCCTGGCCAGTGCTGCACCCATAGTAAATGGGGCCACGATCTCAGCCAGGCAGCATGGCTCTGATGTGCACATGTGTAATTATATTCTCACTACAACTCTGTAAAGAAGACTCTGCATTATCTTTCCCCAACAGGTGAAGAACTGGGATCCTGAGAAGGCTAGCAAGTGGCAGAGCTGGATTTCAAACATAGATATTGTGGTGCCCATCTCAGGTTCTTTCTCCCATAATTGTGGACTCTCTTAGACAAATTTCACAATTCCACCATGGAACATTTACAAACAACAATAATAACACACAGCAATAACAAACAACAACGGAGTAAAAGTTCTTCGACTGAAATCATAACACGTCACACACAATCTTCCAAAGGCACATCTCTCAGCATTTATTGTCATTCTCATCAAGAGTGGGAGTTCAGTGATACACCCCAGATGGAGCAAGGCAGGTGGCATGGCTGAAGGAGAGCAAGTGAGAGGAGAGCCATGAGAGATATGGTCAGTGGCTCAGGCCACTGCAAAGAATTTTCCTTTTATGCTGATTGGGAAAGAAGCCACTAAGGGAATTTGAGCAGAGGAGTGATATTATCTGACGTTTTATGAAAAGAACACTAGGGCTGCTGTTTTGGGGATAGTCTTATGAGACTAAGAGCAGAGGAAGGGAGTTCTATTTGGAAACTGAGGGGATAGAAGGTAAGAGTTGATAGTGGCTCTGACTAGGGTTGTAGCAGGATGTGGAGTGAGGAGGTGAAAAAGAAAGTGAAATCCAGTGGATTTCCCAATAGATTGGATGCAGGTATGAGGGAAAAAGAAATCCAAGGTGACCACAAGGCTTTTCTCCTGTGTATCTAGAAAGAATGAGTCTCCAGATATTAATGAGAATGGGTGAAGGTAGTAAGTTGGGCAGGGAGTAAGGGGCACAATTTTGAACATGTCAAGTTTGAGATTTTTATTAGACTTCCAAGTGGAGAACTCACTTATATAAATCCGGAATTTAAGAGAAAAATTCTGTGTGATGTTTAAAAAAAGGTGATGGTAGAAAGTGTCCAGATGATGTTTCAAGCCTTGAGAGAGGAAGACCTAGGGAGTGAAAAGAAAGAGAAGAGGAGATGCCAGGGAATGTGCCCTGGAGGCCCAGTCACTCAGAGCTCCTCTGTCCAATATGCTTGTCACTATGGATATGGCTTTTTAAATTTAAATTAAATTAAATTAGATAAAATTAAATTCCTCAGTCACATTGGACACATTTCAGTTGCTCACTAATCTTATAAGGCTATTGGCTACCATACTGGGCTGCACAGAATATGAACATTTTCATCATTGCACAAATTTATTTTGGACAGTGTCAGTTTGGAATATAAAGCGATAAAGAAAAAAAGCAAAGGAGATCAAGGAAGACGGGTCAATCCAGAGGAGAAGGATCAAGTCCCAAACAGTGTGGGTGTCTCAGAAGGCAGGTGAAGAACCTGTTTTAAGAAAACAGAAATGGGTCAAATACTGCTATTAGTATTAATTAATATGAGAGCTAACAATTGACTATTGGATTTAGTCGTGTGGAAATGATTTTTAGGGTGATCATATATACTAGTTTGCTGGAATAGATCTGGTCTGTGCTTGTAGATCTATTAAAGTCAATTCTTTTCTTCTTGAACTCCTTATTTTTAAAAATATCAAGATTTAAGTGATAAGTTCTATGGTTCTCTTTGACTGATGATCTTTATAAGATGAATTTAACTAGAGGGGAAGAGTGAGATGCTCACTTAGCTTCAAGAGACAAAGAGGAGAGGAACTGGGGCCAGAAAGAGTACAGCAACTCTTCAAGTATTTTTCCTTAAAGGGCGGTAGAGAAACGGTGCAGTAGCCAGAGAAAGATGTAGAGCCTAGATAGAGACTATTGTTTTCTGCTTTTGCTTTCATTTTGAAGATGGTAGAAGTAGCAATGTGTTTGTATGCTGAAGTGAATCATTTCATAAAAAACTGAGCAAGATGGCCTTAACATTCCCCTCAGCAAGACTTAACTTCAGATAGATTTCTTTCTGTTTCTAGGACCTGACCTCCCTTTTTTTAGAGTATTTACTTTAGAAAACTTGTAATTATAAATTCTTTATCTACCTTCTGCCCCTGAGATTTATGTAAATCTTTTACAAAGTCTCTTGCCAGTTTTACAACCCAGTAATATATTTCTTAAGGACTTGGGGGCCATCTCTCTGAAACGTAGTAATTGAGGAAGATACAACCCCAGTTCTATCTATTATCCAGTTTCCGTGGGAGGGTAGGAGCCTAATTTTAGTGCCCACATGCTCAAAATTTCAAAACTAGCTCCTGTCACAAAGAAAGTTTACTTTTCCTTTGGATAACGCCAGTGAACAAACACAGATGGCCTATGATCTCTCAAAGCCAGCTCTTAAAAACCTTCCTCACAAAACAATAATAATGGTAAAAATAAATAAGAGGGTGGGAGGAAACTCTTGGAGGTGATGGATAAGTTTATGGCATAGATTATGGTGATGGTTTTGTGAGAGTTGTCTTAGTCAGTTCAGGATTCTATAATAAATTACCATATATTGAGTGGCTTAGCTAACCCTTATTTCTCACAGTTCTGGAGGCTGAGAAGTCCAGGATCAAGGCACCAGCAGATCCAGTGTCTGGAGAGAGCCTGCTTCCTGGTTCACTGTGTCCTCACATGGCAGAAGAGGCGAGGGAGCTCTCTGGAGTCTCTTATAAGGGCACTAATCACATTCATGAGGGCTCTACCCTCACAACCTAGTCACCTCCCAAAGGTCCCACCTCCTAATACCATCACATTCGTGCTTAGGTTTCAATATATGAATTTTGGGGGGATCACAAACATTTAATCTATAGCAGGTGTACACTAATCTCTAAACTCATCAAGTTGTATACATTAATTGTATACAGCTTTTCGTATGTTCAAAAAGTAAAAGAAAATAGAAAAAGAAAAAACCTTCCACCATTTATTTCAGTGGCATTGACCTCAGACTGAGTTCTGGTCTCTCTCCCCTATTGCAGTAGTCTAGAATAAAGTCTTCTTGCCTATTCAACTTCATCTGGAGCAACTTTTGCTTTGAAAAAATGGAAAAATAATGACAAAGGAGTGAGGGAAAAATTAGTGTTGTTTCTATTGGCGAGAGGGCAGAGAATCTAATCGGTAGGTGAAGGGGATCATGAGATAGCAGGATGGATACACAGAGGAAAAGATATATTGAGGAAATAATGATCTACGAGCATGGGAGAATAAAAGTATCAGAGTAATGGATCACATGTCCAACTTTATGAGCCCACTGTGGTTAGTGGTCATGATTTAGAGTCAATGTAATAAGCACAGTGGTAAATTTATCCCCAACCATGTGTAGGTGTGTATGGAGGAGACAGATACGTGGATGGAACAAGGATTGCAGTGGAAGCAGAAGCAGGAGAGGAATTGAGGTTGTATGCAAGGAAGTGACAATAAAGAACAATGGTCTAAGGAGAGAGGTGAGGGCAAGAGAGTGATGATAATGAGAATCAGTGAAAAACTGGTAATATCAATAGAATACAGGTGCAGAAGATACTGAAAAGTACTGAAGTCAAATGAATAAAGCTGGAAAAATATGGTGTTGCACAGAGTCTACAACATTTTAAACTGAGATTATAAAGGAGATGAAGTTTATGCTCATGAAAGGTCTATGTTATGACCATGGGAAGAAATGGCTGAAGAAGCATGGAGAACACAACCAATGGCAGAAAGATCAAGGAATTAAAAGGATACATTTTTAGAGAGAGTAGTTTTATGGATATTAACATTTCAGAAAACTATTGCAGGTTTATTAACTGAGAAAATAAAAATGGACCAGTACTGAAACATTTCAAGAATAAGGGGAAATGGTTATTGAAGGTTTGAATAAATATAAAATAGTAAGAAATAAAATTCAAAATATTAAGGAAGCCCTCTCCCCATTATCACTTGGCTTTTTTCTAAGATGTAGCAAATCTACCGCTCTATTAAACTCACTGATGGTTTTAATCTATGTTCCCAAGAAAAAAACTGAGGCAAATAGGTAAGAATTGTGGATACTGTATTTTGGACATACTCCTAGGGCAATGTTATTGTGGGAAAGAGAAACAAAGTAGGAAAAGGTAGAATTCAATTTGAGGTGCCCTGCCACATGCTGGCCACAGCTCCACAGTGATCCAGACAGAGGGATCGTTCATCACTCAGGAGGTGCTTTCTGCTTGGCCACCAGATGTCTACAAATAAAACGCGCAGATGTTTGCATAGGGGTAGTCCATGGGAGGCAGGAGAAACCAGACTGTGGGAGAAAGGAAGGAAAGGAAGTTTGTCAGACTTGCCCTTTTTTCTTATTTCTCAATATTCAAAGCTTTTATGCATTTCCAGGTGACATCATCTGGCTCTTTGGCTCTGCATGGGAAGCCTGATTTTGTGTCCTATGACATGGTGTTTCTTCCAAGTCCAGAAATGGCACAAGGCGTCAGACAATCAGGGCACAGGCAGCAGGCAAGGAGAAGGGCCTAGCTGTCCAAGATAAATAGTTGCTCACCCCCAACGGCAGAACTGTGTGAATATTCATGGGAGTGGTTTGTAGATAGTAACATGCTACATAAATGCAATGTACTATTTTTATAAATTCCCTCCAATAGTTATTGTCTTCGCCTCAAGACTCAACTTAGAATATTCAGGACGCATCTTTGAAGAAATGAACACGAGTACATACTTTCATACTACATAATAAGGGAGTCCTAATGGAAGGAAGGCCAAAGGAGAAGGAAAAGATATTTTCAAGAAATGATTCAGACTTCTGCTTTCAGCTCTGCTATGTTAAGACCTTGGAAGTTCTCACTCTCACTCTAACAGCAAGAAAATGTAAACACACTGTTAATCAACGACTATTCTTGGGTGCATCAGTGAATTGAACTGCCACTACCAACCTGGAAGAACAGGTGATTCTAGGGGGTTACAGGAGATATCTGCTTAACTGCAGAAGATGAGCCATCAACTGGAAGGAAGTGTCAAATGGTAATTTTGATTAATTTCTGCAGGCATGAGAGAGAGAGAAACTTATAGGGGCTACAGTCTTAAAAGCTACACTTTTGTGGGTATTACCTGCAGGAAACCCATCATGTCCTCAAGGTGAAAATCAGAGAAATATGTCCTCCTGGCTCTGGCAGGATGAAGGGAAGAATAATCTTTATGAATTTACTCAGCGCTTTCTTCCCAGGAAATACCTACTCAGCAGGAGAAATGACTTTTCAAGAGCTTTATACCAGCTGGGAGAAGGGCATTGCTCCCAATACAGCTCCCTCTACACTTCCTGTCTCACTGAAGAGATTAAAAAAAAAAACTAGACTGCTGAAGAAATAAGTGTAAAGATCGCAGCACCAAGACACTGGCCCACAAAAAGACTAAACTATAATCACAGAATTACATGATGCTTTCCTCCTCCAGATCTCACCACCACATCAATAGGGATCTAGTATAATAACAGTGGATTACAGCTGAAAAAGCTACAAAACACAAACTTTATCTGCAGAGGAGTTCTTAGGGAATTCGAAATTCAACAGTGAGCACAAAGAAAAGGTCCCTGGAGAAACCGAAGGTTCTGTCTTCTACAGCCGTGGCAAATATTAAACGTGAACCAATTCCCAGCTAGACAAACATAAAACCCCACACTGAAGGCCTACTGACCTCAGTTCCTGTAACCCCATACATCATGTCCAGAGTTCAGCAGAAATTACAAGGCATGCTAAGACACTGAAGAGACAAAGAAAGCATCAGACTCAAATATGGGAGAGATTTTGGACTTAAAATAACTACGAAAAATATGCAAAGGGTTAATGGTAAAGTGAACAACATGCAAGAATAGCATGTAACATTACAGGAAATGTAGGAAGAGAAGTGGAATCTTTAAAAAGAATCAAATCAATACACTAGAAATCAAGAAACACTTTAATAGAAATGAAGAATGTTTTCAATGGACTCATCAGGAGAGTGGGTATGGCCAAGGTAAGAATCAGTGAACTAGAAGATGTGACAATAAAAACTCCCCACACTTTAATGCAAAGAGAAAAAAGAATTAAAAAAAGAGAATAGAATGTCAAAGAAAAGTAGCACAATTTCAAAAGGTGTAATATAACATATGATTAATTGGAATAGTAGAAGAAGAAGAAAGAAGACATAGTATATATATGTATGTTTATATATATATATACACACACACACACACAATGGAATACTAGTCAACCATAAAAAAGATGAAATCTTCCATTTGCAACATGGATGGACCTTAAGGATATTATGCTAAGCAAAATAAGTCAAACAGAGAAAGTGAAATACCATATTATTTCACTCATAAGTGGAAGATTAAAACAACAACCACAGCAAGCAAACATATAGATACATTAGATTGGCAGTTACTAGAGGGGAGGCAGGGGAGGAGGGCAAAACAAGTAAAAGGGCACGTGAGTGTGGTGATGGATGGTAATTAGTCTTTGGGTGGTCAACATGATGTAGTCTACACAGAAATCAAAATATAATGATGTACCCCTGAAATTTATATAATGTTATAAACCAATGTTACTTCAATAAAAAATTAATTAATTAATTTAAAAAGACTATACGGTAGAATATTTGAGTTTATAACGGTCAAGAACTTTCCTAAATTAATGACAGATACCAACCAACAGATACAAGAATTTAGAGACTTCATGTAGGGTAATCAAAAAAAAAAAAAAAAGAACACACCTAGGCATATGGTATTTAAAATGCAAAAAACTAGAGACAAAGAAAAGTATCTTGAGAAAAGACAAAAAAAATCCAACAATTTAATGTCTAGCGGAAGAAAGGTAAGAGGTACGGAGTCTTCTCATCAGATACCATACAAAGAAAAGAGTGGCATAAAATCTCTAAAATATTTAAAGTGAAAATAAAAAAAAATAAAAACCCCACCAACCCAGAATTCTATTTTCGGTGAAATTGTTCTTCAAAGAACAAGGAAAAATACAGACTCTCTCATTTCAAGAAAACCTGAAGGGATCCATAATTGTAGATATGCCCTATGAGAAATGGTAAAAGAAATTCACGGGGAGAGGAAAAATGATATAAGCAAGAAACTCGAATCTATGTAAATAAAGGAAGCGCATGAGACAAGGAATCGATGGAGGTAAAATATAAACTTTTATTTTCTTACTCTTAATTGTTCTACCTATATTCAAGACTTACTGTAAAGCTACATTATTCAAAACAGCTTTATGAAGACAGCATGGTATTGGTAAAAGAACAAGCATACAGAAGCAACGATATCATAATAGCAATGAGGACGTCTAGTGCTCAGGTATTGGTTTATAACGCCACTGACCCTTGGACTCCTTGGAGAAATGGCTGATTCTAGGACTGGAGCAGGACATATGCAAGATGAACCTGGAGCACCTTTAGTGCAGAAAGCTAGAGAGTGCTCAAAAAATGACTAAATTTATGGGACTGTGTCAAAAGGACACAGGAGCCAACTGAAAGACTTCCTAATGACCAAATATGGAATAGTTTGAGCAAGAAATTAAATAATTAAATTAAAAACAAATTAAATAATGCAGTATTAGACAATACCTCAAAATATAAAATAAATAACCATGAGTCCACACTGATATAAATCAATGATTGAATGAATAAATAAATAAAAGAGAGAGAATAGACAAGTCTTCCCTGCAGAACTCCAGATAATATAAAAGTATATTCTGTCCTCAAGGAGGTAGACATCCCTCCCCATCCTTTAAATGTAGGCTGCACAGATTGACTCCCCTCCAAAGTACACAGCATGGAAAGTGAAGAAAAAAGGGAACATAGTGGGGAAACATGACAAACACTCCCTCAGCCAGGTAATGAAGGTCAATATCAGCAATGAGAAGTCATGTTGATAGTATGCCCTCTTGATAAGATGTGATGAAAATAGCACTTTACCTCTTGTAGTCTTCCTCCCCCAAACCCATAACCCCTGTCTAATGAGCAAAACATCAAACAAATCCAGCTGAGGAACAATCTACAAAATACCTGATCGGTATGCCCCCAAACTGTCAAGGTCATCAAAAACAAGGAAAGTCTGAGAAACTGTCAGAGTCAATACCCTAAGGAGACATGGCAACCTAAGGCAATGTGGTTTCCTGGCTCGGATCCTGGAACAGAAATAGTTAAAACTGAAATCAATACGAGTGAAGTAAGGAGTTTAGTTCGTAACAATGCATCAATATTGAATCATTAATTGTAAAAAATGTACCACATTGATATAAGATGTTGATATTAGGAAAAATTGACTGTGAGGTATATGGGAACTCTATATTCCATATTCTCAAGTTTTTGTAAATATAAAACTATTCTAAAATAAAAAATGATAAATAGATGATTTAAATGTAATTATTATCTTCAGTCATATTTAAGTCAGATAACTTCATATTCCTTCATATATCAGGAAGTTTCAGGGACTAATAGGAAAGCACTACAGGCAGTAGATTTAAATTCTACTCCTTACCACTCTCCACCTAGGTCATTACATGTGAATCCCTGTCTTCTTTCATTTTCCACCTCGCGAAAATGAACTGATAAGGTATGTAGATCCTGTCTAACTTTCCGTCTGTCTCTGGCATCTATAACTTCTTTCTCTAAAATTACTAGAAGAGTACTACGTTCATGTGGATAACCAGTAAATATTCATCAACAGAATGCTGTGCTTGTCATTTATTTTTCATAAAGCCTGATGAATTGACATTATTGATATAATAAAACATTGTTTACACAGCTGATTCAAGGTGACCAAAATGGTGGGGGGTGATTTTTTAAGTCATAGGGTCAGAGTATCAAGGTGGGAATAAGCTATGTTATAGATGACCTGACTGAGTTCTAGAAAGAGAGGAAATTGTGAATTTCTTTCGTGGTAGAAATCTTTAGGTATCCAATGCATTCTCCAAATTTTAAAATGAAAATTAGCCATGGAATTTTTCTTCAAAAATTATTTCATCGTGGGGCTGGCCCAGTGGCATAACGGTTAAGTTTGTGCGCTCCACTTCAGTGGCCCAGGGTTCACAGGTTCAGATTCTGGGCTCGGACAGATGCACCGCTTGTCAGCCATGCTGTGGCAGCGTCCCATATAAAGTAGAGGAAGATGGGCACGGATGTTAGCCCAGGGCCAGTCTTCCTCAGCAAAAAAGAGGAGGATTGGCAACAGATGTTAGCTCAGGGCTAGTCTTCCTCACACAAAAAAATAATAAATTAAAAATAAATGTGCCTTTTAAATATGCCTTTTAAACTCTTTCCGTTAAAATAGCAAAAAAGAGACTAATGAGCCATTCTTTCACAGTCTATATATATATATAGCCATGAATGTAGAATAAAACCTGCTTCATGCTTACTCAGAGCTGAAGTATGAACAAGACTTCAGCTTAGATCCTAGAAGGGACTTGCTTCTAAAATGCTTGATTTGTTTCATTCCCCACTGGCGAAGTGCTTACTGGGTTTGAATACAAAACAACTGTTGGGCTGCATGTGGCAGGATTCATGAGGTTTTCCAACATGAACAAGAAATAATGTCTTTGAGGGAATAAAGACAACAAAAGACCCATGCTTTCTCATTAAAGAAAGCTACCTACCGCCCTCCAATCTAGAGAACACCCATAATTATGTTTAAATAATGTTAGTTTCAACTGTTGGGATAATCTTTTCTTATAATTTAAGTGCAGCACAACAGTATTTTAAACAACTCACATAGATCACCATGAATCATACATACCCTGTAGTCCACTGTTATAAAAAAAAAAAAAAAAAAAACCAAGGACACAATATTATTCTCAGCTTTAGGGGCAGAGGGGTGCTACAACAGACCAAACATAAATAATTTATAGAACTGTGAGAAAGAACTCAGTTTCTGCTTTTTTGTTTGTTTGTTTTTTTGGACCATTATAGGAAACTTCAGGCTCTTATTATCAAATGTGTAATCCCCTGGAGATACAGCGTTCAATATGGTTCTCAGAGTTTGGCACTAGTCCAGTAGAACTCTCACTTAAAATTCCTACAATTAAATTGGCTAAGGAGAATCATGTTAACAAAACGTTGCTCATGTTTTCATGTTGAGAAAGGATCTTCACATTTCTAGGTGATGGAGGTTAAAAAGAAAGGGAGGACAAATTAATCCAATTATCTTGTTTTTTCCTTTCTTATTCCAAGGAAAAAGAGTGTTTCTTCACAATCAACATTCAGCACATTTCCCTAATTAATGCAATTTGATAAAATGAAACAAATTCATGATGTCATTAGCTGAGTTCTGCCTAATGAAGTTGGGTTATATGAAACATTAACCACAGAGCAAAATCCATTTCTGTGGCCAGGGAAACACACATTTATCATTTCAGTACATTTACTTTGGAAGTACCAATCATGAAGGCTTATCACTATAATCATCATGTCTTGATAAATCAACATAAATTAACATTTTGATGAATGCCATCATTAAGCCCAGGCTGTTAAAGAAGGAACCCACCACTTGGTAAAGTGGCATTAAGTTAACTCCCCCCCTTGATAGAATGATAATGGACTGTCTGGTGGACAAACATCGTTCTTTCATTTGAAACTATATTGATCACACCAAGTCTGACAATATCCATCCATATGCTTCAAATCATGGAAAGGACATTCACTTCCACAGACACACTGTGAATAGTGTTTTAAACAGAAGGGGAAAGAGCTGAAATTTGCTAAAATGTACATGAAACCCACAGATGCCCTTGTTCATTCATCATTCTCTTCCACGTAGCACTTTTACTTTCCAAGCAACATATACGTTTCACATCTAAGATTACAGATTCATTAGGAATGTTGGGATTTTTCTGATCTTTTGTCTGATTCGGATTTGTCTGATGTTTTTCCCATTTTCAGATGGGGGTTATGGCTTTTCAAAAGACCACAGAGGTAAGGTAGCATTTTCATCACATCATATCAAGACAATTGATTTAGTGGAACTCTCATCTAAAATTCCTATAATTGAATTGGCTAATGAGAATCACATCAACACAAAGTAACTCATGCTTTCATGTTGAAAAAGGATCAACATGATTTGTCACTATCAACATGATTTATTACTATTGATGTTACCCTTGACAGTTGGCTGAGATTGTACTGTCAGGTGTCTCCACTGTAAAGTTATATTCCCTCCTTTTCCATGCTGTATCTTTGGAAAGAAGTCACAATGTGCAACCCAAACTTCAGGAGTAGAGAGTTATGGTGCAACTCCTTTAGGGCAATGTATCCACATAAATTATTTTGAATTCTTCTGCACATGAGATTAGTTTGTCTTCCACCACTAATTGATTTATTAAATCATTTAGTTATACCAGTATAGAGTCATGGAAATTTATTTTATACTTTGGGTTATAGTCTATTATTACTTTATTATTTTGTTGTGTAAATTGTTCCAGTTTTGACCATTAGCCAACTCTTTTGGTTGGCTCTTGTGTCCCTTTGACATATCCCCATCATCAGAGTGTATGTGTGTGTCTCTGTGTGTGTCTTAGCTCTCACTTTTTGGCACAAGATGCTGCAGGCTTGACTTGTATATGTCCTCTCCCAGTCATTGAATCTGCCATTTCTGCAAGGAGAAATTCAAATGAGAGCTCTCACTCAGCAAGAGATACATTTTGGCATTACATATTTACTGAGCCCATGGGAAAAACTGACCTAATCATACTGCTTCTTCTCAGAGAGGCATTTGAGATGTCATTCCCTTTTTGTAAAGTTAGAAATTTGCAATCGTGGCAACCACTGTATCAAGCCTCATTCAAGTGTATATTTGAAATTCATTAACTTCCCTATTATCCTTGTTAGGAAAGACTCAAGGAAGACTTCTAACATCCACTCTATCCTCTTCCTTTTAGCTACACACATGACCACACCGACTATATTTTGCAGACTCTTGTATATGAGCAAGACCATGTGACTGATTTCTGGCTAAGCAGACGGGAGCAGAAGTGAACTGTTTATTATTTTTAGGGAAGACATTTGCCTCCACTTCTCTGTGCTACTCCTTGCTAGCCAGAACTTAGAAGAGGTGGAGAACTATCTTGGGTCATATAGCATCTTAGCATGGGCAAAACAGCGAAGTAGAAGTAGCATTGGTGCCTGACTACACGAAGCTGCCAAATTTGCTCTGTGTGCTTAAGCTCAGAGTTATGAGCGGTAAAATAAACTATCCTTTGCATGTTACAGCAACTGACCACATTACCTTAACTGACTTTCTGTGAGTTCCTGTCACGTCAGTGCCACATTAATACTAAGCTCTCTATAGTAATATGATCTGTACAGGATCCTGTGGGCTGCCATTTGTAGTCCTAAGCCAGGTGGCTACTCTCTCTTACTCTTGTCATGGAAATGCTTAGAATTCCAAATGCCTCTTAGAAGTTTCTCCTTCTTATATAATCAATTATTCCAAGCCAGACTGAGACCACATGGCTGAGTTGACACTAAAGCAGCTTTCAAATTTGTCTGCACATCAGAACGACCAGGGGATTTAAAAATATATAGTCACTCCTATATCCTACTCTCAGAGATTTAGATTTAATTGCTCAAGGATGTGGCCAGGACATCAGTATTTTTAAAAGCTCCCCAAGTGATTCTGATGTGCACCAGTTTTAAGAACCACTGCTCTAAATGCTGAGAACAAGCCACATGAGTGCAGAATGAATCCCAGTAACTACCTATTTCACCTTGCATGTAGATGGTATTTACGGAAGTTGGTCTAACCCTGGCCCTCATAGACCAGCATGAACTCTTAGTCGCCTGTACCTCATAAGAACTTAGCTGTTCTGTGGTTTTCCCTATAACGAAATTTTGTCTCATCCATGCCTGCTCTTGATGAGCTATGATGATAAAATTTAACAGCAACAGCCTGCAACTTCAGGCAGTCATGTCTATTCTATAAGGTACTTGCATATCTGCTGGTTCTAACGGAATCATGCCTCAGCTCTACATGCACACTAATGCTGCTGACACCTGCTGCCTTCTGCTGAGTCATCCACGCACTGCTCTGCTCCCTCCCTTTACGTCCCTTCCAAATTGGAAATTTATCTAGAAGAAGAAGAATGAGGGAGACTATGCAATATTCAGGTATCAAACTGTTATAAAGCTGTGGTAATTAAAAGACTATTGTTTAAGGATAGATACCTAGACCACAGAAGTGGACTAGATAAACCCTAATAGATCCTTTCACAAATGGGAGCTTATAGGAATGGATGTGGTATTACCAACCAGTGGGAATGGACTGAATTACTAATGATGGGTTAGTTGGCTCCTGAAGTGGAAAATAATAAAATTAGATTCCTACATCACATGATTCAGAAAATACATTCCTCATGTATTAAACTTCTAAATGAAAAATGTAGAACTTTAAAAATTAGAAGACAACATAGGATATTGCATGAGTAAAGTCAGAATATGAACAAATCTCTTGAGCAAAACAAAAAAAAGCACAAAGAATAATTTAAAAAAACAGAAAATTACATATATTAAAACAAACATTTTTGACAAAATAAACATTAGGAGTTATTTGAAATGCATAAGTCAACAAAACATTGGCAGTATAAGAGAACAAAGAATTAGTACATAAATAAATTGGATCTAAATGTACCTATCTTATGCTTTGTTTATGTTATTAAACAAAAAGCAAAATATCACAAAAGGCAGACCCAGTGAGTTGCCATTCATTTCATGTCTCCCAAGCATAACAAGCAATAATAAATATTTTGTTTACAAAGAACAGGTATAGTGAAAGTATAAAGGCATGACAGGGAAGGATGCACACTGACCTCAGGAGAGAGAGGTATCACGGAATCAAGGACAGTTGCAAAGGGCATTTCAACAATATATTTGAAGTCCTCTTTGGGAAATCATTATTTGAAGCAAATAGAGAAAAAGGCGGTCAAGTACGTGATCTGCGTGGGGGATCAAATGATTTTATTACTCTATATTTTCTCAGAATATTTGAAATTACTTAATAATTTAAGAAATTAATTAAAAAAGAAAAAAGTGAAAGAAATATATTAAAAGCTGAGGTGAATATATCAGAGTGTTTAGATTATGGGGAATTTTACTTACTCTTTTTCCTTTTAATTCCTAAATTTTCCAAACATTTTACAATAAAGATAACTGTTGTAATAAAAAAAATTTTGAAAGTGTAAGTCTTTTTAAATTTTTCCAGTTTTTCAACATTGAAAAAATAATTCACCAAATCCTTTCCCTCTTTCTCTTCCTTTCTGTCTCTATGTATGTATGTATGTATAAATCCATCATCTATCTATCAATCATCTAGCCACCTATTTATCTATCTATCTCTAAAAACAAAGGCACATACCAGCTTGTAATTTAAAGCATAAACATTTATTTCCTAGGCGTTAGTATTTGTTTTCATCAGAACAAATTTACTTCTCATTGCCTTGTTTTGCATATTACCATAAGTCATTCTGATTTTCAATGTTCTGTAGAGAAAATTGTCTTCTGTATTTGAAGTACAGATTAATTAATCCTATATTAAGAAAACCATTCACTCCCAAACGAGTCACTAGTAAGGCTGAAAGGATGACACAAAACTTGTCTGTGTTAGTAAGTTTAAAGAATCTCCCTGAATTAAAGAGGTACCAAAGTTTTCATTCAGGTAGACACAAATAGGAAGAATTATTCACCTTTCTTATTATCTTAAATTCCTTTTTTCCCCAGGAATTTTAAGAACATAAACAGAGAGTTATTAAGTATCCATAGAGGGAGTTATATGAATATATATAGTCAGAATGTTCATAGCTACACTAATGCAGGTGCATTGGAAATTAAAAGCAGCACCCTGGTCAGAGGCCCAGTTGCATAAAGCATCAATAGATGAGAGGTAAACCTCATCTGTCGTGACCTTTCTGGGCAACTCACTCTTAGACTGAGAGAGATTTCTGCTTCTGATGAGTCTCTCTGAAAACTAACAATACCTGGTTCAGGCAGGGAGGGTGGTAGCTTAAGGTTTGTGTGGGGAGAGGGGGAGATAAATTCTATGAAAATGTTTGATTTTGGGGCCAGCCCGGTAGCATAGCCTGTTAAGTTTGCGTGCTCCCCTTCAGCAGCCCGGGGTTAGCAGGTTCGAATCCCGGGTGCAGACCAATGCACCGCTCATCAGGCCATGTGTGGTGGCATCCCATTAACAAAATTGAGGAAGATGGGCACAGACATGAGCTCAGAGCCAATCTGTCTCACTCACACACACACACACAAAATGCCTAATCTCTTCCTCTGAAATGGATCACTATATACTTGATTATACCGCTCTCTTCTATATAATTACATTATAGTCGTCACCATCCTACCATAGAGTTCTGATGTTCATTTGCAGTTTCTCCTCACTAGGAGTCTAAGTGCTGAGCTTTGTTGAAATTTGAAATGATTCTTGATATTGTAGACTTCAGGTTTTTCTTCTTGTATTGGCAAACTCAGGTGATCATTTTCTGAGTGTTTACACTGTTTTTCACTCCCTGTTTCAGGGTGATCACTTAAATTTTTGAGGCCTTTAATTATATTTTCACTGAATGCTCATTGATTTTTTTCTTCTTTTTTTTTTACTAATAAAGATCTTTGAAGAATTGCACCAAGAGTATTCATTAACTGGGTTTACAGGTAGGGTTTATTTGCTTCAAATAATGTTCTTCAATTTGGGCAGCAAAATTGCATCTACTATATGTTTTTCCCAGAAGTCACTTCTAGTTCAATCTATGTGGGCCTGAAGTTCTGCTCTCTTTAGAGTGTTTCTTTATAAGTCTTGTCTGTTTTTTTCCTTTGTTTTAAATTTAGCATTCACTAAAGGATCAGGTACTCCTAGATGTTAGCCTAACTAAATCTTGCATTGATGAAAATCTTAGGTAAAGTGGCTTAGTCCTTTAGACTCTAGCAGTGGTGCCTTGTTTAACTATGCCACACTCAACAATATAGAGATCATGTCTTATTGTAAATGAGAATGCACTTCATGATTTGATTAAGGAAGTTAAAGGTTAATTGCAAGAACATGCTAAAACATAAAGTAAACTTTTTAGAATTATTTGAGGCTATTGTAATACCTATTAGGATCATTAATATTTCAGTACACTAATGGTAGAACATATTTTAATTCTGAGAAAGAAAGGAAATTATTTTACACTTTAATAAACACTTTTTAAATGGTATTTTAAATATTTCCTGACTTCTAAATATTTTGATTCCATGTTTTTAATGCTTATCTTAGTATCTCAAGGGCTCAAGTTGTATGTTCGTGTGCATGTACATATCTATGTGTGCATGTGTGTCTATACATATGGCCATTTGGAAACAAAGCATCTCAATATTAAATTGAATAATGGCCAATAGACTTAAAATAAATAAGCAGAAAAGCATTATTTGGGAAAAATGCACTTTTTTGAGGAAGATTGGTCCTGCACTAACATCTGTTGCCAATCTTCCTCTTTTCCTTTTTTTTCTCCAAAGCCCCAGTACATAGTTGTGTATCGTAGTTTTAGAGTTATAGTTCTTTTATATGGGACTCCGCCTCAGCATGGCTTTGTGAGCAGAGAGTAGGTCCATGCCCAGGATCCGAACCAGTGAACCCAGGCCCCCGGAGTGGAACACGTGAACTTAATCACTATGCCGGGCCAGCCCCAAAAAGTGCATTTTGAACATATGTAAAAGGTTCAAAAATCAATTCTAGAATTTAATTTATAAATAAAATCCTTGACCACGTAATAGAGAGAGTCACACATTTAAAGGGTTTTCACAATAAAATAATAAATGCAAAATCTTTATTGCTCAAATATTTTGAGTTTTGTACTGTCTTATTCCAGGGGGCTTATTACATTTGAAATATCTGTTTGTTTGCTTTCTTCCTCCTCTTTAATTGAGCTGTAATTTATAGATCACATATTCACCCTTTCAAAAGAAACCCTGTACCCGTTAGCAGTCCTCAATCCTCTCCACACCCACACTGTGCCCCTCGAAATCACTAATCTACTTCCTGTCTCTACAGATTTGCCTCTTCTGGATATTTCATGTAAATAGAATTATACAAGACATGGCCTTTTGTGCTGGCTTCTCTCATTTAGCATAACATTATCAATATTCACCCATATTGTAATGTTTATTAGCACTTCATTTTTTTTCAGATGAATAATGTTTAATTGTATAGATATACCAGTGATTATCTATTCATCAGCTAATGGACATTTAAGTTGTTTCTGCTTTGGGGCTACTATGATGCTGCTGCTATGAGCATCGGTGTACAAGTTTTTGTGTGGATATATGTTTTGTGTGGAGTTGAAAGGTCACTTGGCAACACAGTGTGTAACTTTTAGAATTGCCAAACTGTTTTCCATAGTGGTTGTACCATTTTCATTCCCATCAACAAGGTATGATGGTTGCTATTTCTCCACATCCTCACCAACACTCCTTATCATCTGATTTTTTTTTTTTTGACTACAGCCATCCTCGTGGGTATGAAGCAATGTCTCTTGATGGTTTTGATTTGCGTTTCCCTAGTGACTAATAATAGTCAACATCTTTTCATGTACAATTCAGCCATTTGAATACCTTCTTTGTAGAAATGTATATCAAATCTGTTATCCATTATTACTGGGTTATCTTTTAATTGTTGAGTTGTAAGAAATCTTTATATATTCTGGATCCTAGACTCTTATCAGGTATGTTATTTACAAATACTTCTCCCATCCTGTGGGTTGTCTTTTCAATTTTCTGAAAGTGTTCTTTGAAGCACAAACATTTTTAATCTTGATAATATTCCATTTATCTTTTTTCTTTCTTTGCTTTTGCTCTTGGTAACATTTTTAAGAAATTGTTGCCAAACCCAAAGTTGTAAAAATTTATGCCCATGATCTTCTAAGAGCTTTCTAGTTTAAGCTCTTACATTTAGGTAGTTGATAGATTTTGAGGGGATATCTGTCAATTTACTTGGGTCTTGTAATTCTTTTTAAAAATTTATTCCTAAACAATTTTATGACACTATTGCAAATGGAACTGTTTTCTTAATTTCATTTTTGGATTGCTCAGTGCTAGTGTATAGAAAAATGATTGATTTTTGCATATTGATCTTGTATGCTACAATCTTGCTGGACTTGATTTTACCTCTTATATATTGTGTGTGTGTATTCATCTGTATGTAAGTTCATCTGTATGTAAGTTCATATAATGTACAACTAGACGTATTTCTACTTCTTCCTTTCTAATCTTTTCATGATTAATTACTCTTGCTAGAACTTCTGGTACAATATTGTATATTGAATAGAAGTTGTGAGAACAAACATCTTTGTCTTGTTATTGATTTTAGGGTGAAAGCTTTCAGTCTTTCACCATTAAGTATAATGTAAGATGTGGATTTTTCACAGATGTACTTTATTCACTTGAGGAAGTTCCCTTCTACTCAGAGTCTCTTGAGTGTTAGAGTATTAGATTTTGTGAAGTGCTTATTATGTGTATATTGAAAAGACCATGTGATTTTTAATCCATTATTCTACTAATAAGATCTATTATATTCATTGATTTTCATATCTTGAAACAACTTTGCATTCCTGGAATAAATCCCACTTGATCATAATTTATATGTTTCTGGATTCTGTTTGCTAGTATTTTTGTTTTGTTTTTTTCATCTATATTCATAAAAGATATTGGTGTCATTCTTTTCTTGTGATTTCTTTGTCAGATTTTGGTATCAAGGTAATACTGGCCTCACAGAATTAGTTGAAAGTGTTCTTTCCTCTTGCATTTTTTCAAAGTGTTTGTAAAAGATTAGTTAATTCTGCAAATGTTTGGTATAAGTCACCAACGAAGTCATCTGGTCATGGCTTCACTTCATGGTCGATTTTGTTGATTACTAGTTCAATTTCTTTACTTGTTATAGATCTGTTCAAATTTTCTATTTCTTACTGAGTCATGTTCAGTAGTAGTTTGTGCCTTTCTAGGAATTTGTCCATTTGTCAATTACTTCATCTACTTTTGATATACAGTTGTTCATGGTATTCCATTATAATTATTTTGCTTTCTCTAAAGTTGGTAGTAATGTCCCTGCTTTCATTCCTGACTTCAGTAACCTGAGTTTTCCTTTGTAAGCCAAACTAAAGGTTTATTAATTTTGTTGAGGTTTATCAAAGTATGTTAAAAAAAAAACTTTTGCTCTTGTTTGTTTTTTCTATGGTTTATAAATTCTCTATTTCATTTATTGCAATTCTTTATTATGTCCTTCCTTCTGCTTGCTTTGGGATAATTTCTTCTTCTTTCTAGTCTCTTAAGGTGGAATGTTAATTTATTAATTTAAAATATTTCTTTGTTCTTAATGTGTGAATTTACAACTATAAATTTCCCACAATAAGTGTTTCACCTGCACCCTATAAGTTTTAAATTGTTGTTTTCTCTTTTCTTTTCTTTCTTTCTTTTTTTTTTTTTTTGGTGAGGAAGATTGACCCTGAGCTAATATCTGTTATCAAACCTCATCTTTTTGCTTGAGGAAGATTGTTGCTGACCTAACATTTGTGCCAATCTTCCTCTATTTTGTATGTGGGATGCCTCCAGAGAATGGCTTGATGAGCAGTGTGTAGGTCTGTGCCCGGGATCTGAACCCACGAACACCAAGCTGCCAAAGCAGAGTGTGCGAACTTAACTGCTATGCCACCAGGCTGGCCTCAAGAATGGACTTTTAAATAATATAATGTGGCAATACTAGAAGCAAGATTCCACCCCATCTCCTGGATGTGTAGTTGCTGTTTGTTTGTTTATTTACTTTCTTGAATTAAATCTTTAAAGTCTTTATTCTTTGTAATATGTTGTAGTCTCTCCTCACTTATCTTGGATTCCTTAAATGCCTAGAAACAATAATCTCCCAGCCTCAGCTCTAACCGCAAGCTGGAGCACACTTCAAAACTCAGGCAAGAATTTTACAACTCTGCTTTAACCTTCACTCCTGTTTGCAAAGAGCCAAAGGTGAAAGGTTAGGGCCTTCTTAGGTCATTCCTAGACAAACATAGAGACTTTTTCATACGTGTTGTCTTCTAAACTTCCCAAGATATGTCAGATGTTCAAAATTCTCTGTGGTCGTTTCATTCCCCAGCTTTTTCTTTGAAGTTTTTGGTTAGCTTTTTGTTTGCCCCAACAGTTATTGCTGTCTCAGGCAGTGATGTTAAACAATTGCCACTGATTGTTTTTGACAAAAGTTTATGGAGAAAACACCATTTATACTGGATTGGAACAGAGTCATGTTAAATAAATAAAATCACTGCAATATGGGTTTTCCAGGGTGCTACAAGAAAGACAAATGATGAAGATTTTCTCTGGTAATGGTGCTTTGAAAGAGTTCTAAACCTTGTCTCCCCCTCTAGGGGCTAGGTTTCTGGTTTTCACCATGGTGTTGGGGCTGCTAGCTTGAAGACCACCACAAAGTTTGGCCAAGAGAGAAGGGAATGGGGCAAATTTAAATGTTAAAAACCTCCCAGATCTTACTGAGATTCAACAGTTCTTCTTAAATAAATGCTTTCAAGTTGCTTGAGGACTTTGCTTAATTTTCAGAGTTCTGAGAATGATGATTTTTATAACTTTTGATATTATTCTCTTTGTTTCTATGGAGGGAGATTCATCACCATTTTTGTTTAATTTTTTTGACTTTTTAAAATTATATTTTTAAATATTCAAGCACACATTTGGTCCAATTGAGATAAGTATAACTCATTCTAGGAATTTCAAAAGTGGCAGTAGAAACATCTGAGTAAAAACCATGTTAAACTTGTTTTTTCTGTTACCTCTGCAACTGTAACTAAATTACCTGCTTCTCTCCACATTCACTGTCATCGTTCTAGCTCACTCTTTGGATTAACATTTTCTTAACTATCGCTTCTCTATTGTTCATGCCATCTGGAACTCTTTGGACCTACTAATATTCCTAAAATACAGTTCTGATCATTCCATTCTCCTGCTTTAAGAGACCACCATTCCCTGCTGAAGTAAATCTTGAGTTACTATCAAAGGCACTCCATAATACAGGTCCCACCATCCTCCCCATGAGTATTTCCTAGTACTGCCCTACTTGGAGTAGACAACTCTGCTTCTCCAAGTGTGGTCCAAAAACCAGTCTGGTATAGGAGGTGTATATGACATGGTCGACAATGGGGTAAGGAGTATTTTTCATCTTCTGATATTTAGTATCAGAAAGAATATTTCAAAAAATGCAATTTGGTATTATTTCATCATTTAAGTGCATAAATTAGAACTTGTTCTATTGAATAAGGTATAAACTAATTTAGAAGCCATCAAAATCCAGTGTGAGTCAGATGTGGCAAGAACTGAATATCAATCGAATTCAATAATATGTTAAAATATGAGCTATTTTAAGGTGAATTTGTATATTATAATCCAAAAGTGTATAAAATCTGAGAATATGAAACCATTCATTTGTCTTACAGTTTGTTTTTATAATCATGTTCAATTTTACTCACACCAGTTCTGTTAAATTTAATTTAAATACTATTATCTAATCAAAATAAATGAAATCATTTTTCTTTTAAATTTTAATTTATAGACGATGAAACAAACCACTGGATTTTTTGTCAAATAAAGATACATCTTTTCTAAGTGAAGTAATAGTCATAAATCACATGATGTTATAGAAGAGCTTCTGAAGATACACTGGTTTTACTCAGACTTATAATCACTGACATTTAGTAAGTTTAGTTTTGCAGCCATCATTGATGATGAATGCTAAAATTTCTCTATTTTGAAGATCCATTGGACAATAAAGCAATGAAACCATACACTAAGCACGATTTACATTTAAAAAAGCAAAAAAATAAGTTTAAAACCAAAAGTATTTATAGAAATGAAAATATTTCACTAAAATTCTGACATAACCAAAGATTCAATATTTTACATTGGCGCAAGGTTTTTGTAAATACTTTGGGTTGTGAAGAATGAAAAATCCTATACAATTACTAAAACATTAGTGAAGGTCTGCATCAAAAGATATTTGCTTGCAAATGTTGGTAAACCTGCAAAATATATTGTAGTTTAAAACTGCTTTTCCATGACACCATAGCTCAACTTATTTAGACAATGACTTCAGAAAACGTATAGAATGTTGTTATTTTTTTCCCAGTCCAACTCAATAAATGCATAGATATCACAAAATGTCTGCTATTTTAGTATCTATGGAGTTTGAGCATGATGGAGGTGTAAAAGAAGAAATCTTTGGTTTCATATTTATTGCCGAAAAACACATTCAGCTCTGAACTGTATAAAACTATGAAGAATTATGTTGTCATAACAGGTGGTTTGGAGTCTTTTAGGAGTGTGTTCTGACGGTATAGTACCATGTTAAGGAATTTGTGCCAGCATGTAAATCAACATATTGTTTCTTTCGTTGAGAAAGTCTTACTATGGGGGGGGAAAACTCAGCTGAACTAAAAAACATACCTCGTGAAACAGGAAAACATATTAACTTCATAAGTTTCTTCCATAATTCAAATGGTCTTCTCAGAAGTTTCCTGTCAATAATTTTTGCACCTTACATGGAATAACCATTATTTATGATCAGCTTTCACATTGTCACATAATAGGAAAGAATAATCCTAAAGATTGGTGAGAGGGATCATTTTGTTAAGAACATTTGAATGATGAAACACCTTACAAATATGATATAATATCGAATTTTATTTTCCATTGAAAGACCATCATATAGGAACCTCAGAGATGTTGAATTTAATAATTTCATTGAAACATAATTTAATGTAACTATAGCTTTACAGGATAAATCGTCATAACAACCTACTGAAGAAAGATTTAAGATATATTAAAAACAAAACAAAAGAACAACTGAATTATTTTGGACAAAAGCAACAAATGAATTCCCTGAGCTCCTGAAATTGCTTTAACTTTTTTTTCCATTCTCATTAATGTACTCTGTGAGACATGTTTCTTTATCAGGAGATTGTTTTTCGAAAAAAAGGAAGAAAGGAGGGAAGGTCAGAGGAGAGAAGGAAGGGAGGAAGGAAGTTAGTCAGAATGTATGTTCTGACAATGGCTTTCTTATCTCAATCCAAACTGAGATTACATGAGTTAACAAGGAAGAAATGAGCTCATTTATCACATTTAAGAATTGAAATAGTAATATACAAAGTTTTTGAGAAGTGTATTTTCAAGAGTTTAGTAGAGGGAATCACTATTCCACTTTATATTTTTTGTTTAATTATTGTTGCAAAACAGCAAAAAGCTTCAAGTGCAGTAGTGATTATATTAATCACTTATGTGTACATTTTCAATGGATGGTATATTTGTTTTTTGTAATTATTTTTTGTATTTTCTATTTTTCTATATTTTTCTATATTTTGTATTTTCTATTTTTTATATTTTCTATTCATTTTTCATTATATTAATTAAAAGGTAATTTATGTCTAATGATAAAATTTGGGTTCATATTTTCTGTATTTATTTCTTTTTCTAGTAATTAATTTTGATTATGTTTTACAAAATTATCAGTCTGAAATGAATCAAAAATTAAAACAAAATGTTGGTCAGTACACCCCAGTTATTTTGAGAAGCCCTGCTCTATGCCATAGCCAAAATGGATTATTCATTTTTATTCCTTTCCCAAATTTCCCCACCTCAGCCGCTTTGATTGTTTTCTTTACAAATTTTAGATAATTTTTCCCATCTAAGTCTGACCTATTCTTCTAAGTCCATCTCAGATGTCACTGTCCTAAGAAGCCTTTGTATCCTAGTATTACTAATGATTCATTATTTAACTAATTCACTTATTTAGCAAGCATCCATTGAGTATCTTGTTTTTGCTAGACATGTCTTATTTTACATTATAAGGTCTCAAACCCATCATTTATTTTTAAAAAATTCTTTTAGCACCAAATATCTTACCTTAAATATGGTAGATATGCTTAAACTGTCTTGGATTAAAGCCAAGGTTTAGAGTGAGACCATATTCTCCATCTCTAGTTCAATATCCCACCTCATATTATTTCATCAGTTTTTATCTGGTCTCAACGGCAAACATCTGAAAGGAAACTGTGATAAGGACAGATAGGTTTGAGTGGGGGCAGAATCAGCATGGTATAATGAGCACTGGGCTTCTGTGGCAAAAAAGCAAAAAAAGAAGAAGAAGAAGAAGCAAATTATACTAAAAAGCTTTTGGTTCCTATTACTTGGGAATGGAGTTGTGGAAGAGTAATGTCCTAATGCAGTGGTTCTTAAACATTTCGCTCTCCAGACTTCTTTCTACACTTGAAAATTACTACCCCACCTAGTCCTTTTATTGGTTTGGAAAATATTAATTCTCTTTTTTGCCCTCATGGTTTTCTGTAAAATTTTAACACATTTACTTGACTTCAAGATTAATGTTAATATTGTACTCCTCTTAAACAATGTGAGAAACTCGGAAGATTTAACTCTGCTCCTCCACATTATTGGTGTCTAGCATTTGAGGACAGGTTTGTTTTCTATCATAGTCACCACTGTGGTCTTTGTTAAAGTCAGTACATATTGAGATTGGAGCCGTGATTGTCATTTTTCTGTTAATACTGAGTGTTGTATTGGACCACCCTTTTTTCAGAATTACATCATTTATTAGCCTTTTAAAATTATTATTAAGGATCTCTGGTAAACACTTTGTGTTGTTTTTAATTTTTTTTCTTTGTTTTTCCTCACTTACAAGCAATATCTCTGTTAGATGTATAGTTCTAAACTGAGGTCCCTCCCCCAGAGTTCTTGTATTTTAGAGCTTCTTGCTATTTCTTATGAGAAATATGTTGTCTATTTTCCTTTCTTTGTAGGCAGTCTGTTGGAATTGGCCATGGTCTTGGCAGAAAGAGCAAACTCACCTGGGGTTTTGAAGGGGTTTGATGAAGGGATTGTATATGTCGATGTGGGTGGGTAGGACTGGGGAACCGACAAGGGATCCATGGACTCAAAAAGAAAAAGGAGAGCCGTTATTCCTGTCAGCTTCAGTCTGGAGGACTGTTTCCAGAACCTGGGTAAGAATCTGAGCAATTGAGTCTCATAGAGGGATTCAGCCGCTCTCAGAACGACACGAGGCAAGAGAGAAGCACAAGTAAACATCGCCCCCCCTCTCCTCTACTTCTTGCAATTCCCCACCAGTTTCTCCCATTAGCTGAGACCAACCAGAAGCCAGGGAGCAAGCAACCCAATAGGATGAATTCCAGAATGATCACCATCCCAGAGTATGTAGTCTAGAGAAGCAGCAGAGAAAGATGGAGAATTGATCAGTTAATACAGGGGGCAAGAGAAATGGAGGCTGCACATTGGCTGTTTGCCCTGGTAATTTTTATGGCTTTTCTCTTTGAATCTGAGGTTTCATTGTTGTCTGACAGTTTTAGATATGGAACTGTTTTCATTTCTCCCATTCAACATTCAGTACCCAGTATATTCCTTTCCTCTGAGAATTATAGTCTTTAAGTCTGGCAAATGTGCCGTCCTTCTGCTCTCACTCTAGAATTCCTCTTTTCCTGCTGTAGGTAGTTGGATTAATTTTTTTTTTAGCATTACTCTTAATCCATCTCTCTTTCTCTCTCTCATTCTATCATCTTCATCATCATCATCATCATCATCATCAGTAGAGGTTACTATCAACAGAATTTCATAGTAGAAAATACTTTATAGGTGTATTTTTTGGCTGCTTCTGCTAAAGCAGCAAGGGTTTTGCCTTTTTTAAAAAAGGTGATGATACCATGGAAATGCTCTAAATTCTAACACTTTGTGAGTTAACAGCAGTCTAGGACTTCTCATTTCTCCCACTTACTCTATTTCCAGCTGTGGCTCTCCTTTTCTTTCAGTCTTCCTTTTCCTTCCTTAGGATGATTTTTTTTTCTCTTCCTAGCTTCCTGGCCAATGCAGATCTTAGAGGCTGTAAGGTTTACACCAGGCATCTGTTCAACTCCCTGTGTCACACAAGCCTAAGGTCTTATTCTCTGTACCCACTTCCCCTAATTCCTACATGTGGGACAAAAACCTTCTTCTGAAAATACTTATTTTTTAGCTTTGAATACACACTTGAAAAATATATTTGAAAATTTAATTTTTCTTGTTTTGAACTCAGCTATTTGATCAAGCATTTCTATATGTTTGGAAGAGAAAGTGACCCATCCATGCCCATCTAGTCCTTTACATTGCCCTGGATCATGTGTAATAGATATCACTCTCCCAAATACGTAGACAAGATATTGAAACTATTTTAAATAATTCTGTTCATTAAAGACTTTTTCTCTTATAAGGTGACCTGCAGAATATGTGGGTTTATGTTTTTTAATAGGCATAAAAGGGGAATTGAATAGTCAATCTCAAGAATCTCTTCAGAAATGCTAGAAAATTGCTTGTTTTCTTTTTCACACATGGCTGAACTACCATTAAGTGTGACTGATATCTCTGCTTTGTTTTAGGAGACTGTGTACTTGTGAACAGTTCACTTTCACATTGATAATTACATCCAGTAGAATTTTTTTCTTTCCAAATGTATAAGCCATAGTGTTCCGTTTTACATAAGTATCTGCTAAGAGGAAATAGATTTCTTCTATCAAACGATATGATTGTTCTTGTGTAAGATCCATTCATTATTGTCCATGTCAGTTTTAAACTTACTCTTTTCTTTAGCAATTGATTCGTTATTATTATGTAGTATTTCACTTTATTTTTATAATAGATAGATATGGGCATACCATCTCCTCTATTTTCCAAGTATAAGGCTGAGCTCTTTGTATATGTTAATTACAATTTATAGAAGAACTCTGCAAGTTAGGTATTATCAAGATGACAGTGGAGAAAATTGATGCTCACAAAGGTTGAGTAGCTTACCAAATTCACTGCTTGCAAAGATGGAATTTAAATCAAGTTTTACATAGTTTTATATTTTAAAAATACATGTCACTTTCATTGCCTTCAACATTCCAGATAAATGAATTGCAACAGAGATGTTACTTTACACATTTTAGGCCAAATAGCCAGCTAATGCCATTAACTTTCATATAAGCATAATTTCTACTTTAAATACATTTCCCAGAATTAAAGGAAGTGGTCTCCTCACTGTCCTTTTGTCCAGAAGTCCCTGCCAGAACATATACAAGCATGAGATGCCAACATTATGGCTCTCTGCAGCACCATGAGGGGTCACAGCACTGAAGGACATACATTTAGGTATTTATATGCAATAATTAGTGTATTTCACCTATCAGAAATTTATCCTTGCCTTTGGTCAATCAATCATGGTCTCTGCATGTGCAATATGTGTCAGGAAATATGGCAGCAGTTAGGAATTGGATAAAGCTAAGACTCAGTGCCTGGTCTTTATAAGCTCAGCATCAAGAAGGAGATGCACATCAGTAGACTGAAACAAGATCTTATAAACATAGTAGAAGACTGTACACAATGAAGATATAGCAAATATAGAGTCCAGAAAAAACAGTAACTTAATGAATGGGACTGTCAAATTTTATCCAAAACAGAAGAATTTCTTTATGTTAAATATTATAATATGGTAGAAATTTCACTCTTTAAACCAGAGGACATATGGAGCCATGTGGTTCTCAAATAGCCTTAAAATGCTTCAGTCATTTACTTACTCAAAAATATTATTAAGTGCCTACTTTATTCTAGGAACTGTTAGATTCCAGTTTTGGCAAGAAAAGGCATGACCCCTGGCCCCCATAGAACTTACAGTCTAGTAGGGAAGACTAACATTACTCAGATTAACTAGAACGTACATAAATCAAACTACTGCAGAATTGCAACTGTGATGGGTGCTATGAAAATAAATACTGGGCTCTTGGAGAGTCCATAACGGTTTTGTTTCACTTCTCACCTGATCATGGGGGGTGAGGAAATGATACTTGATCTGAGATTGGCAGAATAAGTAGGAATTATCTACGAGAACTGGAAAGGAAAGAATGCTCCAAGCAAAGGGAACAACAGCTGCAAGTAATTGAAGTGATCCTGCAAACAGGTGACATTGAATGGTCGCTTCTGTGTCACTGAGTAGAGATGGGGAGGTTAGCATGACGTCAAAGGGAGATGCAAAGAGCACACCATGTCAGCCTCTGGAGGCCATTTGAAGAAGTTCTGTTGTCATGCTGAGAGAAATGGGTTTTACATGTGACTGAATTCGCAACAATATGGAAAATGGGTTAGGATATTGGCCAGGAGTGTAGGTAGAAATCAGTACAGGCTATTACAGCAGTCTAGGTGACAGATGATGCAAATGAAATGATTTGGTGCCCATGAACCCTCAGCAACCAACAGTGAGTATTACATAGGCATTTTTTTTTATTCCTCGCTAGGCTCATATAAACCATTTCTTCTATTTTCAGAAAATTGAGCCCAGCCATTCTTTATCTGAGAATACAGAAATTTCTGCTCACAGCGGAAATCAATATTTCAGAAACCAGACTTAAGGCACTTTGATGAATTATTCTAATTTCAAAAAGCAGTGATATAGCAATGAAGATGCCCCAGGCTAATTTAGGATTTTATGCTTATTTTTGAAATGACAATAATTTTCTGAGTGGTGGTGATAAGTTTCCTAAGAACAGCCATTCTGATCCCAACTGTCTAACAGATTGCTGATTCCTGCTCTCTGTTTAAGGAAACAAGGCCAATCATGGATGAGAAATTCAGAGAAAACTGAATACAGAATCAACATGCACTTAGATTAACAGAATCAAAACCAAAATAAAACAAGAAGACAACAACAGAAGCCTAGGTTCAGGCTACAGTAATATTATTTTAGTTACTTTGCTGTTTAACAACTCTCTTTCTTAATTTAAGAAAACTTCTTGGACTAAATTCCCCTTATAGTGAATTTTACTCAGTCGTCAGTGTGTATGTGTGTGTGTGTATGTGTGTGTGTTTATTTGACCACATAATTATCTTCCAAATTTCTCTGTACTAGTCAGTGAGGGCAGGGGTGACAGCATGCAAGGCAGTAGTCAATATGAATGAAGAAATGAAGCTACCAGACAAGCAGTTGGTGGAAGCAGACATTGGAGAAATGGTAACAAGGATGGCAGATAAATTTGATGAGGAGGAAGCAATAGGCAGGAGCAGGCAATGGTGGTGGTTAGGGTACGGTAATGGTGATGAGTAAAAAGCTAATGAGGGCAACACTGGTTGTACAAGAGGAATGGATGCTTTATGTTTACTTCTCTGGAAACAGGATTAGGTCCTGATTTAATATTTCTCTGTTTCACCTCAAATTTTTGTTATGTAACTTATTTACAATTGGAAAAAAAAAAACCCAACTTTTGTCTTTCCATGTCCTATTGAAGTAGAACTTCACAAAAATATAAATATATTAAGCTTGTATAGCAGGAATGAATTTCAAGTCAGATTTGAGTATGCAAAAATATCACTGCTATATTTCTCTATAACTGAAATTGGTTTAAATCTTGGCTCATCATTTCTATTTGGTAGTGGAAAACAATCTTTTCAATTCAAGGTAAATTCAGTCATTTTTGGATTTGTTTAGTTTATCTTCTGAGTAAATATTCAGTCTACTCAGGAATCTGCCCTCCCACTTTTCCTTCTTGTGCCCTTCGTGTGAGAGAAAGTGTATCTTGTTATTACATTAGTCTACTTGATCATTTTTGTTCAGCCAGAGCAAGCCACATCACGCGCAAGAAATTCTCCCCAACCCTTGCCATGTTCAAGCAAGATGAAATGGCAGTGGTAACGTTAACACACAAGAACAACAGCCTCAAAGTTCATTGGAGTAAGACTTACTAAGAAACAGTGACTTCCTGCAGAGAACCGTGTGTGTGTGTGTGTGTGTGTGTGTGCGCAAACCTAAATTAGCCAAAGGGACAAACGTTAAGACTGCAAATATTTCTTTCATGGCAACTACTGTAAGATCATTTTATCATTTTATTCCCTGAAGAGACTGAAATTGATAAGAATGTAATGAATTCTGAGATGTAAATGAAAACTGAGATAATTTTGTCACTTAAGTCACTCCATTGCCCTATCTCTAGATCCAAAGTTTCAGGAAAATATCTCCACGTGATTATGAGAAGTATAATATTTTTAAAATAAACAAGGCCCAGAATAACAGAGTGATCTAGAAGAAATAAGGAAAGCATCTTCTTTGTGAAATACACATAGCTGCCAGCTGTGAAATTGAGTTGATGATTTTGCATCACCATCACCCAAATCTGCAAGCACAGGAGGATCTGGGTCTTGAATATAAATGGTTCCCATTAGGAAATTAAGGGAAGCTTAACAATTCAGTAGCCATATCACCATTAATGGGTCCTTCTACTGCTGAATTGGCCAAAAAGTATCCTACTGCTCTGTTGACATAATTTCAAAGTGAACATCTATTTAGTGTTGCAGAAGTATGCTATAGTGACTACAAGAAGAGGCAACAAGACTGAGAAATTATTCTTATTATTGGCATATAATGTCAAATTTTCTAAAATAGAAAACTAGCATTTTCTTAATATTTTCTTTGTAATTTTTAATATGACAATTTTTAAGTATAGGCAAAATTAGAGAGCATAGTATAATGAAACTCTGGTTACACTTTCAGGAATATCTTAAAGCAAGTTTTATCCATCATATCACCCATAGACACCTCTACATTATGCATCTCTAATATAGAGTTTTTTGGTAGCAGCTTTATTGAAATATAATTCACCCATTGACAAGTGTATAATTCAGTGGTTTTAATATGTTCACAAATCGTCTAATGAACACTATGATCGGTTTTAGAATGCTACCATCACCCCAAAAAGAAAGTCTGTACTCTAGCTATTACCCTGCAATCTCTACCACCCTCCACTCCAGGAAATCACTGATCTACTTTCATCTTTATAATATTGTCTATTCTGGACACTCCATGTAATATGTGACTTTTGTGTTTGGATACTTTCACTTAGCATATAATTTTCAAGGTTTATCCACATTGAGAATGAATCAGTACTTCATTTGTTTTTACGGGCAAATAATATTCAATTATGTGGTTATACCACATTTTATCAATCGATCAGTTGATGGACATTTGGGTCGTGTCCACCTTTGGCTGCTATAAATAATGCTGTTATGAAGAATTGTATACAAGTTTTTTGGGTGGACATATGTTTTTATTCAACATAGCATGACCTTTTTATTCAAATTTTATGACCCCAGTTGCTGGGTCATATGGCAATTATGTGGAATTCTTAAGGAATTGTGAGACTATTTTCCAAAATGGTTGCACTGTTATGTTCCCACCAGTAGTGGGTTAGAGTTGATTTCTCGACGTCCTCGTTAACACTTGTTATCATCTGATATTTTTATTCTAGCCATCCTTGTGGATATGATGTTGTATCTTATTGTGGTTTTGATTTTCATTCCACGGTGATTAATGATGTTGAGCATCTTTTCATGTGCTTATTGGCTATTTGCATATCTTCTTTGGAGAAATGTCTATTTACATCCTTCGGCCATTTTTAATTGGGTTATTTTTCTTTTCACTCTTAAGATTTGTAAAGTACCTTAGGTACCATAGATAGAAGTCCTGACTAGATATTATATGTAAATATCTTCTCCCATTGATCCGTATGCTCTACGGACATGCACAGAGACTCAATTGTCATTTTTTTACCATTATTTCTTTCTCTTCCTTTTTTAAGGTTAACTGAATCATAGTCAGTTGGTAGGTAGAAATCACTTAATTTGTTGTCTGGTAATTTTCCAAGTTGATCTACTTCTTTATTCCTGATAATTGTAGTTTCTCCTTTTTCTTGTTCTCTTGCATATTGTTATTGGGGTACTAAAATGTCTTATTTTAGTGTTCTAGAAGATGGGGATATCTTAGCTCATTTGAAAGATATGCTGATTAAAAGCATCCAATTTTTAAACTAGAGAATAGATTGAAATGATTTTATTCCAACCAGAAGATACACCTATTCATTTACAATTGACCTCTAAGATTAACTGAGATACCTGTCAGCAACATAAACAAATGAAATGTGGACCAGGTTTATATGTAAAAGATGGCATTGAAATGCTATAAATCTTGACCTTAGGAGATATTGACATGTATATTTGAAAGTCATTAGTAAATAGATGCAATTAAAAGCTATGGGAGGGGCCGCCCGGTGGCGCAGGGGTTTCGTCCGCGCTTGGCACCCTGGGGTTCACGGGTTCGGATCCCAGGGGCCCGCCGACGCACTGCCTGTCAGCCACGCTGTGGCGGCGTCCCATATAAAGTGGAGGAAGATGGGCATGGATGTTAGCCCAGGGCCAGTCTTCCTCAGCAAAAAGAGGAGGATTGGCAACGGATGTTAGCTCAGGGCTGGTCTTCCTCACAAAAAAAAAAAAAAAAAAAAGCTATGGGAATAAACAAAATATTTTAAGAAGAGAATAAAGCTTAAAATAAAGACAAGGAGTGAGGGCTAATACCTGAGGCTCTTTACCATTTAGGAGCTAGGCATTAGAAGAGAAACTATAGAAAGTTATTGAGAGGAAACAGCCAATATGTCAAGAGGAAAAACATACAGTTGAGATAATGAATACACCAAGACAGAGTTTCAAATGGGAGGGAATGGACAAGTGATGCAGGTTCCTTTGAAGTCAGCAACATGGATATTTCTTTTCACCTTGTCAAGAGCAGTTTCAGGGCTGTTTGGGGGAAAGAAAACAGATTGAAAGGGGATATTGAATGAATGAAAGATAAGATAATTAAAGTAAGGAATAGAGAAGTATTATCATCATGAAATGGAAAAGAGAAATGAACAACTGGCTGGGAGAGTATAAATAATTAAAGGAACATTTCTTGTTGTTTTTGTCTATTTGGAGGCTGACAAAAATCCAGTACAGAGGACCAAATTAATGAACCAGGATAAAGAGGGATAAATAAGTAGTGAAATCTTGAAAAAGACAAAGTGAGTGTCATTTGTGAAATGCCAGTTAAAGGCTCTTCTGAGCAAGGACATGGTGGCAGAAACAAGCTCCAGAGAGTTCCACAGGAAAGCAAAAGGAAAACAAAAATAGTCGTGTTTAGTGAGAACTGAACATCAAAACCATGGGATCACATGTATTATACTTGTCTGGTCTCAATGGAAAATTCAAACTGGTTCCATCTTGTCACACCTTACTCAAGAATAAAGTATTCTCTCCTTTCCAACATTATCTCCAGGATGCTCAAATTCCCTACCCCATGTTTTAAGGGTGTGTGAGTGCTCAGGTTGGTCAGATTGTCCAGAGAACAGGTAAGCCCAGAGCCAATCCTAAACAGACTCTACATGAATAGAAGATAATCTCTGTTCTTGTTCTTGTGGTTCTCTGGCGCTCAGAATAGGTTTCTGTCCTGTACACTGAAGCCCTATCCTTGTCACCATGAAGGTTTCTCTGTTCCTCCTCTTTCCTCTGCACACTTCACCTTTTCTTCTCCAGTTGATAGAATCAATATAGTTTGCGAAGAGCTCCAAATATTTTTTCTGTAAGTGTTCACTTGGATCTTTCTGTCTGTCATCCTCTGCAACATTTGTGTTGGTGAGTAACTCACGTCTTGCTGTGTGGGCTGAGTTGATAGCTGACATAGTTAGGATGTAATTAACATAACTTTGTGTGCATAAAAAGTCAGGCGAATTACAAATCCAGATTAAGAAACATTGGCCACAAAGCAAAGAGGCAACATACCCATAGACTCATAGATCCAAAGAATCATCTCTCATCCAGCTTTCCATGTATTCTTTCACACTCTACATATCTCCAATTTAATGAACAATCACTTGAAACAACTATATTCACTAGCAGCAAAGAGTCAAAGAGCTTGTCCTTCTTAGCGGTTTTGAATAATACAAAGAAAACAATGATACTGTTCTGTTCAGCCTCTTAATAGTTATGTGACCCTGGGAAAGTTATTTCATCTCTCTGCATTTCAGTTTCTTTGTTTTTTATATGGGGCTAAAAACTTTCTCCCTTCCCAGAGTTTTGGGTAAGTTTAATAAGGTTATGAATGTCCTCCTAAAATGGTTGTGGCAATTTCTACCAATAAGTGTAAATTTTTTTTTCAGTTGAAAAACAACCTGATCCCCAATTGAACTCCTTTTTTGGAAAGTGGATTAGGAGGAAATGTGCACCAGTTACTATGTAACGAAAATAATTGCATCGGTAACTTCATTTCCCACCTACGAGCTGCAGTTAAGTTAGTGCTGCCACTACAAATACCTGGCATTTGTGGAGAGTTGAGTGTGTCAAGCATTTATCTAAAGGTTTTACATGTGTTACATAATAAATCCTCACAATAGCCTGTAATTTAGATGTTAACATTATACCTTTTTCACAGATGTTGAAACTTGGGCCTACCCAGAGGGGATAAATATGTTTCTTATGAGTTTCTAATGATCTAAAAAGAAATCCTATTAGAGAGAAAGAGAGAGGAGTAAATGATTTGGTGAATGGCCCATATAAGAGCCAGGACATCTCATCCTAAGCTCACTTCATAAATTAATTGCATGAAATGACATGGACAACATTTTTACACTAGATGTCTCAGCTTCCTACTAAAAAAAATGATACAATGAAAATTTCTCCATTACTTTATGAGGCAGTGGTAAGCATCAAATGAGATTTTTAAAAAGCTATAAATGTGTTCCATGTATCTAAAAATTTTCTGTTAATGCAAACTTTACTATCCTCAATTTTGTATTATCCACTGAAAAGGAAGTACATAAATTTCACCCATCATCTACATTAATGTTCACATTTGAAGTAAAGCTATTTTTTCATTTTTTTATATTGTTATACTATGATGATATATACTACTTATCATGCATCCCCAATTCCTTGTCATTGGAAATACAAAATGATTAAAATTTAAAGACTTTATAGGAGAGAATGACTCATTTGTATACTGATCTCCTTGAAATGAAAGGAGTATTAAAAATTAATTTTTTTAATGTTTATGATAAGATGATGAGGGAAATAAATATTGAGTCTATAATTTGATAAAGATAAAATTAGACACTGGGAACAAAACCACAGCAGTTAAAGAAAACATGAGTGCCAACTGAATAGTGAAGAAAAATATAAGTGGGAGACATGTAACATTCTGATTATTTTGATTTTGATTCAAATGTGACTGGATTTTGGTAATAAATAAATCTAATAATATCTCAGATGTGTTTATGAAAACTATCATTTGAAATTGATATGTTTGACTTGAACAAATCATTAACAGAAATAGCAATCTGTGGCATGATTAATCCAAAATTTACATACTCTGTTAAGAGAAAGGAGCAGTTATGAGCATAAAATATAAGATAAATTTCTTAGACATTCTGTGAATATTACTATTGTCATATTTTAACTCTAATTTCCCTACCTTGAGCCCTTTTCTGCTATACTCCATAAAAATATCATTATGTTTAAGGATACAATTTACTCAATTGGTTCTTCTTGAAAGATTAATCTTTTATGGTTCCTAAAATGGGAGGGAGATAAGTGGATTGAAGAATATCAGATATGCAATCTTTGGAATGAGAATTTTACTTTCCTTTTCTAGTAGGATTCATAGAAATGTAGTAATCCATTCATCACTTAAATATAAATGAAACATATAAATATAGAAGACACTCAAATTTAATAATAATTATGAACACAGTTATTACACAGACACAGCAAACATGGTCATAATAAGCTCAATAGAGATATGTATTAAGAAAGAAATCGTTGGATAAATACAGACTGATTCCCAGTTATGTGATATAATATCTGTGGGATTTTGTTCAGATTATTGAGCTTTCTAATCCTCATGATCTCATCATGTCATTTTATCAATATGGTGTATTTGATCTCTTTTAAACACAGATTGTCTGGTGTGGAATATTCTCCCTTCCCTACATGGCAGCTACTGTACCGTGAGAATATAGGAACTATGGAAAGTTTCCAGCTTTCCATTCAGGAATAAGTCAAATTTGAAATAATCATAACTATTTCATATACGATGGGGTGATTTTACAAAATTTTATAATAATTGCTATTATTGTTGTAATTCATGAATCAGTGATGCACTGTTTTCAAGGAATTGTTAGCATAAAATTGATTTTTGAATAGCAATATTTGTAGTACAGTAAGAATTATAGAAGGCTTGAGGTGGAGACATCCGTGTGGGCCAAATTAACTGGGAAGTTCTGCACGGATGAGGGGGGATTGGAGTGAGACCTTGGAGCTCGGGTGAGCAATGAAGATGGATGACTGATGGCAATGTAAGCTGTAGAGACCACAGGTAAAGTCAGAAAAGTGGGTAAAAGATCGAGGACCACAGAACAGTTTTAATTATATGGTATTTAAAGACTCAGCTTGCTCACACTTTTTAATTGTTTTGTTTGAATATTTGGGTTCACGTGAGTGTCTTATCTCAACGCATTATTTCTTCCTACAAGACAGACTTGAGGGATGTCCTTCACCCAGCTGAGCCCTCTGCACCCTAGAGAAGAAGGCACAGGATAGAAGTGACCACCGAAAAACTTCAGCAATCCCGGACTCAATTCTTTACAGTAGGATTTTGCTCTCAAGTGTGAAGTAATGCATCTAATGCATCTTAACGTCAAAGACGTTGGTTCTGATTGATGTTTTGATTAAACACCAGTTTGGACTATCCAGGCTCATTCTTCACACCGTTAGCACATACAGTGAGCAGCCCAGAGTGTTGAGCGTGGCAGGGTTTCAATAAATATTTGCTAAATGCAAGGATGAATAATTAAGAGCTGACAACTTAACTTCTTCCAAGAACTCTTCTTAAGCAACCCCTCACCCCCTCCTCAGTGCAACTTTGCCTCACTTTAATTCCCAGCACTTATTGACAGAGTGTGTCCCACATCATCTCACTTATCCTCTCAATTTCATGCTAAAAATTGAATTTTCATATATTCAATTCAATTATAAAGACATTCCCAAAGTGCTGTTTCTTAATTCCATTTCTCGTAGTGCCTCTGGCAGTCAGCAGATTGGGTTCTAATCTTCGTTCTCATACTGAGGACCATGGGCAAGTCATTTTAGATACCTCTATTTATGATCGTGGTTCTGCTTACTTCATGGGATGGTGGCAAGGACCAACTGCCGTTACATATGAAAGTGCACTGTGCAAATTATAAGCCACAATAAAATTGTAAGATACAATTAATTCAGTAACTCAATGTAGAATACTTTATCAGTACACATTATTATTACTGACACAAGTAGATAAGCCAAGCCTCTAACCAATTTCTTAAAATCTTCCTGGGAGTGAATTATCAATCAGAGGACTTCAAGGAGGAGGAACAGGAAATGGGTGGAGATCTGGTTGTGAAACAGAGAAGGACATTTCATTCCGAGAGAATGACATGAACCAAGAGAGGCAGGCATGACATTGCATGGAGTTGTCAATAAGCAGCTAATTTATGGGGATAGGCCAGGCCTGCAAAGATGAAGCTCAGTTATAGAAATATTAGCTGTGATATCAGCAGTTTGGAATTAATTTTTAGGTAGTTGGGATCCACAGAGACATATGACTGAGGACTGAGATGACAAAATCTGAGTTAAGAAAATAATTGGCAGCAATATGAAGAGGGAATTTGAAGGGAGAAGAAGAGAGGGAGGAAGGCCTGCAGGAAGGAATTATCAAAGTGTGAAATCAGAGTCACAGAAGAAGAGAAAGGAACAGAGAGTAAACACTATGATTCCCAAGTGTCTGCCGTCAGACTTTCTTTGGTCCATCCAAAGGTGATTTTTAAATTAGTTGTTATTATATCAATATTAAGATATTCTACTTAAAACTTGGATTTCCAGATTCTTTTTTTTTAAAGGTGGTGGCAGGGGATGCAGGGGTGTGTGACTAAGGCGAAACTAAACTCTCTTTTTCTCATGGGAAAAATTAAATGTGTATGTGATTTCCAGTTTCCCAGAGTCCTCGCCCCTTCCTATTGTCCCTGAGCACTGTGGTGATTGTCAGTCACCACTTCCTAGCTCACTTTTGCTATTCACACCCCCAGTAAAACATGTATCTTTCACTGTGAACATTTTTATTTTAAACTTTTCAATTATTGTCCTAGAACTGGAAAAACTGTGCTACTTATGAGTTATGGGAAAGAGTGAGAATGGGTTATTGACAAATCTGATGTCTTGATTAATGTGAAAAATATGGTGCCCTTAGCTAAGATTGGTAGCAAATGCTGACCAGCAGACTTGAGAGAAAGAAACTGAGCTTGATTGAGATACTGTATGAATATATATGGTTATAATTTGGGGGCAACTGGAGACTTTACCCTGAAACTCCAAAGGACTGCTAAGAAAAGGATTGTCGAGTATTGTGATGATGAGGTGATCTTAAGAGAGTTTATAGAGCAAAGAGAAGAGGGCTGAGGATAGAGCATTGAGTGCTTAAGGGGACACAGAAATGTAGACAGAGCATATTTAAAGGAGAGTACTTAAGAAAATCAATTACTCAGTCATCAAATATAATGAATGTAACCGATGTGCCACTTTGTTAGGATCAGCATTCTGCTATTCTGTTCATGTGCAAAGGATATAACTATAAATTTAGCACTTGTGTTCACTGAGGGAGAAAACATTTTGCTTTTATTAATTTTTTTCTTTTCTGCTATATATGAAGGAATCAACTTGGTTTAAAGGTTCAATTATTTGATCTCAGCAGACAGGTACAGAATGTTTTCAAACTTGAAAATATTCACTGGCACACCACGTTTGTATTATCTAAAGTGACTTTATAGGTGTTACCTTATGCTATGTGAGGGCAGAATAGAAACAAAATAGCAGTAGGAGAACAGATAAGGGAGAGAATCCTAGGACCAACCACTCCCTAAATGGGAATGAAGAGAAATACTTAGCTTAGAGAGAAAGTGGCTGTAAGAAGTATTGGAGTCCATCTTTCTAACGTTTGTTTCTAGATTATTTTAAAATGTAAACATGCACTTATATTTAAGTATAACTATTTTAAAAATACAAAAAACGTTTGGGGGTGGGAAAGCCTATGATCCTTACTGTTATTCAACAACTGTTGTTATCTGTTTTGAGTATTCTTTTCTGTCTTCAACCAAATCGTTTATTTTTCATGTAGTCTAAAGTGCATAATGTTTGTCACTGTTCCAAGCTTTTGCCTATTTACATCTCAGTTTATGGCCGACCCATTTCCAGAAATCTGCATCTCCAATATGTCCAAACTTTATAAGAGCCTGAGGAAGACATGTCCTTGTGTTGTCCACCTTAACTTCAGTTCTCCTACTTTTTTCCCAAAGGGAGAAAATAAATTTATTTGAAAAAACACTTAGTTTGATTTTGAGAATCTTGTATGCTAGAGTCAATATGTTTTCTAATATTCTGTATGAAATTGGGTGAATCACTTAAGTTCGGCAGGCTTTCTTTTTCACATATTTAAGTTAATGAGGCAGATAAAGCCTTACTTTCTTCAAAATGTGTTATGAAGGTAAACTGAGACAATAAATTTTAAAACTATTGAAAAATAAGAAACAATATTTACTCTCATGTCACCAAGGCCCTGCGGGGGCCTTCTCAACTAATGGATGACATTTCTTTATGCCATTTATGGCCTAGGGACATTTTAGTTGCTTGTTAGAAAATAATATATCTGTTTTCAAACTCCAATCTAAAAAGCTTTGGATATTTGCTTTAAAGCTGCTCTCAAGATCCACACCCAGAAAAAATTTAGATGAGACTGAACTCCATCTTGTTCATTCTCCTATTTTGTTAAAGCAGGTGTCAGAAATGAAACATGATATTTCTTAGTGTTTTGCATAAAGGAGTCTCAAATAGAAAATGCAACTATGAAGCTCAAAATATGAATCTGGTATGATCTTTGCCATTTATTCAGACAAAAATTTCATTCTGCAGTTACTTCAATAAGAAGAGATGCTGTATAAGTGTGTGTGAACCTGAGATTGCTAGTAAGGCCTTGTGCAGATACAAAGTGGTATACAAATGTTTAATACGGACTATGAAAATGTGTTATACCTCATTAGCATTTAACATTTTTATGGTTTTTTAATTTGAGATTCATTTTCTACTACAACAATTATAATATAATAATAAACCACTCAAATTTTGCTCTTATAGATACTTTATTCCTTTGTAAAAATAGTTATCTGAATGCAAAGCTCAGGCAGCAATTTTAATGTTTCATATTTGGCTGTTGATTTATGGCCATGCATAATTGGGCCTGTAGGCCTGAGCTGATAGCTAGTTCATTCAGTAGCATATTTTTGATAAACTTAAACATCAATCATCAAAACTGGAAAGGCACTGAGATATTTGGAGATACACACTCTAGATGGTATAGTTGTATAGTTATAGATACAGTCATGCATTGTTTAAAAATGGGAATACATTCTGAGAAATGTGTCATTAGGTGATCTCGTCATTGTGTGAACATCATAACTTGTACTTATACAGACCTAGATGATACAGCCTGCTATACACCCAGGCGCTCATCTTGTGGGACTACTGTTTTATATGCGGTCCATCATTGACCGAAATGTTATCATGTGGTGCATGACTGTATATCTATATCTATAATTGTATGTTAGGATATATATGCACATCTCCAAAGTGTTAACATGATTATTAACACAATAATGGAGTGTTCAATGAGAACTGTTAAAATAATATGATCATTGCCAAATATAATTTACCGTAAATAATAGGAAATGTACTGGAGAATACATGAAGGCCTTCTCATGCCTCCACAAATATTTCAGGTTAACCCACTAAATTATTCACATTAAAACTCAAAGCATTTCTCAAATAACATATTAGGGCAAAACAAGATTATCAAATATTAAATTATTGCTAATAATATCTGGAGATAAATTTATTAGTCATAACTTCATTAATATTGCCAAAGGCAACCAGTACAAACTAATATATCTGTCTACTCTCTATCTATGTAAACTTGATATGTCAAAATATATAGCCAAAATTATAGGTATAACTGATTGTAGAATTCAGTGGATCCCAAAGATGTATACATGTCAGAATCTCAGGGGAAGCGTGTTTTAAATACAGAATCCTGCATATCTTGACTCTGAGACTTTGATTTTATGAGACCAAGAGTTGGTCCTGAAAATATGTAGGTTTTTAATCTCTTTAATTGATTTTGATGCACAGTTACGAATGGGAACTATTGGGTTAAACTATTGCCTGAAAAAATAAAATATCCACTGTGCAACATACATATATTTTAAGAAAGCAGAATTAATATACCTATAATACCAGCTTTCATTTTTAAGTATCACTGGTTCTTCATTTTCCTGAGAGAAAATGTCTATGTTCTTAGTACTACTGGCTGGAGATAAATTCATAAGCTGATAAATCCATATTAGCTATGTCATCGGCCCTCAAGATACTGATGGTATAACTGAGAATACTATATCAAGATTTTTTTGCATATTTTTCCCACTGCCCTTCTCATTCTTTTCTATCTAACAAATATCTCTTCATACTTCAAGACCCAGCACCCACGTCACCTCCTCAATGACATGTTCTGTAACCCTCCAGGTGAAGTCAAGCACTCTTGTTTCTGTTCTCTCCTAAACATAAACAAAATAAGCAATGACTGGATGTCCTCAAGAGCAAGGAATCTTTAGGATTCTTGGACACAACCTGTACTAGGAGTGGACTGTGGCTGTCTTAGCTTTGAGGGGGATTATTCAGAAGGCTCAGAGTGGCTCTCATGACTGATGGGAAGGTGGAAGAGCAGGCTTGGAAAGGATCAGACACCAACTATGCTACAGAAGCAGCAGGAACTGCTGGCAGAGGACCCAGTCACCTGAGGCCACTGCCTGCTCCAAACACCAGCAGCACCCTGCTCACTGCTGCAGAGGCATCTTACTACCACTTGGGGAGTCTATTTGTGGCCTGGGCCCAAATGAAACCTCTTGCCTTTTTAGAATCCCCAACACTGAGTGACCAATGTAGCATTTCCAAATGTGGTATATGATGTCTACAACAAAAGAAATGTTAACTTCTTTCACACTGATAGAGAATCCAAGTACTGCAAACTATTGCTCATTTGTTCCAATGTACCCCCAGATTACCAGACTGTCAAAAAATGGTACTAGAGAAGAAAGGCTCTATATTTCATAGAGTGATTTCTTAACCTTAATCACCCATTAACTCTTTTACCCCAGGCATTAAATTATTTTGTTTTTACATTCTTTCCTAGTACTTTAAGCATGTATGACCAACTGTTTTTCTCTTGGCTCTGCTGTAGTTTTGTCCCCCAAGTTCTAATGTACGGTTGTTTCACTATTGGTGGACTCTAGATATCCAATAATATTCCATTTTAATTTTCCACTTGACTCAAGTGCTAATTAAGAAAAATATATTGAATTCCCAGGTAGTAGCATCATTTTCTTTTCTGATTATGTTATTACTTTTTCCTTTGTTGAATTGTAATCAGAGAATGTGTCAATGTCTTTTCCTACTTGGTAGAATATATTCTGTTTGCTTTGTAGCCTCATAGACAGTTATTTTTCTGGGAAATGTAATTAGCACTCTGATAGACAGTGCATTTTCTCAATTTAGAGTGTTCAGGTATAAGCATACAATTAATATAATAAGAATTTACAATATGAATTATATTATTTACTTGGGTGTTTTTTCCTCTCTGTATTAACTGTATTGGGCTATGTCTTCTCAACTAGAATTGGCAAACTAATTCCATAAAAGGTCAGATTGAAAATATATTACAACCTGGGGGCAATCCAGGCTCTGTTGCAACTACTCAACTCTTCCCTGAAGCTTGAAAAAAACGCCGAAGACAAACAAACAAAAGGATGTAGTTGTGTTCCAGTAAGGCTTTCCTTACAAACTCAGATGGCAGGGCACAATGGCCTGTGGGCAGTAGTTTGCCAATCTCTATTCTAAAGTACTGTTTTCTGATGTATTTATCCTTATATTCCCTCCTGTTTTTGCTTTATGGCAATCAATGTCATGTTATTTAGTACTTAGCTCTCCAAAAGTGCTAAATTTTTATCTGAAATATGGATTTTAGAATTTTTCATTCAGTACTCTTTCTTGATCTCTTTAGCACTTTCTCTCCTGAATTCAGCCTTTTATGATATTAAGATTATGGTTCTCTGTTTTCTTTTTGCTTGGATTTGCTGGGTCTGCATTTTTGTATTGTTGTTTATTTTCCACACTTATAAATCACTTTTCAGAGTGAATGGATGAATTTTACTTAGGGAGATAATCTGGGAATTCTTACTTCTAATAGGTAAATCTAGGCAGTTTATTTTTACAGATTGGACACACATAGTGTTATTTTTATGATACTTTCTTATGTTTTCTGTTATTTTTAAGAATTTTCACTCCATGATCTGTGTTTTTGTTAATTTTACCTTCATATTAGTTTTATTTTCTGTTCTGTTGTTCTAATTCTAATTCTCTTCTTCTAATGTTCTATGGAACATTTATTTTTGTTATAATAATTATTTCTATAATATTGATTTTGTATAATTATACTATTTTTTTATTTTCTCACATAGTATCTATTGATTCACTTTTATGAGTAATGAGGGCATTCACATAATTCTATGTCCTTTTCTCCCTGCCCTCCACGCTGGCAACTGTACAGATTTTTTTTTCCTAGTGCTTTCCTTTTTAAGATAAAACACATTTACATGACCCTGGTTATCTCTCCACTTCTTTCCTTTTTCATCTCTCAATTTTTGTTACTTATATCTTTTTTACATTTTCAGCTTTTGCAACATTTGCATTCTATACCATCACATAAATTTTCATTTCTATTAGTCTTACCCCTACAGTTAAGTATTTTTAATGTCCCCAAAATCATGTTTCCAATTATTTGGAAACAAGGTTTTCCACCTGGAATTTTCTATAAGAAAAGCTTCTTGCAACTATGTTCCTAGAATTCTTTCAATGTTTTGGGGATAGTCTTTATAAGTGAATGCCAGTTTGGTTGGCTATAAAATTATTGAGTGACACTTTTCCTGCTGTTATCGTAAGCATCATTACTCTTCAAGCATTGAAGTTTACTGCTAAGAAATCTGAAGCCAGCCTGGTATTATTTCCTTTGGAGGTTGATTATCCTTTTTGACTCAATGCCCAAAGAACTTTTTTCTTTAACTCTTTATACAACAACTTTACTAGAATATCTTTGCATTGTATTCTTTTCAATATATGCTGTAAAGTATCATTGTATTTCTTAATAATAACCTTTAAATTATCATTGTAGATATTTTTTCTATGGCTTTAATTCTCTATTAAGTGGACAGCAAATATGTATATGATGAATATTCTTGGCCTGTCTCCTCTATGTATAAATTATTCACAATGTTTATTAACTATGTGTTTATTTTTAATTTGTTATTCTCATGTTTCTGAGTCCTCTCCTCTTTGTCATGGACTCTGTTCTCAGCAGTGTTGTTTATTTGTTTTTTTGGCTTTTGATGTGACTTCCATTTCAATTACAGTTTTATTCTTTCCACCTCTTGCTGAGCTCTGTCAGTTCATGTTTCAGTTTCATTTCTGCACCATGTCTTCCCTAAGCTTTTACACTGGTGATCTTTCTCTTATTTTATAAAAGTGATTGCTTCATTAAATTTTTATTCCTTTAATACATAGCAATATATTTCGGCCCAATTGTCATCTGCTTTCTGGAAGGAGCAGCCGCTGAGTGTTTTTTGCTGCCTGTGTTTTTCCTATTTCTTTCTCCTTTGGTGTTATTCTTTCTATGTAGTGATCTGGGGCTTGCTCTTTTTTCATTTCTTTCCTAGTATTTTTTGAATGAGCTATTTACAAAAAAAGACATGGGTGAGGAAACAGGGCAGGGCTGTGTGTCTGGCTAGAGGAATCTTATTTCACCTCAGATCTTGGTATTAGTGAGATATTTTAACCTTTACTTTTCCCCATGGCTGGAAATATATCACTGGTGATTTGACAGCAATGCATAAGCTCTCTCCCTCTGCCTTCCTCGAAAGCATGGACATGTTCCAGTTGTTCTAGAATGAATGCCTGACAAAATCTAAGAAAGTTCCCCTGCCAGTGCACGTGCCCCATTTTGTCTTATGAAGGAAGGCTGCACCTCAGGATTTTGTTTTGGAGAAGCATCCTTCGATGGGTTTCTCTGCGTTGTAACCAGAGACCATGGTTACCTGCTTCCTGAGTGCAGATTTGGTCTTTGCTGTTTTAGCATCCCTTCCTATAATATATTGTGAGAAACACAAACTCAGCAGGCCCTGAGTGGGATGGTTTCTCACTCTTCTCATTGCTTTTCGTTCATTTTTGAGAAGAAAAAGAAGTGCTTTTATTTTTTTAATCCTTCATTTTAAAACACGAAGTTTTTCTTTGTGCTTTTTCCTATTTTAGAAATTTTTATAGACACACGCCATTACCTTGTTATAAGAAAAGTGAAATAAATAGGCTGAGGTTGGAAGGTGGGTCTGGGGGGCAGTACTCCCCAATGGTATATTTATCATATCCTCAATATACTAGTATTTTTAAGATGTTTCCTGTATGCCCAATATTTTTATATTTTGATCAATGAAGACCATTAAAAATGGTCATCTAAAACACTTTGAAAGACTAATTTTAAATAGTAAGAAAAGTTTACTAATAAAATTGTAATTTTAATTGTATAATATATACAAAATATAATACACAGTTATAAATTTAAAATGATAAAATAAAAATTATTACAGTATTAAATTATACTCTTTACCAGAAATAAGACATTAAAATATCACATAAGCTGTCTAGAAAGAAATTACTAGAAATGGTTCAAAGCCAAAAATGGAAGTGAGTATAATGCTGTTTGGGACCTTTGGATGAATTTCTCATATGTTCAATTTTGATTTCAGTTTAGGGGAAAAATCATATTTTTTGTTAATAATCCTTCATTCCGTCTACATAAAATCATTATAATGTAGAAACTTTACTTGTCCTTAAAGTTGACAGAATTTAAAAATGAATTAAAACAGAAGAGTGATGTCAGCAAAATGGTGAAATAGCCAGCCCAGGTTCCTGTTCTCCACATAAATATTTCAAAACAAGCAGAAATTGTCAGAACATACTTTGTCAGGGCTCTGAAAAACAGTCAATAGTCTATAGTACCCAAACAAATCCTGAATTAAGAGAAGACAATGGTAGCAAAGCTTCACGGCATTTTTACTTGCCCTAGCCCTGCCTCCTTATGGTTCAGCTGTAGTCTGTGGATCAAGTTCCCAGTATGGAATCCTGGCCCCAGTCTCCAAAGGGAGCAGCTCAGACCTTGTTCACAAATTATTGTGTACATCTGTTCTGATCTGCCTGAGGTCTACTAAAAGGTCTCATACAAGGTGCTCTTTTCTGTTTTGCCTAACTCAGAGCTCAGCCAGGCCTGGAAAGCAAAGGGCATTAATTGAAAATATTGTAAACTGGATGAAGAATTTACAGACTCCTGGGCTAAAAGATTACAGTTGAGACACACAATGGACTATCTAAGTCCTTGGAGAAAGGGCCTGGGAGAGAGTTACTTTGGGAAATTAGGGCATTCAGAAGAAGTATATAACAAGAGGGGATTAAAAGAGCTCCCAGCACTCCCAGGGCAAGATTCATGCTCCATAAATGTCTGAGAAGACCTTGAGCTTTCAACTTGGTCTGATCCTTAGGCTCGGTGCAAGTCGGGCTGCATGGTGAAGGAGGCCCCGGCACAGCGCCAATCTTCAAAGCCCAGGAGAGGTTTGCTTTTGTTTGTTCCCTCCTGGCAGTCATGAAAATCTCCGTCAGAACACTAGGTGAACACAAGCTAAGGAGCAGAGCCTCAATGATCTTACACAAAAAGGAACACGATCTCTGCATAAATAGTTGGGAAGACATCAAGTCACTAGACAAACAGAATACTAAGCCTTCAAAAAAACCCAGAAAATCTTGGTGAAGAGGGAGGATCCGATTTCTAGAGCTGCCACAAGATAGTATCCAAATGTCCAGTTTTCAATCAAAAAAATCACAAGGCATACAAAGAAATAGGAAAGGGCGACTGATGCAAAGGAACAAGTTAAGTTGACAGACATCACCCCTGAGGAAGTCCAGATGTTGGAGTTACAAGACAAAGACTTAGAAAAACAGTCTTAAATATGCTCAAAAAGCTAACAGATAACATGTACAAAGAATTAAAGAAAATCAGGAAAACAATGAATGAACAAAATAAGAGTATCTGTAATAGTATGGAAATTATAAGAAGGAGCCAAGCTGGTAAGTATAATAACTGAAATGAAAAATTCACTATTGTGAATCAGTGGCTGATTTAATTAGGCAAAATATATAAACAACGAACTTGAAAAAAAGAAATGATAGGAATTATTCATTGTGAATAGTAGGAAAAAAGATTAAGGAATATGAACAACCCTAAGGGACATGTGCAGCACCATTAAGTGGAGCAACTTAGGCATTACAGAGACCCAAGTGGAGAAGAGATAGTGAAAGGCGCAGAAAGAATATTTGAGGAAATAAGAGCCATAAACTTCCCAAATTTGATAAAATAAATGAATCTACATATCCAAGAAGCTCATCAAACACAAGGTAGGATAAATTCAAAGAGATCCACTCTGAGACATATTGAAATCAAATTGTCAGAAACCAAATACAGTCTTGAAATAAAGATAGAAATGACTCAAAATAGACAAGGGGTCCTCGATATAATCAATATCCAGCAAAACTATCCTTCAAATATAAGAGGGAAATTAAGACATTTCCAGACAAACAAAAGCTTAAAGAGTTTGTTACTATAAACTAAACCTACAAGAAATGCTAAAGTGGTTCTTCAGGTTGAGTTGAAAGGACATTAGACATTATCTCAAAGCTGTATGAAGAAATAAAGGTCTCTGTTAATGGTTAAACTGGCATTATTATGTTTTTGGTTTGTAACTCCAAGTTTTAATTCTTATAAGATTTAAAAGACAAATGCATAAATTTTTTATAAATCTATAGTATTGGACACAGTATATAAAGATGTTACTTGCAGAAATAATAACACTAATGGGAAAGACACATTTATATAGGACTAGAGTTTTTATATGCTACTGGAGTTAAATTGGTATTAATTTAAACTAGATTGTTATAAATTTAGGAGATTATATGTAATCTCCATGTAAACTCTAAAACATTGCTGGAAGAAATTAATAAAGACCTAAGTAAATGGAAAAAGCCTGTGTTCATGGATTTGGAACATTTAATATTGTTAGATATCAATACTATGCAAAGCAACCTACAGATTGAACACAATTCCTATCAAAATTGCAATTTTTTTTTTCAGAAATGGAAAAACTGATCCCTCAATTGACATGGAATTGGAAGTGCCCCAAATAAAGAAAAATATCTTGAAAAAGAAGTATAGAATTTGAGAACTCACATTTCCAGATTTCAAAACTTAATGTGAACTTATAACAATCAAAACAGTGTTGTACTGACATAGGATAGACATGTAGAACAAGGGAATAGAATTGAGAGTACACAAATCCATACATCACAGGCCATTTGCTTTTTGACAAAGGTGCTGAGGCCATTCAATGAGAAAAGATTAGTTGCTTCAAAAATGATGCTTGGACAACTGGATGTCCACATGCAAAAGAATGAAATTGGACTTCTACTTCAAACCATGTATATGAATTAACTCAAAATAGGTCAACAACCTAAACATAAGAGATAAAACCATAAAATTCTTAGAAGAAAATATAGGGATACATCTTTATGACCTCATATTTGGCAATAGGTTCTTAGATATGATGCAAAAGCAAGAGCAACAAAATAAGAACATAGGTAAAATGGATGTTATTAAAATTTAAAACTTTTGACATCAGAGGACAATATCATAAGAGTGATAAGGCAACCCACAGAATGAAGAAAATATTTGCAAATCATATATATGATAATGGTTTAATATCCAGAATATATAAAGAACTACTACTCAAGAACAAAAATAAGTGAGAAGATTTTAAAAATGGAAACAGGATTTGAATAGACATTTTTTCAAGAAGATACAAAGGGCCAATAAGCACATGAAAATATGCTCAACATTAGTCATTAGAGAAAAGCAAGTCAAAACCCTCATGAGATACCACACCACATCTAAAAGGATGATATAATTAAAAACTAATAATAATGAAATAACAAGTTTTGCCAAGAATGTGAACAAATTGGAACCATCATTCATTGCTGGTGGGAAATAAACTGGTGCAGCCACTGTGGAAAACAGTCAGGTTGTTCCTCAAAAAGTTAAACAGAATTACTGTAAGTCCCAGAAATTCCACTCCTGGGTATATACCCAAAAGAACTGAAAAGAAGGACTCAAAGAGATGTTTGTACACCAATATTTACTGCAGTATTATTCACAATAGCTAAAAGGTGGAAACAAACCAAATATCCATCAACAGATGAATAGGCAACCAAAATGTAGCATAAACATTCAATGGAATATTCTTCATTCATAAAAATAATTAAATTCGGATTCTTGCTACAATATGAATGCTCCTTTAAATATTATGCTAAGTAATATAAGCCAGACACAAAAGGACGAATATTGTATAATTCCATTTATATCAAATATCTGGGCAAATTCATATATTTAGAAAGGAAACAAAAGATTACTGGGGACTACGGGCAGGGCAGAATGGGGAGTTATTACGTGATGGGTACAGAGTTTCTATTTAGAGTGATGAAAAGTTTTGGAAATAGATAGTAGTGATAGTTGCACAAATTTCTGAATGTAAACAGTGCCACAGTATTGCCCCCTTAAAATGGTTAAAATGGCATTTTTTTTGTTTTATATATTCTACCACAATAAAAATTATTCTAAAAATGAATGATAGTAGTTAATTTAATTTAAATGATAATGGAATAAAAACAAAGGCAATAATTTTAAGCCATGTTATTGTCATAGGGAACCAAAAAATAGAATGTTATATAAAGTTTTGGAATAGGTATCTTAAGGCCACTATCTTAGTCTCATCATTACCATTTATCAGCTTTTCTCTCAATATCTTTAAATATGAATTTCTTCATCTGGAAAATCAAATTATATTATTTCCCTACTAAATTGACAGGGCATTTTGTGAGACACAAGTAAAGTTCTTCAACTGATAATACTTTGCAAAGAGTAAAAATACTATCCATTTTTAAGAGAGGATTATTATTAATTATTTAATTGTATGGTTTGTATAAATGGCACAGTATATTCCACAGGTTCTATATGATTTTTAAGTAAAGCAAGAAGATGTACAAAATAGAGATTTTTGGAAAGAGACAGTAGAAATACATTTCTATTGATCTGAGTAACCTTACAAACAACTTTTCTGAAGAAATTACATTGTTCCATGTCTATAGTAATGGTCCCTTGTGAATTTCACTATCGAGCAAGAATACTAATTTTGCTAAGCATGCAGGAACCATTTGGAATCATTTAAGTTCCTCAGAGTTCTTTGTTGTTAGACTTTTATTCCACACAAAATGATTCTTATGTCTCCATGATAAATAAAATGAAAGATTCAGAACTTAAAAAAAAGAATGGTCCCATCAGTTGCACTGTGTATTAGTTCAACATTATCCACAGTTCCCTTGCACCCCAGAGTCTCACTTTATTGACATTTATCTTCTTTTTTTTTAAGCTCATAACTTTACTTTTTTCCCCTCATGATACAGTTTTACTTATATTCTTACATAATGAATGGAAAATAGTGCCATAACAACTTATAGGACTGTGGAAAAATCATTTTACATTTCATCTAAAATAATTTACCTACTTTTGGAAAGGATATACTCTGACAATTAAAAATTACATTTTTAACTATTAACCTTTTAATAGGAATCAAATCCTCTCTATTTATTTGACCCAGAACTCATTTCAAAGAGATTTATGTCTAGAAGAAAAATGGAAAATTATTCCCTATTTATTTGAAAGGAAAATAATAAACAGTGGCGCTGTCCATGGACAGAGAGGCAGGGCTTTGGGGGAATGAGAGAACAAATAGAGGGATGTTCCAGAAAAGTTACCCTTATCCCTGAAATATGCTTCAAGTACTTTTGGCCCTGAGGTGATGTATTGGGATGTAACCCTTGTGTGCTGGCTCAGATACTCTCAGCCAACTTCCACTCTCTTTTGGTCAGTATCTAACATTTGCAGAGCAGCCCCTCCACTTTAGGCAGATAAATTCCTCGTTTTTCTCTAAAGCCACTCAAAGGTATGACCCTCTTAGTAGCCTTTGAGCAAAAGTCCTAAGTCAAGACTTGTGACTCTTGGAGGCGTGCATTGAAACAATACCTAGCCTGGAAATAGATCAAAATCATCTGTGTATTTCTTTGTTTTTTTCCTTTTTCCCTTAGTCTCACTGCCCTGGGTTTGCACCTCCCAAATAAAGTGTCAGCACTTAAATCTGCATTGGGTGCTGCTTTCTAGAGGAACTAGGCTAACACAGTTAGAAAATTCAGATAACATTTGAAGACTTATAATTAAGGCACCCAACAGACACAGGGTTGATGTGTTTATTTCAATATTACCCTAAATATTGCCTCATCTATTTTAGGAAAACATATAAAAAAACACTTAAAATTAAAGTTTGATTTATGAAGCATTGTAATTTCAAATAGCACATGATACCAAACATCAATGAAATAAATCAAAGAATATCTCAATAAATGGAGTGATATTCTATGCTCATGGATTGGAAGATTCAGTATTGTTAAAATGTCATTTATTCCTAAATTAATCTATAGATTCAGTGCAATCTCAATCAAAAATCCCAGCAAGCTATTTTATAGATATTGACAGACTGCCGCTAAAGTTTATACAGAGAGGCAGAGCTCTAGAATTACAGACACAATACTGAAGAAAAACAAAGCTGGAGGACTGACACTACTAAATTTCAAGACTTAATATAAAGCTACATTAATCAAGAATGTGTGCTATTGGTGAAAACATAGACATACAGATCAGTGGAACAGAAAATGCAGTCCAAAAATAGACCCACAAAATGTTGTCAACTGATCTTTGAATAAAGCCCAAAAGCAATTCCATGAAGAAAGGAAAGTCTTTTCAACGAATGATGCTGGAAAAATTGGATGTCTACATTTAAAAAAAAAATTAACCTATACAGAGACCTGATACCTTTCACAAAATTAATCCCAAGTATCTCATAGACATAAATATAAAATTAAATATTATAAAACTTCTAGAAGAAATTATAGGAGGAAACATGAGTCCTTGGATTTACTGATGAGTTTTTAGATAAAACTCCAAAAGCACAATCAATGAAAGGAAAAATTGATGTCGGACCTATTAAAATAAAAATTCTTTTCTGCAAAAGGCACTGATAAAGAATCAAAAGACAAGCCATAAACTGGGAGAAATATTTTCTGAACACATATCTGATAAAGTACTGGTGTGTAAAATACATAAATAACTCTTAAAATTCAACATTAAGACAACAAACTCAATTAAAAAGTGGGTGAATGATCTAAATGGATACCTCACCAAAGGAGGTATAGAGATAGCAAATAAATATGTAAAAAGTAGATCAAGGGGCTGGCCTGGTGGCATAGTCATTAAGTTTGCATGCCATGCTTCAGCGTCCTGGGGTTCATGGATTCAGATCCTGGGTGTGGACCTACACACTGCTCATCAAGCCATGCTGTGGCAGCATCCCACATACAAAATAGAGGAAGATTGGCATAGACATTAGCTCAGGGATGATCTTCCTCAAGCAAAAAGAGGAAGATTGGCAACAAATGTTAGCTCAGGGACAATCTCCCTTACCAAAAAAAGAAAAGAAAAGGAGCTCAATGTCATTTGTCATTAGGAAAATGCAAATTAGTAAAATGGGGTTCTATTACAAATCTTTTAAAATACTTAAAATAAAATAAAACAACCTGACAATGCCAATTGCTGGCAAGGATACACAGCAACAGAAACTCTCCTCCATTGCTGATGGAAATGCAAAAGAGTACAGCCGTGTTGGGAGACAGTTTGGCAATTTCTTAAAAATGAAGAGTCTTGCTGGGCATTACAACAAGCACATTCTGAGGTATCTTTCAACCGATTTGAAAACTTATATCTATATAAAAACCAGAATGCGAATGTTTCTAGCAGTTTTATTTTAATTGACAAAACTGGAAGCAACTAATATTCCCCTCAATAGGTGAAAGAATAAACAAATTGAAGTACCTCACACAGTGGAATATTATTGAACAATGAAAAAGAATGAGTTCTCAAGCCACAGCAGGACATGGATGAATCTTATATGCATATTGCTAAAGTAATCCAAAATGATACATACTGTATCTATATGTGTGTTCTATAACAAAAATACCATATACTGGGTGGCTCAAACAACAAGCATTTATTTCTCACAGTTCTAGAGGCTAGGAAGTCCAAGATCAAGGTGCTGGTACATCTGATGTCTGGTGAGGGCCCACCTTCTGGTTCATAGATGGCCGTCCTCTCCCTGTGTCCTCACGTGGCTGAGAGCAGAGAGCAAGCAAGCTCTTGTGTCTCTTCATACAAAGGCACTAGTCCCATCATGAAGGTTCCAGTTTCATGACCTAATTACCTCCCAAAGGTCCCACCCCCAATTCCCATCACCCTGGAAGGTTAGGATTTCAGCATTTGAAGTTTGAGGGAACACAAACATTCAGTCCATGACAATAACATTCTAGAAGAGGAAAACTCTCCACATGGATCAGTGGCTGCCAAGGTTTTCTTTTTCGTATGTCGTATTCTGTATTAAAACTGAAATAGTGGATGCATGACACTATGCATCTGTCAAAACCCATAAAACTTTACAGCATAAAGAGTAAACCTTAAAGTGAGCAAATTTTAAAGTCATTGTTTTCCTGTGGGGGTGTGGGTAAATTTTGAAGACACTATATATACGTATGTATATACATTCATACATACATACTGGAACTGAACAATTAAGAAAGTGGGTGGTGGATGGTGGGAGTCTGGATTCCTTTTTTTTTTTCTTTTGGAATGGGAGGTTACAGAAAATCAAGAAGGCTTGAGAAGGGAGAGGCCTACAATGATGCATATGGCAATGGATTAGAGTTGCAAACATCACTATGAACTCAGATACAGCTTAACAGAGATAAAGATGATTATGTATAGAAATATATCTCAATATGTGTATTTTGATTTGCTTTATTTTTTAATTAAGTAATTATTTTTTATTGCAGTGGTAACATTGGTTTATAACATTATGTAAATTTCAGGTGTACATCATTATATTTCAATTTCTGTGAAGATTACATCATGTTCACTACCCAAAGACTAATTACAATCCATCACCACACACATGTGCCTAATCACCCCTTTCACCCTTCTCCCTCCCTCCTTCCCCTCTAGTAACTACCAATCTAATCTCTGTCTCTATGTGATTGTTTGTGGTTGTTTTTATCTTCTACTTACGAGTGAGATCATAAGTATTTGACTTTCTACCTCTGACTTATTTCTCTTAGCATAATATCATCAAGGTCCATCCATGCTGTCACAAATGGCCAGATTTCATAATTTCTTATGACTTAGTAGTATTCCATGGTGTATATATACCATATCTTCTTTATCCATTTGTCCCTTGATGGGCACTTAGGTTGCTTCCAAGTCTTGGCTATTGTGAACAATGCTGCAATGAACATAGGAGTGCATGTATCTTGCACATTTGTGTTTTCATGTTCTTTGGATAAATACCCAGCAATGGAATAGCTGAATCCTATGTAGTTCTATTCTTAATTTTTTGAGGGTTCTCCATACTGTTTTCCATAGTGGCTGCACCAGTTTTCACTCCCACCAGCAATGTATGAGAGTTCCCTTCTCTCCGCATCCTCTCCAATACTTGTTTCCTGTCTTATTATAGCCATTCAGACAGTAGTGACGAGACTCCTCTGATTCTTGAACAAAACTCAGCACCATTCTTTCGGGAAAATACAGAGCTAGTGCTCTTTCCTTCTTCTAATTTTCTTGGGTTCTGTAAAGCCTGTTGCCCTGCAACTTTTAATATGCTAGAAGAAAAAATATCAGAGCTCAAGAAATGGGAGTTTAAATCCCACATCTGCCACTTCCTAGCTACGTGATTTTAGGGACATCACTTACGATGCTTGCTCAGTTTGCTAATGAATTCAATAGAATGTGTAGACTGAATGACATGTATCTTCTGGGTCAGGGTTTGTGCTCTTTGAAATGATGACAACTATCATTTAATTGGTTATAAAGTATAACTATATTCATGAGATTTCTACTAAAGCCAATAATAATTCATTAGCCTGTAATGTGCTGATTAATTATTCTATATGTTTAGAATTAATCTGAAATACATAACCTAAATCACTCGACTTATCTGCAATTCTAATTCTTGGTGTTTTAATTGTTGTATAGCTTACCCAAAGAACTGATGAATTCTAATTAAGAAAATTGTTTTGGATTCTCCCTTCCAACACCATGCATTTACCTATTATACCAAGCATTCTTTCTTCTCATTCTCTAACCCTTGCATAACACACTTCATTAGGCAAATTTTTACGTCTTCTCAATTAGCTGTTGCTGAAACAGCAGCTGTTCAGCAAAATCCACTTCTTCTTCCTGGACCAGCTAGAATACATCTCCTGCTCTTCCTGACAGTTAGATGTAGCCACGTGACTGATTTCTAGATAATGTAATGTAAGCAAAGCCTGGTGCCACTTTCGGGCATGTCTCATGTGAATTTATCACAACCACTATTATGTCATTTCTCAATCTGCCAGCTGTATGTGAATATTGTTAAGACCCTAGAGGATGTCAGAGCTACAACCTGGAAGGGCCTGGGTCCATATATCACCTTGATGCAGAGAACCAGTTGTCTACAGAGAATAGAGGTGAGCTTGTGTTTGAGCCCTTATAAATGAGTGGATCCATTTTTTTGCAAAATTTTAGTTCATCTTAGCTACTATATTATGATTGTAAATATAATAATTACTAATCTGAAAATTGGGATAGTATACTATTTCTTCTCTCCTAATTTTGCCTTCATATGAAAAATCCCTGATTTTTTGAGGGCAAATTAGTCACTTTTCCACAGTTTTCTAAAAGAATCCTGACCAAACTACCATTACATCACCTAAAATGGTCTGTTTTCTATGCTCTGTTTGTTTTCAATGCTCTGTCTGCCCAAGAGACTATACACTCACTGAGAGTGGAAATATGGACTCACTTATTTTTCATCCCTAACACCTTACAGTTTCTCCCCCAATGCATAATTGGCAAAAGTATTCATAGGTATTGTTGAATGAATGAATGAATTGCACCAGTATACTTTAGAGCATTTTATTCTTTAATGTCCTTTGCAACTTGTCAAACTAAGGAACCCCTATTCATTCTCCATTCTCTAAGCCTAATCTCAAATGCTACCTAGTCTTTGAGCCTCAGAAGGATTTAAGTTTTACCTCCTCTGCTTGTAATCTCCACCTACCTCTGTTACAAAAATTATCATCTTGTATTATTTGCTTTTACCTGTATCCCTCCCAATAGATGGTGAAATGTAAATTAAAAAGATTGTTGTTCAGCAGATGGTTGAATAGTATAGCATACCTCACATTGTAGAAGACCTTGGACATTTGGGGTGAAGGTGAAATCATCATATTCATTACTGCCTGTCGCCTCAAAACCAGACCTGTCTATTTGGAGTTACAAATGTGAATGCGTGGGAGGTTAGTAGCAGAGAATTATTAAGTTGGAGGATCTTAGTGAATAGGCAATGGGAAATAATGGTGTATTACAGAATGAAAATAGCATAGGACAGTGGTTCTCAAAATGTGGTCTCTGGAGCAACTTAGCGTCACCTGAGAATTTATCATGTTCCAATGCAGATCTGCTAAAACAGAACTCTGGGGGTAGAGCCCCTAAATCTGTGTTTTTAACAAGCTCTGCAAGTGACTATGATGCACACTAATGTTTGAGAACCACTAGCATAGTGAGTAGATCCACCAGTGTAGGAGGTAAGCCATGGCCCGAGAGCATTTGAGTATTAGATTTCCATTCCAGATCAATTTTCTGCTCTTATATACATCACTAACTAGCTGTGTGTGCTCAGTTTTTACAAAACATGCCAGAATAGTGCTGGGGATTACATTGAATTTATAGCTCAAATTGGAAAAACTTATTTCTTAACTATATTTAATCTTCTGACCCATTAACACTGTATATCTTTCCATTTATTTAGATTTTATTTGATTTCTCTAAGCAATGTGTGGTTGTTTTCAGTTTATTAGTCCTTGAAATATTTTAATTCCTAATACTTTATCTCAAAAGTTTTTATGTTTTTTGATGATACAATAAATGATATTGCTTTTATATTTCCATCTCTAATTGTAGCTGCTAGCCATTGGAGCTTCTAATTATATTTTACGAAAATTTGATCGATATACTCTGCCTTTAGACTTCAGTCTTGCTGAGACCAGGCACTTGTTTTCATTCTCTGACCCCTCCATTTAATGTTCCAATCAGTTGTGTGAATGAATGGGTGAGTGATCAATTTGATCTTTCATTGCACAATGATTTTCAGACGCTCTGGGATCTGGGACAATTAGTGGCTTTATTTTGTTTACTCCTCATTACGTGTCATAGGGAAGGATCACTTCTTGGCCCATCTGCCTACATTCATCCATAGTCTTGGAATAACAGTCCCATGGGTTTTTTCAAGGCAAAATAAATTTCTAATACTATAGTTATTACAAAGTTTGAAGAGGGAAAACATTGAAAAACAACTTAACTTTCATTTCTCAACTTCCATTAAAATATGTCTTCAGGATATGAGTACAGACACAGAAGAACAGCTAGCATGAGTTTCTCAAGAATCAATTATAACACAAAATGAGGTTGGAATATCTTGGCGGTGTCATAAAATAAGGAATTTCTCAAAAAAGTGTGGATGCATATTTAAATGGAATCAAGGCAATGACTGGAAAGAGCTTCAATGTCCAAAACTGGAGCAATTTGAGCAACAGATTAAATAACAAATATATTGGATTATAACCCATAGAGTGAAATAAATATCCATGCATTCATACTGATATGAGTAAAAAATTTAATAATTTCAAGGGATAAATTTGTCAAGAATTAGGAAAATAGAAAACACCACTGGCATTGCACAATTAATTATTGTAAGCAAGATCCACTAATGGATTTTAATTGTTGGGTGAAAGTTGGAAGAGAAAGAGCAAATTTGCAGAATCTACAGGTCTCTTACCCAAGATATTTATTAATTAAAAAAGGAAAAATAATAACTTTACAGTATAGAAACTTAACAATACCACTTTAACCAGGGGAACAACTTTATTATCAGTAATAAAACATATTCATATTATGTACCCTGAAATCATGCACCAAAAAAAGCACATTACTGTAGGGATAATCTTCTCAAAAATACATAAACATGACTGAATCATTAGTAAACATCATACAGATCCAAATTAAGAGATGTACTTTAGAATAACTGACCAGTAATCTTCAAAATTTCTTGGCCATAAAAGACACCCCCAAACCAAAGACAAAAAAAAATGGAGGGGCTGCAAAGGATTGGAGAAGAATGAGAAAACTTTAGACTAAATATACTATAGGATCCTGACTCGGGTCCTAGAACAGAGGAAGGACATTAGGGGAAATCTGAATAAATTCTACCAAGGAAAACTTCTTGATTTTTGATCATTATTCTATGGCGATGGTAAGACGTTCAACATTAACAGAGGGTAGATGAAGAATATATGTGAACTCTGTACTTTTTTTGATAATTTTCTATAAGTCTAAAATTATTTTTTAAAAAGTAAATCATAGAAATGTCTGAACTAAATCAAGCAGTTCATTTTTGTTTGGAAGACACTGCTCCAATTAAAAAAGATTGTTATCTTTTATTTTTGGATTCAGAAAATCGATTTTTATTCAGTTAGTTCTTACTTAATCCACAATTTTTCAAAGAAGCATCAAAGCCAGAATTCTTTTTGCAAAATTATATTGCATGCCAAAAGGATAAAATGTTTAGGAATCTACCTTCTCACTCTGACAATCAAATGGAATTTTCAACTCGCAACCAACACTCTAATTATTGACATCTTGTTTTTCATCATGAAAAATCCGTACACCCATTCACTATAAGTATCTCATAATGCATCTTCTAATCTAATTAATGATATGAAGTTGATGGAATGTAGCATTGATAGCATTGAGCCTCAGGGTAACTCACATCCTGTTTTTTCCAGGTAGCCATATGCAAACGTGGGCTAAATTTTGGCACTCTGCAAATTCTCTGGAAAATTATTATGTCTAATTCTTACATCAGCCAAGCTATTTTTCTCTGCAAAGAGTATGGAGAATATTTTCAACACTACAAGGAATGTCAATGCACCCAGACAGTGCCTGAAATAAGCAACAATTTTGATGGTTTTATAGGTGCCTTGATAGTCCAAAGTATTTACAAAAATGCTCCGAGGAGCCTCCAGGGAGAATATGATAACTGAGTAAGCCTATGGCTGTTTATATGATGCTCCAGTGCTTGGCAAACTGAAGCAGATTTTTCAGAGTTGAAAATGGAGAAATTTTATGTCTTGATGCTAATATTGTTTAGAAAGAGATAATATACTTCTCAAGGCATTTTAAGCAACAAAGTAGACATGGAAGAAAACAGCAGAGGAAAAATAGCATGTGCTAGAATCCTATTGTCAGCATGGAATTTTAAGATGGTCTCAGTGCACCAGAATGAGGGCTTATGATTTGCACACACACACTCACTCACACACACACACACACACACACACACACACACACACACACACATCCTTAATACAGCTAAAAAAAGTAAAACAGCAAATGCAGATTCATAAATCTTGTCTTCAGCTGGGTAAATTCTCATAATTCTCATCAAAGAATGCATCTCTAAGTATCAGTGAACTGTTTCTATCTTACTTTGGATAACTTTACCACTTTTCCATTTTTTCTTGACTATTCAGCTTCTTCATATAGTTCTATTTTTCTCATGAGTTTTCGAATCTGCTTGTGCCTCCGATTATTTATTTTTTTAACTCAATGCTCTCTTGATCTCACTTGTCTCTTTGCTACAATCCTTCCACATTTTCTCCCTCATGGTCCCATTTCTTCTGTGGTTCATTTTCTCCATTTTCACTCTCCCACTCAGTTCTCAACCCACCCAGTCTGGTTTCTATGTCTGCTTTTTTATGATTATATATTTCCTCTATCTAGGAAGATTCTGAGGACGATATCCAGTTTTTACTCTATGTGACTTTTTAGCAGTAATCACCGCCATTCTCCACCTCCTTCTCGAGCCACTCCTTCTTAGTCTCATTTGAAGTTAACCCTGGTCTCTCAGTTATTAAATAATGGGGCCCTTCAACGTCCAGTCCAAGCCCAGTCTCTCACTGCAGTCTATAATCCCTCTCCTGACAAGCTCATCAGTACCCACAGCTAGAATTACCACCTAGATGCAAAATATTCACAAACTGTTTATTTATTAATTCATGAATTAAATACTGAGTTCTTGTTATGTGCCAAACAATACTCTAGGTTTCAGAAAAGCCAATCATAGGAGGTCCCAGCCCTCGTCTAGCACCTACAACTTCTCCTCTAAGCTCCAGATCCATATACCTATCGGCCATCTTCATATCTCCACTTAGATATTTCAAGGTGTCTCACATTTCCCTAGTAAAGCCTTTCAAAATTTACACCTTCAGTCCATCTTTGGCACTTATACATTGGTAGAAAATTCCATAATCACTTTCATGTATTATTAAACAGTCTCCTAATTTGTATCCATAAATCAATTCATGCCACGGCCAACAAAGCCCTTCATGTTCCTCCTTGTACTATTGTGTCTTTCCTTTCCTTACACCGTCCTCTCTCTCACTTTATCTGCCCAACATGTGTGGCTTTCTTTCAGACCTTAAAACAGGTCCCACTCTATTCTGTTTTAGAGCATTTGAATGAGTAGTTTCCTCTCCCTAGTATAAATCTTACCTTAATCATAATATCTTTAAGAAAGTTTATTTAACTCCCAGGTTAGGTCAAATCTACCTGTATTGTACACTCATTGGTAAATATATCATCCCTTCAATCAATTAGCACAGCTGTAGTTTTGCCTTTTTATGGACGTTGTGATTATTTGATTAATGGCTCTCTCTCCTTATGATACTTCAGCTTCTTGTTGGCAAAAATTAGATCTTTCTTCACCATTGTGTCAACATATTTTAATACACAGTAGGAGTTGAGCAAATTGTGTTGCTTGAAAAAAAAATGTGAATGAATAAGGTTTCTACCATTTTGTGCTTGAATTATACAGATATCTAGGGTTTACCCCTTTCTTTCAAAATATCTCTGGATTTTGCCCTAGACAATACCAAAATAAAATATCAGACATCAACAATATTGCTCTGTGACTCTAAGATCTAAAAAAATTTGGACTAAATTAGATCTACCATCAATTTTCTACAGATAAGACCTAAAAGCTCTTAAAAGAACTAAGCAGATCTGTATGCCACTATGAAAGAATGTAGTGCTGGGTCGTCATAGATGTGAAAGCATCTGAGATTTAATGTGGCCCCATTAAACCTTTGAGAACACTTGGAGGTCAGCTGCAGTTGATGAGGACCAGCAGACACAGAAATGAGAAAACAAGTACAGATATCAGAAGTTGATATGTCTTATTTCATTATTGCGTGGAAGGGGCTGAAATAAATCTTTTAGAGTGCCACAAGTATTATATTATATATTTTGTAGTTTACAGAAAATAATTATTTGAAAAAGATGCTGTTATTGACTGTAACTTCACCTAAATTTCGTGTTTGTGGGAAGGAAATAATGTGGGCTTCATGTCCCACTTTTGTAATATTTGTCCTTCTAAGTCATTCTAGCTCGTTTTGCACACGGTTCAATCTCAAGACCTTTCAGATAAATATAACTTTAACTTAAATGTGATCTTTTTCTAATTTATTTACTTAAACATTTTAAATAAATAAATGAATACAGATAAAGAATAAAAGAATTGAAAAGTTTCAATACCTTTATAAATATCTAAGATCTGAGTTTAAAAAGTACAAGATCAAATAAGCAGAGATCTTTCATAGCAGCTGATATTTTCATTCAGAAACACTACTGCAGATGTTCAATTTAATTACTTAATTGTGAAATGTCCGGAGGTTTGACGAAGAGGATCAATAAAACTCTTCTTTCTAGAATCCAGTGTTGTCTAACAATATTGTGATTTTTTACAAAAGCATTTCCTTTAGAAATTAGGGGGGAAAGTAAATAGATTTAACAAAATAGTAATTGGAGAGGAATACTAGAACAATGAATACCTTACTTTTGAAAGATCTACACTGTTATATAAAAAGCAAAGCAATAAAATTTCTAGGCATTGATAGTTTTAAGTCCCTACCACAAAATGTTCCTTTGAATGATCACCTTATTTGGTCAATTGGGTGTTGGTTTGTACATCGAGAGCATGAGAACTGAGGAGAACATTTTGGTGTGCCCATTCTTTACCTCATCCCAGTATGTCTTTTTATAAAAGACAAAATCTTGAGGCATAGATGCCTTGTTTACATCTGAATGCTCCACAAACATTCAGATTTTCCAGAAGAAATACTGAAAGGGAAAAAAGGCAAGACCAAACAAATAATAAGCTATATTGAAAACACTTCCATTGTTACCAGATAAATCTAAGGTTATTTTTTTTCCTACTTTCAAATAAGTTAATTCATAATTTGGCTTGATTGCTGCTTGTTCACCATTTTGTAATTATAGATAGCCAAGCAAAAAAAATGGGAATTCAGTCCTCCCGCACTTAGGGATTGCATAGCTTCTAAAGTTAATGTAATTTTTATAATTACTTAGGAATCATTTTGGTGGAATTTAGTTAAATAATAACAACCAATTATCAGTACCTGTCTTAAGTCAATAAATCACTAATTGCACATCGTATATTCAATACGAGATATGCTCTTGGCCTGATTTAACATATGAGATCTCCAAGCGATGAATGTGGTCTATATGAAACAAAAGGAAGATACTTCAACCTTGGAATACTCTTTTATGTACTCCCTTTATATTCTGGTGACTACACAACCTTTTCCATGGACCATGCCCTATAAACCCATCAATTTCAGATTTGCTTCCCCTAAGCAATGCTAGAAGACCAAGGCCATCTTACTAAAAACATTCTACAGGTAAAGACTTTCCTACTAGTAAGTGGCATTAGTGTATTTGCTATTAGAGATGTCATTAGCTTGATTGCAAGATAATTTGATGAGGTTACTTTCCTTTCTTTTTTGTGACTTATTGGAGTAAAGGGAGAGAAAAGATTTTGGCCTGATGCTGACTCTTCCTTTCCCAATATAGTAGGAAATACCACTTGCAGATTAGCGGGGACTCCACTTATATGCTCAAGTTTCATAGAAAAGTATCTTCTAAGAAGCTTAGTAAAGAAATATCAATATGTTCCATCATGATGATAGTGTCTAAGGAAAATCATCTAGAAATTACAACTAAATGTACTAAGCAGATCTTGATAATCATAGAGTTATGATGGAAGATGGTCTGAAAGGGAATATATCAGATTACGTAATAGTTTGTGTGGTCTCTTTACCATCAGAATGATTTGCCTGCAATGGAATAGGAAACATATATATTATACATTCTCTTCCTGAAGAAGTAGTTTCTATTATTTAACACATGGAAGCTGGCTAAATTTGGTGAATTTTCATGCAATAAAATCATTATGGAAAAATTCCTTTAATAAAGAAATATAGTAAGATGTTCTAGTTATTAAAACCTCCTTTTATAAATAATTTAAGATAGCTTAATATGGGAGGCTGAGATTTCAATTACCTGTTTGTGCCTGTAAAATGTTATTTTGCCACCTCCCCATTGCTTAAAAATGTTGTAAAACTTTCTAAAAATTACTTCTTTGACCAGAAAAAGTTGAAGATCAGTTTGATAATCTATAATCCACACGTAGGATATTAAGAAATGTTCAAAAACAATAAGGAAAACTAAAATAAATTAATTAAAACTGTGACTGTGCTAGTTGTCAGGTGACTGACAACCTCTCCTCCAAGTCCTCCTCAGTGTCCCGCTTGTGATAATGGAGCTGGATGAAATGAACACTTCTGCTTTGCCAGTTGTTGGCACTGGAAGAGCACCACAGAGGGAAGGCATCCCCTGTGTCTGTTGCATTGCTTCTGCCATCTAGGAGACACCCAGTGGCACTCATCTTCCAGCTTCCCAGTCCTGGCCCATGTTTTGGATATCCTCTGACAACGAGAGTTCTCCTGTCTTTGGTTGCCTGCCTGTCAACCTCAGCCTGCCTGAAATGTGGTGGGGGGTTTCCCACTTGTCAGACCTTGTCCCACAGTTTTCTTCCCACCAGATGTGGCCTGCTAGTGTCCTCGTAGACTTTCCTGCTTGCCTAACCCCTTGGCCACTCAACCAGCCTCAGCCCACATGTACTCCAGTGGAAGACTTCCAGCCTGCCAGTCCTGCCTGCCAGCTTAGACCAACGTGTGTGCACCAGCTTAAGGCAACCCAGTGAGCTTCCTCCATCCCTGGGCTGCAAACACATCTTCCCCATGAGGTTTGAATCCCAGCACTTGAGAGGGCCCCTCCAAGTTTATTGTATCCTTGGGTATTCTCTCTCAGTCCTAGGGAATTCTTCAGTGTTCTGTCCCATCTTTCTTACTATATAATCCCCTGTAAATAGTTAATTTTTTATATTAAAGCTTCCCTGTTCAAGTTCCTGCATAGCTTCTATTCCTGACTGCCCTAACTGATACATTTCCTACAATGAGAAAATCTCTTGTATCTATGAGAATAAAACAATGGCTAAGATCCTTATAAAGAGAACTTGAAGGGAAAAATAGTTCATTAATCAACCAGCTGCATGACATGTGGTATATTAAGTTCATTTTACGGATCCTGAATCATTTAAGAGCAAAAAGAAATTCAACAGTAGGGTACATAATCACTTTTAGAGGATTTGTTTACAAAATCCTATAAATAATCACTGTAAATAACAGAGGTTGACTTCACTTCTTAGGGAAATTAACTTATGTAAAGCATTTCAATGCCTCAATGTCAGGGATATTACTCTGTAATGTGTATCTAGTATCAATACCTCCATTTATATACTGGATCAGATTTCCCCTGGCATACTCAAGTAATTCACTTCTGTAATTTTCTCTTCTTATCTCTTGCATCATCATCCCCCCTCTTTGTAGGTCATTGCCATCAGCAAACCAACATGTAGTAATATACCCTATATTAACAAATATGTAATTTAATTGTAAAAACTATTTTTTATCTCTACTTCTTCCTCCACCCATTACTCCATTTCTCTGCTCCCATGGCCTATATCCATGGTCTCAACTTCCACTTATCCCCACCTCTTCTCCTCTCTTGAATTAACACTTATTAGGCTTTCATCCCCCACATGTTCCCCCTCAGGTCATCAACAGTCTCCACATTGCCAAAGCTAATGGACAATTCTCAGACCTCTTCTGAGTAACACTTGCAACACCCCTCACACAGTGAATTTCTCTCACTTTTTTGAATCACTTTCTCTTTAGCCTGTAAAATACAATACCCCATTCAAAACAGTATATGATTTTCTTCCTTTCCTATTGTCCACTCCTTCTCAGTCTACTATTGAGACTCTTTACCAACCCTTAAATGTTGGAGTGCCCAAGGCTCATTCCTGGGACTTCTTTTCTCCTTTTACTCACTTACAAGATGAACACAGTTAGTCCTATGTACATCCAAAGAGTCAGATATTTATGTCTTTAGTCTTGATTTCACTTCAGAACTCCAGTCTTATGTTATTACTACAATTGAACATTCAATTTTATGAAATATTTGAGAATTTGGCTACATCTAATTGGACAATTATGAATTCCATAAAATCCTACTCTGGATGGTGCAATAATGTTAGCCTCTCTGAATTCCAATGTCAGCTGATCAATGGTCCATGGGAAAATGTTGGATATTAGGAGAGAGCCTGTGACATTGGTGAGTAATGCTGCTTGGCAACCATGAGAGAGTAGAAAATAAACCTTCTGATTACCCACATGTGGAAGCAGCTAATGAGTCTCTAAATTTCTGAAAGAGAAAGAGAGAGAGCCATCAGAAGAGAGAATAAGTCTAAAATTCACTCCACTATTGTGAGTTTTCCTATTCCTGTCTATCATCTCCGTCTACCTCCTGTCATACTCTTACGTAAGGGGATCTGAGTGGTATTGCATCACATGGGTGGGTGGGGCGAAGCTAAGGAACATGTCTTGTCATAAACACTGGACTGCTGAGTTGCAGCATCTCATAAAAAGATGAAAAACGCAATGCCATAAAATATTTAAATAACCACCCTGAAAATAATTTTGGCAATGGCTTGCTAAAAAATATTCCTGTAACATTCTCATTCCCACTTTTGCCAGTTACATAATTTTAAAAGTCAAGGGTTTATCTAGTGCTTCCTCATTCACTTAACCATTCCTTCATTCACCATAAGTTTGTTGATCATCTACTATATGGAAAGCATTATGCTTATAGCTATGTTAAAGATAGTTTTTCTTTTTAAGAAAATTTTAAAAAGCATATATCTTAAATACATAGTAAGATTCTGACTCCCATCCATATAATCCTTTGGAAATATAAGTGATTTGGACAAATAAAGAAATAAGATGTAGAAAAACTAGTTATATATATTCTGCTTCTAATTTTTCCAATATAGTCAAGGCACCAAAATAAAGATGCTTGAATAAATATGAAAGGCTTCAATGTTCTCTGTTGTTGAATGTAAAGCCAGAATATTTCTTTACTATATTAGTGTGCTTCATGTGGGTAATACAATATGAGTTTTAACTCTATATTCCTCATCTGATAAGCATTCAATGTGAAGAAAGGATTTAGTGCTGCAGAGGGTTCAGGTTCATGGTTGGCGTGAGACCCAACTTCCCCATTATGATTCACATTCTCTTCACTGTAGCAAATCAGGCAAGACATAAATACGAACACTAGAGCCAACCATGTAAATTGTATGATGTGATTTAGGCAGAAACTAACAAAGATGGAACTAAAATCATCTTTTCCCCCTCACATGCACAACCACTCCCACCATAAGTGTGAATAGCAAACCAATGCAATCAGTTAAATGCTGCTGAATAACTAATGAGATGGAAAAACAGAAACACGCTTTTCTCTACTTCAAATTGCCCAGCCCTATTTACACCTCATATGGATTTTACAACATTGCCCAAATCTGGCTCTCCTTGACTGCTATTTTACTTCAACTACCCACTGATGCTTCCCTTCAAAGCTGCCTTTATTTGCTTAATGAACACCGGATAAAATAGTTGAATATTTGTGTCACACTAAACCATCCAAAATCATCCTTCAGTCTAAAGTTAATTTCTGGAACTCACCCTCTCCAGGTTCCACTGTTACCTATGTGGCCCTGTCTTCCCTAAATCTGTGCACCAGCAAAAGCTACCCGAGATGCCATTACTGCTCACCCTCGCTATGCCCCCCCCCCCCCCCGCACACCTTTCAGATTTGAATATATGCTCTTCATCTCTCAGATCTAGTGAACTCCGCTGAGGTCCCAAGAGACTTGGACCCCTATATTCATTAAAGAGAAAAATCCAAAGACCTGTAGGACCTAGGTTTCGTTTTTTATTTCTAACTAATTAGTATAGACCCAAAGAAATGCCCTATTGTTGCACTATTGGAAGAGAAATGCGTAAATCAAAAATAAATTCTGCTTAAATTATTTAGCTAGACCAGGACTTTTGAATTTAAGTGCTAACAGCACACTTGTCGATGGCGACTGCTCAGATTGTTCTTTCTCATACATAAAACAATTTTAATGCAACTCTCCCTCTCTTTATTGTTTTTTTTCAGATCTTTTCCCCACCGAACTACATGACAGAACATTTTGAGCCAATTATCGAAGTCTAACGGATCGATTGAGTCTGTTCCATGTTATTCTTTCTAGAGGCAAACAAAGAGAATCAATCAAACTTCTAATTCTGCATTCCATATTTGCATGAAGAACGCTGGGGAGCATGACCCACTTTCAATTGAAAGAGAAATAAATCTATTTTCACAATTGTTGTATAATACGTTATGCTGTCCATATTTCCAGGGCACTTCAGGATGATTTTTAAAAGTCTATCTTTGAACTCCAATGATTAGCTAATAAAAATCAAGGTTCATGAGCGGGGCCGCCCGGTGGCGCAGCGGTTGAGTCCGCACTTGGCAGCTCGGGGTTCGCGAGTTCGGATCCCGGGCGCCCGCCGACGCACTGCCCGTCAGCCATGCCGTGGCGGCGTCCCATATAAAGTGGAGGAAGATGGGCACGGATGTTAGCTCAGGGCCAGTCTTCCTCAGCAAAAAGGGGGGGATTGGCAACAGATGTTAGCTCAGGGCTGGTCTTCCTCACAAAAAAAAAAAAAAAAAAAATCAAGGTTCATGAATATCAATTGAGCCATCAGTGTGATAACCTAAGTCAGACTAGCATTTAAATGGCAGGGAGCTATGATATTACAAGAAAAAAATCAGGAAAATCTATCTGATGCATTGTTATTTGCAAAATAAATAAGTCAATAGAACATGGTGCTAATCTCACTTTCCTTCTCCCCGAATCCTCATTAATCTGTAATGCTATGAAAAAAATAAGGATTTGTGACTGAAAACGAGGGTCTGAAACTGTATGAATTCAGATGATTGAACTTATATCTCAGTAATCAATTTCTGATACACAGTATTAAGCACCTCACAAGAATTTGAAATATCAGCGAGTTGCTTGTGAAATCACATTGAAATTGATAAAGTATAACACATGTATACATACATGTGTGTGTGCATATATATACACATATATATTTAGTAGTGAGAAGATTTTTTAAAGAAAAACTTCATACTTTGCTCAATGTGGCTCTGCATGACATGTTACACCACATGTGACTGTCAAGGCTTTTTGTTTTCAGCATCTGATCATTCGTCCAATCTGTCCCTTCTTGACCTTCTGTACTTGAAGGGGCAGAATAAGATAATGGTGAATGGTGTGGGTTCTGGAATCAGACACGATATCCTCATTTAACATCTGAGGTTATAATCATGAATCAAAGTGTTTTGTGAGAATTAAATTAACTAACACATGTATAGAACATAGAAAAGTGCCTAGCACACAACGAACACGCAGTGAATGTTAGCTCTTACTATCTTTATTGTCAAAATCTTAGTTCAGTGTCCAATCATTTCTCATTCTTGTGGACTATTGTAACAGTCTCCTATCTGGAGTCATGACCACAACCCTTGGTCTGCAAGACTTCCACTAGTGGAATTAACAAAATCTTGAATTTGCTGTATGTTTTGTAAGACTTGGGTTACTCTCTTCTACTGTATTATAGTAACTATTTAGGTGGTAGTTACACTTAGTCTCTTGTTCAGTATTACACTCTCCTTACGTAAATGCACAATTTGAATATATAGCTCTTCTTTCTAGAAATGATAACCACTTCTTTCCTCATTCCTTTTGTACTTGAGCTCTTCAGACATTATCGAGAATCCGACACTAAGCTGAACTAATGCTATTTTAAGTAGACTTCCTATTACTAATGTCAAATAGCATTACTATGAAAGTAGTCAAGAAGAAAAGTCAACCTAATACATCTAATAGAGTAAAACCTAGGTTTTCACTTTATTCTAATCTGACTTTGGCATTTAGGCTAATGTTTTCCATTTCATTTGCTCTCTCTAACTTATGTCAAGGTTAAAGCAAATTTCTACTGCACTTGGTTCTGAGTAGAACTTTGAAGACATTGGTAGGTAGTTGTTCATTCTCTGTAGTTGAATAATTTTGGCATCAGTGAATATTAAATAGAATTTCAGAAATACCGAGTGAGAAGAGACCTCAGAAACCATCTAATTCATCTCCCTCATTTCACAGGGGAAGAAATCAAGTCCCAGAATGATGACCTCAAAAAGCTACTTAGAGATGTATCGCCTTTAAGGACACAGCTCCTGATTACTCATCAGTGTCAGTTCCACTTTTCACTTCATTTTCCACTTCCACTCATAGAAGACATTTGTCAGGAACTTTAGCTCAGCCATTCATCCACAGAAGATTGCGAAAAGCCACAGAATATAATGTACTATCACAGCCTTTGGGGAAAACAAAGTAGTCGCTCTTTTCAATATATCCGTCATTTCATTCATATTTTATGAGCATAATATCTATTAATTAATAATGTGGTTATATATCAAATTTTAAAATCTATGTTAAAAAGACACATGAACACATGAATACATGTTTTCTTTTCAAACTGAGAAATAGAATATGCTAGATTCGTAGACTATTAAAATTAGAAATGATGTTACAGATCATCAGCTCAAATTTCCTCTTCGCTGCAGTAGACTCATTTATGAAATACAGGTTGTAGGAGTTGTTACAGATCTTAAGTAGGAACTAAAATGCAGGACAGGAGCGTAAAAAGTGCTGGAGAGAAACAACAGCAAAAAAGGAGCGGCAATACTAAATTGGCTGAAAGATACTCTCAATTCCCTGGCAGAACTCCACGTGAAAGGTTTCTGTAAATGCTTATACACATAAACAATCTTAATTCCTATGCCTTCCGGTAGCCATGAGATATATTTCACAATTTCAGTCTAATTACAGTCTTGCCAATGCCATTTAAAAAATAGAGAAATAGCCCTAAATAATAGAATAGTATTATGATTTTTCTGGCAACATTTGAAATAAAATGACATTTTAAAAAATAAGAAAGAAATACTACTCTTCTCATCTCTTTCCTTGCTATATACTGTGTTACTCCCAAGAACCCACAGTAATATTTATTCAGTTCTTATTAGATCATTTTTTATTTAGAATAATCAGCCCCGAGTGTATTGGCATCACAACGAAAAGCAATTGTGAATCTTCATTTCAAAAAGTTTTATATTTGCCAAAACTTACTCTCAGCAGAAATTTTGATTTTAAATAAAGCTTTTGTGAAGTCCTACTCGAGGAAAAAATAGAAAAGTGATTCTAAATTGATTCTTATTCAAAGATTGACTAAAGGCATTGGTGTGTGCTTTTCCAGATGGTAAAACGCCAGACGTCATTCTGTCTTCTTCCTCACTGTCTTCTCCATTTGGTTTGTATCCAAAATGCTTTGCAGAAGTAGCAGTAACTCCTCAAACAGCATAAATTCAGACCTGCGAGGTTTCTCTGGGGTTTCCTAATGGAGTTGCAGTTGGTTCCCAGTTGTCTGGACTTCGGTTTTTAAGCTCTTACTAAAATCGACTCTGGAATCAGATGTGTTCCTCGTCCCAGGGTATAGGCATTTCCACCTTGAATATCGAAATAAAGAGCTTTGCCACCCCTTATGAACTTCTTGATCTTATGACATTTAAATTATAACATGGATATTTCTGTGGAGTTAGAATATCTGCTGAAAGAGAATAATCAGCAGCAATGTAGTGAAAGTGCATCATCCTCTTCCTTCTGGTGAAAACAAATCAGTAATAGAATGTGACGATTAGAGCAGAACTCCTATTTCATCCAAAGGAAACTGACTCTTCCATTGAGATTTCCTGCACTTACTTATGTCCCAAGTTGAGTTTTCTAATATCATGTCTTCAATATTGTCATCTTATACTTCAGAACACAACACTATTTTGAGTACAAAAGACTGGGGAGCTGAAAGGAAATCACGAAAAGATGGGTGGGGTGAGATAAAAAGTTCCAAGTGAGCTAGCTGAGTCTTACATCCTTCAAAGACCAGGATGACTGCTTTGCCATTATTGTTGACAACACATCTTAAGAGGGGTGCTTCCACGAGATCTAGGGACTCCTCATTTAGAGCAGACATACTTCAGTTCCTACGCCACCCCAGCAATTCTACCATGAAGATTATTCTCTAATTTGCTCTGCCTCTGACAATGTTCTATCTTTACAACTAGGATTCGAAACTGTGGCTAGTCTTCAGTTACATTTGGAAACACTAGTCTGCATAAATTTATCCAACACCACCTGTTTTTAAGAGAGCTGTCATACTGGGAATTATCTTCCCTCAAGTAGTATATGAAATTTTATGATTTAAATTAAAATTCTCGCATCTCAGGGTCAAAAATGCCACTGCCTCCCCACTACCCATTAAAATGCATATGTAATTCAGAATAGAATGGAAACCGGCTGAATGTAAATATTGAGAAACTATTGCAAGGCCATGCGATGAACATTTTCTCTTAAAGTTATAGAAACTAAGCAGAAGAATATAAATCTGTGGCTTTAATTCATGAAAGAGAAGCCAGGCTTAGCAAAAACAAGATGAACACATTCCATCTCCTCCCTTCAATGGTCTGTGCTCCCTACTGTAGACATCCAGATTCTTTACTAACCAGAAAGCTTAGTGATCACCCTCCTTTGCTCATCTGCTGGCTCTTGAATTGTATAAAACATCTTCTTGCTGTTTCTCCCATGCGTGTAAATGCACTGCAGTGGTGGAAGTCTCAAAATATAACCACAGATGATAGAGGCAACAGCAAAGACTTTTCAACAGCAGAAATTCTCAGAGCAATTCAGCAAAGCTTTAAACCGGGAATGGTGACACCAATGCCAGATGCGACTTGCTGAATGATTGATGCACATCAAGCCGTCTGCTAGTTGCAGATCTAAGGAATTTCAAGCAATAGGACAGACTGTCATCAAGACCAGGTCCAACCCACACCCTTTTATTGTAAAGAAAAAAGTCTATCTTGGGATGGTTTCAAATCATTTAAGTGACAGTCAACAGGGGGAAAATTGAATCAATCAGATATTCTAATATTTGACTTAAAAGAGAAGTGACCCTAAAATATGAAGTCAAAGCCAAAATGATACCTACAAATGACACAAAATCAGATGGTTTCAGATTTCTCTGTAAAAATAAACAACAAAAACAAGAAACACGTCTTACAGAAGCTCATCTTTGATGTGATGGAGGAACAATGAAAGGGGTTGAAATTCACTGTGTGTGTGTAAGAGTCGGTCTTACTTTGAGGGAATGTAGACATACTGCTAGATAGGCCAGCACTCAGAAAACCTACTCACATGTTATTCGTGTAAAAACAGTGCTTAAAGAGACTTTTCACTTCATCAAAAATAAAACTAGAAGATCAAAATTTTAAAGTTGTTCATAAAATGATTGGCAGTAATATTGAAATTAGGAAAGCGTAAGAAGCTTGAAAGATTTTTTAAAATGTCATTTGAATATAGCTTTTGTTTCCCAAAAAGATGATAAATGAGCATAGGTAGCTGTCTGCCTCCCTCCCCTCTCTGTGGTGGCCACAGAGCTCAGTATGAGGATGGTGGCCCCATCGGACTAACTGGGAACTTTGACAAAGCCCTGCACAGGAGAGGCCCTTGGTTTCCAAGACAGGGAACCATAGATTAGTTGTCACGGATAGTTCAACACTTTTAAAATAGTCCCTAGGAAACTGATAAGTCAACTAGATTTTTAAAAAATTATATAAAAATTTGAACAGTAAAACTAAAGTTGTATATTTTACACATATATTATGCACATATGTATTTATGCATGTATGTAGCATTTATATTTATACACACAGAGAATTTTAAATCAAATGAATAGTGAATAATATTGTTTTTGATTGTAGATGGAGCATTGACAAATATAACAATGTACAGGGCAGCAAAGACATCCCTAATTTTAAAGAATCATCATACAGAATATGTTCTCTCACTATTGACATCAGTAATAAAGCAGAGGTTTAAAAATCCAGTATCTAGGAAGTAAACTACATGCTCCTATCTAACCCTTGGGTTAAAGAACAAATTATAAAAAAACTCTTAAAACTGGAATACAGTAAAAGTGCACACAAAATGTGGTACTAAAACAGCATTTAAAAGGAAATTTATAACTTTAAATACATTTGTGAGAAATGGATGGAAAAAAATGAGTGTGCAAACCATGAACACAAAAAGTAGAATAGGAACTATGGAAAAAACCCAAAGACGGAAGCAAACATATAATAAAGATGGGAGAAGAAACCAATGAAATAGAGGACATTGTTAAGACCAAAAATGAAAGCACAACAGATAAGGTTACAAAAAGAGAAGATTTATAAAAGTGGATTAATAGGAGGAAAAATATCTACAAAGACTATTCAAGAAAAAACAGGGAATATAGAAATAAATAAAATATAAAATGTAAGAATTACAAACAGTAGACATGTCCAAAATAATACAAATATACATTGATATATTTTGATATGTATTAATAGACGTATATCCCCAAAGCAATGAAAATGCTAAAGATCTTCATTTTCACAGATACACAGGCAAATACAATGTGTTAAGGGTTACTGCTTTCAAATTTACAATGAAAAATTAACCCCTGTGAAACATAATTTATGATGAAAAATTAAACAGTTGTGTTCTTTACTTTTTATATGTCAGGTAATATCATGTTGTTTCTTAAAATAGATGGAAAATCATAGCCCCATATCACTTTGAACTTTAATTTCAATTGCTACTATTGTCCTGGGAATATTTTCTTCTGGCAGTGGATGATGAAATAGACAATTAAATGTATCCAAGTAAAGCAGGAGTAGTTTACTATCAGGAAATTTGTCAAAGAAATTGAAAATATCAATGAATTAATAAATTACATGATTATCTCAATGGACACAGAGAAAGCATCTGATAAAATTCAATATTTTTATGATTAAACTCTCAAAATTAGGAAGCTTACTTTACTTGAAAAGTTTATATACCTAATTATAACAAAACACTTTAGAATAAATATTGTCTTTCGAAAACAAGATCAAAGTGTACTTACTATCACTGTTACTTTTTTTTTTTTTTTTTGTGGGGAAAATCAGCCCTGAGCTAACATCCGTTGCCAATCCTCCCCTTTTTGCTGAGGAAGACTGGCCCTGGGCTAACATCCGTGCCCATCTTCCTCCACTTTATATGGGATGCCGCCACGGCATGGCTGACAGGCAGTGCGTCGGCGGGCGCCCGGGATCCGAACTCGCGAACCCCGGGCTGCCAAGCGCGGACGAAACCGCTACGCCACCGGGCAGCTCCCACTGTTACTTTTTAATATAGAATTGAAGGCCATGGCCAATACAATGTAATATTATGAAAACAAATAGAGGTATGAAAGGAAAAAGAACAATTCCATTTGTACATGATATCATCTACAGTGAAAATTTAACAGAATCAAGAAGCAAACTTTATGAATCAATAAGGGAGTTTAGCAGATCTGATGGATAAAAGATCACTTTACAAAAATTAATAGTGGCTATTTATACCAGAACATATACTAAAGGTAAAATAATATTCATAAAAATTAAAAATTTTGAAAAAGAATAGCAATGAATATAAACTTGTCCTACCAGATAGCAAGCTGTGCTAAAAGGTTATAATCATAAGAAACATTGTAGTACCAACCCAGATAAAGACAGATGGTCACATGAAAAAGAATAGACAGTTCCATATCAGATCCATGTGTGTGAAAACTTTGCACATATATATATACACATACAAACATAGACATGCATATGTATACGTGTGTGTGTATATATGGATAAATAAAATTTGAATAATTCAATTAGTGCTATTGGGATAAAAAATATCTCTAAGTGGCAAATAAGAGTGCATACCTACCTTACATAACATGCAAAGATAAGATCCTCAGAAATTAAATAACCTCGGGTAAAAACTAAAATACAAGTATAATATCAAAAATGTCAGAGAATATCTTTGTCTCCTTTAGCCGATGAAGAATCTCTTAAATACGATTCCAAACACACAGCTCATAAGGCAAAACATTAATTACGTAAAATTAAAATTACCAGTACAGCAAAGGGCTAAGTGTTGTTTGAAAATTTAGGAAGAAGACTGGTTATATCAGAAAAAGATATAATTAAAATTATTTTTAAAATGTATAGATTGAATGGAAGTAGGAAAATTAGCAAAGAATACACACAGGCTTTTCATATTCATGGAAACTGTAATGACTAATTTCATAAAGTGATGGTCACTCTCACTGTGACTCAGATAACTGAAAATTAAAGCAATATTTTTGCCATGCATATTGTAAAAATTTACAGTTAAGTATTACCAGATGTTAACTATAAAAAAGCTAATCTCATGAACTCTGGATGAGAAAGAATTCTACGAGAGCCTTTCCAGATAGCACTCCAGTGGGGCTTAAGGCTTACACATCCAAGAGTCCACAATGGCTCAGCAATTCCATACATAGGTATGGTCTTTGAGAAGCATCCCTGTCCATATCCATAGGAAGATATGCACATGAATGTCCATTGCACTATTGTCCACAGAAAAGGGGACTTGCAAGCATTATAAGTTCATCACTAGGAAATTTCATGAATAAAATACAGAGTTTATTGTGTGCCAAGAACTGTCCAATTCCACATACACAGTAAATTGTTAGTACTATGGAATATTTTCCAGTTATAGCCATGCTCCACATAATGAAGTTTTAGTCAATGACGGACCACATATAGGCATTGGCCTCATAAGACTAGTACCAGGTAGCCTAGGTGAGTAGTAGGCTATGTCACCTAGGTTTGTGTGAGTTCACTCTGTGATGTTCACATGACAAAGAAATCGCCTAAGAACACATTTCATAAGAGCACATATTCCCGTCATTACGCTGTATATGACTGTAATAGAAACAGTGAGTTGGAAGTTTAGAGATGTGCATAAACATCTTCAGTAAATATATCTGAGTTTAAAAATGTATGTGAGTGTGTATAATAACACCAGTCATATAAAGTTTGAAGATATGCATATACAATACCACAGAAAAAGACTACATATAATTTGAGTTACGTAATCAAGTAAATGTACAAGATACATTAGAGTGAATTTTAATGAGCTTTGGAAAGGGAAGTGGTGATTATAGATGAAAAGAAAAAAAATACAAAAATAAATGGAGCAAGAACTTCTGTAATAATGGTGTGAGCAGCTCTGTGGATCATCTCTCCAGCGAAACAGTCATAGCTTGTAAAAATTATTAAAAAAAACAACCATTTAATCTCTTGGGATATTGTTCTAATGGCGTATAGCAAATCAGCAAATAGAATAACATTTATTCAAGAAAATCTCCTAAACCTCAGGAAGAACAGCAAGAGTCTATGGTATGTGAGCCCTGACACGCCCCCAACCCTTGTCCCCCAGTCCAGCATGATGGAAGTTCAATTCTAGGTGGAGAAGAGAAGATTCCCACTCAACTCAGTTCCCAGTCTAGTGCTGTGATTTTCCCCAGGGAAGGGCAGGCCACCAGCATTTCTAATTTCCCTTCAGTTGCAGACAAGCATGGCCAAGAGATATGGGGCTCTTGTCTTCCATTCAGTCTCCACTCATTGAATGGGAGCTCTACCCTAAGCATGGCAGGCTGAGAATACTAGGACCCAATTGCCCCTGCCCCTGCTCACTAATAGGGTGAAAATTCCATGGTGACAAATGAGAGATGAGAAGACAAGGGCTACCATTTCCACTCGGCACCCCGTTAATAGAACAGGCGCATCACTCCAAGAAAAGTGGGCTGATGTCCCTGCCCCCACCTTTGGACCATTAGTGTAGCACAGGACTGCTAGGAGAAAGGAAGTCCATGAGAACAGGAAGCTCTGTAGACCACACCAAGTGGACTGACTTTATTTGGAGCAGAGCTTGGGGAAGCTCAAGAGCATTGTTAAAAGCAATAGAGATCTTGGCAGTGCACAATTGAGAAGAAGCTGGTATCCCGATAATAACAACAAGTTAACTAGAATTTTCACAATTCACTAGATGTTTAACAGGGAAAACCAGGCAAGAATGGCTGAGTCCTTCTGGGGTCAGAGCAGACTCAGGCTGGCATTGAAGGCTACCTCTGCAAAGGGGCCTGCCTCTAATTGGATAACACTAGGGAACAATATATCCTCAGAGCATTATTTAAAACAATAGAATGATCAAAGAAAACTCGGCTAAAACCACAGTAACCCCCGGGTGTGCGGCACATGCCCAACTGTATTCTCTGAGGAGTGACATTGGAATAAACAACAAAAACCAGCCCTGGTTCATTATCAGAAGGGGTTCAGTACCCAGAGTTGCTACAATATATTAACTAAAATGTTCAGCTTCAACTGTCTCTTTCCTGATCTCCCTGTTAAGCTTCTGGTTGGTCTGCTTTTCTTGCTGTTGTACCCAAATGTTAGCTCCAGTAAGTGCTAGCTGATTGGTTTAACATGCAAAAGTCAAATCATGCAATATCCCACATCAACAGAATAAAGGACAAAACCTGTCTGCCCATCTCAATAGGCAAAACATAAAAGTCATTTGACAAAATCCAATACACCTTTACCACAAAAACACACACACATACACACACACTTAAAAGACTAGGAAAAGGAGGTGACATCCTCAAATTTATAAGTGGCGTCTACAAGACAAACAAAAGAAAAACAGCTAACATCATACATAATGGTCAAAGACTGAATACTTAACCCCAAAATTAGGAAAAGGAAAAGGATATCTGCTCTTATCACTCATATTCAATATTGTACTAGAAGATCTAGCCAGGACAATTAGGCATGAAAAATAAATAAAAGGCATTTAGGTCAGAAAAGAAGGAGTAAAATTATCTCTTTTCACAGAACACATGAATTTGTTTGTAGAAAATCTTAAGGAACTCACTAAAAAAATGATTAGAGCTAATAAATGAATTCAGGGAGATATAGGATATGAGATCAATATGCAAAAAACAATTTAATTTCTCTACTTAAGCAATGAACAATTCAAAATTAAAATTTAAAAAATTCCACTTACAATAGCACAAAAATTGCAAAATAAAAAACAAATAAATTTAACAAATGATGTGTGAAATTTGTACTCTGAAAAGTACAAAATATTGTTGAAAGAAACTAAGGAATTAAGTGAAAGAAATTACATGTTCACTGGTTGGAATTCTTAATTTTGTTGAGAGCAATAGCATCCATACTGATCCACATATTAATTTTCAACACAGATGCCAAAACAATTTAACAGGTAAAGAATAGTCATCTTCACAAAAAGTGGTGGAACAACTGGATAGTCATATGCAAAAGTATGAAAATAGACTCCTTCCTCAAACCATATACAAATATTAACTCAAAATAGATCATAGACCTAAACATAAGAGCTAAAATTATAAAACTCTTACAGAAAAACATAGAAGTAAATATTCTATTCTTGGAATGGAACAAGGCTTTTTAGATATTATATCAAAAGTATTTTAATAATTCGATGAATTTGCATTTCTCTTAACATAGCCTGTAACATCTATCTCACATTTGCATTTACGCTTCATTTTAAATTATGCTGACCATGTTCTCTCTGCTCCAGCAACCCTGACTAGAGTGACTACATAAGATTGTGCAGTGCACAACTTGTACAACTTGTGCATCCTAACACATGGGTACTGAGTCAGATTTTCCTGTAGTTTCTCATATTCTTTTATTCTTTCCAGTATGGGGCTTCTGATAACCTTGTTCTTTCTGGGTTGATTACAGGAGTTAGCAAAATATACCTGAAGTTTAAATCTGGAGGCCAAATCCTGCCACACCTGTTCCTTTAGCCATTGTCTATGGCTGCTTTCCCACTACAATGGCGGAGTTGCGTGGTTGCAACAGATATCATACAACCCTTAAGGCCGAAACTATTTACTATGTGGCCCTTTGCATAGAAAGTTTAACATCCTCTGAACTAAAATATTTTTGTCTTCCTTCACCTAGTAAAGTATATTTATGATATATTTATCATTTAAACTTCAGCCCCAAATAACACTCAGAAAATCCTTCCCCTAATAACCCCCCCTAAGTGAAACTCCAGCCATTAATGAGTATTAATCTTGGTTCTGATAAATATTTCATGATGTTTAGAACTCTTTGGGGACCCGGATGGCTGGAGACAGACTGCTTTTCCCAAGGCTAGCTAATTCCTAGGGATAACAAACAACTGTTCAGAATAGGAACACATCTTTCATATGCAAACCAACCAATCCTAAGTCCATGCCCCCAGTCACATTCTATATGTAACTCTAAAACACCAAGCCAGTATTTTCCCTGCCCCAAATGAATCCAGAGCCAGGTAACAGACAAGTAGGGACCACCCCTACAGCACAACGCCTGCTGACATTATTCAAACTAGCCAGTCCTGAGCTCCTCCCCCTTCCCTATCCTGCTTTTCCCAGGAAACACAATAAAGACTCTGGGCCACGCTTTCCCACTGCTCCTTCTGCTCTCTGGCTGAACCTGGTGCTTCCCCAGATGGCCCTGCATGGCATGGGGTGCCCCCTCTTTCAAGAAATGTAAGTCATAAATTATTTCCTAATGGCTTTAGCTTCTCTATGTTGACCCTCAGTCATATCTTTAAACTAAAATCCTGTGGGTATATTTTAATACATAATGGTCACAAGCACCATGTATTTCTACTTCTTACCACATTTCAGTTTTACATTTTTTGTGTGACAGTTTGTTTAACAGCTGTATACCCTTCTAGAATGTCAGTGTCAAATTCTATTTTTCTCCTCGTTTTATTCCAAGCACCTAGTATAGTACTCCCCATGTGGAATATGGAGACCATTTTTTAAAAATAAATACATGAATACATTTATCTAAAATAACAATAGGGGCACTTCATAACATAATTTTTGAAATCCCGGGAATACTTCACTCAGAACAAGCATTTATCCTTAGCTTCTTTCATAATTAAATAAAAATTAGTGCAAATTAATTTACTAAGGAGTTAACATAAGAAGATAGATAAAAACAAATGAAGCCAAGGAAAGCTAAAAAAGTAAAATATCTGTAAAATAATTTAGAAATTAAAAAGAGCACAGGGGGCGCCCAGTGGCGCAGTAGTTTAGTTCACGCTTGGCAACCCGGGGTTCGTGAGTTCGGATCCCGGGCACCCACCGACGCGCTGCTTGTCAGCCACACTGTGGCGGTGTCCCATATAAAGTAGAGGAAGATGGGCACGGATGTTAGCCCAGGGCCAGTCTTCCTCAGCAAAAAGGGGAGGATTGGCAACAGATGTTAGCTCAGGGCTGGTCTTCCCCACAAAAAAAAATAATAATAATAAAAATAAAATAAAAAGAGCACAAATGAAAAATTGTCACAATAATTTATTTTTTTACAAAGGAAAATCAGTAAAGTAGTCAAACCTCTTGCATAAAATCTCTAAATTCTAAGAAGCGTATTTTCTCACTAAAGAATTCTTTTTCAAAAACCTGGGGTGTCATGCAATTGATATGTATCTTTAACTGATAATGTTCTATTTTTCCCTTCCCAATTTACTATTTAAATTATAGCATTCCTTAAAATTGATGATGTCTTTAATAAAAACACTAATATAATTAAGAAAAAAAGAGAATACACAAACAAAATTAAATATAAAAGAAACAAAGGCAATTACAGAGTTTGGGTTAGTAGAAGTAGATGCTCACGGAAAGACTGTCCTTAGTCAAAAGCAGCTCCAGACACATTGCGGTGCATCCTCAGATGAGGGCTCCTTTATTATGTCACTAAGCTACTCTTCTCATACCTTCTTCTCTCTGCATCTATTTTCTTTTACTTTTTTTTTGGTGAGGAAGACCAGCCCTGAACTAACATCCATTTCCAATCCTCCTCTTTTTGCTGAGGAAGATAGGCCCTGGGCTAACATCCGGGCCCATCTTCCTCCACTTTATATGGGATGCCGCCACAAAATGGCTGACAAGCAGTGCATTGGGCCGTGAACCCTGGGCTGCCAAACTATGAACTAAACTCCTGCACCACTGGGCTGGACCTCTACGTCTATTTTCTATTCACTCTACTGAGAGTTTAAATTTGAGCATTTTTTGAAAATGAATTGGGATGAGGTAACGGGATTAAAAATAACAGAGTCTTAAAAGAGAAAAATACAGCTTCAATTTTATGTATTATTGAAGACAAACCATTTTGTTCAATGTGTATTTCAGAATTCCTTACAATAATCAGTTCTTAATAAGATAAATGCCCTGAAAGTTTGTCCTAGTGGTGTTGATACATCCAATATATATTCTAGCCTGATTACAAATTTCACAAGGGAAAAACTATTGTATATGTGTATATTTTGGAGGGATAAGAGAATAGAACTTAACTCATAAATAATGATCTTCACTAAGTTATCAGTGAAGTAAATAAATTATTTCACATAATCATGTAAAATCAATCTTTATTAACAAAACAACTCTAGAAACTTAATTTGCATAGCACCATGAAAGGGTAGGACAAACATTGGTTTAGAGCAAGTTGGTCCGGGCCATGATTTCTTATGCATCAATTGTCTCAATACAATGAAAATATTCCCCATTATTAGGGCTACTGTAATAATCATTTGCCTCACAACCATTGCTGCCTCTCCTGTGTCCCTGTGGTTGAATTCTGACATAACCCAGTAAGGCCAGTGAAATGAATAGTTGTGTTTTAACTCAGTAACATCATTATATATATAGACATCGTGACTCAAGTGCATAACACAGGCAGTTAGGAAGATTGAAAGACAAAACAAAAAAATGTTTACTCATCTTTGGGTTTAAATGCAGGATACATATAAATGAAGTCCACTTGTGTGTACACACACACACACACAAATAGCCTAGATGAAATGGTAAAGCGAATAGTGAAATTGAGAGAGAAGATGAGAGAGTTCTCTCAGCACCCCTGCTATAAAAGTGTTAAATAGATTAAAGATTGTGACCTTTGCCTGGGGAGAAGACACACAATTCCACATAGAAGAGTTCGTATCTCTCCAGTCAATGTTCTGAACTAGGCTGGTGCACAGGGAGTCTGGCCCGAGCTCATTATGAATAATTCATATCTCATCCATCTTTTGAAGAGGTGTTAAATTGCCCTTTTGGCATGTCTGTGGTTTCTGAGGAATGTGTTCACACCTCATTATCACCTGGTGATGGACTCCTGAGAGAGTATGTAATTGTCTTCCAACCAAGGTCTTTGTCAGTCCTGTAATGCATGATTTCAGGACAATATGAGTTCCCTTGTGACCACAGGGGTAAAAAAACTGCAGAGGAAAAGAGGACAATGACACTTTTTTCCCTTAACTTTTAGAGCAATTTCACTTTTCTCTATTGCTTCAGTTAGAATCCACTTATTCTAAGTGGATTCCAGTTTCTTTGAAACTAAGCTCAAAAAAGGAGATATAAGAAAAATTATGGTTTGTTTCCATAATGTGGTCAAAAAGTGCTCCAAGACCTATCTTTCCAAATACACACACCTTCTCACTACCATTCACTATGAAACAATCACTAGGAGTAATTTACGACTTTAGGCAACTTCACATATTATTTATTTTAATAAAATTCTAAAAACAGGTAGAAATTATCTCTCCTTTTACAGGCTAGAAATTGATTTCAAGATAACATAGCTAAAAAATGGTGGATTGAGGTGTCTCTTCAAATTATGCTCTAAACCATTATGAGAAATTGCCTTCAAGGATCTTAAAGTTCTCAAACCAGTGTGTTTCCTTTCCATTCAAAGGCCACATTCTCTTGGAAAATTACTACAGCAGTATTTAAGACCATTAAAAACTCTTGTCTATAAACAAAGTTCAGGAGAGGAGTAAAGAGGAATTCATGGAAGCAAGTTTGGCTTGAAATATAAGTTTCTAAAGACAGATCTGCACACTGTATAGACGCTCTGACTTGTGTGTGTGTGAATGGGGGAGGGGGAGAAGATAGGATAAAGGTAGACCCATTAAGCAAGATACTGCAGTACTCCAAATTAGAATTAATAATAATCTGGTTAAATTGTATTGAGGTATACAATAAGAAAAGGGGATGGCATTGAGAATTATTTAGAAAGTTTAAGTCAATAGGTTCTTGTGATATAACGGATATGGAGGATGTGGAAAAAAAGTGTCATGTCTAGACAGTGTGACTCAATGGGTGGTATTGTTTACCAGGAAAAAATACTAGGGGACAACCAGATTTAGTAGGGAAGATTATGTCTATTTTGGGGTGTAATGGGTTTGAGTTAGATGCATGGCTCTAGAGCTCAGGAAAATTGGAGTAGATGATAGAAATATGAGATTCATCTGAATATAGGTGGAAATTAAGCTTTAACAACAATACAAGGAACTCACATCATGTGGGGTCCTGAGAAACTAGGAACAGCATGAGAGCTCTGCTAACCTAGGGAAAAGCCAATGATGTGTGGAAAAGTGTGACTGGTCCATTTTAGCATTGATTTGTTTATTAAAAAAGAAAGATTGAGTACCTCCTATGTACAAAGCATTTGTCTCAGTGCTTGTTGCATGAAGATGTAGAATTCCATCCTTTTCCTTAAAGCGTTTTATAATCTTATAAAGTCATTCATCTGATTCAGTCATACTTTTATTCATTCATGATGCAAAACATTGGTCACTATTATATACCAAAGGTGTTATAGGAATTAACGGTTGAGCTGTTATATTAAAGAAAATGGCACAATCCTGGCTGTCTAGGAATAAAGATCTAGTGGTATTAAAGATATGTAGAAATAATCATTACAACACATGCTGGTGTCATATCAAGGTTATATACTGGGAGCTGCTGAGAAACACTGGAATGAAAGATGAATGCTGGTTGAAGTAACAACGGTGTGTTTCGTAGGGAAGCACTATTCAAATCCTGTTTTCAGCCAAAAAGAAGGATAAGGAGAATTGCATGCAAAGGGGAAAGAGTGTGCAAATACACATGAACATGAAGGAGCTGCATAATCAGAAATCAAGCAGTTCCATGTAACTGAAGCCACAGGGTCATTGGTGGAGAAGACTGGACAGTGTGTACTTGGGTGTAATGGGGGAGGGATAGAGTGGAGGGTTGCATGAGAGATAATGACAGATTGTGAGAAAAAATCGGGTAAAATTGTAATATAAGTGAGCAAACAATACTATTGATAGTCAACTGAAAATACAAAGTAGGAAATAGCATTAAAAAGAACTACATAGTTTAACCATTTTATCTAATTGAAAATGTATAATACCCACCCACTTATCAATCTTTAGTTGTAGGGCCAAAAACAAGAATTTTTCTTTGAATTTAGGTTCATTGATTGGAGTTCTTGTGTGTGCGTGTGTGTGTGTTTATCAAATATGATATCAAATTTTAACTTAGTATTCAAGAAAACAATTTTTTTCTTTTAACATGATACTTCACCAGTTTATTCAAAGCTTCTTTAAATTACAAAACATTAATTAACAGAAAAAACTAAAACAAACAGGTTTGGTAATAGCTGATTCTTAGAACGCATTCTAACAGATAGAGATAGCGTGACGGTATGCTATCAACAAGCATGGGACTGCTGTGGGTAACGGTTAAAAGGTTTATGGAGGAAATAGTGACACTTGGTTAATCCAGTGAGTTTCTTAATTGGATACTGGCTAATAAAGCTTCTCCTCTGAAGAGTTAGAGCTTGCTTCTGAAGACAATGAAGGCAGTGATAATTTATAAGGAGTTTTTAACAAAATGACTTCTAGCTTCATATCTATGTTTTATAAAGATAAATATGGTAGCAGTATAAAAACTTAACTTCTTTAAGGGATCAACAGAAAAGACTAAGAGAGAGTTTCCATCATAGAGAACTATGGAAGGCAGCAGCTTTTGCTGGAAAGATAACTATGGACTCCAATGCTTTCAATCCCTACTAAGCCATTCTCTCCACATCTGCTGTTTTTGCATTTGCTTATTTTTTTCCTTGTTTTATTTTTTAATCTCAGTGAGATTTCCATTTGTAGGTCCCTATACTTTTCTCTGCACATCAGCTCCTTCATTTCTGAGCTTCTTTTCTTATTCATACTAGAGTTTATGGACTGTTCCATCAACTACTTTCTGGTCCATATACTAATCTCCATTACCCTGTGGTCCTTCTGCACCCTCATACAAACAAAGAAAAAGTCTGAAAGAATAAAATAGTGTGGCTTCTCCATGTCTTTGGCCAGGCTTCAATTTTAGGAGAAAAATAATTGTAAAATTTATGAACAATAAATTCTTTTTTTCCCTAGAATATCTATTTCAAATCTACATCTGTCTTCACATGCCTTCAACCTCGTGGACCTTTCCTCTTGGATTCAGCAGACAATTTTGTTCCCCTCCAAATACCCACGGAAAAGCAGTCAACAGACAGGCACTCCCTGGATATTTTACACATTGAAGAATCCCTTTCTTTGGATTACAGTGAAAGCAGTGTCTTTCTTCCTGCCTAAAGCCAATTATTATGCCCAAGACCTGTAACCTATCCTCTTCTGCCCCCTTAGAAGCTTCACATTCCTAATTATCCCACCTCTCTACTAAACTTTCAACATCTCACATTGTTGCTCATTTATACCATATTCAATATGTTCAAATTTCTCTCACGTTAAAAAAAAAATCTTCCTTTGTCTCTACATATCCCTGCTGGAACAGCTCTAAATAGATCTGAGCCTTACTCATAGCCACACTTCAAGACCTTCTACGGTTTTGCTCTCTGAGGCATTGGCCATTCACTCTTCAGCCAGCTTTAATGGGACTCCGCCTACAACTCCCACTGAACTTGATATGTCTAAAGTGTAACAATTTCCTTGTTACCAAAGCAAATGGACACTTTCCAGTCCTCCTCTCAGTTGACTTCTTGTCAATACTAACCTCCTTGCTGGGAATTCCTCTCCTTTTGGCATCTCTAACAACTTCCTGTTTTTCTTTTCCTCTTCTCTGTCTATTCCTTTTCAGTCTCACTTACAGACTCTTCTCTCTTTTATTCTCACTCAAAAATATCAGTAATCTAGCTCTATGCTCATCTCAGTGGGTATACTCTGAATATCCTCTTTCACTTTTACGACTTTAATAACTATCTGTTTGCAGATAGCACCCAAACATATTTCCCCAACCCAAATTTCATTACTGAGGCTCATACTGAGACATAGGAGCTGGTCCAGCCCACTTACTGCATAGATCATCCACAGAATGTAAACTCTTGAACAAAACTCATCAATCAAGGCTGCATCCATTTCCTTGGTGGCAGGGGCTTGCTTATGATTTTTTAATATGGCAAATAGAAATAACTGTGGGTATGTTTGTATGCTTTTGGATGTGCAACACAAAAATAAAATAACTCTGTGACTTCTATAGTTGTCCAGAGGGTAGCTGGATTTATGACAATTATGCTTTAGTCTAGTTCTATAAGAAAATAAAAATATTAAATGACTGTAACTTTTTTCCTGGGACAGGTGAAGTACATGGGTTTATTTAGACAGTTTTCCTTATTACACAGCCAGGATTGGCTCACAGACACAGTACAGATGCAATTCAATCTAGGAATCATGGTCTTAACACAGGAAGAGTAGAAATGTCCTGGAATCTGAAAGCTTAAGTAGCATGCTAGATTCCACGTCACATTTTAAACTCATCTCCAATAAGAAATTATTAGTCCAAACGTTGGCTTTCTGCATAATCCATTTATTGAATAGGTACCTATTTTTCAGGTAAAGAACCAAACACACATTTGAGAAGTGCCTTGCCTATGGGGAACCAAAAGTTAATAGCAGAGAGAGATTAAAGCTGTGACATCCCAGTCCCATGACCTGAACTTGAACCATTGGAATATGTTTACTTCTTAAATGGTAAGCCTACGCCATGAAAGGCAAAATTTGTGGAGATGTTGTCACCTAAGGAAGCTGTAGGAAAGAAAGCACATCAAGTCAATATAGGAGCTTTGAAAACTAGACACAAAAATATGATTTGAAATAGATTTTACTTTTTTAAAGATTACTATACTCTGCCTGGCAATTTTCTTAACTAAAAATATGGATGATACTTGTCACCTAAGTTGGGAAAAATAACATCAAAACCACTTTAAAGAAATTTGTAAGGAAATTAAAATAACAATGGCAAAGTACACTTGTGTGTGGCATGAGTACACGTAATGCTGATAAGGTATGATGCTGTGAGACTATTCACACATAGATAATTTGACCTTCTGTTTCAATAGTCTTGTAAAAATTCATGTCTTTTATTCAATAATTCTATTCATCAGACTCTATCTTAAGACAATCTTGTGAACAAAGATTCTTTAGTTAAATGTATAAAATTAAAACATTTGAAACAATTTAAATGCTTAACTATAATATATTATTTATATTATAGTGCATATCATGATGTATCATATGGTCTTAAAATCTGTAACTTTAAATATTAGTATATTAAATTCATAAATTATAAATAGTAATAAAACACATGATAACCTACAATACCTTTTGGGACATAAATTTGCCAACATATGATTTTGCTAACTTAGGATGTGATTGGAAAATCCATGCAACTTTCTCCTTAAGGAACTCATTTCTATTTTTTTTTCCAGTTGTGCCCGATACAGTGTCAAGAATTTCACATGGATTATCCCATTTTCTTCCCATAACGCTCAACAAACTAAATGCCAGGTAATATTGACACAATCATGGACCTTGGGCCTCATTATGGACAAATAAAATGAAATATTCAGGATAATACTTTTGCTTAGAGAGATAACTTGTGCTGAACAAATTATTAAAGTATTTTATCTGAGTCAAGATGAATGCACGCGCACACACACACATATACACATCTTAAACATTTCTATGAGACTATGTTGGGGGTTGAAGTCCCCAAGAAGCATACTCTGAGAAGGAGGTTAGTGTGACAGTTTGGTAGAGTTCTCTCATTAAGTGGATGGGAAGGAAAAGAAGCAGATTTGGGCAAGAGGAGAGCCGAACTGAAAAGCAGTCTCACGTAGGCTTCAGTCAACCCTGTGGGAAATTTCTGAAGCTTGGATGATTCTTTAGTTGTGTCTCAGGTTGAGACAAGGGGGCTGAGCCTATATAACCCCACCTCAATTAGTCACCAGATAAGGGCCACCTAGGAGCAAACTGAACTTGCAGAAGGTGACTTTTCCCAGCCAAGGCGATACTTACAGGAGACTGATAACTGACAGCACTATAAATGTATTCAATTGCCCAGTCCACATGTATGTGTACAGTTTCTCATCCTTTTTTCTAACTGGGATGGAAAAGAACACATGTTTGAAATTGCTGGCCATATACCTTCACCAGGAGTTTGTGTTATTCTGCTCTAGAAGAAACAACACATTTGGCACAGAAGCAATCAGGACCACTGGCTGGCTGAGTTGGGAGTAGTCTGCTCTTACCTTCAGGACTGATTCAGTCTTTACAAATGGAGATAGGATCATGACCACGGATGCTTTAAGTCTTTAAGGATGCACTAATTTCTGCCATTAACTCCAGAAGGTGAGGTTTTAGTTTTCTATCTCAGCTAGGATTTCAGAGGCTTTCACTTGACCTTTCACATAAGCTGAAAAACCAATGTGTATTTGTGCTGAATAATAAGTGTGTCAATTCCGATTTAGAATGAATAGGGTAAATAACCAACAGGAGTGTCTGCAACCCATGGGATTTGAGCCATATTCCATCTGTTACCTGGGGTCCATGTACCCTCTCCTTATCTTGGTGTCCATGTCAATAGTCCTCCAGATATGTGAAAAGTCCCTTTCTCCAGCATACATTTCTGAAACCCACGGGGAAGGTCTAGGGAACACATTACCATATATAATTCTTCCTCTTAGGGACTTAACTTCTCCAGAAACTAGTCAAGGAATACTGACTTTCTAATGGAACAATTGCCCTCTGTATCCCACCTACCACTGGATATAGGGTCCTCATTGGCAACCAGGCAAAGGGTGATCAGTGGGTGAGCTGGCTCCAAAATCCCATCCAAGTAATTGCTTTCTGTACCACTTTTAGTACCAACTGTTGCAGGTTAGATGTCCCAGGAAGTCAACTCTGAGTCAGAGATTGTTGTACAGGAGAAAGATTAGGATCACTTTTAGGATTAATTCCTGTGGAAGCAGGATTGGGGAGAAGAAGTTAAGCTGAGATGTAGGGTCAGGGCAGGCCTCAGCCAAACCTATAGGGAGAGCTGATGCTCTGATGGTCCTTCAGAGTTGTCATGTCTTAGAGTGAGGAGTCAGGTTTTTATACCCACATTGATAGGTTCTTGTCGGCCACCCTGGAAAGTGGTATGACCTTGTTCAAGATATTTCCCCTCAGCTAGGGGTTTTCCTTAGGGAACTAACAACTGAGGTCTTTCTGCCAGCAGCACAACCATCAGACAGAAATTTCCTTGACTGTCCTTTAAAACTGAACAAGTCACACATTTGTATCTCAGCTTGAAAACATGAGTTTACATATTACATCTATAAATCATACTCAGTCGATTTCACTCTATTATCAAACATTCTTTAATCACAAATCCCTTTTCTTATTCAGTAGATATACTTATTTTTTCACCTTCAAAATATTCATTATTCTTATCCCTGTGCTAGTCTCCAAAATGACAACCACAATCCCTCCCTCCCTTGACCAAGCCTCACATCAAAAGTTGGAGCATATTTTCCCTCTTGTCCTATTTGGGCTAGCCTTGTGACATGGTTTGACTAACCGAATGCAAAGGAAGTGATGATCTGGGACTTCCAAGCCCAGGCTTTAAATATTCTGTCAGAACTTACTTTTTCTTTGGAAGCCAGTTGGCATGTAAGAACTCGAACCACCTGGAGCTATCATATTTTGAAGCAGCCCAAACTAGACACATGGGAAGAGAGAGGCCTCAGAGAGGAGCACTGAGAAATAAACAGGGTTATGGAATCCTATTTGTCCCTTTATATGGAGTTGCATAGATGTGTTTATAAATTATAAAGCTAATTTAAAGAACTTCAATGTAAATTAATTGATGCATTAATTAAACAGTACACTGGCTGTGCCTTAGATTGTACTGTCATTTGTAACTTATGCTAGTACCCCCCCACACTAGATTATCCTTACCTTTACCTAATTTGCCTTCTAAAATAATAAATATTATGATATATTCAATTAGCATATTTATTAACAAATAGGTAATTTTTAAAATAATATTTGTTTATGATATAATCTCCCCCTAAATAATTCAAGTTTTCTCAAAATCTTTAAAGACTCCACAGTATGAGTTCATTATTTAAAAGACAGCAATGCCTCTAGATAATTTGCCAAAAATCATATGCTAGATGGAAGTTACAATAACCTTTCTTCCACTGGTAGGATTACATCTAGGGCTGTTTTGTTCTATGATTTTCATTTTGCAAAAGTCAAGAAACTCAAAGTTATAGTCCCTCCACAACCTTTGGTAGAATCAAAGTACTTATATAACATATTAAAATATATAGAAATAGGACCCACCATTTTTATTTATAAGACGGTATTGTAATTACTATGGGATTCACATAACTTAGATGCATGAAACTTTAGCGTTGGAAAAATATTAATGCTAACACAATCTGACTTCCATGTCATTACATGGCAATTCTAAATTGAAATTGTTTTAGAATTTATTATAAATACCTAGGTTGAAAAAATCAAACCCATTTTACAAGACCTGATATTTTCCTTAAATTTCTGAGTTCAGTGGTATCACTATAAATGACTATCCCTAGAGTGGAAAGGAATATATCCTGGAAATAATCTGAACTTAACTCTGTCAAAAGTATCTGCAAGTTTAGAGGCAGCAAAACGTTATGCTGGAACAAATTTCAAATTAAAGGAGTAAAGCCGCTGCTTCACCTGTGAATGTTTACAAAGGGGTAATTGGTCCCTTTGTGACACCTGCCTCCTTCCACTAGGGAATTGTTTGAAGTCATAAAGCTTTTGTCAAAGTGAAGGATAATGAATAATGTGCAGGTCGGCATGAGTAATGTGCAAGCGGGGTAAGGTGGGAGAGTGGTATCTTGCCCCAGGTAGCCCTGTGGCTGGAAGAAAAGGCATATTATGCTGATCACAGCAGACATTAACATAATGCTGATCACAGCACATAATACAGGGCTTTTGTGTCTTGGTGTTGCCCTGAAAACCAAGAATTAACAAGAAAACTAAAAGGAAAATATTACAAAGTTATGTTCAAAGATTCTTAATGATAGTATCTACGTACAATTCATTCATTTATTCAGTCACAAAATATTCATTAAGCATTTTCTCTTCTCAGGAAATACAGCAGTAAGAAGACAGAAATGGTCCAGTCTTCCTTAAACTTATATTTTATTTAGGAAGTCATAGAGACCCATAACAAAAACATCACAGATAATTAAAATATCTGATGGCTTCCTTTGTCATTAAAGTAAAAATCAACATGTATATGTTACCTTAAATAACCTTATTTATATTTGATAAGGTCACCTCGTCTATAGGATGATGAATAGATTTGAAAGGACCAAGCTGTAAGCAGTGAGACTGGAAAGGGGATGGTGGTCATGTGGACTAAGGTAACACAGTTCTCTTGAGAAATGGACAGATTTAGATATGTTGAGAAGTCAAAGCAGCCAGGGAGTTGGGATATCCTATAGGGTGTTAGTTAGCAGAATGGCTGTGGAGTCTAGGGCTCAGGTCTCCAAACCAATAGCATCTCTTATGTGTTGTATGGCCCTGGACATGTTGTTAGTCCCACGGGAGTACAATGAGGTTTAGGAGAATTAATTCATGTAATGAGAATTTATCGATGATAGCATTCCTAGCAGTGCTGTGTAGTAGATTTATGATATGCACCACGGAGGAAATTTTACATTATTATTATTATTAATTATTATTATTATTATTGCTAAGGAAGATTCACCCTGAGCTAACATCTGTTGTCAATATTCCTCTTTTTGCTTGAGGAGATCCGCCCTGAGCTAACATTTGTGCCAATCTTCCTCTACTTTGTATGTGGGTTGCCAACACAGCATGGCCTGCAATGAGTGGCTTAGGTCCGTGCCCAGGAATTGAACCAGCGAATCGAGACTGCCAAAGTGGAGCATGCCGAACCCAATCACTAGGCCATGGGGCCAGCCCCCAAAATACATTTTCGTTATCCTCTTTGGTCTGGCAGAGTTTCTTGGAAAATTCTTGAATGATACCTCTTCACAAATTGCTTCTTATGCATTCTCTCTCTCTACTGTTCTTGTGGCTCCAATTATATACATTATAAAATTCTGTAACATGTGTTTCTTCTTCATATTTTAAACTTTCCTTCAAAGAAATCTTATGGAAAAGATGTATTATCTTCAAGGAGAGCTTACATTTCAATAGAAACGATAGAAACCAGAAGACAGTGGATGAGAATCTAAGTGCTAGAAGAAAATGAAAATTGACATCCTAGAGTTCTCTACAGAATGGAAACACCCTTTGAAAATGAAGACTAAATAAGGATGGTTTCAGAAAAAAAAAAATGGAATCATCACAAGCAGAAAGAACCTAGATGAAATACTAAAGGGCACGAAAAATAAAATGCTCCTAATTAGAAGTGTGGGAATGTAAGAAGTAATGCTGGATGCTGGAAGGGTTAAACCAGTGAATAACTATAAATAAATACTGAAACTATAAAATATCTGTTAAATTAAAATTTGAAAATATTAGTTCAAGTCGTATGTGAAAACAGTTTATGATGGGGCATATATAGTTTAAGCATTCCAAGGTCCTTGCATTTTCTGGAAAGTGAAAAGAGTAATGATTTAGACTATAATAAATCTGAGGACTTATTCTAGAGTTACCATTAAAGAAATAAAAGTACAGGTTACTATCAAGCTTATATAATATGGAAGTTAAATAGTAATACATTTATTTAACAGGAAAAAAAGAAACAAATATAAATAACAAATGCAACACATATGGGAAGAGAGCAGAGCTAAACTATATATAATTAAAATTGCATTAAATGTAAATAAACCCAATACTCAAATTAAATACAAAGTCAGGCAGATTAGATTTCAAAAGATAGTGGTTACAGGAACATATGTTAAACATAAGGATGCAAAGATCTTGAAAGTAAAATGATGAAAAAAGATATACTATTCAAACCTAAAGAAGATTTCAGGCAAGAAATTTTACCAGACACATGAATAATATTTTATGCTGATCAACAGAACAATTCAATGAGACAAAATACATTTTCAACTTATTATATACTTATAAAATAAAAATATTAAAGCAAAAACGGAAAGATTTAAAGGAGAAATAAATTCACCATTGTGGTGTAGGAACTTAATACAGCTCAAATAATAATGAAAAGAACAAGCAGATACAAATGTTATTAGAGAGAAAATTTGAACATAATTAATAAACTTGATCTAATTTACTTACATTTATTGTTATAATGAAGAAACTATAGATTCACTTTTTTTCAAGCACAATGAACATTTGCCAGAATGTAGTATATGCTGAGCCATAAAGCAAGTCTCAATTAATTCCAAGAGTTTTAAAATATTTACAATCAATTTTTTGACCACAGTGTACTTGAGCTAGAATTCAGTAATGAAAAAGTAATGAAGGAATCCCCAAAGTTCCAAAATGAAGTGAGATATTCGTAAATAATGCAGGGTTCAATCAAAAATCACAATTAAAATTTGAAACATTTAATATAGATAACAGTAAAATTTTCAATGAAAACACAATGTGTTAAAACTTTTGTTGTGCAGATAATACCTTGCTTAGATGGGAATTTAAAGCCTTTGATGAATGCATTAGATCATTGATTTTTCAGCCTTTACCTCCTAAGTATTCATATAAAAATCTTAGAAAAATAATAACAAATTAACCCCCCTGAAAAATAGGAGAAATAAAATATGATAGTAACAGATATTAAATAGATAAAAACTATATATAATAAAAAATATCAACAATGACAAAGATATTGTTCTTTCACAAAACAAACAAAACAAATTTCTGGAAAAAACTGATAAAGGATAAAGTAAAAATTTCAAAAGAAAAAAAAACGAAAAATGATACATCAGTGCATGGAATACAAATGGCAAAAGATAAAAAGCTACTAGAACTAACTTAATACAAATAGATTCAAAAATTTGGATATGAATTAGTTTTTTTCCTAGAAAAAATATAACTTTCAAAGCCATGTGCAAGAAGAAACAAAAAATCTTAATGGCCTATAAGTAGTAAATAATTCAAATTTGTAAAGTAAAATCTTTCCACAAAGTAAATTCTAAGCCCAAATGTCTTCATCAGTGTATTATTCAAATTTAGGTAAATTCTTCTAGTACAAACAAATCAGGATATTTGTGAAGTATTTTATCTTAAAACAGAATTCCAAATCCTGGTAATATCCACTAAAAGGGCCTAGAATAATGTTCAACTAAACATTGCGATAAAATTTGCAATAAACTTTTGCAATAACATAAAGCATGATTTCTTTAAAGAATGGCTGATGCTTAGTTGAATGTACAAGGTTTACACAAAAGACCTTATGGCTGAACGCAAAGTATGCAAGAACTGGATCCAAGAGGCTGTCTTACCCTGACACATGGGTCAATTCAAGCAACAAAAATAATAATTTGTTAAAAGATTATAATAAATTGAATAAGAAAAATGAACCAATGAGTATATCGTAATATTGAGGTGGAGAGAGAGAGAAGAAAGAGGGAGAGAGGGAAGAGGGATGGAAGGATGGAGAGGGAGAGAGAGAGAAAGAGACAGACAGACCAGTAGACAGAGAGAGAGAGAGTTCTCTGGTGCCCCTTCTCATAAGGACACTAAACCTATCATATCAGGACTCTACTCTCACACCCTCATTTATACCCAGTTACTTCCTTAGAGGCTCCATCATCTCCAAATCTGGCCACACTGGGGATTAGGGCTTCAGCATATGAACTTGGGGGACACAACCCTTCAGTCCATAATACATTTTGAAAGTGGAAAAATCTGAAGGACCCCATCCTGCCCATCTTAACCTAGCGATCAATGTAGCATCACCAATCACGGACCCATCTGAAATGATGCGCCCCCTGAAGTTATTCAGAAGATACACACTATCCAGTATGTAGTGTACTTATCTGGAATGTTTTCACTGAACCGCTTCATGAAGTAAAATCTACAGGTGGGACATTCTATAAAATGTATAGCCTGGTCTATTGAAAAATATCAATGTCATCAAAAGCTGGAAGAAGGCTGAAAGGGTTGAAAAGATTAATATACTTGAGAGACAAACCTAATGCTGTCTGCTGGGAGCATTTCTGGCAACTGGAGGAAGAAGTCTTTTAATCTTAAAGGGGGCTTAAGCTGCACATCAAAACATCCACCACAATGCATAGAATTGGATTGGATCATGAATTATACAATTTTATTTAAAAAAATCTTTGGAGCACCTTGGAAAATTTAAATATGTGCTGTATATAATTATAAAAATATTGTTGACTTCATGTTAACTTAGATGTAATAATGGTATGGTGATTACTTATGTTCCTATTTTTAGGAGATTCAGAATGAAGTAATTTGAAATGGCAAATGTGGCAAAATGTTAGAAAAACAATAATTTGACATTTCAAGTTCTGTCAAGCATATCGATTCTCCCTGGCCAGGAGCAGATCTGATTCTGAATCTTTTCTACTTTAGTAGGTACAGGGCCTCTCCTGACATTTTCTGTCTCATTGTTCTTATGCCCCAGTGTGATGGATTTGATTTTGTAATTGAAAAGCACATCTTTATAAACAACAACTTGCCGGTAATCAATATGTAATATAGATAAGATGTGAATGTAAACATCAAATCATGATACTGCCTTTGCTTTCAAACTATGTTATCTAGGGGACTAGCCATGGAAATCAAACAACAAAGGGCAGGCAAGAAATCGCCTCAACAAATGTTTCCTGGTGACCTGACATGTACCAGTCACAGTTTTAAGCGTGTCATCAAACAAAACAGACAAAGATCCCTGTATAACATAGTTTAAAAAGATCCGCCTTCTATGACTGCCATGCATGTCCAATAAAATACTGGTAATTCCCAACAAAATTGTTTGTATAGTGCCTAAGATAGAAGTAATTGGCCTGATTAATTTACCTTTTGAACAATGTCATAAATGAATATTTCAGCAAATAACTTTTTCCTCTACATCACTAACTTTCTCTGATTTTCATGTAGGATGAGCTTTGAATGGGTTAAATACACGAATTGACCTCAAGAAGAGTAACTGTGTATATACATTGCAATATTATTATGCCTTGGGGAATCATAAACTGCATTTCTTAAAAATGATCTCTTGGCATTCTTGGGAAAATTACTATGCTGACTGATTAGTCCTTTAGAAAAAAATTTTGGAAAAGGATCCAAGACATATTTCACGATAGTAATGGAATGTGAATGCCACAGAAATTATACTTCTCCATGATTCCCATTTATCAACTTTTTTTTTTAATGAGGGACTTTTCAACCAAAGGCAATTTTTTTGTGTGTGTTTGTGTGAGGAAGTCCTGCCCTGAACTAACATCCATTGCCAATCCTCCTCTTTTTGCTGAGGAAGACTGGCCCTGGGCTAATATCCATGCCCATCTTCCTCTATTTTATATGGGATGCCACCACAGCATGGCTGACAAGCAGTGTGTCGGCTGGTGACCAGGATCCGAACCTGCGAACCCCTGGCTGCCAAAGCGCAAACTTAACCGCTACGCCACCAGGCCGGCCCCGACCAAAGACAATTTTTAAATTGCCTTTCTGCTCATGTATTAAAAAAAAAAAAAAACACTTCTCATACCCTTGCTTGAAGCCTATTGTTTTCCAATGTTCTTAAAATAGTTCTCCTGTGTTGAGCCCTCACACTGCTGAAATTGAGATCATTGGGTATTGATACAGCAGAGCTCAACTTGAAAGCAAGTCTGATTTTATTTTCAACGTAATGCGTTAATCTCTTCCAGACTGAAAATACATACTAAATTATGTAGATTAACGAGCTCAGATGAATGTTGGTTTTTCTCACTCACCTGCAATAGTCTTTCCTACACGCTTGACGTGTGATCACAGAATATGAAAAAAGTGCATTACAACAGTATAACCCTTCCAATGGAAACACTAATGACCTTTTTTTTCTATTTGGCTCCTTTTCTCTAATTTCCCCCAATTTTCTGAAACTTCACATAGGGTGTATGAATTAACTTTAGAATTGTAAAATTATGTATCCTGATTTTGGGTTCCGAAAATATAATCATCACATATTCAATATCTCAAACGTGAATATTCAATACTAACAATGGCCCCCATATAGTTATTGAAAAACACTTAAAATATCAGTTATAAGGCATTTTATATATTGCTAACACTGATCTTAATGGTATAAAATTTGGGGAACTTAAATCAAACAGGGTCTTAGATAAGATCATATTTTTAAATATTTATTTGCTTTACTAAGTATCATTGATATTAAGTATAAGATTAAGGATAATTGAATAAACTGCACATATTGAAAGAATACCTTGAGATATGTTTTGACATATTACTCATCAAACTATACCCTCAATAAGGACAATAAATGTATCCTTCACCTCAAAATTTTCCTTACTACAGATTGAAATCCCTCTCTCTTACCCTCCCCTGACCTTCACTCCTAGACAACTACTGATCTTCTTTCTATTCCTGTGGTTTCATTTGCACTTCCTAGAATGTTACACAAATAGAATCATACAGAAAATATTATTTTTGTCTGGCCTCTTTCATTCAGAATAATTATTTTGACATCCATTCATGCTGTTGCAGGAATCAAGAACTCATTTCATTTTATTAAGTCATATCATATTTTATGCATGCACCACAATTTATTTATCTATTCACTTGTTCATGGTCACCTGGACTGTTTTCAGTTTGGGGTCACTACAGATAAAGCTGCTATGAACATTCATGTATACATCATTCTGTGGAAATACGGTTTTTTTCTCTTCAGTGAGTAACTAGGAATGGACTAGTTAGATCACATGGTCAGTACATTTGCCTTAAAAATTCTGCCAAAATATTTTCCAAAGTTGTACCAATTTACATTCCCATCAACTATATATGAATGTTCCAGCTCCTCCACATCCTTGACAATGTTTGTTCTTTTTAATTTTAGCTATTCTAACAGGTATGGAATGGCATCTCACTGTGCTTTAGCTAAAATTTTTCTAATGACTAATGATGGTGAGAATCTTTTCATGTGTTTATTTGCCATCCATACATGTTCTTTAGTAGAAAACCTGTTCAAATCTTTGACCTTTAAAAAAATGGATTTTTCTTGACTTACCATTGAATTTTGAGAGCTCTTTATATATTCTAGATATATCCTTTATCATATGTGTAATTTCAAAATATTTTCCCAATCTGTGGCTTGAATTTTAACAGTGTCTTTTGAAGAGCAAATATATTTAATTTTCATTAAATCCAATTTATCAATGTTTTATCTTATGGAGACTGTTTTGGGTGTCATATTTAAGAAATATTCTGTTATAAACCAATATTACCTCAGTAAAAATAAATGTAAAGAGATATATATATATATATATACAAATACTTATATATACATAATTTCAAGTTAACCAGAAATAAAAAGAAATGTTTGCCTAAAATCTTAAGATCAGGTAATATTAGTCCTTCAACTTTGTTCATCTCTTTCATTGATGAGTTTTGGCTACTCTAAGACTTTTTTATTTGGCGGCTGGGATTTTGATTGTGTTGATTCTATAGGTAAATTTGGAAAGAATTGGCATTTTAACAGGATTGAGCCTTCTGACTGGAGAGTTACTGTTATTCTATTCGGGCGGAGCTTCCCCTGCTGGGGTATTCTCCTCACACAGGTGAGCAGATTGGTACTCAGCTGAGTACTGAAAGGGACCTTCTGCCAAAATCTGGAGTCATTTCCAGGTGCATCTCTCCTCTCAGTTATTCTTCCTGCAAATCTAGGTTCCTTGCTCTCCTTTCAGCAACATCCCCTCAACACAGAGACTCTGCCAGGCTGGACTTCGGTTCCTCTACCTGCACTGCATTCTGGAATAACAGAATTGCCCTGCTTATTTCCAGAATTTTTGGCAGATCAAATGAGTGGTGTTGTGAGACCAAACACTGAATTGTAACATATTGTGTAACTAAGGATTAGGATGAGGATGGAGAAGACGATAACAATTTGCACTCTAGGCACTCACAGAGGTGGAGCTCTGACCTTTGCGTTCCCCTTTAAGCTTATGCTTTTCTTCAGAAGCCAAGACACTCTCACCCATTGTGTAGGAAGATTGAAAACATTGCTCAGTATAACAAGATGATTAATGCTATTTTAACAGCTGGTTGACATTTAATTAGATATATTTGGGGAATGGAATAATTCCTTTGGAATTAAAGAAAATATGTCTCAAAAAATGTTCTGTAGTTTAGGAAAGAAAACACACATACACACAGAAACCAGAACGAGGCCGTTGCTTATGTGGTGAAAAGAAAGTCAAAAAACAGAGAAGAAATGAAGACAAAAGAAAAGTTAGCTGCTAAACATAGTACAGACTGGAGATTTAGAATTATTCCATGATAGCTAATGATCTTTAAAACTCCATCAGGTAAAGATTATCATCATCACTTTTACAGAGCAGAAAATTGAGGATTTTATTAAATAGTTTGTCATATGTCATAAATAATAATGATTGGGAGAAGATTCTCTCCCAAGTGTATCTAACTCTTGAGACACTCCTTAAACTATTGAATTACTGTTTCCTCACTTATTCAGGAGTGAGACACAAGTGGTGGGAAGAAAAATACCATCAAATAGCTTTAAAAGTCATATAACTTTCAAGAAACCCTCATTTATTTTCCTTTTACTTGAATCAAAATCAACCCATATGTCAGAAAATAAGGTATTTCATATTTTCTTTAAAACACCTCGATAGCAGACATTTATTTCTATCTATATTCAGTTAGTAGAACCTAACAGAAAATAGGCATTTAACAAATGTAGAAGTTAAGGAAAGTAACAACATTTTATGTTGTCATGGCTTATGATTATCGTGGACTTGTCGGACTTTTTAAAATCGAAGTCATGTAAATAATTAACTACAGTTTAAATCTCTTCTTCAATCATTTTTCTGAGTATCTGGTAGAGGAATAAGTACTATATTTTTACTTAATGTGGAATTTTATTATTTCTTCCCTTGACATAAAACATATGAATTTTGATTTTAAAATGCCACAATGTTAAATAAATATTCACTACAAATCATTATATAAACATAACCTAACCATGGCCTCTGGATTCAACTATACATGTGCTCACATACTGTTTTGCTCTTCTTATGTGTTTGCGTTCTTGAGTTTTTAATTTGAACTTTCCAAATTGAGGTTTCTCATTTATAAATCTGCCTTACAGTATTGTTTTGATGATCCTGGGACACCGAGGATGTTTACTCAAAATCCATCCCCTTTCTTCTTTTTGTGGAAAAAAGACAAAAATACAGAAAATCTGCAAATAGCATAAGAAGTTTACAAACCAGGACCATTGAATGGCAACTTCTTCCTGACATTTATGCCTTCCTGGATGTAAGAAGAACTAAGATATGAATATTTCTCATTATAACACCTAAATGGATAAATGAATAGATAAGGCAATAAAGTGAGTGTATGAAGAAGCTTAGCTAAAAACAAAACAAAACAAAAATGTTGTTTGCTAAGTCCTTATTGGAAAATCAACCCTTTTGTACTTTTGATACATCTGAATGATAGCAGGGGCAATTATCAACACTAGCATAATGACATGACACACATGACTTTTGAAGCAAAGCCAGATTCTATGATTGAGGTTTTACAAACTACCACTACCTTGCAAATATAGATAACATTCATGAAAAATATAGTGTTTACCTTATAATCAATATAGGGAAATTGTTATGTGAAATTTTCCATTCACACCTCCACAACTCAATAGATAAATATTCTATCTCTAGTTGCCTTTTTAAAAAATTAATACAAATTTGACATAATTTGTAAATGGAAACTGGCAGTTTTCCTTCCATATCTTTAAACCTAAAGCAGACACAAGTATCCTACAGTACCATGGTGTTTCCAAAAAACTATACATTTAACTATTTTCAGATAATTAAACTATGTAAGACCTTTAAACATGAGATTGTTTACTTCCATCTTTCTTAAAAAGTGCCTTGTTTCTCATAAATGTCTTGTTTACTAATAACTTCTCATTAAAAATTAACTGGAAAACACATTTTAAACATTAATATGTAAGTTGAATTCATGGAAATAATTTCATCTTAACATTGGACTTGCAAAGCCACTTTACTGTTTTGAAGCTGATGGCCATGAGTTCTATTGGGAAAAAGGAAGCTAAGTGTTGAAAAATAATAAATAGGCAAAGAACTACAAAAATCATGTCATCTCTTTCAAGGTAATCATTAAAGTAAAAAAAAAAACTTAGTCACTAGATATTATTCAAGAAGATAGACATTCATATCCACGCAAAGATTTGCATGCAAACATTCATCACAGCACTATTCAAAATAGCCTGAAAGTGGAAAAAACCCAAATGTCCATCAACTGGTGAATGGATTAACAAATTGCAGTACATTCATACAATGGAATACTATTCAGAAATGAAAAGGAACAAAAAACTGATATAAGGACATGACGGAATTGTAAAAACATGCTAAGTAGAAGAAGCCAGACACAAAGGACCACATATTATATGACTCACTTATATAAAATGCCAGAAAATGCCTATTTATTAAGACAGAAAATAGATTAGTCATTATCTGGAGTGGGAACTTCAAATGCACGGAGAAGCTTACTGAGGTGATGAAAATATTCTAAAACTGGATTATGGTCACAGTTGCACATCTCAGTGAATGTACTCAAAATTATTGAGATATATATAAAATGGGTGAATTTTACAATATGTAAATTATACTCAATAAAGTTATTTTTTAAAAAGATAAAATAAATTTCAAATGGCAGTATTTCTATGATTAATTAAAAAATCTGCTATAGGATTTTGTTTGTTTGGGTGTTTTTTTCCCCACCAAAATATGATGGCTTTTTCTAAGTATGCTCAAAAAAAAATTAGAGGGCTTATAAATGCAAACTCAGATTTGTATGAATATACTTCATCATTAATGAATTCATTTGCAATCTAGAAATGTCAGAAAAGGGATCTCAGAACACACTGAGTTGGAAAATATAATATCTACTCCATAAAATGTATTTTTTTATTTCAATAAAAGTATTTTTGAAACTAACATTTAAAATAATAAGTATTAAACAAAAGGAGATTGCCTAATAATGCATGTGAAAACATTTCTTAAACTAGATGTGGAATCTCTAAGATATTGAATTTCAACAACGAAAAGAATGCTAAAGAAATCACTGTGCGTGACTAATGTGGAAAACAAATACCCATACTATAGACTAGTAGTATCTCTGAATTGTCTTTTTTTCTTTTAAACAATCAGATTATATTGAGTGATTCTGGATCCTAAGTATTGTGCAACAGCATATTTAAAATTCATGGCCACGCTATTAAGTGGGTAAATATGTTATTTTTTTTATAACCTTCCCTCAGCTTCTCCTAATATCAACGTCTCACACAGCTCCAGTACATTTATCCATAGTAAGAACTTAGCATTAGTAAACCACTCATAACTATAGGTTTTATTCAGATTTCATCAGCCTTCCCACTAATGTACATTTTTATCCCAGTATCTAACCCAGGAAAATTTGTTTCATTTAGTCATCTTGTCTCCTTAGTCTCCTCCAATCTAAGACAATTCCTAGTCTTTACTTGTTTTTCATGATCTTGAAATTTCTAAATAGCCATTTAAAATGAGACAATCCATGACCAAAAGTGTCCAGAAGACCCTTGTGTGAAAAATGCTTGAATCGTCAGATGTAATAGATACAAACATTTTACATCAGTGATTGTGATTTCTGGCTCTTCTATTCGCAATAGAAATCATACCTAATTAGAAGAGTAAAGACCAGACTTTCATATAAAAATAGAAGACAACAGAATATTTCATTGGGTCACAGCATAGCAACTTTAAGTATACTTGGGATATATAGGTAGAGAGTAATTTAAGGTGTAGATATGATTTATCAATAATTCTAGCCTCTTTAGACAGTCACTCTGTTAATGTATATGCATGTAAACAAATAGTACCAATGAAGATTCACAATCAACATCAAGTATTAATACAGTCTGGTTTCTAAATCATTTCCTGTAAAGAACACTACTTAAATGCCCAAAGAATATTTTTCCTAATTTCAATATCTTATCCCATTTTTAGGGTTGCCACCTTAGAGTGATTATAGCCATATCCAACTATAATATTAGAAACCTCTAAGGTTTTTACTGAAACTGTATCTACTGTGTGACACTGATTTGGCAATTCGTATTAAGCAAATGTTTATTAAGCCCTCACCTACAAGGCTGGTGATTGGAACATTATCATCTTGTTCTATCTCTAAAGAATCCTGTGAGACAGAGGTTTTCTTCATGCTTCTACAGCTGAGGAAACCAGCTCTGACAGAGCGATGTGATTGACAGCGTCATATGGCTGGAATGTGATAGAGTAAACAGAGGCCGTATTGAATGTTGGCTGCAAATCCAATCCTTATTTAACTACATAACAGAATCTATCGGATCCAGTAACACTCTCACAACCAATTTTTCACAACACACCAATTTTTCAGGTTCCTGTTATTCTTTTCACAAATTATAAATTGCATTTTTCATCAGAATCTATTCTCAGGTGCATTCTGTATTTTTCCCATCTGTATGTAGGAGAGAATTGCACCATAACACTGAAAAACATGTAATTAGCATAGAACTCTTATTTTGTGTGCAACTTTTTTTCCCACGAATGACCTGAAAATCACACCAGTATTCGTCTCCTCCCTGTACCTTTTTCCTGTATGTGTTTTGCTGTTCTCTTGTCTGGCCTGAGCTGTCTTTCATCTGCATCTCCCTTTCACTCTGAAGTCATGCTGCTTCCATGGCCTCCCTAAGTCTGAGGCCAAGCTCTCCATCATCTTTCACCTTTTCTCATCTTTTCTTTACAGTTTCTCCAGCCTCCAAACCCATGGTTTTCACCTGCATGTTTTCTGTACATTTCTACATCGCTGATTCTTATCAACTTTTGTTTTTTAGCTGTTCATTTCAGGCCTTGTAATGTCCTTAAATGTCACACGAAACTTTATTTATTGTAATGAGATTGAACAGTATTTCTCAGGCAAAATTTAGGAATGATATACTAGGAATTAAGATAAAGATAATTTGATAGGTAATAAGTAAAGTCAGGTGATTGTGGCTATGCTCCAAGAGAATGAAATTCACGAAGAAATATTCTTAAAATGGAATATAAAGTATAGGGTTTTATTGCTTTTAATATTTATTTAGCATAGGAAGAAGATAAAATATTCTAAAAAATGGGAAAATATATGTTCAAAGAACAAGTTATGTTCCACATGGAAAACAAAACGAGAAACAATTCACTATTATTGTATATTGAGTGATATTGCCTAAAGGGCATATATGCAAATACGAAATTGCCATGTAAAATGTTATTTAAAGACAACTATGCCAGACAGAAGGTATGTGTTCAATTTGAGCAATTAACACTGGGGAAAAGGATTTCTTCATGTGAACACTACTATATATATCTGGTAATTATCATTATTTCATAGAGAATAGTAAAGCCTAATTATTCTATGTGGAATAGTAAATTAATTTTTTAAAGTGAGTATGCATTAATTTACTTAAATGACCTAACAGGAATCATTGTTAGGATTAAAATCAGCAGATTCTGAGCTATGATACCAAAAGCTCAAGCACAAAAGAAAAATTAAATAATTTGGACTTCATCAAAATTTAAAACTTTTATGCTTCAAAAGACCTACTAAGAAAATGAAAACACAACCTGGGGAATGGAGGAACATATTTATAATTCATTGCATACATCTAAAAGGGAAATGCATATAGAATACATAAAGAACACTGACACCTCAACAATAAAAAACCCAATTTAAAAATGGGCAAAGAATTTGAATAGACACTTCTCCAAAGAAGATACGCAAACTGTCAATAAGCACATGAAAATATGCATGAAATAATTAGTCATCAGATAAATGCAAATCAAACAAAACCGTGATTAGATACCCCCTCATATGCAGTAGCATGGATAGAATCAAAAAGTCAGATAATAACAAGTATTGCCTAAAATGTGAAGACATCAGAACTTTCATGCAATGCCAGCGGGAATGTAAAATGGTGAGGTCATTTGGGAACACAGCCTGGCAGCTCCTTAAATGGTTACACATAGAGTTCCCATATGATCCAGCAATCCCACTCCCATATCTACACTCAAGATAAATAAAAACATAAATCTACACAATAAACCTGTATGTGAGTGTTCATAGCAGCATTATTCATAATAAGCAAAAGATGGAAACAACCCAAATGTCCATCAACTAGTGGATGGATAAAACAAAAGGTAGTATATCCGCACAATGGAATAAATGTGGTATATCCCTACAATGGAATATTCTTAGACCATTAAAAGTAAGGGCTTGAAAACATGCTAAGTGAAAGAATTCAGTCACAAAAGACCACTTATTATATGATTCCATTTATATGAAATGTCCAGAATAGACAAATCCATGCACACAAAAAACGATTCATGGTTGCTTAGAGCTGGGAGAATGTAGGGGTGGTGGGATTGGGGGGACAATAACTAAAGAGTACAGGGTTTCTTTTTGAGGTTGACAAAATGTTCTAAAATTGTGCTGATGGTTGCAAAAAACCTTGAATTGTACATTTTAAATGAGTGAGTTTTATGGCATGTGAATTCTATCTCAATAAAGTTGTTGTTAAGGAATTTGTTTCAGCAAGTTTTAAAAATCCAATAACAAATATCAATATATACCATACGTAAAATGAACTCACTAATACATTTTAATAGACATATTTGTTAACTTTATTAAAATTATTTCACTTCTATCTAATGAAAGTCACAATAATAGCTTATACTTTTGAGCTCTTAGGTGGCAGGCACTATTTTAAGAATTACGCACATATTGGGGGCCGCCAGGTGGCGCAGCGGTTTAGTCCGCGCTTGGCAGCCCGGGGTTCGCGAGTTCGGATCCCGGGCGCCCGCCGACGCACTGCCTGTCAGCCATGCCGTGGCGGCGTCCCATATAAAGTAGAGGAAGATGGGCACGGATGTTAGCCCAGGGCCAGTCTTCCTCAGCAAAAAGGGGAAGATTGGCAACAGATGTTAGCTCAGGGCTGGTCTTCCCCACAAAAAAAAAAAAAAAAAAGAATTACGCACATATTAACTATTTTAATCTAAACAATTTACCTGATAAAGTAGGTTCTGTTGATTACCTCTGTTTAAAACATGAACATACTAATGTACAGAGAGGTTAAGAAACACAAGTTTAAATGGTGGAGACTCAGGAGTATAAAAAAGTTATAATTTGCCTTTCTTGTATTCCTTATTCAGAAGTTTGGATTCAGTGAGTTTTTTTCAACATTACAATTGTTTAATGTCCATAGCATATAGCCAGTTATGTGCATATATTTGCTAGAATTTACATGTTATCTAGATAAACAGGCTTTATGGAAGTCATATTAGATGAATATCTTCTATTAACAGAACTATGTCAATAATATGATACAGGGTTTTCTGAACAAAGCATGACATCACTTTACAAAATCAAGTGAGCAAATATTTTAAAAATGGAGAAAATTTTCACAATCAGAGGAATAATTGAATAGTAATCCAGAGTTTTATGTCAGGATAAGTCATCAATCACATGTAAAATATTAATGTAAATATTAATGTAAAATATTAAAAGGATGGGATTAGAGGAAATGTGTGTGGCTGTTTTTACAGGCATGTGTTGATGGGGGAATGGTGTAAGATTGCTAAATCCTTTGTCTCCCACTGTAGGAAGTCAAGTGATAATATATATAACTGAAAAATCAATAAATCACAATATAATCATATTCTAGAAGTATGGAAATGTGTACATATATGCGGATATGGTAATATGGAAATGTGTGTGTGTGTCTATATCCGCTATCATCTTTGAAAGGGACTACCTCAGAAATTGGGGGTGGGGAGGAGGAGTGGGAGCAACAGTTTTTTTGATTATATGATTTTTATAAGTATTTGCCTCTTACATCTATGTACATTTATATGTTTAATGAAAAGTAAACATTTAAAAAATTTTAAGCCGAAGTTGGAGGAGTACTCAAAGAAATGTGTACTCTCCCTCAGAACTGGATAGTTGTTACATTTTTGTTTAGATACTTTTTGGTTTGCTTATCTATTTTTTTATTTTGCTTTTAAGATATAAAATCTTACAGATAAATTTGAGGACCTACATCTTCTCTCACTTTAGAGATGGTTATTATGAGGAGGATAATGTATGTCCTTCCTATCCATAATTTTATATTTTAATATATGATCTATCAATGTATAAAACCAATTGTTTTATAATTTTTAGATTGTCATATGAACGCTGAACAGTTTTAAAAGTGAATCAAAGGTCTTCTCAAGGAATTACAGATGATATTATGAATTTTGAAAGCTTATTTAGAAAATTTGGTGCTAAAGTTAAACTATGAACTCTTGATATTACACTATGTAATAAATACCATGCATTTTACTTAGAGTGAGATCCACAATCTCTCATTTTATACCTATCAATACTTATTTTATGCAATGGAAATATATTGCTGACTTCACTTCCTAGCTCAAGAGCAGATTAGCAACCAGGAAAGCTGTGATAACAACAAGTGACAAACCAACTGTAAGAGATGAGACAGGTAAATTTCCCAACAAAGGCATGAGAAATCTGTTGTCTGGAGCCACCTAACGCGCAGGCGAACAGCCCTAAGTGATGGGGTAGGATGTGAGTTACACCAAAAGTTATCTGATGTCCATAATAACAGAATCATCAGTGATAAAATGAAGTTCCCCATAGTCAAGGAAGATAGGAAACTGTAACAATGTTTAAAATGAAGGATTGACATTTTTAAGTTAATATTTCCTGTGTAAATTTTCAGGGTAATTTTTCCAAGGATGTCAGAAGAACAAAATGTGTCTATGATTAGCAAGAGTTTTAGAAGAGAAAGTTTCACTTGAACTTTGCCTAAAATTGAAGGCATGAAGTAAAACATTTAGAAAGATCTTATAAAGGTAGGAAATATGACTCTTTGAACACTCTTCAAGTAATACAAGGCAGACCAAGCCTGTGAAGTTATGTGATCCATTATAATGGTTCTATGGAAAACAAGAAGCAATTAGCTTTGTGAAACAAACATTCGTTGCAAAGCTTTATTGCAAACAAAACACAATCCACATGTGTAAATAAATGAGTTATCTCAAAATTAGCCTTAAACTTCCTACCTATGTTTTATCAGTGTTGACTTCCATTCTGTGTTTCCACCTAAAACATCAAATGATTTGCCCAACAGGTCACATGTGGAGCCGCTTCATTGTCTGGTCCTATCCCTTATCCACTGTGGAACTGTTGGAGAATCTGAGAGAAGACATGAAATCTTGACCTAGAAAAAATACTATCACTAAATTTAAAAAAATATTTTTTTCATATAAATTCAGGTAGACAAAAAATTACCAAATCTCCTCTGGAGATTCTATGGTATTTTCTTTAAGTTTCTAATGGTTCACATAAAATATTCCCCTGATTTAAAAAAAATGATTCATTTGGAAAACTTCTATTTAACTTAATGTTCACCATTTGTTTGCAGCAGTGAGAAAGGAAATGGACAATGCTTCAGGCCTGGGATCTATCTGCAGTATCCTTTAGTTCTAAACCCTCTTGATTCCATCTTTAGGGGTGTTAAAATGTTTTTTTTTTTCTTTTGGAATATACTTTTAAATGAGTAGTATACTTTCCCAAGCTAGTGAAGAGATGAATAATTTAATAAATAAAGTCAATCTGTCCTAAAAGAAAGAAAAAGTCAGCCAAATATTTGCTATACTCTGCCATTACATTTAAACCAAAGCTTAAGAAGGGAACACTGAATAAACTTGAAAATTTCTAATTTTTTTTTCCAATTAAACCTCGTTTGTTGATCAGTGAAATGGCTAAGGCAGTGGAGGAAGAAGTACAGAAAGAAAGAGGAAGAGAGGAAGAAACTAAAACAGAGGTAAGGAAGACAAGAAAACACATGATGCAGCATGAACACCACCAACCATCCAGTGAACACACCACCATTCATAGAAAGCTACACGTACTGTGTTAAGAAATACACATTGTGAACAATATTATCCCTTTTTAAAACTACTTGGAGTAATACACACATAGGTACATATATGGCTAAATAGAGATTGATTTCCAAATAGCAAAACGACTAACATGCAAAAAGGCACTGTGTCTACACAGGGGGAACACATAGGATTTTTTTTTTCTTTTTGCTTATCTGAATTTTCTAATTTCTTTTTTACTCTATTCATTTTTTCATTTAATATAAAGTGGAGAAACCATATTAACAATATAAGAAAAGTCAGATGCTTCAATAATCATAACCAAATAATCATTTTTCTAATGATCTTTCATGTAAATTGTTTAAATATGGAAAACAAAATATTTATAAAATGAAATATTTAATAAATATTTATTAGAAACATATCTATATGTTAATATAAGTAAATATTTAATATAAAATATTTAAAAGAAAAGGGAAATGCTCATGTTTAGGCACTCTGTGGTGTAGTTCAAAGTTCATCATCTGATGTGGAAAAAAATGTTTCAAAGATATTTCTAAGGATATACACAGTACATAGAAATGTACATGCTTAAACTATATCTTTCTACGAGAATATCTCCTTTTAAGGTATTTTGCTGAGCACAAGTGTAGCTCTGAATAAAATACAGTTTCTGTAATACATAATAAAATGTGGACAATATCTTCCTAGGATTTGAAAGTTGAACTTTCCATTGGCTTTGAATTATGCAAGTCATCAGCATCTTAAATTGCTTTTAAAGAAGAATACATGGAAGTCAAAGACAGATTTCCTTACTTTGAACTGGGGAATTTTTCAGAAAGTTATAAGCAAGTGAAGAGAAAGTGTTACAATGGAAATCAATATTATATATGCTAGCATAACCTACACATCTCATAAATGCCACACATTTCAAAATGTATATTTATGATATTCATAACAATTGCTCCTTTATCAAATGAACATGGAAAAAAGATTTTAGCTATAGAATCATAAACTTGGAGCATAAAAAGTAGAACCAGTATTTTACTTTTTAATAATATTCAGAAAATAACATATAAATCATGACTCTAGCTTCAGAACTAAAGGCATCCATCACTCTCCATACTCCACATCTCTTACTGGTGCTTTTCTACTAATCTAATATCAAATCCATTAGAATGTTAAAACAATTCTAATATATTAATGCTAGTAAAAGCATCATTCACAAGAAATAGGCTGAGTTTTTTTTTTGCTTGAGTGCATATATTGATCTTATTCACATAGTTTTATGGATTATATTAGATCAGATACTCCAGTTTATTCAGAGATTAAATAAGTTACTTTTAACAACTGTATAATAGGTCTTACTCACCAACAACAATTGATAGGGTTGTTTTATTTTTATAGAGTAACTTGAAGTTTATCATCCTGTGTTATTATTTCAGTGTTTTCCAGGGGCTATTGTACAGCATAAACTCTATGAAATATAAAAAGTTTCAAAAAATTTTATGACAAAAAAGCTTCTATTATCAAATAAATAAAGAAGGAGTTTGTTACCTATGCAAAGCTGGTCTTAGAGCTTTAATATGTAGATGAGAATCATGAATTTCCAAAAGGATCCCATTGTATGCAACATTCCCATATCCTTGACTATAATACTCTTTTGTCGGTAGGATTTAGCAAGACTTTCACCTTGCTTTAAAGTTAACTGTTTAATAAAGCAATTGTTTCTTATCTGTCTCTTGATCCTCATAACCCATCAAGTCCTTAATATCTTGTAAGCACTTACTGAATTTTGATGAATAAGTGAATGAATTGTGTGTCTATGTTGGCCCACAAAGTAGAATAACTATATATTGCATGCTTTGTTTCCCCATATCAAATGAGGATTTCAGGTGACTGATGACAAAGACTGTCAAGATGAGGACATAAATTCTTGTCTTCCAAAGAAAAATTCACTTTCACTTTCATGATCTTTTGGGACTCAGAGACCATGAAGTTAAATAAGAAGCAAGATTTCAGAGGTGTACATTCCATGGTACATATGAGTGGACAGACTTATAAATCAGCTAACACATTAGTTAAATTCGTACACTTTCCTAAATTCATGGCCAGAAGATACTCAGATATGTTTTCCTACTATAGCAAATATTCATTTTATTCAATATCATGTGACGTTAAGTTTATAGACTAGTGCAGAATTGTCCATGATAATCTATTCATACACTAAATTTTTATTAAATGTGGATTAGGTGAGGCTTATTATTTGTTTGCGTGATGGCTCGTTGATTTTTCCCCAAACAGATGCCAATAAAGTCTGCCAAGAAAGAATCAGACGTATTTGAACCTATTAAAATCCCTTCATTTGTTTATATATTATTCATTCATTGTACTCTTTCCTAATAGCTATTATTTATCACATACCACCCTAGCTATTGAGTGACAGAGATGGATGAGCTCAAGTCTCTGCTTGGAGAAGCTCACAGATGTCAAATTAGGTGGGAAAACAGGAGCCAAGATCTCAAAGAGCCTTGTTTGCCAAGATAAAACTTGGTTATGGAGAGATACTGAAGGATTTTGACTAGATTTTGGGTGGGAGGAAATGATACAGTTGAAGATGATAAAGACCTGAATTAAAACCATAGAAATGAAACTAAGATAAAATGGATTTATACGAATATTTAGGAAGAAGAAAGCACTTAATGAGATTGAGATGGTGTGTATCTAATGAGAAAGAGTTGATGATATTAGGATTACCTTCTAGTTTCTAACTTGAGACACTAGATAGATATTGGTGCCGTGGATGAAGTAAGGATCAGAGGAGACTATGACATATGTAACTGTACATTTGTAGAAACTATCTTATGATAGGAGGCAATTAGCTGTGAGCCTCTAGAATTTATAAGAGAATTCTAGACAGGAGAGAAAGATTTAAGTGTGTAGAGGTTAATGTCACAAGCACAAAAAAGATAAGATAAAAGATGAGCAACAAATACAGAAACTTGTGGAACACTACCATTTAAAGACTGGCATAGTGAGAATACGGTCATTTTAGAAATTCAATATGGAATTTATTCAAGGTGGTAGTCAAGTTTAGTATAAGATGTAATACCAATGAGAGTTAACATAATTGTTTTATCAACAATGATGCAGAAATAACTTCACAATGAATCTTGGTCTTATTATTATAAACATTCATTTTCAACTTTATCCATATACAAATTCCATTTTAGGGAGGACTAATAATTAGAAGGATTGCAATAATGCATATAATGCAATATAATAAGGCAAGGAAACCTATGTACAAAATGTGTATAAGTTTTCACTATAGTAACTTGTAAACATATTTTCTTCAAATATATTGACATCAAAGGCATCATTACAGGCACTAAAGATGCAGCAGTGAACAAAAAAAAGTTGTCACTTCTTTGGAGTTCATTCTAATGGGGAATGCAAACAACCAAGTACTTCTATAATATTGACTTATATAACACAGCTTATAACGTATGTGACAAATATGCAATGCATTAATAAATGCTATCGAGAAAAATAAAGCAAGGTAAGAAGAAGGAAGGTGAGGTAATAGGGGCATGTGATTTTAAATGTAATAATCATGGCTGCCTTTCTTGATGACAAGCTATTTAGAAGGCATGTGAGTACAATGACAAAGTGAGCCTTGGGGAAAGAGCATTCTATGCAGATGGTAATATACATATAAAGATAGGAGTACGCTTGGAGTGTCTGTAAAATATGTAGCTTTTCTGACCACTACTGTAGCCACTGAGGATGGTAAGAAAGACTATGAAGTGACTAATTTATGGCATTTCAGAATGCAGTACAAGGACTAACCAGATTTTGGAATTTATAAATATTTTCAAGATACATAACAGTGACTTTTCTTCCTGCAACAATAAAGCTAAACAATAATATAAGTTTATACTTTCCTAAAATGTGAATTCTCCTTAAAATTGTCAAGTAAAATCTGTTTCTATTTAATGGATTCCTGCTTGAATGATTTTTCCATGGTGACTATCACATAAGGTATCCCTGTCCTAATCACTATGTCCCGTTCTGGTTAAATCATTGCATATCTAGTAGTAAAACCTGCTCATCCTCCTACCTACCTTGATACTGGTACATGTATGCGAGCAGCAACTCTTTTCACTGTCTCCTCAGGAAGCAGTGTGTGGGAGTATACAGGTAAGACACCAGGAAGATGGAACTGACTCCATATATGTCATTAGGTTTAGCCGGTTTCATTTGTAAAGTGGGGAGAAGGATATCTCCAATAGATGGGACAGTTTTTATAACGTCTAATCAGCTTCTCAAATGTCTGTTTCCAGTTGATTCATTTTTTTTCTTTTGGTTTATGTCATTCTTAGTAGTCCAGAGACAAGGAGAAAGCCCGTGAGGAATGACACACTGGTTTGAAGGAGGCGAGTAGAACTGACAAAATAAAATAGATTATCCAAGAGTGATACTATTTTTAGGAAAAATGTGATAGGGGAAGACGAGATACGTGTAAAGCCCATTTTAAGATGCCCGCTGTGATTAGCCATGCCTGCTCTTTAGGCCTTTCTCCAATACACATATTGCTCTTCATTAACCCATTCTTATCTGTAACTACTTTGGTAGACAGTAGCTCATGGTGACTAAACTCACAAACTTCTGAGGCTGGCAGTCCCTGTCTAAATCATAGGTCTGCCCCTCCCTAAGCCCTGTAGCCATGGGCAAGATGCTTGACCCTTCTAAGATGCGTTTTCATCATCTATAAAAGGAGACAAAATCTCAACAAAACTGTTATATAGTTGAAATATGCACATAAAGCATTTAGCATGGTACCTGATGCAGTGTTAGCCCTCACTGACAATGAGTGCATTCATCAGAACTCTAGATTTGACACAAACATCTCCTGTCTGCTTCTCTACATTTTGACTTTTTTCTCTGAGATCAAGGTTTTCCCTTTTAGAGGAGACTTAACCTTAAGACTTGATCTATGAACACAATTTCTTGGAGTCTCAGATTCTCCACCACAGATGAAGAACTCTTTTCATATTAGACTTCTATTTTGTAAATCCCAAGAAAAAGCTAACTGACTTAGCTTGAAGTACACGATCACCATATTGACAAGAAGATGAGGTACTTTAACTGATAGACCCAACAGGAAACATTGAGTTTTAATTGAAAGAGAATCATTTCTTCAGAGAGAGAGGAGGAGCCAGACAAATAAAATAGTTTATCTATTAGAATTAGTAGTGGAAAATAGTGGAAGTGGCCGTATTAAGTGCACCTCTATTCTGATTCACTAAGGATAGATATTAGGATGGGGATAGTGATACTATTCAAGAAAATCCTTCTCAACATCCTACCTAAAGTTGACTTAGAATCTACATTGTTTGTTGTGTAGATGTTTTAAGTCAATTTTAGGTATAATTTGCATGTTATAAAATTTACCAGTTTTTACTGTACATTTCAATGAGTTTGACATATTTATATTGCTCAGTTACCGCTGTCACAATCAAAATATAGGATAGTCTATAAATCTAAAAATTATGCCACAAACACCAATCTCCTTCCAGTCAATGTAGATAATATCTATCTTTGGTAGAGTCTCATAAATGAAATCATACATTATGTACTCTTTTCTGTCTGGCTCCTTTCACTTAGCATAACATTTTTGACATCCATCCATGACATTGCACCTACTAGTAATTAATTCCCACTCACTCCCATTGCTGAATGGTATTCCATTGTACCAATCTGGCACAAATTGCTTATCCATTCACCTGCTGGTGGACATTTGGGCTGTTTCCAGTTAGGGGTTATTATAAACAAAGCTGCTGTAAACATAGATAAACAAGTCTTGAGTGTTAACCCATGTCTACTGAGATGCAAACACCAAGATGAGATGCAAGACATATGAGAGGTTAATTGAGGGAAACAAGTGTGAAGGAAAATACAGAGGGCACCAGGAAGTTGCAGAAAGCCATCAGACCTGAGGCAGGTCAGATCTCGGTGCAAGAGAGATAAGGGATGAAAGAAAGTCTTACCTGGCATGCAGTTCTAAGATCATTTTGACGAAGCTGACAGGAAATCTTTGAGCCAAATCACCTAGGGGAGGTTTTCAATCTCTCCCAGAGTCCCACAGTCCCCAGGAATGAGCCTGTCTTAACATCTCTGTCACACCCATACACTGTTGAGGAAGAACTCGTAGGAGACACGGTGTCCACACAACACAGAGCTGGATTCTGAGCACAGCAGCTGGGGCCATTGGTCAATCACACTCTTCACTGTAGATTTGAGAGGCCATTTTCAGGGCTACCACAATACCTAGACCTGGAAATGATGAATCTTATAGTAAGTATATGTTTTATTTTATAAGAAATTACCAAACGTCTGTACAAAGTGCCCACACCATTTTAGATACTCACCAGCAATCTATGAAATTTCTGGCTGCTCACATCTTCACAACACGTGACACTGTCAATACTTTTAATTTTAGTCATTCTGATGGGTGCTTAACGTTATTTCATGGCAGTTGCAATTAACATTAAATAAACGGTATACATTTAAAATGTACAATACGATGCGTTTTGACATATGCATATACTTGGGAAAGCATCACCACAATGCAAATAACATTTCCATCATCCTCCAAATTCCCTTTGGTCCTTTGTAATCCATCCCTACTTTCACCTCCATCCACAGGCAACCAGAGATCTATCACTGTCCCTAGAGGTTAATTTGCATTTTCTAGACTTTATATTAATGGAATCATGCAGTATATATACTTATTTCACCTAGCTTCTTTCACTCAGAATAATGATTCTCTTTCCTTTGCGGTATTTGTTTATAGGTGCTATGCCCTTCTAATGAATTGCCTGCTGTGTCATTATGGTATGTACTTTGCAAAACCAGAATATATTCCCAGTCCTGAAGTCTACTCGGTCTGATATTAACATAGGCACCCTAACTTTCTCATGATTACTATTTGCGTGGTATGTATTTTTTCCATCCTGTAATGATTCCTCTAACTGCATTTTAAATATAAGCAGGTTTCTCTTGGCAAGTATATAGCTGGGTTTCCCTTTTTAATCTAACCCATCTTGTAAATGGAGTGTTTATATGATTTACATTTCATATTATTATTGATATGGTTGGGTTTAAATCTGCCATGATGATATTTGTTTTAATTTGTGCCTTTTAAACTGTGTTCTACTTTTTCTTCCTTCTTTGGATTTAGTAACTTTTATGATCCCTTTTCTCTGTACTATTTTCTTTTACTAACTATACTTCTTTGTTTAATTTTTTACTGGTTGTTCCAGGATTTACAATATCCATCATTAACCTATCACAGCTCACCTTTAAATGATATCACACCTCTTTATGTACAACTTGAGATGCTTACAACAGTGTACATGCATTTTCCACTCAGTCTTTGCGTTATTGGCGGCATAGTTTTACTTCTCTGTATGCTAGCAACCATATAGGAACCATTATTATTATTTTTGCTTTAAATAGTAAGTTATTTTTTAGAGAAATTTAAAAATTAGATAAGTATTGCATATATCAATATATCAATATATTATTGCCATATCAATAATTTTCCATTCTTTGGTTTAGATTCAATTTTCCATAAGGTAAAATTTTTATTTTGCCTGAAGAACTTTCTTAACATTTCTTGTAGTGCAAGTTCACTGCTGACAAACTATTACAACTTTTATGTGTCTGAAATGCATTTATTTCACCAAATTTATTATTTTTGTGTGTGAGGAAGATTCACCCTGAGCTAGCATTGGCTGCCCATATTACTCTTTTTTTTCTTTTTTGCTTAAGGAAGATTCTCCCTGAGCTAACATCTATGCCAATCTTCTTCTATTTTGTACGTGGGTTGTTGCGACAGCCTGGCCACTGATGAATGATGTAGGTCCACGCCTGGGAACCGAACCTGGGCCATTGCAGTGGAGCGTGCTGAACTTAAGCACTAGGCCACAGGGTCAGCCCCTATTTCATCTAATTTTTTGAAGGGTATTTTAACTAGGCATAGGATTCAAGGATGATTCTGTGTGTGTGTGTGTGTGTGTCCACAGCAGATGTTATTTCACTGTAATGGGCTTATATCATTTACCACAAAATGTCTATGGTAATTCTTGTATTTATCCTCTTGTACTACTGTGTATGTCTTCTATGACTGTATTTAAGAATTTTTATTTACTCTGGTTTTCAGAAATTAAATAATGATGCCGGTGTGTGTGCATGTGTGTGTTGTATATTGTATGTGTTTTTAACCTACTTAGGTTTCATTGAGATTCTTGAATTTGTGGGCTTATTGTTTCAACCAAGTTTGGAAATTTGGCAATTATTTCTTTCAAGTTTTTTTCTGCTTGCCCACTTTGTGACTCCATTTACACATACACCACATTGCTTGATATTTCCTCAGTTCCCTGAAATACTTTCTTGTTTCTCTTTTTTTTTTCTTTTTGGTGTTTTTTAAATATTTCTTCTTTTGTTTTTTTGGTGAGGAAGATTGGCCCTGAGCTAATATCAGTTGCCAATCTTCCTCTTTTTTGCTTTAGGAAGATTGTCCCTGAGCTAAAAGCTGTGCCAGTCTTCCTCTACTTTGTATGTGGGTTGATGAGCAGTGTGTAGGTCTATGCCTGGGATGGGAACCTGCAAATCTGGGCTGCCAAAGCAGAGTGGAAGGAACTTAACCACCACACCACTGGGCTGGCCCTGGTCTCTTTTCTTGATGTGCTTTATTTTAAGGAGTTTCTATCTTACTGTCTTCAAGATCATTGATTTTTATTTATTCTGTGGTGTCAAATCTGCAGTTAGTATCATCCAGTCATATTTTTAGTTCATATATAGCAGTTTTCAACTTTCAAAATTCTTTTTCATAGCTCCCATTTACCTCCTTTTCATGTTCATATCTTCCTTTACATCCTTGAGCATATGGAGCATAATTATATGTAATTTCAATTCTTTGTCTGCTAGGTCCATCTTCTCTTTGATTTCTGGTTCTATTGTTAATGACTGATTTTTCTCCAGGTTATATGTCTCATTTTCCTTTTTCTTCATGTGTCCCTTGTTTTTTTAAGAAATGCTGGACATTATTTTACATTTTTGAAAGTTGGATTTTCTTGTACTTTTCAAGAGTATTGTACTTTGTTCTGGCATGCATTTCAGTTACTTGCAGATAAGGTTGATCCTATCAAACCTTGTTTTATGCTCTTTTCAGGGAGGCTACAGTAGCCTTTACTCATAGCCTTATTTAACCTCACTCCTATGGTGTATCCCTACCGGGGAGCACACTGAAGGTCTCTTGTTTCAAAGAGGTCTCTATTCAGGCTTATTAGAATTTGAATAATGCCTGGCCCTGTGTGAGCTCTGGGAAAGTTTTGTCTCACAGCTCCTTTACAATTTTTCTTTCCCAGAAATTCTCTTCCCTAGCCACTTTAGATTTTAGTCTAAGAATTTAAGATTTATATTTATCCACAGACTCAATGAAGCCACTTATGAAGACTCTGGAAACGTGTTTTTTCTGAATGGCTTCCCTTTCGTAGGTAATCCAGTCTGCAAATTCAGTCACTTCAGACTTTCTGAAGTCTGATCTCCTTTTCTTCAACTTAGTGACATTTCTATTCTTGACTTGGATTCCCTTTCCCTGTATCACGTTCCAGAACTTGCACACGGGCAGAAAAATTTGTGAGAACCACACACCTCGTGTTCTTCCTTCTCTCAGGCATCACAGCCCTGTTGTGCCTCTTACCCAATATCTGAAAATACTTGTTCCCTGTAGTTTTCTAGTTGTTTATGCTGAGAGATTAATTCTCAGCCTATTTCTACCAGGGACACAAAGCAGAGGCCTTGCGATACAGTTTTAAGTGCTTCTTGTGAGCACTACTTTTTAAATTATATTTGATGGGCTACATGACTATAACATATTGACTTTAAAAATTCTTAGGTCCTAGTATCAAATGGTGAGTTACACTTAAATTATTCCATTCAAAAGTTGTTATACAAGTTCCACTTAATTTGCTCCAGCAAAAGTACATAGAAATAACAAGAAGACATTTTAAGAGAGAAATGGTAAAGTCATTGTAAAGACAAATCAGTCCGTATGAGAAGATTTTCATGTTTCGAAGATCTACAGTCTACCTAAAAGAGCATGGAAAGTGTAACTATATTTTATAGGAAACAATACATCTAGAATAAAATAAGAGAAAAATATCTCCCCTAATTTACTTCCTGTAAAATCAATGTACCTAAAATTTTACTCCTTTTAACACCCTTTTAAAATAAATGTCTTCACTTTTAGAGGACTAAAAGATTTAATCAAAACAAATAGAATAATAAATGTAGAATACAGAATGTAGGTAAGTGTAGAATAGTAAATGTTCAACAAGGAGATTTATTGAAACTAATTGAAACATTACCTATAACAATCCATAACCATAGAAATTCCAAACAGATTGTGCTAAAATGTGCAGTTATCTAAAGCTGTGGTTCTCAACTAGTAAGCAGGGTGTTAAAGGAAAAAAATATTCTATGACACTTATTAAAGCATGGTAAAACAGACTTTATTCAAGTGGGGCTATCACAGTAGGTATAGGGACACTGTCAGAGGATTTTGCTTTAGGGGAGGGAGATTGAGCTCAACTCTAAATACACATGGACAAGTGGGGATTTATAGCCAAGGCGAAGGATGGAGATTGGTAGATGTAAAATTGCAAAGAGGAAATATCAGGAGTAAAGGAGAGATTCTGGCTGAATTGACCTAATAGGATTCTTGTTGAAGGCAGGCCAGGCGATCAGATATCACCTGAGGGAAAGGAGAGGATGCAGAACTTGATCAGACATCAAGGGTGATCAGATATGGAGGATGGCTAAATTGACCTAGCAGGATTCTTGCTAAAATTGGTCAATGCAGAGATGAACACAGAAATCCAAAAGTCAAGCATATTGAAAAAGAGCTCAAAAGAACCTGAGTAGAGTTTGGTCAATGAGAGAGTCTTTGTCAGGATGGTGGTCTCTCTCTCTTTTTCACCCACACATACACACACAGGCAGACACACACACAGACACACACACCAGAGGACATTTGACCATGTCTGGAGGCATTATTGGTTGTCACAATAGGGGAAGTACTACTGAACATCTAGTGACAAATAAACATGTAAAAGAATAGGTGAAGTATTTGCAAATTGAATCATTGTTCCATACTCTTTTTTCATATATTAGAGTGCCTTTATTATTATAAATCATTTAATTAGAAAAAATAAGTTAAATAATAATATCATCCTCAAGTTTCATTTCTCTCCTCTTAAAAAATCACATTACTTATACCACAATTTAATACCCAGAAAATAAATTTAAGTAGATTAATTTTAATTATAATTTATTTTAAAGGTAAAAAACACACTCTCCAAAAATTTAATAATGTGTCAAAGGTGGAGAAAGTCATTATCCATTTTTAAATATTTTGACTATGGGTGTTATGAAATCCCAGGTCTCAAAAGTATGAAAATTTTCCCAAATAATAATAAATCCAAGAGAAACTCGCGTGGAATTATGAATTCCTCAGTCATGAAACATTTTTTTTCTGTAATTTGGAAGTTGAAAAGGAGTACAAAGAGGCAGAAATGCTGCAAAATTCTGTAGTGTCTGAAAGTTCTCAAAAATATTCTTATTACTAAATGACTTCACCTTAACCGTGATCTTTCTCATATTTTCAATTCAGTATCATTGAAAATTTTCTATAATCGCATATTTCTGATTAAGTAATGAAAATGCATGCAAAATAGGATTTTCTGTTATCAATTATATTCTTTGTTTTTATTAGGAATTATTTCTTTGATATACACACAAGTTGCTCATGTTTTAACCTTGTAGAATAGAATACAAATGTATTTTAAGAAGACATTCCATTCTAATTTAACAACTTTGAAAGCAGAATCTATGTCCTCTCCTGGTATTTCCAAATTCGTCTTTTAATTCTAAAATGAGTCTTTTTATAAATTTGGTATTTTCTTAACTGACTAATTACTTGAAAAGAAAATGTAAAGAGTAATTGTATTTGACTTCTGGTTTCCAGGGGGAAAAATCAATCATTTCCATTTAATATTTATTTACTTGTAATTATTAATTAGAAATTTATTGTTCTCTGGACTCACAGTCAACTGGGTTTGAATTAATTGAATATTTTTAATTAAAGTAACTGAACTCCATCTATCCAACTTTCAATATAGCCCCAAAGGCAGTGCTTTCTTAAACAGTTAACCAAAGTTAACATTTGAAGTGATGTACATACTCAATAAGTTTACAAGGAAAATTAGTTCAGAGTTAATAATGGTGACTTACAGCACAATGGTTTGATACTGCTTTTTTGTTAAGGTTATTATTCAAATTAATTGATTCCAGTACCCAAGCATAGAAAAATTAGTCACTTAATTATAAATCAAAACATTTCAAATTATTAATACTAATATTTTCAGAGAACAGAAAAATATAGAGATATATACTTTGATTTCTTGAGTTTTAAGGTGTATTTTCTTGCTTAAGATGATGGCCCGATGGTTTCTGTATACAAATCAAAGTGGTTTTCACATGTTCTGAAAGTTTCTAATTTCAAATTTCTCTCAACTTACAATCTAAGCTTGCAAAAGCTAAAATGTAATTGAGAAATAAAATATGGTAGGCCATGTGGCCATTGCTGATGAATGACGTGTCTCTGCTCTATGAAGTAAGTAGCAAAGCCCAGGACATGGGCTCCACTATGGTCGTTAATCAACATATTCACCCTGTCTGGAGTGCCTGACTGTGATGATAAGTGGCACATAACACATTCCAAGTTTCATACAGAAGATTAATTTTATTGAAATCTACCACTAGACCAAAAATAGACAGGCTATCTAAAAATAATTCCAAATTACAACAGAATTGCTAGTGACCTTCCTTGGTCAACAGCTGAGGCAACATTCTACATATAGAAGAGACACCTGTTTGAGTGATGAGTGTTGAATGATAATGTGAGATGAGATGCAAAATATATTCTTTATCATTTACTCAGGGAGGCCTACAGTTTCTGCCATTGACTAATCAAAACTTTGCTTACTAGAGATGCCCTGGGATTCTGAAAAAAAAAAAAAAGATACCAATATTGGGATAGGACAAATTAAGTTATTGAAGATCTCCATGTCAGATAACTAAGTTCATTTCAGGATTAGTTTTTAGAACACAGTCTTATGAGGATAAGACACAAGATTGGTCAGTTCTGAGGAGGAAAAAGAAAAAAATACCATGAAAATTTTGGGATATGGCAGATCTTACAGAACAAGCCAGGCTGAACATGAAGAGTTGTGGCCCAGAGTCACGGGAGAGGATCCAGGTTGGGCTATGTAACAGGGAGGGACATAGTCTCTTAAGAAAGCAGAAACCGTCTTCCATTGTTTTGCAAAAGATCAATCTGAAAGAAAACAATGACAGCAATGCTATTTCCATATATGAAATCTATTTTTAATATGAAGGAGTATGATCAGACACTTGGATGATAACCATGGAACCAGATGAAACTTTAACAAAGAATTAGTCTTTTAGGATCTATTCGAGTTCACAGATTAGCTTTCCGGCCTCATCTCCTACAAGAACCCTCAAGCATACTCTGTTACGCTACATGGCCACATGAACAAATTGACATTTCCAAACAAACGATGCATTTTTATGTTTCTGTGAGCATGTGAGTAACGCAAAGTCTTGCTAACACAAAGTCGAGGGCAGGGCATTCCTCTCCAGGAACATGATGAGCAACTTCCTCTCCAGCTCAACACTGCTTCTTTTGTGAAGCTGTCACAGGCTCCCTAGGATGTAATTATCTTGCTCTCTGTGCTATTCCAATATTTGTATTGTGTTTAGTTCAATATTTAGGTCTTCCTTATGTGTTTCTCACTTCACTGAGCTCAAAATGTACTTTGTAATCAGCAGGTGCTGAATACACGTTTGCTGAAGTGAATTGAATGGCCCCTTGAGGCACGTTGAGGGGAGGAGCTGAAAACAGGCTGAGCACACTTTTCATCTGTCTCATACCTAACCTTTCTTTCACTGGACTGGTATCCTTCACCTATATCTTGTATAGAGTCTTATACAGATCAGCTTAACTTTGTTTTTGTCAAGAAAGAAAGATAGCTGTGAGCTGATATGTGACTTCACAAGTTTAATGAGCAGGCTCCAATGTGTATTCTAAGCAGGCAGGTTGCTTACTATTACCTCTGACAAGAATTCAGCAATAATTGGCTAGCTATCATTGTTGGCTACCATTTATAGCTAAGACTGTATTAGCTTTTGTCAGTGGGCAAGAAGAGCTAACAATCATTAGAAAAGCACTTAGGTCAATGCATTAGTGGTTGCTGGGTTTGTAGGCAAAAGGAAGATTGCAAGGTAAAGTCTTTGCACTTAAAAACTGAAATGTAGCTATTTGTTGCAGTTTTTAATAATGGAAAGAATTTTGTCATTTTTTCCAGCTTTTACCATGTACATTTACCCGTTACCCGTGAATACTTGACATTAACTACTAATTGATAAAAGAGCTTGAAAATATTCAGACTAAAAGTGCTAAGCTGAAAATGGAAATCATGATCTAAATTGAAAATAAAAATACATGGACCAGTTCTTACAGTCTTAGTTTTTATAAAGTTAGGTAAATATTACATTTTATTAACTTAGATGGTAATTAGAATATGAAAACAATGAATTTAGTTTTGAAATATCTATTTTAAAAACATTTCATTGTAATGTTTCTTATAGTCAGTAAAAGGCTCGGCTATTAAGTGTACATTTCACTGAGTTTTGATACATTGAATACATATTCATTCATGTGACCATAATACAAATCAAGGTATAGGACATCTCTATTGCTCCTAAATATTATCTAATCTCTCTTTCCAGTCAACACCACTAGTTCAGAAGCAACACTATTTGATTTCTATCACTACAGATTAGTTTTACCTACATTTGAATTTCCTTCATGCAACAAATCAGAGAATTTTACCATTTTCCTCCTATTGTTGATGTCTAGTTTCATATCAGGTAGTCAGAAAAGATACTTGATTGATTTAAACCTTCTTAAATTTGTTAAGACTTGGTTTGTGGCCCAACGTATGATCCACCCTGGAGAATGTTCCATGTGCACTTGAGAAGAATGTACATTCTGGTGCTGTTGGGTGGAATATCTGCATATGTCTTTTAGATCCATTTGGCCTATGGTGTTATTCACATCCGCTGTTTCCTCACTGATTTTACATCTGGATGATCTATCCAGTGTTGAGAGAAGGGTATGGAAGTCCCCTATTATTATTGTATCGCTGTCTACTTCTCCCTTCAGTTCTATTAATATTTGCTTTAAATATCAAATGCTCCAATGTTGGGTGCATATATATTTACAATAGCTATACTGTCTTGATTAATTGACCGCTTTAAAATTATATAGTGAACTTCTTTGTCTCTGGTGACTGATTTAGGCTGTTTATTTTATCTGATATAAGCATGGCTACTGCTGCTCACTTTTAGTCACCGTTTACATGGAATATCTTTTTTCATCTCTTCACTTTCAGCCTATATGTGTCCTTTAAGCTACAGTGAGTCTCTTGTAGGCAGCATATTTTTGGATCTTGTTTTTTTATTCATTCAGCCACTCGGTTTCTTTTGATTGGATATATCAGTTCATTTATGTTTAATCATTGGTGTGTAAAGATTTACTATTGCCATTTTGTTGTTTCTGAGTGTTTTTTTTTTTAAGTTCTTTTATTCCTTTCTTCCTCTCGTGCTGTCTTCCTTTGTGATTTATTTATTTATTTATTTTGTAGTAGTATGCTTTAATTCCTTTCTCTTTATCTTTTGTGTATCCAGTTGAGGTTTTCCTCTTTGTGGTTAACAGGAGGCTTACAGTAAACATTTTATGGATAAAACACTCTATTTTAAGCTGATTTAACTCACCTTCACTCACATACAAAAACTCTACGCCTTTAGTTCTCCTCCCCCCACATTTTATGTTATTGATGTTATACCTTACATCTTTTTATATTGTGCATCCATTAACAAATGTTTGTAACTATAATTATTTTTAATATTATTGTTTTATAACTTTTTTCTAGATCTAAAAATGATATACACAACACCATTACAGTATTAGTATATTCTGAATTTGACTATGTATTTACCTTTACAATTAAATTTTATAATTTTATATGTTTTCATGTTGTCACTTAGTGTCCTTTCTTTTAAACCTGAAGCACTCCCTTTAGCATTTCTTGTAAGGCAAATGTGTTGATGAACTCCCTTAGCTTTTGTTTGTCTTGGAATGCTTTTCTCTCTCCTTCATGTCTGAAGGACAGTTTTGCCAGCTCTAGTATTCTTGGGTGGTAGTTTTTCATTCAGTATTTTGAATCTATCATCCCATTCTCTCCTGGCCCTCAAGGTTCTGCAAAGGAATTACTATTCACCTTAAGGTATTTCCTTGTGTGTGGTGGGTTGTTTCTCTCTTCATGGCTTCAAAATTTTCTCTTTGTCTTTGACTTTTAATATTTTGATTGTAACATCTCTGAGTAATCTTCTTTTGGTTGATCTTGTTTGGGGTCCTTTGTGCTTTCTGTATCTGGTTGTCCATCTCTCCCCCGAGATTTGGGAAGTTTTCAGCAAACATTTCTTTAAATAAGCTTTCTGCCTCTTTCTCTCCCCCTTCCCATTCTGGGACCCCCCCATGATACAAATGTTCATTTACTTGATGGTGTCCCCTAATTCACACAGGTTCCCTTCACTCTTCTTCATTCTTTTTCCTTTTTGTCCCTTTCACTGATTAATTTCCAATGATCTGTCTTCGAGTTTGCTGATTCTTCCTACTTTATGATCAAGTTTTTTGATAAAGTTCTCTATTGATTTTTTCAGTTCTCTTATTGTATTTTTTACCTCCAGTATTTTTGTTTGATTCTTTTTTATGGTTTCTATTTCTTTATAAAAGTTCTCATTTTGTTATACATTGTTTTCCTGATTTTGTTTAGCTATCCATCTATGTTCTCTGGCCTTTCATTGAGTTTCTTTATGATGACTACTTTGAATTCTTTGTCAGGCAAATTGTAGATCTCTGTTTCTTTGAGGTCAATCCCTGGAGTCTTGTTAGTTTCCTTTGGTGGTGTTATGTTTGCCTTAATTCCATGATCCATGTAGCCTTATGTTAGTGTCTGTGCATTTGAAGGAGCAAATACCTCCTCCAGTTTTTAAAGACTGGTTATGGCAGGTAAAGACCTTTTCCTGTTGGTTCCCTGGGCTAATTAAATTATGTCTGGAATCACAGTTGGGCTTTGTTTGAACCAGTTTGGAGGCTATCCCTGGGTCTGCTGTGATCTGTGGTTGGTGTGCTTGCTACCAGGGGCTCAGGTTGATGCTGATCATCTGGCTCCTGGGTGGATGGGATGCATCCAGGACCTTGTTGAGAGCCATATTCTTTGTTATATAGAGCCTATCCATAATTTTCTCATTTTTATCAGACTTTCAACATATTACTAAAATAAATTATGAATTATTTTAGTTTCACCCATGTATATTTTCCCCTAAATATCTAGCTCTGCCATAATGTTATTTCTGGTGAGCAAAACAATGCCCTTTAATGAAGATGAAGAAAAGCTGGGGATTATCTTTGGTTTCATTTGAGAGGTATGGAAACACCCTGTTAATTTTCTGGAATTGTGATTCCCTACTGTGATGTTAACTCATTTTGGAACTCATAGCATTACAATATTTGTATCCAGAAAGGTTCACAGAAGGGATCTAATTTTATTTTATTTTTAACTTTTCATTGTCACATAGCTTTTTAATGTTTTCCCATTGACTCCTTATTTTAAAATAAAATGTCTATCAAAAGAATATAATACATAATAATAAATTATAAGATTTTAAAATTTATACTCAATAGATACCTGCAACTGTTATTCAGATATTATATCTAACATATGCATCATGTTTAACATATTATATAATTATGTTTGACATGATGCAAACAGAAATCAATATCTGTATTTTTATTACAGTTTGAACCAATTATTTGGTTATAGACATGCAATATCAGTTTGGCTTTTTGAAAGGCTGAAATTAAGTTCCATTCTTGAATTCATTCAATTTGATAAACCAGACTTTGAATACATTAATCTAACCTAAATTCCTTACTTTGAAAGTGAACGAACTGAATCTCAAGGAAATTAAAAGAATTTTTAAGCTCTCAGAGACATCTAACAAATTAATTAAAATTATTTCATCAATGTAATTACTGAAGCAAGAAAGAAGTACTCCTGTTATTTTTATTTGATTCAGACTTTTCAGCAAAATGTTAATATATAATAAATACATACTCACAGTTACACTTAGAATAGATGCTCTGGCCATATTGAAAAGGGTCTATTAAAGGGGATTATTACTGTAGTCATGAAGATTAGAGAGTGTTGAATAATCTACATGAGAAATATATGAATCAGTGTAGGGATTAGGGTAAGAGAATGAATGATAGCCAGGAAAGAATGATATAAAAAGCAAGGCCAGTGGATATTTATTAAAAAATAAAGAGTAGTGGACAAGGACAAATACAGAAAAGAAGCCAAGAAATATAATTGCTGAAATATTTCTCTTGGCATTTGGTATCACCGTGGATGAGGGCGAGAGGTATCACAGGATTGGGAGGAAATCTGAGTTACAATGGAAAAAGACAGGGATGGGAGGTTTAAAGAAATAATTATAAAGAGGGTGCAAATAACATTTTCAAAAGTTTTGCTGTGAATGAGTTTAGAGAGCTAGGGTAGATGTTAGAAGTAATTGCAGGGTTAAAAATTCTGGTTACAGTTGTTGATTTTAGGATGTAAAATAATTGACATTACGTAAATGCTGGTGTAAAGAGGTCAGTAAAAATGAGAACTTAAAAATATAGGCTAAGGATAGTTAATGATGCAAGATATCTAAAATAGAATATGATAGGATGCTAGGAAATAAATCTAATTACACCATGGTACTAACACATTGGCACAAATTCATAAGTGTGTGCCTAAGGTCTCCTTCTACTCCTGCTACAAGTATTTTATAAGCAAGTCTATAAAACCAGGTCTGTGGTTGTCCTCATTTCCCTCTGCCCATTGTTGGCTTTTTAAAACATTCCTATAAATTTTAGTCATGAAATATTTGACACAGATGAAATAGTATATGCTAGTCTTAGATCATAGTAATAACACTACAAAAACTAATTGTGTTTAAAGGCCATGAAGGAACACCATGGGCATTCAAAACAAAGTTGATCCTGGGTATCTGTTTATGGTCACAGGTAACTTTTGATTTGCAGCAAATTGTTCCATTGCTAAGGGGCTGACTGGCCTCCCTTCCAAGCTCTTCCAGTCTTGGCTCTTCTCTGAAGACTAAGCTTCTTTGATACTCCCGGCTTCATCCTCACAATTTTAGCTTATACATTGTTTTAGTCTACGCTCTTTTTTTTTTTATAACAACGTATCACTAAGAGTTTTTCAGACAATCAATTTCTAGTTCCTGGCAACGATAAGATTAAGTTTCATCCCGCTCAAATGAGAGTGGTTTATAGCAAAACAAACAAACAAAGCTGATGCTTCTAGAATTTGTTTGGCTGAGAAAATATTTTTAATGAGGATGGGGGGTAATGAACAAGGTATTTAGGTAGGCTATGTAATGCAGTGGCTAGGAGTTTGGTCTATGGAATCAGCAATTCTGGACTCAAATCTCTCTTATCACTTACTGACTCTCTGATGTTGAACAAATTACCTATTCTCTGGGCCTCAGTTTTTTCTTCTGAGAATTGGAATAACAGCAGAGTCTAATTTATAGAGTTGTTTTGAAAATTAAAAGTGATCTTGCAATAAAGGATTGGACATTGCCCTTAGTATGTGAAAACTGAGTAAAGATGAGGTATGATATGACGATTACAATGAAAATGATTACACTATCAAATTAAAAATTAGACCACTGAAAAATTTTTGATATACATGTGAATTATAAAGATATTTGCAAAAGCCACTTCAAACTTGAAGAATTTCTCCACTAGTTTCTTTAAAACATTGTTAAGCCTTTTCCTTTAAGATAAGTAACTAGACATTCAGGTAATTTCAGAAGTACAGAACATAACATAAGGCCAAATCATTTAGAAGAGTAAAGAATAAGTCAACTGCATTATAAATGGGAAATTCCAAAGATTTAAAAATAATTTTATAAACTTCACTATATGTCACTATCATTATGCATCGTGAGGGACTATAATATCATATTTATCATAATTTGTAAATAAAATTAAATAATATTTTAAATATATTCAATGGGTCTCTATATAAATGAATGTGCACTAAATACAAAAAACACATCATTTAAGTTTATATCGTGATAGACATCATAAATAACAAGTCATTAAATATTTCTACAATGTTCTCACTTTTTTAAAAAGAAAGTCCAGAATGAAACATCAGTGATCTGGAAATTTATAGAATGAAGTAAGTTTTATTTTTATGTACTTAGTTTGAAGAGAAGATGTAACTAAGTCTCCTTCACCCAGTTAAATCCCATTATATTCAATGTTGGCTAGAAATCACTTTGTTCTATACCAGGCAAATCCCCTTAACTTTATACAAAGTTAGAAGAAAAATAATACCAACAACAAAGGAAAAAAAAGAGTACAAATTATATCATCTTGACGTTTATCATATCACGTTTAATCCCACATAGAAAGTTACCACATCAAGAATATTGGTGTTTTTTCCGAACTAAAACTCTTGTATTTAATCTTCCAAAGGTGATATTGAAACAAAACATAACCTAAGGTAGAGAATGCTTGAGTACTCCTAAAATCTAAGCTACCTTAGAAATATGACTCCCCACTAACTCTTTTTTTTTTGTGGGGAAGACCAGCCCTGAGCTAACATCTGTTGCCAATTCTCCCCTTTTTGCTGAGGAAGACTGGCCCTGGGCTAACATCTGTGCCCATCTTCCTCCACTTTATATGGGACGCCGCCACAGCATGGCTGACAAGCGGTGCGTCGGCGGGCGCCCAGGATCCGAACTCGCGAACCCCGGGCTGCCAAGCGCGGACGAAACCGCTGCGCCACCGGGCAGCCCCTCCACTAACTCTTAATGATAAAAGGATTCAAGCACTTCTTTTAAAATCAGGAACAAGTCAAGAAAGCTGTATAGTCTCATATATATAGAGAGAGAGAGAGAGTATAACAAAATATATTAATAATTAATAACTATACATTATATAATTATAAAACAATATAGAATCATATCATATATAATTATATATTATATAAGATCGTATTAATATAATATATTATTAAATATATATTTATATTTAAATATGCATAAATTATATTAGATGTATAAAATAGATATACTTATATATATTACATATAATTGATTTATTTATACATTTTATATCGAGAGAGAGACTTATTTCAAGGAATTACCTCATGCTATTGTGGAGCTGGAAAGGCTGAAATCCACAGGGTCAGTTGGCTGACTGGAAATGCAGGTAAGAGTTAACGTTACAGTCTTGAGTCCAAAGACTCGAAACTCGGCAGGGTTTCTTTCAGTCTAGAGGTAGAATGGGATCACATCTCCATACAAACTATTCATTTGTGGGGGAAACCAGAATAAGGTAATGATGAATCATATGGCGTGTATTTCCTAATACTGAAATATTAGTATATATAAATATATAATTACATAAATAGTGTATACAAAAAAGTAATGGAAGTTAGAAAAACTGAGGTTGTAAAATTTAAGTGGACACAACAAATGAGCAATATGTAAATATCTAAGGAGAGCTCTAGGATGGAGACAAATATCTAAGGGATTTTAGCAGGAGAATGAATGAGATGGAAGAAGTTTTAGAATTAAAGGCTGAAACTTGAAGTGTTAAAGTAAAAATATTTCAGGGATAGGTTAAGATAAAAGAATATGAAAAAATGCACAATGTCCCTGCTGCAGAGAGAGAATTCTGCACCATCACTGCTCCTTTGTGATGCTAGCTCCTTATTCAGTAGGGCTGAGTCTGATTGATTGCCCATGTGCCTTTGACCCGGCCGCAAGAGAGTCTGGGAGAGCAAGTATCCAGCATTGTCAGCTTCTGAAATAGGAGGCAGGTTCTGCTTCTCCAAAGATTCCTAAGTTGAAGAATTTTCCAAACATAGAAAAGATATTCATGTGCTTTGCACCTGCTGAAATTATGCCATGTTTTACTTTCTTCAAATGTCAACATCTTGAATTATGTTAATACATTTTCTAATTTTGCATCTTTGAATGCTTAAGATTAACCTGACTCTGTCATTATGAATTATTCTTTTGATATACTTCTGAGTTGATTTGCTCATATTTTATTTAGAACTTTTTCATCTAAATTAGAAAATAGGAGTGGCCCAGGGATTTCTTTTGAAGGATTGTGTCTGTTTTTATCTTTGTTTGTCTTGTTATCAGGGTTATGCTAGCCTTGTAAAATAAGTTGGAAAATTTTATATTCTCTGGAACAGTTATAGATTGTGGAGATTTTCTGTTACATGTAAGTTTGGTGAAATTCACCTATAAAACTGTCTGGACCTGATGCCATCTGGGGGACAGCTCCTTGAATATTTTTCCAATTCCCACTATAATTATTGTCTTTTGGGTTTACTACTTTCTGGTTATCAACTTCGGTAATTAATATTTTCTAATAAGATCATCTATAAAAATAGGAATATGAGTAAACAGTCGAAAGGTCATGAGAAGGGAAATAATAAATAGCTTCAGATGCAGCAGGTAATCTAAAAATATAAATGTGGAAAATCTTCCCATAAATTTAGCTGTTAGAGAACGTTTTTAATCTTAAGGAAAGCAATTCTGTTAGAGAAACAAACAGTGGGTTAGGAAGAGAGCAGATGGTGATGTGGTAGCTATGTTTAGTATTGGTCACTTTTAGAAATACTTTAAATAAAAATGGAAGTGGAGACCCAAGCTGGTAGTTACAAAGGAGCCTTTGTTCTTTGATCATGGGCAAAACATGACCATATCAGATATGGAGCCAATAGAGAGTAAAAGCAGAGAGGGTACTGGATGAAATGAAGTCACAAAGAAAACAGGAGAGCTTCACATCAGGTGCACAAGCCAAGGTGTATACCTTTTGTTGTACAACTAAAACTGCGATATTCAGACCTCAAGAGACATCCTCCCATCTACTAAGTAGGATTAGGTGAATGAGCTCTTATAACCTTTCCTGGGTCAGCACACCTGTTATGGCCTGAATGTTTGTGTCCCCCCCAAATTCATATGTTGAAATCCTAACTCCCAAAGATGAGGGTAATAGCAGGTGGGTTTTTTTGTACATCAATCATTCCTCAATAAAATGGTTCAAAAAAAAAAGACAATGTGGCCCTGGCATGAGGATTTGCATATAGCGCAATAGAACAGAATAGAGTTCAGAAATAGACCCACACTTATATGTTCATTTGCTTCTTACCAAAAGTGCCAAAATAATTCAATACGTCAAGGAAGTTTTTTCAACAAATAGTGATTGATAAACTGCAAACATTAATAGAAAAAAAATGAATCTTATCATAGTAAGTTGCCACTCCACACCCACTGAGATGGCTACAATTGAAAAAAATGAAAACTAAAAAATGTTGCAGGTGGATGTGGAGAAATTGGAAATCCGGACATTGCTGGTGGGAATATAAAATGGTTCAGTCATTGTGGAAAACTGTTTGATGTTCCTCATAAACTTAAACATAGAATCACCACATGATCCAGCAATTCCACTCCTAGGTATACATACCCAAAAGAAATGAAAATGAGTGTTCAAACAAATTATACACAGATGTTCATAGTAGTGCTATTCACAATAGCCAAAAGGTGGAAACACCGCAAGAGTCCATCAAGGAATGAACAGATAAACAAATTGTGGTCTATCCATACAATAGAATATTATATCACCATAAAAATGAATGAAGTACTGAGACAGGCTACAACTGAGATGAACCTCAAAATCTTCATGCTAAGTGAAAGAAGTCAGGTATAAAAGGTCATACATTATATGATTCCATTTATATGAAATATCTGGAATAGGTAAAACCATAGAATGCTGACTGATGGTTGTCAGAGCTGGGGGCAGTAAAAAGAGGGAACAACTGATTAAAAGGAGTTTCTTTTCCGGGTGATGAAAATGTTTTGAAACTAAAAAGAGTTGGTGGTTGCAAAACATTGTGAATGCATTTTAGTGTTGTGTAAATTTCATCTCAGTTTAAAAAAAACGAATCGTTATCACCTCTTCACACTCCACACAAAAATTTATGTGGTAGATCATAGTTGTTGTTAATGCTTTTGAATGGATTCTGACTCCTAGTGAACCTGTGCACAGCAGAGCAGAACCCTGACTGGTCTTTTTGTGCCATCCACTCACCTTCCAGTGCTTTATCAGACAATGCTCCACTGCTATTCATAGGGTTCTCAGGGCCAATTTTTTCAGAAATGCTTGGCTGGGTCCTTCTTCCTAGGGGCCCTTGGTCTGGGAGCTCTGCTGAAACCTGTCCATCATGGGTGACCCAGCTGATATTTGAAATACCTGTGGCACAGATTTCAGCATCACAGTAATACATAGCCACCACAATATCAAAACTAACAGACAGGTGGCGTGGTTCCCTGACCAAGAAACAAATGCAGGCTGTGGCAGTGGAAGTGCAGAAGCTTAACCACTAGACCACCAGGGCTGATCATAGATCACCTGATGATAGATCGTAGACCTGAATATAAAAGTTAAACATATAAAAGCAACAGAAGAAAACTTAGGGCAATACCTTCACCACTAAAGGATAAGCAAAGTTTCTTAGAGAGGTCATGAAAATCAGAAAAAATGAAAGAAAATGTCAATTAGACTTTTTCAAAATTAATAATCTTGCTCATTAAAAGTCACCATAAAAAAAAAGATTATGCAAGTCTCAGACTTGAAAACATTTATAAATCACATATCTGACAAAATACAAACATCCAGGATATATAAAGAACTCTTAAAGTATAATATTTGAAAAAGACAACTCAATTAAAAATGGGAAATGAGTTATTCAAATGAGCAATTAACACGTGAAAATGTGCACATCACCATTAATCATAAAAATGGAAATTAAAACCATCATGAAACATCACTACCTAACACCAAATATTGTTGAGGATTTCAACAACTGGAATTCTTATATATCACTAGTGGGCATGTAAAATGGGACAACCACTTTGGAAAAAGATATGGCCATTTGTTATTAACACACGTGTGCTCCATAGTCCAGCAATTCAAATCCTAGGGACTTACCTAAGAGAAATGAAAACAGATGCTCACAAAAGATTTACACTACAATATCCATAGTAGCTTTATCCATAATAAAAATTTAAAAAAACCTAGAAGCAACCCAGATGTCCACTAATGTGAAAATGCATAAGCACACTGGTTATTCATACAATGAGAACTCTTCAAAACGGCCACAAAATGGGCATGAACTGCTGATACGCGCAACATTATGGAGAAATCTCAAACACATTATGCTGAGTGAGAGGAGCTTCACACACAAGAGAGCTTGCTGTATCATTTCATTTACGTGATTTTCAAGAAATGCAAAACTATGGGGCAGAGAAAGAATCCGAAGAGTGGTTGCCTTTGGAGAATGAAGATGGATATTTACCTGGAAGAGCCATGGGAACCTTTCTAAAATGATGGTTATCTTCTATATCTTGATAGAGGGTTATATTATACAGGTGTGTTTATTAATACTTAGCCATATACACTTAAATATGTGCATTTGTTTGTATGTATAAAAAGATGGAACTCTAGTTAATGATATGCATGCTGAGGAATTGAGAGTGAACTGTACTGATATTTGTAATTTATTTAGAAATTATTAAAAAGCAGATGACTGATGGGTAGAAAGAAAGATAGGTAGCTATGCAGATAGACACATCATAAAATGCATATAGTAAATAGTTACTAGTACAGTCTAGGTGGAGGGTGAATTCTTCCAAGGATTTAAGAAAGAAATAATACCAATTTTATGACCATACTTCCAGAAATCATAAAAGATGACTGATTATCTGAGGATAGCATAAACTTGATACCAGAAATTCACAAGTATTAAAAAAATGGTAAACACTAACCTCTCCCATGAATATAGACGCACAGTTCCTAAACAAAATACTAGCATATCAAATACAGCAATATATAGGAGGATAATACATCAGAAGTACAAATATCCAAATCCAAAAGAAAACGAGTTGATTCCACAGGTAATAAACATCTCACTAATAAAATAAGGAGCTATTTTAAAGATTAATATATACATAGCTTTGGTGAAAGTGTAGGGAAATAGAAACCTTCATATACAAGTATTGGGGTTTTAACTGATGGAAGTTTTGGGAGAGTAGTTGGGGAATATTTACCAAAAAATGTTTTAAAATGTGCGTATATATATTAACATTATATGTCTAGCACTTATGATTTCTCATGAGGAAAATTATGTAATTTTTACAAATAAAATAGAACTTCTTAAACTGTCTTTGTTTATTGAATGTCAGAATATCACACACTTATGAAATCATTTTATAACTTTTAATTTTAACTCACAATAAAAGGAATGATTACATACTGTCTCTCAATGATTTTTAGGTTTAAGTTGATTTTCTTGCACTAACCAAAAAAGAAAGCTATGAACTTGAAGAATTCACTTTGATATATATAAAATTATTTATGGAATAATTGAATTCCTTTATATATAAAAGTGAATATATATTTAAACCTTTCAAACATGATGGCTATGGAAAAATCAAAGCAATCCTTAATAAGTCTAATGACTAGTGTTGGGAAAATATAATAAAAACAAAATCTCTTTCACTCCAGAAATACTCTCCATAAAGGTAGAAGAAAAATAAAACAATTGCATTATTGAACAAGCATAAACCAGAGTGTGATATACATCACAGATAATTTGCTAAGAGATTGCAGAAACAGAAAGAAATCTCACCTTTGTACATAGCCAAGCAGATACAACCCACTCCATGCATGCTCTCAAGATAAACGATAGCTAGTCCTCAAAGAGGAGGATTCAACAGCACTATCTGTCACTCATAGTTCATCCTAAATTCACCTGGTGTAATTGGTGTGACCATCTGTGTTAGCTAATTGGCTTTATCCAAAGGAAAGATAAACATCTCATATCTTTATGACAAGAAGTAGTTTTGCAACTTGGAGCAAGGTGCCCACTGAAGTTGGGCTCCTACCCTCCCACCGAAACTGGGAGAAAGGGGCTCTATCTCCCTTGTTTGCATTTCAAAGGGATGGGCCCCCATGTCCTTGTGAAAGACATTCATGGTCAGTAAAACTGGTAAGAGTTTTGTATAAAGATTTACATCTCAAAGGAGCAGAGGAATAATTTGTAATTACTAGTTTTCTAGGAAAATGCTCTAAGAAAAGGGAGAAAGCAGTCTCTTTCTCTTTTTCACCAAAAATTTTTTTTTTCTTTTTTGACTTGTATTTACTCTTATACTAGTGTTATCAGCATGATGTGGGACATTTTTCCTCTCAGAGGATATTAAAGAAGGTCTGAAAAATATAGGCATACATTAGTAATCTTTCCAAATTAAGTTTTCTCTGCAAGTTATCTTTTCATATGAATATTATCATTATAGAATCTCAATCAAATGAAATTGAAAAAAAAGGAAAACAGATTTAGTAGATCTATGGTCCTGTAAAGGATCAAAACCAGTTTCCCTAATGTATTTCTAATTTAAAGAATTCTGTTTAGTATTTCCTATTTTAGCTACCTATACTTGTCAAAAAAACAAGGACCAAATTTAGGAACATTACCTATCTAAATATGAGCATCGAACATGAAGTAGACAAATCTTTAAATCACTGAAGAACAGGAAAATAAAAGTCAAGATTCAAGTTAGCTTGAGGGTGAATGACATCACATAAGAAATATAAGGGTAGTCTCTCTAATGCAAAAGATCAGAACTAAATATCCACATGGAAAATGATTCTACTTTGTACTATAGTTGGGTAGAACTTCTAAACATATGAACCCAGAATAGACTCAAGCTATAAAAAATTCTCATTTTCTGCTTTAATTTAATTTTTCTAACAAATAAATTCCTAGGTTTGTTCTGTTCTCAAGAAAAAGAAATAAATTTGTTAAAATATTCTCCATAATAAATATTAGTTATGATGACAATTACTATTTATTAAGTGCTTTCTAGTAATAATCTGTTATAGATATTTCATGCTATGTTTCAGCTTCACAAACAACAAGGAAAGTGGGCATTATTATCCCGATTTTATAGATGAGCAAATAGAAAAACAAAGCGAGTGTAAAATAGTGTCCATGTGGAAAAAAGATACACACACACAGGTTATTCATTGCGTCATTCTTTGCAACAACAAAGATTGGAAATCAAAAAGTCTATCACTAGAGGACAACTACATCCAGAGATTTTATGCTCTTATAGAAAACAATGAGGACAGTTCATGTAATAAAATGGAATGATCTCCAAGAATTTCTCATTGAGACCAGCAAGATCTAGAGGAGTGTAATTGTATACTACCATTTTTTAAATAAGGGAAAATTATATCTCTCTATATTTACTATATACATATATAAATATATATAATTTATAATTATATATAACAAATAGTTATATATTATATTACACATTTATTTTATATAAATATATTTATATTTATACTATAAATATATAATCATATTATGTTTATTAGATTAATAATAATTATTGATGCTACTTATAAATGTAGTAAAATAATAAATAATTATATGTAAATTTATATATACTTGTATACATGAATATAAAATTTTATATAAATATACATATTTACACATATATATGAATTCATTGGTACATGTATTAGATGTCTCTCAAAGAATGCACCAAAATGTGATTAATCTTAACACCCTTTAGGGAAAGAATTTGTTGGATGGCAATTGATAGTGGAATGAAGACTTTTCACTCAATATCCAATGATATCTTTGAAGTTTTGAACTGTGTGAATGTATTACTAATTCAAAAAGTAAGTCAACAAAATTTAAAACTGAATTTGGTATGCAATATATATAATAAAAATAAAATTTACATAAATTTTTAATTCACAAGCCTGTGCTCTTTACGTGGCATCTCATATATATAACATTTCAGCAATAAGCCAAAAGCATTATGAATAATCACATAATTTAACACACTCTTCCAAGTTCCAACTATTGTTGTCAGTCTAAAGTACAAGTACGAAACGTCATCATGGGTTGATGCTCCAGGATTCCTGGAATGCCTGTGGTTTTTCAGGCATATTATTGAAGTGACCTAGGCAATCAATCTATCTCTAACTAGTAAATGCATAATTAGCATTTATTCATCAGACAGAAGTGTCTCTCCTGGGGAGCACAATTCCTTTGTCTAAAAAAAAATCCCTCTCTTTGAGTCCAATCTATTAGCATCTATGCTCTTAGCATCTGGTGGCAATTCAGAACGATATTAGGAAGACATCATATTTAAAAGCATGCCATTGCCAAAAGATATACATTCTTTGTTTTCATTCACACCTAAAACACTAAATGAAATCATAATCAAGTTTTTCTTAGCTGAGAACATTTTGCTTCGCCTGAAGTCAATTTGGACAATGGTTAAACTGGCCACTAACAAAAACTGTATATCAGAGAAACACCTGGCATTTGATGTTGCTGCACAGATAGTCATGACATTGCATATTCAGTCGAAACAATCAGCTCTTGAGCCTGCCTGAGAATCAGGTGACTTGGATAAGCTCCCTCCAACCATAATCCAGGGAAACTGCCAGATGGATTCTACAGGTCTTAACAGTTAATTATAGATATACTTTGGGAATATTTAAAGACAGAATACAAATAATAGAGTTCTTATCCACATCAGATGGACCTAACATGTAGTGATTACAATTTCTGTTTAGCCTTCCACTGTTAAGAAGAAATATAAAGGAAAATTTCTTACCATTTTTGAGAGATATGCTCCCATTTTTTAGTGCATGTTTGTATGTGCACGTGCTTTAAAAACAATGTGATCACGTGTGATGCCTCTTATAAGGCACGTATTGTATAAAAGGAAACGTGTGCTATGAGAGAAAAGATCAGAAGTCACGGATGTGGGGGATATTTTTATGGCTTTATTATTCACTACTTAATTCTCATTTGAAAAACTAAAATGTTATGCTGTTGAAGATACTAAGCATTTTTTTTTTGAACTTGTCATATTACATCAGGAACCACTATGGCTTCCCACCAAGTGAGTCAATAGCACGCTTTCACTCAGAAGAATAACACAGAAAAATTCCTAAGCTTAGCGTTCAGTATCCCTAAAGAGAAATCTAAAGCCAGGGTTCCTTAAGAGAGTGAATGATTTTCTGGATTCCAAATGTTTTTCTTTACACACCACGTGAAAATCTCAGAGACCGGAGAGTAGTTTTAAAATAAACAATAGCACAGGAGGACAGAGGGGAGGTGAACAGGTCCATGAGCAGAGGTGGAGCACTGCAGCCCTCCTGGACAGGAAGGGAGAGGTGGAGAATAGAAACATCAACAGAAACTGCAGGTGTCTTGAGGGAGAATCCAAGATATACAGACTCAAACTTAATTTTCCAAGACACCCAGTATGGGATGGGAGAGGAGTAGGAATATCAACAGGGCAAGTCAGTCAAGACTCAAAATCCGCCCCCCACCACGCCCAGGGGCATTCGCGAGTTCATCTTTATCCTGTCTACCTCATCACCTGGGCTTAGATGTCAACTTGTTTAGGCAGACTGTGAACGGTGGAATACGTTGAAAGACTGAGCATTTGTCAAAAGAAACTGAGTTAAGCTGATACACAGCATTTTAAACAATACAAAAATATATCAAGAGTAAGATGGCATCAGTTCTAAGAGATAAAAAAGGTTGTTTACTTTTTGCACATTTGAATTGTAGATACAAACCATGTTACTTATGTCACCATATTGCACCGAGACTTAGTTTCCCGCAAAATCAAAATATTAAATATTTGCTCTGCTGTCCTCAGGAGAAGGGGTTGATATGAAGATAAAATGCTATGTTTTAACTAAAATATATTGCAAATTGATGCATATTCTACCAAAGTAAATACTTATTATCATGAACCTAGATAGAGAATATGTATACATTTCAATTGTCTGATCCAAGATTATAAGAAGCTCAATAAAACAAATAAAAATGCAATTTAGCTTATTTCTAGCTCAGATTTTTAAAAACAATATAGTAAAACTAAACATTAGAGAGTTGTTTTCTCTTTTTTTCATTAAGAAAAGTGCAATAGTAAAACCTATCACTTTCTTCCCCTTGTTAATGTATCTGTGTACTGCCACCACTACAATAAAAATGTATAAGGAACAAAAATAAAAACAGAATGTAGACTGCTTTACCACCCAAAATTCACTTCCAGCAAGAAATCCTAAATGCATCGCCTTTCCTAAATTCTTAACCCATCACACATCATATTTTTCCATATCTAATAGTTTGCAACTTGATAAGCCATATTAGCATAAACAGGAGCATTTCAAAAACCTCCAAACAAACCCAACTTGTCCTGAAATTTAGATTTAATTCCTTTGAGGTAGGGTCCTAGCACTGGTATTGTGAAATTTCTAACGTGCACTAGTGATGAGGTCGTCTAGCAATAATCCCCCAAATTCAACAATACTGGGTGTCTTCTGTCTCTTTTGTCCTTGCGCTGACTCACTTCCTTAGTAAACCAGTCTTCAACAGAGCATTGAAGACACATTCTCACTTCGTCCTAATGTCAATGTGGTGACAGCTGATGTCCTCCAACCTGGTGTGCCACTGACACCCACTTTATTCAAAGTCATGCAGGCTTCAAGCAACAGAATATTCCTCCGCACCCTAAAACTTCTTACTTGAATTCATTTCGATTCAATATTTACTATTTAAAATAAAACTTTTCCAAACTCTGTCCTTTGCTAGATTCAATTTTGGGCAATGGGGTATCTATCTCTCCTGGGAAAAACCCTCCTGTAAAAAATATCAAATTTGATAAATATCATAGTAAAGATAAACATGTCTTAAATTCATGGCTAATCAAGTGAGAATGAAAGGGAAATCGTCAGGGGCTAATTATAAAGCAGAAGCAGGAACACAAAGATGTCAGAAAGCACAAAGATGTTAGCGAATGCTGTTCAGAAAAAGAGAAGGCAAAGCTAGGGTACCCATAAGGGGATGGACTCTATGTAGGGTCTTTCAATAAAGACTGAAACCAAAAGGAGTCCATTGTCAAGGGAAGAATGGGGAAGAAAGAGGCTGAGAGCAAGCATGACTGACTTGTCTTGAGTCGGGGTGGAGAGAAATAAAGGTATCCTTTCATAACCAAAAAACACACCTGGTGCTCAGGTGTTTGGTGAGGGCTTGAACTCTTATGAGATGGTCTGAAAAATTCAGTCAGGCAATTTAGGCTCATTTGTTAGTTTTCCTTTTGTTAGTTGTCCCAGGCACCCAGCAGAAGGAAACTCCAGAGGAAAACTACATCATCTTGAGACTCACAGAAATTGACATGTAACAAAAATAAAGTATAAATAAATAGTAATCTCACAATATAAAAGAACAATCATAATAATATATAATTAATTATACATGTTCTTAAATTGACATAAAAGTATGAAAAATAGAATTTCATTTAAAATTATATATTATTCTGTATGATTGGATTTACACAAATGCTATTATTGAAACAACATAGAGGGACGGTGGCAATTAGTAATAATTAATAGTAGGACTAACTTAATATGTGAGAAAATATAGCTATATTTTATAATATTTCTTTTTGTCTTGTGATCCAGACATTTGTTTTAACTCTTTTAAATTCCTCATTGGATGTCTAAAATTTGTGAGCTATATTATTGTATATTCTTAACGTACATAAATAAATGTCTTTTTAAAAGGAGAATATAAATATAATACAACTAATCGATCAGATATTTTTGCATTTAAGAACAAATAACAATTACATCTTTCTTTCTGCCCCATGATGCAGCAGAAAGTTGACTCTTTCTATTTCCTCCTTCAGTGACTGAGGGCATCCGCCTGTTCTTTTATATGGTGACAAAACTGAATCCAGTCAAACATGAAATTCAGCTGGACTTGCCACTCTCCTCTTATCAAGGCCACATTAACTGATTCCTGGTGTCAGTCCAATGTGATTTAGACATCAAGCTAAATTCCCCTCATAAAAGCGTTTGAGCATGGAATACTTAGGATTTTACTTACCAGCAACACCATATCTTTTACTTTTCGGAATTAGTCTCCAGCTGTCCAGAAATGTCCATCCACTTTGTAGCTACAGGCTTGTCATGTATCTATAAATTCATCATATAGACTCTCCACATCTAAAATGTCAGTCATTTGTAAACACTCCATAGCACACTGGATGTCATCAATAGTTAAACCCCCTCTTTCTCAGGGAAAATGGTTTCAAAGCACAGATGAAATCTGAATTGGTAAAGTTGAAGCTGGTTTCCAAATTTTTTTCAGTTTTAATTAAAAAGTTTAGAATGTCCTTTTTAATTTGGCTGCCCATTTCTTGCAAAACTTTTTGAGTTCTGAAGCAATCTTATTTCCCCCAAAAGTGAGGTGTTTTTTTTTTACTCTATGAGTTTTTGCTGCAACCTATAAGTAACAGCAGATTGAACAACTCAAGTGCAGTCAGTCTATTCTTGTCAGATATCTAATGCCCTGTTCAGAGATCATTTAACAGTTTTGGATAAACGGCATATAAATTTCTGATTTTCTATAATTTCTCTCTCCATTATCATTCTCAATATATTGTCAAATTAGAGAAGGATATTTGTCTTTCCTCACACTTTGAATATATGATTTCATGGCAGGTCAGTCTTTTAACATCTTTTTTATGGCCAGCAACATTGATAACAAACTTGTTAGGCATATGTATAAGGTTATCTTCTTCCATTTCAATAAAGTCAAAACCTCATTAAGAGCTCCCGCACATTATGAGGAAACTAAAAGGTGACCCAAATCTTTTATTATGAAAGAGTCAATATCACAGGTAAGCAAACCACACAGCTTTTAGCAGCATTGTGTAAAATGTGTGAAGAATATTTAGCAGGAAACACCATGTCATTTTCCTGAGTTTATAGACTGAGTGGAATTCACCAGATTCTACTGTTGCACTGTCAGCCAAATATGCACATAGATGAGCAAAGTTAAGTTTTCATGTGGACAAGATATCAACAATCTGCAGTTTCACTGAATCTTCGTAGAAATCAAGATACTTTGAAACTACAGTTTTCAAAACGAAGTACCCAGGGGAAACTTGTTATCGCTTCCATGTGACTCATCACTCAATATACTGCAGAAAGCATGATCGTAGAAAGAGTCAACCCAATCTGCTCTGCATATATGAATCCAACACATCTGTTATCAAAATGTCCCTCTATGTTCACCCACAGGACATTTTAGTTTCAACTTCTGAACCCAGAAATGCAACTTTACTCAGTTTCATAGATCAAGCCAGGGAGCAATATGATGGTGTGTTTGTTTGTGAGGTGTTCCCAAGCTACAGAGGCCACTACTTTCAAATGAGCATCAGTGTCTTGTGGGGAGATGAAAACCCTCATTGATTTAAAAGTATTTGCTCATCTCCTTTGTGTTTGTGACAGTCTCCATACATGCTTTAACATTCCTCTCCACCATGCCCAAACCCAAATTCTTGCCTGCATCCTGCGTACTGTGCTCTGTTTGGGTAATTTCCTTTCCTAATCTGCTACCTGTGACCGTCCATCTGCCATTAAAATAACACAGTGGTTTAGCCTTCTTTTCCAGTGATGTCTGGATCATGCAGGTGTTGGTATTGCAATCATTCTTATTTTCATCATCTGAACTCTTAAAATATGGTCACAATATTTACAACGTTGAAATTAAACTAGCATTATCTCAGTGCAAAGCACAGCAGCTAATCTACAGACAAATCAAAGATGGACTTTTAACACTCACGATGACATTGCACCTAATTTCGTTCACTTGGAGTGATGCAATGTGGATGCTCCATTGTGGGACACAGCAGGTTGTGGATGTCAACATCAATGGTCATGGACAAAAAGCAACAGTGACCATGGAAGACATAGGAGGATAAGCTATGCCTATCCATTTGACTCTAAAATGGTGTTGCTTTCAGCACCTATTTTTAGGGCCACGATATAGGTTTTGTACTTTTCCCCAAATTTCTGTACTCACCACCCCAAACTGGGAAATTTTATATCCCAGGAAGGGATTTCCCAGGACTTGGAGTTTTGATTGCTAAAACCAGGACAGTGCTGAAGAAACCAGGAAGGTCAGTTATCCACACTGGGAGTAAAACACAAGTCAAAAGTATCTTGGTACAGCATACTTTCAATACTATGTCCTATAATGCAGATTCCTAGAGCTCATATCCAATAAGAAGGAATATAGAAGCTTAATTGGAGATAGGTTATTGTGTCTTGCAAACATATCTTCAGAAAAAGTTTCTTGGCATCTAAATCTCACAAGTAGATTGAACCTGCCCTCCTTTCTTTGGTTCTTCCTTGATAAAAGCATACCCACCTTGTCCCTGCCATTGATGGAATATGCATTCACATACCAGGAGGCTGCTGGCTGCCTGAGCAATGCCTGCACTCTTTGTCAATACGCATTGACTGTTCATCTTAGTTCAGATGCAGGACCCTCAGCTGTTCTGATTAGCTGTTCCATTTATCCCCAGGCCACACCTGTAGCATTTGCTTCCATATGACACAAATTGGAAGATCCTTTTATTTATTGCCCCTAAAAAGAAAAGAGTTTACTTGTGTGTTCGTGGAATGTTCATAGGCTGGGGTGACATTCTGATACATTGCAGGAAGTGGTGGAGGTGGCTCTCCAAAATGAAATTGCAAAATATCTTTAAAATTCTCCCTTACACACACCATCATCTCAAAACAATGTACATCCAGGTTGAAGCTCTTGAAACTTTTGAAAGCATCCCTCTCCTTGCTCTGCACTTTCCCCAGGGTCTTTCCCAAATGCGCACACTCAAGCTCTTTTTCAAAGTAAAATGCCAGTGTATTAGAATTGATGTTTGGGTATAGGAGATTAGAGATACTTCAGTTAGCCTAGAGGAAAGAAAAACAAAACACATGTATTCATGTTTCATCCCTGAAACATTTGTATAGAATTCAGTTATCACATTACAATGACCATGTCAGCTGCACCTTTCTGTGAGACAGAACTTTGACAAACTAGCAAAAACTTTGTAGTAACAATTAATAGACTAGAGACTTGTGAAACTGACAGAAGATACTCACGTTAGGTGTGATTTGTTAGTAATTTAATGAGTTAAGTATTTAATTTAAATCTAATACTTCAGGGTCTTCAAGTATTAATCATTTTTTCCCTCATACTTTGTGTTAAGTGCTACAGAAGCTACTATCCTTAGGTAATTTGAATATAGTGCAGAATGTGTCATGCTCGGGGAAGTATAGGGTTCAACGGGAACAAACGGAATTTTAAACAGCAGATTGCTATCATGTTTGTACAGAAATAATTCCAATATTTTCCACTGCTGACATGTTTGTACATATTGCTGACCAATGCAAATATGTTACACCATGAAAGTATTTAAAGTGCCTTGAATTCCTTAACAAAGAAGGCTATCTTATTTTTCTTAAAATTTAAAATTACTGTGTGTCTAATTTTCAACTGATATAAGTTTTTACAAAACCAAGCCATAAAATGAGGACCACAGAAAGTGGAATTGATGCCACATTTTTCTTGATCAGGTTTTGAGATGAAATAAAATACCTGCTCATTTAGCCATATGAGTTGACCCACATAAGGATGGATATCATATATTATATCTGATAAAGCCAAGTGTGGGTACAGTTAGATCTGCATAACAAATCAAGAGGTTTATATAAGGACTCTTTCTGTCTCAATGGCTTTAGTTTGGGTACAAAAAAAAGACAAGACTTGCAAAAGTTTAGCTTAAGCCCATACTAAAGTCCTTTGATTTTGAAGTCAAGAATACAGAGAACTATAAAAAAGTGTATAATTGAAGAGGTAATTATTTTCTTAAAATTAAAATCTACATGCCCTGGTGCAGATGCGATTTGATCAGTCTAGGAACACCATCCCCACTCTGTCTGTAGGTCTTTACTCATGGCCTGGACCCTTGGTCTCTTGCTTCGTGTCTTGATGAAAACCTTCCCACTGCATTAGCATTGGTGTGCCGGGACCTGCCCACCTGAGAGGGTTGACTGGCACCACGCTTTTTACTGCTGCAGGGTCCCTATCAAAAAATAAAGCCTCCTCTGTTGGATGCATTTTTATAGCCACTTGGATAATTTTAATGTGTTTTTTGATGCATGGGACACTTATGCTGTCAGAACAACAGTTTTGCATGATTTGTGCAGGAGCTTTTTATGACTTTTAAAAATGATTCTAACAGCCAAAAGAGTTTTAGTATGAGTGATGGGTAAATGGACCCAGTATGAGAAACTAAATATCAAGGAAAAGTTTTTTCACTTGTGAATGTAATTATTTTAACTTTGGTAAGCCTAATCTGTTACTTTTTTAGCAGAAAAGTAGAACTGGACATAGGATTATAGTTTATAAATAAATGATATGTTTTGAATATAAAAATAGTCATTGGAGTATAATAATGTTACATTTGTAACTTGTAGTGTTCAAAGACTGTTACCTGCATTACTTAATTTGACCCTTGAAGTCACCTCGAGGTTTAATCAGAAAAGATATTTTTATTCTCACGCCGCAGATGGGGAGACTGAGGCTCAGGTAAGATAGAGATTTATTGCAGAATCCTTATAATCTTTCCTTGTGCTCTTTAGAGCTGATTACGCATGGAAGAAATTTCAGCAATGAAGTACCCACGATTCTATAGTTAGAAGGAGCAGGAGCCAATTCCATCCAGCAAGATGGACCTGTAGAAAATTCACTCCAGACTCTACAATTAATCTCTATCTAATGGAGAGTTATATGGAGGCATCAAAGAGAAGCAACAGCTAGAAGAGAGAGGGCAAAGCCATGCGAGTAATTGATTCTCTTGTTTCTGATGTAGAAAAGTCTTATTCTAGTAGAAAAATTATCAAGAAGAGGTTCATAAACTGTAAAAGTGGGCAGGCGGTAGGGTGCAGGCTGTGGTCTAAAAGTTTGTGTCCTGACAAAACTCTCATGCTGAAATCTGAATCCCCAAGGTGATGGTATTTGGAGGTGGGGCCTTTGGGAGGTGATTAGGTCACAAGAGCAGAATCTTCATGAATGGGATTAGTGCCCTGATAAAAGAAGTCTGAGACCTCCTTCCTTCATTGGTAATCTACTGATGTGATACCTTATTTAATACTTTCTTCCCCTATGGAATTGAAGTGGTATTTCATTATGTACACGTACCACGTATAAGCTTGAATCTGTTCTGAAACATGGATTTTGCTCTAATGATTTGACTACTATTGTTGTACTCTGTTTAATTTCAGTAGATTCATGTAGTCATGCTTTGATGTTTTAAGCAAATTCCCCTTCTTGATGTCTTTATATTTGTCTTGGCTTTGTTGGCCATGACTGTTCTATAAACTTTAGAGTATGTTGTTCCAAGGTCCAAAATATTTCTTATAACAGTTTTCTTGAAATTGCATTGAAGTTAAATATTTTGGGGGGTTAAGTTTCTTTATGTTAAAGTTTTTAGTATATTATTATGCAAGGATTAGATCGCCCTCTTTATGATGTTACATCAGTTTTTCTCCATAAGGATTTATATAATTTTCTTAGAATTAATCCTATAACTGTTATAGTTTTTATCTGTGCACTAAATGGAATGTTTAGTTCCTTTTTTTAAATAATTTGGTCATTTATGGTAAATAGAAAAATTACCAAATATCTCTTTCTTGATTTTTATAAATATACCATAGCAAATGCTTTTTCATAAGTTCTATTTTTAAGATTTTCTTTTTTGATTTAAAATGTAGACAATCTGGGGGCCTGCCCAGTGGCATAATGGTTAGGTTTGTGCCCTCCACTTCGGCGGCCCTTGGATTCGCAGTTTCGGATCCTGAGTGCAGACAGAGAGACCGCTTGTCAAGCCATGCTGTGGCAGCGTCCCATATAAAGTAGAGGAAGATAGGCACGGATGTTAGCCCCAGCAAAAAAAGAGGAGGGTCAGCGATAGATGTTAGCTCAGGGCTAGTCTTCCTCACAAAAATAAATAAATAAATATATAAATAAAATGTAGACAATCTAATTAAGAGAAAAGAGTTTTTTTAAATCTGTCATTTCAAACATTATACAGATGTGTGTGTGTGTGTGTGTGTGTGTGTGTATTATTGCTTTGGCTAGGCTCTCTCATATAATGTTGAGTGGGGGAAGTGACATCATGTACTCTTGTCTTATTTTTGTCTTTGGTGGAAATATTTTTAAAAGTTCACTATTGTTTCCTATATTTTTGGTCAATAAACAAATTAGGAGAGCTGCCATTTTTATCTATCAATCAATCAATCTATCTATCTAGACAAATTCTAGATGAATTTTACCAAATACATTTTCTGTATCTATAGGAAAAAAATAATAAAATTTTTACCTTCAAAATGTCAACTTTTGGATTTTTTTTTTATTTTAAATTCCTTAAACCATACTCTTCATAATACGTTATTATACACTATTTATAAAGCATACTCTTTTGGGATCACCAGAACAATTTGTAATACATAAAGATTGTTTTTTGAAGATTTTGTGAAATGTTTATATAAAATCACCTGAACCTGACAACTTTTGTTATAGCTGAGAGTGGAGGAGTAAGAAGGTAATTTTACCATCATATTTTTATTAGATATTAGTTTAATCAAATTCTATTTAAAGCTATTATAATTTCATATTAAATTATCCATTTGTTTTTTATTAATAATTATGCTAAAAAAGTTGTTGAAATCTATTCTCATGGTATTTTATGTCTCGATTCTCTTAGAACAGGTATACCTTTTACATTCATATATATTTTCTCTCTTTTATAGTTTTTCTACATATTTATATTTACCTACTTTATTATTTTTTGAACAAATGAACTTCTGGTATCCTTGGTCTTTGCTATTATTTCTTTGTTACCTATCTCATCAACTTATCTTGATTGTTTATTATTTCTTTCATTCAAGTTGCCTTGGGTAAGGTGTTGTCTATCTAAATCCTTAAATCTTTGGTTGGTTATTGTATTCATTCTTTCTTTTTTTCTCCTTGATTTCAATCTTTAATATCCATTTACCCAGTACTTTAACTGAATCCTACTCGGTTTGATACTTATACTCCTCATTATCATTTAATTCTAAAATAATGTTATTTTCATTAATATTTATTTTTAATCCATAATTAGAAGTCATTTTATTCAAATTTCAATACTTACATGTTGTGTGCTGTTTTAAGTCATTTATTTCTAATTCTATTGCTTTGTGATAGAAAACAAATTGGTTTTATTGATTCTTTCAAATTTAATGAGAATTGTTTTGTGACCTAATACATTTTATATACAAATATACATAGAAATAATCATATTTTGTTAAATTTATAATTCAAGTTTTCTATATACTTGTCATTTTTGATATATATCATTCACTTCTGAGAGAAGTGTCACACAACTTTATCTGTACTTTTGTATATCTATCAAATCTGTCTTACATATTTTCAGATTACTCTTTAAAGTCATCTTTATTGAGGTATAATTTATGTACAATAAAATGCATCTATTTAAGTGTACAAGTCAATGTGCTTTGACAGATGAGTGTATCCATGATACCAACACTACAATAAAAAATAGGAACATTTCCATCATCCTCCCAAATTGTTCTTTCCACAATGAAGTATATCCCACCCTCTGTACCTTCAACAACAAATGATTTGCCTGTTGTCACTATAGATTGGCTCTCATTTTCTAGAATTTTATAGAAATTGAATCATATATAATAGACTTCTTTTTGTTGGATTTCTTTAATTTAGCATTGTGGTTCTAAGATTCATCCATAGTTGTGTACATATTGTAGTTCCTTTTTATGATATGAATATGCCACATTTTGTTAATTAATTCTTCTTTTGGTAGACCTTCGGGTTCAAGTTTTTGGCTATTGCAAATTAAGGTATTATAAACATTAGAGTACACATTGACTTTTTAATTTCAGTCATCCCATTAGGTGTGTAGTAGTATTCCATTGTGGTTTCATTACTCTCTGATAGAATTATGACAGTGAGCATATTATATTCCTTTAGTGATAATTTATATTTCTCTTTGTGTGAGCTATTTCTTATATTATACATTTACCCTGACTCCTTTGCCTGGTTCCCCCAGTCAGCCTCCTCACTTCCCAGGTCATTCTGTGACATTAGATACGCTCAGAGGAAAAGCCACAAAAAATGGAAAACTCATCCCATGTAGGTAGATTGTTCCAAATTTTGACTAGTTCTCCCCACCTCCCACCAAAAAAAAAAAAAAGTGTCTGTTCTTCTTCATTTGCCAGTGCCTTTGAACAGTTTTTTTGTTTGTTTCTTTCTGTTGTTGTTCAAAGATTTTACAGAAGATGAGCTGCTTTACTAGGAGGTTGCTGCTAGGCTACTACCTAATCACACTTTCTTTCTGCCTTTAAGTGTAGAGGTCGAACCCATTGTACATTTTTAAGTCACAAACTCTATTATCATTGGTCTGTGAAAACTTCTGTAGATGAATGAATGAGTTAATACCCATTCTCTATTCCTATTCCTCATTTCTTTCCCCAAAGGCAAACGGTCTAAAGTGGTTCATATGCATGTGATGCAAATGATATACGTGATTTTGTAAAACATGCATTATTGTTTGGAGCTCATGCATTTTTAACTCATGTAAATGGCGTGATATTATAGTTATTCTACTCCTTTAAAAATTCAGCTTTATGTTTTTAGAATCTAGTGATATTGCATTGTGCACACACAATCTGTTTATTCTAAGTACTGTCTAGCATTTCATACTTTCTACCATTTTCAATTTCTCCATTCCCCCAGTGATGGACATAATGATCCACTCCCCACTACATGAACAATATGTGAATAAATATCCTTGTAAACCTTGCCTTCTGAAAGCCTTTGAAATTATTTGCTGAGCTCTACACTCAAGCGTGGAATTGCTGTGTCACAGAATATGCACACACTTAATTTTACTAAATCAGGTTGCATCGCCCTCTATAATATGTGTAGGATACAGTTTCAAATTATTATGGGATCTTGTGTTCTTCTTAATCGATATGGTTTTTACCTTAGATTCCTCTTTGGTTGATATTAATATTTGCTCTCATTTGCATTTCCTTGGATCAAATTTTCCTTTTTTTCCCAATCTTTCTGTCATTATAATCAATTGTGTCTCCTGTAAATAATACATGGCTAGATTTAAAATCGAAACTGAGAATTTCTGTTATTAGGCAAACTGAATTTATTTATATCCATTGTTGTTATTGGTCCTTATTTAACATTTAAAACTTACTTAGATTTATCAAATAAGCTTTATTTGTATGACATTTCTTCTTTCACATTCCACTTTTGGGGTTCAATTTCTTTCTTGTGAATATCTTTACCAGAATTTCTTAATGTTCTTTGGGCCACAGACCCTCCTTTTGTCTTACAATCTATGAATCCCTTCTAAGAACAATGTTGTTAAATGCACAAAAAATATAGTATTGTATCTACTACTTGTTAGTTTTCAACCATGTCCTTCATTGTCTTAGATTTCTGTACATTCATGGTGATTTTGGAAGGTCTGCTCATCTTTTCATTGAGAATCCTTACTCACCTGCCACGTCTGCTTTATAACTCAATGAGAGTGTAATGTGCTTCTGATAGCCATGTGTCAGAAACTAGTACTCTTGGTCCTGGGACCCCCAGCTCTAATGGGACTTCACCCATGACACTGTTCCATTTTTCTCTTCCCAATGATCACACTAACTGCTTTATCTTCTCTCAAACATTTACTCAACACTACTCAGCCATAAAAAGAAAGTAATCTTGCCAGCTGATTTGACTGCAACTACCCAATTAACTTCTTCCCCACTTTACAAGAATTAGAAGTCTTCAAAATACAACCAAAGTATAGTTAGATTCTTAGAATAGCCAGTGTTGGTTCAGAGATTTAATGACTGCTTTTCTTGGGGCCGGCCCGGTGGCGCGGAGGTTTAGTCTGCGCTTGGCAGCCCAGGGTTCGCGGGTTCGGATCCCGGGCGCCCGCCGGCGCACTGCCTGTCAGCCACGCCGTGGCGGCGTCCCATATAAAGTGGAGGAAGATGGGCACGGATGTTAGCCCAGGGTCAATCTTCCTCAGCAGAAAGAGGAGGATTGGCAGTGGATGTTAGCTCAGGGCTGGTCTTCCTCACACACACAAAAAAAATGACTGCTTTTTTTCTTCTTCATTCATTTACTTAACTTGTAGTTTTAGTTTTGTGAAAAAGACACAAGACTAAGGATGCAGCTTGGGAAATATAAACAAATAAACCAATTTACAAAACTCTGCTAATAAAAGGGAAACCACTGTAGAGAATTTATTTGAAAAAAATAATTTACCTCTTAGTTCTTAGACTGGTTTTTAGTAAGATTATGAAGGTCAAGTAAATATCTGATCTGAATCTCAAATACATACTTAAGACATTCTCACTGAAGATGAATTATGGTTGAGTTTATTAATTTCTAAGGGACCCACAGACCAATACTGATATCAATTTCTCAATATACAGATTTCCAAATGGCCCTATAGGGAGGTCTAGTGTACATGTTCACCTGTGCAAATATTTCCTACAAGGTCACCACATTTTAGTAGTATAGCTTTCAAAAGTTGGGTTAATTAACATACTTAATTCTCAAGATGGTAAACTAGGAATGATAATTTTCATTAAATGGTTTAAATAAATTCACAAAATCAGTCAGTAAGAGATTAACAGCTATTAATTGACAGAGCTCTATGTTTCCAGGTCTTGTTCTGATAACTAGTGTTATGTTAGACAAGACAAAGAAATATTATTGCAGACTGAGAAACCACTAGCTGTGAAGAAAGAGGTGAGACACCAGTAGTAAGAATAAAACTTTATTCTCTTAGGCAACAAGTTTCAACTTGTAGCTTCCCTGATTGGATTGTAACGTGACATGAGCATATTGCAAATCCGTCTCAATGTGTGCCACAGCCAACTTTGTTCGATTTTCAGTGGTTGACTTGCCTGGTTGATTCTGGCAATGTAGACTCTGACTGTAGTAAAGGGCTTCCCTGTTACCATGCTATTTCCTAATAACTAGCAATTAGAGTCCTTAGATTTACACTTTTCAAAGGTTACAGAAGTAGATCTTTAAATGAACCCATTTTTTAAATGAGCAAGAAAGGATTGAAAGAAATGACATTTTGATTTTGGCATGTTCATTAAAAGAACTAACTTGAATCTCCCTGTTCTGGGATATAAGAATACCACACAATATTATTCATTCTTATTTAACTCCCAGAATGAGAGAATAGACTTGTCTGAGTAACACCAGGAATTATTTCCAAAATATTCTTCCAATCATGAGAGGACACATTTTAATTGACTATTGTGTTAATAAATAGTCTTCACTCATTTTAAAAAGGGATGAATCTATAGGTAGAAATGGCATTTCTCCTTTGTACAATGTATCTACATGAGTTGAATATGTCAACTAGCTTGTGCAAAAGTAATAATAGATTTAGTTTCAGTGTTAAGTCTATACAGTGCCAGATCCTTTAGTACAACAGTGTTGACAGAGGCATCAGAGGGCATTGTCATCTTTAAAAGAAAGTGCCTCAAATGTCATGTTATCATCTTCCCCAGGAGAATTTGCTTCATTTCTCTCCAGTATGATGATTTTCAATTAACTGCCAAGGAAGTAATTACTGACAGGCATGGAAAATAGTATCTCTGCTTAGAGTGTGTGTGTCTATATATGTGAGTGTGTGTACTTCCATATAGTAATACAAAAGTCTCTCTCTCTCCATTCACACATATATAGATAGAATTACTTGGTAGAAGTTTAAGTGATAAAATGTGGAATATTGATTTTTTTCAGTATTGTTGCGTGGTGCCTTGTGAGATATATCATAATCTCTCTGCCCTTTTGAGTTATATCCTTTTTTGGTTGCCTCATTAAGCTATGTTTTGGATTACATGTCCTTTTGCAATATTTGACTCTGTCATCAGCTCTTCCACTTCATTTTTTTTTCTCTTAGTATAACCTAACTCACATAAAAGGAGAAAAAATGAGATTGTTGTATTAAAAACCTGCGGTTTTGATATAAAGAGAAATTTTATAATTCCTCCGAATTTTTTTCTGTTTAGAGCCTGCCTTTCTGAGTGCTTATATTATTTTCTTCAGCCATTTGTCTACATGACTCTGAGACAAAAATAATACTCCAGTTCTGTAGAGACATAATTCATCTAGTGCTGCCAAAGTGTTCATGGCACGCATCTTGCAGAGCAATGTGTATTAAAAATACGGTAATTTTTAATTGTAGGAATATGGTTAGGAATATATTACTTCCTGAAAACTATTTTCCCTCTATATATAGAAATGGAGTGCTACTAATACATTACAACTGAAAAGATATTATCAATAAGCATAATAACTTGATACGTCAAATTATGGAACTTTTGGTTTAGTACCACTGTTTATAGGATAGTGAAATTAGATCTCACATTTCTAAGAACTAAAAAACAAATGTAAAATCATGAGAACAAATTAAAAAACTAAAAAATAAAGCTATTAATATATAAATGTGTAGCACAGAAGAAGAAGCAACATTTAAATTTTTTAAAAATCTCAAAAAAATAATGGCTAAATCAGATCAGCCATGTACCAAGCAAGAAGAAATTTAAGAGGTTCTAAAAAATGTTTCTTCTCACTCATAAAAAATAAGGATTATTATCAAATAGAAAACTGTTAAAACAACAAAGAAAATATTGTAAAAAAAAAAAGGAGAGGAACTAAATCATGCTTAAGAAGCAAAGAGAAACTTTAATAAGCTGCACACAATTATAATTTTAATCAAACAAGCACTCATTCAAGGATGGATGAAGTCAATTACAGAATGAAACAGAATATTAAACACATACAAGGTTTACAGAGAAGGGCACCTGTCCAAATGATCTCAACATATACTCTATAGACCAAAACTGATGAGATGCAGCAAAAAGTATTTTTAAGAGGGAGGTTTATAGTAATAAATGCTGACACTAAGAAAAAAGAAAGATCTTCAATAAACAACTTAACTTTACACCTCAAGGAATAGAAGAACAAACTAAACCAAAATTTAACAGAGAAAGAAAATAATAAAGATTATATCAAAAATAAATCAAATAGAGAATAGAAAAGCAATAGGAAAATTAATGAAACTAAGAATTGAGTTTTTGAAAAGAAAAGCAAAGTCAATAAACTCTTAGCTCGACTAACTAAGAAGAAAAGACAAAAGATTCAAATCAGAAAAGAAGGAAGATAAATTATAATTGATACCACAGGTACAAAGGATCATAAACAAGTACTATGAATAATTACACACAAACAAATTGAATAACCTAGAATAAATGGATTAATTTCTAGAAACATACAACCTACCAAAATTGAATCAGGAGAGAGGGGAAGCATGAACAGGCCAATAACAAATAAGGAGATTGAATCAGGAATCAAAAACCTTCTAAAAAGAAAAGCCCGGGACCAAACAACTTCAAAGATGATCTCTACCAAACATTTAAAGAACAAATATCAACCCTTCTTAAACACTTGCAAAGAAAAGGAAGAAAATGGAACCCTCCCAAACTCATTTTATGAGGCCAGCATTACCCTGATATCAAAATCAGACAAGGGCACTCCAAGAAAAGAAGACTACAGGCCAACATCCCTGATGAGGATAGATGCGAAAATCCTCAACAAAATATTAGCAAACTGAATTTAATAACACATTAAAAGGATCATATACCATGACCAACTGAGATTTATCCTTGGAATGCTGAATGGTTCAACATATGCAAATTAATCCATGTGACATTCAGCATTAACAGAACCAGAGATGAAAACCACATGAATATCTCAACAAATGTAGAAAAAGCATTTGACAAAATTCAACATATTTCATGATAATAACTCCCACAAAATAGGTATAGATGAAACATACTTCAACACCATAAAAGTCATATATGAAAAACCCACAGCCAGTATAATAATCAGTAGGAACTCTAAAATCTTTTCCTTTAAAATCTGTAACTAGGAGAGGATACCAACTTTTGCCACTCCTTTTCAACATAGTACTGGAAATCCCAGCCAAACTAATTGGGTAAGGAAAATAAATAAAAGGCATCTAAATCATGAGAAAGAAGTAAAATTTCTCTCTTTATAAATAAATATTCATATACATAGATAACCCTAAAGACTCAAAAAATAAATTGTTAGAACTAATGAACAAATTCAGTAAACTTGAAGGATACAAAAATCAGTGGCATTTCTATATACTAACAATTGACTAACAAAAAGGAAAAGTGAGAAAATAATTTCATTTATATTACCAACAAAAAGAAGAAAATACTTGATAGCAACTTAACCAAGGAGGTGAAAGAATTGTACATTGAAAATTGTAAAAGACTGATGAAGAAAATTTAAAAACAACAAATGAATGGAAACATATCCCATGTTCATAGGTTGGAAGAATTAATATTGTTAAAATGTCCATACTACCCAAAGTGATCTGCAGAATCAGTGTAATTCCCATCAAAATTCCAATGGCATTTTTCATAGAAATAGATAAAATAATCTTGAAATATATATGGAACCACATAAGACCCCAACTAGCCAAAGCAACTCTGAGCAAGAAGTACCAGACTGAAGACATCACAATTCATGATTTCAAATTATATTACAAAGCTATAGTAATAAAAAACAGTATGGTGCTGGCATAAATACACATCCAGAACAATGGGAAAGCATAGAAAACCCAGAAATAAACCCACACATTTAGAATCAACTGATCTTCAGCAAGGGTACCAAGAACAAATAGGGAAAGGAAAGTCTCTTTAGCAAATGGTGCTGGGAAAACTGATTATCCATATAGAAAAGAATGAAACTGGACTCCTATCTCACACCATACACAAAAATCAACTCAAAATGGATTAAAAATTTTAATGTAAGGCTTAAAACCATAAAAGCACTAGAAGAACACCTAATCTTCTTAACATTTGTTTTGGCAATAGTATTTTGGTTATGACACCAAAAGCACAGGTAACAAAAGCAAAAATAGACAAGTGGGATTATATGAAACTAAAAATCTTCTGTATAGCTATGGAAATAATCAACAAAAAGAAAGGGTAATCCATGGAATGGGAGAAAATATGTGCTAACCACATATCTGATAAGAGGATAATATTCAAAATATATAAGGATGTCATACAACTTGACACCAAAAATACAAATGACCTGATGAAAAATAGGCAAAGGACCTAGATAGACACTTCTCAAAAGAAGAAATTAAAATGGCTAACAAGTATCAGAAAAGGTGCTCAACATCACTAATCATCAGGAAAATGCAAATCAAAAGCATAATGAGATATCACTTCACACCTGTTAGAATAGCTATCATCAAAAAGACAAAAGATAACAAGTGTTGGCAAAGATGAAAAGAAAAGGAAACCTTTGTATATTGCTGGTGGGAGTATAAATTACTATAGCCATTATGGAAAAAAATATGGAGTTTTTTCAACAAATTAAAAATAGATCAACTACCATATGATCCAACCATCCCACTTCTGCGTCTAGAGCCAAAGGATTTGAAGTCAGTATTGCAAAGAGATAGCTGCCCTCTCCTTGTTCAATATAGCATTATTCACAATAGCCAAGATGTGGAAATAATCCAAACGTACTTCAATGGATGAATGGATAAAGAAAATGTGATATACATATGTATAATGTATATGTCTTTATATAATTATTTTATTATTATTTTATATATGTGTATATATAATTATTTTATTATTATTATGTTATTATTTTGCCTTAAAAAGGGAGGAAATTCTGCCATATGTGACAATGTGGATAGAGTTCAATGACATGCTATGTAAAATAAGCCAGACACAGAAAGAGAAATACTGCATTATCTAACTTGTATATGTAATCTGAAATAGTCAAATTTATAGAAAAAGAGAGTAGGATGGTGGTTGCCAGGCACTGGAGGAAGGGGAAATAGGGTGATGCTGGTCAAAAGGTACAAATTTTAAGTTATGCAAGATGAATGAATCCTGAAGATCCAAGGTACAGTCTGGCGATGTTAGTAACACTGTATTGTATACTTGAAATTTTCTAAGAATATAAATCTTAAACTACTCTTCTCAACACACACACACACAAATGGTAACTATGTAAAAGTGATGATATGGTAATTATATTGATCATGGTGATCATTTCACAGTGTATATGTATATCAAATCATCAAGTTGTACATATTAATAAATATGTACAATATTTATGCCAATAATATCTAAATAAAGTTGTTAAAATTCATATTGCAATCCCCAGAGCAACCTCTAAAATTAATTAATAATAAAACAATATAGCTAAAAGAAGCAGCAGAGGAGTAAAGTGACACACTATAAAGTATCTGTATAACACATAAGGAGGAACAGAAGAAGAAAAAAGTCCTGAAAGACAAAGAGCATAAGAGCAAAATTGCAGGCCTAATTTGAACCAGATCAATAGTTACATTAAATATGAATGAGCTAAATATTGCAATCAAAATGCAGAGAGTGTGGGACTAGATAAAAAAATCAAGACCTACAACATGCCACCTACAAGAGACAACATTTATATTCAAAGACACAAATAGGTTGAAAACGAAGGAATGGAAAATAAATGCTTTGTAAGTAGCAAACATGTGGAGATTACATCTTTGTTTGCTTTTTGTTTATTTTATTTGAACCCACCCAGCTTCTCAAGCTGTTTCCTGTGCATGTGGTGCTCTTCTACAAGTTACTCTGTCATTCCAAAAGGAGATATTGCTCAGAAACCTGTTCCTTAAAATATTAATCAAATCATATCAGTGCTCAAAACTTGCCAGTGACTTCCTATCTCACCATATGTAAATGAAAAAGTTCTCACAACAGTTTGAGCTGTAAGCACAGTAAGATCTGTAGCACACTCATGTTACTTTTCTGATATTGTATCCTACTAACACCTAACTTGCTCACTCTGAGCCACTGCATTAGTTTCTTTGCTGTCCTGCAGTCTTACCTTAGGGATTTCACATTAGCTGTCCATCCTGCCTAGAATGTTTTTCATCCACATCCATATTCACATTGCTTGCTCCCCATCCTTTTTATGTGTTCACTTATATATAATTTCCTCAGTGAAGCCTTCCACAACCACCTTATTAAAATTACACCTACTTGCCATTGCACTCTCTATCCTCTTTATTTTCCTCCAGAGCATTTCTTGCAATCTAGCTTAGTATATATTTTATTTTGTGTATTATCTAATTCTCCAACCCAAAAGAAAGGTCCAGGAAAGCAGGGTTTTTATTCTATTCAGGTTATTTTAAGATTATTTATACTAGAACAATGCTGGACACATTGTAAGTTTTCAATAAGTATAATGAATAAATGGATTTTGAACGATTAAGGCAGACTTTTGAAATAGTAGATGCTTTTTTCAAACATTAAACACACAGGATATGTTGTACTTTAGCAGAATCTTCCTAATCATTTTCTTATTGAGTCTACTAAACATGCTAATTGAGGGCCTACCAAATCCTACTGTGAAAATGGGCTAACTGTAACGTGACTAACATTTAAATAAAATAATGTAAATAGCAATAAAACCTGGATGGCTTCATTTTTAAATTTTCCTTTTATCACATATATATTAAATACATACATACAGAAAATACATACACATTTATTTATATAATACATATGAGTGTGTATATGTATATATATTAGAGTAGTTTTTGGTTCACAGCAAAATTGAGTGGATAGTACAGAGAGCTCCCATATATCTCCTGCCCCCATCCGTGCATGGTCCCCTCCACTGTGAGCATCCCACACTAAAGTGGTACATTTGTTACAGTTGATGAACCTACACAGACACATCCTCGTCACCCAAAGTCCATAGTTTACAATAGGGTTTACTCTTGGTTGTGTACATTCTGTGGGTTTGGACAAATGTATAATGACATGTATCCACCATTATAGTATCATGCAGACTAGTTTCACTGCCCTAAAAACATTCTCTTCTCTACCTATTCTTCCCTCCATCCCCCAACCACTGACAACCACTGATGTCTTTACCGTCTCCATAGTTTTGCCTTTTCCAGAAGGTCATATAGTTGGAATCATACATTAAGTGCCTTTTCAGATTGTTTTTTGTTTTTCACTTAGTAAGATGCATTTAGGATTCCTCCATGTCTTTTTGTGGCTTGATAGCTCATTTCTATCATCACTGAATAATATTCGACTGTCTGGATGTGCCACTTTCGTTATGTTTGTAAACAGTCATTATTTCTCAAGACTTTTTAGTTGTTTAAAACTTTACAAATACATTTTTTTCTACTCAGAACCACCACTATGGTAGGCACGGTGTAAAGAAGTACCAGGGTGATTCCAAATCCTTAGATGGCCTTCTCCGGTGTTATATTACACAAAACAATATTAGATATCTAAGGCAGCTCTAATACCTTATATCAAACCAATCATTTTCTAAACACTTGCTTTTTTCCCCCTAGACATTGCTTATGCCCTAGACATCCTGTGGGGCCACTGAGTTGGAGACAATTTGGTCACTAAGAAGGTTCTGAATCCATTGGTTTTTGTCTGTTTTCTGTTGGTTGCAGGGTATTGGAATATTCTCTGTGGGTAGACTCAACGAGTAACTGGGAGATGCTCCATTTCCTTTATCAGTTCTAACACATGTTTAACTTTCTATATTGTTACTTCAAGATATTTCTTTCTGCATTAGATAAGTTCTTATACATGAAATCAGCTTCTCTCATTCTATCAAATTAAACTCATTTTATGAAAACTAAGCTGGATAGTTATCACTTATGCAGTTAAACTATAAATCAACATATATTATATGCAAGAAAATATAGTTTATAATATCTTATAAGTTTATCTTTCTTTTTCCTTTTTCTCTTTCCTTCTTTGAAAGGAGGATATGTGTTTTAAGCCTAATTTGACTCAGGGACTCTTTCACATCTGTAATTCTTTTGAAAATCTGTTGAAATATAATTACTGACATTTAAATGCCCTTATCCCTTCACTTCTCATTTATGGCAAATTCACCCCAACTATTGCATGCCAGATAGGCTAAATGTAAGAAATTTAAAAATAATGAAGTGTCAGTGACATCTAAATCATCTAGTTTGCCAGATAACACTGAAACTCAGTAACACAGGTGAATCCATGTTGTTGCTGCTTTTAAGAAAGAATAATATAGATATGCGAAAACTTGGTCTTTTTTAATTAAATGTACTTATAACACAGACTTACTCTCTGTGCTTATATTTGCTTTTCCATCTCCATGTCAATTGCCTTCCTCCCCCTTGAAATCCCAAACCACTACCCGCAACATCCTGCTTTGTCTTTAGTTTAGATGGTATTTAAGGTGGTGGCTTCAGCCATTTTGGTGAGTTACTCAGTTTTCCTGGGTTTTTCCCCTGTATACATGTTATTAAACTTTCTTTGATTTTCTCCTGTTATTCTGTCTCATGTCAATTTAATTCTTAGACCATCCAGAAGGATCTAGAGGGTAGAGGAATTGTCTTCCCCCCAGTACAGCTTCTCCTGACAGTGCTGTGACATGTATGGAAGTTAAATTGTCTCTAGAACAAGCCAAGGACTTGGGGCGAAACACTCGACCTCTCAAGTGTTCGTAACTCCCAGTTTGGACTCAGATCATTCATTTTTCACTCTATTTTTGGTTCTGATTTTCACTTAAAGTCTGAACCTGGGGAAAAATGTGTTGTAAGGGCATTTAATTTTCCCATGAAATAGAACTACCAAAGTTGACCTATTTCACTGGGACATCTTAAGAACAAATCCTTGTAAATGAATTTAAGGTGCAAACTAAGTGCAAGGCATTTTGTGTGTCTGCCCAAGGAAATCTAGCTCCTGGCAGAAACATAAAAGGAAGCTGAATGACACCAATCATAGCCCCTTTCATTCATAATTAGCAAGTCAGTGGGGATCCCGAACTCTTTCTTAAAGTAACAAACTTTGAGTGTCATCTAATTTTACATAAAAATGCTAGCAATATTAACAGATCGGTTACTTCAACTTTGAAGCTAATTGTTCTACTTTTAATTTATGTTAGTTCCAATTCCAGAAGTATAAAAACAAAAACGGGTGAAAGACAAGAACGTTCTTTAGAAAAAGTTGATGTATTTGTTTTTTTATCTTTCTGTTATTTTGTTTTAAATTACTCACAAACCAAGAATTTCTAAAATCTCAAATTTAAAATGGTTTGAGATATTTTTTGAAGCAGTAGTTAATAATCTATTCTGGCAAACTGATACATTTTTTAAAACTACCACCATCATATAATTTTAGAGCTAGAGTGGTATTAAACATCATTTACTCCTACATCTTAATTTTAATGCTCAAGAAACCAAGAGCCAAAAAATGTGATGACCTAAGATCACACAATTAATTTATTCCAGTGGCAAGACTGACCCTTTTGATCTGTTAGGGGTTCCACAAGTGTCTCAGATGAGAGGATCAGAGACTTTAACTTTTAAAAAGTTAAAAACAAATTGTTATCGAGAGCAAAATAAATTCATCTAACACAAGTAAAAATGGTAGGAAACTCTTCATATTAGCCACAGAGGAGAAGAGTTCAGGGTCTGTTTAGTGCTTAGTTTATTTTACCTCTGGCAGTAGACAGAAGCAACAGAGAAATGATGTATAGCCCTCTAGGATTTAAATATTGTCTGTAAGAGTGACTAATAAAACATTTTAAGTTGTACAGTGCTATATGGTTTTCAAAGCTGCAATGCTGCTCTTATTTACCTGAGCCTCCAAGCCCATTAAGGAGGTGGGCAGAGCAGGTACTGCTACTCCCTGGTATGCAAATTAGGAAACATACTTGTCCAGATTCACACATCACATCAGATTTCTAACAGAGGAGATCTACAGATCTCAGCTAGCTCAGTGCTCCACCCACCACACCCAGGCAACAAACAACACTAGGAGGACATGAGGTAAGGGACTGGATGTCCTATAGCTAAAATCAGAACATAATGTGTGCTGTTCCATCGCTTCTTGGCCTTTTGGCTAAGCTCAAGTGTAGTATCTGTTCTAATCAGTTTAATAAAATGTGCTCTTCCACCTGCAAATGGGATAGGATATTTGTGATCAAGTATATTGGTCTCTATACACATACATAAAGGAAACTGACATCACAAGTTTGAGAGAGAATGGGACTTATGCCTGCATTTTTCCCCCTTACTAGGTGTGTAGTAGGCTACACTATCTAGGTTTGTGTGAATGCATTCTATAATGTTAACACAATAACAAAATCGACTAACGATGAATTTCTCAGAATGTACCCCCATCGTTAAGTGATGCAAGACGGTACAGTAATCTTCTCATGGTATTTTCTGGTCATTCAAATTCTCTTCTTTTTCAAGAACTCTTGTTAATGAGATATCTTAAGAGAATTTTAATTTGCAATGTTTAACAAACAACCTACTCCATTCCCACAGAATTGGTTAGCAGTCTGTTTTACAAACTGCTAATGCAAAGTTAATTAGTTACTGAATTTAGCTGATGTGGGGGCTACAGTAGAAATCATGGCATTGTTTAGGGCCTCTCTTGGACTTGCAGACAAAAAAAAAAATTAGAACTCAATGTCTTTGTGTAATTCATAAGAAATATTACCCAGTCATATATGGCCCTCTGGTGTTATTCCAAATAAGCCCACCTCCCCTGTTTTTCATTAATATTACAAAAATAGCATATTATCTTACAGCATAAGAATTTCCCCTAAGCACCTAATAACTCACTGAACAATTAATCTAATTATGTGAACAATGTTTATTACGGGAAAACTTTGCAAATGTTTTGCATATTAAGTAGCACTGCATTGTTAGCATTTATATATACATGAATCCCCTATACTAAGTCAACTTTGAGCCTACTGCCCTTTGCATTCCTCGTATGGAAAATGGGTCTCCACTGAGGCATCCCCAGTGTCTTCTCTGGCCCCTCAAGTGGCCGATAGTAGCCATTGTGAATCAGCTAAGATTGTCTTCATACGGCTAGGGACAATGCAGTATGTCTTTCTAGTAGAGGTATAACTGGTCCAGCCTCAAAGCAATCCTCAAGCCTTTCCCCTTAGCCCAATACCATAAACAGTCAAGGTCAACCATGCAAACATCCTCATCCAACCAATGTCAGAATTTGGACATCAAAAATATCCCTGCCACACATAATGAGAAGTATTTTTTTCACTTATCTCTTAAAAAGTTTGAGTGGTTAAGGTTTATTCCTGCTCTCAACTCCTATACCTAGAAAAGAGTAAATGTGCATTTTAATCTGATTTTCACACTTTGATGGTAAGTGTGGCTATGTGTAGAATATAGAAATAATAGGAACCATCTTGTGAACGGTGGTTGAGATGAGTGTTACCTGAACAAGGACCCGTTCCTTTCTTCCTCCTCCCTTTTTTCTGTCCTTCTTCCCTTTCTCCCTCTCTCCCCCTCTCTCATAAATGACTGAGCACCCGCTACATGCCAAACACTGTGGAAAATCCTGGCAACACAACAGCAAAGAAGGCGAGATTCCTGCCCTTCTCAGAGTTCAGAATAGAAAGGGAGACAATGTAGGGGGTGGGCAGAAAGTGAGGAAACTGAAGAAGCTGAAGGAAAAGCACATAATGGTAAATAAAAATCCACAACCCGGCAGACAACATAGCAAATGAATGATAAAAATGTCAAGTGTCACTAAAAAGAAATGAGCTATCAAGCCATGAAATGACCCGTAGGAATCTTAAATGCACATAATTAAGTGATGGAAGCCAATCTGAAAAGGCTACATACTGTGTAATTCCAACTCTATGACCTTCTGGAAAAGACAAAACAATGCAGACAGTAAAAAGATGAGTGGTTGCCAGGGGTTTGGGGTGGTGGGGAGAGATGAACAGATGGAGCACGGAGGAGTTTTAGGGCAGTGAAAATACTATGCATGATACTATAGTGTTGGGTACATGTCATTATACATTTGTCTATCTATCTATCTATCTATCTATCTATCTATCTATCTATCTATCTATCTATCTATCTATCCTATCTATCTATCTATCAGATGTGAGGTCAGCTCCAGAAATCAGAAATATTCTTGCAGAGTTCCAGCTCAGTCTTTGCTTCTTTAAGTGTCAAGTCTTGATTATCCTAAAAAGTCTCCTCAGTGCAGGTGCCTCCTTCTGACTCTGCCTAGCATGTCCCTTTCTCAGGTGCAGAGGGGGCTCTATGAGCCTCTGGTGCCCCCAAATTCATCATCAGAAGGTTGTTTAGGAAGGTGGGAGATGCTGAATGAGATGGAGCTGAAGCTAACAGCGGCCATCCCTCAGACTGAATCTGACAGGCCAGGGTCTGAGAAGACTTCTCAGATGCCTCCCACCAGTGGAATCATTTTGTTTTTCTGGTTTTAAGAGAGGGCAGGCTGAGAATAGCATTAACTGAACATTGAGGGTGGCCTATGGATTATTTTAATGGACAGTTTGCAAGCCTCACGGACCTGAGCAAATAAACAGTGGGATAAGTTGTCAGAACACCCTGTCTATGTTGGCTGTAGATGATTGTTGGATATAAATTGTTGAAGTTGATTGTTGGATTTCAATTCAGAAGTGCATTTTGTGCTGTGAGACTTCAACATTCAACCAATAGGATAATGCATTAAAGCACCCACAAGTCTCCAAATAATGTACTTTTTTCTCACAGAGTCTACTGTCCATGAGAAACATTCATTTCCTCCCAGAACTACCTGTCTTAAGGAGATAGGTGTTCTCCTCATATTCTTGTTTCACATGAAAGATATCGAAACCAGAGAAGGTAAAATGATTCGCCTGTGTTCTCATTTGAAAGCAATATAGCCCTGAAAGCTGCATGATTGGGAGTGTAAGTTTAATATATAGGTGTGAAAATCTCAAGATTTTCTGTTCTCCTTCAAATGACAAATTATTTTCTCTCAGGTACCTTGCACAGTCTGGAAAGAAAACCAAGCAGAGGCCCAGGGATGCAGCCTTCCCTTCCCAGGGTGCTCTCTGTAACTCCAAAGGAGATGCAATGCCAATTTGCCTCCTGGATCTTACAATTCAAACAGACCTAAGGGTAGGGCTCAGAAAGAGTGTTTTGCCCTGAATATTTCACATAGTTTTTGGAGTTCCTCCTTTTCTTCAGTGTTGTTGAACACACTGTAGTAGTAGAGACATTTCCCCAAAACGTTGTTGTAGAAGGGTCTCTTCTGTTTTTATGCTACTGAACTGGATTAAAATATTCATAAGGAAATTGGAGGCCCACATTGCTCTTTCCTTCTCAGTAGCCCAAACAGTCCACATTATCACCTCCCACCATATAAAAATCACCCTCCGAACAGCTGCTACCTGAATCTCCAACTGTGTGTTAGGCTGTGTACATGTGTGGTCTCCCCATCTCCTGAGAGTTGGGGAATGTTAACACCGTTTCACAGATGAGGTAACTGAGTTATAGGGAGTTTCAGTCACTTGTTTAAAATTACTGGAAAAAAAGTGGCAGAACTTCACAATCCTACAAGGCTACCTTTCCTCTGATTTTTTTTGGGGGGTGGTGGTTACCTATAAAAGATTTTATCACACAAACCTGTGACTTCTAAAATTAAGGGAGCTGAAAACAATTGCCTCTCTTTTATACCTCAGAAGTGTAAAATCTCTGCCATATTATAAACTTTTCATCATAAAGCACCTTCTCTTTAATTTTTCAAGTGATATGGCAGCCCCATGATGCAATTTGTGCAAGGATTGTTTTTTCCATTTTATAAATGAAAAAATTAAACTTATGTTTACGAGTTCACATTTTTAGCAATAAAAGGACGAGCTCTCAAGTGCTGTGCTTTTTTACCATGATCTAATATGGAAATCTCTGTCTTATTTGGATTCCTCTCGCTGATTTTTCCACATTGCCTCCTCTACTTACGGGTCAACTGGCTGTTTCTATTTTGCAATCTTCACAATTTTCTGTGTCACTTTGAGGAGATGGAGGTAACAAAATAGAAAAATGGGAGAAATGCAGGAACTCTCAAGTCTTTGCTTCTCTGGCAGAATGCTGCCCTCTTCCCCACCCTGACCGTCTGACTACACTTTCTTTTCCATGTCAGTTCACTCTTCTTCCTTCTTTCATGCTGCGGATATGAACATTGCACAATATCCCTTCATTTTTCTCTCCCATGTATATCTTCTCATTATACTATCTCATCCACTACCCTGGCCTCAATCAACAATGTCCAACTTAATCCAATTTTATCTACTGTCCCTGCATCCAATCCAATGTTGTCTACTGTTACCTCCACTTAGAGGACATCATAAGTTCAAAGCCACACGTATTGTTGCCTACCTATTAAAACCTGTGTCTAATTTCATTACTCCTTAAAATGCTACTGTCCCTTATCCAAATATTTAAGGAATTATGGATTTTTTTTGTGTTCTCCTTTATTTATTCCCCATATGTAATCTGTAGTTAAGTCTTGTTCTAAGTAGTTCTAACATGTACATGGACACATATGAACATGCTGCTCATTTTAATAGGAACAAAATTGTTTGGTATCTCTTCCTTTTCATTGTTTTATAAAGAGAAGGTGCATTTCTTAATTTTCTATATGAATTGGGAAATTATTCATTTTCTGCTTTTAAGAAAATATGAATCAGTTCTTGCTTATTTATAATTTTCTAAGTGTAATAGGCCATAAATAGGATAACCACACATTCTAATTTGGCCAGGATAATTTCATTTATGCTTTGTATGTAGTGTAATTATCAATAGAGCTCTCATTCATTTTCAAAAATGTCCTAGCTAGTTCTTCAAATTGTATGCTTACCCTCGCCAAAAAGGTTTTTTGAAAAGGAGAAAAGAAGAGAGGTTTATTGGACAGGTGTGACAGGAGAGTGGAGTAAGAACCTGAGATAACATTTTATGTGGGTTCCGTGCGGCATGTAGGCCACGTTAGCCTATATGCTATTTTTCAGTCTGATTTGAACTCAATCTGATTTGTCTGATTATCTTTGTACATGGTATTTTCTTAAACTGAAATGCTCCTTCTCATTATATTTGCACGCATTTCATTTCAGTCCTTGCTTAAAAATTAGCTTGTTAGAGAGCCTATCTATGGCCATCCTATATTAAGCAGGCATCCATTTCCATCAATCTCGACTTATGCTGCTAGATGTTCTTAAGAAAATCTATTCCTACTAGACATATTATGTGTTTACATTTTTTTTTGGGGGGGGAAGACCAGCCCTGAGCTAACATCTGTTGCCACTCCTCCCCTTTTTGCTGAGGAAGACTGGCCCTGTGCTAACAACCGTGCCCATCTTCCTCTACTTTTTTCATATGGGACGCCGCCACGGCATGGCTGACAGGCAGTGCGTCGGCGGGCGCCCAGGATCCGAACTCACGAACCCCAGGCTGCCAAGCACGGACTAAACCGCTGCGCCACCGGGCGGCCCCCTGTGTTTACATTTTTATTATCTGTGTACCTGCTGTATCTCTGCATTAGAATTTAAACTTTACAAGAGAAGGGAATTTTTCTGCTTTGCCTGTTTCACTTACTGCTATAACCTCAGTGCCCGTAACAGTGTACTTCTGGTGCTTTACGTATGCTCAATAAATATTTATTGAATGAAAGCACTCATTTATCTTGCATAACCCAAGTCAGGTTAATCTCCCAATTGTACACAGTCTCTATCAACCATCTTCTGCCCAAAGTATTTTATCAGTTCTCCATTCATACTGGATTAAGTCTAAAGACTCTTAAGCTGGTGTTTCAAATATTATGGGGAAGTGGAAGGGGAAAAGAATGGACAGTACCTGTAAATGCTATGTTAGATATTTTATATATAAGAAACTAACTTACATGTGAAGAAGATCAAGTTAAGAGGGATTATGTAACTTGAAAATATAATTAGTAGAGCAATCTGGGTCCAAACTGAGACAAATCTCATGCAATGATGACAAAAACTACAACAAAAATCTATTGAAACCTACCTGGTTTCATATCAAGAGAAGACCTTGATAAACTAAGGCCACTGGAAAGATGACTCGTGTAACGCCTTGCTAAATCTGAGGCACATAATGAACACTATTGACAAAAAGGGGGGACTTTTTCAATAGAATATTGAGAATCGCATTACACTAGGAGCAGTAGCAAAACTCGGTCTGTTTCTCTTCCCTCTAGAAGAGTTAGGAATGTAGAATAGCTGTTTTAAAAGAATATTTGAGGGACCGGCCCACTGGCACAGCAGTTTAGTTCACGCTTTGGCAGCCCAGAGTTCGCAGGTTCGGATCCCAGGCACCCACGACACACTGCTTGTCAGCCGTGCTGTGGCGGTGTCCCATATAAAGTTGAGGAAGATGGGCATGGAGGTTAGCCCCAAGCCAGTCTTCCTCAGCAAAATAAGAGGAGGATTAGCAATGGATGTTAGCTCAGGGCTGGTCTTCCTCACAAAAAATAAAATAAAATAAAATAATATTTGATGGATCACATATATTAGAAGAATAGGCATCATTTGTGCCACACCAGAGAACATAAATAACTCCACTAGTTTTAAACAACCAAAACTGGAACAATATGAGCAACAAAATAAAGTAGTATTGGATTATACCCAATCTATAAAATAAATACATGTGACTCCATAAATAATTGAATAAATAAATTAAGTGTGGGGCATAGACAAATCTCCTTGGTAGAAGAATTCCAAAACATTTATGTAGCTGCTCTGCTCTCAAGGAGATAGAGCATGACTCTCCATTCCTTAAGTGTGGGCTGTGCCTACTGATGTCCTTTTAAAGAATACAGAATGGAAGAGTGGGGGAGAGTAATTTTACTGTGGAGAACCCTGACAAACACAGCCTCAGACAGTTAGTTAAGTTAGTATCAACAGTGACAAGTCACATTCGTAGGACGCAGCCTTGCTATGACCTGATGAAATGGCACTTTTCCTCTGTGGTCTTCCTCCCCCAAACCCATAATCCCTGTATAATCATGAGAAAAAATCAGCCAAATTTCACTGGAGAGACATTCTACAAAACATCTGACCAGTTCTCCTCAGAACTACCAAGGTCATCAAAAACAAGGGAAGCCTGAGAAATTGTCACAGCTGAGAGGAGCCTAAGGAGACTTGATGACTGAACATAATGTAATGTCTTGGAACAGAAAAAGAACATTAGGTAAAAACTAAGAAAATCTGAATAAAGTATGGATTTTAGTTAATACTTGTGTATCAATATTGGGTCAATAGTTGTAACAAATATACCATCGAATGTAAGAAGTTAATAATAGGACTCCATGTGGTGCCACACACCACATGGGGGTTGCACCCTGGACACAGTGAACAACCAGGAGAGCCCCAATATTAGAAACGTTGAGGGAATGTCTGGTTTGAATTTACAGTTGAACCAGAATTTTAAGTTCCCATTGGAACTTGCTGATGTAACTAACTGTATCACTGTTATGTGATTAATCATACACTATTACCTACTGGGAGGCAGAACTCCATCATAGTTTAAGGGCCTGGGCTTTGGGTCAGAATGAATATACTTGAATACGGCTAGGTCAGTTATTAGTTGTGTGTCCTTGTCAGGTTCTTCATCTTCCCTAGGCCTCAGCCCCCTCTTTTAGACAATGGGTATAATAACAGTATCAATGCGAGTGGTTGTAATAAATATTAAATAAAATAATCCTCAGATAATTGTCTCTCTCTGTCTAAATATCTTTTTTCTTCTTTTTAGCTTGTCTCTCTATTTAAAAATACACATATTCTTTATAATAACTTTCAAATCTCTCAATCTAACTCAACATAATTTTCAACTGCATAAACATTTCTGTCCTTTATTTGCCTGCATCTAATTCAAGTTTAACTTCTGTCAGTGTTTTTAAATAATTACCCTAACCTCTCCCATCCCTGTATATGCTTTTGCTAACACCATTCTCTCAACTTTATCTGCAGTCAATACACAGATGAGATGTTTCAATACCCAGTTCAGATGCCACCTCATTAATAAATCATTTCCTGTAATTTACAGCTAGAACAGATCACACTCCCATCCAAATTACTTTAGCTATCTGTTTTCACAACTCTTATTGTACTCACCACATTACGTCTTGCATTAGAGATATGTATGCTTTATTTCAACTATTAGATGACCGACAATAAAGCAGAATCTGCATTTTTCACCTGCATTTCTTTTGTATCACTGAGCAAACTTTGGGTTCTGGCTCCATGCTGACATTCAGTAAATCTGAGTTAATGAAGGCAGGTATACTTCTTCAAAGTGCTTTGGTTTCATATGGTCAATATCTCTGCAAAAACCGTTTGGATATTTGCAAACTCTTGAGCTGATAAATACTTAAAATGCAATCACTGTCAATTTGGCTCTAAGCCTCATTGCCGCAAGATCAAGACTCATAAGCTACATATGCCTACTGATGATTAGCTGTCACATTCAAGCAAAAATTACAGCAGAGAGAGAGCAAGACAAGCCAGTTGGAAAATATAATTTTGTCTTTGTAGCTTTTTCTATTTACTTCATCTTGTTGGGTCATTGTCAATTGGTGCCAACTATGAAACAGTTCTTGTAGGAATCTACCAAGCAGAAAATCTCTATGTTTTAATAGGTTTCTCCCAGCCCTGAGGTAGCAGTCATTACCTCCCAGCCCTGAGGTAGCTGCAACAACATCGATTCACAAACCCAATTCCAGTTATTTTGCTTGCCATTTCTCAGTGCTTGTTTGTGTCACAGTCCCTTTGGAAATTGGGTCAAAAAGGAAGATCAACATCACTGGAAGTTTTCAGATTTGTTTTTTCTGTGCAAATGTACTAATATTGCACAATGATACCAGTTTCTGAAACAACAGCCCCTCACATTTCTGAAAATAAAATCCTTAAAAGCATTCCCACCGTCAACTGAAGTCATGAAGAGTGGAACGTTGCTTCCTCTATAGGTGCCTTAGCTTTACCATTACAGAAATATTCTCCATCACAAAGTGTGCAGCTAGAATTACACTATCATAAATAATGCAGATAAATTTCTTCCATATACATATTTTTACTGTCACCAACAAATGACCAGTACTCTCCTTGTGATTTGGCACTGACCAAAAAAAAAAAAAAAATCTTGCTGATAACATAAACCATCACACTCAAAAACCCATAGAATCTAACACATACAAAATGGATTAAAATATCTTAAATGCTTCCACTGAAATACTCTTTAGAAAAATCTGAGCTACACCAGCCAACAGTTAGCTAATGTTGTATATGATACAACATTTCAAATATAATTTATGTATACATGTAAATAAAATTATTGTATAGATATTAAGTATATTATATATATACTTAAGATATAATAAAATAGATATAATAAAGATATAATAAATTTTCATTTTTTTAGTATCTTCCTGGTAGGAACATATTTATTTGAAAAGCAATTGGTGTGATTCAGTATATTTACAGTAAAGAGAAAATATTTATGTAATATATAAGACTCCATGAGTTCTTTATTTTCATACTTTTAAGTGTATATTAATGAAACAGTTTTAACTTTATATTTAAATTTTTATGTGATATATACCTTCAAATTCATATTTATATGCAGAGCCACATCTCACTTAGATTTACTTTACAGATTTTTCATATATGTCAGGAATTGGGGGGATCATTCCATCAAATCTATTCATTTTAGTAATGAGTAAATAGAACTTTAGAAATAAACTGACCTGCTCAAGGTCAAACTGGGATATTAATTTATGGTACTATGATCAGATCCCTTTACCAAGAAGATGGTAAAAGTAGAAAAAGGCTGGCTCAACAACAAACATGAGGATGAAAATTGTCTCACACTAAAGTCCATACACTGTCTTAACTGTATTTTTTATTTTTATTTTTTGGTGAGGAAGATAGGTCCTGAGCTAACATCCATTGCAAATCTTCCTCTTTTTTTTTTTTTTTTTTTGCTTGAGGAAGATGGTCCCCGAGCTAACATCTGTGTCAATCTTCCTCTATCTCGCGTGTGGGACGTGGCCACAGCATAGCTTGATGAAGCATGGTTCAGTGAGCAGTGTGTCGGTCCTCACCAGGGAGCCAAACCCATGCACCCCAGGCCGCGGAAGTGGAGCATGGGAGCTTAATCACTATGCCACCAGGCCAGCCCCAATGTCTTACATTATTTTTGAGGTACTGTTAGAGTCTATTTCAAATAGAATTTCAAACATTTAGATCCTTTTGTTTCTGAGCCTATGGAAGACTGGAAGAAGCAAGAATGAGGGATGTAGAAGGCAGAGACCACTGACAGCAATACAAAATGAGGTATGACGGCATAGGAGACCAAATAGTATAAAAAATAGACAAAGATGTTGTTAAAAATCCATTATTCTGGGCTCATTCAATGGAGAAGCAAATCATCGCAGACATTCAACAGCTCCTGAAGAGATCTGCACGTGCTACTCAGCGCAATAATGATGGATTTAGGTATCAGGGAGGTAGAGATAAAGGGAGGGAAACACTGTGTTTACACTTTTATAGAATGAAGGGCAGTGTTTGATAGACATCATCAAGGGTTCTACCCATAATAGGTGATACAAAGTAAACTTCTTATAAGGATAACTTGCAGTTATCCAGAGAGTCCACTTAGATGGACCATCTCATTTCCTGGTGGTGTTAGCCAGATAAGATAATAATTCATCACATACGTGCTTTCTGAAGCTTAAGAAACTGAGTAAGAAAAAATGAGCAACAACAAAAAAAGTACAAAACCTAATACTGCCATGTGATTGAATGTGGAAGTTTCACGTGTGAAATGTGGAACTTTTGTTCAGAGTGTGCGTGTATGTGTGTGTGTGTGTGAGAGAGAGAGAGAGAGAAGAGTTGGGAATGTATAAGAATTTTAATTGCTGATTTTATTTCATCTACTGGATGTACATACTGGTTTAGTCTGATAGAAAAAGAAGATGAACTCAAATGTGCAAATGGAACAAGGATGGTTTAGCTAAACAAACAGATGCAATATATATTCCATTATCTTATTAATTCACCTGCATCTACTTTCCTTACCCACCTTTCACCTTCCTCTAGAACTTCACTGGACCCTGCTAGACTTTCCAAAAGATAATGCCTGCATCTCTTTATAGTTTACACCAAATCTATGCGTAGACAGGGAAGATAATGACAGAACAGGTCAATATCTCCTCTGCCTGTCCTCCAAAATATTAGAAAACTGTGTTGGGGGGGAAGAGAGAAGGATAATGAAAGGAGAGGGAAATGTAAAAATTTTGATATGTTGTGAGATTAGTTGAAAAGCCCTAACAAAGAACAATGTGGAAAGTGGGGTGGGAGTTGGGGATGTGAGGGGCAGATGGGGAGGAGCCAAAGAAAGTCAGGATGTTTGGGGACAAACAGAAGATAATTTTTAAAAGCAAGACTCAGCAAATATATCTCAGAAACATAAATCCCTCCACTTGTTTCTGAAGTAGTCTTTGTATTTTATCTACTTATTTATTTTCATGCATGTAATGATACATTATAAAATTTAAGATAATTTCTTTAAAAATTTATGAAGAGAAAAACTATACTTGTTAACAACTTTCAAAAACCTGGCATTTGTTTTTTTCCAGGTAGAAATAGGGGTTGCCCAGTGGCGAAGTGATTTAGTTCGCTCTTTGGCAGCCCAGGGTGCATGGATTCAGATCCCAGTTGCCCGCCGACGCACTACTTGTCAGCCACGCTGTGGCAGCGTCCCATATAAAGTGGAGGAAGATGGGCACGGATGTTAGCCCAGAGCCAGTCTTCCTCAGCAAAAAGGGGAGGATTGGCAACAGATGTTAGCTCAGGGCTGGTCTTCCTCCTTTAAAAAAAAAAAAAATACTAGAGTATATGGGAATACCTGAGCCATAAAGATAAAGTATTAAAAAGATTGGAGTTCTATATGTAAATGACATCATTGATAATTTCATAAGCCTGTGTTTTAACTGTGTTACACTTTACTTTTACTGGGTAATTTAATTGGACATAGATTTCGTTTGTCCTTTCCTTGTTTAAAAAAATTAAATTAAAAAATACATTTCAAAGCTGTTTAATTCTAGAGATATTCATTCATCTCTACAGACTCCTTCATTGCTATTGTACTAATATCCACCCTCCCCAAAATTCATATATGGATTAAAGTGTGTCCCCAGGCTGTCTGGGGCCAGAAGAAATTTCTAAAAAAAAAGTAACTAGATTGTATATATTCTGGTGTACTTTGCCAGCAGTGTCTGAGAACAGACAAAAGTCTGGAATGGAGCCCCTGAAATTCTGACTCAGAGTTTGCCAGCTCTAGAGGCAGGTAGAATCTCAAAAGTAACTGATATGAATTTGCTTAACAACAATCAACTGCAAGGAATGCCTTGTTTCGTATTTTTCTAACTCAGTTTTCCCTTTCTTGAGCTCCACTTTTTCAGGATAGACGGGAAGTTCAGTCTCAGTCATCATTTGGGCTTTTTCATCATCCTTCACTTAGATCCTACAGGAAGCCCAGCTGGTAGGTGGTCCCAGGAGAATGAGGAAGAGGGTATCATCTTAGTGTCACTCAGCTTTGCCCCTTAGGTTAAGAAGAAGCGTTGATGCTTCACTTTCTACCAGGCTCTGTGGTTTCCAGTGCAGCGTGGGGATGTCGCTCACAACAGTTCTCCCACTGGTAGGACAATTCACAGCAGACCCTCACAATGTTGTCAAACACGTGAACTTCAGTGTCCCATCTTTGAGGGCTTAACAGCCAGTCCCATAGAAGTCCTACCACACTCAGACCCAGGACCCTCTTCGTGGGGTGTGACCAGAGCAGTCTAGAGGGTACCGTGCCCTAAAGGACCCTGCACTTAGAGTTTAATGCTCTGTGGTTGAAGTGCTAAAATTCTTAATATTTTTATCTTTGCATTTGTGTCTTGTAAGTGAAATCTGATGGGACAATGGAGCATGCACTGGGAGCTTGGAGCCTCAGTTCCCAAGAGATTCCACTCCTACCACACCTCCTTTCCGTCTCCTGGACACGTTCCCAGCCAGCTGTTCCCCAGCACTCTGGCACTGTGGAAACCTCCCAATCCCCCCACCCCCAAGAGCAATTACAATTGCCATCCTCCCCCAGCCTGCATCGGGTCTGGGCATGGCGTGGGAGCAGGAGGGAGGGTTGGATGCACCCCCAGTGCATCTCAGTGAGGTTCTTGGAGGTAGCTGTCCCAGCCTCCACTGGGGGGAAACACTGGGACACTGGATCTAGTCAGTGTCCAGCGTGTCCCAGCACAGAGGGTGCAATCCCTTGGTGCCATCTGTCTGCTGTAGGTGGTGCAATGGTCCTGAAGGAAGGGTTCACTTCTCCTTCTCCTCCAGGTCTTAGCTTTACTCCTACTTCCCACATTCTTCATCTGTATCATCAGTCTTCTCTATGTTTAAATATTTAATGAATTTAATTCATTATAATTTTGATGAATTAATAAATGTATAAGTGCCTAAAAATGAGTTTAATTAATAGACAAAATCTAGCATGTTAGTGCCTACTATGTGTCAGGTGGAGTTGGCATTGGGAAATAATGGTTACTAAATGTAGTCCCTACATACAAGGATTCAGAGTCTAGTAAAGGAGAGAGCCAAGGGGTCAATACATTACAGCAACGTGACCATGCTTTAACAAGGTTTATGAACGCTTCTTGCCTCCTGAATCCATAAAGGATAGACTTTTCCAGTTCAATAGAAGAGGAAAGACTGTCCAGTCAAGGAGAAACACGTGTACAGTGTGAAAGCATAGTAGGTCTCTTCAGAAGTAATTTTCCTTTAGCCTGGAACCATGTCATCTCTTTGACTGTTATTTAATAATGGTGTTCATTAGTCTCAATTCCTTATGCTGTTCTGACTGTTCTACTATGTTTATTCACTGGTGTTCTTGTGGATTGTATTATTTCTATATTTATTGTTGTTGCCTGAATTTTATTGTCTCTCTCATTTAAGGATAGTGAGAAAAATTTGGTAAGATATGTTAAATAATCTTTCAATGGTAGTGATGGCAAACCCCCATTCCAGAAATTTCACTGTATCCCTGTCCAGTCCATACCCCCTTTCCCTTCTCCTGAGTTGAGGGCTGTTTTGATTTATATCACCACTAATTAGTTTTGCCTGTTCTTGGACTTCCTGTGAATGGAATCAATCAATATTCACTTGTTTTTGTGTCTTGATTCTTTTCCTCAACATACTTTCAATGATATTTGTCCATGTTGTTTCATATAGCAGTAGTGTGTTCTTTTTTATTGATTTATAGTGTTTACACTATAAATAAACCACAATTTATCTATTCTCCTATCGGTGGGTGCTTGCATTATTTCTATTCAGGGACTATTATGAAAAAACAAAAAAGAAAAACGAACTGTTAGCAGCATTCTTATGCACGTCTTTTGGGGACATAAACACTCATTTCTCTTAGGTATATAGCTAGGAGTGAAATCACTGGGCCATAGACTACCTCACTGGCTCTCAAATTTTTGTCCTCAGAAACCCTTTACACTCTTGTAAATTAGTAGGTCTCCAAAGATCTTCTATATTTAATGTATTAAAAATTAAACAGATTCTGACTTAAATTCTCTTGGGTATATACTCAGAAGTGGGGTTGCTGGATCATATTATAACTCTATTTTTAATTTTATGAGGAACCTCCATGCTGTTTTCCATAGTGACTCCACCGCTTTGTGCTCCCACCAACAGCGTACACATGTTCCAATTTTTCCACATTCTCACCAACACGTTTGTTTCTTTGATGGTAGCCATCCTAATAGGTGTGAGGTGATGTCTCATTGTGATTTTGGTTTCCTTTTCCCTGATGAGTAAAGTAGAGAACCTTTTCCTATACCTGTTGGCCATTTGCATGTCTTCTTTGGATAAATGTGTATTCAAGTCCTTTGCTTATTTTTTAATCAGGTTATTTGTCTTTTTGGTATCAAGTTGTATGAGTTCCTTATATTTTTTGGATATTAACCTGTTAACAGATATTACAAATATATTCTTGAATTCCACCGGTTGCCTTTTCACTGTGTGGTTTCCTTTGCTATACATAAGCTTATTTGTATGATGTAGTCCTACTTGTCTATTGTTGCTTTTGTTGCCTGTGCTCATGGTGTCATACACTTATAAATTTGTTAAAAGGTAGATCTCATGTTAAATGCTCTTACCATAGTAAGTTTTTTCTGTATTAAAATGTAATGGTTTTATTATTGCTATTTTTAAATAATATAAACACATATTCAAAAAATAAACAGAAAATGTTAAATAATCATTTATTTTTCAATAGTAGTAATAAATCCATTAATGTTATACAATATCATTATATACTATATAATTACATATGTTACACATTACATGTTATATAATACCATCATATTAATATGATATGGATGGAATACTACAAAAATGCAAATGTAAATATTTACTGAGCTCTATATTAAAAATTAGAACACAATGTTCTTTACTGTATATGTTATACCTCTGAAGAAGTTAAAAAGAAAATACAAATACCAATGAATAAATGGAAAAAATGGAAAAGGAGTGGTTCAGTCTCAGAGTTTTCTAATATGATGGATTCAAGTTTCCACAAAATTAAAGCAAATAATCATATTATAAGCAGTTTTAAAGGTATAAGAGCTGCTATGAAATTCATTAAAGAAGAGACACAATTTTCATCCACAGATTTCAAGAACCTGCCTTCTATCATTATCAGATTTTATTGGGTTGGAAATGAAGAACATGGTAAATGTGTAGCAGCTTCCAGGGTGGTTTTACTGTTTTCAAGTGGCCTTTGTTTACTTTGTGGTGCAGACAAAGGTCAAAGGTCAGCATTTCAGAGGGCAGGAGCTTTTCTTTCTCATCCTCTCTTCCCCTGAGTTTGACGGTCGATTCACCTTGGTCATGAGGTTAAGTTCCTGTTGTATACCTATGAGACTAAAATATTATAGAAAGGCTAGCAATGATACGTAGTATGAATCCTAGTCTGGCTATAAGCAAATTACAAATTAGCATGAATCTAACTCTTGTGTATATTTTAGCAATATAATTCCATCAAGTGGTTGGCTCTGTGCAATTTCCTTTTTCTAGGAGAAGGACAATTTTTCCTATCCAATTAACCTATTTTTTATAGAATTCTTGTCTTCATCTTCAAATTGCAAAGGCCTGCATTCCAAAAAACACAGGAATACATAGAGACAAGGAGATCACTGTTTCACAGAAATTCTGGAACTATCTAAATATTACTGTTGGACTTCTAGAAAATATTTTATTTCCACAGTTATTATTTGTGTTTTCTAAATATGAGTGTCAGTACAAATACTGGGCTAGAGTTATGTTTACTAAGAATCATTATAACATATAGCACCTTTACAGAGCCTATGCATTTTTTAGCCCTAACTTCATTTTCAGGGAAAATAATAACAATTTAGCTGTAGCAACAATTTGCACTTGAAAATACATTAATAAAAGTTTCCACATTTAAACAGTGTACAGTTTTGCAAAATAAACTTTTACAGCAGACCCTGTGACAAAGACAGTCTATTTTATCCAAAATTTTCAATGAAAAAATATGAAACCTATAAGAGAGGAGAGAAGAAAACTATTAAAATCATAGGAATTTGAAGCTAAAAGGAAGCTTCAAGATTTGATAGAATATTATTTACCTTTAAAGGCAATTTTTTAAAGTGTAAATAATAAGAATGTAGAACCATTATTGTGAAGTTCTCCTGTCTCTGGATAAATTTAGAGTAAGCTTCATAACATTTCTGGTAAAAAACAGTTCTCTAGTTAGTTGCATTTACAAACAGAGTCTCTTTTTATAATAAAATAATAAATACATCTAGTCTAGGGTGACCAAAACTCTGGTAATCAAAACTTTAAAGCAATTTATAACTTCTTTCTTCCATAATCTCTGGGCTGCATAAACTGGCCACTTGGGAGCCAGTCACTTGGGAGTTGACTTGGCTTATCTTCTTTTCTCTTCTTCACCCTGCTAACCACACTCCCACCAGCTTGATAACTGTGATTGCTCTCCCTTACAAGTCATAGCAAAGGGTGCTTTAGTGAGCTGGCAGCGCATTCTTTGGAGCTAGTGGGTATTCAAATTACTCTTTTTCTAATAGGGTGTTTTCAATTCTTTAGAGATGCCTCATTCTCCTGGCACTGGAAATCTCTTGTTGATGGCTAATTTCAAGCTACAGATGTGTTCTTCTTTAACTGGAAGATTTTAGCTCAGCCTCTGGGAATCAGGTGGCCACTTCTGGTACATCTGAAGAATGCACTCTTGGACAAGATCTCACGTGTGTTCTATGAGAATTACTTCTACACTCTTCACCCAAACAAACACTGAATATGCAGACAATCCAATGCATTAGCAATCCCTTCTTACTCCAGGCTCAGGGAACCTAACCAGACAATCACTCATTCAGCACACTGTGACCCTAAAACTAAAGAGGAGACATTTAAGTGCTCCAACTATCTCACTTGACTTCAGGTGAAGGGAGAAATATTCATTATCTCTTTCTACTTGGACGATGAGGTGAAGCTTACAGTATACCAAAAACTAACTCCAAAAATCTCCTTAGCTACATCAGGCTTTTCCTGACTTCTCAAAATTCTTTTTTAGGCTGAAATTATATGAAAATCTTAGAGTAAACATCTAAGTTTCTTCAACCTTCTATGTAAGGAATGCTTGGTGGCCTGAGATCTCATACTTGAAAAAGTTGGATTCATCCAACGCTGAGAATCAGAGAGTTTCTTTTAATATTTTTATATGTGATATTCTTTATGACCAGTTTCAGTTGACATCTCATAATTTTCAACAATCACTGGCTGTCATAGTTCCTATATAGTAAGTGCTAAAAGTTTTGTGACTTCTGGCCTCACTTCTCTTGAAACTATGAAAGATAACAGGTCTGTGAGGTGGAAGAGCTGATATTCAGAATTAGTTTAGATGAACTTGTCAGTGTGCTATGTTTTACTTCTGCTCAATAGTGGAGGGGTGTTGTGGTAGGCATAATAATGCCCCCCCAAAGATGTCCATATCCTAATCCCCAAAGACTGTAACTATGTCACCTTACATGGAAACTGGACTTTGCAGCTGTGATTTAAGGATCTTGACTTCGAAAGAGTGTCCTGGATTTTCCTGGTGGGCCCAATGTAATCACAGGGTCTTTATAAAGAAATGAGGGAGGAAGAAGGTTCAAAGGAGATGTGATGTGAGAAGCAGAGTCAGAGAGAAAGAGGGTTAAAAGGCCACATTGTTGGCTTTGAAGAAGGGAAGGGGCCATGATCCAAGAAATGCAGACATACTCTAGAAGATGGAAAAGGCAAAGGAAATGGATTTTCCCCCAGAGATGACAGAGCCCTGAAGACCAATTTTAGTCTTCTGATTTCTAAAACTACAAGGGAATAGATTTCTGTTGTTTGAGCCACTACGTTTGTGGTAGTTTGTTACAGCAGCATTAGAAATCTAACCCATGTGTGTACCCTTCACCCCAAGCCAATGAAGGGGATGCTTAAAAGATCCATTCAGATGGCTCAATACCAGTCTCCTAGAATTTGAGCGACATCGATACTAGTAATTGATATACATGTTAATGGTCTAAATGCAAATGGGCTGAGGCAAAGTTAAGAATATGACAGTGGGCATGAGATGACATCCAAGAACACACGAATATTTTCCATGAGCCAGATATGGAACTCTTAGAAGGACATTAGCCATGAGCTGTTTTGAAAAGTACCCATGTGAAAGGGCTTCCTACTAGAGATGAGGAGATCTTAGGGTAGAAGCTGGAGATGAAAAGTCTGTCAGCTACAGAAGTGGAAATTGGAGGGTTGCTAAGGTGCTGGTTGGATAGTCTCCCTCGCTGGACAATTTCATTTGGAAGTCTGAGCAGGGGTAGGTCGAGGGGATAACTGAGGAATCCATAAAGTCATCTCATGTGAGAAAGAGTCAACTTGCAATACCCCCACCCCACACACACATGTTCTGCAAGATTAAAACTCTATATAAGAAGCATATAAATCTATATACAAAAAATAAGGACTTCTCTTCACACTACTATTCCTTTTTCTCTATCTGTCCTACCATGGGGGGCTAAGGCCAAGCCAAGAACAGCTGATGAGTGAAAGAGGAGGTACAGCTAAAATGGGAAGGAGAAAAAAAAAAAAGCTAAGACTACTTTTCATTGTGGGTTTCCTATTTTGTACGAGGTCTGGGTTATAGGATGATAGAAGCTTTAAATTGAAAGAGAAAGATTTGATATTAGACAGGATTTGAGTGTTTTATTGTCTACAAGTGACTGATCCACAGAATAAACCTCCCTTAGACTTCATCCAGTTCTGGAGAGAGTCTACAGAGAGGATCTATGGAAACAGTCAGGAGGAATCATGAGAAGTTGCTTCATGCTTGCAACTTACTGACCTCAGCTTGTTATATACACTCAAAAATAACATAGAAAGTTTTTTTTTTTAATGTGAAAGCACCAAATTGCACAGGCAATGTGAAAACCTGTGCAATTGTATGAAGACCATGGCTCTTTTACCTCAAAGCACGGAGACAGGATTTCAGTTGTCCAGATAAGTTAGCACAGTCACGTGTTCTCCTGGAGAGAATTATTTTAATAAGATTATTTAGTGATGGGTATTACTACGTCATTTGAGAGGCTGAGTGGTAGAGCTACCTACTTTTGCCCAGGAGGGTCATCTATTAGGAAACAAAAGAGGCCAGTTAGACAAGACACAGACTGGAGCAGTCCATGCTTGTTTAGGCAGCCCCCTGGCTGGAATAACCCACAACCCAACACAGGGATGTAGGTGTGACTCCACTCACACTTCTACACTGCCCTTGTATGCCCATTTATTGGCAATAGCCCAATTCCAGCCTTTCTTTCTCTTTTGTGTCAATAAAATGGTACACATGCCTTTTCCTCCCTTCTCTATAGTCATGAGAAGTCTCCTGATTAGTTTTAAGGGCTGAGACACTAGACTTCCCTTTAGAGCTCCATGCCCCAATGGATATGCAAGGTTATTCTGCTGGGGATTTCATAAAATTTTTTTATTTTGTTAAGCAAGTGGTTTTTCAGGGAAACTGTTCAGAAAATTTCAAATAAATTTGTAAAGTCAGGCTCAGAACAGGAAATAGATTTAAAACAGGATGCTCAGGTTGGGTGAAGGATTAGATGGCAGGAAACACTTGGTGAACCAGTGTCACCCTCTTAAACTCCTCTCTGAATCAATGTGGAACAAACCAAGAGGTTATGTAATAGGAGAAAGAACTTAAGATCAGGGCTTCTTTATTCTAGCTGGGATCTTTTTCTGACACAGTAAGTGACTTTCACCACTTTCTCTCTTGGGCTTTATTCTTTTGTCGGCCAAATAGAAATGTTATACTAGATGACCTCCCTTCTAATCTAATTATATACATCTAATACTTTATGATTATCCATGACCTGTAACTAATTTAGCAAGCCCATTCAACTCGTGCTCCCAAAGGAAACTGTCATTTTGACACACACATATTTTCCCCAGGATGGCTATCATTATAGGAAAGAAGGTAAATTGTGAGCCATAAAAAATAATTTGTTTCAGATATCAAAATATAATCCAATGTACCTTTAAATCAATGTGATAGTTTTTGGTAACTCAAACAGAAAACTAACTCTGAAAGATAGGTAAGAAAACAAGATGGTGACCAGCATCAGAGAGGGATAACTGACATCCAGGCTTCTGTAATGCATATCCCACCCACACTCAAGCAAGGGCTGTCTGTGAATCATAGAGCACTTATTTATAAAGAGAAGAAGACCAGGATGTGAGTTAACATTCATTTATTTTTGTCGTGATCACCTGTTTCAGGAAGTCAGAGGGGTTTTATAATCCAACATGATGACAGTATGATAAGGAGAAAAAAGGAACATATCCTTTCCCCTTGACTCCCATCAGACTTAGTCTGGAAAATAGTTTTCAGTTGTGACCATCATATACTGAAAGACCGGATGTTGAAAACGGTAAGATGCACAGATAACAGTGGCTACAGTGGTAGAGAAAATTGAAGGAGTTACAGTTATTCTGAATTTTTATCTTGGAGAACCATATTAAAGAAGACATAATAGCTGCCTTTGATTCTTGAATTTCTGCTTTGTATCGGATGGATTACCCAAGTTCTATTTTATCTTAAAGGGAGACTTCAAACTGATTAGTTGATCCAGGGAGATGGAGTATGCATATAACCAAAGATGTTCAAACAGATCTTGAGGACCACTTGTAGCAGATGTTACAGGAAAGTCTGAAATATTGGATGCAGTATTAGACAAGAAAACATCCAGTCTTGTTACTGGTTTATTGATCTAAGAAAAAACAATTATCTAATTATCATCTAGAATTAAGTTCAGCTGCACATGAGAGAAAACCCACAATAAAAGTGGCATGAATACAATAGTAATTTTTTGCTTACCTGAAATGAACACGAAAATAGGCTCCTGTGGATTTCGTGGAAACTGCAGTGAGTTGTTAAGGGTCCCGGCCTTCCAGGTCACCGCCCTACCATCCCTATGCCTTGTTCTCAGTCAAGGATGGCTTCTTGCTTGCCAGCCTTGGAAATGACATTCCTGTCCTCTCCCCTTGTACACACTTTCTGGGCAGTTCAATGGAGAAACAATGAGAAGGGGCCAAGTATGTGGATCATCTGTCTTTGAGGATTTTTCAAAGTTTCCATTCAATATTTTTTGATACAGCCCCTTGTCTCTAAGTCACCACACCACCAGCTAACTGCGAGGGAGGCTAGAAAATGTGGAGTTTATTCTTTGCAGCCAGATATCAAGCTAAAACTGTCAGGAGGGAAAATAAAGGAAAATTAATATTAAGAAAGGCAACAGTAGTTTCTAGTACACCATGTAAATGACAGGTGATATGTTAGGATAAACCTCTCAGTGTGTAATTAAGGCAAACTTTTTCCACCAGGAAAAACAGTGAAGCCTGCAATGCACTACTCAAAAGGGGGAAACAGCCTGGAAACGCCACAGGAACTCTGGGAAAATAGCCATTGTGAGCCAACAATTCTTCTGAGACAATCCCTATGGATGTTGATGGATGACAGTGCCAGAGGGTTTCAACAAAAGGTAACAAAAAATTCAAATCAGACATGAGAAAGCAGTTTTTCATAAACAAAACAGTAAACATTCCACAAAGCCAACGGGCCACTTTCTAAAAGGAGATATTAATGCATATCCAAGAAGCAATTAGGTCCTGTCACGGTGAAGGCAGGGCACCAAAATGTATGGGCCTTGTTGAGCCAAAGAATTTGTTTATATTTTTTCACCTATGCATTAGGCATAGAACTGTTCTTTATTGAAAATGTTTTTCCAAAGAAACTTCAGGATGAATAATTTGCCAATTATAGGGAGAGGAATATAACTTCATTGATGAGTGGGTTGAGCGACACTATTAAAAACTTCATGATGGACTACTACCAACTTCATCAATAATAACTCACTTGAGATTGTGGTGTCTGCAGAGTCTTCACAGCCTTATTTCACAGCCAGAAAGCAGTAGGAGTACTGGAAAATGCATACTATGGGGATTACTAGCAAATGCATAGAGCAGTGACTGAAGGGTAAAGTATAAAATTTCAAATTACTTGTAACATGTCAACACTTAAAACTCCAAAAAACGAAGTCCCCTTCAAAACCCTAAGCTGACTTCAGGCTTGAGTTTCTGAGGACTGTTACCACTTACATGTCGTTTGTAAGGATCCACATTTAATAAGCTGGAACTCAAATCGAGTTCTTCTCACTCAAAGTCCATTTTCCTGTTAGGACATTGTAACAGGATACACTCCGGTAACACCCAGCATAGCACATTTAAGAAATATGGTGGAAGCGATAAAAAATAACGGACATGGTGTCAGGTACAGACATGTTTTAGAGATTATTCAGAGCTAAAAACTTTTAGAGGAACTGCTAGCTCTGAATCTGGCATACACATGGCTCCATTTAGGATCATAGGACATTACAGCCCTAGAAATTTCCCATTAGTTACTTTTCACAACACTCATATGTCGAAGCACCGTTTTGACGTTATAAATGAGAACACTTGGAAGTTGTCAACAAATGACTTGTTCACACGTCTGAAGAAGCACAGCCATAAACAAACAATAACTGGGCAATAATCAGGCTTCCATCCCCACAAATCTTGAGGCTCTATTTGTTTGCAGTGCTGTAGACAGAGGCTAGTTTATATAAGTAAAATGACATCTGAAAGCTGAAAAGAGATGCTCCCTTCTGGACAGCCAGTGTTACTGTTGGAAACAAAATAAACTGACTCTGGCTAAATTAAGCAGAAAATAAAAATTCTGTAAGGGTATAAAGCATTTGTAGGGAAGGCTGGAGAATCAAGCTTAGTTGGGCCCAGTGGAGGCAAGCACAGCAGTACCTGCCCGAGGAAGTCTCTCTTAGTGTGCCACTCCTAGAAGGTATGATGCTAGTGGTACCTGGACCCTGGACGCTTAGAGCTCCATGCCAGCCCCTGTCCCCCTTGGCACTTGTATCCACTACCAGAGACAAGGAAGTGATTTCTGACAGTCTCCTTCGGTGCTGACCTATGTTCAGGCTACATAAGGAAGAGCCCCAGATACCATGTTCTGCAGGCCAGCACCCCAACCTGACAAGGTATCACTGCTAGAGGATGCCATACCTGAATCTCCATAGGCTACTGCACTGCTTTGTCAGGTTGGCCCTCTCTAAGTTTGGTAGTGTTTATGTTACCACAACATTAAGAAATTCAGTAAATGCACAGGGGCTAATGCTAGCAGAAGCATGACAGAAAGAGAAAGCAAATCCAAGTCCAGAATCAGTGAGAAACAATGAGTACTTCTGTTATAGAAGGGACCTGATGTCACCAGGGTGCCAACAGATGCCTGGCCCCCTTGAGGATGGCACCACACTGGTACCTGGACATTGGATTCTCCCCCTGGCAAACAGATTCTCTGCAGTGACAGCAGCCAGACCAGCCATGGAAATATTGTTACTGAGCTCAGGTTGAGGCCCCAGCCCCATCTCAAGGCTGCTTTGTTCGTGAGCCCATCGAGCAAGGCTGACTGTCTCGCAGAGCTGGCTGACCATCATCAGGCTGAGAGTGGTGTTCTCTCTCCTGTAAGCGCATCCTCTGTGGTGCCAGCCTTTTAACTATTACTCATGTGAGACAAAATATTCTCACCCTCTGATATGGTGACCAGCCGTCCAAATGTGCCTGGGACTGAGGGGTTTCACATGATGTGGGACTTTTAGTGCTAAAAGTGGGGAAGTTCCAGGAAAATTGGAACAGATTGGTCACCCTCCTCTCTGGGCTCATTCTGAAGGCCCATTCTCATCCTTCGGCTCCAAATCTCCTGTTAACAATCTTGTAATCCTGCCTCTTCCAAGACTTTGGGTGCAGGGCCGTGGTTTACACTACCATCCCTGTGCTGGTGCAGAGGTGCCCCTCAGAGCCTTTCCTGAGGCTGCAAAGAGAGCTCAGAGTTCTGCCAGGGAGAGCATTCCCCTTGCACCCCAGTCTTCAAAGCTACATCTGAGCAGAATGATCATACACAACCCTCCACTTATGGGAGATTTCGGCAGACCATGCCAAGTCACTTGAAACCAGAATTATTTCATTTTCCCCTACAGTGATTGGATTAAGGAAATTGGGGGTTCACAAGAAGCCATCAGGTGGGTACAGGAGGGCAGTGGAGGCAGGTGCAGGCAGATGGGCGTGCAGAAGACTCACTCCTCATAATCAGCAGAACACCTTACATCTGCTGTGACTCTGCACCACGTGGCTACCGCCATGTAGCGATGCTCAGTCTACAGAAGAGAACACCACAACCCCAGAGGATTATGGGATTTGATCAAAGGCTCAATCTGGTTATCTGCAGAGTAACCAGATACCCCTGAGTGTTTGTTGCTCCAAACTGTCTCTGACATTAGATTCATCTCCTCAGTATTGCTAATAAAATCATGTTTGTGAATAAGAAGTGACATACGTAACAAGGGAGAACCAACTGCGGAGAATTCGACTACTTCTATGATCCATGCAGTCCTTCCCCGAACGTCCCACCCAAAACCAAGCAAGCAATCAAGCAAACACACAGACCTACAGAGGCAGGGGTTGTCAATCCATCCTGCATGCCTTGTCCACTCTGTGCATGCTCAGGTACACACACACAACACACACACGCACACACACACGTTAAAGGGCACCCTGTGCAGCACATGACAACTTGCCCAGAGCACTTTTTTCACCTGAAGAATGAAAATCAAGTCTTAGACGTGCCTCATATCTTGTGCCATCTAAAGTCACAGACCATTCTCTATTCTTTCATCAAACCTGGGAATCAACTGACACCTCAAGGACACCTCCCAGTAGGGCCCTTTCGCACATCAGTGGTCAATCTGGACCACCTAGAGGCCGTTATGTCACTGGTGGGAAATGGTTTTTCCTTCTTATAAAATGAGCAGTTGCTTCTTCCAGATGAAAAATGAACAGTAAAATCAGAGGTGTGAGCAAAGACTCCTTCTTTCACTGGAGACGTACAAAAAGGAAAAAAGGAAGTACAAATCAACAGGGATAAATTCCTTGCCTGCAATTTTCATAGATGATATCTCTTTTAAAACTATGATAAGAGAAATTGTGGTCTTCCCTGAAAGTCATTATGCTAAAAGAAAATATTAAAATATGAGTATAGTACATTTTTAGTGTTTGTGTAACAAAACATGTATTGACATTTTGACTCAATGGAAAAAGTCAAGATTTGTTTTTCCCTTGAGATAAGTATTGAGCTTAATAACTTCAGTCAATATTCCCCCTTTGGTACAAATGCAGCTAGACATTCATGTCATCACCAGTCAAGAGCAGTTTTTCTGTAATGTGTCAGAAACATTTTCTGTACTAATTTTCTATATTAAATGATATTTCTTTTTTTGTTGTTTTTGCGGGGTTTGAGGAAGATTGGCCCTGCGCTAACATCTGTTGCCAATCTTCCTCATTTTTCTTTTTTCTCCCCAAAGCCCCAGTACATAGTTTTATATCCTAGTTATAGAGTTGTAGCTCTTCTATGTGGGATGCTGCCTCAGCATGGCTTGAGGAGCAGTAATTAGGTCTGTGCCCAGGATCTGAACCAGTGAACCCTGGGCCGCTGAAGCAGAATGCGCAAATTTAACTGCTACGCCTCCAGGCGGGCCCCTAAATGATATTTCTAATTCTTGAAATTTATTAATCCAAAAACTGCCTGGATTTACTTTCATCTGACCTGTAAAAGCTTTTCATTCTAATCACAGTTAATATACTCAATTAACTAAATTCATGGGTGCCTTTTAAAATGAGACTTCATTGCTAAATATTCAGAAATAATTAATTTTCCTAATAACTCATGGAAAGTTTTAAAAATTTCTCGAAGAATAAATGAGTACATTTTGTGTCAAATTGGAACACATCATACTACTTTTAACCAAAGACAAAATTCAATCAAGGAAAGTGATTTAATAGCAAATCAAAGAATTATACATTGAGATGAAAGGACTCGATGAATGATTTTTTAAATTTATTTTTTGGTGAGGAAGATTAGCCCTGAGCTAACATCCATTTGGTAATCCTTCTCTTTTTGCTAAGGAAGATTGGTCCTGGGCTAACATCTGTGCCCATCTTCCTCTACTTTATATGGGACTCTGCCACAGCATGGCTTGACAAGCAGTGCATCTGTCTGCGCCTGGGATCTGAACCTGCGAACACTGGCCACCCAAGCGGAGCATGCAAACTTAAACACTATGCCACTGGGCTGGCCCCTAGGACTTGATGAATGATTTTTAATGGCCGGTACTGCATTTGTATTGTGAACAGTGAATAATATAGTACAAATGTTAAAGTTTAATGCTTGGGTTCTTCTGATTCTATGAAAAAAAGTGATGTGCTCCATTCTATAAAGATAAGGCCTAAGGTAAATCTCAATTTTTAAAATTTTGGCTAAAATAGAGCTTCCAAATCTGCTCAATTATCAGTTTTTTGCTTTCCCCTTAAAGTTTGACAACCCGACCATATGGTCAGATTAGCTGGAAGTTTACGAATCCTCCTCCACTGTGTAACACAGAATACCTACTATATTACAGTGTGCAGTCCCTTGTCAGAGAAAAATCAGATGCATGCTACTGCCTAAATCTGAGGTCAAGTCCATTTGAGAAAAGTGATATTTATGCAATCCACCCATTCCTCAAGGTAAGTACCATCCAACAAAACTGTCTGCAATGTCAGAATATTCTATCTCTGTGGTGTTCAAGGGGGCTGTCACTAGGCACATGTAGCTCTTGAGCCCTTGAAATTGACCTGTGGCAGCAGAACAAAGATTTTAATTTGAGCTGTTATGAGATAATTTACATTTAAATATCCACATGTGTCTAGTGAGTCAAGGTTTGAACCTCACATGCCTTGGGGAAGATCAGGCTACATTATCTTAGCCAGCTGACACGTTTTTCTCCCTCACCCCGCCCCACACACACACTCTCTCTCATCACATTATTTTCACAGAGCTGGGTGACACTTCAAAAACCGCTCATATGAAACCAGCCGTTACATTTATTATGGGATATTGTTGAGATAGTAGTCCTCTATAACAAGTGCCATCAAAATTTTTTTGCTCCTATAACCCGTAAAAGAATTTTGAAAAATGACCTTTCCAATCTGACACCGAAAGCAAAAGCAGCAAAAGCAAAAATAAACAAGTGGGATGACATGAAACTCAAAAGCTTCTGCACAGCAAAGGAAAGCAGCAACAAAATGAAAAGTAGGAGAAAATAATTGCAAATCATATATCTTATAAAGGGCTAATATAGAAAATATATAAGGAACTCATACAAGTCAATAGCAGAAAAACAAACAATCCAGTTAAAGAATGGGCAAAAGATCTAGATAGACATTTTTCCAGAGAAGATATACAGATATCCAAGATGTATCTGAAAATATGCTCTATATCATTAATTATCAGGGAAATACAAATCAAACCACAATGAGATATCACCTCACATCTGTTAGAATGACTATTTCCAAAAAGATAAGAAGTAACAAGTGTTGGTGAGGAAGTGGAGAAAAGGGAATCCTCTGCACTGTTGGTGGGTATGTAAATTTGCATTTTTAAATTAGAATGTAAACTGTTAATAATAAATTAAAATCATTACAAAGGATATAATTTCTGACACTGCAAATATTGACTTTTTAAAATAAAACTGTTATATCATTTTAAAAAATATTCAGTGGAATCTAAAAACCATAGAAATTTGAAACTCACCATTTTCCATTTAAAAATAGGAACAAGCGGGGCCGCCCGGTGGCGCAGCAGTTTCGTCCGCACTTGGCAGGCCGGGGTTCGCCGGTTCGGATCCCGGGCGCCCGCCGACGCACTGCATGTCGGCCACGCTGTGGCGGCGTCCCATATAAAGTGGAGGAAGATGGGCACGGATGTTAGCCCAGGGCCAGTCTTCCTCAGCAAAAGGAGGAGGATTAGCAACGGATGTTAGCTCAGGGCTGGTCTTCCTCACAAAAACAAAAAAACAAAACAAAACAAAATAAGAACAAGCTCTTCTTTAAAAGTATAAAATTATAGATTGCTACTCTTTCCTCATTGAACTTTCCTTTCCTTTAAAGCATTTATTGATCACCCCATTATACTCTTGTAAAAAAGGCTTTTATAGTACATGAGTCCAGAAGCCTTTAAAATTCAAAAAAAAAAAAAAAAAAAAAAAAGACCTTCTGGATTAAATTATAGGTGCTTTTTCAACCAGATTGGATTTAGCAAAGAGGACCTATGAAATCCGAGTTTCACAAACTAGATCCTTTAAAAAATCCTTGCTTGGAATCCGTTAGAAAGTCTTTGTATACCAGCAAGGGTTGTCACATCCCAATTTGATGACTCCAGTTGGTGCCCTCTATAAAAATTTCTATGAAAGAACCCTCTTTCAGACTCCAGGGGCAAGTGTGTAACTACATTTTCTCTGAGGAATCAGGAGTAGGAATTTCTCGTGGACACAAATCCTATACTAGAGCAGGTCCCTTTTATTGTCTGGGTGCTAGGAGTTCAGAACCAAGTTTAGAGCCATAATAAAGACATTACTTTCTTCATTTCTGTCTCACTTTCTTTCCCTTCATGCTCTCTCTCATCTGTATCATCCCCAATTCTTATACTTACTTATGCTCAATTACTTACTAACTGGACAAATAGAAGGAAAAAATAGTCCTGTCATCATGATTTAGGTAAATTCTTGATTTTTCAAGATGGATAAATCTTGAAAGACATAGGAGTAGCGCAGGTTGGGCTCAGCATATCCTTACTCCTCCCCAGGACAGCAGATAGCACACTAGTCTCCGTACTCCACATGCAGGGACCGTGGCTGATTGCCGCTGCTCTTCCTGTGTCATACTGATGATTAATCTGCAAACAGAATGCACCTAGATGATTTAGTATTGACCGGATTTCTTTTTTGTTCCTTCGTTAATGTATGTTTTAATGATAGCCACCTCAAAACACTTTCAAATTGTTAAGTGCGAAAGCATAAAAATTATAGATGAGAGAAAGAGAGAGAGAATAAGAGAAAATTAATCTATATAATCAACTAAGGAATACAGCTTTTTGTAAGAATCCATACAGAATCATAGTATTTCAGAGTATAAGGGACCAATAAAGTGACTCAAACTCACCACCTCTATATCCAGGGTTCATATTTTAGATATGACCCTAAAACTACTATGTGACAATTACAATAAAATATGTATTACCTGAGGACAAAACAATGAGCAGAACCATCTGAAAATCTGAAACCATCAAAATCCTTATGTTGCTGGTGTTCTGTGCATTGTTGGCAAGACAGTTATAAACAAAGCAAAGAAATAAAAGAAGAAAGAAACAAAACAAGAAAATATAAGATGAATAACCACCGCTTTTAAATGCAAAAATGATTTTTGATGTGTATTCAGTGCTCTGATAATGAACTGAATGGTAACGATGAACTTACCCTGAGAGGATGCAGATTAGTAGACAACTAATTACCAATAAGTACTACGGGCCTTTTCTGTTCCTTCAGAGGAGAGGCATAAATTCACTGTGCAGCAAAACTAGAGTAACTGCCTCTCATTATTTATCGATTTTTCTACTTTCAGCTTTTTATACCACTTAGCTAGTACATAGCTAATTATTTTCCAATGGCTTAAAAATGCATGATGATTCATTTTCAAAGAATGCTGATGTACAGTGTGTGTCTAAAGTATAATGTCTTTAGAGTTGATAAAGGATCATATTTATTCTAAAGTCTAGAGGTTTATAGTCACTCAGCTTCTAATTATCCATGAATGGATCTTGTACAATGCACATCTTTATCACCGCTGAAGCTAGAGTGGAAAATAGCCCAAACTACTTGGCTTTGAGCTGCATGTTGATGTGACTTAAAGTTTCAAGAAAAGAAAACCCTCCCCAATAATATCAATAAAATGCAATACCTTTTCCTATGCTGTCCCATCAAAGCTGTCAATTTTGTGTTCTGGTTTTCATGTGTTCTCCTTTTCAAGTGTGAATGTGCTAAGAGGGCTTTTTAACACAAACTTGCCACTAACACCATTTAAAGTAATCTGGAAAAAAATGGAAATCACTATTTGTAGTTATTTTATTCACCACTGAGATTCTGAGTGCTTACTCTCTTCTAGACTCTGATCTTGAATATCAGCATACAGAATTCATTAGGTTTTATTTGTAATGTCAATATTCCACTCAAAGAGTTTTAGTTACATACATTTTATCTTTTGAAGCTACTATTTTCTTGATCTTGTGCATACAATTAGTTTTCTTCTCACATGCAAAAGGCATGCTATGTCTCTTAACTAATGATATTTCTAGAAAATAACATCAAATCAAAGAATGGCTAGTCAGGGGTAATTATATAACCCTGTAACTGTTTTTAACAAATATCTAAAGCCTCTCCACGACATCCCTTCTCCACCGTCAGGCTTGGCATTTGATTTGTCTTTGCCCAGTTAAATGTGAATGAATGTCACGAGCATCACAACTGGCCATTAAGAGAACCTTTTTTCAATGGAGTTATTGGTAACAAAGGGGTTGGCATGCTTGATCATGGAATATTATTCAGCTCCCCCAGGACAAAACTCTACGGGCTCAAAGTCTGACACATTGTTTGTCACTAAATTTAGAAATCTTCGAGGCCTAGCTAGTTGCAACTGCTCTATGTTGTCTTCCCTGGTCTCCTTGAAAACAGCGCCTCTCTTCCTTCCAGCTATCCATACCTCCATGTGTCTCCAGCGCACCAATCTCACCCTCGGCCTAATATTACTTCTTACATGACTATTTCTCAACCACATTGCAAGCCACTTTGAGAAGGGAATATTCATGCCGTGACCTCCATGGCACTGAGGAGCTATGCTATAAATATGTGTTAAATTGAATTAAAAACCAAAAGCTAAATTAACTGTAACAATAGCTGACATCTTCAAATTTGTAAATTTTGGCTTTAACATTTTAAGCAAATCTTCAGTATGAGCATAGAGTCTGTAAGAAGCATAATTTATCTCTGACGAGGTTATCTTCAATGGCAAAGAAACCTGTGCATAAATTGCAGGGACTTGAATCAATCACTCCAGAAGAGGTATCTAGTGTAGTCAAAGTAATGGAAGCAGAAAGTGGAATTGTGGTTGCCAGGGCCTGGGGGAGGCAGAAATGGGGAGTTTTTCTCAATGGCTATAGAATTTCAGTTTTGAATGATGAAAAAGTTCTAGAGATCTGTTGCACAATGATATAAATATACTTAACACTACTGAACTGTACACTTAAAAATGGTTAAGATGGTAAATCTTACGTGGTTTTTACAATTTAAAAAAAATCAGATTGTGTGTTGTAGAGTGCCACCACTGAAATGAAGGTCAGGGACTTGTGACCCTCCTCTTAGCCCTGCTAATGTACCATTTCATGGGTTATTTAAAGTCACCCGGAGCCAGGCCTGATAGCCTATTTAAGTCCAGCGCACTCCACTTTGATGGGCCAGGTTAGGTTCTGGGGGCAGAACCGCACCACTCTTGTCAGTAGCCATGCTGTGGCAGTGGTTCACATAGAAGAATTAGAAGAGCCTACAACTAGAATATACACCTATGTAGTGGGGTTTTGGGGAGGGGGAAAAAAAAGGAGAGGAAGATTGGCAACAGATGTTAGCTCAGTGAATCTTTCCCAGCAAAAAAGAAAAAAAAACTCATTATTAAAATAAATAAAGTAACCATGCCTCAGTTTCCTCATCTGTACATTGTTAGAGTTTGACAGAGAGAGCTCCACTCCCTGGGGCAAGAATGGTGCACCAAGTTTCAGTATTTGCATTAAAAGGTATTGTGTTGACAGTGACTCTTCCTGCCATGGCCTCCTCACAGGAAAGCCTGACATATGCACCTCTGCTCTGACCCTCTGGTGCCATTCTGCCTTGGTTGGAAGGGCTGTAGGTGTGTAGAGATGGCATATTCCTATTTTTACTCCAGCATATCAAATAAAAAATCCCTGTGGGGGCTGGCCTGCTGGCATAGTGGTTAAGTGTGGATACTCCACTTTGGTGGCCTGGATTTCACAGATTCATATCCCAGGTGTGGACCTACACACTGCCTATTGATCCATGCTGTGGCAGCATCACATATACAAAGTAAAGGGTGGCTGGCACAGATGTTAGCACAGGGACCATTTTCCCAAGCAAAAAGAGGAGGATTGGCAATGGATGTTAGCTCAGGGACAATCTTCCTCACACACACAAAAATCCCTGTGATTATATATTAAAAATCCCTGTGTTTTAATTGACACAAAGTCTTATCCTTAATAGTTTTAAAAATATATCTAATCAAGGGTTTAAATTTCTCTGCAGTAAGGTAAATGTAAATGCAACTTGACTATTTTATTACAAGATGTCCAGTAGATGTCAAGATGGTGGTATAGGCAGACTCTGAACTCACCTCCTCCCATGGACACAACAAATTTACAACTGCCTTTAGAACAATTACCCCTGAGAGAGAACTTAAAACTGGATAAAAAGAACCCCCACACCAATGGATGCCCCTGACTGAGGTGGAAGAGGCAAAAGTTCCTTTCTAGAGAGAAAAATAGCCACCTTCACAAGCCACGGCACTTCATGGCCAGCCAGGAGCAATCCTAAGGTACGAAGCCTTCCCTGGAGGAGTGGGGGACCTGAGCAGGGGAGTGTTACCATTATAAGATTCTTCTGGATTCAGCACAACTGAGATGAGTGTCATAATACCTGGCTTTGCTGGCTACTAACAACAATAGGGAGTACCCCCAGAAAAGCTATTGAACATAAGGGGAAAAAAACCAGCTCTTAAAGGGCCCAAGCACAAATTCACCTCTTTCAGAAAGCAACCTAAAATCACCAGAAAGAAAGGTGCACAGTCCTTTTGTGTAAAGAGACTCATCTGATAGTCTCTGAGTGCATCTTGGTGAGAGTGACACCTCTCCAGGGACTGAGACATTGTTGGCAGCCATTACTATGACTTAGTTTAGGAGTGCTGACAGAGACACTGGCAGATGCCATTGGAGTTCTTCCCCCTGTCCTGTTAGCCCAGACTCTGCTCCACCCAGTACAGCACCAATTTAATCCAGTTCAGCAAGGGCAGGCAGCCTGCTCTAAGAACTGGCCCCATCCAACAACAAGCCCTTAGGCAACTTATGGGCCTGTATAGGCTGGGTTGCTGAATCCTCTACAGCTGGGTGAGTGGGGCCACTTCTGTGGGGCAGGGCATGTGCAAGGAGTGGGTGGAGTGTGTGAGGCCTCTGCAGTAGGGCAACTGGGTCCACCTCAGGCGGTCAGGGTGCAACCATGGGGCAGGACTGTGTTGACAGTGTGGGTGGCCCTGTGGGCAGTGGGACTTCTCAGCTGCAGAAGACTTGTGCTTCTCAGACAGCCATGTAGGGGATAAGCCCCACCTTCCAAAGCCTGAAACAATTGCATATTACCATGCCTGGAGCCAGCCCCACTCAGCTGCAATCCTGAGAGAGCTGACAAAAGCCTTGAAGCCTGGAAGCCTACAGCAATTGTAAGCTACTGAGCTTAACAAGCAGCCACACTGGGGACCTACACACTTAACAGAAAAACTGCAGCAGGAATGTCCTAGCAGACATTGCAGCCAACTGTGCCAGGGCTCCCCATGCCCTGTAAAGTGACTGAAGGGTCCACAACAGCCACATGTAGCTGAGGATTACATCCAGCCAGCCAAGGGGACAGCCTAGGTTCCCTGGGCACCTGCATCAAGAGCAATCCTGCCACAACAGAATGACACACGTAGAAGGACAGAAAGACATCATCCAAACTGAACAGATAAAAGAAAAAGAATTTAAAAGAATGTGGACAGTCTAAGGGACCTCTGGGACAACATTAAGCACACTAACTTCCATATTCTAGGTGTCCCAGAAGGAGAAGAGAGAGACAAAGGGGCAGAGAACCTATTTGAATAAATAATAGCTGAAAATTTCCTAACCTAAGGAAGGAAACAGAATCCAGGTACAGAAAGCACAAAGCATCAAACAAGATAAAATCAAAGAGGCCCACACCAAGACACATTATAATTAAAACATCAAGAATTAAAGATAAAGAGATAATCCTAAAAGGTGCAAGAGAAAGGCAACAAGTTACAAACAAAGGAAACCCCATAAGGCTTTCAGCTGACTTCTCAGCAGAAACTTTACAAGCTAGAAGGGAGTGGCATGACATATTTAAAGTGTTGAAAGGAAAATAAAACCTACAGCCAAGAGTACTCCACTTGGCAAGGTCTCATTCAGATGGAAGGAGAGATAAAGAGTTTGCCAGACAAGCAAAAATTAAAGGAGTTTATCACCAAGAAACCAGTCTTACAAGAAGTTCTAAAGGGAGTTATTTAAGTGGGAAAGAGAAGACAACAAACAGGAATAAGAAAGTTATAAAAAAAAAAACAACAAACAAAATCACTGGTGAAGACAAAATATAGTAAAGGTAGCAGATCAACCACCCATGAAGATAATATGAAGGTCAAAAAACAAAAGTACTAAAACTACCTATTTCCATGATAAGAGTGTAATGGATACACACACCCAAAAAAGAGGTTAGATATGATATCAAAAATGTGGGAGGAGGGGAGCAAAACAATAGAGCTTTTAGCAAGAGGTAAAACTAAAGAGACCATCAACTTAATATAGATTGCTGTATATGTATGTTATTATATATGAACCTCATGGAAATCATAAACCAGAAACCTATAATAAATACACCAAAAACTGAGAGAGGAACTCAAATATAAACTAAAGAAAGCCATCAAACCACATGGGAAGAGAGCAAAAGAAGAAAGGAAAAGAGAAGAACTACTAAAACATCTAGAAAAAAAAAGGAACAAAATGGCAATAAGTACATTCTTATCAATAGCTACTTTAAATGTCAATGGACTAAATGCTCCAATCAAAGGGCATACAGAGGCTGAATGGATTAAAAAAAAACATGACCTATATATATGCTTCATATGAGAGACACACTTCAGACCTAAGACACTCACAAACTGAAAGTAAAGGGATGGAATTCATTGCAGATGGCAATGAAAAGAAAGCTGGGGTAGCAATACTTATATCACACAAAATAAACTTTAAAACAAAAACTTTAACAAGAGACAAACAAGAGCACTACATAATGATCAAGGGAACAATCCAACAAGAGGATATAACACTCATAAATATCTATGCACCCAGCATAGGAGCACCTAAATATATAAAGCAATAATTAACAGACATAAAAGGAGAAGTAGACAGTAACAATAATAGTAGGGGACTATAACACTCCATCTACACCAATGGATAGATCATCCAAACAGAAGATCAATAAGGAAACATTGGTCTTAAATGACACACTAGACCAGATGGGCTTAGTAGGTATATATACAGACATTCCATCCCAAAACCGCAAAATACACATTCTTTTCAAATGCACATGGAACATGCTCCAGGATACATCACATATTAGATCAAAACAAGTCTCAATAAATTTAAGAAGATTGAAATAATATGAAGCATCTTTTCTGATCATAATGGTATGAAACAAGAAATCAACTACAGGTAGAAAATCAGAAAAAACAAAAATATGTGGAGATTAAACAAAATGCTATTGAACAAGGATTGGGTCAATGAAGAAATCAAAGAGGCAATAAAAAAAGACCTGGAGACAAATGAAAATGAAAATACGACATGAAAAAATAGATGGGATACAGCAAAAGTGGTTCTAACAGGGAAGTTTATAGAAATACAGGCCTACCTCAACAAACAAGAAAAATCTCAACTAAACAATCTAACAGTTCACCTAAGGGAACTGGAAAAAGAAGAATAAACAAAGCCCCAAATCAGTAAAAGGAAGGAAATTATAAAAATCAGAGCAGAAATAAGTGAAAAAGAGACTAAAGAAAAAGGAACTCATAGAAAAAAAATCAATGAAAACAAGAGCTGGTTCTTTGAAAAGATAAACAAAATTGAGAAACCCTTAGCTAGACTCACCAAGAAAAAAAGACAGAAGGCTCAAGTAAATAAAATCAGAAATGAAAGAGGAGAAATAACAACACTTCAGAAATACAAACGGGTATACAAGAATACTACAAAAAGTCGTATGCCAACATGTTGGACAATCTAGAAGAAATGGATAAATTCTTAGAATCATACAACCTTCCAAAACTAAATCAAGAAGAAATTGAGAATTTGAATAAACAAATCACCAGTAAGGATATGGAAATAGTAATCAAAAACCTCCCCCAAAATAAAAGTCCACAACCAGATGGCTTCCCTGGTGAATTCTACCAAACATTTAAAGACTTAACACATATTCTTCTCAAACTCTTCCCAAAAATTGAAGATGACAGGAAGGTTCCTAACTCATTTTATGAAGCCAACATTACCCTGATACCAAAACCAGACGACAACACACACACACAAAATTACAGGCCAATATCACTGATGAACATCAGTGCAAAAATCTTCCACACAATGCCAGCAAATCAAATAAACAATACATTAAAAAGATCATACACCATGATCAAGTGGGAACTATTCCAGGGATTCAGAGATGGTTCTACATCCCCATATCAATCAACATGATACACTACATTAACAAAATGAAGAATTAAAATCACATTATCATATCAATAGATGCAGAGAAAGAATTTGATGAGACATAGCATCCATTTATGATAAAAACCTTGAATAAAATGGGTATAGAAGGAAAGTACTTCAACATAATAAAGCCCATATATGACAAACCCATAGATAATATCATTCTCAATGGTGAAAACCTGAAAGCTGTCCCTCTAAGAACAGGAAGTAGACAAGGATGCTCACTTTCAGTACTTTTATTTAACATAGTATTGGAAGTCCTAGCCAAAGCAATAAGGGAAGAAAAAGAAATAAAAGTGATCCAGAATTGGAAAGGAAGAAATGAAACTGTCACTATTTGCAGATGACATGATTTCATATATAGAAAACCCTAAAAAGTCTGCCAAAATTCTTTTGGAAATAACAAATGAATACAGTAAAGTTGCAGGATACAAAATCAACATACAAAAATCAGTTGCATTTCTATACAATAACAATGTAGTAGTAGAAAGAGAAATTAAGAATACAACCCAATTTACAATTGCAAAAAAAAGAATAATATACCTAGGAATAAAAAAACCCAAAAAGGTGACAGATCTGTACACTGAAAACTATAAAAGATTATTGAAAGAAATTGAAGAAGACACAAATCTTTCCATTGAAAGATATTCCTTGCTCTTGTATCGGGAGAATTAACATAGTTAAAATGCCCATACTTCCTAAAGAAAACTACAGATTCAATGCAATTCCTACCAAAGTTCCAACAATATTTTTCACAGAAATAGAGCAAAGAATCCTAAAATTTATATGGAATAACAAAAGACCCTGAATAGCCAAAGGAATCCTGAGAAAAAAGAACTAAGCTGGAGGTATCACACTCCCTGATTTCAAAATATACTATAAAGCTGTAGTAACCAAAACAGCACAGTACTGGCACAAAAACAGACACACAGATCAATGGAACAAAATGGAGAGCCCAGAAATAAACTCACATGTCTTTGGACAGCTAATTTTTGACAAGAGAGCCAAGAACATAAACTGGAGAAAGGAAAGTCTCTTCAACAAATGGGGTTGGGAAAACTGGACAGCCACATGCAAAAGAATGAAAGTAGACCATTATCTTACACCATACACAAAAATTAACTCAAAATGGATTAAAGACTTGAATGTAAGAGCTGAAACCATGAAACTTCTAGAAGAAAACATATGCATTATGCTCTTCGACATTGGTCTTAGCAGCATATTTTCAAGTACCATGTCTGAATGGGCAAGGGAAACAATAGAAAAAATAAACAAATGGGACTACTTCAAACTAAGAAGCTTCTGCATAGCAAAGTAAACCATCAAGAAAACCTAACAATTGGGAGAAGATATATGCAAATGATATATCTGATAAGAGGTTAATATACAAAATATATAAAGAACTCATACATCTCAACAACAAAAAAACTAAAAAATCAATTAAAAAATGAGCAAAAGACCTGAACAGACATTTCTCCAAGAAAATATATAGATGGCCAACAGGCACATGAAAAGATGTTCAGCATCATTAACTATCAGGGAAATGCAAATCAAAAGTACAATGAGATATCACCTCACTCCCGTCAGAATGGCTAGAATCAACAAGACAGGAAACAACAAGTGTTGGAGAGGATGTGGAGAGAAGGGAACTCTCATACTCTGCTGGTGGGAGTCCAAACTGGTGAAGCCACTATATAAAACAGTATGGAGAGCCTTCAAAAAATTAAGAATAGAACTACCATAGGATTCAGTTATTCCATTGCTGGCTATCTATCTAAAGAATATGAAAACACAAATACGTGAAGATACATTCACCCCTATGTTCATTGCAGCATTATTCACAATAGCCAAGACTTGGAAGAAACTTAAGTGCCCATCAAGGGATAAATGGATCAAAAGGATGTGGTATATGTATACAGTGGAATATTATTCAGTCATAAGAAATGATGGAATTCAGCCATATGTGACAATATGGATGGACCTTGAGGGTATTATGCTAAGCAAAATAAGCCAGAGGGAGAAAGTGAAATACCATATGATCTCACTTGCAAGTAGCAGATAAAAACAACAGCAAGCAATTACACAGAGACAGAGATTGGATTGGTGGTTACTAGAGAGGAAGGGGGGAGGGAGGAGGGCAAAATGGGTGATTAGGCACATGTGTGTGGTGATGGATTGTAATTAGTCTTTGGATGGTGAACGTGATGTATTCTACACAGAAATGAAATATAATGATGTAGACCTGAAATTCATATAATGTTATAACCCAATATTACCACAATACAAATAAAAGTAGATTAATAGTTGCGTAGAGTTGGGGAGATTGGAGGTAAATGGTGAATGACTGCTAATGGGTACAGGGTTTCTTTCGGGGGTGATGAAAATGTTCTGGGATATATTAAAAACCATTGAATTGTACAATTAAAAATAATAATAAACCAATGTGGGGTTACTAGTGCTGCAAAACAAAACAAAACAAAAAGGCAACCAAAGATTCTTTATGAGCAAAAAGCATATAAATGGTTACTACCAGCTGATTATCTAACTTAGTTAAGATTCTATAAAATAAAATTGACTTCTTAAGAGTAAAACAAAGAATGAATAAGTTTATTTTGTTTTTTCAGCCTAATTTGTTACATATATTTCACTGACACCCAGGTTACTTTCTAAAGAGATTAGTTATAATATCACAGAGGGGTTAAGGACAAAACCCAACACAATTAAGCCATATTCTAGATTCTCAGACCATGAGATGAAGAACTTTCAAAGCTCAAAAAAAAAAAAAAAGAAAAATCTATTTTCTGACTATTGAATACTCAGTAGGCAGCTACTCCATTTATATATGTCTGAAATTATTGCTGGACACATTCAGAAGTTCAACTACTATTATGACTCTAAAGATCACTTTGCTTAGAAATTTCTTCAACCGAATATCCAGTTTCATTGTTCACAGTTTCCACCTTCCAGAAATCGCTAGTCCTTTGCCACTTTGTAAAAGAGACCACCTTTCCTCCAGTACCCAGTACCATGCTCCTCATTTCTGTCTGATGTCTCATCGGAACAGCCTTCACCATCCATAGTCTTACTAACATTCTGTTCATGACCCTCAGCAATTCTCCAAAAAGACTGAGGTTTTCTCTACGGGTCCTCCCTTCTGAACCCTCATGAGATTGCACAGTAACAGTTCATCCGCAACAATGCAGGCTTTTTTTAGCAGGCATCTCCAACCTCTACCCACTACCCGCTTCCAAACCCACTTAGACATTTTTAGGTGTTTGTTACAGCAGCATCCCCACTTCTTGTACCGATTTTCTGTCTTAGTCTATTCAGGCTGCTGTAACAGAATACCACAGACCTGGTAGCTTATAAACAACAGAAATTTATTTCCCCCACTTCTGGAGGCTGGAAGTCCAAGATCAAGGCACCAGCGTGGTCACCTTCTGGTGGGGGCCCTCTTCCTCGTTCATAGCTGGTGTCTTCTCGCTGTCCTCTCATGGGGGAAGGAGTGAGGGATCTCTCTGCAGCTAATCCCATTCATAGGACTCTGCCTTCATGATTTAAGCACCTCCCAAAGGCCCTACCTGCTAATTATGTGGTCTTTGGGGATTAGGATTTCAACATATGAATTTGGGGAGGGGACACAAACATTCAGACCATAACACCTGAAGAAAAATAATATATAGCTGCATGTGGAGCTTTCTGAGATTCTTCATGCTTTGTATACTGATTGGTAATGGTAGAAAAGTACATTCTAAGGCATGTTTCACCACATCTTTACAATAGTCACACTGTGCTATAACTTTATGACATATCTTTCATAATGAGAAAGTGCATGACCATTGCTTCACTGTAACTTTGAAACATTCATTGTGGCCTAACTGTCTTTATCAAGGCATGTTCTCACGGTGTTTTTTAAGAACTGTTTTAAGCACATCATTATGTATGACTTTTTTTTAATCTTTTTTGGCAATTACACACTTCTAAGATATCACTGAGTCATAAAAAAATCTAAACCCCCTAATTTCATAAATTATGAACCAAATTATTGTGATACTCTGTGAGTTGTGTTGGCTCTCAGCCCAGATGGTATGATGTTGTAGTATTTTTCTTTCTCTTGCAGAATCTGCCCTCTCTTTCTGGTTTCTGCAAGGGCAGTACATCTAAGCTGTTCTGAAGTTATTCTGGAGTTTGCTTCTCCACTGTTATGTTGACCCTGTGGGCAGCACATGTCTGCACCTGTTTGCTGTGGCCAGCATTTTTATTTGAAATGGCTCATTTCATTCTTCTGATGGGGAACAATGCAGTCTTACTGGCTAGAACTTCTTTTTAGAGAAATTTAAATATCTACTTTAGCTCAGGCAAGGTAGAGTTTAGAAGGATCACCATTATAAATAGGACCGGTCACCAACACCACCTCGCCCCCACATCATAGGGATGCCAGTAGGGTGGATTCGCCAGAAATACAAACATGTGATAGTAAGTGTAGCAGAGAGAAGTCATTTAATCCACATGGAGGTGAAGTTGCAATTTTACAGAACTGATGTAAGAACTAAATATATCTCATTATTTGTTAACTATGAAATACCTTATTTTTATTATTTTGAATTAGACACATACCAGCGCTCGTAAGAAAAATTGTGCTTTGCTTTTCAATGTCTGGTTTAATTTCAAGTGGAAGGTAAATTTATTTGTAAAATAAATTTATTTTATTTTATTGTAAAATTGTAAAATAAATTTATTTTATTTTATTGCCACAAAATACTCTTTGTTTTGTTTTAAGGTGAGAAATAGACAAATCTTCTACAATTAAACCTTCTATTGTAAAACTACTTCATTTGACTGAGATTCCACATTCCATGCTATTCTCTCCCCACCCCACTCAACATTTTTGCATTTTTGGGACTTAGAAATTGAAGGGTAGCAGAATGTGCCACCCCAAAATATGACTGTAGGAGTTTAGGACATGCCACCCCAAAATATGCCGCTTTGGTGTAATGATTATTTTGAGCTAAAAGCACCTGAAAAACAGCAAATGCAGGGAAAGCCTTTCTCTGAACTGTCTTATCTTCCTGAGAACAGATCCTCCAGAAGAAACTCAATTGTCATTAATCTGCTTCCCAATAGTTTCAACAAATGGAAAGAATGGACCCTTGTGACTGGAGAGGAGACTGGAAATCAACACACTCAGGTGGATTTTGCCACCAACTATCACACCTCCCAACTTTTCTTTTAAGGGCCCTTTCATCTTTGCTAAAAATCATTTCCTCTTCCTGAAGAGGCCTACACACACCCCCTTTCCCTGTTAAGATGGCATTCAATCCTGAATTCTAAGCTGCCTCGGGGAGTTATTCATTTTCCCTGGGAACTTCCCATATTATACATGATGTATATGTGCTAATAAACTTCTGCTTGTTTTCCTCTTGGTAATCTGTCTTTTATTACAGAAGTCTCATCTCAGCTAAGAACTCAGAAGGGTAGAGGGAAAATTATTTTCCTAACCTATTAAAGAAAATTTTAAAAAATAACAATGATCAATACCTTTTAGAAGATATTCTGACATTTTGTTCCAATATTGTTTAATGGAATATCAACTTAAAAAGGGAAATTGTTCTCTTTCCAACGTGAACTGCCTACATTTCATTAATGAACTTGCAAATGGAATGCTACACACAAAGACTAATGTTTTCACAACACACGGGCCCCCTGTGCACAATTCTAATAGATGGTGAATTCAAAAAAATAAAGAAGAGGTGTTGAAAGGTAGTTCTGAAATCTGTTAATAAAAAAATGAATTGTAAAATTATATTATAGTTTTGCATTTGAAGTATAAGATTCAGAGACAGCCAACATTTGTAAGTATAGCATCTGAAAGCAGTTACACAGAAAAATGTTGCAAAGGAAATTTTGTTCACTGATGCTAGGTGATTTCTTCTCATTCTAACTTTTAAAATGTGTTAAAAGGTAATAATGGAGAACAAAAATTGCTTGATCACAAAATTGCTGAAGAGGTGGGACAGAGGAGGAGGTCCAGTAAAGCCAACGGGTCTGAATGGGTTTTAAGTAAATCTTAATTTACAATAAGAAAATAGAAATATCTACCAACAGGAACATGGCAGAAAAATAACACTCAGTAAATGTTTCATTTAAAGTTTAAGTAAAAAGCCAACATCACAAACTTCTGGAGAGCATTAATTCAGTGTAAATTTTCCTGATATGCATTGTGCAATTTCCATTAAAAATGTATATTTAGATACACAACAATATAAAAATTGAAAATAGAACTATAAATTCACCAGACAACTCCATGTTATCTGGCTTCTGGCTCATCAGTCCATGATGTTTCCAAAGTACCCCAAAGATACACCCAAAAATATCAGTAGGAATTATCTTTGGGTGAAGTCACGAGAGCTGCATCCTTTTATTCTGTGTTTGTCTTTATTCACTACAATGGGCCTCTAGTCAGCACATTTATGTATATTATTTTTAAAGATAATACTCCCATGAGTGAACACTAAGTCAATTAAGAATGTGAGGTGATCTAAGCATTCAGTATGCATTACCTTATTTAATTTTCAAAGCAGCCCCAGGAGGTATACTTACTTATTTTAAAATGTTACAACTGAATTATCCACTGTGTGATAATCCATTTGCCTGAATTCCAGCATCAGATCATTGCCCTAAAAGATGAACCCGTAAGGCAGATCGTTTTCATTATAAATTCTTGATCATCAGCTGCAGGAACTGGAAATGCAATTCGACTCTGTTTTTCAGGTCAACTCATTCTCCTATTCCTTGCAAGTCCTGTTCCAAATGGTCGCTTCTCTCCTAACCCACTGACCACCTGATCTCCACTCAATCTCAGAAGATGACCCCAGCCTCTCACTTACAAGAGAAGACAGAAAGAACAACCTCATGTTCCTAATAACAGGTATATTTCCTACATCTGTCTGTCTCCTCTCCTACTGCAATAGGAAGGCTAATTTTTCCCCAAGACTACTCTTTCATCCATGCTTTGGAGTCTAACTACTCTTACTTTATCAGGAAAAATATGATATTCTTTACCCCTTTTCATCGGTATATTCAATCTTTGTCTCTCACCTGGAAATTTCCCATTGTTTTATCCACCATTCAAGACACTTCCATTTAAACAAGCAAATCTTTACTCAATTTGCATCTCCCTCTGGTCACTAGTCTGTTTTCTCTTTCATGGGCAGAGACCCAAAATGGCAGTGAGTACTTACTGTATTCTTTTTCACTCCTCAGCTTGCTGCCACCACCCATGGGTGCCATCTCTCCCTGGAGACAACCTTCACTAGAATCGCCGAGGATCTCAATGTAGCTGGATCCAGAGGTCACTTCTTTACAACAAGAACTTTCTTGTATTATCCTGTTGCACAAGATAAACGTGATCATTGTAGAATCTTTAAAATAGACAGATAAGCAAAATGACAAAAATAAAAGTCCCTCACAATCCTGATTACACCCTGTTATGTAATTTCCTCTTGTTCACCTAGAATTTTAATGTGAACTTCTTTTCCTATTACTAAATATTTTGCTGCAACATCACTTTCAATATCAGTGTAGGGACAATACCACTTGCATAACAGGGACAGTGCCACTTGTATAATTGATACCATACTTTTGAAAATACACCTTTTCTTTTTTGGTTTTCTATTATAAACAGTGCTGTGAAGAACATCAATGCAGGTGAATAATCACAACCTTGGGTTTCTTTTATCATTCTTGGACCACTCTTAAATCTTAATGCATTTCACTTCTCAGTAGCATTCAGAGCTGGTGATCATCCTCCAGAAACACTTTCCCCTTCCTTTTGATGGCCCAGGCTACCGATGTCTTTCTTTTTTTAATGACTGCTTCTTTTCCTTTCCACAGCTCTAGCCTCCTCCACCAAACATTAAATGTTAGAATTCCTCCCACTCTTCCCACTTTAAGTTTTCTCCTAAAGCCTTCTTATCCACACCCATATGGTTTTACAGACAACTTTTCTTGCATGTCAAATGAACAGGTAATCCCCATAATGTATAATCTGCTCAAGACAAAAGGAAATACTAAAGATAACTAATTTTAATAAGCCATGAAATCGTATACCAAAATATTTAGAAAATATTGCCTAATTAAAAGAAAAATGTTTTGATTAAACATTTAGCTATTATTTTTATTTGAATTTCTGTTTCTGACTCTAAATCTCATATTCACTCTATCAGGCAGGTTTTATTTCTAGAATAGTTTCTCATCAGGAAATTGCTATTATAAAGCATCTGAAAAAAAACATTCTAAATAAGAAAAAAATGCCTCCATAGTTTCTGTAAAGGCATTCCAGAAATTCTGATATTATTCCTAATTTTTAAACAACATATTATATATTAGATACAGGAAGATACTTCCATAACCTGAAAAATTATATCTTTTTTTGCAGCTAAGTTCAATGTAAAATAAAGAGCAATTCTCATTGAAGAATAAAATAATCATGACTATTACCACTATGGTTTACATTGTTTTGAATTCCTAGCTAAAGCACAAGCTTAGAAACAAAAAAAAATAGAAAGAGATAAATTTATCATAATTTATGTACAGTATTTATTGACTTAGAAAACAGAAAGAAACTAACTAAAAATGTAAAACTAATTAGGTAATTTAACAACATGACCCAATAAAAATAAAGATGCAAAAGTCAATAACTTCATTATGCACTGGCAATAATTTTTTAAATTGGCATTTACTTTTCTATTCTCTTTTATAATAGCAGAGAAAAAATATAAAAACCTTAATAATAACATTAAGAACAAACACAGAAATTGTACATGTGGAAATATTTAAGATTTTACTGAGATATGCTGAACCATATTTTAACAAATTGAATAAGAACTAGTTTTTTTATATAGCTACCAATGTAGAATAAAAGTGAAGATTCTTAATATTCTGGATCAATAGTTATATATCTCTAAAAACATAACAGAATATTTAATTTTTCTGAGGCAGGATGAAATTTTCCTAAGCATAAATACGATGGAAAAAAATAATCTTGAGGAAAAAGTGTGTGAATATTTCTTGAATATATATTATAATTAGTGATATGAACACAAACATGTCTATGAGGGTATTCCCCATAGTATTCACAATAGAGAGAAAGCAGAATGGTTTGAATGCTCAGTAACAGTTTAACGAGTGTATAAGCTAACGTACATCCAGTTGATGAGATGGATTTTTACAATTAGAAATCATATTTTTGACGCACATTAAATGACCTACACAATGTGATGTAAATTTTAGGGAATAAAATAACCACATTAATGGATGGTCACTCAGTGACACTTTTCTGTTTGTTGTTCAATTTTCAAGGAGAAACATGGTTGCTGTCGTTTTGTAGAATGAGGGAAAGTACGTATTTCCCTACATCTCAACTGTATTTAGGTGCCTCTGATGACACATCAACTATAACACTCCCACTCCATTACAGTTTTTGCTTCCATTTGTGCGCCCTCATCCCTCTTCTTTAGTTAGTTCTGATAGTCCAGAATTAACTGCCGACCTGGGGAAAGGGTGGGGCAAAAGCAAGTAAAAACATCACAAAGATTTCCTACCATATTCTTCTCATCTCTTTGCTGATTCAGTGTTCACATGGCTGCTCTAAACCTTTCTGTTTTCCAGAGTTCTGACAAATTGGATCCTGACAGTTTCTGCTTATTTTTCAACATTTTAGATATTTCTCTAGAGAGACAAGAGCTTGGAGCTGCCTACTCCACCATGGTGCTGATGTTGCTCCTTGAGTAATTTTTTAAACACTGTCATTGCTGGTTGGGATCCCTGGGAAGGAGATTCAGACTTGGAGGATAGCATGTAGGAAGTTGATTATTGTGGGCTCCTGTGTCAATGTCAACACCTGTGGAGGAAGAGGAGGTTGCAGGACTGGGTAGAAGGAGAATTTGGACTGTGTTGTAACTTTAATAAAGTCCTCGGTATGACACAGGGACCTTTGAAGCTGAGGTGGCCCATCAAAGCTATCTTGATACTGGGTGAGAGGGGAGAGATTTTACACTCCTGTATGGACCAATCAGTGGGTACAGCTGTCCCATGGAAAGGATGGTGAACTTGGGTAATGCAACTCTCTTCAGAGGAGAGCAATTCCCAGAACAAGCTGCTGTCTGAAGGCTGCCAGCTGGCAGGATCCCCTACTACTCAGAGAATGAGTCTTTAATTCCTGAAGTGGGATCTGGACGTGCATTTCAGTGCCAACTGTTGTCCATCCTTTGAGCCACTCGCATCCACTTTTTCTTATGATCTCTGGGAGCAGCATCAAGATTCCATTGTGCCTCTCTTCCCAAGGGTAAATTAAGAGAAAAGTTAGTAGCATGAACTGTAGCCCCCATCCCCATAGTTTGTCTCGGGCCACAGCTGATATCATTCACTCTCTACTATCCTTTCTAGTGTCCCCTCACACTCGGCTTTTGTCTATGGTGCTCTGAGTGAGTAACATGATGCTGTGTTTCAGACCTTCACTCAGGAGACTTCTAATCCCCTAGTAACCATGTCCTTCTTAAGCCACAGCTACTGCATTTGTCCAGTAACTCTAAAAATTGGCCAAGGAGTGTGAAGACATGCTGAAATAAGACAACTTCACGTGAAACATATTCCTCCCTGATCACATAGTATAAAAGCATCCCTATCTCCTGATGGTCGGTGGAAACTCCTCATGCTGGAAGGTGACTCCTCTTTTTGTCTGCTGGCCTCTGGGCATAAGAAGTCCAATGAGCCTGAGCAGCAGCCATTACGTAAATTTCAGGGGCTCTTGCTGTGTTTCCTGGTTCTCTACAGGAACAAGAGAACCTGCAGAGCCCAAAGTTGGAGAGGCAGGAAGAACAACTACCTGAAGTGAGTTGCTGGAAGTGATATAAACAGACCCACAGCTACTTTCATCATTGATTCCTAGACCTATGTATTTTGCCTATTGGGGACACAGCACCATATGGTGGTTGCTGATTTAGAGTGTACGCTGCATCTCGGAGGATGAGGCCCTATCCTTGCACAATGTCATTTCTGAACTGAAACACCTCAGCCATGCCATCTGCAAGCTATTCCATCATGTTATCAAACTGGCTGCCTCTGGGTGGTATAGTATGTGACAAGAATGGTGGATTCAGTTGTCCTGTGCCCACAGAAACATCTTCTTTGCTGTGAAGTAGATTTCTTGGTATGACTTAGTGTGATGTGGGACCCATATTGGTGTATGAAATACAGTGAGCCCTTGAATTGTGTTGGTGACAGAGTCCCTAGTGTCAGGAAAGGCAAACCAATATCCAAACCATGTTTATTTTCCAGTCAAAATAAACCATGGCCTTTTCAAGGGTGAAAGGAATGTAATGTAGTAAAGTTTCTCCCAAGGGCTAGTTGTCTCCTCAATAACTAGTGCCAAATTAGGGCTCAGTGTTGGACTCTATTTCTGGCAATTTGGGCATTAGAAGTATCAGTGGTAGATTAGCCTCAATGAGAGCAAGTCGATGTCACTGGGTTCATGCATGTGGAGCCTCCAAATTGCAGCCCTGGGAATTCTGTTCATGCACCCATTGGGGTGGCTCATAGCACAGACTGGCTAATGTCAGATGACCATGTCAGGGCCCAGAGCACAACAGGAAATTGTATTATTTTCCTTCTGTACAACATCCAAAAATAGGACTGGTTACCAGAAAAAGTAAGTTAGAATAATCTTGGTATATGAGGTTTCTCAATTCTATGTCTTTTATCTCTTCTGGTCTTTCCAGCCAACCAACACATGTACCTGTTATTGAGTATGAGTTTCAAGGTTTTGGTATGGTGCCAGAATCAAAGAAATACACAAAATGCCAAATCTTTATGATAAGTCACATAACTAAGGAAAAAGTCACCCACAAATGACCAGGGAGTATTTCAAGCTATTGCTAATGCCTGGGCTTATAAAGTCTTCACCTTTCCCTTGGTAAGTTCATTAGAGAACAATTAATTTTGCTCCACCAGCTCTTTTTAGGTATTACTAATAACCACTTATTGTAATAAAAAATACATGTGACCAAAACATAGTAACACTAATATGAAAAGTAGAGCAGAAGCTATACAGACAGTAAGCAGGTAAATCTCAGTGTGGCTGAAACAATGGGAAAACGAGTTTCTGGAGCTGACTTGAATGTGACCAAAGCAGGGAACTGAAACGATTCTCAACCAGGATCCAGACATAAGAGAGGCTCTCACTACTGACCCCACGATCATAAAAAATTATATACAACTTTATGTCCACAACTTGGATAACTTAGGTGAAATGGACAAATTCCCTGAAAGACTTAACCTACCAGGACTAACACAAAGAGAAATAGATCATCTGAACAGGCCTATATCTATTAAAGAAATGCACTCAATAATTAATAACCTTCCAAAAAAGAAAGCACCAGACCCAGATGGTTTCATTGGTGAATTCTACTAAATATTGAAGTAAGAAATTATAACAATTCTCTACAATTACTTTCAGAAAACAGAAAGAAGAGGAATATTTCCTAACTCAGTCTATGAGGCCAGCACTAACATAATACCAAAACTAGAAGACACTACAAGAAAGACAAATATCTCTAATGAATAAACATGAAAAAAATCCTAAACAAAATATTATCAAATTGATGCAACAATATATACAAGGGATTATACTTCATGACCTAGTGGATTTGTTCCACATATGCAAGGCTGCTTCAACATTCCAAAAATCAGTTAATCTAATCATTGGCAGTCTGAAAAATAAGAATCACATGTTCATATCAGTAGATGTAGAAAAGTCATTTGACAAAATACAGCACCCATTCAGGATTTAAAAAAAAATACTCTCAGCAAACTAGTTATAGAGGATAACTTCCACAACTTGATAAAGAACATCTACCAAAAAACCTACAGCTAACGTCACACTCAGTGGTGAAAAATCAGATGCTTTCCCACTAAGATCGAAAACAAGGCAGGGATGGCCCCTCTTTCCACACCTATTCAACATAGCATTGAACGTTCTAGCTAATCTGATAAGAAAAGAGAAGGAAACAAACAGTATACATATTGGAAGGAGGAAATAAAACTGTGTATGCAGATGAGGTGATTGCTTACATAGAAAATCCTAAAGAGTCAACAAAAAAAAAACTCCTGTAACTAATAAATGATGAGAGCAAGGTTACAGGATACCAGGTTAATGTACAAAAACTTAATAACTTTCCCATATATCTGCAAGGAACAATTGAAATATGAAATTAAAAACATGATCCCACTCACATTACCATTCTAAAAATGAAATACTTAAGTATAAATCTAATAAAATATGTACAAGATCTATACAATGAAAACTACAAAACTCTTGAAAGAAATCAGAAAGAACTAAATCAATGGAGAGATATGATGTGTTTATAGGTAGGAAGACTGAATTTTGTCAAGATATCAGTTATTCTGAACTTGATCTACAGGTTCACCTCAATCCCAATCAAACTACCAACATGTTATTTAATGGATTTCAACAAACTGATCCTAATATTTATACGGAGAGGCAAAAGACCCAGAAAAGCCAATACAATTTTGAAGGAGAAAAACAAAATCAGAGGACTGACACTACCTGATTTTAAGACCTATTATAAAGCTACAGTAATCGAGAAAGTGTGATATTGGCAAAATAATAGGCAAAGATCAATGGAATGGCACAGAGAACTCAGAAAAAAACTGACATAAATAGTCAATTGATCTTTGACTAAGGAGCTAAGGAAATATAATGGATGCTCAAAGATAGTTTTTTCAAAAAAGCATTTGAACAACTGGACATTCACATGCAAAAAAGTGAATCTAGACACAGAACTTACACCTTTCACAAAAATTAACTCAGAATGGATCACAGACCTAAATGTAAAATGCAAAACTGTAAAACATCTAGAAGAAAATATAGGTGACCTTGACTTTGGGGATGACTTTTTAGATACAACACGAAAAGCATGATCCGTAAAAGAAAGAAAATTGAGAAGTTGGACTTCATTAATATTAAAAACTTCTGCTTTGTGAAATACATTGTTAAGAGAATGAAAAGACAAGCCACAGACTAGTATAAAGTACTAGCAAAACACATATCTGATAAAGTACTTTTATTCAAAATATACAAAGAGCACTTAAAACCAAATAATAAAATAAATGGAAAATTAAAAAATGTGCAAAATATCTGAACAGACATATTACCAAAGAAGATATATGGTGAATAAGCATATGAAAAGATGCTCAACAATGTGTGTCATTAGTGAATTCCAAATTAAAACAATGAGATGTCACTATCTATCTATTAGGACATCTGTTATCCAGAACACTGACACCACCAAATGCTACCAAGGAAGTGGAGCGAAAGGAATTCACACTCATTGCTGGTAGGAATGCAAAATGGTACAGACACTTGGAAGACCGTTTGGCAGTTTCTTACAAAACTAAACATACTCATCGTACAATCCAGCAATCATGTTTCTTGGTATTTACCCAAAGGAGTTGAAAACTTATGTCCACAGAAAAATCTGCACACAAACATCTATTGCAGCTTTATTCATAATTGCCAATATTTGGAAGCATCTAAGATGTCCTTCAGTAAGTGAATGAGTAAGCAAACTGTGGTACATCCAAACCATAGACTATTATTCAGTGCTAAAAAAATATGAGCATTCAAGTAATGAAAAGACATGGAAGAAACTTCAGGGCATATCACTAACTGAAAGAAGCCAATATGAAAGGACTACATACTGTATGATTCCAACTATATGACATTCTGGAAAAGGTTAAACTATAGAGACAGTATAAAGATTAGTAGTTGCCAGGGGTTCAAAGGAGGGAGGAGGGTTGAACAGGTGGAGCACAGGAGAATTTTAGGGCAATGAAACTATTCTGAATAATACAAAAGAAAGAACACATGATATTTTGCATGTCAAAACCCATAGAATTATACATACAACAGTTGGAGTGTTCCCTAATGTAAACTATGGATTTTAGCTAATAATAATATATGGATATCAACTCATTAATTTCACCAAATGTACCACAAAAATACAAATTGTTAATAACTGGGGAAATTGTGTGAGGAGGACAAGGAGGTCTATATGGGAAATCTTTATATTTTCTGTTCAATTTTTCTGTAAATCGAAAATATTATGTATTAAGAAAAATAAGTAATATCTTCTGAACAATATTGACCAGTTGCTTGAGAGTTCATGTGTTCACCTATCAAATAATGAAAAGAATGTGAAAGTTCATTAAAACCAGGTTATCCTAGTGTTATTCTGTGAAGGGAGGTAAAATTATACCATCCTAAGAATAAATCGCATAATAGCTTAAAGATGATAATATTCCAGAGTAAAGATAAGGAAAAAGTTGTGATGATATATGAAGATGAACCAGTAAGACCTGTGTGAAGCCATTCAAGCACTGATGCAAGGACTAAGTGATAACTTCAAAGAGAATTTTAGAAATATCTGAGTGAATCTGAGTAAACTGGAGCCAACAAATGCTTAAATACATACAGGATCAATTACGACACATACAATCTCTCTTGATATTAGGAAAATATGGGAATGTTTTGCATCAGCTGCATTCCTACATTAGATGAAAGACATTAATTGCTGGGTTTAGCTTGAGCTCTGCTTGGTTTATCTTCCCTGAATCTGTCTTTCCCATATGGCTACCATTGTTCTGCCATCCAAGTTGCTTTCCTTTTAATTCCTTACTAATAATTACCAACACCATGCTTAACTCTATTTAAAGCAAAATAAACCATCCTATTAATTTTTTAAAAGAAACATTCATATATGTTATCCTCCTCAGAAGAATTAAGTCTTCATAAAGGTCCACCTGGAGAGAGTGATGGCCAATATTAGTAATAAATAGATTATTTTAAGTAGAGGTCTTCATTGTACCACTGAAAACTAAGAAGAGCAGTGCTTTAATTGTATAATGTCTTTTCACATTTGACCCACACAGCAACATTGGAAAAGGAAGTGGGACCAAGTCTCACTTTAAAGAGGAAGGATCAGAGGGTCAGGGAGTTGAAGTGACCAGCTGAATGTCACACTGGCCAGGAGTGGTGTGACTGGGAGCTGTCATCACAATTCACCCTTTCTCAGCAGCTCCTACCTGCAATGATTCTATGAGAAATCACCGTGGGGTTGTTAAAGCACAAACACCACTGGAATAAAAAATAATGTTCCTTAATTGTAGTTATTAAAGAAAAATAATAAAAGATTCTGATTTCCGATGCTTAGAATTGTATTCCAGGATATATATAACATATATATGTGTATATAATATATGCAACATATAATATAATATATAATAAAATATATTATATACAACATATATTACAAGTATATTATATATGCACCTATATATTCTATAGCATTATACATATATACACATACAAATTTATTTTATGGCTTTTTGGTTTTTTGGTCCAATACTCCACAAAATGTGGGCTAATTAATTCACAAGTAAACTTTCAGTGCAGATATAGTTAGGTGAAATAGCTGAGGTAATTATTAAAAAGCAATTGTAGTGAACAAAGTGAACATTTTGTATATCTTTTTTGGTGTGGTGGTTATATGAGGTGTGTCAATGTATCAAATTCACTGAAATCTACACTTAAAATTGATATAATTTATTCAGTGTAAGTTACGCCTCAATGCTGTTTATTTAGAAAAAACAAGGTATCAAATGGATTAAGCAGTGATCATAATGACATCAAGAGGCCTCCAGGACATTACTCAGTGACCTGTTGCTTCATCTGAACATCAAAGACTGTCCCCGCTCTTGATTCTTTCCCCACGTGCCACAGAATCCCGTCTATATTCCCTTTACTTACCACCTCCCCGCATATATCCTGTTTTATAGGGCATCCCTTAACTTTATCTTAAAGGGTTCCTTCTTTATTTTATCTAAATGAAACACCCATTTTTCATTCAGAAGATTTTTCTGTCAAGTGATTTAGAGAATCTAACAGGAAATAACCCTATATGAGAAACGTGGGAAAATAGCAAAAGTTTACAACATCTCCAAGTTTCTAAGGGATATTTCGCATAAAATGAACACTTATTGAGTCTATCTGGTTCCTGCTTTCCCTTCTGGACTCATCTGAAGTATTTAAATGAGTATAATAAGAACAGCTACCCTTTATTCAGTTTTCTATGTGCTAGGCAATACACTCTGTGTTTTACAGACTTTATGTCTTTTAATCCTCATGGAAAACTTTTTATAATTTGCAATTATACATCCACTTTACAGAGATGGAGACCAAAACTTAGAAAGTTTTAATTTTTTGCTGCGCACAGTGCTAGTAAGAGGTTGAGCTGGATTTTGAAATCTAGTTCATCTGACTCCAGAGCTCATGATATAGAAATAATTTAATAAATGTTTCTGTATTATTATTGTATCTTCCTTCGACATATAGTACAATGAAACTCTTCATCACATGATTTTCAAAATGTACAATAAGCTTTTGTCCCATTGTTTTTTACCTTCAATTAAAAAGTAAGCCTGACTATCCATTCAGATAAGCATAAGAGCTTGATCTTCAAGTGCCCTTTGTCTTAAACAGACCTCTTAACGTTTCAGAAGCACTCCAATTCCAGTCTTCCTAATGAAGAATATTGTGGGGTAAGGAGGAATACAGAATTACAAAAGATTTAAAGAGCTGAGTTCATTGCCTTCCAAGCGCACACCAATTGAAAAGAAAACATTAATTCATAAGTCTAAATACCACATGAATAAGGATTTTAAATGGTGTGTTTACAGCATTATTCACAAAACACTGTCTGGCACATTTATTCAACACAATACTTACAAGTTTACTGTTGTTCGTGCTGCTGAGTCAATGCCAAATCCTAGTGACCCTGTGTACAGCAGAGTGGAACTCTGCCCAGTCTTTTCGCACCATCTTCTCACCTTCCGGTGGTGTATCAGACAATTCTCCTCTGCTATTCACAAGGTTTGCATGGCCAATATTTTTGGAAGTGGGTGGCCAGGTCCTTCTTCCTAGTCTGACTTAATCTGGAAGCTCCACTGAAACCTTTTGACCATGGGTGACCCTGCTGGTGTTTGCAATACCAGTGGCATAGCATTCAGCATCCCAGCGGCATAGCTTTCAGCATCCCAGCAACATGCAGTCACCACAGTATGACAACTGTCACATAGGTGGTGTGGTTCCCCAACCAGGAAACAGAGCTGGGCTGTGGTAGTGAGAGTGCCAAATCTTAATGACTAGACTATCAGGACTGGCTATACTTGCGTATAGGTGCCCATTTTATGGAATGAGTTAAATAATGAATGAGATAGCTAGAGAAAATAGAAAGAAATGCTAGAATATTTGACTCAGGATGTAGGTGCTAATCTAAAGCTAGAGAAAATGCCCAAGATACCATAAGGTGGAGCTGGCTGGTCCTATAGAACTTACCTGTCCATAGTTTTAATCATTGTTTATATTATGTTATTTTCTTTGACAGAATCCAGCATTGAAAAAAAATAAAATCATAGCATAGAATGAAAATAGAGTTTTTTATAGAGATTTGTTATGTGAATGTGAGTAGACCACAGGATTAATTCTTATCATGGCACACAACATCAGATTCTTGAAATTCCTTTAAAAAATAGAGACAAGGACTTCCAGTTGGAGCTCTGATACTTAAAGAGCTCGGAAGTTGTCACTTCCATCCTTACAGCAGGACAAAGCTGGACACACTGAGAATCAATGACTTTTCTTGGACCCATAAAGAATAGAGGCTGCAGGGGAAACCAGCAACCTTAAATATGGAGAGAGTTGAATCAGAGGGTCACAGCTGAGATCTGCTTACCTACAACAGGTGCTGCTAGAGCCAAACACTGGTAGGAACTCTTAAACAGCAAATTTGATGGACTGCTGGAGGTGAAGTGTGGACAAGCATGAGAGCAAGAATCTCCTGGAGGCCGTGGTCTCCAAGGCCAAACACTTTTGTGGTTTTTACCTCTGGGAACCCCACCATGTTCCATTGGTGAAAAGCTAAGAAAGATTCTCTCTTGGCTCTGGCAGAGCAAGTGGGTGAGTAATCCCTATGAAATACACACAGGGCATTCTCTGTAACAAAGGTGTACTCTCCAGGGGAAAGGACTTTACCAGAGACTTATATCAAAAGGGGAAAGAGCATTTCTCCCCCTCCTGCCGCCTCTAGCCATCCTATCTCGTCTAGGCAGGGAATGAAGCTAAGAAACGCTTGTGAAGGCCACTGCCCAGAGACACAGGCCCACCTAAAGACTGAGATTGAGTCATAAAATAATAGAATGCTTCTCTCCTCCACACTGTACCACCATGCCAGAAGAACTCCAGTATAAAAGCAGGGGCTCCAGCTGAAAGAGTGGCAAGACAAAGGGTTTATCTGAGAAGGAGGTTTTCGCTAAGGCTTTAGACAACACGGGAGCCAAAAATGATGTTGGAGGAAACTGAAGCCTCTGGCATCGACAGCTCAGTCAACATTAAATACAGCCAAACTCCTAATCAAATAAAAATAAAACCTCCCATGAAAGACCTGCTTAGCTCAATTCCGACTCCCTGATACATCATATCTAGTTTTCAACAAAAAAAGGGCAGAGCATGTTTACAGGCAAGGAAAAAAACACAGTCTGAAGAAACCAAGCAAGTTTCAGATACAATACAGATTTTTTTTTATTACTAGACATGACATTTAAAATAATAATGATTAATATGTTACGGGCTCTAATGACAAATGGGACCACATGCAAAACTGATGGATAATATAAGCACAGAGATGGAAACCCCAAGAAAGAAACATAAAGAAATGCTTTAAATAAAAAACACTGACAGAAATGAAGAATGCCTTTAATGGCATCATCAATAGGTTAAATTTCATGTTGTAAACTTTTCAAGCAAGAAGAGAGAGGAGTGAAGTAGTTTACATGCTGAAAACTAAAATAAAAAAAATTCTAATTTAAAATTCTATATCCAGTGAGAGTATCATTCAAAAGTGAAGAAAAAAATTAAAGATTTCCTCAAATAACCAAAAATGAGAGAATTAATCACCAACAGAACTGCCCCATGAGAAAATTTATAAAAAAGTTCTTCAGGGAAAAGAAAAATGGTGTATGTCAGAAATTCAGCTCAATGTGAAGGAAGAATTTTGGAGAAAGATGTGAAGGTAAAATAAATTTTTTCTTATTGTTAGTTGATCCAAAAAAAAATGTTCATTTAAAGTAGTAATAGTAACAAAGGATTAGATGATTATAGCAGATGGATACATGAAATAAATGACAGCATTGTCATAAGGTACAGTAGGGAGAAATTGGGGCTACTTTGTTATAAGGTACTTGCACCTTATGAAGCAGTACAATGTTATTTGAAAGTGGATTTAGGTTAGTGAACAATGTATATTGCAAGCTGTAATGCAACCACCAAGAAAATAACAAAGTATATATGATATGCTAAAAGAGGATATAAAATGGAATCGTATAAAATGCTTAATTAAAACCAAAGAAATCACAAAAAGAGAGAGAGGAAAAAGAAAGGAAAAAGGGATAGAAAACAGTTACAAACATGGTGGATATTAATCCAACCATATCAATCATTGCTTTAAATGGAAATGATCTAAATAAACCATTTAACAGAGGTTTTGAAAGTAGATAAAACATAAGACCCAATTATATTTTGCCTAAAAGAAACCCATTTTAAGTATAAGAACAAAGACAGATTAAAAATAAAGGGATGAGGAAAGATAGACCATGCTAACTGTTATCAAAATAAAGCTGAAGTAGCTATATTATCTTCAGACAAAAAAACCCTAAAGAACAAGGAAAATTACTAAGGATATAGAAGAGCATTTCAACGTGATAAAGGGATCATTTCTTCAAGGAGGAACAACAATCTGAAACATATACACACCTAACAATAGAGCATCAAAATACGTAAAGCAAAACTAAAAGAATTAAAAGAACTAGACAAATCCACTGCCATAATTGAAGACTTCAATACCACTCTTTCAGTAACTGATAGATCAAACAGATAGAAAAATCAGTAAATATACAATTTACCTGAATAGCTCTAGCAATTAACTTGATCTAATTAACATTTTGAGAATATACCATCCGAAACCAGCTGCAAACATGAGCCTCTCAAGCTTACAAGGAGCATTCACCAAAATAGTCCATAGTCTGGACCATAATATACATCTTAAACTTATTTTGATAGAAATCACACAAAGTATTTTCTCAGATCACAATAGGATTAAATTAGAAATCAACAACAGAAAGATAGCTGGAAAATCTCAAAATATTTGGAGATTAAATAACACACTTCTAAATAACACATGGATTAAAGAAGAAGTCTCAATAAATATTTTAAAATATTTTGACCTAAATGAAATTGAAAAAAACAAATTTTCAGAATTTGTGAAGTGCAGCTAAAGCAGTGATCAGAGTGAAAATCATAGCACTGAATGCACATATTAGAAAAGAAGAAAGTTCTAAATTCTATTATCTAAGCTTTCATCTTTGGAAACTAGAAAAAGAAGAGAAATTTAAGCCTAAAGCAAACACAATAAAATAAATAATGAAAATTAGAGCAGAATGCAATGAAGTTGAAAACTGGAAAACAATAGAGAAAAATCAACAAAACCAGAAGCTCATTCTTTGAAAAGATCAATGAAATTGATATATCTTTAGTCAGGCTAACCAAATAAAGGAGGACAGACATGTGTTATCAATAATAGAAATGAAAGAGGGATCATCACTACTGATCCCCTGGGTGATAACAGAGTAATAAGCAAATACTGTGAACAATTCTATGCCCACAAATTTGATAACATAGATGAAATGGATCAATTCCTTGTAAGATACAAACCACCACAATTCAAACAAGGAGAAATAGATAATCTGAATCACCCATATCTATTGAAGAAATTTAATCAATAACAAATAACCTTCCAAAATAGAAAGTACCATACTCATATGATTTAACTGGTGAATTCTACCAAACATTTAAAGAAAAAAAGACACCGATTCTCCATGATCTCATTCACCAACCTTAGAGAAAGAATAGATGCATAACATTGTAACAGAATAGTGAGCTCATATGTAAACCCACACAAACATACCTAGTCTGTTGACTTAATTTCTCTTTGACAAAAAACTAAAAGCAATTTAATAAAAAGAGTAGTGTTTTCAATCAATGGTGCTGGAACAATTGGATGTTCATAAGCAAAAAAAAAAACCATGTAGACACAGACTATACAGCTTGCACACAAATTAACTCAAACTGGACCATACACCTAAATATAAAACACAAAACTTCTACAAGAAAACTTGGGAGAAAATCTAGATATCCTTGGATTTGGTGATGACTTTTTTGATATAACTCCAAAAGCATAATCCTTGAAAGAATATATTGATGAGTTGAACTTCATTAAAATTAAAATCTTCTGTTCTGTGAAATACACTGTTAATATAGTGAAAAGACAAGCCGTGGACCGGAAGAAAATATTTATGAAACACATATTTAATGTCAGATTTGTATCTAAAATATACAAAGAACTGTTGAAACTTAATAAGAATAAAAAACAAAGAGTGGGCAAAAGATTTGGACAGACAGCTCTCCAAAGAAGACATAGAGATGACAGTCATATGAAAAGATGGGCAACACCATCTTTTATTAGGGAATTGCAAATTATAACAATGAAATGCCACAACACACCTATTAGCATGTCTAAAATCCAAAAAAGTTAACAATATTTCTTAACAGTAAGGATGCAGAGCAACAGGAGCTCTCATCCATTACTACTGGAAATGCAAAATGGCATAGCCACTTTGGCAGAAAGTCTGGCAGTTTCTCATAAAGCTAAACATACATTTACCATTAGTTCCAGTTAATCAAGCACCTAGGCATTTACTCAACAGATTTGAAAATGCATGTCCACACCAAAATCTGCATGCAGATGTTTATAGTAATTTTATTTATAATTATTAAAACCTAGAAACAATTAAGATGTCCTTCAATTGGTGAATGGACAAAGAGACTGTTGCACATTCACACAATGCAAAATTATTCAGTAATGAAAAATGAGCTATGAAGCCATGAAAAGACATGTATGGCATCTTAAATCGTATCACTAATTAAAATAAATTAAGATTCAATCTGAAAAGGCTACATTAGTACATGATTCCAATTATGTAACATTCTAGGAAAAAACTATTGAACGATAAAAGCATCTATGGTTTCTATGGGATTAAAGGTAATGGCTGAATAGGTGGACCACAGGGGATTTTTTAGAGCAGTGAAATTATTCTGTATGATAACTGTCAGGGTGGATAGATGACATTATTCATTTGTGAAAACCCATATATCTTTATAGCCCAAAGTTATCTTAATGTATGCAAATTTTTTAAAAAGGAGGATCCTAAGAAGGGATGCAGAATGTGACAGGAATATCTAACTATACTACAAACGTATGAAAGAACTTCACTGAAGGGGGCAGAGAAAAAGTGTTTGCCTATGTTAACTCTGGAAATAAATTGAGACTGTAAGACTGAACGCAAAAGGCAGTGTACATACACATTCTGTTGCAGTTGCTAAAGTTGTCTCCCATGATTATAGTTAACAATTCTCATATCTCTATACATGTACACTGGAATTGAATAGCTAAAAGGATGGCGGAAAATGACACTCCAATTTCTCACTTTCAGAATGTGAGTTTACAGGGAAACAAGGAGAAGAGTCTAATAGGATCCATGTTGTAATGAGAGATGGAGACATCAGGATGAATTTGTGTTTAATTTAATACAGATACAGATGGTTACATATAGAAATATTTATATACTATATAAATATATATAAAAGGGTTAGTATGCACGATTATACTTCTTTCTCTGTAAGCTGAGGGTGCCTATAACCAGTGACACTCAATAATAATGAGTATACCCAGTGCCAGGTCTTATTTTCTAATATCATACTCTAATAAAATGAATGAGGGCTCCTTCATTTTTGGCTGATTCTAGGACTGGTGCAAGAAATACACAAGTTGAGTCTTAAGCATCTCGTAGTGTCAAAAAGAAAGTAAATACTAAAGAAACACACACACAATGAAGGGGGTATACTTTATAGGGACACAGGATGTAACTGCCAAAATTCCCAATAGTTAAAGCTGTAATGATTTGAGAAACAAAATAAATAAAGTAGTAGGATTGTTACCCAAATTGTAAAATATACATCCATGAATCCATACTTGTACAAATAAATGACCTAATTAATTAATAGAGGAGAAGAGATAAATCTCTGATGCAGTAAGTTTCCAAATAATTTATATTTGGAATATAAGTTGTACTCTACCCTCAGGTGTATGGAACATTACACCTCATTCTTTACCTTTGGACTGTGCAAAGTAACTTCCTTCCAAGAGTACAGTACAGAAATAGTAGAGGAGGAACTTTACAGTAGAGAATCCTGACCATACTGCCATGGCCAGGTGATCAAGGTCAACATCAACAGTGATAATTCATCTTAATAGCATGTTCCCTTGATACAATGAGATGAGATGGAATGAGACTTTATCTCAGTGACCTTCTTCCCATACACCCATAACCCAAGTCTAATTATGAAGAAAACATCAGACAAATCTCAGTTAATGGAACGCCACAAAAAATATGACCAGTACTCCTCAAATGGTCAAGGTCCTCAAAGACAAAGTCTGAGAAACAGTGGCAGACAAGTGGAGCCTAAGGAGGTAAGACAAATGTAATTTCCTATTTGTATGGGATCCTGGGATGGAAAGAGCACATTAGTACAAAAATTAAGGAAATCTCAATAAACTATGGACATTAGTTAATAATAATGTGTCATTATTGGTTCATTAATTGGAACAAATGTACCAGGCCAATGTAAGATGCTAATAATACAGAAAACTGGGTGAAGAGAGATGAGAACTCTCTGTTCTGTCTTTGTAATTTTCCTGCGAATCTATAACTGTTCTAAAATGAAAAGTTCATTTAAAGACGCACTCCCAAATAATTTTTTTCCTATGAAAAACAACACGACCAACTGGTAAATAGTAAGCACTAACTTTTCCAAAACTGTTACCCTTATTTCTACATCTAGAAATCATATTGGTCTGTAGCAACTAAATTTCTCTCTCACACACACACACACAGACACCCACACTGATCCCAGTAATCGGTGTGATGTTCAATTAACTGAGGCACAAATCATGTTATTTTCCCAAACAATTTTCAAAGCATAACGGTATTCGATCCTGTTAAAAATCCTTCTATCTCCAGTCTTTCAAGACACTTACAGTCAGAGGCATCTGTCCATTCTCTCTTTTAGCTCTTCCTTATACCAGATTCCATGATACCCTGTAAGGGCACTAGGGTCCAAACTACTCAAATAATTATTTTTCTTAATGAGATCAAATGGTTTAGAATATTTAACAGCCTTAATTCCCTGGGGCAGATTAAATTTATCTTCAAGAAATATTCCAGAAAAGGCAATGCTAACAGAGAGATAAAATGGTTGGGAGCCATCTTGTTCATGCAGGTAAGTCCCAGAGATTTGAGGGAGTCATGCACCTCACACTCATGCTTCTAGACCAGTTCCAGCAACTGACTCTCCTCAACTGTCACATGAGAAAATAAACTCTTTTTTCAGTTAAGGCACTGTGAGTGACTGAATGAAATACCTAATTGATTTATACCTGTTTGCATCATATTTTCTAACCATGAGGACATTTACACAGCTCTTTGTCATGCCATGTGTCTCCTGCCACTCACACGGCCTTTGCTCATGTTATTTCTTCTGACCAGGATATATTTCCTTAGCTTGTTCACCTGATAAATAAATAAATAATGTCTTATTAAGACTAACTTTAACCGTGACTTCCTTGATTTAAAGCTTTTCTCACCCTCCTCCGTAACCAAGGAGTAATGCTCATTCCCTTTTATTTTCCCACAAAATTCTGTGGACACCATCGTTCTAGCACCTACCACAATTAATTTCATGAATATATTTGATAATAATCGATGTGAAGTCTGTAAAGGTCAAGGAATAATATACTTATTTTTGTGACTCAGTTGTGTAACATATGACACACCAGAAACAAAAACATTCATTGGCTAAATTAATGAAGAAAGGAAATAAAGGACAAATGTGTCTATACATGTGCTGTTTTTTTCAGTTTTCTATCTATCCCAAATCTTGATAATGAAAGTATTATCCATTAATCACTTTTAACAGCAAGAAATAAATTGAGCTGACTTCTAATGAGCTGTCACCTAACTTTGTCTAGCATTTACCCTTGTTTATCACACACTCACACATGCACACTCATGCACACTTATCAATACATGCCAACTTATCAATAAACAAAATGAACTTGCACTTGCCCTCACTTCACACACAAATCTGATATCTGGGGGAGAGTGGCATGCAATAACCCCTGTCTTCTTGGGTCCAAAACAATAGTATTTACTTGCTAACTTATCCATCATAGAAAGGAAGAGATCGTGTCATATTTAATCTGTAGATACTCTAAATATAGACATGTGATTTTGAGTAATGCATCTATTTCAATAAACTGCTATTAGAACCAATAACCTGGATATCTTGTGGAGGTCATTAAATGTGATGTTTTGGACACTTCAAATCCCATTCTCACAAAGCTTTGATGACAAAAATTCCTAAAAGAGGTAAAAAGGAAGATATTTTCCATAAATCTCATTTAGTTAGAGTAATACTTGATTTTAAAATAAGTTCCAATACAGCAGAAGAACTTGAGTATTTAGATTTGTTTATAACGTGATCTGATCTTTGTCCAGCATTTTATTAAATACTATCTAGTATTTTAAAATAAAGATTTTATACAGTATACCTATCACATTGCACCTGGAGTAAAAGAAAATATTTATAATCGATCATAATTAATTTCCCTTGAACGTTTTAAGTATAAATTATTTTAAGTGTACCAATTATCCAAAAAATATGTCACGAAATTCTAATATTAACACTATTTCTTAACTTAAACACATTCTAAAATCGGAACGACTTGCATAGGTATTAAATGAAAAAAGGAATAAAGATAAGATTTAATTAACCTTGATGTCACCTTCACTACATTTTAAACAGATGTCTTTCATGAAATTTTAGATATTATTAAGCTACCTTCTTATCAGTCTCTGGTGTAGTTAACTCCGAATGAAACATACCTTTGGTTTAGTTAAATAATTAAATTAATTTAGTGAGTTATGATGTGTTTTTAAACTGTTGTAATTCTAACGCATAGTTCATCAAATCTGACAAAAATGTGGTTAGGCAAGATATTCACCTTCCTATTGTGATGTGTTATTATTGATATTTTTTAAAGATTTTGTCATCTAGATTATAATATATAATACTAAAATAAAAATAACACCCAAAGAGTTATGTAAAATCTTCAGAAATTAACTGCAAGAGGAAAAGACAATTCAAATGAAGACACCCTTCTGACTAAGAAGATTTGACAGAGGCACCATGACTTCGCAGAAACAGAAGGGGACCTCACTGGGTGCCAGCAGAGCTTCTAAGAGTAGAATTCACAAATGCCTCAGATAGGATGCCAAATTGGCACTGCCAAGGATAGATCATCGTTCAGCTGCAAACACTGTCAGAAATCCTAGCTACAAAGATCCTTTCTAGCATTGAAGCAAGAATTATAGTAAGTAACTTATTTCAGAAACAATTGCATCTATGGTTCTGAATGTGAAATTTGGGTCTTAAGCCACTAATCATATTTCACGAGCGCCAGTTAGGAATTGCTTTCAAGCAAGAATATCCAAGTACACTGAGCACAATAAAGACTAAGAATATGGCTGACACTTATGAATAAATAAATGTATAACTGTTGTAAGACAATCCATTTTGTTAAAGAGCAAGGATAGAACTACTAAAAAACAAGCAAGCAAACAACCTCTGCACTGATGAGTAAGAAAGTGTTGTTACCAAAAAATTTAAGTACAGTAATCCCTTTAAAGTTCCTTAAGTATAGAAATCTCTTTAAAAATTTTAATATATATGTGTGTGTGCATTCTGAAATAATTCTGGAATGATGTATGTCATGTGTGTTAATAGTTATTATTTCTGGTTGGTGGAATTAATATTGAATTTGTTTTCTTGTTTTTGCTTATCTTTATTTTTTCTATTTATAAAGTAGTATGTGTATAATTATATTTTAAATAATTTGAAAAATAGAAAACACTATATAAAATTTTTTAAAGTAAATAAGGACTGTATTTCTGTATTACTCAAAGGGTTCACTAGTGTTACTTTAAAGATCTCTACTGCATTAAAATTACCTTTTGATACCTAAAACTTTAAGTATATAATATTTGTCTAGAGAAGATGGATCGGGGATAGATTTTTTTAAAGTAATTATGTCTTTTTAATAATTGAAGACTCGGGGCCAGCCCAGTGGCATAGCAGTTAAGTTTGCACGCTCTGCTTCTGGCGGCCTGGGGTTCGCAGGCCTGGATCCCAGGTGCGGACTGACGCACCGCCTGTCAAGCCATGCCTTGGCTGAGTCCCATACAAAGTAGAGGAAGATGGGCACGGATGTTAGCCTGGGGCCAATCCTCCTCAGCAAAAAGAGGAGGATTGGCAACAGATGTTAGCTCAGGGCTAGTCTTCCTCACAAAAATAATAATAATAATTGAAGACACAATTTGAGCCATTTTTTAAAAAATAATTTGGATGGAACTCTATCTAAATGTAATAGCACTTGCCCCTTTCTAGCCCAAATTATAAAAATGTAGACTCTTTATTCTCATTACAGTCGTTATTCTCCGGTATTATAATTCGACAATATCCTTAAAGGCAGGCATGGAGAATATATGTGCCACTTGCAGGGCTGCCACAGTCTAAATGGCTTCTAAATAGCACAGATATTGCTGTCTGGGCAGTGACTGACAACAAAGTCAATGCCCTTTACAGAGGAACGTGAGCCGCCTCCCTGTATCTTGGACTTTCTTAGGGCACCTGGGTCCTGAAGATAAGTGCGCTAGCTGTTGGAAAGTTTGAGTGGCCAAAGGATTTTAGAATAATTTATGCTGAAATGACATCACACAACTGTCACAAGAGCTGCCCAAAATGATGCAGACACACAGATATCTGACTCACACAGACACAGGAAAGAAAATTATCCCCTTTCTCTCCGTACATTTAGAAAAGGACTAATTTTCTTATTCAGTCCTCAAAACAGAGAATCCAATTATTTCCTTTCCGAAAGAGAGAGTGAACCACTGGAATGTCTGTCTATTCTAATCTTCTCCAAGTCCCCACCATTTGCAGCACAAAAGACCTCATGGCTCTCAGTTCCAGGAGAGAAGGGAGGCCCCTTACCTTGACTTGAAGGAGATTTATCAACCAAGAAAATGAAAGCGACCACCTGTGCAGGCGTGCAGCACCAATACCATCAAATGAGCTTCATGTCTTACCTCCTACAAAAATCTAATCAGCACAAATGTAGCTCTGCCCTCTACTACCAAACAATGTGAAATCTACAAATGATGCTTAAAAATAGTTTGTTAATAGTGATAGTCAATTAGTCATGTTTTTCTAACATATGCTAAGTAATAAAGGAAAAATCCAATGGATAAATTTATAGGACTCTTGGTACCAGTTTTGGCCGAATATTTAATCATATTTTTACAAAGTAATCAGGTAAATGAATTTGAGTGTTGGAGATAAGCTTCTCTTCCTTCCTTGTATCCATGTAATCAGGGTTGACAAAAGACAAAATGGCAGGTAGGGGTGACAGAAACACAGGAAATTCTACATTAGCCATCACGTCCTCAAAAAATTTAGAGTTGAGCACATTTCAAAGAATGTTTTTGAACATTAATTATAATCTTCATAAAAAAGTTCACAAAGAGCATCAATTCTATATTCAGTCCATAAATTGATGTCTAGTAGCACAGTTGAATTGTAAGTAAAGCATTTTCTAAATTTAGTGGTGAAGCAAGAGAAGAACACAGTTCTGTCCACTAGCCACATACCATATTTGACTATACTGTTCTTTCCATAATCAAAACATTTCCTCCATGAATCCTGTAATTCACCCTGACATAGATATGAAAGAAATGTCTTCAAAATGCTTAGTATAAGCCTCTCTAAATCCTTCTTAATTAACATCTGATTTCTATCACGGGCCAAAAATTTATTTAATTACTTACAACCTAATAAAAAATGATAAGGCTTTTTGAGGATTAAAATTCTTCTTTTTATTCTTGCCCTTGTCCCTGGCCTTCAACATCCTCAATGTGTGAGTCTGTCTTGACAGCAAATGTTAAGTCCATAAAAGACAGGTGAACACGTGTCCTGGTTGGTCAGAGATGGTCCTAGCTTTTCTCTGTGGTTTTGGTATGGAGTCACTTAGCACTTCTTTTGCCTCTCTAAACGCCCTGGTTTGAGGGATAAATCACATGGTAACTTTATATATAGGGTCGGGTTCCTAGATCAACTTGGATGAATGTTTAAATACAAATGTTCAAGTGTATCAAGCTTTGCAGGCCACAGCCCTGGAGATTAAAATTATTCCTAGTTCAAGGGCAAATAGTATCACAGGAAAATCATGGGCTTCAGTCCAGAACTAGGCACAGTTTTAATTCTTCTCAGACACGCTGGTTCACATTAATAAATGGCCTCTCCATTTCCCAGTTTTCTTGTAAATGAGCAAAGTTGAGTTAAAACACTCCAAAGGAGACTGCGTGTTGAATATGTGATCTTTCTATGGATCCTTTCAAGATACAACAAGTTCGGGAAAATCTGAGACAAAATGTCAATTAGCTTGAGCTTTTTTCTCTTCTAGAATTAACTTTTAAGAGCATTCCAGAAACATGACTAATTTGTATTTTACTCTCTTTAAGTGTTGCTTCAGAGAAAGGGATACTTCCTGTGTTAGGAGGTAGCCTAATAAAATGAGGCTTCTTTGATGATAATCTGAGGTTTCAAAAAGTGAACATCACTCAAAACAATGACTGATTTTAAAAATAGGGACTGACTGCATCTTTCTAGATCTCAGGTTTCTAACTCAGCAAGAAACTCTAATGCTCTATTTTAACTTGATACCATTAGCAAAGTGGAAACTTTCTCCTCTCAAACATTCACGTCAGCAATTGTCATTTTCTGACTTTTCTTGTTTTCAATCTTATGGGTGTGACTTGTTTCTCATTCTCATTTTTGCTTCCATTCTCTGACTACTATTAAGATCTGTTATCTCTCCAATTATATTCTAAACCTCACAACTTCTTTCCATTGAGATTTTAATTTACAGATGGTCCGTGCACATTCTACATATTAATTTCTTCTTGGTATTAGATAATGCAATATCTTTTCCCAATCTATTACCTGTATTTTAACTTTGTACATGTGGCTATTTTTTAACAGAAATCGTTAACTTTGCTGTATTCAAATTCACTGGGGTATGCTCCTATGATTTAAGATTTCCTAAAGCTAAGAAATTCATCTTTACCAAAGGTTATAAAGACAGACATTTCTTCTACATTTTCTTCTATTAGTTTAAGAGTTTTATATAAAATATTTTGGTCACTAATTCACTGGGATTTATTTTGAATATTTATGATGTAGGGATTCTATCTTAAAATTCATCTTAATGAGCTAGTTTGCCCAATATGATCTACCAAGTCATTCATCTTTTCCTCAATAATTTCAGTCAGGGGCACCCTGGTGGCATAGTGGTTAAGTTCACATGCTTCACTTTGGCAGCCCGGGGTTCACAGGTTCAGATCCCTGGTGTGGATGTATGCATTACATGTCAAGCCATGCTGTGGCAGGTGTCCCATATATAAAGTAGAGAAAGATGGGCACAGATGTTAGCCCGGGGCCAATCTTCCTCACCAAAATAATAATAATAATTTGGGTTGTCGCTTGAATCATATACCAAGGTCTCATCTATCCAAGGTCTCTTTCTTAGGATTTCTATTTCATTTCATTAAATTATTTGTCCATTTCTGTAATTTACTACACATTGTGTTTTACCACAGCATTTTTATATATTAATATTTAGTAGAGTAGTTTTACCTCCTTTGATCCTATTTTCTCAAATTGTCTTAGATATTTGTGTATTTTAGGATATAAACTATAGGAAAATATAAATTGTGGAATCATACAGATATGAAGATCAGGTTTTCAACATCCCTAGGAAAGCATATTGCAGAAATTTTCATTTAAATTGCACTGAATTTAGAAATTAATATGAATATAAGTGCTCTAAATTAGATCACTTCTAATAACCTTTAAACAGAATTTAAAAATTTCCCCCATAAATGTCTAGTGCATACTTTATGTTTCAATTTCTATTTATTTTTTGTGGCTTTTGTAAAGTGTTATCTTTTTTCTAATGTATTTTCTAGGTTGTTAGTGCTATATATACTCTTTTTGTAAATTGATTATGTATCCAGAAATTTTACCTAATTATTCTCAGTTTTTCAATAGTTTACCTCTTTATACTTTGCTATTTATAGTCAGTTGCAAAATCAGATAATCAAGTCCTCTGCAAATTATGAAATTTGTCCCTTTATTCCAATTTTTCTACTGCTTAATTCATGTTCATGCCTTATTGCTTTGCCTAGAATTTCTGGCTCTGTGTTGAACATTATGTCCTTGACCTTGATCTTAGAAATATTCTCGATTTGTTCTTGTAAATTTCTTATAAATATTGAGTCTAAAATTTCTGCATTACATATTCTTTTTGCTGCAGGATAGCATATTGGTCCATATAAAATTAAAGAAGCTCTGTCTTATTTTAAACTTCTGAGACTTTTATTATGAATAATGAATTGTATTAAAATACTTTTTCACCATGTACTGAGAGGGTTGTGCTGGTTCTTTATTCCTATAATGTGGTAAATTATATGGTAGTATTTTCTGATGTGTAACTCCACTTAATTATTTGAGGCACCTATTCATAATCTTGATATCTTACAGTTTAAACCAAATTTGTTTCATTTATAAGTTTGTTATGATCATAGATAACTTTTCGCTTTTTTTTAACACTCTGAAATTCCATGAGAAGAAAGAATAAGGACTAAAAATAACATGAGGATCTCAACAGATTATCATGCGGTTTTTATTTCTGCAACTCTTCTTTAAACCTTCTTTCTTTTCATTGATGAGCTATTGTAGATTTTCAAATTATTAAATTTTGTTGCTGGACAAAAAGTGAGCCTCATAGCAGCACAGTCCCAAGTGCTTGAGAAAAGAAGGTACTGTAGTCACTTTCTAAACCCTCACCAACTTTGTGACTATTTATATCTTCACTCCAATCCTGCAGACAGCTCGGAGGAATAATTGTTTGCCAAAAAGCAGCTGGAAAATTGTGACTTCTAAATTGGTTATTTCTATGCAAAGTGTTCTGGCCTTTTTACGAGGTGCTGTATTAGGACTTTCTAATTAACTTCAATTTGCAAATCATAGTTGACTCTAATTTGCAAAGTTTATGTATTAATCTGAGTTAAGAATAGTTAATATTAAGTGTTGCCTAATCAGGTTACAAAAATAACAGGAGAGTCATCAGCTGGGTGTTTATTAATACAAAGAACACTTGGAACACAGTGTGGTCTCGGCAAGACAATAAATGAACACATTCATGCTTTCCAAAGAAGAAACAGAAAATCTCAAACTCCTGTCTGAATAAATCCTTCTTAGGAAACCATTTTGTCTTAAGCCTGATAAGGTCTTGGCCAGTAGATCGACTTAGAGTGAAAGTGGTATCCTGTGATCATTTTTGTAATATTTTCACTCAAGTCTCTCATGATAAGAGGCTAAGGTCTGTCCATCTCTATTAACAAAATGCCCAGTGATTTTTTTTCCACCTGACACATTTTATGTATTTAAATAACAAGATTTTCTAGGGTAACAGGAATAGCCATCATTAGTTTATTGAGTGATCAATATCTGCCAGTTGCATGGCTGGGAATGGGAAGGCAGACAATACTTCTTTACTTTGTGCTCATTTTTTGATGTGTTTATCACCCTTACTGGATTGTGAAATATTTGAATGCCGAGAGTCTGTTTTATTCTTTATCTTATGCTTCTTGATATATCCATGGTCTAGCACAGTTCTAGAACATGGTAAGTGCACAATAAATACATGTTAAAAAGGTAATGGATTAAAGGATGAAGGAAGCATAAGGAGAACATTTGACAGAATCTAAGTGACATCATAGTGGGGAATTGGTGAGGAAGAGGAAATCAGTCATTAGCAAAGCCGTAGGCCACAGATATGGAAGGATAAAACTAGAAAACACACTTTCAATAAGATTTCATTTTTTCCTGAATAGATTCCAATTCCTTAATTTTAAGCTTGCATGAAACTGCTCACTTCTATCAAATAATATATAGTCTAAATAGACTCCCAGGGTTATAACAATATTAGCTTTACCACAGAGTTTAGTATATATATATATGTTGAGTTTTTAGAAGCCATTGACTTCCCAGTAATCAACATCCATGATGATTTTAACTGGATTGAAGGTTGGTCAGTAGGTCAAGAACACTAAATCTACACTTCATCCTAGACTAGGAATTTTGTACTTTTATTTAAACTAGGAATGGGAAAGAGGCTATTCTTAAAAAGAGAGCAAACACTAGTAATATCTGTTTATAAACAAGAGATCCTTGGAAGACAGTAGAAAACTACCCCAGAAACCTTCTTCAGAATGACAACAGAATATCAAATTGTGCTTTTAGTATCAACAGCACCATCTATTGGGGACTGGTATTGATGTTAATTGTCAGTGTTGGGGGGTACAATTATTTTATTAATCACTGGTAATCTAAAAATAAGACTGCAAAATGTCTTTAGAAGGTGAAGTGCATCATCTAATTTGGAGTGCTAGCAATCTGTTCAACAATTCCAACCAGTGGGGAGATGAAAAAAAACCATCAGGGAAAGACACAATGAGTTGGAGGATGTATATTGATTACTAGTGCAATTGTGCTTTCAAGGGCTTATCTCCTTGTCCCTGGAGACCATCAGACTTTAGAAGTACTACCTCAGCATTCCTACTACCTCTGAAGACTGCCTTCCCTGAATGTGCAATTCCGGTCATGGTACCTGAAAGAAATACACGGACCTCTGAATTCAAAATACTGTGCTCCTTCTAGCTTACCTACTAAATTTACCTTCTTGGCCGATTGCCTCTGGGCTTAGTCCCTGTTCTTCATGTCCTCATTAAATGTAGCAGTAAGGATTAGATAATATTCTGGATAATCTAGATATTATATTTATATCAATTTAATCTAAGACTGCAATGAATTTTGATAGCTATGACAAAAGCTTCTGTCCTTTTTTACATTGTTTGGTAGCTAAAAAATCTAATCCAAAAATTATAAGGCTGATGGTTTAAAAATCTAAAAAAATGATTTTATATTTATCTTTGTTTATTTATTATTATTTTTTTTTGTGGGGAAGACCAGCCCTGAGCTAACATCTGTTGCCACTCTTCCCCTTTTTGCTGAGGAAGACTGGCTCTGGGCTGACATCCGTGCCCATCTTCCTCCACTTTACATGGGACGCCACCACGGCATGGCTGACAGGCAGTGCGTCGGCGGGCGCCCGGGATCCGAACTCGCGAACCCCGGGCTGCCAAGCGGGGACTAAACCGCTGCGCCACCGGGCGGCCCCTGTTTAATGTTTTCTTAACTTCAATTGCAATCAACATACTAACTATTTGCTACTGATACTGTATTAGTTAAATATTCAGTCTTCTATTCCATCAATAATGGTGTTAAAGAGAGCAGACACGTTGCTGAGTATTGCCAGTAGAGAACTCCCTCTCAACTGATACTACCAATTATTTCTCCAGCTTTTTAAAATAGAATTGCTAAAACTTGTTAAGAATCTATTGAAGCATACCACACTCAATCTAAATGGTGTACATTCTTTTTAAAGAAAGAGGCAAAAATCTTTTATCATCACACTTTTAATATTTTTCTGAAGATTTAAATTAAGTAATCTAGAAATTAAAAATTTTAGAAGTACACAAAGATGAAGAAACAATTGTAATTCTGTTCAGTTTGTGTAATTTTACCCCTTGTTGTGGGTTAAATTGTGCACCCTCTCAAAAAAGAGAGATGGTTGAAGTCCTAACCCCCCGGTACTTCAGAATGTGACCTTATTTGGAAGTGGAGTTTTGCAGATATAATTTGTTAAGATGAGGACTTAAGATGAGGAATAGGATGTGCTCCTATCCCAATATGACCGGCCCTTATAAGAAGGTGGCCATGTGAAGACAGAGCACACAGGGAGAATGCCTCTGTAATGATGAAGGCAGACTGGAGTGATGCAGCTATAAGCTAAGAACACCAAAGATTGCCAGTGAGCCGCCAGAGGCTAGACAGGTGACTGATTCAAAAATTCAGAAATGGAGGTTTCCATATAACCTGACAAAAGAAGCGCCTAAGTTTGTGGAACCAGGAGCATTTAACTATGTACTTTTAAGCACAATATCAAGGGACAGCGCCTGAACTCAATTTATGGAGATTTTCTACCCTCATTTTGGCCCTCACAGTTACCAATTGCCTGGTTTCTGCTGGCCTTCATGAAAATCTATGCAGAATTAAATGTAATCCCTGAAGAAATCTTTATAGCAACTTCCCCCTAATGTCCATGAGTCTTTCACTACTCAGCCCACATGTTCAGTAGACAATGTAGCAGGGAGCCCAGTGCCCTCGTCCTCCTTTTCGCCATATCTAATGTGGGGGCTCTGCTTAAACCTCTTCCACAGAACATTCAGCAACTTCACACTTCTCACTGGGCTTCCCTCTCAGAACCAATGCTTTGCCTCACATTTTATTACTTATTCATTGTCACATCCTGCATTCCACTTCTATCACTTGTGTATTATTTATTTTTCTCAACTGAAATAAAGGTTATTTGAAGACAGAGACAAAGCCATTTGTTTATTCTATATTTCTTGGGAATACTAAGGGAACAAAAAATAAACCTGAGTAATATTCTTGAAAAGAACACAAAAAGGCAAAATTAATCACAATTCAGTGACCGTCCAAATCAGAGCACTTGATTTGTGTCATGATAGTCTTTTCTGGTCTCAATAAATAAGCACAGAGACAGAAAAACTGAATACTTCATTGGCTTGTGGTCAAAGAGCAGCTATTATCTGATTGTGTCTTCAGTGGGATTCACCACTAAAATACTAGGAAGATGCACTGTTCCAGCCTCTAAGAGCAGAGCTTTGTGAAAGCTCTGATGAAGGCTTTGTAGCTGAATCCACTCACCTCACCACACGGTAGGAAATGAGCGAATCCTAAATAAGTAATTTAGAAGCGATTTAAATCCTACCGGTTTCCATAGCCAAAAAGCAATAAGAGAAAGTGATGTTAATGGACGGATATGGCACTGATTGAATCCCATGAGTAAAGGTACTGAGCACTCCAAGTGAAATAGTAATTAAGACAATAGAAATTAAGACAAGCAGGTAGACAAGAAAAGCAGAAAATAACAGGTTGACTTGGAAAGAATTGTAAGCACTTCGTGGAGAGAGGCTGAAAAATCATAAGATTCCAGTGATTGTCAGAAACTGCCTAGTTTCCAGTCATCTTATATTAAAAAGGACTCACTGGGGTATTGATACCAAAGGTAAGAGTTTAGGGGGAGAAAAGGAACATAAGAATAGAGAATTGAATCATTGAGAAGCTGGTTTTGATAACATTTTTCCTTTTATTGTCTTTTTCTCTCTGGTTTTTAATTCTAATCTGATACTGATCCCTTTACCAGCCACATTAAGTAAATGGCAATCAGACTAGCAGCCCCCTCACCAACACAGGCAATCCACTGGCATGCTCTTATGTTTCACCTTTTAGATACTATACCCATGTTGATACACTTCTCTAGAAGTTTCTTATGATTCCCACCAGGGAAAAGTGAATACCCCTTCATGTCTAACATGTTTGCAACCCTATTTTCCTCCTGCTAGTTATCTTAAAGCTTTGTAAAAATGAAAAGAAATACCTCTTAATCAAAAGATTGAGAACCCCTGCCAGAGCCTGCCGACCCCTTAGCTATAAGAAAGAACTTCCTGGCAGGGAAGGTTGTTAAACGTCAAAAAGATTTAGCAAGAAAGGTTGTGGAATCAGCTCCCCTGCAAATCTTCAAATCTAGGGTAAATCATGTTCCTGCAGAACTGTTGATATCAGATGACTTTTGAAAAGGCAAGGTGGACTAGTTTCAATGCCAAAAATTAACTAATATAAAAATTCATCAATGGGACAAAGACAAACATCTGATTCCTTCCCATCCAAGCAATGGATTTATCTGTGCAGTTCCTCACATCCAACTTGAAAGAATTAAATGGAATTAAGCATCACACTGACTTAAGCACATTATACATGATCCTTCCAGATGAGCCAACTTCTTTCACTCAGAGATTATTTTGTCTTCCATGGAACTTGCCCAATTCCTTCATCTCTGTGGGCTCCAGGAGACTCTCACAGGGTTGGAAACTCATCAAGTTCTGCAAAGCTCTTAAACAGTCCATGGAACTAGTTGGCTCCATCAAGGGTGAAAAAAGAACATTTCTAATTTTTTTAAGAAATTGCTTTTCTTCAGCGTTTCTGGGAAACGGAAACCATTACTTATTAACTCATCATATGATTAATAAAGAGTGAAATGGGGGGGGTCTCTCTTCTTTATTACTTTAAAGAATCAAAGATAAATACATTAGGCTCTGGTAGTGCCCCCAGTAGGCTGAGGAAACATGCAATCCAAGAACTTATCTATAATAACATTTGGCAAACAATTGGGTTACGAGTTCCAAATGACAATCCAAAACCCAGTCGTGATGAAATACCGGGCATTGGAAAAGACCTTGGCATTAATTTTCTATTAAACCTAAATCATATTTTACCTCTTGCCAAAACTTTTGTCTTGTTTTCTTAAGACGGTGCTCACTAGGTTTACTTTGGGAAAATCTACTCTCTTTATAGATACCAAGCCCTCTTCAAGCTCAAATTGTTCTCCGCCCTCCTAGTCCAGAAAAGTGAACTGGGCCACATGCCCCTTAGCTCATAATTTTAAGTCAAATCTAAATGATACAATGTTTTCTTACTTTCTATTAGAACTCACCTTAGGCCTAGGTGTCCCGTGCAACCTGAAGACACTCGCAGTGGGAAAATCAGAGAGGTATCCTGAAATCTTCTGTATAGAGAAGGGATTTATAATGTATCATGCCAATATTTACAATGAGGGTTACGTGAGCTATCCAAGGTCACAAAGATAGTAAAGGACGAAGCCAGACTATAAATCTTTTTTTCTTTCAATCACATCAGAGGGTATCTCAAAGTTCTAGATTTTTTTGTTTGTTTTGTTTTGTTTGCATTTTGTGTGTCCAAAGCCATGAGGTCTTGTAGATATTTTCCTCAAATATTTGTTAAATGCTTATTAAGAACAGAGGAGTATGCAGGAAAACAAGTTGATTAACCCACTGTGAAACACCCAATATCATGTCCAACTTATGCTATGCTTCTACCTTTAATCCATGAAGACATTTATGAATAATAATAATCACAGTAGGAGTGACCTTGTCTCATGAATAGAATCCCTCTCTTATACTGTTGTAATACTTTCTATCTAATCATCGGCTTTTAGTTTTTTCCCATTGCTCTGAATTCTTCAGTCTTCCAATAAAATCGTCATGATAAAACCCACAATTGATCATGCCATCCTTCTTTTAACAATGCCCACTGCCTCTCCATTGCCTACGGCCTGCGATCTAAGTATCTTCAGATGGGGTGCAAGATCCATTACTATCAGTCCCTAATCTATTTTCCCATCCTCACCCCTCACCATCTCCTTGCACAAAACTACCCGGAACATTTCACACTTCTCTGAACTTATTGTGCCATTTAAAATCCTTTATGTTTGTATGGTCTAGAAAGCCCCAACTTTCACTACCTGAAATAATTCTCTTTTTTCTTTATGGTCTAACTCAAATGTTACCTATTTTATGATGCATTTTCTAATTCCTACTAGCAGAACTGCTTTTTCATAGCCTTTTCTACCTACTTCTTTATAGTGTATATATTTTCCTCTGATAGCTTTAATATTTCCTTATTAAATTATAGACTTAAAATAGTGATGGGGAAGGGATGAATCAAGGGAGCACATAGGAATTTTAGGGCAGCGAAACTACTCTGTATGATACCATAATGATGGATATATGTTATTACATATTTGTCCAAACCCATCGAATGAACAAAAGCAAGAGTGAACCCTAATGTAAACTATGGACTTTGGGTGATAAAGATGTGTCAGTTTGGGTTCACTGATTGTAAAAAACATCCCACTCTGGTGGGGGATGTCGATAATATGGGAGGTTGTGCACGTGTCAGGGCTGGGGATATATGGGAAATCTCTGAACTTTCCCTCCAATTTGGCTGTGAACCTTAAAGTGCTCTAAAAAAACTGTGTTAATAAAAATAATAATAATGACTGAGTAGGGTGTATTTGTGTGTGCCTATGCACACTTGTATATCCCAGGCATCCAATGTATCAGCCACATAGTAGGCATGAGTAAAAGTTTGCTGAATGAAATTGTTGAAATGTGCCACATTTTACAGAATTCTATCCTACGCCCACTGAGCATTCATGTCTCCAGACTAAAATGTCCTCTCACGGCAGCATCTCCATCAAGAGCCTTCACTTCACTTGCAGTGTACACTGGTCTTTGCCTACATGCATTATGATTTTTTTACAATTTCTGCAATGAAATATAGGAGAAGAGTAATTTTTATGTTTGATTTCTGTTGGTTAGTCACTGCTCAAAAAGCATGAAGAACAAAATAGAAACACCATTATGATATTTAAAAAGGAAAAAGAGATTCTTAACAAAATTTCCCTTGAAAGATCAACTTGATGGAGAAAAGCTGTAAAGAATCAGTTCCAGATAACCAGGATGACATGGTGGTCTCCAGATGAAAGAGAAGGGAAGGACAGAAATTCTAGATGTTAATGCTAGCTAAACAGGCATGGGAGAGAGTTTCATATTTCAATCTTCATTCTCTCTTCTGCCCCTAGGAATAAATTGGGGCACGAATCATGGATATCAGGATTTATGGTAGGGCCTTTTCTAAGTTTGAGAAACATATGCAAAGATAACAAATTTTCCAAGATAAAGGCAAAACATCCTTATATAAACAGGATGAATTGTCTCCAAGATCAAATGCTTAATAGATGAACTCAGTTTAATTTACTTCAACAGGGAGCACAGAAGCTACAAAGATGAATGAGATCCAGCATCAATCCTCTAGCAATTTATGTTCTAGTGGGAGAGTTGATCTTATAAATTGGTAGTTTTATAGACTGTGGCAAAAAGCTCTGAGAAAGATCTGCATTTTAAACTTGAAACTAGTTTACAGATTCCTGCCAATAGTTACAGTAACGGAGGAGCAGCTGAGTTAGGGTGCTCTCTATCTCAATCTAAGAGTACCACTGGGACATTTTCCTTCTTAAAATTATGTCAAGAAAGGAGTTCTTAATGAAGCAGGCCTAAATATGCTTCAGAAATTCTGTCTAAAGTCTAACTCTTTATTCAAATGTGTATTGTCAATGAAAATAATACCAATTTATTTTTTGTATAAGATATTGCAAAATATTACAAAACAATATGAATTGTGACTTTTCCAAAAATTATTATGAGACAAAGAGGATCAAAATTCCAGATTATCTATCTTTCTTTCTGTCATGTATCCAACCATCCATCCATCCATCCATCCATCCAACCATCTATCTAAACACAATTATGAATGAACTAGCAAATATCTCAAACAACCACAGCACTATTTAAGGATGGCAGAGACTTTAGCAAATAAATTGTTTTATTTTGTGTATATTGTTGGCTCACAAAGATTTAAAACTTCATGGAGTTCATACTCTAGTGGGGCAGAGGGTTCTGTTCTAATGGTTATGAAGGGTATTTGCAGAAACAGCTCCTCAATCACAGCAACTTGAAAAACTGAAATTATTTAGACCATTTCCAAACTAGTCATCTGAGAGATTCTGTAAGATTATAACAAAGCATGGCCAAAAACTTAGTAAGAAATTCAGAAAGGCATTGACTAAACACACATACACAATATATGTATGCATATATATGAATACATATAACTCAGAAGCAGCATTTATGCATCATGTGATCTGTCACTTCCTCACTCTGGGTCTGTAGGAATTTCTGATAATTGACCAAGGGCAACACTCTTTCCTAGTGTATCTGAGTTCAGCCTCAGAATTCCAGAATTCTGGAATTCTGGAATTCCAGAATCCATCACAGTTTGCTCTGGGCAGCCCTTTCCAATGAGACTATGAGACTCATTGCACTAGGGGAGACTCATTGCCATCTTAAATTGAGATGGAAGAAAAGACCAAAACCAAAATCAAAACAAAAACCCTTATGAGTTTGCATAGTGATATCAGTATAGGAAAAACAAATTCAGAAGCATCTCTTTGGATCTGAGGAAAAGAAATCTCCTACAATGTGTCTAGCAATAGTAGTATTAAGAATGAAAACTAATCATTATGGAAATGTAAATCAAAACCACAATAAGATATCACCTCACACCTGTTAAAATGACTATTACCAAAAAGACAAGAGATAACGAGTGTTGATGAGGATGTGGAGAAAAGAGAATCCTTGTGCACTGTTGGTGGGAACATAAATTGCTACAGCCACAATGGAAAACAGTAGGGAGGTTCCTCAAATAATTAAAAGTAGAACTCCTATATGATCCAGCTATTCCAATTCTGGGTATTATCTGAAGGAAGCAAAAACACTAAGTTGAAAAGTATCTGCACCCCCATGTTCATTGCCTCATTATTTACAATAGCCAAGACATGGAAACAGCCTGTGTCCATCCATGGATGAATGGATAAAGAAAATGTGGCATATATATATTTTATGCAGCCATAAAAAAGAAGGAAATCCTGCCATTTTCAACAACATGGATTGACCTTGAGGGCTTTATGCTAAGTGAAATCAGACAGAGAAAGACACATACAGTCACATGTCACTTAAGGACGGGCATACATTCTGAGAAACGCATCGTTAGGTGATTTTGTCATTGTGCAAACATCAGAGTGTACTTACACAAACCGAGGTGATATCACCTACTACACAGCTAGACTATGTGGTACTAATCTTATGGGATCACTGTCATATATACTGTCTGTTGCTGACTGAAATGTTATGTGGTGTGTGACTATACAGTAAGATCTCACTTATATGTGGAATCTAAAACAAACAAACAAAACAAAACTGAATTCATGGATACAGAGAACAGATTGGTGGTTTCCAGAGGTGGGGTGGGTGGGGAGTGAGTGAAATGGGTGACAAAAGGTACAAACTTCCAGTTACATAATAAATAAGTCCTGGGAGGTAATATGCAGCATGGTAACGATAGTTAATAATACTGTATTACATATTTGAAAGTTGCTAAGAGAGTAAATCATAAAAGTTCTCATCACAAGAGAAAAATTTCTAACTATGTGTAATGATGAATGTTAACTAGACTTTATTGTAGTGATCATTTTGCAATATACATATAACAAATCATTATGTTGTACACCTGAAACTAATATAATGTTATGTCAATTACATAGCCATAATTTTTTTTAAAAAGAGTGAAAATAATAATGATGATAATATCATTAATGGCTAACTTTTATGCAGTGATTCTCTGTGCTTCCATGAGGTACTTCATTTGAATCTCATAATAAACCTCTGAGTTAGATAGCTATTATTAATTCCAATTCACCTATAGAGAAATGAAATTAGACCTTGTCTCAGGCCTGTAAGTGTGAGAAGTTTCTTCTAGGTAGTGAGCTCCTAACTTCTGTGCTACAGAACAAGGCTTAAGTCTCATTATGGCCTAGACATAATCAACTGCAGAGTACCTAATCAGACTAATTTAACATGAGGAAAATGTTATTTTTACTTTTAAATTTCATACATCAATATTATTATTATTAGGATTTTAGTAGATTCAATTTGATATACTTCAATCCTTTGAGCCTCATTTTTTTTTTCCAAAACAAAATTTTTTTCTCAATTTATATTCTACTACAGGATCCCAATACCTAATGTTGAAGTGGAATTATTGTGTTTAAAATATATTCTTCACAGGGGGCCAGCCCAGTGGCGTAGTGGTTAAGTTCACACGCTCCACTTCAGCAGCCTGGTGTTCATGGGCCCAGATCCCGGGTATGGATCTACACACAGCTTATCAAGTCATGCTGTGGCTGCATCCCACATGCAAAATAGAGGAAGACTGGCACAGCTATTAGCTCAGGGACAATCTTCGTCAAGCAAAAAGGGGAAGATTGGTAATAGATGCTAGCTCAGGGTCAATCTTCCTCACCAAAAAAAAAAAAAAAAGAGGGAAATATATCTGTCCACCTGTTTTTAGCATGATCTGAGAGCTGGTGCTGTCTGATCTTGACTGGTGCTTTCTTAGCTAAGAACTGGAATAACCAAAGTGTTAGAATTACAGATTTTGCTTTCATGCTATTTCAACAAAATATCTTTAGTCTAACGCTAACCAAATAATCCTTATTTTACATACAGTTTAGTTTATTATATAATATTTAAAATTGTCAGTAGACCCCAAATATGACACTCATTTCACTGCTGTATTATTTTATATATTTGAGGAGTTTGTGAACTAGTTAGTTTGCAACTGATTTACAGAGTGCAGTCAAATCCAGGATGCTGAAGAGATTGGAATGGACTAAGTTTTTGCACATATAAGGTGAAGAGTCAACATGTGGATCCTGCCATTTCAAGATTTCTCTTGGCAGCTTCTCAGCACATCTTCCTCTGTTTGTGCCCCTACCGCGTATGCGATTTCTCCTCTGTCCTTCTTACGAAGATGTTTGTTGATTCATCATTGAATGAATAAAAAAAAATGATAGGATAAATCTCGTGTGGTATTCGGTTCTAGGATTCTATCATATATTATGTGGATTAAGAAACATTCCCAGCCTATAACTTACAACATAAATCAACCAAAGAATGACAAATATGCAGCCTCAATGTTTATTTCACTCCACTCGAGGACTCCTTTTTAGAGTCTATGATGTGAAAGGAACTCGGATATGTATTTCAACTGTAATAGTTAACATATTGGTATAATTGGAGCACATAAACAAATTCTTTAAAATATGCAATATTTAAGATCCTTAGCACAGAGCTGGAAGTATCTTTGTTTTAAATCATTTTACCTGTGTGCTAATGTTTTCATTAGTCAACTGGGTTTAAATCTAATGGTCATACATATTAATTGACAGGTCTGACAGACAAGTTTGCTCTGATTCATCCTAATTAGTATAGTCATATTGTAAAGGCCAAATTAGCATTTTAAATACAGAATATAAGTTTGTCTATATGGGTTCAGGCAAGTAAAAAAAAAAGCTGAAATATTGAGCATGTGATTTCTTATTCATTTCATATATATCATTTATTGAATAATGGACAAAGTGGTTTACTTTCTATCTGTCATATTGGTTTATTTTCCTACTCTTCCTAAAATGATAGAAATTGTACAATCATTCTGCCATCTGCCTTTTACTCATGCTTTTTTCCCCAAACTTGGAAGATCCTTCCCATTCTTCTTCTCAGATTACAAGCTATCCAACCTTCTAGGAACAGCTGAATCCTTCTCCAATCAGTTCATCCTCACGTCATTTCTCCTTACCCAAACTATTTAGCCAATATTGTTTGTACCACCAAATACAGGTAACCATGAAATATTCTGTGTTGTTTTGTTCTGTACAAGTGTGAATGGATTTCCATAGTGATTTAAGTTTATGAAGGCAAGAGTTGTTTTAAAAAAATCAGTGTTTTCTGCACTATTATGTATGTAAGAAATACTTGACCCTTTTAAAATGAGTATCTATATGGATTCAGAACCTACAGTTTAACTTTACAACTTCTGAGTATTACTATTATTTTTTTATTTTTTGATTTATTTGGTAAAGTCTACATAATTATTCAGAAAATTAAAAAGGGCCTCCAGCCTTTGTGAATCGTTTAAACATCTCATTGCACCTTCAAAATGCTTATTTATCTCTCTGTATCTGGTAACACAATTTTTAATATGAGGAAAATGGAATAAAATATTTTAAAGTAGAGAATGTAATTCACACCAAAGGTAAGCTGTCTGGGTAGCTCCCTCATGAGGTTGCAAGCACTTTTCCTGCCATCTCCCCTCACACTTCTTAAAGCCAAGCTGTTCTGAGATGACGAGCATCTCAGCTGAGCTGACAGGGACCACATAACAGGTGTTCTATTCTCACATTCTACACTCTCCTCCCCTCTTACCAAAATCCCATTCCTTATTTTGGGGGGTCTATAATTATTGCTCAATTTGTTTCACTTCAGATCATTTCCACCAGCCCCCAACCCCCATTCTGCACCTTTTGTGTCTATATCTTCCACATTCGCTAAGGATACTGTCTCTTGTATTCTCTTTTTTTCTTCCATTTTCATATCAATGTACTGGAAAACATGTCAGACAACCTTAGAAGCAGGCCTAGTGTTACGGGATGAATTGTATACCTCCTCAAATTCATATGTGGAAGTTCTGACCCCCACTACCTCAGAATGTGACTGTATTTGGAGGTGAGGCCTTTAAAGAGGTGACTACATTAAAATGAGGTCATTGGGTGGGCCCCAATCCGATATGACTGGTGCCCTTGTAAGAAGAAGAGGTTAGGACACAGGCACATAGAGAGGAAGGACCATGTGATGACAAAGGGAGAAGGCAGCCACCTACAAGCTAAGGAGAGAGGCCTCAGAAGAAACCAACCCTGCTGACTCCTTGATTCCAGACTTCTAAATGCTAGAACTGTAAGAAAACAGATTTCTGCTGTTTAAGCCACCCAATCTGTGGTATTTTACTATGACAGCCCTAGCAAGCTAACACACCTAGTAAATGCTTATGTTAAAGGACAGGAAATGCATAACCCATGAAATATAACCGGACATTGAAGGGCAAGTATGGCAGGTTGAATTTTCCAGAAATGGTCTCCATGCCATCTGGTTCCACAAGCTCTTACAGAATCTTGCTACTTCCCCATCAAAGGGTAGAACTTATCAAAAAACTTCCTTTTGATGCTGGGTGGACATTTTAGACTATCTCAATTAATAGAGTTCAGCAGAAGTGATATTGTAGGAAAGGTGACAGGTGAAACATTCTCCCAGGCTCTCTCTCTCTTTTGTGCCTTTGGAGCTCTGATGAGGCTACCATGGTAGAAAGACCACATAGAGATAGAAAGAGATGGTCTAGGAGTATTCCCTGTTCCACCCACCCACTACCTGCTCATGTCTTCCCCATCCAAGCATTAGACATGTGAATGAAGAACCTATCAAGATGCCCCAACCCCAGAATCATCTAACAACCTTCTGAGAGACCCCAAGCCAAAATCACCCAGCCAAGTTGCTTGCAAATTTCAGATCCACACACACCGTGAGAACTAATACACCATTACTATTGTTTTAAGTCACTGAGATCTGGGATGGTTTGTTAGGCAGCAGTTTTTACCTGGAACACTAAGAATACCTTATGCAAACAAAAATAATTCCAGAGTAATAAATGTACTAGAAGAAAACTTAAGATAATTGTGCAATTATAGGATGTGTGCTCTGGTTACTCTCTACTGGCTCCCCCAGAATCTAGTCTCAGACTGCCTCTGCTTGCCACATACCCCATGAGGCTGACCCTGGAGACTCTTATCTCCTGGCCTCTCTGCTGCCTGGGTTCCCACCAGGTTTGATCAGCAGGAGACAAAAGAGAGGATGCCATGAAGAGAGAGAAGCAGAAGTATGTCTTCATTCTCATCCGGCTTTGGGGCTCATCACTGTCAATAGCTGAGTCCCTCCAAGATCACAGCCCCCACCAGGATCACATGCTCCAACGTTCTGGGCATGACCAGGCACTGGAACCACTATCCATTCACCTTCTCTATCCAGCTCAAGAGAATCTGTGAACCTCTCATTGTCCTTAGTCTCTGATCCCTCCTGCCCTTGCCTATACCTATAACCTACCCCATATCTATAACTTGATTTTAATTAAATCCTCATTATTTGAAACATGTGGGGTGAACTTTGTTTCTTGTTAGGACCCTCATTACCAGAGTGGGAAGTCATTCTTAACAAGACATTAGACCTATGACAGGAGAGGACATAAAGGAAAACACTGACAGACATTTTAAAAAATACATTAAAAATACATTTTAAAAAGGTTTTATGAGGTTATGAATGATACCAACGAATTCAAAGACAAGCAACAGAGTCAAATATTTGCCAATCCTAAAATATCTCATATGACGGATAAATTCTTAGCATTCTTACAATCCACAACATACAAAATACTTCTATAAATCAATAAGAAAAATAACTTAGAAGGAAAAAGTGGGCAAATGAAATGAACAGGCCTTTCTCAGAAACAAAATCATAAATAGCCATCGAATATAACAGAAGGAATTTGACTTCACCAATTTCAGAGAAATGCACATTAATATAACAATAAAAAACAATGTTCACTTATAAGCTTGTTGAATTCAACAAACACTGGTAACACCTTGTGGAAAAATATACCCATTCATTAAGATACAGTGAACTGCTGTTCATTATACTAGCAATAGGAAATCTACATTCTCTTAATAAAAAAGTGGCTAAAATATGGTACAGCAATATTATGATGTTTTATGCAACTGCCTAAAAGAGTAAAGTAAGGTTCTACATGCAGATAAAGAATGGCATACATCAAACATTGTAAGGATAATAGACAAAAAAATAATATGCACGGTATGATCCACGGTGGGTCAGAAAAACATTTATGTGGTTTGATAGAAATAATAGTTGGCAACAGCAATAATAATAGAGCTATTTGAGAAAGACATCAAGGTGCTTATAGATGTATGTTGACAGGCCTGGAACGATACCTAAATGCTCAATTGTTTTTAACTTGGGGAGGGTTTTTAGTTGAGAGACTAATGGGAACTTTTACTTTTTACTTGATATAATGTGTATTGCTTAACTTTTCTTTTTTTACAATAGAACTCTACTATTTAAATTTTTTCAATATAATAAGAGGCCAATGCCAAGAAACACATGTTCTTGAAAATATCTACAAGAGTCTTTCAAACTCTCTAGTGGTCTCCTCATTCTCCTCTTTGTAACCCTCCTTTTCATCAAGAACTAGCATTCAATATAAATGCACTATTCCTCTCATTTAAAAAACATTTAAAAAAATGTTACTGCTTACATTTAAATAGCAATTTTTACCTGTTTTTTCACTATATAAGTGCTGTATTTTCATTATATTCTGTTTAAAAGGATTTTGTATCCAAAATGTCAAATTAAGAAGATTAAACTGAAGACCCCATATATTTCTGTGCTAGGAATGTCCAGAGACAAGCCAAAAAATGGAAGCAAAGTTTATCTTAGTGTCTTCAGTGTCCTATTGGCTCCTCTTCCAGCACCAGCTTTTTAGCAGACTGATGATTAGTGATCATCATCACCTATGGGAGCTGAGTGCTCTGAATTTACTTCTAATTCTAATAATTCACCATTTTTACTGAGTCTCCCAATTCTCATGAATGAGTTTACTGCACTCTGAACTCAAACCGGCTTGTTGTATTAGTCACTTCTTCCATAATATGTGAGAAATATATTTTTAAAGACAAAAACTTCTTTAGATGTAGAATGTTTGTGATGTACAATTCCTGTTAATTGATATCATCACCCATTTATCATAACTCAATGATCCACCCACCCATTTTGTCTTGTCCTTTCACAATGACTTTCATTTCTTTAGGATATCCTAATGCATCACCTACGTTTTTGCAATTACCAACAAGTAGTCATTCTTCTCCTATTGTCTGACTAATCTTCCACGGTAGAATTGTAAACCTCAAAATCACCGAATGCTCCTCTCACTCTCCACTTAGCGTGTGGAAAGCCCATTATTATGTTCCATGCTTTGTGGGTTCATGAATTCCATGCATTCCCATTTTCGGACCTTGCTTAAACTGTTTCTGCCTCGTTGGAATACCCCTTTCTCCTGCCAATTTCATGTGTTCAAAACCTGTCCATCTTCCATCACTGTCTCCAAAGCAATTCAGAATGACTTTGCAGTTCCATGGAAATGGTCTCTCTCTCCTCTCCCTTAAACTACTTCTCTGATTAAAATGGAATCTATCCTATCTTTTTTTTTTTTTTTTTTTTTTGTGAGGAAGACCAGCCCTGAGCTAACATCCGTCACCAATCCTCCTCTTTTTGCTGAGGAAGACTGGCCCTGGGCTAGCATCCTGCCCATCTTCCTCTACTTTATATGGGACGCCGCCACGGCGTGGCTGACAGGCAGTGCATCCGCGGACGCCCCCGGGATCCGAACCTGCGAACCTCGGGCTGCCAAGCTTGGACTAAACTGCTGCGCCACCGGGAGGCCCAAGGAATCTATCCTATCTTAATTACCGTTATTAATATACATTTATCTTCATTAGTATACAAATTTCTCCAAGGATAGGATCTATGCCTGATTTATTTGTAAATTGTAGGCAATGTCTAGAATAAGTTTTCAACAAATATTTCTCGATTTATCAAAATTTTGTAAATACCTTTAATTTCATAATAATGCATTTAAAAAGCATGATGCTTTAAGAATCCAGAACACTTTACATATATTGCAACATGCTAACTTGCAAATTTTAAAACTGAAACAGAATTGTTATCTATCCCAAGATTATATAGAAAATTTGAATTGGAGCTAATATTTGAATTCTGCTTTGAAGACATTAGTTTGTACTGAATCTCTTAAAGTGTAAATTACATACTACATTCACCTATCATGTTCCTAAACACACCTTACTGAGGTGACTGTGGCCTCTGAGATGTGGCAACAATTAGGCTATTTCATACTTCCCCATGATATGAGAGATTTCATGTTACTCTCAGTTATTGCTGGGCATTCATAAGCTTTCATCAACTTATGTTTTACCAGAGATAGAATTTGAGTCTTGAGGAATTACAGCAAACATAGCCATCTTAATATAGACAATCTTTTAAAAAGATAAGTCTCTTCCCTATACTACTCCCCAATATAAATTCTACCATTGATCCATAAAAGCCGTGGTGTGTCATTCCTTAAGTTAACGTCTTTCATGTCTCTCTGTCTTTCCCTTCCCCTTCTTCTTCCCTTCTCCTTATCTTTTAGAATTTCCCATTAAAATCCAAATATGCATGAGCAGAGTAATTCCTTAGAAAGGATTCAACTTAATAATTTGTATTGAGCAAATAATGCCACAATAGAGTCTGAGAACACAGAGATAAACAAAACACAGTCTCTGTCCTCATGGGTCATACAATGTGTAAACCGTTACAATAAAGATGTAGAGAAACACAGCTGAGATAGTTTCATTCTGCCACACAAGATGCCAGGCAGGACTTCTAACAGGTATTAAAAAATGAACTGGGCCCTAATATAACTCTTTTCCCAGGTGGACAGCATACGGGACAGGGCATTGACATTGGTAGAAACTGATCAAGTGTAAATACAGTGGTTAAAAGTGAAAAGCATGGTCACAGAATTGCCCATGGTAAATATTCCTTAAATAATTCATCTTCAATTTCACATTATTCTGGTGCACCATCTTATGCTGCTGGAGGGCAGAGTGCACGCAGAGGAGGGGGATGGAAGGGAGAGGTGAAGTGATGAATGGTAAGAGGGAAGCATCAGCACAATGACAAATCTAGCCAACAAGGAGAGGGCTGTTAGAGAAGATAGAAGATGTAAGCAATGCCTTTATTTTACATCCCAAAGAGAACCAGATACAGCAAAACAACATGTAGAATGAAATCTGTATGGTGATGATTTTGAACCCCTTGGAAACCTCAGACTCTGTGATATGGGTCTTTAGTTTATTTGCAATATTCCACAAATTCTTAGAGGTAGTGAACCTTGAGTTCTACAGGATAGATCAAACTTTTTATCAGATTGATTTCAACTTAGTGTGGTTAAACAGGTGTATCATTACACATAATTAAATTTTTAAGTGGAAATAACAGTAGTTTCTAATTAATCCCTCTGGCTAGAATATGAAATATTCCACAACGGAACGTTCTTGGAAGGGGGACATGGGTAAGATAAAAGGCCTTTAATGCCGTACAAATTGTAGACCATCAATTTAAGTGAAGAGCAAAAGAAGGAAAATGCAAAAAAAGAAAAATAGTGGGGGGATTTACTGGGGGAAATAGTGTCTTATAGTTTAATGACAATTTTTCAGACAAAAACAACATATAACAATTTCTTTTTTTACAGGACAGTGCACACAGGCATTTAGGGATAACTGAAGTTTTCCTCATCAGCTGTATGACCTTGAACAAGTACTTCAGGCTCTAAGTTCAGTTCCAGGTCAGCTTAGTGAGCATGCCACCCACCTCTTGGGGGTCACCAAGATCCAATGAGATAGCAGGTGAAAAGGACAATGGTGGAAGTGTGGTAGGGCTCAATGAGTGCTGTGTCACAGACTCTCCTAATCACTGGAGCTGCCAGATAACCTTTTACCAAGAATGCTGCAGAAGGAATTCACCCACCCATCCTGCATTAGGATGGATGGAATGAGCTAAGAGTCAATGAAATCCACCTGTGAGCACAAAATAAAATCCCTGAGGGAACTTCACAATCAAAAATAATGAGCCACTAAAGTACTTTCCTTGTAAAGAAGATAGAAAAAATCTTTCACTTTCATGCACTTTAAATACAGAGGAATCAGAAAGCAGCAGGTTTGTAAAGTCCACATACACCCCAGCTACTGCCAGCAGGATTACCGCCTGCAGTCCTACATAGACAGACAATTGTTTTTCCCAATGAGTCTGCAGCTTGGTATAAAGAGAAGATGGTTTGAGTCATGTTGTCCACCATGGACCTCCAGAGAGCAGTGCACTTTCGCCTACTTTGTTATTTAATTTCTACCAAGGCATCTCTATTTTCAGCGCTGACAGCTCCATTCCCACCAGATCTGGCTGTGAGTGCAGAGCGCTTGAAATTGCTGTGGATGACACCTCGCTGCACTTGCAAGGAAAGGGGCCGCTCAGGCAGGGGACCTCTCCTGGAGAAGCGTGAGGATGGAGGATGGATTTGCTATGAACCCTTCACTCCTTGCTTACCAAAATCAAACCTGCTCCCTCCTCCCAGATGCCTTAAAATGTTTACATTTTGAAATTCAGATCTGCTGAATGTGAAGACATAAGCAAGCACTTCCTTCCCATCCTTCCTAGCCACCTGTGGTACCTGTCTCCCGAAAAGCCTGGCCCAGCAATCGTTTCTCTTTCCTCACAGTTTGAATAGGTCGAGATGGACTTGTCAGTCTTGAAAATGGAGCTTCCTGCCATGCATGAAAGTAGATGCTGGACTGGACTGATACTGCTTTGTGGAGAGTGATGGCATTCTCTTTCCAATGGCATAAATTAGAGCCACCACACAAAGTCTGCACAATTCAGCTCATATTCTAGAATGGCTTGAAAAGCGTATTTCTAAAATCATTTATGAAATAAAGGGAAATTAAATACGTGGAATTTAAGAAGGGCCACTCTCCCTTTTAGAAGAAATGCAAATCGTATAGGGATCAGGGCACATTATACATTTTGTCTGCTCTCTGGGGAAAATTTGCTGCCCCAGCACTGCCAAAGGCAGCCTCACAGAATCAGTGTAAATCTATTACCGCTTCTCCAAAACAACTGCAATAACTTCCGTACTAGAAGAGATTCCCAGGGTCTCTTTTGGGAGAAAGCAGCATGATGCTCTAAAGTAACATGGACGGCAAGCATGCAGCTTTGTTTCTTTTCAATGCCTCCACACAGCGGGTGCTCAGCAGAGCTGGCAGCCTGGTCATCTCTGCATGTCAGCGTCACCTATGCCGCAGGGCATGTCTACAAAATAATAACCATAGCTACACTCATGAAATCTTCCTATGTCTTTCTTTGAGAACACTGCATACATTAACTCAGCAAATCCTTAAAACAGCCTGTTGAGTAGACACTATTATTATCCCCATTGTACCTATGAAGACCTTTCGTGAGCAGCCTAAGGTCACAGAACTAATAAGTGGAGAAGGCAGTCCGGCTCCAGGGACCACCCTCTTCACTTCCAAATGACATGAGTAATGAGACATCAATAACATAGACAAAGTCATGAACAATAGAGGGTGAACTCTGAGAAAGAAATTCAGCTGTGGGCTTGAGATTTGACTGTGGTTGAACAAATCATAGCATTACCTCTCTTGATGTTTTAATGCTGGGCACTGGGCACAGTGGCTGGTCAATAGTGGGTGTTGAATAAAAGTGTGTCACATGAATCAGTGCGAAGAGGAGCCTCTAAGATAAGGCTCTTGTTGAAGAGGCAGAATCAGTAGGACGCCTAGAATTATATGAGCAGACTTGACACAATTCTAGGACATTATTTTAATAGCAAAGAAAATTTGGCCTATTGGTGGAGTGATTTAAGCCCAGATAAATTAATTTAACCATCTGCACTTCAACTGACTTAGTATTAAGGTCCAACGATGAATATCTAACTAGTGGCTGACCTAAAATATTTACACACACATGTACACACACACACAATGAATACTCTTTACCCAATAAGCACTGAGAAATGGTAAGCTTATCTATCATCTATCCATCAATCATCTATTTATGTATTATTTATCAATTTATTTATCTATCTAGATGGGGATGTGCAGTATATAATAATATACTTATTAACATCTGTTAAGTGTTCTGTGTAGACTATGTAGCATACGTGCACTCTATATTAATACTGAAAAAGCAGATAATAGTGAGATATTTAGAAGAAACACAAAATTTGTGACTATTAGAATATTAGAATTTCCAGCTTTTGGTTGGATGATTGAAAGGGGGTTTGTTTGTTAAAAATAGCAAACTCTATAATTATGACAAATGATAAAAGGTCACTGACAATTGGTGAGTCTTTTTTTAAGCCAGTTACTTCATTTATTTTAAATTATTGCAGAAAATAATATTTTATTCTTAGGTACAGCCTGCTATGATCTATAAGCCAAAATGACACGCTTAAAATGTGTCCAGAGGTTAATTACAAATGAATGCTTCCAAAAATATAAGACATTAACACTGAAAGTCAATTATGTGTTACTTTACAGTCAGCTAAAAATGAAAAGAAAACTATTATTGAATTGTTGACAGGTGAATACAAATCGAGTGACAATTGTTCATGTGCCTCAATTTTCTCTCCCATACAATGAGGGACATATTCTTAACCTCTACTTTCCAAAAATGGCAAGGAGATTAATTAGTATTTGTGAAGAATTTATAGTACCTTGGCTTAGAGAAAGATGACAAGTAGCGTGTGATTCTTCAAGTGTTATTTAATTTGAATGACAAATAAGGAAATGGAATGTTTTTATGAAAAGTATAACATTTATCAATAATGACTGAATAATTAAAGGATTAATCAGAAATGACTCTACTGATTTTTTCATGCTTTATGTAAGTAGGTTTTCTTTCTCTTAGCTTTTACCCTGGAGAAATATTATACGCAACCGGATTTCCATTTTGTATAGAGGGAACAAATATTGAAGAATGATTAAAAAAGAATATCAGAAGGAGCTCTAATACAAAATTATGTTGAATATTGCACAATGATATTATTCTTCAGAGAACCGATGTCTAGACTAATGCTCTGTGTTTCCTGAGGATTTGATTTAAAGTTAAGTCAAGTAGTGATTCTCAAACTTAAACAGGCATTTAAATCACCTGCAGGGCCCGTTAAAACACAGAGTTCCAGATTCAGTAAGTCTAGGCAGGGGCCTGAGGATTTGCACTTCTAACAAGTTCCAGGTGAGACAGATGTTGCTCCCTGGGAACCACAAGTTGAGCAAGATTGAGTTAGGAAATCCAATGGTTTCCGAACCAGAGTCCACTTGATTCACCCAGGGAGCTTTTTCAAAAAATGCAGATTCCTATCCCTGGCCTGGATCTCCAGAATAAAAATTTCCAGGATGTAGGATTTAATAATCTGCACTGGTTTTAAGCTCACCAGGTAACCTTAACTCATGGGGGCAAAAATACCTAGCACATTAAACCATTTTACTCAGAGCTATTAAGCCAGGTAGCCAAAGGTAGTCTTATGTTGGTTTTATACATTCAGAACCTCTGCCTCATTCGTCTGTGGCCACTTTCTGGTTCAGTATGCGTGCTGGTGACACTGCCATGTGACATGTTTTACTTTCCTGTAAGACTGCAATCTTCGATTCTATGGAAAAGACCTTTTATTAGTTCTGTCCTTGAAGCACCCAAAGCATGAGACAGGCAGTATAGCATACATAGTGTTCAAAAGCACAGAATCCAGAGTCCACCTACCTGGGTTTGAACCTGGCTATCATTTGCCAACTGTGCTAACCTTGGGCAAAGTTTCTATAATCTCTCTGTCTTAGTTCTCTTGTATGTAAAATGGGGATAATAGTACTTTCCCAATAAGGGTTAATTAGAATGTGCAAAATGCCTAGTGTATGTTAAGTGTTACATAATTTTTTTGTTTGTTTTGTGTGTGTGTGAGGAAGACCTGCCCTGAGCTAACATCCGTTGCCATTCCTCCTCTTTTTGCTGAGGAAGACTGGCCCTGGGCTAACATCCGTGCCCATCTTCCTCTACTTTATATGGGATGCCGCCACGGCATGGCTTGACAAGCAGTGTGTCAGTCTGCACCTGGGATCTGAACCCACAAGCCCTGAGCTGCCAAAGCAGAGCACCTGAACTTAACCACTGTGCCACCGGTAGGCCCCAGCTCATGTTCTTTCAAGGAATAATTATTCCTCTCATCCAGGTGGCATTCAAATATTCAGGGTATTCTAGAGGAGATCCATGACTGGATGAATAGACAATGTGACATTTCAAATCACCCAGAGCGGCAGGTCTCTAAGTAAACAAGCTGAGGGCTTTTCTCAAATCCTTGGCTGCTAGTGCTTTCTACTCCTGGATCTGTCATGTGTCCCCAGCTGTTCAGACTCTCTGATTGCCCACAAGATCCCAACAAGTCCTCTGTAAACAAAATCAAAACAAAAGGACCAGCCCAACATGTAATTGGAATCGGCAGCTACATACACTGTTTGATTCTAAGACTTTAGAGAATAAATACTTTCCGAAAACTTAATTAATCTTTATAAGTTTCATTTGTTTAACTCTTCTACTTGCCTTAGAATGCAAACAATACTAATAACAAATATAAACAATACTAGAAAATGGTAACTTTTAAATAAAGGCTTATCACTCAATACGCCTTTATCCCTGTGAACAGATTTATAGGATTCTTTCAGAATCTGAGAGTATAGACCCTTGTGTATTCTAGTGAAGTCCACAACAAAAAAGGGGGGTGAGGGAGAAGAATTAGAGTAAGGAAGGATGCTAAAAATATTAACACAAGATTTAAGCCAAATTTCATAGTTTTTCTCCCTGTCAGTTAATGTTGTAACGATCTTTGCTCAAGTATAACTTTTTAATGCCAGTTTTTGTTTTAGAAAATAGAAAATCAAGTGAATTAAAGCTAGCTTTAATAACTACAAAAATAAGTGCTCAAATAGAATGACTATATTTTCCTCCATAAAACCAGGAAATATTTTTTGAAAAGCCCGCTGGTCACAAGGATATAAAAAATGGAAAGTCTGACACTGTACTGATAGGAAGCAAAACACAAGGGACACTGACATGAAGTTTTTAAAAACCTTGTGAACTAGAAATTTTACTTCTGGGAACTTATTTAAGGAAATAATAATGGATATGTGCAAAATAATCTGTTACATGACAATATTTTAAGTACTATTAAACAATGAAATGCTCAGTAATAAAATATTGATTAAAAATTGTGGGGCCAGCCCCATAGCGTAGTGGTTGAGTTTGGTATGCTCCACTTTGGCAGCCTAGGTTCACGGGTTCGGATGCTGGGTGTGGACCTACACCACTCATCTGCCATGCTGAGGTGACGTCACACATATGAAAAAGAGGAAAATGGAGATGGATGTTAGCTCAGGGCGAATCTTCCTCAGCAAAAAACAAAAAAAGTGTGACATGCATATAGCAGAATTCTATGCCTTTATTAGACTATTAATTAAAATAGCAAACAAAATTATTAAATTAAAATTATATTGAACTATAAAATGTATTCACTGAAAATGATCACGTGATATTTTTAAAGGAAAAAGCAATTCGTACTACAGAATCTGCAGTATAAACTCGTATTGTCAGGAAAATGAATCTAAAGGAAAAAGTGTCACAGTAATGTTAACAGAGATTATTTCTGCATGGTGGGCTGTTAGGAGGTTTTCATGTCTTTTTGGTTATCCGTATCTTCTACATTTTCTAAAATGAACATGCATTTTGTAATAAGGGATAATGAGCATGCTGCCTTCCTTGACTTGCTAGAGCAGAGAAGAGTTCTTATATGGACGCCTAACATCTTTAATTCTACATTTGTCCCATTTCCACCAATAAATCCAACTGAGAAACAAACAAACACAGGCTTATTAACCAATTCCATTTCCCTTTAGTTCCCCTCTTAGTATTTTTCGTTTTTCTATTTGGGTGTCTTCTGCAGCTTTTACTGCTAAAATTTCAATGACCCTCATCCCTAGGTTTGGGATAGGACAATTTCATTCAAGAGGATCTTGGAGCATTTTTTGTAGAAAGTTTCTTTTAGTCAGTCAATGCTGATAGACCAGTCAGCAAAAGTTCCCGTAACTCCTCAGTCCTTCTTCATTCAGGAACACAACATGTCACTGACAAACATGCACTGAGCATTGAGTCAGTGAGATTTTTGTGTCATAATAGGTTCTTGCTTCTTTAGCCTAGTGGAGTTGCAAGTTCTAAGTCTGACAACTGAGGAAGCCACTGTGGTCATCAGATGTAGGCATTTAAGTCTAGCAGACTTTAACAATATGTGTCACAGTGAAATGATTATGACCCCCTGCTCCCAGAGGAATTCCTGTTTCCATGGCAACAGGAGACTTACAAACTTGAAAGCATCCATCACTTAACCAAGAGGGGGAAGCGTCAACTACTGAAGACATATTATTTCAAGTTCTTATTCTTCAAAATGTAGGCTCACAGTTAGGCACAGGTATTATTATTATTATCATTATTTTAAATCTAAAACGTGCTGGGCTTTTGAGCAATCAGTCAAGCATAGCACACTGAGATTTTCCTCAAGTGCTCAGAATTGAACATCAGAGATTTGGTGATAGGGAACTGTGTGATGCTCCAAGGGATTTGATACTCCAATCCTGCTACATTATTTTGCAACAAATAGTATTTACCTGATTGGAATGTTGTAATTCTGCTCTATTTTTACAACCTACAGACAAAACATGAAAGCATTGATTATATTATAGCACATAATGTAAATGCTATAAACTTTGACATTGTAGAAATAATTTTACAGGAAAAGGCTGGAGTTGGAGAGCAGAAGAGGAAAATACTAGAAGAATATTAATTTATTCTTACTTAGTGGGCAATCTGATGTGCTCTCTTAAGTAGATCAAACAAGAAATCAAGAATTAAGTTGGTTTTGTTTGTTTGTTTGTTTGTTTTTTTGGTTAGGAAGATTCACCCTGAGCTAACATCTGTTGCCAGTCTTCTTCTTTTTTTTTGCTTGAGGAAGATTTGCCCTGAGCTAACATCTGTGCCAATCTTCCTCTATATTGTATGTGGTATGCCACCACAGCATGGCTGTGCTGTAAGTCTGTGTCCGTGATCTGAACCCACGAATTCAGGCCACTGAAGCAGAGCATGCCAAACTTAACCACTAGGCCACAGGGTCAGCCCCAAGAATTAAGCATTTTTAAACGACAAATGGATCCAATAAAATACTAAAACTAATGATGCAATGAACAAAAACAGAGGGGAAGAGAGAATGAGACAGAAGTACCATAATTTTTTCATCTTCCATTGTGGAGAACCTGTAGATATCATCTAAAAGTAATTATAAAAAAATAGAGGTACATACATGCAATATAGATGTATTATTTTATAAGAAGAACAGCAGAGAAATAAAACAACAATAATCAAAGATGAGACTGGAGTTGAGAAGGGGGAATAACTTTTGTTTCTGTTTAATAATGATATCTATGTGAATTTTAAAATCATACTACTATATTGGCTTTATAAGAATATGTATAATTTTATTACTTATATGTTATACATAAATTTATATTATATATATAAATATAATTTATTTTATAGATATAAAGAATGGTCTGGAAATAGCAATGGGAGGAAAAAGGACAAGACCGTACCTCCCAGCTTTGAGCTGTGTGAGATTTGGAAGTGAAAACAGTGTATATTTCAGCAGAAATTCCCCGCATCTCAGAGAACATCCAGGCTTCATTTGAGGAAGGGGGCAAGGAACGTTCAGAAAAGAGAGGGGAGTATTTGAGATCGGGTTGACTCCCCGAACAGGCGTGGAAGTGTTGGGAGACATAGAAGGAGAGGAGGTGGAGGCATCTGGGAGGAGGCACCCATGGGATGGAGGTGAGAATGTGCAAGATTTTGGACAACCCAGAGGCTGGGACTTCTGTGGGAGACTGAGGTCTCAGAGGTGATGAGAATAATCAATGATGAGGAAGATGTTATCTGGCTTTATCTAAGTTTTTTTAAATTTCTCTGTGTGTGCCAATATTGATCTGAGCCCTTCAAATATGCTATCTCATTTAAGACATGTGAGCAAAGACAGTTTCTACTCTGGTACTCTGTTGGAGGAAATCCTCCCCTTTGGCCCTGGAGAGATACCTTACAACTTGCCCTCCAGCGGCGAAGGGCATCTCAATCCCCCGCATTCCTCTGGTGGAGACAGAGAGGCAGAAGCCGTGGAAATGACTTCCCCTGTCTTTAGTTAATGCAGTTTCACCCTCAGCTGCCTTGCACAAGAGTAAAGAACAGCAAGGATCAAAATGCAAATGTGAATTTTAACAAGACACAAAGTTGCTGGTATTTCAATGGTTAAGGAGGAAAATAGATTATGTGATTTCCTGAGTACCCTGCACATAATCAGGATCCTCTCTCTCTCTTCCTCTCTGTCTCTCTCTCTCCATCTACGTGTTTGCGTGTGTGTATATATATAGACACAAATGTATATATATACATATATACACACACATATACACAAATATACATATATATAAATAATAACTTTTAATGATTTAAGTTCAGCACTTCAGTTTGAGGTATATATTTACATGTTTATGCTGGCCTTTTCCTGGGATTAGGACTGCTGGTTTTATTAGTCCTGGCTTGACCACCTGGCCCCTCTTGCAGATATTTTTGGCAGAACTCCAGAATAAGTTATGACCTCTCCATCCTTCCTTTAATCCCTATTTTTGCTCATTTCATCATTTGACCTAAAAGGGTGGCTTTTAGCACTCAAAATGCCTCAGACTGTGGCTCGAATTTGTGTCTGACATCTGCTCACCATTCTACTTGGTCTTGTTCAGGAAGCTATATCCAGAAAGTCCACTCACATGGACCATCCACGTTACTTATCAGACACTACACAGACAGCCCTGCAGTTGTCCTTGTCCTCCAGGGAGGGAATCTTTGGGGCCCAGAATGTCTCTCTCTTTAACAATGGACAAAGCATATGCCGTGAACAGGTCCTTGAGAGAAAAAACAATCAGCAGGAAGCTACATTGCTAGGGCGCCTGGAGCTCAAGAGCAGCGTGCTGCAGACAACAAATGGAGGATCTGCATGCAGGGGACCAGGGTGCCATGGCAGCTGCGTGAACGCCTTTCATAACAAACCTTGCAGCAGGAATTGTTAACTGAAAAGTATTCAGTTGCTTGGCGGTAATTGGAGAAGTCAGACGCGTGGGAAATGGAGGGTTTGTTATTTCAGTTAAAAGTTTCAAGCCCTTTGATGTTTCTGGTAGCAATTTCCATCAATTCTCCCCACACAGACCTGGTTTTTGACTTGCCCTCTCATAGAATCTTCCAGTATCATTCTGACTTCAGGAATAGCTTATCTTGGCAAATATTTTTCAAAACTACCCAAGGAAATGCATAATCTAGTTTATTTTTAATTCACATATATACATACATGTATATGTATAAATATATATATGTGTGTATACATAAATATGTGTCTGTATATGTGATGTATGTATATGTGTATATATATTTACTTAAAAATAATTTTTAAAAGCTGTAGCTGGCTACAAAGGAGAGGTAGGGCTTTGCAAAAGGACTGAATTGAAACCCATTATAATAAATGTTCACAAGAAATCATAAACATTATCTGAGTTACGAACAAAAGGACTTTTCAGAGTAGAAGGACTAGATGCAGAATTTTTTAACAGTGACACATCGCCGTATAGAAACAGTAGTGTAGTCTAAGCTATGAGAGCTTAACTCTGCAATATGTCCTCTTTTCCACAGCTTCGTGGCTATCACGTACACTTTTCTTCCTAAAGGGTTACAGTTTCAACTAATACAATTCTCCAGAGTGTATTAGTTGGGTCCTTTATATTTTGTGATCATTGAACCTTGCTATAAAACTGTGCTGTGTGAGTATAAAGTTTGTGAGCTTCTATAATACTTTTCACTTTCGGTCTGCGAGATACCATGACTGTGCTGGAATACAATGTGGGTGTCTTAAAAGAAGTAAAATGGATGTTATCGTCCTGTTAAATTACCTCTCCATCTCTTTCTAGGATACCTTGTAGCACTAAGGAGTCAACAGTCAAATAAGCTCAGTCTCTCAGAACACCTGTAGGGAATTCAATATACCGACTCTTAGGTAGACAGTTTCTACAATCTAAATGATGGAACAGAAGGAGCCAGATGAAGTTTTAAAACATGTGCAGAATGAATGCCGTATTTCTTCATTGGACTGAGACTTTCTCTTTACTAATTAATTAAGTATATATTTATTAATGATTATTTTTTCACATTCTAGCAAAAAATAGAGCAGAAGTCTTTAAGACTTGAAACTTAAATGGTCAGTGTGTGTCTGTTCCTAATTATCATTTAAAAAGCCACTTCTGAGTCTCACTTTGGACTTCTCAAAATTAAGAGATTCATCTAGATAACCTCTAAGGTCGCTTTCAATCTGAAGATTCTGTTAATTGATGACATTACTGTTATAGCCATATATCTCTCCTCTCTTTCTCTCCCCCCTAGATATATATCTATCATAATCTATTTTAAACACACAAAGGTCCTAAAAACACAAATTCAAGCCTTAGAAAACAATTTCTTAGAACATATCATTCTTCTATTTTCTAGAACTATAGAGTTTTTGGATAATTTTCTTTTTGATCAATATTGATAATTAGCAAAATCCATTGACTGACATGAATTTTCAGTTAGAGGAAATATACAGCTATCTCTGTAAAAAGACAATGGCATTATCTGAGTGTGTCTTTTTGAAACTCATCCGAGTCAGTCCTGAGCAAGGTCCCACAAGGAAAGGTGACTTGGGAGGATGGGTGGGCTGCAATCATGTCACCTGGGGTTCCACTTCATGCTGTCTACATGGCCATCGCCTTTACTCTACTCTTAAAATACTCAGGCTTCATGTCCTTATCACTTAGTAATTAAGATTTGGGGAGATATTTAGGTATAAGATAATTTCCACATTATAAAGAGAAGCAAAATTTTCCTCTGTTTTTCTTCTTATTATTTTTAAAATTTTCCCCCACAGCTTGCTGGTTCTTTGTTACTTGGAGAAAATTGCTAACACATTTCCTCCCTACACAATAAGAAAAAGATTTTCTAAGAGGAACACTGTATACATTTTGGATGGTCAGAAATTCTATACCCCTCAATACCCTCATCTTTTAAACTAAGAGTTTGGATTAGATGATATTTAAGATCTTTTTGTGTGCTAACATTCTAAGAGAGCAAAGCGTTTTATTAGTCTAACAGCAAACTTCAGTCTAAAGTCAAAATATCAGAGTCCCAAGAGTGAGAGGTATTCCAGGGTGCACATTGGCAAGAAGAGAATGTAAGCACACATGCATTAGATCACTGAGACTGAAGAAAACTCAGGGGGTGTTCAGGCCTCTCCGTTTGACCGAAAATGAGTAACTGAGGCGTAGTGAAGGATAACGACTCTTCTGAGGCTTCATGTGTAAGTCTAAATCCTAGTTTTCACACCTTCACTCCACTGATCATTATCTATTACTACCCTTCCAGGAAAAGAGTGTACTGGTTAGAAAGGAAACCTCAAATTAAGGCAGCCAAAAAGCCATCTGTCCTGACAGAACTAACCAGATCATCGTGGATTCACTGTCTCCAGGTTAGAACAAACCTAAGATACAACTTGTGAGAAATCCCAGTTCCTCCATCAACTACAGAGCAATTAACTGAATGTAAAAAAAAAATTAAATCACTTTACTGAACTGTCATTGACATGTACAAAGCTGTGCATATTTAATGTGTACAACTTGATGAGTTTGGAGATAATGATACACTGTGAAACCATCACTGCGATCTGTGCCATAAATTATCCCTCAGCTCCAAACATTTCCTGTTGCCATCTTATTTATTTAAAAAAATTTGTGATAAGAAGACTTAACATAAGATCTACCCTTGTAGTACTTTTGTGTGTGTGTGTGAGGAAGATTGGCCCTGAGCTAACATCTGTTGCCAATCTTCCTCTTTGCTTGAGGAAGATTGTCACTGAGCTAACATATGTGCCAATCTTCCTCTATTTTTTTTTTTTTTTTGGTGAGGAAGACCAGCCCTGAGCTAACATCTGTCACCAATCCTCCTCTTTTTGCTGAGGAAGACTGGCCCTGGGCTAACATCCGTGCCCGTCTTCCTCTACTTTATATGGGACGCTGCCATGGCGTGGCTGACGAGCAGTGCATCGGCGGGCGCCCGGGATCCGAACCTGCGAACCCCAGGCTGCCAAGCATGGACTAAACCACTGCGCCACTGGATGGCCCCAATCTTCCTCTGTTTCGTATGTGGGATGCTGTCACAGTATGGCTTGATGAGCTGTGTATAGGTCTGGGTCCAGGATCAGAATCCACAAACCCCGGGCTGCTGAAGTGGAGCATGTGAACTTAACCTCTGTGCCACCAGGATGGCCCCAACTTGTAGCAAATTTTTTTAAGTGTACAATACAATATTATTAACTATAGGGACTGTGCTGTACAGTAGGTCTCCAGGACTCGAGCTGTTGTGTAAACTAAAATGCCATGTGCATTCTCAGATTTTCTCAGACTCCCTCCTTATTTCCGAAGACTCCACCTGAGTCTTGAACTTCATCATTTCCCTCATCATATCTTGCCATGTTTCCCAAACAGGAGAGAGTCTGATCGAGCCCCGCGCTCAGGATCCTCATACCCTACATGCTGATCCCTCTACATCTTGGCATAGATGAAGTGCCACACCATGGGGATAGTACGTGGCATCCCCAGAGTTCCCTAAGAAATCAGAAGATACAACCCAGAATTGTGCAGGAACTGGCTTCCCTGGGATAAACCATAGCCAGTGGGAGAGGGGAGATGAGAAGAAACCAAGTATACAAATTAGGTTTCCTTCTCCCCTGCCACTGCTTTTTCTGAACTGTGTGTGTGTGATTCTCCCTCTTGCATACATTCACAACCCCACACTCCAAGGAACACACCTGCTGACAAACCCACTGGGTCTCGTCCTGGCTTTTTGAAGTGGTGCCCAACACAGTAGCAAATAGGATCATTGCTTCACGTGTTTTCTTCTCTCAGACTCCCCTTTTATCCACACTCTTACCGCCTTAGGCTTAAAACTCCCCCCAAATTGTGAACATATTGAGCTTTTCCTTGGACTCTGCTTTATGGAAGACCCAGGTTGAGAACAATTGGTGCTACAAGCGTTTCTGAAAAGCAGGCCCTCAAGATGGAATCTTGCAGGAGGATTGCTGAGCTTTCAGAAAGCAGTAGGAGCCCTTTATGGATAGCAAGTGCCTTAGTCAGCTCAAGAGGCAAATGCCATAGACTGGGGAGCTTAAAGAACAAACTTTTATTTCTCATTGCATGGTTCTAGAGGCTGTAAGTCCGAGATCAGGGTGCCAGCACGGTCGGGTTCTTGGTGAAAGCCCTCTTCCTGAGTGTGTCTTCACATGGCCCCTCCAGTGTGCATGCATGCAGAGAGAGAGATTTTCTGTCTCTTCCTCTTTCTAGAAGGGCTTTAATCTTATCTTGAGGGCCCCACCGTCATGACCTCATCTAAACCTAATCATCTCCCAAAGGCCCCATCTCCAAATACCATCACATTGGGGGTTGGGGCTTCAACACCTGAATTTTGGGGAGGGACAAACATTCAGTGCATAGCAATAAAGAGGATGGTAATAACCTCTGACAAGAAGTGGCATCAAAATTGCTTCAGTTTTCACCACTGGTTAACTGACGTGAAGTGCGGGTGGAGAGCAGATCAATGCCAGAGCAAGTCGTTGCAGAACTTCATCAATACGAGAACAAGGGGAAGTATAATGACTGTGGAGTATGGCAGCTGCTTCTGATGGCAGCAGAGAAGTTGCAAAATAAGAATGAAACGTGCAGCATCATCACTTTCCAACTTAAAACGGGCTGCAGAAGCTTGAGGTCTCTGCGGCATCTTTAAAGGAGGATCTTACCTTTCTGAGTGCCAGACCAGCCTGTGCTGTGAATCAAGATGAGTATCTGATTACAAAGGGAGCAGAGATGCAAAAGAGGCTTGATGTGCATTCTTAGCAGATCTCACAGGTCAAAGTCAGGGCCCAGAGAGAAAATGCATGAAATTTAAGGTAGAGAAATTGTGGCAAATTGACCCCAAAATATTTAACCCCCAAATTCCCCTCAGCCCTCCTGGCTGGTAGAAGAAGTTCCTCTCACTGGACTGAGGAGAAAAGGCTTCCTTCACTCAGAGACCACGTGGTGATCCCATCTGAAGCCACAGGATTTGCCATAGGATTCTTGTTTTCTGCAAGACTCATCCTCCCCCTAGTTCATTACCTCCAGGACAAAACCCAGAGTCGGAGAAGCACAAACCCTATTCTAGGAAGAAACAGCATTTACACCAACAGGATTAGTATACTTGGTTCATATGGATTGGCATAAACTGGAGGGAAATGTGCAGAAGTGAGGGGAATAGAAGAGTGGATAGGGGAGAATTAATCAGCAAGAGGACACCCACCCATGATTTGGGATTTACCATTTTGTCATGAATCCCTGGAGCTGGCCTTAAACATCGGAGGAGGCTCCTTGAAGCGTGGATTTAACCTGTAGTGATATATGATATGACCTACAGTGATAGTAATATGTGATAGATATGACCTATAGTAAATGAAGTAGACCTGCCAGAATTTTCTTAGCTTAATGTTGAAGGAGGAATCAGAAACCTGGAAGCAAGAAAGTTAAAATGGATTTACAGTGAATGGTGTCCAGAGGACATTCTTCTAATAACATAAGAAAGCACTGCTAAGGGAGTGCTGCCACATCACTTTTGAACATTAGTGACTGTCCTGTACTGGCCGGGGTGGACAGAGTGGTAATCTTGGAACTGGGATCCCCACTATCACTGGAGATCATAGGCCAGGGGCAGTCCTCTACCATCACAGGCAAAGTGGCTGTAATTACTGCAATGGCACCAAAACCAGAGAGGGAATCTGTGTGTCTATTTGTGACAATAGATCAGAGGTCATGATTTTTCCAGAAGTCAGACAGATGAACAGCTGACTAAGGGGCTACATGATTTTCATAATCATAAGAACTAGAAAGGTAATGCTCAGAAACCACTGCCGTGAGAAGTTATCTTTGAGGAAGGACTGTGCAAATCCACTGTACATATATGTGCAAATATTATTCTGTGAAGAGACCTGCAGCCATTCTCTAGGGAATGCATGCGATGGGCAAAGTGGCCTATTCAGACTTCTCAAGGACATATACAAGTAGGGGCCAAGCTGAGACTAATAATTGAGAACCTAAAACACCACCATCAACCCCAGGTTAGACCAGGAGCTCAGAGAAGCCAGGTGAAAAAGGGAATTTTGGCCAAAATCTGTCTCACAGTAGATCCATTTGGCTCTCAATAGTTAAGGTCCTGGTACCAAAGTGTGGGAGTGGAAGTCATCCCTTTCACAATCACACCTAGTGGCCCATTTTCAGTATTTGGGCTTCCTGTTGCCAAAATCTAGGAATCTACTGATTACTGTTCTCAATCCCAGGAGAAGGCAAGGCAGTAATGCCACAGGACACAGTTTTAATTTCACCAAAGTGAAAGCTGCAATGATCTCCTGGACATTTTTCGCTCCTCATGGCAAAGGACCCCTGAGCAAAAAGGGAGTTGCTGCACTGGCTTGAATAGTGATCCCAATAACCAGGAAGAAGGAGGTTTGCCACAGCACAGTGGAGGCAGGCAGGGATGACTAGGGCTGGACCTCATGTTGGGAACCTCTTTGCACTTCCATGGCTTGGCAATGACTGCTTGGGGAAAAAATATAACAACCACAACTCAATAAAGGGCAATAGACTAAGGATCCAGACCCTCAGGTTCAAGATCTGGGTCATCCCACCAGGCAATAAACCCAAAGTGAGGGTAAGGGAAACCCAAAATGGTGAGTAAGGGATAAAAAAGATGAATATCGATCATGGCTTCAGGCCAACCACAGCAGTAGGGACTGTAGCTTGGATCACTGATCTTTTAGCCTGGGAGTCACAGGAGATACCAACTAGCCCCGAGCTTCAGAGAAGGAAGAGTCCATTGCCTGACTGTACTTGCACTCCAGCCCTTGGGGAAGGAGGTAATGTGCTTTCTTTCCTACAGGAACAAAAGAAGGAAGAGACATATCACAGCATACAAGCCAGAAAGTGGGCACAGGTCTTCTCTGTGGTGCAAGGGGTGGACTATATGGGGCACAAACTTTTCATGACTTTTCGTATAATCTCAGTCTTTACCTTCTTTCCTCAAATCCCTCCCAGAGCACATCACTATCATGGCCGCCAACGTCCTTGTTGGGTTTCCTGAGCTTTGACACACATGGAGTTCTACTTGCACCAAGCCACCCTTCACTTCTGGTCTTGCATGGCACATAAGCAGGATTTCTGGCTCCCTCAGTGTCTGTCATGTGGCTAAATAACACATCCGTTGGCTCCCATAGGGGTGAAACTCAACCAATGGGAAACACACAGATAAATCTCCTCACCAATTTGATTCCTCTGGGGACTGCTCCGAGGTATGGTTCTCCTTGCACACCTTCCTGGAAATGCCCCATGTGTTGCACAAACAGACCTGATCAGCATCCTGCAATCTCTATTTATGGCAATGCATGAGTCCATGGCAAGTGCAATAACACTTTTCATCTCACTACACATCTTCCCATCCTCATTCCCCCATTTTCCTCACCTTTACTGCTCTATCCTTGAGTGTCTCAAATACAGTGTCAGCATTTCAATCTGTGCCTTTCGTTCTGCCTTATAGAATATCTTAACTAAGACAGCTCACTTAGAAATTGCTGTATATCATAAAAATATGATAAATGAATGGTAATATCATCACTAGTGCCAGTAAAAGGTAGGAAGGCAGGAGAAGGAGGGCTTGTGGTGTCTAGAAAAGGAACGTTCCTTGACGTTTGAAACTGTGAGCATTGGAAACAACTTTGGAACTCACCAAGATCAACTTCTGCATTTTAGAGATGAGAAAGTTAAAGCTGAGAGCGATCTCTTGACTTTCCCTGGGTTTCATAACTACACAAAAGCACGAGTGAGACTAGAATCATGTCTTGGGAGTCTTAAATCAGAAGGCTTTCCACTGTATCATTTTCTGTATAGGAGGAGTTGGTTAAATTCCCCCACTATTCCCAAGAGAGTAGTTTCTAGAAACTGGCTGTTTGAATCTCAACATCCTTGAAGAAGATACATCTGTCTTGTCAAGCTATGTCATTAATGAAAATGCTTTAGACATAAATGAGATTTCTGCATGGATCTAACCATGAAGAATGATAACAATTATAATTACCTTATTTTCATTGTTACCAATGTAATTTCCATGCATGGAATTACACTTCTTACAGAGTTCATTCACTCACTGGTTTCAACTTTCAAGACATGAGCAAATTTACATTTGCTTAATATAAATAATAAAATTTATATTTGCTTAATATATTTGCTTATATTTCATAGGTCAGTTTTGCATCTGTCCATTCCCCAGAGCCTGATCATTTCTTGGTAAACTATCAAAACTGAATTTCTGGAGCTACAAGCTTGAGTATCCCAGATCTTAGGCCGTTTTGAGTAATTCCTAAGGCCCAGCTTAATTTTTACACAGTCTGATAGCCTCTGCACTCAAGATCACTGTAGGGAAATTACTGTTTCAAAGCGCCCAAGAGTATCCTAGTGGGCTGAAAAAAAAATGAAGGAAACATTCACAAGTGCCTTCCATTCTCCCAGAGAGTTATGTTCACAGAGCAGGAATCCAAATCATTATGATGCTATGTGACCTTACATAACATCTACGGACCTTGGTTCCCCTATCGTAAAATGAGGGCTTGGAACAGGTGTTCTCTGAGGACTGCTTAAATTCTAACATTCTATGATTCATTATGATTTTCTCCTTATTGTATTTTTCCCTTTCTTGTTTCATTAAAGTTCCGTCTCCCAAACTCATTATTACTTCTGTTTACCGATCTATTTTTAAAATAACAATGCCTTGTTCTTCTCTCAAGAAATATTGGAAAATTTAATTAACTTTCATAAAATAGTTTGATATGAGTTGCAGCAGAAGATTAGGAAATTTGCACCACCATTGCATTACAGGCGCGTTTCAATATGGCATGCAGGGATTTGGTGCACAATGCTTCCCACCTTTTATGGGAGAGATATAGTTTCTTAAAACGTAGGGCTCTCAAACTCTTTGCTCTCAGCTGTTATATAATGCATGAGAACATTAATAGGAGCAATTTCGTAAGTCTAACAAAAACAAAAGAAAATGTACTTAACCCTAAGAATACTTGCAATTCAGCTATATTTTTCATAAATGTTGAAATGCTTCTGTGTACTTGAAGTTTATATAAAATAGGTTGATTTTTCTTAATGTACTCTTCAGACCTTATTTATGTACTGTTCTTAGAAGAGAGAAAGGGAATAAATAGGAGACCATGATTAAAGACTAAGAAAAAAGCAGAAAGAACAAAGGCAAGAGAATTAAACACAGTGATTCACCTGATAGCACTCGATTCCATTCTCTAGCTAAAAAAAAAAAAAGAAAGAAATACATACTATATAGGTAACAAAAACATTAAAATAATAAACTTCTATTATATTTAGATTCCCATGCAGATATAGAGCTGGCACAAGGATCTCATAACATTTGTGTTCAAGGCGGATACCAAAAAGAGCCGTCCGCAAGAAATTTGGCAAAGGGAAGTTTGCAATTTCCCATCTTCCTCTCCATACACTTTCAAATCCCATCTTCCAGGTATCTTGTGAGACTTTTTGTCACCTTCTAGTTTGCAAAATTTGCCTGCTTTAGCTGACCCATCCTGAAGTAATTTCTTCCAGTTTTCCTGCTTGAGACTCTCAAGTACTCAAAAACGTCTCTCATTTTTCCCTGTAATAGACCCCATATTCCCTTTGGGCATTAATGATGTCTCCCAGGTCTAAATAACTTACAGTCATAAACATTTATGGGAGAAACATGATTGGGACAATGGTATCCTGATGAATGGTGAAAGGTTATTCTGGAAAAGCAGGGAATGTTGTGTGATGTTACCTCCACACCCTGCATGATAGAAAAAGAATGGAGCTCAGCAACTTGGCAACCTAATTCTGAAATGTCAGTCTCTGATTTAGACTGATCTTGTTAGAGTTTCCATGTTTCCACTTCAAAGGGTGTGTTACGGGAGCTTGCTTTAGATAAACCAATTCTCAGATTAACTCAAGGTTTAATTGAACTTGATCTTCCAGTGCTCAGCACTAGCCTTTAGATGAGAGAAACTTCAATTTCTTGGTTGACACCATGGAAAGTGTGTCAATTTCAGAGACCAGAACTACCCAAGGGATTGTAGGTAGGGAGGTAGATTGAATTTTAACTTATGGAAAACAAACAAATATTGAGGCTGAGCAGCAGGAGAAAGGCTAGTTCCTAAAACTGTGAACTTGGGATCAGAGGAAATATTCAAAGAGATCCAGAAATGTTACAAAATGGAATTTTACAGCCCATTTCAAATTGAATACCTGACAGAAATCAGGAAACAATGAAATGTTTCCCTCCTTCCATTCTTCCAGGCTCGTCTCATGCACTCTGTACAATCGAGAACCTCCCTTCCTCTTTTTTGTCCCTCAAATATTCGGGAAACCCAGTCACATCACCGTCATCTATAGTCCAAGAAATGAATGAGAAGAGAAGGCAGTCACCAAACTACTTCCTCGAGCCCAGTTCTCTTTCATTTACCAAATAATTCTCCCCTCGTTTTCTCCCTGCCCCTCTGACTACTATTCTATACTACATTAGCATATTTTAAATGCAGACACTTCCCAAATTTCCCTTCTTGATCCTAGCCTTTTCTGGTTCTCTGCTTTGTCTGGAGAGTCACTCCATTGCCACAGTGAAGGTGTGATACAGATTCCCAAGTGGACATCTAAATGGAAAATTCAGACTCAACATCCACAAAGCTGCCTAGTTATCTTCCTCTTAAGCTTGTTGTTTTGGAGGCTGAAAGCATCTCCTGTCTAGAAAAATCTGAGTCATCTTTTTTTGCTGATTCCTCACGATCCACATACAATCTGCCAACAATTTCTATGATCCCACAGATGCACTCTCTCATGTCCATCTTGTTCTTTTCAAATCCTAGGATGATGTTGTTGTTCAGACACTCTATCTCTGCCCTGAATTGTCTGACTAGTGTCCTACTTCCTAGCTACTCAGAGTACATTAGTATCATCTGGAGAACTTGCTACAAATACAGAATCCCAGGCCCCTCTCCAGACCCAGTGAATTAGAACCTGCATCTTAGCAGGATGCCTGGATGATTCCTGTGCACACGAAAGTTTGAGAACACAGCCTTACTGTCTGTACTTCCCCTCTTTCATCCTCCCTCCAGCCTGTTGTCCCTTACATATCAAACACATGTAAGTTCCAAGCTCCAAAATCTTCAAAACAGACTTCTAGCACAAACATGACTGCATACAACATGGTAGTTAAAAATATGGTGACTTGGGCCAGACTGTCTTGATTCACATCCCCGCTGCTCCATATACAACCTAAGTGCAAATAGTCAAGTTGTCAAAGTTTCTGTGTATCTCAGTTTCCTTATCTGTAAAATGGAGATAACAATTGCACTTAGTTCACAGGGTGTTGTGAGCACTAAATGGTGTGGAACATGATGTAGAAAAGTATTTGTCACACACACTATTACTATTCCCACTGCTCCTTTAACTACTTTCATTATTATATTCCACCTGTGTATTATACAAGCACCATCAGGAGAATGGAAAGAAAACACAAACTCCATTTTCAGCAAAACTAGGAGAGAGATATAATTGAAAAATATGCATAACACCTGCCGAAAGTCAAGGAGATCAGGCAAAAGCTGTGCCATATTAACTGACAGAAAGATATAGAAGGAGTAGAACGAGATTCAGTGGTGGCATTAGATGTTGACCTGGCTCACATTGAAGTTGTAATCTTTATTGCAACAGTTAATATGGGGTCAGGGAGAGGAGGACTAGCCACAGAAATCCTATTGCATTCATTTTGGTTCAGACAAGGAAAAAGGAGAGGCCATCAAAGAGCTCATACCAAGGGCCCTCTGAAGAAACTGGTCCATCTTTTTCTTCAGTGGAAAAAGAGAGGAATTTGGGGTTGGGATCCTGGAAAACTACTCTGCTCTTGCCCTTTAGGAACTTCTGTGAGCAGCTAATCCAGGAAAATACCAAAAAAAGAAAAATAAACAGAAAAATTAAAAAATTTAAAGTACAAAAAACAAGGAAATCTTGTCAACAGATGAAGAACATTCTTAGGAAGATATTATAACAAAACAATTAAAAATTAGGAGAAAAATTTCTCTGCCTTTAAAAAAAAATCTAAAATTGGTAATCACTACCACAAAGCACAAATACAATAATTCAGTGAAGAGATGATGAAACAACACAAGATAAAACCTGAGCTTGCAAAACTAAGGAAAGAAGAAAAAAGTCTCAGAATTTAATACAAAATCTTTAATACAAGATCCCAAGGGAGATTCAAAGACACTGCAGAAAACACAGTAACTGACATAGATGACAAAAATGCATGAAAAAGAAAATGGAAACTAACAGGAAGTAAAATTCATTAGAAAGAAAACAGTTGATATATTAAAAAAAAAAAAAAACACAGGTGAAGCAGTGCCCATATAAACACACATGGTGTCCCGAAAAGACTTTATACTGGAAGTCCCATTGTGTTCCACTGGTCTGTGTATCTACCCATGGGCTAGCACCAGGCAGTTTTGTTATTGGAGCTTGATAATATATATTTTGTATGTGATAAGACTATTTCCCTTCATTTTCTTTTTTTCACTTTTGCATGCTTCCGTGGAAATTATTTTTATTTTTTACTTTTGCTTTGGTGTTATATCGAGACTCAGCTAACATAAATTTTAAAAATCTTGTTATGTTTGTCAGAATTTCATTACATTTGTAATTTGACTGAGATAGAACTGCCATCTTTTCTGGATGCAGAGTAAAAGATGGTGTGGCAAGTCAATAAAGAAAAGATGGATTATTAACATAGAGTATATTTGGAGACAACTGACTAGACACTTGAAAAGACAACCTGGACTATTATCTCATATTTTCATCAAGATAACTAAAAAATAGATCAAAGTTTGTGTCAATGTTAAACAAAAGCCTTAAAACATTAGAATGGTAGAGTGCACGTGTAACCCTGGAAAAGCGTATACCATTCTAACCACTAAGTCAAGTGTGTGAAAGCAAAACAAACAGACAAAACACGATGAGCAAAGTCAAGACACAAACAATCTATTAGGAAAAATACTTGCAGCTTACATGACCATGAAGGGTTTCTATCACTAATTTGTAATTAACACCTTTAAATTTATAAGTAAAAGACCATTGATAATAAAAATAGGCAAAAGCAATGAATAGCGAGTTTATGGAAAACAAACACAAAAGGATCTCAACATACAAAGAAAGATACCCAAATTCATTCGTAATAAGAAAAGAGATTATTAAACTGCCCCAAGATTGCTTTATTTCACTGATCAGATTGTCAAAATTTGAAAGATGGATAGCACACTGTTGGTAATGTCCTTGAAAAAGAAGCACGGCATAGAATATAAACTAACATAATTTCTACAAATGACAATCATTGATAACTATCAAAATTAGAAATTCAATATGTTTAGAACTCAACAATCCTCCTTCTTGCAGTTTATTCTTGAAGTAGGCTTGCTACATGCAAATGGATGATTTTACATTGTTTGCAATTGTAAAAGTTTAAAACCACTAAAATATGAACAGGAGACTAATAAAATAAATCACAGTACTTCCATAGCATTCAGCTTTTAAAAAAATATGGAAAATCTCCAAGATGTGTATTTCAAGGGAAAAAAGCAAAGTAGGAAAAAGAATGTGTAAGGGGCTATCTTTTGTGTAAAATGGGGGAAAATAATAACACACATTTATTTTTGCTTAAAGAGCCTTTGGAAGGATACACATAAAAACATTAAAAGTAGTTATCTGTGGGTGTTGGTGGTGGGGTGTGAGCTGAGCAGATGGGAAAGACATACAGCATGTATTTTTGAACAATATGAGTACACATACTATTTAGAAATTCTCTGAAATCATTTTTCAAAGTCTCCTCATTTCTCCACGATAAAGCCTAAACTTCTACCATAAAGATTCAATCTATTCCAACATGACATCCTAGCATCATCTTCCACCACCTCCCGTGCCTGAACTGCGTGTTATTCTGCTGATATGCTCTGTGCATTCCTTTCCATGCTATTGTTTAACCAACATTCTCATTTCGAAATGCCCTTTCACCCCTCCTGACAGGTTGATGGAACCTATTTATCCCCGCAAATCATCTTCCCTTCTTCTTTGATCCTCCCCTACTAAGGAAGCTGCCCCCTCTTTGGCACCTACCTAAAATCTTCTGTATTTCACTTGCTGGATTTATTAAACTATGCCCTATATTATAAACCTATTGTTTCACTTAAACTATTAAAACAAAGGCATTTTTACTATCAAAATGTTGATAACAAATCAATGAAAAATAGGCAGACAGTAGCAAACTAAAATTAGATAAGGAGATAATGTTCCAGTGAAGTTAATGATCATGGTCAAAATACAAATGATATAGAGTGTTTTTGAGCAATTTAGAATCACTTACTGCAATGGCACTCTGATCCCATAGATTTTGTAACTATCTTTTATATCTTAAGCACTTTGGCTAAGGGTTTTTCCAGCTTCAAAGTATTTTGCGGCTTTAAAATTTACACCCAGATATTTCTTTCACATTTTTATTACTTCTATCATCATTTTGATTTATTAACTCTTACAATCCCTTTTCACCCAGAAGCATTGGGATGGTTTCCGTGGAAGCCAAGAGGTGTATAGGAAGTCAAGAAGAAAACAAGCTATCCTTGCTTCTCAGGGTGACATGAGCCAGCATTGCAAGGACACATATTTCTCTAGGAGCCAGCAATGTTCTGATAATCTGACGAATTAATAGATTATTCTTGTGTTTTATCTTTTAGTTGTGTCTAATTACCTTGAAGACCTCAGGTCCCTGAAATAGTCTCTTGGGATTATTTATTAAAATGCTTAGAAAATTATATTTTGTCCTCCTTGGCACTTCTTTTGCCCACTTCTCCATCTCCCCTGATCCAACCTAATTTAAAATTCTTTAAGATTCTTTATCTCTTACATTCACACAATTGAGTAATCCCTATTATTAAACTCTTGCACATTCCCCAATTCAATTCCAAACCACCATAACAAATCTTTGCCCTTGTCTTTGAGCTAGCCATATGGCTCCAGAAGCCAGGAGAGCATGTCTTAGCATATTTTCATCTTTTTTTTTTTTCTCTTCTGTTATTCATTTAACCAAGCACTGACTGACATGTCATCAATCTGAGAAATATTTGATGATCAATATCCCACATCACCATTTAAGACTTTCCAATGATCTCTGAAAAAGCTGGAACTTAAACAGAAAAAGATTTGCTCCAAGTTCCTAACCAAGTAACCATCTCAGCTCTAGCCTTCATCGTCTAATCCAAGGGCATCAACAGCTGATTTTTCTTTCCTGGCCCATGGTGTGATTCCAATTTTCCAACAACAGGAATCTCTTCTTTAGCAATAAAATCCCCACAGGAATTGCATTGCCCTTTAGTAAGACAATTTTCTAAAATGCTTAGTACTTATTGTATGTGTATATATATATATATATATTTATATATTATATATGTTATATGTATATTATATATATAATACATACAATAAATATTAGTCATCATTATTTTTTATATTTGAACACTGATATTGTATCTCTTCTAACTTCCATAGTAGTTTTGAGGGAAGATTTCCATTTCCAGAATCTAGTGAAATAGAGTTCCTTTCTTTCTACCAAAAGAAAGAATACACACTACATTCAAGTATCAGACAATATCTCCTATACCACTAGCCGTCACTAACCCCATTTTGAGAAACACCGGAGCAGGTCTGTATAAGTCGGGGTCTCCAGGGAAACAGAATCAGTCACAGTGGCTGAAAAGTCCCATGCCCTTCCATCTGCAAGCTGAAGACTCAAAAAAGTCAGTGGTGTGTTTCTAAGGACAGACAGCTGGAGAGTCGGGAGCAGGAGAAGATCAATGCCCCAGCTCAATCAGCCAGGCACAGAGAGTGAGTTCAACCTTCCTCTATCTTTTTGTTCTATTCAGGCCCTCAGTGGACTGGAGGGTGCCCACCCACATTGAGGAGAGCAGTCTTCTTTACTTAGTCCACCAATTCAAAAGCTTATCTTTTCTAGAAACACCCTGGCAGACACACCCAGAAGTAATATTTAACCAGCTATCTGGGCACCCCATGGCCCAGTCAAGTCGATGCATAAATTAGCTCTCACAAAGTCTTACCTTGTTTCTGTATCTACTATGGATTCTGGCCTGTGACTTAGGCATAGCAGGTGTCCTATAAGAGTAGGAAAAGATGAATGATGAATGGGTGAGTTAAATCACCACTTGCCATTTTTTTTCATTCGGATGACTAAACTCTCTTACCATCACAATCCAAGATTTTATTTTTTTTTCCATAAAACCAACTACTCTTTTAAACATTGGCACTTCACCTATTCTCCCAAATTGATTTTTCACTTTTAGGGGAAATTATCTTCCTGGAAAATGTGACATGCAGACAAACCTTAAAGAGAATCTCTCAAATATGAAAAAAACTTGAAAGAAGAATTCTTTCGAGAGTGGCGGATGCCAGCAATACCCTGGTAAGACACAGAAAAATGTGACCACATCCTCTTTTTTGCCCTGTCAAGGGAGGTATATTTTAATTTGCTGAAAGGAAATCCATACCAAGACAGGCCGAGTTGGCGCCGTGCTGCTCCACTCAGCCTGTGGAGTGAGACACTGATATCTCACCTGCCGCTCAGTAATTGTGAGAAGGAATTTCAATTCCAACCTCTGCAGGAGAAGGAGAACTCAGTTTGGAAGTTTCCATCTTGGGGGTCCGTACAAAAAAGGAAAATTCCTTTCAAAGGGTTAGATTTCTATGTCTCATTACAGATGGGCTCCCTTTTGATAGTTCTACAATGCAGAATGAAGACCCCATACGGTTTAACTTTTAGAAAGAGAAAAGCAGATTTTCCTCTCTTTAAAGAAAGTACCTCCTAAAAGGAATAAAGGATTTTTTCCTTCCCATTGTTAATGTTTCTTTTTCAATAAGCCTTGTTTCTCCCTTTTCTCCATTTCCAAGCTGATTTTCATTTTAAGAGGAAAAACGAAAATGTTTCTCGAAGCTGACAAAGAGGCTTAGCACAAATATAGCTTATTCTAACAGGTGTACCTTACCTCACAGTATAAGAAAAACAGCATTATGACTTATTGTCAGCTAAAATCTAACTCTGTGCAAAATGTCTCTAAAATAAGAATGTTCCCCTGCAGCCACTTTAGCCATGTGAAGGAAGCTTTATTTGGTGTTTATCATTACAATATGGCACTTAGTGAATTTTATACTCAAAAAAGGAAAAAAAAAATACTGCTGGTTACGAGAAAGCATTAAATTGTGTAGTGCACTCAGCCGTCTACATGTGCAAATGCGTTTCTTTTTTTTTTTTTTCCTGGACAGTCCTCAGAACTAAATGGGCTTATGGACAAATCATTAGTACCCTAATCAATGGCTCACTCATGGGCATATTGAGTAATGATGAGTACTTAGAAAACAGATATTGAAGCCAGAAGACTTCTTGAAGGCCTCTGAGTTCGTAAAAGATAACTGCTAAGCAAAGTTAGAAAAACACAACATTGTTCATCTTTTTGGCTTGCACAGAATGACAGACTTTTTGTTTCCAGATAAGTCTCCTAGATGTTATCGTACACAGCATCTACGATGTTTTAAGAACCTGCAAAATAAACTTATTTTTCTCCTTGCTGTAGACGATTCTCATGGCTTGGTCGCCACTGTGCAATACCATTTGCTGGGAAAACTCAGATTGGGTCACCTCCAGTGACTAACAGGTGTGTGCAATGGTTTGATGTGTTGTTCACATGTGGCTTGCACATGTAGACTATATGACAGAGCAACTCACAATGAGCAGTTGAGAGAAGCAGAATGCAAAGGGAAAATCACAAGTCGGCTGAGGTCACATTCTGTAAGACAAGAGGCAGATGCCAGTTCCTAGTCGGTACGATACAAGGAAGGCCAAAGTCAGACACTGTTGTAGCAGGAAGCTTCACATTTGAATAGACTAAGAAAAGACCAGGAGTCTACGATGAGTTTGGGTGAAATCCAGCAGAGGTTGCCTGGGAGGAGAGGTCTGGGAACCTGGGCGGTGAGAAATCCCTAAGTTCATTGCAATGGGATCTTCTTGGAAGAGGCCCAGTGCTTTTAGGCTGGCCCAGCTGCCTTAGGAGCCTAGCCCTCTGGACGTGCTCCTGCCAGTAGTAACCGTGTCAATGAGGCATTCTTTCTTCAATGAATATGGCAGTGTTTCAAACCTACATACCTGTATCTAGGAAAGACGATCTTTAATCACCCACAACAGTAACATGCAATTAAGAAATATATCTACACTACCAGCTGACAATCTTCTCAATAGTTGGTGAGTGACTGAACCCTGGGCCTCATAAATAAGGCTGATAGTTTAGTGTTTACGATACATTACATCTCAGGGTTTGTCCAAAGCAGTCATTACTCTATGAGTGAATTTGCCATTTGCATTTTTTACTGTCCACCAAAGAGTACTTCTGAGAGCGTACTGTGACAGTAATCTGCCAAAAATGTTATTTGGCAGCTAATAGCAAAGTGTCTGTGGTTCCCAAAAAGTGCCATCTCTCTCTCAGGGAGCTCACTACATTATATTACTGGACTCGCCATCACAATGTTCCACCTGCTAATACCCCCAATTATTATCTCTAATGTGGTGCAAACAGCTCTTAAATAATGCATTGCAATTAATGGACCTGATAGTGTTCGTGGGCTAAATCAGTCTTACTCTCTTATTAATAAACATTTGAAGGGGCAATTATACCCTTTAGAGAAGGGATCTTAACGGACGGCCAGCCACCAACCAGAGTGTGAACATCAAATTATGCATCAATAAAACAACTCTGTAGAACAAAACACATCATTCCCTGACCCCCACAGCAGCTGTATAGCATTCTCTGGCGCCCAGTTCACAACAGGACTTAAATGAGAAGGTTTTAATGGGTAAGCTTATTTTATTTCATGTTTTTGCAAATTAACCTTCCCGAGGAAGCATCTGCTCTGGTGCAATCAAAGCCACTGGAAACGTCCTTGTGTTCAGAAGCAAGCACTGAGTTCCTTCACACTCATTCCTTTGTTTTTACAACTGCACAAGCCAAATATTTGTCTGTATTCTCAAAATAGGCAAATGCGTTTGACTGCTTCTATTGAGCTTTTCTGTGTAGAATCAATGGCCTGAAACGTTAATAATAATGGTGTTTCTGGAATCTTAGTAGTGCAAGATTTGGGGCTATTGTCACAGCGTTCTGCTGTATCAAAATGACTTTTTATAAAGTGAGCTCTCTGAAAAGGGAGTAGAGAAAACATTTCTCTAATGCACATAGTAAAATTACAGAGCCAAAGAGAATAACATCCTTAAAATTGCCTATAAAAATGGATTTTGGAATTTAGCTTTATGGATGATAAAAATGAGAATGTTGCAATATAAGCTAATATTAAAATTCATGTAACATGTCTACAAATAGCATGTCATCATAGACAGTGTATTCATCAGTTTAAAAATGAGTTAGTTTCATAGCTATAAAGTTCCAGTGATTCAATGCAGAGCTTCAAGCTGACACAAACTCAGAACCTGCATATATGTTAGAGGAAAAAAAAAGACAAATCCAGCATCTACCAGGATAACTGCTCATATATGATTACTCAATGAATAGTTACCAAGATTCAATTTATTAATTATTAAATGGGTTAAATAATTTTGTTCTTTCTAAAAAACCAAAAGAAATAAAAAGACATACTTAAAAATTAAGAAAGCTGGGGTGTCTCCAACTCCACCTGCATACTTGATTGAAACTCTCATTGATCATGCATGCTCACACCCTTATTTTGCAGGCAAGAGGAGGCTGTCTTTATTTCTCCCTGGCATCAACCATCATATCAGCCTTCTGACAGAGTTTCTTGTGATAAGCATCATGATATTTTCCTTTAGGCAGACCAGAACTTAATATTTATTTAGCATTCCAACTTTCCTCTGATGTCTCATCATCTCTTGCATCTTGGCCTGGGTCCTAATGACTACCACCCACCAAGTGTGCCTTACCCTCCTGTCCATCTACAAAGTCTCAGATGTTTCAATTTTTATGTAGTTAATACTTAGCACACATCTGCGTGTCATATAGTAAGTACAGCCATCCCTTACTTTACAAATCAGAAAACTAAGTTCTCGTGAAACTGATTTACTTAAGGTCATGAAAATACTAGTGTTAGAACTGATTATCAAAACAATTTCACCTTTTCTAAATACGATAACACGTTACTACCTATGTCCATAGTGCTGTGCAATTTTCAACGTTCTCTTAGGTAGATTGTTTCACGTTATCTTCAAAATAAACCTATCTATAAAAGAGAATGGGACAGTCTTCTATTTTTAAAATTGAGGAAAACTGTCTCTCCAGAGAAAGGGGTAGGACATAGTGATGAGGAATGATTACAGGCCTTGGCATCAAACAGAACTGTATATAGATTCCAGCTCTGTCAGTTACGGGATTGTGACCTCAGATAAGTTACTTAACCACTCTGGGTTTTGGTACAAGAACAAAGAAATGAAACTGAACCACTACCATATATTACAATGGCCCAAATCTTGAACACTGACAACACCAAATGCTGGCGAGGATATGGAGCAACAGGAACTCTCACATGTTGCTGGTGGGAATGCAAAATGGTGCAGCCACTTTGGAAGACACTTTCATGGTTTCTTATAAAACTAAACATCCTCTTACCATATGACCCAGCAATCACATTCCTTAGTATTTACCCAAAGGTGTTGAAAACGTATGTCCACACAAAAACCTGCACGTGGATGTTTATAGCAACTTTATTCATAATTACCAAAACTTGAAAGCAACCAAGATGTCTTTCAGTCAGTGAAAGGATAAATAAACTGTGGTACACCCAGACAGTGGTATTTTACTCAGCACTAAAAAGAAATGAGCTATCAACGTGTGAAAAGACATGGAAGAACCTTAAATGCATAAGAAAAAGTGAAAGAAGCCAATATGAAAAGGCTACATACTATATGACTCCACCATATGACATTCTGGAAAAGACAAAACTATGGAGACAATAAAAAGATCAGTGGTTTCCAGGGGTAAAGGGGGAGGGAGAGATGAATAGGCAGAGCACTGAGGATTTTTAGGACAGTAAAACTACTCTGTATGATACTAAATGAAGGATACATGCCATTATCCATTTGTTCAAACCCATAGAAAGAACAACACCAAGAGTGAACCCTCATGTAAACTACAGACTTTGGGTGATAATACTGTATCAGTGTAGGTCCATCAGTTGTAACATGTACTACTCTGGTGGGGGATGCTGATAATGGGGGAGGCTATGCTGTGTGGAGGCAGAGGTATATGGGAATTCCTTATACCTTCCTCTCAATTTTTCTGTGACCCTAAAAAATCTCTAAAAAAAATAAAGTCTTAAAAAATGAGATTGAAAACCTACTGCAGAGGGTTATCATAAGGATTAAATTAAATGAGGTATTTTATGAGATCCACTTGACCCATAGTAAGCCCTTAATATATGGAAGCAGTTATTTCTAAATCTCACAACCTGTCACCTCTCTGAGGTCTGTTTAGTCTATTCTTGTCATTATCGATAATTTCTCTGGGTCATCTGCCAAATAAATTTTCATTGTTTAATACATATTTATTGAAAAATTACTAGGTACTGAGACATTTTGAAGGAAATACTCTGGAAAATCACATTTGAGCTTATGCGTACTGTGTGAATGAAGACACTCTGAGGAACAGGAAAATGCAGGCAGGAGGGGGAAGAGCTAGTCTTGGAAGTTGGCTGAAGGGAAAGAAAGTGCTAAACATAACAAAAATAATTTTTCAATGCAAATTTGTTGTGAATTATTCTTTTGTGAGTGTGTGTGTGAGGAAGATTAGCCTTTAGCTAACAACCACTGCCAATTCCCCTCTTTTTGCTGAGGAAGACCAGCCCTGAGCTAACATCCGTGCCCATCCTCTTCTACTTTATGTGGGTAGTGTGCCACAGCATGGCTTGACAATTGGTGTGCATGTCTTTGCCCGAGATCCGAACCTGCAAACCCCAGGCCTTGCAGTGGAGTGCGTAAACTTAACCCCTACACCACCAGGCTGGCCCCCAAATTACTCCTTTTTTAAAAAGTAAAAATTTTAGTTTGGACTAAAACAAATTTGGGTAAAAACCAGCACGCAAAAGCTAATTTTAGGAAAACCCTCAAATATATCTTGATCAATATAGACATCTCCCTTATATAGAATTAAATTGTGAAAAGATCGCAGCATATTATTACTTAATTAATCCAAATCAACTGTTTTCTAGAGGCTGACAATGATGCTCAGAGACATATGTAAGTTTGTTCCCTAAGATGATGATGGGCCATCCTAACATGGTCAAATAAGGGCAGCAAAGGTAATTACAAATGATGGTTTTCTTCAATTCTTCTTTAGGGTTAACCCCAGAATATTCATAAATCAAACTATATCTTTAATTTAGGAAAGTTTTTCCCAAACAAATTCAAAACTCAAAGAGCAGATGTGTTTGGCTGCTCAGGTGATACAGCAGGCCAATGACACCCAGAATTGAGCAGTGCTCAACCTATATGGCCAAATAGCAGGCTCCACATTCACAGGATGCCCCTCCTTGTGTTTTCTGCACAATATTATAAGTAAGTTGTACAAGGAGATCTTATTCAAAATGTCATTATCATTGTTAAATCTCAAGATGACACACTGAGCTATTCATCTTCTTAAACACTCAGTGGGATATTTTGTCAGTAACTCTAACTTGAAAAACGTCTCAGTTACTCCTTCCTCAGTAGATAAACAAGATGGAATGAAGAAGCTATAAAGTTGTAGGCTGGGTATCAGAAAATGATGTCCCACAGGATAGGTAGGCACGTAAACTGACTATAAGAGTGTGGTGGGGCCGCCCGGTGGCGTAGCGGTTTCGTCCGCGCTTGGCAGCCCGGGGTTCGCCGGTTCGGATCCCGGGCGCCCGCCGACGCACTGCCTGTCAGCCATGCTGTGGCGGCGTCCCATATAAAGTGGAGGAAGATGGGCACAGATGTTAGCCCAGGGTCAGTCTTCCTCAGCAAAAAGAGGAGGATTAGCAACGGATGTTAGCTCAGGGCTGGTCTTCCTCGCAAAAAAACAAAAAGAGTGTGGTGGTGTATGGAACAAAGCAAGTCCACGCACCCTCCTTCCCTTTCTCATCACTGTCAGTTTGCACAACAGGGCCTCTGGACACCTGAGATTCTCTGTCTTTTGATTTAGATTCCCCAACCTACTCAATGACAACAGTTCCAGCTACAATAGCTGGATGGGTTTTGCCTAGAGTCATGGACATAGTGACAAATTAATTACTCAGAGAGTAAAACTTCACTTGGGGTTAAAACATTCCCATTATCCCTCAGTGCATCATCCCTGGCATACAGCATTATTAATGAAAGTATGAATACCCTCAGACTTGGCATGTGGCCTCCGCAAGTTGATGGACCCCAGGCCTTGGTCATTAGAGCACTGGTGAGCTATCCTTATTTCTCTGTAGATGTGGAATTCCACCAAAACAGAAGTGAGATATTAAATGTTATGTTTCTTCTTGTCCACTCTTTTGCAGGCTGGTGTGGATAAAAATAATGAAAATCATTGTATTAGTACTGTATTAGTATTTATTGAGTACTAGATATGTGCAAGGCATTGTGCTAAGTACCTTACATACACTAGCCCATTTAATCCTCATTCAATACATAGGCCTATTGGGTAAGACAACGGAGGCATGAAGACATTAAATAAATTTCTGAAGGTACACAGTTACTAAGTGCCAGAGGCACGATTTAGAACCAGATCTCCCAACTGCATCTGAATGTTCTACCTGAACCCAAGGTCAGCCACCTGTAATCGTTTCATCTTCACCTACGATTTGGAGACAAATCTCCCTTCGTATCCTAAGGTGATCAGTGGGACTGAGGAAGTCTCTCTAACAGGTTCAGCTGTGGAAATTCAGGAAATCATTATTCTAAACTGGCAAACTGACTGGATCAATTAAAGCACCTTCTCTGACTAAACAAAGGACTTGGAACACAATCTTTGAACATGTGCAGGAAACCAAGGTGTAATTGTTTAGTCACAGAACATTATTACATTATCAAAGAGGGCACCCAGTTGACACAAGGACAATATGTGGCTGAAAAGTTAAAGAGCCCAACCAATTTAGCTGCTAATTTATAAACCAGGGATTCCAGGTGCAGAATAATGTAGCAAGCTCAATACCTAAGACCTGCATCATTTGCTTCTACAATCAGGAGATAATAAAACATTTACTGGGTTCTAATTTCTAGGCAAAACTGGGGTCACTTTCTTCATCAAGATTTTTCTGCACATAGTACTCAACAACACAGTCTTTCCTTCCATTGGCCTTCCTGAGAAAGGATCACCTTTTTCTCTTGCTGGTGGCTGGTCTCTAATCTGGAGAGCTAGTAAGATGTTTCTTACAGGAGTAACAAACATAGGCATTTGAACTTTTTTGTATTAGAATGTTTCTTCGATAGCTCCATCCTGACCTGGTCTAATATTACACTGAAATTTCTATAGCAGTTTACAATTTGCAAAGTACTTTCAAATTACCCAAATTATAATTCACACCAAATCTAAGACATTCATAGAAAATAGTAACATCGTTTCTCAGATATAAATCCTGAAGAGGATTTAAAGCACTGAAGAGACTTTCTGACATGACACAACCGTTTAAAATCAGGGCACCAAGGGAAGTCAGCCCTTTTGCTGCTCATCTGGTGCTTCCTCTATCACATCCCATTGCCTGAGCAAAAGCAGGAATCACTCGTGTCAACCCACAACAATGCCTCTCAGAGTCTGTCCTGACATCGGGATGGTATCTATTCTGTGTATTCTGTGTACTGAGCTAAGTATTAGGCTCACAAAAGTGAACACGATGATAGCTGCCTGTCCCGTTTATTGGGGGTGATGGAAGCATCAGCAGAGCATTACAATACGCTGTGATAAGTGCCATTGTAGGGGCAATACTGGAGCCTTTGTGATGCCTAGTGGCAGCACACAACCTGGCAACAAAGTTTACCTAAGATCTGGAGGTAGGTGAGTGAGTCAAGCGAGAAGCAAGCACTCGGGAATAGGAAGACCATATGTAAGGGCTCTGGGGCAGAGACAGCAGTTTCAAATTTGTGGTATCAGAGAGTGGAAGGGGAAAATGGGGAGTTCCTAATCGACAGGTATGAAGTTTCAGTCAAGCAAGATGAATCAGCTCTCGGGATCTGATGGACAGCATTGTACCTCTAGTCAACAAAACTGTATTGTGCGCTTAAAGATCTGTTAAGAGGATAAATCTCATGTTAAGGATTTTTTTCCACAAAAAAACATAAAATTAAAAAAAAAGTAAACACGAAGAGTTCATCAAGACATTGGCAGAAACAGGGAAGATAATTCAGAGGATGCTGGGTGTTCATCTCCTTGAGACCACAGGAGTGAGAGAAGACGTTGGACATGGCTATTTAGCCAGATAAGTGGAACAGAGACCCAACAAGGATTAAACCAAGTGGCCCCCAGTCCACTGCCCTCCTGGTAATTACACCGGAAATGGAAATCCTGCCTGCAAATGGGGCTGGTACAAGGCGGTGGAGTGGAGCTAGCTCCATCTCAGAGAGGGATTGGGGGGAAATAGAAGGGGTATGAGGAGAAGCTAAAGTGTGACATCTTATAGGGATGACACTGAGGGGTGACTAATAAAAGAATATTCTGAAAATAAAGGAAAGTGACAACAGATGGGGTTGGACAGAATTCAGCAGAGGCGATGTCACACCGGGCCTCGTTATAAGTGTGCACTTTGGCCTGAGATAGAGAGAGAAAGGGAGGGTGGCCCTGAGACTGGAGGCACAGAGACCAGCTTTTCCATATCCCGGAAAAGCCTAATCGTGTCTGGATGTGACCTGGAGGAAGCTGGGAACGCCCTTTGCCCTGGGCTGTCCTGCTTACTGAATCCTCAGCTTCTGCTCATCAATTCTCCTTTTCCTAGAGCCTTCACCTTGCGCTCACAACTTTGTTGTCTTGACTATAAAAAGAATGACATGATTCTGCAGTTCATTTGCCTTTTTATGGAGATATCATTGGAGTTGTCTTGCTGAGTTTCTTTCCTTGAGACTCTGCTCGTGATGTGAAAACTTCTAGCATCTCTGGAGAGTGGGTCAGGAGGGAAAGGCAGCCATCACCAAAGACAAAACTGAGCAGCAGCACACGTGTTGAACAGCTCCCTACACACAGGATAAGTGTTGCAACAACAAAAGGATGGATTGAAATTGACTTTACTTATCCCCTCCCTTTCTGTAATTTCCCACGACTGTCAATACTAATTCTTTTACACTTCTCAGTGCAAAATGATATTTGCAATAAATAATCATTTAAAATTTGAGGGAAAAACTGTGGAAATGCCCTACCTCTATTTTTGCTAGCATAGACTGCAGCATACATCACTTCATTCCCATGGGATCAATGCTTGCTCCAATCTTCTCCTCCGTAAACTTGCCTTCAAACAGCATGCCTCGCTGTCACCTGAAATTCAGCCAGCATGACAAACAGGGCACAAGTTATGCACCAGATATTGTGCTGGATAATGGAGACTCAAAAACAAAAATAAAAACAAAAAGAAGCAAACACAAAAAACTCTCCACCCTCGAGGATCTCTGTAGATGTTGATGAATAGCTCCCCCGACATCAGTCCTCGGGTTGGAGAATATCCACCTCTACGTCTGTGCTTTTCCACCAAGAGACAGAATCATATAAACACCTAAGGTGAAAGTGTTTGGCATCTTTCTTTATTTTTCCGTTTAATGTACAAAAGGAAAACACATATACACAAATACACTGAGACACACCCTGAGACTGACCGGCACTCCCTGTTTTTACTCAACATATAAGATAATCTGGCCTTGGTTGCAAACTCACACTGGACAGCACCAGAAGACCCTTGGATTCCATCGGTACTTGGTCAGTATCTGTAGCCCTCATCACTTTGCAGTAGATTTGTAGATTAATCTGGTGAGCGAATATCTATTGACTACATGCTAGGGGTCAGAGGCTGATTTAAACCCCCCGTATATGAGGACGTGTACCGTTCTTGTGGTTATTGAGTAACACCCTGACAGATGCAGCATGACAATATTAGGGCCACCTCACTCACCTTACCTGGTCAAAGATGTACTGAAAAAAAAAAAAAGTCAACGGAAATTTTGCCATCCACTTTCTCTTCCACCTCCGTGTGATTTTTTTTTCTGAATCCACAGTTTCACTTTTTACATTTTACTCTCTCTTTCCAACACTTTTAATTAGCTGCTTTTGTTTGCTTGTTTTACTATCACCTGAAATCCAGTCCATTCAAAATTTAACTCAATATTTTTATTCAAAAAATATACCATCCCGTGCTTAACTGCCTGATACCACGTCATCATTCTCCCAACACTCCATAAATGAATGACTTAATCTCATTACACTTTCCCATTAAAACTGATCTATTATTTCCCTTTCTTCTCTAGCCTCCCTGCTAATCTCCCTCCCTCATAGAAACACTTATCCACTTTAACCTCATTGATTGCAGTAGCATATCACTGTCTTTGACCCTGGATCTCTTCTTCCTAGTCTTTCTTCCACATCAACGAGCCGTCATAATAGTACTTCTTACTGAACAACCTTCATTGGATCCCCACTTCTATATCAAGACTAAAGTCATCTAACTGCCCAGCGGTGACCCAGTGGTACATGCCTTGATTTATTCAGAGAAATCCATGATCTAGAGTCTTCCCTGCTCCTCCCCATTGCCCCTGGCAGAAGCAGTCTTGCATTAGAGAAAGTGATTAATAGTTCTAAGTATTTAGTTTTAAAGATACTTTCACTAAGAGCTACTGTTGTTCTTCTGACTATATTATTTCCAATAGTACAGATTTTTTAAATTGAATTTCATTTCAAAATTAATTCAGAATAAATTAAAAGCTAAAGAAAGCAGGAAGCAAATAAATACTTTGAGTCAAATAAAATCCATTCTTAGACAGTAGATACACGGATGATGCCAGACTTCCACAGTCAATTTCTAAAGCTAACTCGTTACTTCAACATTTACAAAGGCTTAAGAATTTCATGGGGAAAATACACCTTTCTTTCAAAGCACCCTTGAAAGTTGGAAGTGGAAGTGGGAAATCTGTCTTGCACTGTAGAAAAAATGATTCCCACCTGCAAAAGAGCTCATCTGAATTTTACAGGGGGTGACAACAGGTGATAATTAATCTTATGCCTATAGTCCAAGTGACCCAGAGGAATCTTGAGAAATTGACTTTCTCAAGTCTATTATTCTTCTTACTCAACTATGGTATGTCTCTCTTTTAATATATTTCTTTCACAAACACCAAACCTTATTTCCCCTTTACTCTCTTCCTTCCTTCTCTTTCTGTCTATAAAATGTTTTAACAGTTTTCTTTTTACTATTGATCCTTCCCATCCCTTTCTAGCAGTTAATCTTAACTACCACGATATGGAACTCAAGCATTTTTCTGAGTAAATATACTTGTTAAATTCAAGTTGTTTTTCCTTGTGTGTGACCCACAATTGATCTTTCCTCCTGACAGACAGAGCAGCTTGATTGAAAAGAGATTTTCACTACTATTCAATAGAAAATCCCTGCAAGAAATTTATCTGTTAGTTCCTTAATACGGGTATATTTTGGCGAAGTAAGAGTTCCTCATTCCCCTTTAATATTCCCATTCCCTCTTTAATTCAAAAAGATGGTTAAGGATAAAAATTGTCCATTTTCTCTTCAGGACAGCCACAAGATATCCGTGGTGGTGCCACCTCGCTTTTCTCAGTGTTCTACACCTGAAATAGCAAAGCATCAGACAGCAGTATCCCAGTCCCTCTTTTTTTGTTTTTAATTAGTAAATTTTATTTTTAAGAGTAGTTTTAGGTTCACAGAAAACTTGAGCAGAAGGACAGAGAACTCTCATGTACCCCCTCCCCACGCATGCACAGCTTCTCCCATTATCAACATCCCCCACCCAAGTGGGACATTTGTTACAACTGATGAACCTACACTAGCATGTCATTGTCACCCAGAGTCCATTGTTTTCCATAGAGCTCACTCTTGGTGTTGTACAGGCTATGGGTTTAGACAAATACATAATGACAAGTACCCACCATTATAGTATCATGCAGAGTAGTTTCACTGCGCTAAAATCCCTCTGTGCTCCACCTAGTCATCCCTCCCTCCCATAACCCCTGGCAACCATTGATCTTTTTTACTGCCTTCATAGTTCTACCTTTTCCAGAAGGTCATATGGTTGGAACCACATGTATGTAGCCTTTTCAGAGTGGCTTCTTTCATTTATTAATATGCATTTAAGTTTCCTCCTTGTCTTTTTGTGGCTTGCTGGCTCATTTCTTTTTAATGCTGAGTAATATTGTATTATCCCCATTCCTTCTTTACACAGATCTGTCACTGTGTACAACCCATCCCCATTTGCCAGAGTCCTATGGGTTAGTGAAAATCAAAAAGAGCACCAATGTGCAAGATCCTTCTCCTTAAATAATGGTAGCCAAAGCATACTTCTCTTAGTACATTTTTATTTTATTTTGAAAATAGAAAACTTGGATGGGAATTGAAGACAACCTTTTTGTATTAGAAAGCAGGATCCACATGCATGATCTCATTCCATCTTCACCCAAACCCTGGCAAGTGGACTTGATCATCACAATTACCAAGGCAGGTGAGGGTCTCCCCCGGGTCACATAACTGGTTAAGGACAACTGGGAGTCTGAGCCCAGGTCCTCGCAAGGCACTGGTGCTTCCCACATCCAAACTCTGCCTCTTTACACCTCTTGCTCCTTCTCTGCACTCCTTTGACTGTTTATAGCCCTTATGAGTCTTTAAAAGAAAAGCTTATGAAAGCAATGATAAAGTAAAGCTCTGTGGTTTTAGGGAGACTCCAAATGTCTGTGATGGCCCCAGGATTTGATTAAAGAGAGGTGCTGTTTTCTTTTTATTTGTTTGTTTTCCAGGTCTCCATTGGATTTCAAATTTCCACGATATTCCTGCCCTACTGCTAGAAAAATAAGACGTAAGTGCGTGTGCTTAGGGGATGCTACAAAAAGCATAAGTAGGCTAGGGCTTTCCTAAACCTCAGGAACACAAGATTTATTCATCACTTCTAGGGGAAAACATAGGCATGTTCTTTCAGTATCTAACTAGAGATATCAAGTTGCAATGTTCATGAAACCATTTGTTTCTCAAATTTCTCTGAATACAATAAGCATAGTGCCTGCAAAATATACAGCTCCTCAGGCTCCTATCCCGGGGCTTCTCAGTCAGTAGGTTTTAGATGGAGTCTGGGGAATGTACATGTTAGGTAATCCATACTATGCTCAGCATCAGAAAATTTTGAGAGGCAGTGTTATAAACAAAACCATACCTATAGTACAGACACCTGGAGCGTGCAAATCAGATACATTCAAGCCAGAAATTATCTGCCCCCTCTATCAATGAATGTGAGTTGCTGACACTCAGTTCCCAAAGACTGGTACAGATGACACTTTTTTTCAGAGAAACAAGAGGGGTGTCGGAAATGGAATCAGCTGAGCTCCTGTCTAGTTTGGCTGCACGCAAAGAACCGAAAGCCCCCATGGGGAAGCCTCCTGCACCAACTGTGATGCATTGCTTCCACCCACGTGCAGGTGGTGTGTGATAGTCTCTGTTACAAACAGAAGAAAATAGTGATTCTTATTCTCAGTAATTGCCTTTTGGCTACAGAATTAGGAGCGGAAGATGGTAGCAGAGGTGAGTTCTTGGCCATTGTCCACCTTCCCCAAACTCTTCATCTGGCCTCACAACTTCTGTGCCATTTCCAACACAGGTGAGAGTACTCATGCACCAGAGCACTGACACTGAACAGTAAAATCTCCCCAATTCCTTCATGGGAGAATGAAAATGCCACCTTTATAAAATTACAACAGTTGTGAACTGAACAGTTACATTTCAAAAGTAAATTTCAGCTTCTTTCCCCATTCTATATTATAAAAAATATCTGAAACAGACCTGTTTTTTTTTTTAATACGTAAAATTGTGATGTTCATCTGAAGGTGATTATCATTGAAATACACATAGCCAAGAGAGTAGCTCATGGAAACAGAGCCCCACTTAAAGGAAACTCAACCACACACACATTCTTAAAGATGCAAAGATGTACTGTGACTGGTGAGCACATACCACGCAACAAAAATTTCAGTAAGGACATTGCTCTGATTTTATTGTATCACACTCGGTTCTTTTATGAGATTGATAGTTATCTAGGTTAGATCTAAGGCAGAAAAATCTATATAGAACAAGAAAAATGGTCTCCATGACAATGACAATGGTTTAGACAATTCATTCTCTTTTAAGGAGCTAAGATATTGAAGTGAAGTTCAACCCTGGGATGAATACTGTTCACTGCCATGATTGCCAGGCAATGCTAGAATAAGAACTCTCCCCCACCAGACAGAGCTTGGAATTGGCTCTTTAGCCATACACCACGGTATCCCCTGGAATCATGCAGTAGGACATCCAATACCCAGTCCATACCCATCATTTCTATGCCCACCATTACTAACCAGAATATTAATCTTTCTGAAGAGGTATTACCTCCCTAGTTTGGCTGCACACAAAGAACCCAGAGCCCCCATGGGGAAGCCTCCTGCACCAACTGTGATGAGTCTCCCTGTTCTTATTACTTCATAGGCTTTCCCTTTATAATTCTGACTCATATTTTATTGCTAGTTTGACCTTCATTTTCCTATCATTAACAGATTTCCTTCTAAAGTCTGTATTTTTTTCCTCCAACATATTAACTGAAGCATGGAAAACCCTGACAGCACTGTTACCTTTACAACTCTCAATACTTGAGACAATTTTACTTCTAAGCTCACTTAGAGGCCAGGAAGAAACACAGACATAGTAATCTTGCACCACTGTAGATTCCCAATCAATTTTTAATTAACATCTATTATTTGTAAAACCTTTCTCCACACTCCTTGACCTCTTTGGCACCTGACTCATCTCAATCATGCCAAGTAGCATTTATAAAGACAAGGACCCCATACCAACAAGATGCTTCACACTTCCTTCACTATCTTGTCTTCAAAACCTGTCATTTGCGTCAAACTTTGACAATTAGATGTCCCAGCTCTTTGGATTTTCTTGTAACCCATCTTAATTTTGGTCCTTATCATCATCCAAACTCCTTGACCTTCCAGTACAGATAACACTGCATGGCTCCTCTATACACACACATACACCCACATGCACAGGACAAATAGTCCTTTACCTTCTTCAGGACCTCCATTTTCTCACCCACTCTCTCGTCTTGCTCTAACTGCACTTGCTTAGCTTCAGTCCCCTCACTCCTTGGACATTGCTCCCAGTTCCACTGCTCCCCCTCCTCCAGGCTCACCAACATCTTCAATTCCAGAGCCCACATTAACATTCTTTATCAACAAGCACTGCATGTTTGAATTGTAAAAGGATCACATAGCTTAAAGAATATTCCTTGAATAAAAGTAGGTGGCAGAAAAAGCAATGGCTGGGATGGAGTATAACAAGATAACAGTGGGGATATTTTAATAGAATTTTTTCTCCCGTCTCGTTGACTCTCATAATACAAAGAACACTAGACACAATTAAATAAGTGACTTTATGAGAGAGAGAAAGTTTGGATCAGCAATGAAAAATGTCATTTTCAGAGAAGTGCAGCTGAAAGATGTTATTTTCTTCAGCCTTCTCTTTCCGTCCTCCCATAAATCTCCAGGGTTTCTATTACAAAGGCTCCAAGTTACCACCTGCCACCTTTGATCAACCTCATGCCCTCTTGAGTGCTGCTGGAAAGCCACTTGACTGTTCTGGCTCCCAGAACTCTCGATGGCAGCTCTGCTCATCCTCTTCAAGTTTTCCTCCAAATGATAGTTTGATGAGTAGTTATTACTTCTTCTACAGTCAACTCTCAAACTACAGAAAAACACATGAAGAATTTGTCTCTGTCTTTCACCAGACAATGTTCCCATTTTTCATGCTCTTTAACATACGAGTTCTCATGTCAAAACTGGCATTACACATAGAGCAAAATGGAGGGCTTTTACGGTTTTGCTCTTAGGTGTTTTGTTTTGTTTTTGCATTTGCACTTCTTCCTGAATGTCAAAAAAGTTGCCTCTTACCAATGGCTGACCTTGCCTGATCCTTCATCCTTCTGCATTGATCTCAATCAGGGTGTAAAGAAGACTATTAAGACAGAATCAAACCAGCATTTCTGGTTTTCATTCAATAATGACATTTTTGATAGTACATATGTTTACTAACTTATTGATCTGATACCAGAAATAACCTTTCTATATTTTTCCTGCAACAGCAAAAAATACTGAGCAAAAATTAATGTATCTTTACCTTAGTGATGTAATCAAATTCTGATACTTGCCAAAGAGAGTTTCTGACCAGCATGTGCTTCTACTTTGATCTGAAATATGTTGATATAGAAATGTCATACTTTAGTTAGACTGGCTGGAAGATGTGCATTTCTATTCGGGTGTTTGACTTATGTAAAATAGAAAGAAGATTCTTACTAACACCTTTATGAAATCACATAGTTCTGTGTGGTCCCAGTAGGGATGCACTGAAGTAAAGGATGTGAAAGGACACCTAGGTTTCCCATTATTACTCTTGAGTTTATTATTGATTACGTTTCCTGTGTATGTGCTAACAGGACCTCTCCATGTAGGCACTAAAAAATTATTCATTAATTCATTCAATAAGTATTTATCACTCTCTTATGATACACCAGGCACTGTTCTAACTTCTGAGGATACAGCAATGAACAAAACAAAGTCCTTGTTCTCATGGAGTTCATATTCCCTTTGGGGAGACAGATAAGACAAAGAGAAGAAAGAGTAGGATAAGAAGATAAAGACAGACAGGGCTGCAACACATGATAGCATGTCAGAGAAAGTTCCTCTGAGAAGCAGCATTTGAACAAAGACCTGAAGACAGCGAGAAAGTGAGCTCTTGATTCAGTTGAGGAAAGAGCAGGCCAGGCAGGGAGCACAGCAGGTCCAGATGTTCTGAGGCAGGAGGATGTTCGGCTCTCTGGAGGAAAGGACAGGGGCTGGGGTTCCAGAGTGGAGTTGGCCAGGCAGAGTGGAAGGAAAGGAAGCTAGAGAGAAAGCCATGAGCATCAGAGCGTGAGAAGGACTTGGGGAGTCAGTGTGCCCTTTGGAAAAAGAAGGGTGGCAACCAGGAGTCCCCAGTCTATTCCTCTGGCTTCTAAGACATTTGGTGAGAAAAGTTCTAAGAGGTGTATCTGAAGATGAAAGGAAATGACCTTCATTTCCTTTTCTCAATAATTAAAGAAATATCCATTGTATTTCAATAAAAGATATAAATCCTGAAGCCTAAAATATCATTAGTTTCCTTTTGATATATTTTAACATGATAAAATTTCTGTGCCCAAAGTTTTCTTTATTTTAAAATGCTGGTCAAAAAACTAAAAGGATGGGATGACAAACCTTCTTTGTTATCCAAAAATCAGGCAGGCATTACAGTCAGGCTGACACCATTCTCATGCCCACCAGACACTTTGAATCACTGCAATTTCTGGGAGAGACAGACCTTGACTCTGTACCAGGCCAGACTCCAGTTAGCATAGATTTGCTTTTATAGAGAAATAAGTTGGTAAAAACAGAGATCTAAAAAGTCAAAAAGTAGCTGCATTTCAACATGATTGTCTCTCCAAGGTTGCCTGGCCATGAACTGGAAACTAGACTCACTTTCCTTGAAACAGTGAGCACTAGGAAGGAAGACTCCATTGCAGGGATTAGTTAAAACAAGGTTAATGGAAGTTGAGAATTGAGATTCTTATTTTACTGCACAACCTGAGTGTACCAAGAAAAGTAATCTGTTTCCTCCTTCATGGAAGAGCGGGGAATATAGAGGATATATTTGTTATCATGAAAGCTGCAAGTCTGAATCTTGACTTTTCAAGCCAGCATGCAACCTCTCTTTTTTGATTCCTTTGTACCCTGAAGCTACAACTACTGCATTGAAGGAAGAAGTAAGATCCCCAAACACCTCCTAGACTATAATCTATTTGAGGACAGGTATTGTGTCTGATTCACTTCTGTAATTCCAAAGCTAAAATAGTACCTTACATGTCCTTGGAATTCAATAAATATTGCTGAAGGAAGAAAGAACAGAGAGAAGAAGGAAGATGATGTGTATATTCAGCAGTAAAAGCAAGGATTATCAGGTCCCACAATAGAGAATATTATAAATTCTATCTTGCCCCTCTTACTGCAGATGCAGTCTCAACTATAAGACAATGCCCTACTTGTTAAGAGAAAGAGGGATTCTTGTTCAAGAGATGAAGAGCTATTCCCCAAACATCTTACTTCTGTAAAAGTAGATTGATGCAAATGGCCTCCTCATGACTAAACATCATGTTATTAATTAAGATGTTTTCTCTTTAAAGATGTAAATACATAACTTCTTAATTTTTATATAAGAATGCATTACTAGGTGACAGATATTAATCTGGGCTCACTTCATGGATGTGGGTCATACCAAACCTCTAGCCAATAAATTTCTTCAACTAGTTCATTCTGTTCCCAATGGTACATGGCATTCATTCCAGAAATCTCCCACTTGATTCTTCCTAAACAGTTTTACAAGCCATTTATAATTTCACCAAAACCATTTTTACAAAGTCTAATCAGTAATGTAAATTCTATACATGCTTTTCTGGCTTTCATAGAGTTCAGAATAGTGTGTTAACATATACTGACTACTTGGGCATAAAATTATTGTTAGTCTTTCCAAATATAAATGGTATTCATTGTTTCTATCAAAAGGGCTCAATTTACTGATGTCTAATAATGCATGTTGGTTACTAGATCCACATCCTTCCATTAGCTTGTGTGGGCAACTTGGGAAATATGCCAACATAATAACAGTAAAATAAATAAAACTAAACAAAACAAAAAATTCATTTGAACTGTGATGCACATTTCACTTTAGCTAACAGCAAATATGAGGAAATGCCACCTAAATTTTTAAATGGACATTCTGTTTACTAGTCTCGCACATCACATTCCACATAATTGGCAAGCAATGTCACACTGTCCTTGTGTCATTGTTTCTTGACTAGTCATGTGCACTTTGGGTGGAACATTAGTGACAGGACTTCTCTCTGTTGATGCATCTGTGTATGCTATTTTTGGTAATTAAATAAACCCTGTTAAAAGATTGGGCTGTGCAATTTTAAACTGTTTCCTAGATTTGTATTTAGAGGAAAGCACAGATATTAGAAGATATAGCCAACTAACTGTTCTAATCATCCAAGGCAAAGTATTTCCTATGTTGTAGCAAAGGCAGAGCACAACATCTGCAGGTGTCACCTGTCAACAACATTGACCCAACTTCCAGCTTTGCCACATGTCAACAGAGATTTATGTTCCTCTTCCTTCCCTTTTCACCACCCTGTGCTAAGTTTAGAGCTTGGTCTGGAGCCCATATAGTCCTTCACATATGCCCTATGTCATATTTCGTTACAAAGTAGTAGTAAGCTCATTTAATTAATGACAAAATGTTGTTTTGATCTCACTAAATGGACTCTACAGCCTAGTGCATTTACTTTCAAAGCAAAGATATCATGGCCCACTGGAACAAAGCACAGACTTCGCTAGAATATCTCAGAATTTCCAGTATTTCAGTTTATTGATTCTCTCTTATGATAACAATCTTAAGAATTGGAAAGGGGAAATCAAAAGAATATACCTTAAAATACCCTTTAAGGTGTTGAAAATTTCATTTTCCATCCTCAGTCAATTTTTGGAACAACTCAAAGTTAAAGTTGTAACAATTCCCTAGGGGTAAAAGGAAGATGAATGCATATAATATTGTAAAAAAAAAAAAAAAGAAGAAGAAGAAGAAGAAGGAAAAGAAGATACACATTCTAAGACCCAAAGGGATGCTTATTCAGCCTTAGGCTCCCACATTATTTAGTAGTTAATTTTTTTTGCCAAATATCTGGTTCTTTATTACTTCTAGGCCCACTATCCCAGAACCCAAACAAAAAGTATGTGTGTGTACACTTTTTCCCTTTTTCAGTTCTGTGATTACAACTTTAATGTACTTAGACTATTGAGCGATTTCTAGATAAAAGTCACTTGTATCTTGAAATTACAAATATTAAAATCATTTTGTAACATGAAGAATATACTTAAATGAAAAACATATATATTATATATATATATTTACATCAATTAATCACAATAGACACTTGACACATTGAGAAAACTAAAATATAGAAGGTCACACTGAAGTATCCTTCAACTTCGTCTCTCTTCCTGAATGTCAGGTTTGCCATGGAAACTGAATAGCAAAATAAGACTGGTTTTACGGCACACAAATTGCAGTTGCCTTGAGATTGCAGTAATTTTCAAACCATCATTGAAAAATATCCATTTATTTTTTGCAACAAAGTGCATGGGGCTTTAGCTCTTCGGTAAGGTAATACCCCCTTTCTGCTGACAGCCCTTTATTTGGGATTATGTAGCGCCAGGGTACATGGCTTAAACGCATGCACTTATTCATAGAGGAAAACAGTTTTGTAAGCTACTAATGTTATAGTCTTCACTGTGATAAGAGCACTTAAGATACCAGAGAAAAAAACTATATTTGGAAATGACCTGGAAAACTTTCCTTTGTCTGTAATGTTTGCAGGCAGGTGATTACTTTCTGCTGACTGTTAGCTACTCTTTCTCACTACTGTCATTGCACACAGCCTGGTGCAGTCTAAAGGGAGCAGACCTGGAACAGGAGCTCAGTGGCCAGAGTTCTAGCACCAGCTCTCCCACTGATTGTTTTCTTGAGTGACCTTGGAGGTGTGGGTGTCGGGGAGGAAATACTCATTACTACTCTCAGTATTCTCATCTGAGCATCTGCAACTAGAAAGATTATCAGCCCCAAGAGTGTTTGAAATGTATGTTGATTGGGTTGTCTCATGACCAGGGAATGCCATCGGTGCTATTGGCATTTACTGGATTCTTACCAGGGATACTAAGCATTCAATGTGTGAAACAGTCTTACACACACAAGCAAACAAATAATCAAAGCAATCTAAAACTAAGGTTATTTCTAGATCTAAGAATGTTCTGTGATTCTGACTTGTATTTTATAATCATATCTATGAGCATCATCCTTTGTACCCCAGATCCTAAATTCTAATAGAATTTCTAATGAAAACCAAAGGGAAAATATTAACTCTTGAATTTCAGATGTCTCATCAAAATGTGCTTTTTCAGAGTTCTATCAGAAACTTTAAAAAAACATTTATTCTATAATGTAGTACAGATTTTCCCAATATTGTTGGTCTTTTAAAAATCTATATCCCAACATTGCAAACCATGTTACTGATATTTTTATTTGCTAACTATTCAATCTAGTTAAGTGCTAATTACATGTAAAAATGTATAGATTAGTATATCATCCAGAGGGTCTTGACTTCCTATTAAGAGAGCAGGAGAACTGTTCATGAAAAGCATTATTAATTAGGACATCTTTGAGAAAGAGGTAAACATGGTGAGTTCATTTCTGGCGTTGCCTCTCACTGACTTGAAGTTAGCCCAGAAATGAGGCAGAGACATTTTCTCCAGATTTCTTGCAAAAAACCTCAAATGTAAACTCTGAAACAAATGGAATTAAGAAAGTCCAAAAAGAAGCAAATTTTTAAAACATTTTTCAAAGTTTAATTTTTATTTTGATATATAAAATTTTGTAAAATTTTTACTGGAGGAAAAAAATTATAAAACTTGGCATCTTTCTTTATTTTCAACCAATAATATGTAAATAAATTATAAGATCAAAATGTTGATTTCAAAATATAAAAGGAAAAATTCAAGGGATTATTTTTAAATGAACTTCATTTTCACTTTTATATTATGGCCTTCTCATATTAGAAATAAGTAGTCTGTGGCATTATGAACATCGACCGGCTTAGATAGAGTCTGACATTTTTCCTATTTGTGAAAACAAATACCTCAGTTGAGTTACAAGAAATTCAAAGATGTATATTTGCTACTCACAAGGAAAGCATATAGTTTTAAAACCCGTAAGAATAAAAGGCAAATAAACGAACACTCTTTAGAATACATGTAGATTAATTATTTCAGTAGAAACACTTGCAACACTGAGGCAGCACGTTCACCTTTAGAAGTATCACGCACCCTGGGATCTTTTTATACCCTTTCCATCAAAACATTCCCAATTGTAATAAAAGATCATCCTATTGTGGGTGTTTTTTTTTTTTTAACCTGATTTAAGAGGTTTTCTTTGACTTAATAATTTGATATGTTTTCCAAAGATCAAAAGTGCATATATTTCCATGGATATGTTCCGTTTTCTAAGTAAATCAAATCAATCACCACGGGCCTAAAAGGAACCAGAATGTTGTAACCATTTTAAAGATGGAAAAGGAGTGCATCCAGTTTTGAAAAGGGAAACATTAGTAAATTCATGGTAAATATGCAATAGAGTTCAAAAAGGAGTAATTATAGGAAAATTGTTCATGCTTAAGATTATTGAAGGGTTTCATGTGTGAAATTATAAAGCATAAGTGATATCCTACAATATGAAGAAAAATCTTCTCAACCTTATCTAGTCCTCAGAGTATGCCCTGAAGTAGAATGATTGATCTTTCTTCTAATTGTATCCCAGCTAATGGGATTGCCGATGCTCTCCTTGTTTTAATTCTTGTTTGAAGATTCCCGAGTCTTAATAACTTGTGGCAGCGAGTTCTACAGTTTAATTATAAGACATCTCATTAGCCACGTTTATCCATTTCAGATATGTTTCTTTTAAGCCTACATTTTATAATCTTTTCAAACAGCAGTTACCATGAAGGCCTTCTAGGATAAATGAATTAGAGAACTTTTATAGGACAAGTCCAGGGTTGCTGCAAGGAAGTCAGCATGCCAAAAAAAGACAGAAGAAAGTGAACAAGCTCACTTGCTCTCCTTTGCATATTGAAAAGACCCCAGGCTACGTGTTTATTGAACAGGCCATGTACATTATTATCTCTCTTCCTAGGGACTCGCTACCCCGGGCCGTTTGTACGGGCTCTCAGTCATGTTGGCAGGTGTTTCTGGAGCTCATATTTTCACTTTTGATAAATATGATTTATATGCTTACTATTTCATCATCTACTTAACCTATTAATATCTACAGATTCCACCTACATATTATTTCCCCCAAAGCAGGACTGTAGGATTTTCCTAGCTCCAATGAATTGATATAATTACTGAAAATATTGCTCCTCCATAGTACTACTATTTATCTTTTTTCAGTAAACAATCTTGGAATAAATATCATGATATTTCTCTTTCTTACTACTTTCCTAACTCCCAACTGGACTACATATTTTGCAAAATAAGAATTGATTTGAATAGTTGGAGAGTTTGATCTGGTTTATAGGTGGAAATGAAGGAAGAGGAAAAAAATCTAACACTGATAGCCACTTACTATCTTGTATGACCTTGGGAAGTTTGCTTAACATCTCTTAGCTTCAATTTCTCATGTAAAATGGAGATAATAGCAATACCTACTTCACAGTGCTTTGTGAGGATTGAATGGTATAATCCATTTGGGAATGATAGCACTATGCCTGACAAGCAGACAATGCCTCTTAGTTATTCTTATCATTATTATTTACAGTTTTTTCTGTAACTTGTCATAACAAATCCAAGCTACCAAAAGCCATAACTATGCGCCATACAAGTCCTTTGACCTCCTGCTTCATATTTTCCGATTTAAGATACTCTTCCTAAAAAGAGTGATGACTTACAATCACCAAATTTCCATTCTAACAGTAACACATATTGATATGTTGCAGAGAGAGGACAATAAGAGGAGATGCTAATGCAGGGCTCCCAGACCTTCCTATCATACACAGTGCCTTAATTGAGATTTATTCTAGACAGTATTGAGCAGTGACAAAGTGGGAGAGAAAGAGAATATGGGAAACAGTTTTGCTGAGGTCTAGGGAATCACTTCCCTTCGTCCCAAACACACAGCATTTGACTAAGCAAATTGAACATGTATGTTCTAAAATGCTGTTCCTGAAATACTGAAATATCAATGGATATTGCCCAAGTATCCCTTGCATGGGTTTCTAATACACCTGCAAGGTTAGTAATGCATGCTTCCTTTCATCTCTCAAAGTTTTGAGGATGAAAATATAGATTCTCTGCAGGTCTGACTTGGTATAAGTTATGTCATCCAAATACTAGTAAAAAAAAAAAAAAAAGAGAAGAAGAAGAAGAAAGAAAGAAAGAAAATCCCCAAATGAATTCCCTCTAGGAATACATACTCTAGATTCCTAGAATATGATGTAGAACCCAGATGTCCTCTTTAAAAATGGAAATTAGGTTTAGCAGGATAAGTTGAGACCCCTCCATGGGTTTTCTCAATACATAACTGTAGATTTTTCCATCCCAGCAGGAGAATATTCTCACTGGCATTCATTCATATTTTTAGTACCTGGTATGCGTCAGACACCACATTGAAAAACGGAGAGTGAAAAACAGACATGATACTGAACTCAGGATCTCAAAGTCTAGTGGTGGAGAGAGAAATTCAATCAAAACGTCAAATAAATACAGGTAAATTACATTACTGACAATGCTTACGAATGGATTTATATGGTGCTGTGAGAATATGTAATAGGAGTAATTGACCTACTCAGGTACCAGGGCATGCTCACCTGAGAAAGTGTGGATTAAGCAGACGTCTGAAATATAAATATGAACAAACTGGAGAAGAATGTTCTAGATAGAATGAGGGAGCATTGTGCTAGATCCTTTTTTTCCCCCAAAAGCCATTGGAAAGCCACTGACATGTTTGAGCGGAAGAAAGGGCCCTGATGAATGATGACTGCCATTGTTATTTGGAGACTGGCGTGGGGAGGGTGATAACAGAGAGGCCAGCAAGGAGGCTATTATTCTAATCTAAAGTAAAGATAATGATGCCTTGGACAACAAAAATGGACATAAATTCAGTAGAGGAATTTGAAAGAATTTTAGAGAGAAATTTTTTAAAAGGATTCCCAAACTCTGGCTTCGATTAATTAATGCTTTATTTTTACTTATGGAGACAGGAAATTCTCAAGAAGATCTATGTTTGAGCAGGAAGATTCTGAATTCATATACACAGTCCTTTCAAAACCAGGTTTGTACCTTAATTCTCTGGAAGTAGGCTGTCAGCCCATACATGACTGACCATGTTCTCAGAACCCTAGTATTTCTTTAGGAAGTCAGAATTGGAGCTGGCTGTGATGTTCTGAGAGTAACTCAATGTCACACAGAAATGTGAGGATGATGAAATTTGCTTCTCCACCACTCTCTCAAGTTGTGAGGTTTTTTTTTTTTTTTTTTCTTTTATTCCCCTTACATCACTGGTCTTGTTAGTGGAGTAGGTTTAATTATGTATTACTTCATATTGCTATAGGTCAGGAGTCCAACATGAGTCTTAGTAGTCTAAAATAAGGTGTTGGCAGCACGCATTCCTTTATTCCCCTAGCGGGGAATTTGTTTCCTGCTCATTTGACTTGGCAGAATTTAGTTCCTTGAGGCTATGGAATCCAGGTGCCCATTTTCTTGCTTCCTGTGAGCTGAGGGCCACCCACAATTTTCAGTACTGCTGCAGCCCTTGGCTCTTGGGTTCCTTTCTCCATCTTCAAAGCCAGCAACATTGCATCTCTCAGACAATTCTTTCATAGTCACATCTTCCTCTAACCACAGCCAGGAAAAGTTCTCTGATTTTAAGGACACTTGTAATTAGATGAGTCCCATCACAAGGTCCCCATCTCAATGTCCCTAACTTAATCACATCTGCAAATTCCCTTTTGCCACATAAGGTAATATATTCATGTATTCCATGGATTAGGGTGTGGATATCTTTGGGGGATGGGGGCATCAATTTTTTCTACCATAACTTCTTGCTCCTTGTTGGTGTCCCCAAATGATTCTCTCTCTTTCTTCCAAAAACTCTCCAGATTTGCAATAAGGAGTGAGGGGTGATATAAACTGATGATATGGGATTCAGTCATCTACCAATTCCAGTTTTTGCCTCTTCTTTTCTTGAAGATATTAGCTCCTGGATCACCATCACAATTCATGTTGTACCTTCTTGCTAATAGTATTATTTACAAAGATGACCCTTCCAGTGCTCTGTCCACTAAGTATCTGGACCTTGGCTTTTAATTATCTTGGCCCACACCCTTCCTAAACCATGCAATCAGTGTCAAGCATAATACTCTCTGACTATCTCCCCCCTCTTCTGATATCACTCTTATTTATATCATGACTGCAGTAGCATGTCAACACTACCAAGACCTGCTGTGCATTGTCCTGCCTACCTCCATTGCCTCTCACTTCTCTCCTTTCTCAGCTTAAATTGCAGGAAACATAATTACAAATGTTAACTTCTTTCTAAAACCCATGTCCTCACAAACTTTGTTGCTCTTGTTTGGCAAAGTCTTAACCTTCACTAAATCCACTCTTCTGCCATTCTATGTTAATATTAGTGCAGCTGCATGTGAATGGAGAAAACACACAACTCATTGGCATATCCTTCAAATATACGACTTAACCTCAGTGAACCCTAGTGTTGCCCAGCATTTGAAGTCATCAGCGGAAACATTCCATAAGATCCATCACCACATCAATTCAGCTATTTCTCTTCATTCTTGTTACTAAAAAGCAACTCCCCACTCCTATTTATATCTAAAGAAAACACCTCCAATTATGAACTAGATCTCATTCCTTAGTTAGGGTTCTCCAGAGGAAAAGAACCAATAGGATATGTGGGTGGGTGGATGGATGGATGGGTGGGTAGATGATAGATAGGTAGGTAGATAGATAGATAGATAGATAGATAGATAGATAGATAGACAGATAGATAATGCATTTTAAGGTACTGGCTGATGCATTTGTAGACTGTGGAGGTAGCAGCCCCAAATCTGCAGGGTAGGCTGGCAGGCTGGAGATCCAGGGAAGAGTTGATGCTACAGCTTGAGTCTGAAGGCAGTCTGCTGACAGAATTTCCTCTTCCTCGGGAAGGTCAGTCGTTTTTCTCTTAAGGCCTTCAACTGATTGGATGAGGTCATCCACATTATGAAGGGTAATCTGCTTTACTCAAAGTCTACTGATTTAAATGTTAATTTCATTTTAAGTTACAGCAACATCTAGACTAGTGCTTGACCAAAAATATGGGTACCGTGGCCTAGCCAAGTTGACAAATAAAATTAACCACCACATTACCTATTGAAAAATATTTATTCAATAATACACCGCCTCTCTTCTGAATACAATTTCCCATTAGTTAAAAACAATCTTTTGACCTCCCACATCTCCCTCCATTTACTGTTCCATTTCTCTATCCCCCTTTACAGTAAAACCCCTTGATGGTTTATTACCTTCACTCCTATTCTTTCTTCCACGTAAGTTGGGCTTTACACCATTGCTCCCAACATTACACCAAAACTGCTTTGTGTCAAGTTTACCAATACCTCACGTTGGTAAATCAAAAGTCCAATTCCAGGCTTCATTTCATTTCTCTAGGGTTTGACTAAGTTAAACACTCCTGTTTGAATCATCATTCTCAGGTTATCCATGTAATATCCATATTACAAAATCCACCATAACCTGTTATCCATTATCCAGGACAATTAGAATATGTCCACTTGGTTTTCCTCCTGTCTTGGTCTGGCAACTCCTTTTTAGTGTCTTTGCTGACTCTTTCTCGTTTATCTGAATTCTTAATTTTGGAGAGCCATAGGCCATGGTCCTTAGACATTTTCTCTGTATAAACATACTTCTTTGGTGAGCTCATCTAATTGCTTGGCCTTAAAGCCCAGTTAAATACTGATGACTCCCACATTTACATCTTCAACCAGACTTCTCCTTGAACTCTAGATATCTAATAGAAACCTCAGCAAACAGCAAGTCTATTTGTCCAGTTTGGCAGAGGCCAAATATCTTGAAGTTCCCTTGACCCTGTCTTTCTCTCATTCTTCATATCTGATTCTTCAGCAAATCTTGTCATCTAAGTATTCTCTAAAATGAAGAGTTGAGGGCAGCTTTTCTATCTTTTCATAGGTATGAACTGCTAGTCTGGAAAAAATTGTTAAACCATTGGGAATATTTGCTGCTGCACTGTATAAAATTTTAAAAAAATGTCATGTATTTAAACTAATCCAAAAAGAATAAGGTAAAACAGTTATAAAAGACAAGTATTGATAGAATTGGATAGACTTGAATATGCACTGAATATTAGATATTATGTAATTGATGATAATTTCCTTGCTTGTGGTATTGGTATTGAAGTTATATAGGAAAATTTCCTTTTTGTCAGAAGACAGATGCTGAAATCCCACAGTGCCTGCAAGCTATTTTCATATGGTTCATCCACATGTTTTTATGTGTATGTGTGTGTGTGTGTGTGTGTGTGTGTGTGTGTGTGTGTGTAGAAAAAGAGAAAGTCAAAACATATGTGGAAAAATGTTTCCAATTAGTGAATGTAGGTAAAGGGTATATATGGGTATCATCGTAACACCCCTTCATCTTTTCTAGGTGTTTAAGTGTTTTTTCAAAATAAAAAGTTGGAGGAAGACGTATGCAGAATTGAATCATTTCTGAAACCACCATGACTGACGACCACACTGGTGAAAGATACCACCAACTGTAGCTGAATTTACTCTTAAAAGCTCTTCACTGGTCTTCCTTCTGCTGCCCTTGACTCTTTGTCAGTTAATAATCTGTTCGTGATAATGATCTTTTTAAAATATGAGCCACATAATGTAATTCCTTTGCACAGAGCCCTCCCACCAAAGAGCCGTGTTCATCATCGCAAAACCCAATATCATCTGACCACCATCAGAACTCCCACCACCTTTCTGACCTAATCTCCTCCTTCTCTCTCTTGCTTACTCCACCAAAGCCACTCTAGTCATCTTTTTCCTAGAATAGACTAGGCATGTTTCCTTCAGAGTCTTTAGATTTTCCCTCTCTTCTGCCTGGAACATTTCTCCTCTAGATACCAGTATGAATCTTTTCCCACCTTCTTCACATCATTTCTCAAATACTTCCTTCTATTTATGGCCTTCCCAGACCCAGCTGCTAGAAATGACAAACTCTTTCCAAGTGTACTCTGATTTATTTTTCTCCATAATACTTATCATCAACGGGCATATTTTATTTGTCCACTTGTTTACTCGCTCTAAAATGTAAGACATTATAGCAAGGATTTTTTTTTAAGTCTGTTTACCGCTCTATTCCTAGTGTATAGAACGGTGCCTGAAATCTGAAGGAGTGCTAAGTATTCAATGAAGATTTGTCAAATAAATAAATATTTTCACAAAATGGATAAATTTGGTTAGGTTGGAGGAAAAAAAATAGAAATAGAAACAACCATGCCACTGAATCTCCTGGAACATTTGTTAAAGCACATATGTTTTGGGTCATAACTGCTCAGAATCCAATCATAGTAATTGTTAAATCAAGTTTAAACAGTCCTATGTTAATGGTTTTCATTATGATTTTTGGAGGCCTTCAAGAACACATGAAGTCCACTCAGCAAAGTTGTTGAGGTTCCTGGATGTCGTGTTCTTCAGAAAGGGCTACACATTAGGACCTAAAGTTTACAGGAAGCTTCTCTGACCAACATCAGGACATGTGACTCTCCATTTCTGTCCCCTCCCCTCCGCACACATCCAACTGCCTAAAACCTGGGGCATCCTGGGAGGCAGGCTGCAATTCACTTCTTTTGGAGTCTTTCTCCAGAGTGATTCCAGACCAAACCAACAATGCAGGACTTTGTGAATAGTAATTAGGGTTGTCAGTTCAAGTCACATAGATAGGGTTTCTAAACTTAAATACCCACTCTCTTTTTCACAGATGAATGGGGGATTTGTGTGGCTCATTATTCAATTCAGAAAAAGGTACTCTTCTGCTTGGCAGAATATGAGAAAGTTCAATTCGATCCACTTCTCTTCTCATGGAGCCTCCTAAGATTTTCTGGAACTGGTCTGGGAATGCCAGCCAAGAATTGGAAGGCTCTGATGTAATCTGTCACACATCCTGCCCCTTGGCAGAGAAACTGCATCTTTTGATTAGCTACTTCCTTTCTCTGTGGGATGTGAAAATCTTCCTTGAATTGCTCTGCAAAGTGCCCATCACGGAGCCTTACACTCCATGGCATTGGAAGATGCCAAAATAGTTGAAATACCCCTCACTGACCTTAGCAAAAGAATTATTTCCTGAAAAATTACCTGAGGAAGAACAAATTATATCAAGATATCCTCTACTTGACTTCCCCCCCATGAAAGATAAAGCTAAGTTATGGCAAGACCAGATTTGACTTCTACTGACATAATCAATTTTTGAGCCAACAAGTAGGTGACCTAAGGGTCTGGTTTTGTGCCATAAAACCCTTCATCCATCTGGATAAAAAAAACACAAACAAACAAAACACCCTGTCCTCTTCTAGAACAGAGATTAAGAATTGACCACTTCCTGAAACTGCCCCCTCATTGACCAATGGATAGATTAGGAGCTGTGAGCTCAGGTGACATAGCTGAAAACTACTCATAAATATGTTGTCCAGGGGCCTTGACCACAGAGGACCTGTACTCCATAAGTGCAAAGAGTTCAGGTGCCTGGGTTAGGCCCTTAAAGAGGAAGGCTGAGCTGTAGCAGAAGTAGGACATTAATTCAATACTATCAACTTTTAGCAGGCAGCACTCTGCTTTTAACCTTAGAAGGAATGTCACATGCAAGAGACTTCAACCTTGCCATGTGACTGCAAAGGACAGAATTAGGCTCAACTGGTGGACCTGAGATTGTGACACATCATAAGAAGGTTCTAACAATTGTGATAGCCTAGAGATAGATGTGTTATCATCTCTTACCTTGTATTTCCCCTCATTCCTTCCTGATATTAAGATATTGAATAATTAAAGATCCGATATCTTAAAGTATGACTTGTAGTGCTTTATTTGTATATCTCATGGATCAATTTTCTTATGTAAATTGAGGCTGATGACATATTCGCAGATGTTGAAGGGTTATCTTGTGTCTCAGTCTCCCCATAGCTAGTGCCTTCCAACATCTCTTGAAATCCTCATATTGGATTTTCAGTTTCATTGCTCAGATCTGGAAATTTTCCTAAGTAGGGATCAAGATTCTGGGAGAATTACAGGGTCTGAGCTAAAATGAGGTGCTGTCCTTGGCTTCCTTGCTTTTTCACTCTTTTCCACTGAAGACAGGGAACTATTTCCTGAAGGTCTCTCCTTGGAAACCTTGCATTTTTGAAGATGCTTTCTTCTCAAAAGATTTGTTGTATATTTTTTGCCTGTTATCTATTTATCAACTCATTCATTCACTTCCTCTCAATGCATCCATCCTATGCCTTGTCCGATTATCTTTTAAAAAAGGGATTTAAGATAGCTTCCAAGTATGTTATCAATTGCAATACTCTTTCAAATCATCCTCAGCTTCAGTGAGAATGACTATCCTATAGAGATGTAAATGTATTAAATTGAAAATTCACACAATTACTGGTACCTTATAAAGCACATAGTATTACTCTCTAATGATGCCTCGAAAGGGGCCTTTATCTGGTGTCTGCCTGCAACAGGGGTTTTTCATGAGGAAAATATAAATCAGACTGTTTTGGGCTACTTTGTGGCTTCTAGACTTCACGAGAGAAAATCTTTTTTATATCTTTGTGAACTGGAAGAAACAGATGGAAACTCCACCCCCTCATTGATTCCATAGAGACTACCAATGGACGCATACTCGGCAGGACCAACCCAGCTCCACAGAGCTCTCGGCTGACTGACTCGAGTTCAATCACCCTCTCTTGTCCAGAACATTTGCCTTTCCCTTTGCAGAATCTATCATTATTCGGCTCTCTCCAGCCAATCTTTCTGACTCCTTGATTACTCATTACGAATCAGCATATGCTAGCATCTGTACAGACCTCAGAGAAAGAAAGGGCCTGTCTTGGAGACTCTGAGAGGCCAAATGTAATCACGGGGATTTCTCTCCCTCTGGCAGTGGTAGAATCATTTTACTCTTGTTGCTCTGGAGAGGAGGGGCAGTGTGCAATATCTCCCACACCATTAGAAATATTCCTCCAAAGAGAAGAGAAAGATTTAGGTGAGTCTGTGGACCATCTGCAGTGATAGAAGAGCCCATTCAAGGTTTTAATGGTGCTATCCCTTGGCCCATAAGACCTACTTCAGGGCAGTAGAATGGACATGGGCTGCAGAAGACAATGCCACACATAGAAATCATTGCAACACTTTTGTGGGCTTTTCAGAAATGGATGAAGATCCCTAGCATCTATTCAGGAAAATTAAAACAATGTCTGACCCAAGGGTTGCTCTCATATACAGAAAGACAATTATCTGAAGAAGTGCTTAAATTTGTTCTAGGTAACTCCAAGATCAGAACTAGAGTCAATGTAGAAGTTAAAGAGGTGGGTAAAAGCCATTTGATGAATGAATAAAAATATCAACCTTTTGAATTACCTCCCAATGTGCTGACTTAGTGACTGCTTTGTCACCACAGGCATTTGAGCAGAAGTTAGAAAACTATTAGTGCGGATATTGTAATCACCAACTTAAATTGTACTTAACCTCAGATAATATATTTATATTAGAAAATATGTTCCCTCAACCTTATGATTCCATTCATTTCACCAAAATCAATCTCCCCAATGCATCCTAGGATCTGTTTTTTGATGAACAAGTATCTTTTCATTTGGCTGCAAGTGGTAGCCTTCAGAGATAGTTTGGGAGAGTAATTAGGAGAAAATTTTATTAGAGAAGTTATCAGCCATTCATAGCCCATCTATCCTGACTTCCTGCCTTTCCTTCCCATTCACTATTGTGCCTGGTCAGTATCAGAGCTGCCCCATGTCCCTACCTTCAAACACTGTGCATCTGCCCATCTGTGAGTTCTGAAAAAGGAACATCGAATCCCACGGATCTCTCTTTCACCACATCATACCTTCTTTTATTGCTCAGAAGGCTTCTTTTATTCCTGAAGACAGTGTATGTTGTATATGACTTTAATGTTACAAGATGTATTATGCTGTCGCATTTTGCTTCTTATTCATCAGCAAAATGATTCGCTCGTCCCACTTGCCTCAAGACCACCCACCTCCCATGGACTAGAGCCATGCCAAGTCATGGACCACTTCATCAAGCTGTGCTTAAGATAAGTCCAGGTAATTTCACTTGCTTTTACTTTAACATTCTTATATCCATATTGAACATTCTTCTAACACTTATTTATCCCACAGTATCTCTAAATGACAAATGAATGAGTAGCTTAATTTACCCTGCAAATTCTGTTAAGTGTGATTTCTGATAGTCACACAAACACATTTTTGCAATGTAGCCTTTTTAAAAGAAATGTTTCTTTTACTAGAGACTGGCTCCCCAGGTAAAATTTTCCCCAGGTAAAATTTTGACTTGAAAACAATAAGAACAAAAATTTTAAAAATGTTCTTTTTAAAAATCCCTTCCCTCTTTTAAAAAATGCAACATTATTTTAAGGCCTCTGGGATTGTGTATTCAAATTAGATCAATAGACAAAATTCAATAAACCACAGGAGGGTATAAAGCCCTTTAGGAAATGTGAATTTTTTAGATGCCCAACTTAAAAGGATAGACACAGGACATTGACAAGGTCAGGAGCCCATGGGTAGTAGAGGAAAAAAATCTGATATAACAGGAAGAAAATGGCTCTGCCACAGGCCAATAAACTGCAGGGTTGGGAGAGCCAGTATAAATAATTGAGAATCAGATTCCTTCCTCCAACGTCCATGACCGGATCTTATTTCTTAGAAGATTCTAATCGAAAATTAGTAATAAAAGCTGCCTTTCTTGACTTCCTTATTGGGTTTAAACAAAAAACTATATGCAATACTAAAATGCAGCCATGATATTCGTGCATTTATGGATATATACAGAGATATACATAGCTATCATGTAATATATATCTTAAGGGGTAAGTTATCTTCCAAATTGTTTGCATTGTATATTTTTAAGTATCTCTCAATTTTCTCATATTGTCTCAAAAAACAAAAGTTACTTAAGAATAAAAAAGGAATTTAAAAAGAGAAGAGACAGTTTTCAGTCATGTTAAACATTTTTCCAATCTGAACACAATCTCTACTGTTTAGTCCATAATTTCCCTCCAGCCTGTGGGAGTATTTAATGGTGCAAATAATAGTTTGCACACCAAAATTGAAAGAAAAACCCTCCCTTCTCCCGAAATTTTTGATTATTTACCTCAAATTAATAGCTATAGTTGTGTTTGCCCAGGTCTAGCTCTTGGGGGAAAGTGTTTAAAGTAGTGAAGTCCGACATCTGCACTTCTCAGTCTCAGGGAAGACTTCTTTAGGATGGACAAGCCACTGAAGAGGAAATGGGTGGTATTCAAAACAACTGGTGACTTGCCACACTCCACCTAATGTCTCTCATGCATATGTCTTTCTTTTATTGAGATATAATTGACATATAACATTATGTAAGTTTAAGGTGTGCAACCTGTTGACTTGATACATTTATATATCGCAATATGATTACCACCATACTGTTAGCTGACACCTCCATCATGTCACATAATTATCATTTCTTTTTTGTGGTGAGAACAATTAAGATATAGTCTCTTAGGAACTTTGAAGTTTATGATACAGTGTTGTTGACTGTAGTCACTAGGCTGTCTTAGATCTCCAGGATTTATTTATCTACTAGTTGCAAATTTGTTTCTCTGGCTCCTGATGGTACACCTTGGCTCCCCTTCATGTGTTGGTGAGATTTCAGCCTCCCCTTTGGCTTTACCTGGGCTCCATCCTTGCTACTTTGTAGGTGTACATTTCTGGGTGATGGATTGAACCAAGTGTGCTGCATTTGTATGCCTGTTGCATCACTTATTATATCCATGTGCCAAATGATCTTGAGTTACACACAGCCTTCCATGCCCTGGCATCTACATTCCTCTTGCTTTTACTCCCATGATTTCCCTACGAGCAGCTTTCTCTCAAGCCATAGCAAATTGTTCATGGGTGTTTCATGCCACTGAGCCTTCACATGTATGCTTTCCCCTTTGCCTGTATTCTCTCCCTCTCTTCCCTCCCCTTCCCACCTTCACATAGCTGGCTTTTATTTATCTTGAAGTTCTCAGCTCCATGGTTACCTTCTCTATGAAGTTTTCTCTACTCTTCCTGAATTATATCCACACCTATGAACCCAAAAGGGCTTAGCACATTCCTCAAATATCATACTTACAACACTCCACTCTAAGTGTTGAATTATTTCGGTTATCCTTACTACAGAGTAAGAACCTTGAAGGCAAGGATTATGACTTGATTTTTATGCCCAGTGTCACACAGCAGGCATTCAATATGCTCGCCAAATAAGGTTACCTTATGAGCTCATGTCTTCATTCATAAAATGGAAATAATGATACCTGTTTTGGTGACATGAGTGTATAATAAAATAAGACGTGAAAATTCTTAGTATAGTTCTAGACACATATTAGATGCACTATAAACGTTAATTCTATTATTTTTTCCTTCTGGCAACAATTTTTAAACTGCCTCAAGCTTAGTTTGCAACCACTTAATCTACCCTACTTACCTTGTCTTTGCATCAGATTTGTTCACTTGCCGGACTCCTCTGACAGAGGACACTATTTCTCCTACCCAGGGCAAATGACCTCACGCTTGCTTGTGTCCATCAGAAGTGTCCTTTTGTTCATGATGAGCTCAGATCCCATCCAGCAACTTCTCCTGGTCCTCTTTCCCCTTCCAAGCTCCCCTTATTCTGTTTCTATTACTTTCAACTTAGAATAAATATGATATTAAACACACATTTTGAGTCAGATTGTGGTGCGCACATGTTAGGATGCAAAAAAGAAATGCTCCCCGAACATTCCTGTGAGGTGAGGATGTTGCACACAGGATTGGCTGCAGTTTGCACATGCTATGCCAGCGGCATGGGCAACATGCTGTGGGACCACAGAGGAGGAATCTGCTTATACTCCTGCAGGTAGGAATGTATTCACAGAGGCTGTGCATCTGGCTCTGCCTTTGAAGCATATGTGAGATTTCCCCAGGAAGAAAAGGCGGTGTAAAGACCTTGTATGCCATGCTGAGTACTATCCTTTAGAGAAGTTCCCAACACTTCCACAATCCACAAAAGATCTCCTTGATTTTTTCCCATCAGCTACATATTAAGATATATATTTCACAACCAAACTAAAGAAAAAAAAATCATTGGTCTTCTCACTTGGGATTAACCAAATAAGTGTGTGTGTACAATCAGAGCTTCTTGTTGGAATAAAATAGTGTTTCCACACTCACATGATACATTTCTGCCTCAAAGTGAAGAAATATAATGTTTCTCTTCAATTTTTCTGTTTTATCATAAAAAATGTAATTCTTTAATTTCTTAGAATAACTCAAGTATCCTAACAATGAACTATTGCTTTATGTAAAGGAATTTTGAAAATAATTTGCAAAATAGAGAAGTACAAAATCATATGTATGTGTCACAAAGATACCTCGATGGCAATTTCGAGTGAGAAGAGACTAGATAAGAGGATTCAAGTAGATCCAAGGGCTCTGAGGAGTCGTAAGGAGGCCTGGACGGAGACCCGGAGGGCGCCAAGGGCAGGAGGGGCATTTGATCCCCTGCCCCAAGCAAGAGTCAGCTGGTGTTTTAAAAAAGTCAATAATCTGGATGAAAGTTGGAGATGTCTTTAAAATGTATGAAAAGAATGCAAAACTCTTCATCCAGTCTGTGTGGAGTAGACAATCTGTTGTGATGAGCAACGGGAAAAATAAAAAGTAAACTAGAAATCACTGGATAAATATTCACCATGAAAATAGGTGGAACCCCACCAATGTTGGTTCAGCAAGGAAAGTGAAGAAGCAGCCTTCATGATTTCAAAAGAGGAGGAAGGGAATCAAGTGAAATGAACACGTGCATGAGAAATTTTGAAATGTGGCAAAACGAAGACACCTGGGGAGGAGAAAAATGACTCAAATGGAAAAGACAGAGAGCAATTAGGGAGACCGACGGGGAGTCCCAGTGGGAGCCCAGCACTTCTTGTTCCTGGCTGTCTTGGTCCGAGTTTTGTTTGAGGTTTTGTACAGCATGAGGCCTGCGCACGGCTGGGCGGCCCAGTGACTACTACAATGCAAACATGTCAGTAATTTGGGGGATCAGGGGTGCAGATGGGAGTTCACTGGATTTCCACTGAAACCCACAGGCCATTTCCAAAAATACGTCCAGTCATTCATAACACAGAATAAATATTGACTCTCTGTATAAAAAATCTATTTCTTTCTTTTAGTACTAAACATTTCTCTTTCTTGAAACATTGAGTTTTTCTATTCAGTGAATTGTCAGCATTTTTTCCCACTGGTTTAACTTTTGGTCTGTTGAAAATTGAGTTAATTTTCCTCTCTTCATTTATTTACTAATTCATTAATGCATCTATCCAAAAATCCAATGAACATTTACTGATCATTTACTATATGGCAAGTTCTTTGCCCTTTTTAGTGTATCGTGGCCCATTTCTCATACTTTGTAGCTCTGAGGAAGAATTCCTGGCTGCACAGCACCTCCCTGAAGCAAAACATTCTGCTCACATCATTAGCTTCCATGATGAGAGAAGACAAAGAATAGAACAAAACTTGGAATCTGGACTACAAGTCAGCAGGTCTGCCTCTTAATATCTGTGATATCTTTGGAGAGTTATTTAGATTCTTCAAGCCTCAGTTTCCTCATACAGCAAGTGGAATTTAAGTTATTCTTTATAGGACTTGCCAGCTGGGTGCGGGAATCTTCGCACTGGGCCCCTCAGAGCCCATGCGAGCACTACCTGGATATTAATCGGTTTTCTGATTCCCCCATCAGGTAACTCACTTTCTTCCCTTCTCACACTGCCTTGTTGGAACTGGGAAGCCAGACCTTCAAAGGGTCTTGCCTTCCTCCCCTCCCCACCTCACCTGGTGGTCAGATCTGCCTTGAGACTAAGGACCAGAAAGAGAAATCAGAAATACTTGAAGACAGCCACACAGTCTGAAACCAGAATTCAGACACAGCATGGCCTTTCCTGCTATTATTCCTGGAAAATCTAGATATGAGGGAAAATCACTATGTTCTTTTTTATTTACAGAGGACTTCTGCAGTGAAGGTGACAGATACACAAAGAGCTATTCCCGCTTGTAAAGAGCATCAATGTTGGAGAAAGAGTGCAGGCTTTGGAGTCAGATATAAAATCTGGCCGCACTATTCCTGTGCTGTGTGATCTTAATCCCTGTAAGATCTCCCAGCCTAAGTGTCCTGATCACTGAATATGGAGAGCCCTGTCCGCCTCCCTGCTGAGGAGGCCAACTTAAAATACGTGTGCAGCCCTTTGGACAAGATGATCATTACTGTCGCTATTAGTGCTGTTTTCAAATGAGGTCAAGAACTGTTTACGTTTGTCAGTTATAGGTGCACCACCCCTGAGGCTCATTTGTCCCTTGTCACAGTGAAAAAGGAAAGCATTGTAAATAGCCACCGACTCCGGTAACTTCAGGGCTAGCAACCCCAGAGTAACATACCAAGTTCTGCCAGCAGTCAAGGATTCAATTTTCCCTGTAGATCTGTCCTGGAGGCAGCCAGAAATCACTTCTAATCACCTGCCAATTGCCTTTTGTTTAAACACCACTGGTAAGAGAGGCTCAGGTGACAAGGGGCTGAGGGCAGAGCCCAGCCAGCACAAACATAAGGAGGAGGCAGTGCAAGCCATTTTATTTTATTTTTAAAATTGTGGTAAGAGCAGAACATGAGATCTACCCTCTTAATAAATTTTTTTTTTTTTTTTTTTTTTGTGGGGAAGACCAGCCCTGAGCTAACATCTGTTGCCAATCCTCCCCTTTTTGCTGAGGAAGACTGGCCCTGGGCTAACATCCGTGCCCATCTTCCTCCACTTTATATGGGACGCCGCCACGGCATGGCTGACACGCAGTGCGTCCGCGGGCGCCCGGGATCCGAACTCGCGAACCCCGGGCTGCCAAGAGCGAACTAAACCGCTGTGCCACCGGGTGGCCCCCCTCTTAATAAATTTTTAAATGCACAATACAGTGTTGTGAACTATAGGCACAACGTTGTAGAGCAGATCTCTAGAGCTTAATTCATCTTGCATAACTGAAACTTTACATCCATTGAACAGGAACTCCCATTTCCCCCACCCTCCCTGCCCCTGGCCCACAATTCTCTTCTCTGTTTCTATGAGTTTGACTGCTTAGGATGCTTCATATAAGTGCTTCATGTAAATAGTATTTGTCCTTCTGTGATCAGCTTATTTCACTTAGCATAATATTCCTCCAAGTTCATCCATTTTGTCTCATATGGCAGAATTTCCTTCTATTTTAAGGCTGAATAATATTCCATTGAATGTTTATACCACATTTTCTTTATCCATTCATCCATTGACAAACACAGCTTTTTTCCATACTGTGGCTATTGTTAATAATGCTGCAATGAACATGGGAGTGCAGAGATCTCTTTGAGATCCTGTTTTCATTTCTTTTGCATATATATCCAAAACTGGAATTGCTGGATCATATAGTAGTTCTATTTTTAATTTTTTGAGGAATGTCCATAATGTTTTCCACGGTGGCTATACCAATTTACATTCCCACTAACAGTGCACAAGGGTTCCCATTTCTCCACATCCTCAAAAACACTTATATTTTGTGGTTTTGATAACAGCCATCCTCACAGGTGTGAAGTGATATTTCATTGTGGTTTTGATTTGCATTTTCCTGACGATTGATGATGCTGAACACCTTTTCATGTGCCTGTTGGCCATTTCTATGTCTTCTTTGGAAGAAGACATATTTAGTTCCTTTGCTCATTTTTAATAGGGTTATTTGCTTTTCTGCTATTAAGTTGTAGCAGTTCCTTACATATTTTGGATATTAACCACTTATCAGACATGTGGTTTGCGAATATTTTTTTTACCATTATGTAGGTCGCATTTTCACTCTGTTGATTGTTTCCTTTGCTATGCAGAAGCTTTTTAGTTTTATGTAGTCCCATCTTTCTATTTTGGTTTTGTTATTTGTGCTTGTGGTGTCATATCCAATAAATCATTGCCAAGGCCACTGATGAAAGAAATTAAAGACAATACAAATAAATGGAAGGACATCCTATATTCATGGATTGGAAGACTTTTAGTATGGTTAAAAAGTCCATACTACCCAAGGTAATCAAGAGATTCAATGCAATCCCTATAAGAAATGCAATCCCTATCAAGATTCCAAGGACATTTTTTTTATAGAACTTGAAAAAAATATCCTAAAATTCATATGGAACTACAGAATACCCTGAATAGTCAAAACAATCCTGAGAAAGAAGAACAAAGCTTGAGGTCTCACACTTCCTGATTTCAAATATATTACAAAGCTACAGCAATTAAAACAGCATGGTCCACAGAAGATAGACATATAGATTAATGGAATAGAACAGAAAGCCCAGGAATAATCTCACACATAAATAGGCAACTGATTTTTAACAGGGGAGCCAAGAATACACAACGGGGAAAGGACAGTCTCTTCAACAAGTGTCTTGAGGAAATTGGCTATCCACATGCAAAAGAATAAAATTAGACCCTTATCTTACACCAGACACAACAATCAACTCAAAATGGATTAAAGACTTAAAAGTAAGACCTGAAACTGTAAAACTCTGACAAGAAAACATAGGGCAAAAGCTTCATGACATTGATCTTGGCCCAAGTCATTTTAGAACCAACTCATTGATATGCTGTGAGACCAGCGACGTTCCACACCCACTCTGTCCTCTTCCTGACAAAGCAGGGGGTACTGAGAGCAGCCTGCCTCACTGGTCAGTTGTGCTATTTGGCCTGAGAGGCATGGTGAAGTATTTAAGAAGGCAGATACCAAGGAACACTGTATTTATTTTTATTAATGATTTATATAAAGCCTCACACTAAGAAACATTTAAGATAAAATATGCTTTTTAAAAAAGTGACTATACTTGTTCTTACACTGTCATGAAATTGTGTTTACTTGATGACAACATCTGAGAGTGGGAAGGAGGAAACTGGTTGGATCTCTTAAGATAGTAGAGTTGTATGAATATGTTTGTTTTATTTGGCACAATCTTGATTCACTCAAGTATTTTGACAGCCTTCTCTGTGCTAAGGACTCAGCTAAATACAGATAACATGGATTAAAACACAACAGTGCTCACAACACAACATGATGTGCACTGGACCAAAAGTAAATTCAGTGGGCTACAGAACACAGGGCAGCGCCATTTCAGCCTGGAAGAGGCAGGGCATGCAGGGGGTCTTCCCAGCTGAGGCGGTGTAGTATGCATCTTTAAAACAGAAGATAGTCAGAAAAAGAAGGGAGAAAAATCCAGGATGACAGAATAGCATACGAACTGTACACACACACGTATATATGCATATATAAACATATACACACACATGCACAGGAATGCACGCATAACATATACACATTCATGCACATTGCTTTTTCAATTGCAAGGCCCTCACTGAACTGGGCTAGCACAGCATGCATAAAAACAGTTGTCCACCTCCCTACCATGGAAGATTCAGCATGCACTCAGCAGAGATTTTTCAATTATTCACTATGTGATCTCGTACATGCGACAAACTATATCCACTGGGGATAGTGCTTCTCATCTAGCATCAACAACGGGATGTCAACACCCACCCTTGGGGTGTCAGAAAAGTTGGAGTGGCTCTGCAGAGCTGTCACTCTTTGGAACAAAGACTCACCTGCCAGCTGATATGTTTTAGTGGCTCCTGCTTATTTGACAGTGTTCACTGGAGACCCAGGGCACAGCATCAATATGTTATCTAAGCCAAAATCCCATCAGAAGGATCAGTAGTCAGGGCTCCACTCCTTTGTGTCACTGAAATCAAAGACAAAAAGGCAGAGATAATTTATTTTTAATCCTCCGCCTATTGTCAGCTCTGCCCCAAATATTCCAGTGGTTTGCACCATATTTTGTGAAAACTTAAAAGGTGAAGAGGAGTGTGCCACTTGGGGAAATCTGTGGCTTGACAAATTTAATTTTCTAGATGCCATAGAACACATTTGGCCACAGAGAAAGGAATCAGCTCAGGGAGCAGAGGGCTTCAGTGTGAACCCTGGACAAGCCCGGGACACAGAGCATTTGAGCAGAACAAATAGCTGCCGTTGAAACACATGGTTACAAGTTCTTGTGGCAAAATCAACTAGTGTGATACAACATCCTCAACTCTAAAAAGACATACTGAGATTTGCAGAAGAAACATTTGTTTACTTAAGGGTAAAACAGTACTAGGATTTAAATACAATTCAGAGGTGGGGTATGGAGAAAAAGACGTTTGATTAAGATACATCTTAGTAGCCAAATTGATATGCAGATCACTCACAAAGGAGTCCTTAGGAATGGCCGTTAGCAATCAACTGATGGAAAAACACAAAAACCCTGAAAATACACAGTTTGCCTGTCCAGCATCTACTCTGTCATTTTCTGGTCACTGTGACTTTGTTTTTCTTTGGGAATTATCCCTTCCTCATTCACAGCTTTGATAAGAATTAGTCACCCACTCCTCTGTTCTCCCAAGATTGCATCATCCCAGGTCTAACCAACCACTCTGTATCTCCCTGAGCAAAGAGGGCAAGAATGTGTATCCAAGGAGACTCAGTTCTGGCACTTGGATTAGAGATGTTGATAATGGGAGAGAGTCGGTCCAATGGAGTTGCTCAGTGTGGAGAATCGGGGCCCAAAGCTGGCAGTGGCCATCATGCAGGGAGCCTTTTGGAAAGTGAAGTAGAGACAGGGAGAGAGACAGAAATGGACAGTGTCCTGACAACAGTGTCCTCGAGTCTGGCTGAAACTATTGAATCTACTCCATGGTCTTGGACTCATCAGACAGATGAGCATATTTTTAAGTCCTTTATTCCTTCTCAGTCTGGTGTGACTGGGTTTTGTTAGTTCAACAGAAGTAATTCTGCCCACTATAGACTGTGGCAGGCAGAATTTTGGCCCTCATAATCTCATACCCGAGAACAGGTTACATTACTTGACAAAAAGGACTTTGCAGATGGAAGTCAAGCTGCTCATCAGTTGACTTTAAAATAGGAAGATTATTCTGGATTATAAGAGTGAGCCCAGGGGAATTCCTGGGCCCTGAAAAACTGAAGAGGAAGGCAGAAAGTTGTGCAGAAGACACAGCAGCACATGAAGGACTTGATCCACTGCGGTTGCTGATTCTGAGATGAAGGCGCTAGGTGCAAGGACAAGGGAGAGGCCTCTGGGAGCATGGGCTACCCCAGCTGACAGCCAGCAGGGAACCAGGGACCTCAGTCCAGCAGCTGCCTGAATGAACCTAGAAATTGATTCTCTCCTAGAACCTCCAGAAGGTAACACAACCCTATTGACATCTTGATTTCAGCTTCAGAGACATGAAGCAAAGCAACCAACCAAGCCAGTGGGGCTTCTGACCTGAACTATAAGACAACAAATGTGTGTTTTTTGAAGCCACTAATATGGTGGTAATTTATATGGCAGCAATAGAAAACTAAAACACAGACATCGATTTTAACACACATTCACCAAGTCAAGAACACTATTCTTCAGTGTGATTGATTCACTGTTGTTATACTGCTTTGTTTTGGATATGGAACCACATAGGAGAGAGGTTCTAAAAATTCCTAAGAAAATTGTACAAGGGAGATAATTATATTGAGATAACACTAGAAGTCCACAGGGCATGTTTAAATACTATAAACAAACACCTATTGCAAACACAGTCACAATATGGGGAAAGTGTGTGGGAGAGAGAGAGGTTGGTCCTTTTCATTTTAGAGGTACATATGCTCCTTGTTCTAGCAAAGGGCCTTTGTGATCAGAGAAACAGCCTCAGTTCAGACCATAGACTCTGAGTATTTCTCAGCCAAGATAAATAGTGGTTTATTGTTACTGTAGACTTTGGTTCTTCTGATGGTGTTTCTCAGCTTCTCGTTACTTCCAACACCAAGTTTAACAGCAACCACTGTTGTGACGTCAGTAACTCAAGTCTGGATTTTCCTTATTCCCCGTGGTTCAGTCAAAATCTTACTTCATCGGCCTTTCCTTTCTTACCAGTAGTTATAGAAACTAACATATCATGTGTTCAGACTGACCAATCAGTGAGTGATTGGCCAAAGGCCATTTTAAGGCCAATGTCTTGTTATGTATAAACTATAAAAATGAACAACCCTATCTTAATCCATTTAAGCTGCTATAACAGAATACCAGAGACTGGGTGGCAATATAAATGACAGAACTTTATTTTGCTCAGTTATGGAGGCTGGAAGCCCAAGATCAAGCTGCCAGCAGATGTGGTGTCTGGTGAGGGCCTTCTTCCTGCTTCATAGACAGCCCTCTTTTTGCTGGGTCCTCAAATGGCAGAAAGGGGCAAGGGAGCTCTCTGAGGTCTCATTATAAGGGTACTAATCCCATTCAAGAGAGCTCCACACTTGTGACCTAACCACCTCCTAACATCATCACATTGGGCTTTAGGATTTCAACATATGAATTTGGGGTGAGGGGGTGGGGGAGACACACAAAACTTCAGTCCATAGCACCCCCCCAAAGGATTTATGTAGAGGATTATGTTCAGGATCTGTTGGTGGCTATACTTCACAGTACTAGCAGAAATTGGGCCACTGATTGCTCTCTCTCATTTGCAACCTAAAATTTGGAGGCAAAACCTCCAATCAATGAAAGTGTGTTGAAAAGCAGGAGTGTCAGCGTTCTCTGCAGGTGTATGGCTTATTCTGCTGGTCTAGAGAGCCCACCGCTGACTTATAGGGCTGTCCTCATTGGAAAAACAAAAAAAGTGAACTCAAAAGGATAATTCCATCACACAATCTGAAAGAGATAAACAGCATTAATTTTTTTTTCCTTTAGAGCTTGAGAGTCATCGAAATTACTATTAAATGAAAATACTACAACCCAGCTATCACTATAAACATTTAGCAGTTGATCGACACTTAGCTTGAAGAAGAATGGTAGAGCCAATTCTAGAGACCTTCACTATTTGGACAGGGGTGAGGTTGGGTTTTAAAGGGCTGAGTAAAGCTAAACTTGTCCTACATCATAAATGTATCCGGAGCAGACCCAAGGTCTTACCAGTTAATTAATTAATACCACTTCAGCAGTGTGTGTGTCTATTTGGGGGTGGGGGGAGGTGGTTGGTTTGGGTGATAGAGGGTTCTTGTCTGTGTGTGTGTGTGTATTTTTTATTGATTCATCTGATAGGATAATATACAGTCCCTTTTTCTACTTGGTTTAGATTAATTACGTATTTCTTTTAAAACATTATTTTTGTCGTGTCTTAAGCATTACGTAATGGTTCCCAAAGGGCATGTACCCTCACTTCTTCATCCTTTTAGCTTCCAACATCTTAGTCAAAGATGGAAAGGGAGCAGCATTAATTAGATATTTTTGTGGCTGTCCTGCACAACCCTAAAGTCATCCCTGCCATGCAATCCTGTCAATGGAGCTCTACAAGGAAAGTCAGACTGAGGAGCACTGGGTAGAATTTGGAAATTACTACGACCCCTTGCAAAATACCATTAAAATTCCTTTCACCCTGCCATCACATTGAACAGTTTCCAAAAAAAGGGGGCAGAAATCATAATATTTGGGAATTCTAGTAATATGCTTGATGCTATATGAGTCAGGATTTTTCATTGCCAGTTGTACATATTCAAAGTAAAACAGACATATGAAAAAAGAAAAAAAAAACCTAAATTCAGTAATGTTAGTTAACCTCACATGTGATTATAAAAATTCCTTTCTGATCATCAGGAACCATGGAAGAACCCCTCCATATCATTTGTGTGTGTGTACGTGCATGTGTGTGTGCAGACAGTATTCAGAAGGGGCAGGCACTCATTGCAATCTCTTCCTAATTGCTACCTTACATCCATGCTTTCAAAAAAGGGCATCAGAAAACAAAATTAAATAAAACCCAAAGTTTCTATAGTAAAAAGAATGGGGGAAAGTTTTGCTGCCATTGTTGTTGTTGTTTTCATTGAGGTCGTATTGGCTTATAACATTGTGTAAATTTCAGGGGTACATTATATTTCAGTTTCTGTCTGGATTGCATTGTGTTCACCATCAATAGTCTAGTTTTTATCCATTTGTTTTAAATTGTCAAATACTTTCGCAGCAACCAACCAGGTGGACAGAACAAGCTCAAGTCCTCGGATGATGGCAGGAGACGCTCTAATCAGCAAATTGGGGTGATAGAAAGAACACACGCTCTGGAGTCAGAAGACCCTTGGTTCACATCTCAGCTCTTCAATTTACAAACTCTGTGATCTTAGAAAATTACTTAAGCTCTTAACTTCAGAATCCCTATTATCAACAATTTGATGGTAGTATCATCAGGAAGATTAACTATTTCAACAGCCAACATTTCAAAGTGCCCAGTGCATAAGAAATAGGCAGAGAAGTCCTGGACTCAGGTACATGGTCAAAGGATAAGCATTTCCCCTGCCACCAGGAGAAGTGGTCCAAACCATTTCCACAGGCACACCTTTGATCCTGCCCAAGAGGGAAGTGCCCATTTGCTCCTTTTCTGCCTCCAAGATGACAAGGAAGCAGAGAAACATTTTTGCTTTGAGATTCCCCAGCATCCAGTAAAAGGAGAAAATCTCTTCTTATTTTTCTTTTTGCACAGTCATTGGGATACTTTCTTTTTTTCCTCTCAGATGTAGGAAAATGATTTTTGACATTTATAGTGAGAGAAATAAAGACTGTTCTCTGAAGAATAGTAAGCGAGGCAGTGATTCTGTTTTCACACCAGGTCCCAGAACACTGGCATCTGGTCCAGAGATGCCTGCAGGTGAGGAATTGGTATGCAGCGTGCAGGGAGAGTGGGGCGTCTGGGTGGTGGAGTCAGGAGGTATAATCGAGCTAAATGCGTCTAGTATGAGGGGAAAAGGCCATTAATATTCCAATGAAAACTCCAGTGGAATTCATTTCATGAAACTCCATTTCCTTTGATTTTTTTAAAGTGCTTCAAGGTAATCTTTTGCAAATCAAGTCCTCTTTCATGGACATGTGCCACGGGACACATAAAGCAATACAGACGTGTTGTGAGGTGGTTCATATAACTAATTACTTAATAAATCATACAGAAAAGCTTGTGAAATATAGTCAACAGCCAGAGCTCACCCATTTATTTACTGATATCTTGTTTCATTCATAAAAATAGAGGGCATAGATCTGTCTATTCTGTTCACTCAGCACATCATGAGGAGCACTGGAAAACCACGCTGGATAAAGCAGTAGAATACAATGCAACATGGAAACCCCACTGAGCAAGGGCTCAGGATTACGTGAACTGTGTCTAAGTCTTAATTGCATGATCCTCAAATGATAAGTAAGCAATGAACAGCCACACATGGTTTCTCACATAGTGACATGAGAGCTAGAGGAGGACATCAAAGATGTAGAGGGCCACATGTGGTATGTTCTCTCTGTCTCTGTTCTTCAGAAGGGTAACATTTGCATTGATCCTGATTAACTTTTAAGCAAATCATTGAAATCCTTTATCTAAATGACAAGAAAAATATCATAATATGCCTCAATGCCAGCATTCACAGAACCATTTTTAATGAGATGCCATATATCCTTTTATACACTATAATGCTATTAAAATAAAAGATGCAGACTAGGAAATGTTGTTAGGCAAAAACAAAAATCTTGTTTTAATTTGCTTTTCTTTGATTGCTACTAGAGGTATATTCAACATGCATTATTCCAAGTATTTGATGCCTCTGCATTTGTGTGATCTATACTTTTAATGAATCTAATAAACTATGAGATATTTGATATTTAGAATTATTCCTTATTCACTTTCCAGTGGCCAGGGCTTAGCAAATTACATAGTGTATAAAAATGAGTTCTAAAATTATTTGCTGAATATCCTACATTGCCTTTTAAATTAAGTGATGAAAATAAGAAACAGGATAGAGTTCTGAGGAACTTTCCTAGAGAGCTGGTGTGATGTAATCCATTAATCAGATCTCCATGGATACTGTCATTCAACTAATTCCAAATTCACCATCTACATGTGTTAAAGTGGTTAAAATTGTTAAAATCTAAATATAACTGATTTCTCTGACCAAGAATTCCGTTTACCACATGAAGGAAGAAACATGGATTAAACTAATGACTTTTTTAACCTATTTTGTAAATGTCAAGTGTTTATTTTAATAATCAATTATCAACTAATGTAAGAACCAATAACAAGTTATGAGTTTACATGTTGTAAATTCTGTCTTTGCATTTTTGAAACTAGGACCTATATTTGTTCACAACCAGACAGTTTACGATGACATAGCTCATCCCGATTTCTCAAGGATCTGTGTGTTGTTGACCTCGCCTGAATGTGCTCCATCTGTCCTACGAAACAATTCGAGCCAGAAACTGGAAATTCAACAAACCAGTAACAGAACCACTTTTCAGCATTCTCATTCATCTCCAATAAGTAGTAAATAATAATAATAATGGTTTGTAATAGTTCTTGAACACAGAGAATAGCAAAGCATCTGTTAAATACAACTTGCTGGGTTGGTGCTGTGGCTGCTCAGAGTATCTTGCTCAGAGTCCATCTGGACTCTTCAATTAAGAGTCCAGCTGCAGCCAATCTCCTCTCTGTCCTTCAGAGAGACCTCCCTTGCAATCGCCAGTTTCTATTACTGCTGTGTGATGGTGGTCAGACCAGCAGAGGAGCCCCTGGATTCTGAGGGCCTTGGGTTGACTTCACTGACTCTTCTCTTCTCTGGCCTTGCCTTGATCTTTCCTCCTTTGTGTGTTTTTTTTTTTTCTTTATTTGTTTTCTGGGCTCACCTCATTGGTGCTGGGCTCACTCAGGAGACATCATTTCTCATCACTTTAGAAAATCTTTCTGTATTTCAACAACATTCATCAATGCATTTGAACAATATTGTAAGGTCACAATTACAGAAAGATCAATTCTAATTGTCTTTCCTACTAATTCAGATACAATATTAAGTTGGATTGAACCTGTATTGTGATTGTGCGTTGGGTGCTTTCACGTGATTATCTTGTTTCAATCTCACAATGACCTATCCAAGTAGATATTACTACTGCCTTTCTGCAAATAAGAAGATTCGACTCAAGGAAACTTACCATGGATAATTCTCTAAATCGCAGAGTCTGGTTTCGATTGTGGCCTGGTTGGTCTGATGTCAGATCTTTCTTTTTTATCTGATCTGTGTGGTCTTCCTGCTTATTTAAATTTCATTTTCAAGAGCAGGTTCATTGGAGCTGAAAGGCAGCGTAAGAAAGTGTAAAGAATACTGGACCAGAGACCCTGGTTCTCAACTCAAACTTACCACCAATCCACTGTGTACCTGGGATCATGGCCTAAGTATCGCTAGGCCCTATTTTCCTCACCTGTCAAGTGAGGTTGAACCGAGTGATTTAAAAACTCTTGTGTCTCTAAAACCATGTCTACACAGTCTACAATTATATTTATTTTCCCAGCCATGCATGACAAATAAATTTATTCATAAGATTTCTTTTTAATATGACCCAGAGGAAAACTTGAATTCAAACCACGGTTCAGATCATCAGGCCTGTACACAAGTGTTTCTTCCTTCCTGTTCTGCCTCCAGCCTCTTCCTCTTCTCCCACGTTCACAATAGCTCACTAGGGACACACAGATACACCTTCACTGGCACAAAAGCATGCAAGCACACACACACACAACGCCCCACCAGGACTTGTCCTAAGTGCCACCATAGGTGTTGGTAGGCTTTCAATTAACGTGGATACCTCTTACTTAAGTTAGAAAGGAAGGCGAAGGAGGACGGCGTTGGGATGAGAGAGGAAGAAAGAAGAGGCATGGTGGGTGCAGAAGAGAACCACAGCAAAGCCAGGTGAAACTATGGCTCTTTCTTTTGCAAATTTCCCAGCCTGACTGCTTGGCATCTCCCCCTAACGATTCTGCATGTCTCAAATTAGGCTGTGAGGACTGGCTAGAACTTTTGTTGGCCACCTGAATGGCCAAGGAATGAAGCTTTGAATACTCATTCAAAAATAATATTTGTACTTGTTAAACGAATATAATGGTACATGGAAGGATTTTTAGCATATTTATCATTAGCCTCTATTTCCACCTTAACTTTCAGGCATTGAAGTTCAAGGATATCCAACAGAGAAAAAAGATTTTAAAGAGTGGTCACAAAATCAGAGAATGTTAAGAACTGGCAGGTCCTTAGATCTTCCACTGCTCTTAGGATGAAAGTCCTGATCACAGTCAACAAGCCCCTGTGTGAGGTGGCTCCTGCTTACACCTCTCTTCTCAGACTCCATCAGGGAGTCTGTTCATCCTTCAGCTCCTCGAACAAAGTCAAGCTTTACACCTGTTGTCAGAAAGGCCTCATGACACTCATACAGGGTGGTTTCTCTGCTCGGAACTCTGCTCCTTAGGCTCCTCTCACAACAGTCTCCTTCACTTATCTGCTGGAACGTTGACCTCTCAGCCACCATCCTTGATCATCGTGACCATTATAGCAGACTCAATTCTTTGACATTATGCCATGGATGTGTGCATTTGCTTGCTGTTTTGTTGTTGTTTTTTGCCCTTCTTCCACATTAGATTGTAATGTCCAGACAGCCCAAGCCCATGTCTGTCTTCCTGGGCACTGAAGACTGTGCTTACTGCCATGACTGGAATACAGTAGGCAGAAAGTATATAATGGTTAAGGTCATGAACCATCCTCTTCTTCTTCGGTCAAGTCAGGTCTTGAAAGGGCAAGAGATCTGCCTACGGCTGCCTGGCTAGTCAGGGGCAAAAGGAAGCCAGGGTTTCAATGCAGGTCTTCTGGCTGTCAAACCAATGCTATTTCTAAGATGCTCTGCTGCTACACCACAACAGATGCGTTAGCTCAGTATTTTCTACTGTGACTTCCTTACATATCAATAATAAGGTTTAAATCTCCTTGTCTTATTATAATTAAACAGTTATTTAATTCCTAAGTCTAACTTTGTGATATGTTCTGATCCTGGGTCCTAGACTGAGCCTTGTAATTACCACTCCTCAAGATATGTCAAATGATATCACGGGTGACATGAATTTCTCATTAAAGTTTAATATGATTAATGTCATAAAGGCTTTAAGTGAAGGACAACAGAAAGGGTTACAGTAATTGATACAGCAGGGTGCTCCATTTCAGAAGACATGAGACTCACCCTCTTATGGGCACTCAGTGCTAAGTACTGCAAAGACTTTGAACTGAACAACACTGGGAATTAATAAATCTAGACGTAACCCAAGACGCATGGCATTCAGCCTCACACTGTTATGTTTATGGATGGAAATACGAAGGTTCTGAGGGATACAGTAATTTGTTCAATATCATGCTGTTACTCTGTGGCAAAGAGGACACCAAAAACCTGGTCTCCTAACTCTCAATTTGGTATAATTTTCACCCAAACTAGCAATTTTCAGAGAAGCCAGGTGTAAAAGGAAACACGAATTTGTGGCTGATCTTTCCTGGCTCCTTCCTATCAGCAATTGCATGGGTTCAATCCTCCCATCCTTCAGCAATATCCCTCCTCCCAAGCACAGACCAGACTGTCCCCTTGGCCCTCCATCTGTCTTAAACAAACACATCCTCTCCACATTTCACTGACTCTTCAACTCCATGCTCTTTGACTGCTGCTCCCTCCTCATTCCACCCAACCCTCCTCGCAACTCACTCTCATGCACTTGACAACATCAAATTCCAATAGACAAGTTCAGTCCTTACCTTACTTGAAACTCCATTTATTTAAACACTAACAGAGCACCGACTTTGCATCAAGTACTCTTCTAGCATTTTATAATATTAACTCATTCAATCTTCATAACAATCTTTCAGAATGTGCATCATTTTTATCATCCCTATTTTACAGATGAGGATCTGCATCACAGAGAGGAAAATAACTTGCCCACAGCTAAATAAAGGTGTGGTTCAGCCTCAGCAAGCCCTCATGTCTAGGCTGCCCTTTTTTTTAAATTGTTTTTTTTTTTTTATTATGGTAAGAATACTTAGCATGAGACCTATCCTCTTAACATATATATACATATACATATATATATTTTGGTGAGAAAGATTAGCCCTGAGCTAACATCTGCTGCCAATCCTCCTCTTTTTGCTGAGGAAGATTGACCCTGGGTTAACATCCATGCCCATCTTCCTCTACTTTATATGCAGGATGCCTGTCACAGCATGGCTTGATAAGGGGTGAATAGATGCACACTCTTAACATATTTTTAAGTGTCCAATCCTATATTGTTAACTATAGGCACAATATTGTATGGAGATCTCTAGAGCTTATTCATCTTATGTAACTGAAACTTTACACCTGTTGAACAGCAACTCCCTGTTTCCCCTCACCTGCAACCCCTGGCAACTGCCATTCTCCTCTGCCTCTATGAGTTTGACTATTTTGGATATCTCATATAACTGAAATCATTCAGTATTTGTCTTTTTGTGTCTGACTTATTTTACTTAGAAGAGTGTCCACCAGGTTCATCCATGTTGTCACATATGGCAGGATATCCTTCTATTTTAAGGCTGAATAACATTCCACTGGGTGTTGGGGCTGCCCGGTGGCGCAGCGGTTTAGTCGGCGCTTGGCAGCCCAGGGTTCGCAGGTTCAGATCCAGGGCGCCCGCCGACGCACTGCTTGTCAGCCACGCCGTGGCAGCGTCCCATATAAAGTAGAGGAAGATGGGCACAGATGTTAGCCCAGGGCCAGTCTTCCTCAGCAAAAAGAGGAGGATTAGCAACGGATGTTAGCTCAGGGCTGGTCTTCCTCACACACACACACAAAAAATATTCCACTGGGTGTTTATACCACATTTTCTTTATCCATTTTTCATCAACAGACTTTAGGTTTTTTCCATACCTTGGCTATTGTGAATAATGCTGCAACAAACACAGGAGTACAGAGATCTCTATGAGATCCTGATTTCATTTCCTTTAGACACATAGACTATACTCTGGATATATATCTAGAAGTGAGATTGCTGGATCATATGGTCATTCTATTTTTATTTTCTTTGAGGAGGCTCCATACTGTTCTCCACAGTGACTGCATCATTTTATTTTCACACCAACAGCGCACAAGGGTTGCAATTTTTCCACATCCTCCCAGCACTTGTTATTTTTTAAGGTGTTTTTTTTTTTTTTTTTGGTAATAGCCATCCTCACAGGTGTGAGGTAATTTCTCAAGCCTTGAGGAGTGATGAACACACCTTCCCTTCATGCTCTTTTCTCCTGACTTAACACCTCTCTCTTTGTTTTCTCCCATCCTTTTGGCTGCTCAGTCTCCTTTTCAGGTTCTTCTTCTAGAGCTACTTCTTACAGAAGAGTGTTGCTAGGGATTCTCTTCTTGAGCCTCTTTGTACACCCTCTGGACACCCACAGCTATTGCTGTGGTTGAAGTGTGGTGCTTCGGCTGCCATTCACAGCCCAGTTGCCTCCAAATTTGTGTTTTCAATACTGACTTCTTGCCTGGAATCCACACATGTGTGTACACCTGCTGCTGTGAATCTTAACTTACCTCTCCATGGAGAACTCAAACTTACATTTAAAAATACTAAGATCTCACGTCCTCCCCAAATGCTTTGCTCCTCATCATCTGCCTCTATCAGCAACAAGCCTCACCATCCACACAGTAGCTCAAATCAGAGACCTGGCAGCTTTCCTTGAGTCCAGCAGACCCAATGACCACCAGTTGTAGTGATTCTATCTCCTGAATGTCATTTGATTCCATCTGTGTTTTTTTTTTTTTTTTCATTCCAGATGTCTCAACCCTAGTTCAAACACAATAACTCCTTGTTACGTTGGTGCAATATCCTCCTAGTTCGTGTTCCTAACTCTTGCTCTGCTGCTATCCAACAATTCTCCACATATAACAGATTATTTCTGAAATGGATCTGAAGATGTACCCCCTTCCGTGAGAATCCTTCATGGTTTTCAACATCTCTCAAGACACAATATAAAAGGAGCTATATATTTACAACGCTTTTGTGATCTGGTCCTGATTTACCTCCTCAAACTTTCTCAGTATTTCTTTCTTCTCACTCGTCAAATTTAAATATAAGACCTGAAACTGTAAACATAGAGAAAAACTTCTTGATGTTGGCCTGGGCAATGAATTTTTGGATATGACACCAAAATTCCATGCAACAAAAGCAAACATAAATAAGTAGGGCTACATCAAATGAAAAAGCTTCTTCACAGCAAAGGAAACCATCAACAAAATGAAAAGGCAACATGCAGAATTGGAGAAAACATTTGCAAACAATATAGCTGATAAGGGCTAATATCCAAAATGTATACTGAACTCCTACAACTCAATAGCAAAAGTAGAATAACCCAAATTTTTAAAATGAGCAAAGAAACTAAATAGACATTTCTCCAAAGAAGACATACACATGGCCAAGAGGTACATGAAAAGGTGCTCGACATCAAAGAAATGCAAGTTAAAACCACGATGAGTTATTATCTCACATCTGCTAGGATGGCAGTTATGAAAAACAAAAACAAAACAAAGTGATAAGTGTTGGTGATCATGTGGAGAAAAGAGAACCCTTGTACACCATTGGTGGGAATGTAAAATGGTGTAGCCACTATGGAAAACGCTATGGAGTTTCCTCAAAAAATTAAAAATAGAACTATCATATGATCCAGCAATCCCACTTCTGAGTATGTGTCCAAAAGAATTGAAATCAAGATTTCAAAGAAATATCTGCACTCCCATGTTCATTACAGTATTACTCACAGTAGCCAAGATATGGAAACAATCTAAATGCCCATGAATGGATGAATGAACAAAGAAAATGTGGTATATACATACAACAGAATATTATTGAGACTTATAAAAGCATGAAATCTTACCATTTATGACAACATGGATGGACCTGGAAGACATTATACCAAGTGAAACAAGTCAGTCGCAGAAGGACAAATACTGCATGATTCCACTTATGAGCCAAATGTATGCAGGCAGAATAAAATGATGGTTGCCAGGGGATGAGGGGAGGATGATATGGTTGTTCAATGGGTATAAAGTGTCAGTTATACAAGATGGGTAAGTTCTAGAAATCTGCTGGACAATATAGTGCCTATAGTTAACAATATAGTTCTGTGCACTGTCTTAGTCTGTTCAGGCTATTATAACAAAATACCACAGACTAGGTAGTTTGTAAACAACAGAAATTTATTTCTCACAGTTCTAGAGTCTGGAAGTCTTAGATCAGGGTCATAGTTGGGTGGGGGCCCTCTTGCTGGTTGCAGACTTCTTGTTGCATCCTCACATGGTAGACAAGACAAGGAAGCTCTCTGGGGCCTCTTTTATAAGGGAATTAATCTCATTCATGAGGGCTTTACTGTCATGATTTTATCACTTCTCAAAGTCACCACCTCCTAATACTATCACATTGGGCTCTAGGATTGCAACATATGAATTTTAGGCAGACACAAAGAGTCAGACCATGGCATACACTTAGAAACTTACGATGGTAGGTCTCATGTTGAAAGTTATTGCCCCCACACAAACACACAAGCAAAGACACACAAGGAAATTTTTGCGGGTGGTGGATATGTTTATTACCTCGACTCTGGTAATGGTATCACCAGTCTATGCATATGTCCAAAATCATCAAAACATATACATTAAGTATTTGCAATTTTTTGTATGTCAATTATACCTCAACAAGGTTGTAATAAAGAAAAATAAAACATTATTTTAGCCAAATGAATCTAATGTGAGTGTTCCACTGCAAATGATAGTCCCTCAGCCTTATTGTTCTGTCCATGCCACCTTTGACCAGAATGCACTTCCCATCTTTCAGATTTCAGCACATGCATCATTTCTTCTGGTAAACCTTCTTTGATTCTTCAAAATTGAGTTAGGTTTCATGAATATGTGCCACATTATGCCTTATATTTTCCCCATGCAAATATTTAAATTTCAAAACAGGTGACTACAAACACTGTGATATTTCCCTTCCAGCAGTTACACTCCATTTCTTTAGTATGCTATAGAGAACATAGTACCTGGAACACAGCAGGCTGTTCACAAATATCTGCTAAATGGTAAAGTGAATACGTTTCCATCATTTCCACTAATTTTGTAACTTTATTTTTGAAGGAAACTCTGTTCCCCAGAGTTCACTTTTTCATCTAATTTACTTTCAAAAATTATACATCAGGTATTTCTTAGCATAACAATGTACTTCATAGAAAGAGATATAAAGTTCTATGGCAGTGAACTTTGGCATTTCACTTCACATAATATCATGGATAGAATAGAAAGAGAAAAATTGTATTCAACATGCTGTAGCATTCCTGAAGCGAATATATATAGCATGCAATATTATAGAGTCTTGAACTCATAACCAACTTGTTCTGTGTAGGTTAAAATTCTTTTTAATCAGAACTATTCTAGGCATGAGATATTTTCTTCTGGCAATGAACTAGATTCTGCAAAGACTTAAAGTTCTCTTTGGCTGTGAATGATGTAGCTTTTGGAACTACTTGGCAATGAAACTATCTGGTTCAATGTGCAATGATTCTTTCCTCATAACTCTTCGGAAAGCTGCAAAGAGTTATTTGGAACCACTCTAGGCACATAGAATCCTACATTTTTGTGTCATTCTTCAAAGACATTTGTGTATTGACAGTTTGATTCTTCAGACCTGCTCCTAGGTAAGATTGTCTTATGTTTATTTTTATTTAAATAAGTAAGTTTGTTATATTATGTGGTTGGACTATGTTTTCTGGCAAAGTCCAATCTCTCAACTTTATTTTACCATTTCAACCTCTTTCCCCATCATTTGCCTTTATTTTGAAGGTTTGGGGAAACATCTTTTAAAGAAGAAAATGTGGTGAATAATGGCATGTGGATCTTCTCCATCTCAAAAAAACATACCGACACACATTTCAAGCTCATTAAAACAAAACTCGTCCATTTTCCAATAGTGTATTAAATCCTCAGTGGAGACTCTTCAATTCAAAAATGCATTTAGTGCCATAACTTTCATATTCTGTTAATTTTAATCTAGTTTTGAGAGAGTGAAGAAGAGTGGCTTCATTTTCTACTTCGACTATTGGATAACATTTCACTCTTAAAAAAAAGAGAATGCAGAACTTTTACTACTTGTAAAGCAAATACGTAATTCATATCAGCATTTCCATTGAGAAAAAGCTTAGAAAAAGGTTAAAAGCTCAGAGAGCTACAAGATAAGGTAAAATTATGAAATCAAATCTCAGAAAAACCAAGGCAAAACCAAAAGGAAAGGCCATTGCTCTTTTGCTCTGAGGGGTACTTTCCTAAAAAATCAATGAAACTATGAAGAATCTGCTGCATTTATAGGGTGAGAGAAATTAAAAACAACTAATTAAGAAGAATCATAACCCTGGAACCAATTAGCCTACGACCTGGAAGGATTACCCTCCACTTTAAGAGTGCTAGGTACTGGGCCGCCCGGTGGCGCAGCGGTTTAGTCCGCGTTTGGCAGCCTGGGGTTCGCAGGTTCGGATCCCGGGAGCCCGCCGACACACTGCCTGTCAGCCATGCCGAGGCGGCGTCCCATATAAAGTAGAGGAAGATGGGCACGGATGTTAGCCCAGGGCCAGCCTTCCTCAGCATAAAGGGGAGGATTGGAACAGATGTTAGCTCAGGGCTGGTCTTCCCCACCAAAAAAAAAAAGAGTGCTAGATACTGAGTTTTGGTTTTTTTGCAACCAGCACTCATCCCCATTCCTTTCTTTCCTCCTCTTCATATTACAGAGTCAGGAACCCCGGGAACTTCAATTCCTAGAATTTCTTTCAAGAAAGCCTCCATTTTAGATTCTGCCAAACCAGCAGAAGGAATTACTGTGCCTTCAGAGGCTGCAGGTTTTCCAAGAGCTTCAGGGTTTCTCCCAGAAAGTATCTGTATCTTTGCTGCAGGCGACTTAGGTCATTTATAGCAGCTTCCAGAGAATCCTGAAACTTCCTGATTTCCAGAGGCAACTTCCAGCTTTTCCTGACTATCATTCTCCCAGCCCTTCCAATGGTTCTATAAGGACTGATTTCTCTTTAATAATCAGAGTGGCATTTGCTTTCCTGACAGACTCCAAATTCATACAATAAAGGAGAATGAGAAGTAAATGTGTACTTGAGTGAAGGTATACATCCAAATTGTGTCAACTGAGTGGTCCCAACTTAAATCTTACAATTGTGGATTGCAAATGCCCAACACCAGGGGGCAGAATAAACCTAAAATCCACATCCTAAGCCTCAAATTATTTCTGAAAATTCTTTTTGCAAATCAATATTTATTTAAAGATATTCATGCACAAGAAAGCAAGACTCCATGTGTTAGAATAATCAGAAACAAAAAACAGCATAAGAAAATGCACAAAAAGTTATTGCTTATCAGTCAGAGGTTATGGTTAAAATATGCTTGCTTTTTTGAAATAAATAAAACAAGCTTAAAAATATCTAAGGGAACAGGAACAATATAGTAGATTAGAAAAAGAGAGAAAATGAAACTGAAAAATACAGTCCTAAAAATTAGGAACTGAAAAGATAGGTTTAAAGGTATATTAGATACAGCTGAAGAGAAAATTGATGAATTATAAGATATATTAGAAAAATTACCCAGACAGCAAAACAAAGAAATAAGATAAAAACTATATGAAGGGAAAGTATGTACAACTCCCAAAAACTCAATGAAGAAGAACTAGAGACTCTGAATGTTCCTAAAAACATTAACAAAATTGAATCACTAATGAATCCCCACGCCACACGCACACACTGAGCAGGTCTGGGCTCAGATCTAGTGGTTTTGGGGTAAAGCTTCTTTGAAGTGACTTTTATCAGAGACCTGAAAAACTGAGTTAGAATTACATTCAAATTTTAACAAACAGAAACACATTCAAATTGCAGTGAGATGACAAAATATGTGAAGATAACAGTTCTCCTGAAGTTAATTTGTAAATTTAATGTAAGCACAAATCAAAGCAACAAAAACCCTTTCAAACCCAGAGCTGGATATTTTGATTCTAAAGTTTATACAGAAAACAAGCATGAAAAATAGCTAGAAAACCCCCGAAAAAGAAAAGCCATGGGATGAGATTTGCCATATCAGATAGTAAAACATACTATCAGTCTCCATAATTAAAGCAGTGTGGTGCTACTACATAAATAGACACAAACCAGCAGTACAGGAAAGAAAATGCAGAAATAGATCCAAATTTACATGGAAATTTAGTATATGATGAAGGTAGCATCTCAAAGTTAGATATTTGGTGAAGGATAATATTGAATTCATTGCCTACACCATATACAAAATTAAGCATCCAAGAGATTAGATGTATAAATGTGAAATATAAATCCAGAATTCTGAGAAAATGGCCACTAAAATGACAATAAGTTTTTGAAATGTTCTCAGATCTCCACATAAAAACAGAGCAACTAGATAGCAAAAAAAAAAAAGCGAAAATAGAAACAAACAAATTAAAACCCAGTTCAAGATTAACAATAAAATTAGATGACTGAGTATCTCTAAGAACCTCCAAATACAAGCTAGCAAGGAGAAGCCACCAACAGCTATAAATCCTGTACCATGAAGACATCTGTGCAGAAGGAAGGAGATGGAAGCAAGGGGGTATCTGATGGCCATGAGAGCACGAGAATGCCAAAACAGCCAAGAGTACTATGGGAAGGCATATCAGTCCAGATTGTGGAGCATGAATAACACTAGGAAGGGCTTCAGTCACTGCGCCAGTGCAAGGGAACAGTGGTGGGTGTGACAGAATATAGTGCAGCCCGGCCCAGCCCCTGTGAATTCTCAACACCAACCTGCCAGGATTTGTTTACAGGAGAGTAGGAGTCACTGTTAGGAGAAGGTGTGGAGAAGGATGGCAGAGCCAGGAAATATCAAAAATAAGCCACTATATATTTTAACACTATAGACACACACACATATGAGGGGCAGCTCTATGAAGCTGGAAAATATAGCTGAAACAAGCTTCCTTCTAAAATATAGGGAAACAAAATTCACATAAAAATGAGCAAGAGGAAATTATCAAGTGCAACTATCACAAAAATTTGTCATAAGAGTAAAGAGATAAAAAAGCAGAATAACATCTCTACAGACAGAAAGCATGACAGAAAGACGTTAAAAAATGATCAAAATTCTTAATATACTATTTCAAAATGAGACATTGAAAAGATGACACAGTATGTGAGAAGAGAACCACATAAATGAGAATTAGAGAAATTCAGACATGAGGAGACAGAGTCAAAAGAGAATTAGATATAAGAAAGTTATTATAAAAGTGAAGGTTAAACAAGAAAGAAAACAAGCATGAATAAACACAACAATAATGCCTTAATAAAAATAGACAGCAAAAGAGGAAAATTATAAAAATAGAAAAGAAATTAAGAAAAAGATAAAAATAATTTAAGAGAAAATGTCAAATATTGAAGGCAGGCAAAGAAGACACAATGTATGAGTAATAGGAGTCCCAGAAAAAGAAAAATAAATGAATAGAATAGAACAAATGCTAAAGAGTACAATGCATGATAAATTTCATGGAATAGAGGGATTTAAGAATATGTTAAAAGAGCACACCATGTACCTAAGAAAATCAAATCAGAATGACTAAAACTAAGACATAGTCTAGTAAAATTACTGAACTTTAGAGTCAGCCTTTGGGCATCTAACATATTATATTATCTTCAGATTTTTCACCAGCAATGCTTTATTCCAGAAGAAAATGGAGTACCATGTATAAGATAATCAGGGAAAGAAAAGGTGAACCACAGATTTATAGCCAACAAAATTGATTGAGCATAAAAAATACAATAACAAACAACTGTTATTAATGTGCTCTTGTACGTTTGCATGTTTTCTAAGGAATGTATTGGAGAACAGGCTTCACATAACCTAAATGATTATGAGAGAGAGAAATATGACTGGTGGTGAGCATTAAAGAGCCCTGGTCAATGAGCCTGAGATCACCAATGGACTGTGTGCTTCTTGAGCAGAAGCCACACAGGTAGATGCCATTGATCGGTGACTGATTTAAGACCTCATGAATATTGATATATTGATTGAACACTTGATGCCTAGGATGCTTCTGGTATATTTAATTTATTAAGCATATTTGGTTCCTCCTCATCCTTCCATCCCTTTCTATATTCAGCTACTCACTCACTTACCTCTATCTAATATGTCTCATCAGCTACTTGTGTCTATACTTGGTTTTATCTTTCCTCCTAATTTGTATGTTTCTCTTTTTTTCTCTCCTGTAACAGAGTTGAATCTTCTTAAATAAGACAGAAAGCACACCTTAGTGAGAAATAAGCAATGGTGCAAAGTGTTAACATTTGATGAAACTAGGTGATGGGTATATGGGCATTCATCATACTATGCTTGTAACTTTTCTTTAAGTTTGAAATTTTCCAAATGAAAAAGTTGGGGGAAAATAATAAAAATTTTAAAAACATAAAACAGTAGAAAGAAGAGCATTCCAGATAGAAAGTAGTGCATGTATGAAAGTCCCACACAAGAAAAGAGCTTGATTCTTTAGAGGGGCTGAAATAATGACAGATGTTATTGGACATAGTTATGTGGGGAGGAGGGGCTGGGGACCACACTCAAGAAGGATCCATGGGAAATGGTTATTGTAGGAGTCCAGGTTGAAGCTGGTGACAGCTGGGACTCTAGTAGTGGCACTGAAGATTGGAAGAAGTCAAAGGAGGCAATACATGTCAATACATATTTTGTAATTAGAATTGACAGAATCTGTTAACAGCTTAGACTTGAATAGGACAGGAGAGGTGGTATACAAGAAGACATCCAGCTTTACAGCATATGTGGTGTCACCCATTGGGACTGGGTAGAAGACTAGATTTTGAGAAAATATCAGCTGCTTACTATTTAACAGACACTCTGCTAAGTACTTAAGATATATTATTTAATATTTAAGAAGATATGATTAGCCCAATGTTACAGATAAGGTAAGTAAAATTCAGGCTGTGTCCAAGATTTTGAAAAGGTATGAATTTATATATTATACCTCTGTGATTTCTAAAACCTTTGCCCTTAATTGCAATGCTATCCTGCCTCCCAAGAAAATATTTGGGGATTATTTGGGAAAAAAGTGTTTATATTTTCTCCTACTTTTGTCAAACTGAAAATCCATAAACCACTAACGTGCAACTTAAGGGTCAAAGCATTACACAGAGGAATGCAAAAGGGACAGATAACATGAACCTTCTTGTTACTTCTTAGAATTCTCTAGACCCAAAGACAAAAGGGTAGTTAGTGGAAGGAACACCAAATCTGTGCCCTCTGAGGTTCTAGGCTTCTAATTCAACTATCTAATACTGAGAAGGAGAACAAAGGGTCAAGTCAGACTGGGGGGCAGGAAATGCAGCAAGTAGACTGAAGCAAACCCTAGCGAGGCACTGCTTACTGCCTCAGGATCCAACCACATCTGTTTCAGGTAAGCCTGTTAGACAGTAGAAATTCACCAAGGCTGTTCACATTGCTTTCCCAAAGTAACAACAGCATCCCACTATGAAACAATGCACCTCATTCTCAGAAATGTAAGCCTCAATGTTCTTTTGTGTCCCTTTAAGGCTTTTAATGGTAGGTTCTGACTGTATATTTTAAGGTAACACAAAACCTATTGCTCTCCTTACAAGGGCTGTGTCCAGCCTTTAGATTCCCTCTGCCAGGCTTACAGACACCTCCAGCAGGGCCTGACTATATAACAGAAGATAAACTATTAGCCATACTCAGACAAACCTATTAGTATCATCCCCTCGCATCCAAACAAATGCATTTTACTAAACAATACCTCTGATTACGCTGCAGTAGTAGAGAGATGCAATTATGTCATCTCCAAATGGAGTTTCAAGTTTTGATACTTAAGATACTGATTATTTTCACACACAAGAAAAGCAACAAAACCAGTTCCATGTGGAACTGTGGAATGTTTAGAACACCAATTTAAGATTGTTTACACCTAATGAGGGACTGTTTAGAAATACATACCCTGTGCATATTAAATGTGCAAGACTATTGCAAATCTTTCGCACAATTTCTGGAGCTGTGAATGCGCTTGGCAAACAAAACACAGGAACTTAAGCAGTAAAGATGGGAAAATCACTCGATCAAGTGTGTTTTTAAAGTATAAATAAACTTTGAAATTAACACTTTCACCTCAACTATAGCAGTGTGAAGGAGACAGAAACGTGTTTAGAATACTTTTTGAACCGTGACAAAATTGACTACTTCAGACCAGAGCAATGAATGAGCCCAATTCATAAGAGAAAGAAATATTGGAATCTATAGAAGATCACAAAACATTAGTACCTTGGGCATTCATTTTTGGTTCATTAGGAGGTTGATGAAGTGTCTGTGCAGTCATTTCTTTTGGATTCCTTAAAACTCTGAGACAGGAGAAAGTTTTAATGTGAATGCCTTACACTTGAATTAAGGCCACTGCGTTCAGAGACTTACTCTGTAACAGTCTTGCTATACAATCCTGGAGAAATAATTTAACATTCTCTTACCAAATCTGTGGAAGGCAGTTTTAAATGCATTTAAAATCTTAAAATATTAAAGCCAGAAAGGGACCCTAGACATCATCCAATCCCATGTTTTATAGAGCAGCTAAGTGATGTCCCAAAGGGTTAAGATACTATTTAAACCAGGATTTTTTTTCCTGATTCTTATTTTTTCAACTCACCAGCAAGGATTTAAGTGCAATTCAAGAGGTAATGAAGAAAAAATATATATAACTCATGCTATCTTTTATTGAATCCCCTTGGACACAAGAGTGGCACTTTATATGCACTATCTAATTTGTCTGACTATATTGATTTTATGTTTTTCAGATTGAAAAAAAAGAAAACGGAAGCTCAGAGAATTTAAGTAACTTGCTTAAGTTTGTACAGCATTTCGTGTCAGATAGGAAGCTCGAAGATTGTTCTGCCTTTCCTTGGTCTACCATGCTAATTACAAAGGGCTTATATCTGCAACTTCCTCAGAACCAGGTTCAAAAATCAATGCTTAGTTGTATGTGAGTGTTCAGAGCAGCATTATTCATAATAGCTAAAAAGTATAAAAAAAAATGACCATCAGTTGAATGGATAAATAAATATGTAAGTAAATGTGTAGTATATTCATAAAATGGAATATTATTCATCATTGAAAAACAATGAAATAATGATACATGCTACAACTTGGATAAATCTCAAAAACGTTATGCTAAGTAAAAGAAAGCAGTCACAAAAGACCTCATAATGTGCAATCGTACCTATATGAAATGTCCAGAATAGGCAAGTGTATAAATATAGAAAGTAGATCCATGGTTGCCTGGATAAGGGAGAGAATGGGAAGTGACTGCTAATGGGTATGTTTGCTTGGGGGCATGATAAAAAATATTGAGAATTATGGTGACGGTTACTCATTTGGCAAATATACTAAAAAAAATTAGTTGTACACTTTAAATAGATCAACTTTACTATATGCAAATTACATCTCAACAAATCTGTTAAAAAATTAACACTTAGGTGGCTAGGTAATGATATCAAAGATCCCCTACCTTAATTCCCTTGAGATCCTTTTGAGTTCATCAACCATTATCAAAGGTGGTCTATAAACAGAACATCAGGAAATCTGGGTACCACGTATGTCAGAAGTCTTAAATTTGAAGAATCAAATTTCTCATTTATTTCTCTTATTGTTTGTGCTTTTTTTGTCCTTTCCAAGAAATCTTTGTTTTTTCTAACGCCATGAAGGTATTTCCTTTTATTTTAGAAGTTTAATAATTTTGGCTTTAGGTTTAGGCTTATCATCCATTTCAAATTAATTTTTGTGAAAAGTGTGAGGTGAATTTCAGCTTTTTTCTCTCATATGGATAACCAGGAATTCTGAAACCATTTGTTGAGGAGGAAAAAAAGAAAACTTTCCTGTTCATCTTCTCACTGCATTGGCTTCTTCACTAAAATCAATTGACTGTAGAAATGTGGGCCTATTTTTGGACTCTTTTCTGTTCCTGTGATCTTCCACTAGTTTTATGCTAATCAATTGTCTTGATTAGTGTGGCTGTAGGGTAATTATTGAAACCGGGAAGAGTGAAACCTGCAATGTTGTTCTTCCTCTTCAAGGTTGTTTGTTTATGCTAAGTCCTTTGTAACTCCATGTAATTTTTAAAATAAATTTCTTAATTTCTCCAAAAAATCCTTCTGAAATTTTGATAGGAATTGCACTATATCTATAGATCAATTTGAGAAAGTAACTAAAAACTATTGCATTTACCAATCCATGGACATGGTATATGTCTCCATTTACTGAGATCTTTAACTTTTTCATCAATATTTTACAGTTCTGTGATTTTCAACATTGAGCTTCTGCATTTTTTTTGGTTAATTTTATTTCTAAGTATTTATGCATTTTCTTGCTACTTGTAAACTGATTTTATATTTTTTATTTGTTCTCAGCATAAAGAATTGTAATTCTTGTATATTTACCTATTAACTCTAGAAGTTTACTTGTAGATTCTTTGTCATCTTCCATATAAATATTTATGTCATTTGCAAATAAAGACCATTTTATGTCTCCTTTTCCAAACGTTGTATATTCTACTTATTTGTCTTGCCCTACTGCACTGGCCATGACCTCCAGTATGGTGTTGAATAGAAGTGGTGAGAGGGGGATATACTTGAATTATTCCCAATTTTAAAGAGAAATGTTCAATAACTCAGCTGAACTATGATGTGAACTATAGTGGTTTTGTGATATGATGTGATGCTATGTATCAGGCTGAAGAAGTTTTCTTCTATTCCCAGTTTGTGGTGAGTTTTTAATACTAACTGGGTCCAATTTTGTCAAACAATTTTTCTGCATTTATTGATACATATGATCTTTCTACTTTATGTTGTTAATGTGTTAAATTATCCCGACTAATTTTCAAATGTTAACTTCGTATTCCTGGAATAAACTCTGCTTGGTGTATTATCAATTTTATGTATAGTTGATTAGACAATCTAATATTTTATAATGCATTTTTGTATCTAACTTCATGAAATATCTTGACTAAAATTTTCTTTCCTTGCGATGTTTTTTTGTGAAGTTTTAGAACTAGAGTATTTTTGGCTTCCTAAAATAAGTTCAGGAGTAGTAGAATATCATATTCTATTTCCTGAATGAGTATATGCATTTTTTTCCTTAAATATTTGATACAATGACCCAGTGGGACTATCTGTACCAGTGTTTCTCTTTGAGGATTTTGATTATGGATTCAACATATTTAGCAGATATATACCTATTCTGCTTTCTATTTCCTCGTGAATCCATTTATTAATTTATTATTATTATTATTATTTTTGAATGTTCTGTCTGTAGTGATGTCACTTCTCTCATTGCCAATATTGATACGTTTGATTTATCTTCTTTTTTCTCCTTGATCAGTCTTACTAGATTCCCATCAATTTTATTAATCTTTTCATGGAATCAACTTTGAGGTTTGTTATTTTCCTCTATGATTTGCCCATTTTCTATTCTTTTCATTTCTCTATATTTTCTATTTCTTTTCTTCTAATTACTTTGGTTTAATATTCTAATTTCTTTGATTTCTCTTTTTTCCTAACTTCTTAAAGTAAAAATTTAACTTATTTTAAATAATTCCATTTTTTAATAATATACATTGTTCAAACTATAAATTTTTGTCTACCTTTAGCTACTTTCCAAATTTGTTATACTTTCATTATCCTTTAGTTCAAAATATTTGTCATTTCTCGTGTCATTTCATTTGGCCTATATCTCATTTATAAATGTGGTTTAAAGTTTCCGAGTATTTGCATTTTTTCTAGATATCTTATTTTTGTTGATTTCTAGTTTAGTTTTGTTGTAAAGAACATACATTCTTAGTGATATGTGCCGGAACCAACTTGTTCTGACTTGAGATAGTCAGTTGTTACATATTCAGCATTTTAACGAGCTTAAAATTGGACATGCGATGGGAATCTGCAAACATTTTAAACTGGGGCTTTTGTTTTGTCCTGATTGTTTTTGGAAAAGCAGATTTACATGTACAAAAGGTGAACACAATATTTCAGTCTTTTTAATTTTTAGATGTACTTTATGGCTCAGCATGTGTTCTGTCATGGTGACTATTTCATGTGCACTTGAAAAAATGTGTAGTCTTATGTATGTCTCATGTACGTATATATTTCATGCCACATCAGTTAAGACACATTTCAGATCTTCCAATTATTTACAATTTCTTTTGACCAAATATCAAGAGGGAGTATTAAAATTCACAACTATGAATGTAGATTTCTCTATTTCTTCATTTAACTTTATCATTATGCTCCTCTTTATTCTGCTGTAACTTGTTTTGAAATCTAATTTGGCTGATATTAATAGAGCCACATAGCACTCTTTGCATGAAATATTTTCAATCCCTGTACTTTACATCTATCTGTGTGTTTCTATTTAAATTGTCTACTATGAACAGAATCTATTTGGGACTTGCTTTTTGTACCTATTCTGAAAACGTCTACCTTTTAATGGGAGTGTTAGCTTCACTTATATTCAGTGTAACCATTGGTATATTTTGGTTTATGTCTAGAGTCTTGTTATATATTTTCTCGTTTTGCCATGTCTTTTCCTGTCTGTTCCTCCTTCCTCACCTTCTTTTGGGTTAAGTGAATTAAGTCAAAATCAATTTTAATTCCTTTATAGGTTTTTTTAGCTACCCATCTTTGCACACTTGAAAAAAATTATTCTAGGCATTATTCTATTCCCATACCTTATTAGAGTCCACTTGAAGTTAAGCATGATACCACTTACGTAACATGGAATATCCTTGAAACTGTAAAATTCTGCTTTCCCAATCTTTTGTGCTATTATTGTCACATATTTTACCTCTAAATAGCAATAAACTCCCAATAAAATGTTATTATTTTTGTATTAGGCAGTCAGTTGCCTTTCAAGGAGAATAGATAATGTTTTATACTCACCCACATCATTTTTAGTGCTCTTCATTTCTTCTTTGGATCTGAGCTTCAGTTTGGTGTCATTTCCTTTTATCCTGAAGAATTTTCCTTAGCATTTATTCTGGTATACATATTCTCACAACAAATTCTCTCAAGTTTTCTTTTTAATCTAATATATATTAATTTCCTCTAACTTGTGAAGAAAATTTCATTGGATAAAAAAGAATAAGATTCAAGAGTTTGTTTTTTCTCCTTTCAGCACTTTAGATGTGTCTTTTGGCATCCCTTGTTCCTGATGAGAAGTCATCCATCATTTATATTATTTTTCTTCTGTCTACAACATGTTAATTGTCTTTGGCTGCTTTAAAGATTATCTCATTATCTTTTACTTCCAACAAAGTGACTATGATAGTCCAATGTTGCTTAATTTGTGTTATTGGTTTTTATATGTTTATGTTTATTGTGATTGAGTTTCTTGGTTTTGTAAATTGACTTTTGAAATTTAATTTAGTATAATCCATCCATTATTATTCAAAATAGTTTTGACCCATTCTCTTTCTTCTTTTCCTTCCCTCTGGACCTACAATTACATATATGCTAATCTATTTGACATTGTCCCATTGATTACTAAGGCTCTTGTTTTTCCCCCATTCTTTTTCTTCCATCTTTCTTATTGGATGAATTCTTTTTACCTGTTTTCATGTTCAGTAATAATTTATTCAGCAGTATCCAATCTGATATTATTTTCACTCATTACAATTCTATTTCAAATATTTCATGTTTAGCTATGAGATTTCTATTTGGTTTCTTTTCCATACTTTTCATTTATCTGCTATGATTCCCCATCTCTTTTATAATTATGGATATTTCTTCCCTTAAGACTTTGAACATACTTATAAAACATACTTAAAATAGACGACAAAAAAGTTCTTGCTACTATTTCCATCATCTGTGTTATCTTGGGATCTATTTCTATTAAAGTCTTTTTTTAAATTGATAACATTTTAGTTTAATTAAAGTTTAATTGATATCCTTTTTTAAATTGAAAACATTTTTCTGCTTCTTTGTATGTCTAGTTATATTTAATTGCATGGTGCTTGTACCAACAATATGGTGTAGAGAGACTGGCTTCTTTGGAGTACTTTTCTGGCAGCAGTTGAATAGCTGGTGGGCTTTTTGTTCCTATCATGTTTGATTTTACTCTTTACTACAGAGGACCTATTTGTGTTGTGATCTTAGTCCTAGAGTAGGACTGTTATCTAGGGAGTAGTCATGGCCTTTCTGGGATCTCACGTGAATCTCCGACATGATGAGAGAGGTAGCCCAGTCTGTATGTGCTAGAAGTGTCTAAGCTCTCCACACTCTTTGGTGTCACACCTCAAGTCTAGGGTTGGAGCAGAGATTTTTTATTATGTGCCACAGAGTCTCACTCTGCACATGTAAATCATAGCCCTCAACCAAAGACCAGCCACGAATTTTCATGCCTCACAAATCCCAGATGGCTAAGCATCCTGGACTTCATATCTATGCTTATTTAGTGAAACCCCCATGCTGCTTGCCATTTAATAAGCTGTGTTATCTATCACAAGAAAGTGCATATAAAGTAGAATTCTGGGCAGTCATGACACGCACCTTTTGGATTTCTCTTCTGTCAAGGACTAAGTCCTGTATTACTTGCTCTTCAGTGTCTGAAAGTTACTGCAGGTGTTTTGTCTACATTTACAGCCATTTTAGTGAAAGAGCAAGTCTCGTCCCAGTTAACCTATCATGGCTAGTAAGGAAAGTCTCTGGATATGTTTCTTTTATTGTGAATATTTTGCTTTAAAATTCCCAGATTTCTTTAAAGTACATCGGGAAGTTCACATTAACACACATAGGCTTCTTGTTCATTAATGGGAGGATTATCAGCCCTGAATAGATCTACTTTGCCTTTAATCGCACCTTTTCTGATACAGCCCATTACAAATTCAGTAATACTTATACCCTGTTGTAGAGTATGACAGATTCTTATTAAACCTATACAAATGATTATATGACCATACACATGATTTGTGGAGAAGGCCTATTTACTTCTGTTTCATTTTCGGCAAAGGAATCATAGGTTTCCCAGTGGCACTATCTACAAAAAAATAGTATGATTATTTATAGATTTTTATCCATAATCACTCTGTATTAGTTTCCTGCTGCTGCCATATCAAAGTTTTGCAAACTGCATGGCTTAAAACAATAGAAATTGATTCTCTCACACTTCTGGAGGGTAGAAGCCTGAAATCAAGGTGTTGGTGGGCTCATACTCCATCTGAAGGCTCCAGAGAAGAATCTTTTCATGCTTCTTTCCTGGCCTCGGGTGGTTCCTGGCAATCCCTGATGTTCCTTGGCTTGCAGCTGCATCACTCCCATCTCTGTTCCCATTGTCACATGGCCTTTGTCATTGTGTGTTTCCTCTCTGTATTTCAGTGTTCAAATTTCTCTCTTCTTATAAAGACATCAGTCATTGTATTTAGGGCCCACTGTAATTCAATGTGTATGCCTATTATTTCTGTTTCAGGCCCTATCACATTGTCAAAAACTTCTAGTACAAGGTTAAATGATAATGGCATAATTTCATTCTGTTTCTGATTTTTATAGAAACATCCTATTGTTCCACTAAGTATGAATTTATTAGTCTAAGTGAACATTTTTTATCATGTTCAGAAGTTATATTTGCATAAATGACACTTAACATTTTATTGACCACTCAACTTCCAACCCACCACCTCTTTCTGGTTTTAAGGATCCCGATTGTGCTAGTCATTGTGGAAGGCAGAGCCCCCCCCTCCCATTATAAAGGATAAATAAATATCCCACCTCATTCTCTGCCCAGGAGCAGAGACTCATGATGGAGGACTGGTTGATCGAACGCTCCAACACTCAACGTGGAATCTTGTGTGAGTGGCGCAAAGCTGACCATAAATGAGTTGTCGTTCACGGTGGCGACAGCCTAGCAGCAGTGGCCCATTGGTGTAAGGAGATTTCAGGAGCAGGTAGAGTATGGAGATGACACTGGGGCATAGAGGAAACAAACCTTTGCATAGCTACCTGTCATTCAAGGCCACTGGCAATTCATATCAGAAAAAGTCACTGCAGTAAGATGGCTCAGAGGAAATAATCATTAGTTCCATTGGGAGACTGGAGAGAAAACCTCAGAGGGAAAAACATGGAAGAAAGAAGAATTCTGATAGAAGAGAGAGAAAAAAAATATTTTGTAGGCTATTTCTTTAACAGATCTTCATTTTTTTTCTGTTAGGAAAAGTTGTTAGGGATTAAAATTAGCCCAGCCAGCTGCCTATGAAATTTGATGATTTGAGTATATCAAATTTTGATACTGATTACCATAAATTATGTCTTTTTCTCAAAGCATATATTAAAGATTTTGCATCATAGTCTACCTGCTATTCAGAAAGAAAACAAATGCAGAAAAACCATGAACACAGAATTCTTCAGGTGATCATTTTTCTATTAATTTCAGCAAAGTCAATGACATATCAAGCATTATTCACTAGTTTTGTTTTAGGAATCCAAGAATGTTTCACTAGATTATAATTTGTTAGGGCATGAATGCCTTAATCATTCTTGTATCTCCTCTGGAGTCAGCATTTTACCTTTCCCAGAGTAAGTACCAATAATCATGTTCATGGCAGGTGGGTTATGAAACCCCATGTCTCCCACTGAAAACAATAGAGTAAGGTGACAAACTCTAAAATATTGTTGATTCTCTCTGTTCCTATCTGAAACTCACTTCAGAGCACCAGACAGAGCTGCTGCTCTTGAATTTCAATCAATGTTCTTTGCTTTACGTATTAGGTTCTTGTTGTTAACAGCAACTGTGGAGTCATAGCATCTGTTTATTTGGTATTGGGATAGCGATCCCAATTTAAAATGTAATGCTTTCCCACTGTTTATGCATTGCCATAAGCCAGCCATCCAAAATAATTTATCAAAATCACTATTATTTATCACTTATTGTCAAGCATACCATCACTCACTGCAATGAAGATCTATTCCAGATGAATAATTCAAACCATATAACCCACATTTTGCATAGCTTATAAGTGATTACAATTTTATTTGCTCCTATATAGCAATGATCACAGTGCAGGGATGCTCACCTTAGGAATTTTGTAATATCAGAGAGTTCCCAAGAACTCTATTTTGTATGAAAAATCACAAAGTCTATTGGGATAAATAAAGAATTAAAATTAGGGCTTGTATTTTATCCTAGGATACCAAATAAGAAAGGGAGAGACAAAAGATACTCCAGCATTCCATGGCTATGCACCCCAAACTAAACATGCACGTGTTGCATAATATTGCTTTGCATCCTAACATAGCAGAGAACCAGAGGGTACCAGGCAGTGGATAATTAATCAGAGGAGCCAGAGTAGGGAAGCAAAGTAACAGTGAAAGAAAGACAAGAAAAAGAGTGAACCCAATGGTGGCAGTAAAGTAGAGAATGGCACCAGGGAATATTTCCCATCCTTTAGAGCTGAGGAAGCATCAAGATCTTGTGCTCAAATTCTAGTAACCATTCTGGTGTAAATCAGGATATGGAGATGCTCAGCAAGTGTGATAGGTCTGTCCTGATTCTCAGGACTACATTTGCCTAATACTTCTTACATTGCAGGTCCATCCTCTATTGAATACTGAAATATTAAGTTTTATTAAAACTTAAGAAAGTCGAAATCAACTATCAATTAATTCTGCATCTTAACATTACTAATAAACCATCTCTGTGGATTTTCACAGGTAAATGTTGTTGTCTTCATATTCTGGTTGCTGCTCCCACCTGCCACCGATGGTAGATATTTACCTCTTGTTTCCCTAGCATTGGTTTATCCTTCAGGAATGGCATTCCTCTTCTTTTAGAAACTGCATCTCCCTCAACCCAACCTGGTGTTTTCTTCAAAGGCCATCATGTTTATACAAGATCTCAATGTCTTGGCATAGTAGATTGGTGCAAGAGTGAGCACCTGACCTGCACAGGGCCCATCAGAGTATTTCCCCTACTTGGAACTGAGGAAAACAGTCAGTTGACTTCTAGAAATGAAAAGTATGGAATGAGAGTTTTGGAAACTTCTAGGATGCTTGCTACATGTCATGTGCAGGAAGCTGATTTACTGTGAGGAAAGAACAATGATGATGTGCAAAGAGAAGGAGGGATGAGAAAGGAGAGAGCAGTGATGACATTCAAGTCTCTGGTTTCAGCTCTACCAAAAGTCCACTGTATACTCGTATCTTTTTATTTCCCTATGATTTTGCTACTCCATATCTTTTTTCCCCCCTGGACCATGAGTCAATAAATTCTTTTATCTAAGTATATTTCTATCTTTTGTAAACAATAGTCCCGCCTAATTCACCTCCACTTCTACATCTCCTGCCTGAACCAACACTGTTAATCAGGCTCACATTATTTCTCTCTGAATCAATAGAATACATTTCTAACTCATCTTCTTTCTTAAAGCAAAATCTCATTCCAATTCATGATCTACAAAATAATTAGATAGGATTTTCAAAGTGTAAATCATATGTTACATTTTCCACAGTATTTTTTAGTGATTTCTAGGTGAGACATGTGCCAACATTTTGATCGACTGTCGTTCAAACTTTCTATTTGAGAGAACTCTCCCAACATGGACTTTGAGAGAAAAAAGACACAACCTCTCTAAGGAAGTCCTGGGGAATAGTGTCTGACACTTTTCTCCCCAAGCTTCCTGGAATCCAGGGTGAGGTTTACTTTATTGAATATCCCACCCAAGAACGTCAAACACGTGACTCAAAGAGGGTGGCTGATTGGAATCGTCAGTGCCAGTGTATTGTTCAAAACAGCAGTAGCAATAATACTAGTAGAGGAATTCAAACCAGCCCATTCCTGTGGTTTGACTTTGGCTGTGGTCTTCCCATCTGGCCTCATTAGGTCTCTGACCTTGTTCTGTACCTGGTTCTATGGCACTTCCCAACAATTACACAAGCTATTTGAGTAAGGTAAGGTACTTTGTCCATTAGTACCGTATAAGATCACTCAGTTACCTTAGTCATTAACTGTTAACTGGGAAATGTACCCCTCATCCAAGTTAGCAGTGGAAAGAGAATGAATGGCTACTGTAAGCAACTCACACCTGACCATGTCTTCTGCAATGAAATAATCTGGAAAGAGTCTGCAAGAACATACTTTAACATCCAATGCCCACACTTAAATATTACCTATCAAATTACATATAAAAGAGGGGTGTCATATGTCATCAGGAAAATGCAGATTAAACAAGTGAGATACCAGTACATACCTACTATAGTGTGCCACAAATCTGGAACACTGACAACACCAAATGCTGGAGAGAATGTGGAGGAACAGGAACTCTCATTCATTGCTGGTAAGAACGCAAAGTAGTGCAGCTGCTTTGGAAGACTGTTTGGAAGTTCCTTTAAAAACTAAATGTATTTCTTACCATATGATCCAGCAACCACACTCCTTTGTGTTTACGCAAAGGAGTTGAAAACTTACATCCAAATGAAAACCTGTACATGGGTGCAGATTTATTCATAATTGCCAAAACTTGGATGCTACCAAGATACCCTTTAGTCAGTAAATGGGTAAATAAACTGTGGTACATCCAGACAATTATTCGGTGCTAAAAATAAATGAGCTATCAAGCCTTAAAAGACATGGGGGAAACCTAAATGCATATTACTAAGTGAAAGAAGACAATCTTAAAAGGCTACATACTCTGTGATTCCAACTATAGGACATTCTGGAAAAGACAAAACTATGGAGACAGTAAAAGAATCAGTGGTTGCCATCAGTCTAGGGTACAAAAGAGGGATGAAGAGGCAGAGCACAGAGGAATTTTTAGGGCAGTGAAAATACTCTGTACAACACCATAATGATAGATTCATGTCATTATCCATTTTCCAAACCCATAGGATATACAACACCCAGAGTGAATCCTGATGTAAACTATGGACTCTGGGAGATGATGATGCATCAATGTAGTTCATCATTTGTAACAAATGGACCATCTGATGTGTGATGTGGATAATGAAGGAGGCAGTGAAAACGTGGAGGGAGGGTATATGGGAAACCTCTGTACCCTCCTCTCGGGTACCTAAGAGGTACCTAAAACTGTGAATCTAAAGCTTCTCTAAAAATACAAAATCTTAAAAAGAGTGGATTATAAATTATGCCAGAAAATATGACAAACTCCTTATAGATGAAGACAACTTTTTCAGATTCCCCTTGATAGGGTTAAGACTAGCAGTGATTTTCATGGGACCCTCTCCAAAACACTCCTGCCAGACTTTGCTCCACTGAATAATAGGTTAATTCAGCTCTTACCATTCAGTATTCAACTCACCCAGAATTGTAAATCCCTCTCAGATGAGTCTTATCTTCTGTCCTTGTACTTCTCCGTACTTTCTATATCAATAGACACAAATTGTTTAAACATCTTCAATGACGTTTTAGTCTCATAAAGTTTAAAAAAATATCAACCTTTTAATTTTAGAGTTCTGCATTTACTTATCTATTTTTATGCTTCAAGAACTTTCGTTCCTCTAAAATTCTCCAAAGAAATCAAGAAAATTCACTCTTTGTTCCTTATTCCCTATTAGCTGTAATGAACAGTGAGAATGTTTTCTGTTTTCCACTGCTTTGAAGCATTTTAAGATAGGTAACATAGAAACATATTTATTTTACTGGAGTTCAGCTATTTTCACGTTTAAATTAAAAAATCCATTGGATACTACCTGCAATAGGAAAGTAAACAAGATTTTATAAGAAAATGTGTTAAATTAAAAGCCAGTTAATATAAAGATCACAAGTGTTTAATATTATTAAAAAGGAAGAGAAAAATATTGATATTAAGAAATATGTTATCTCTATTGAGACAAAGGAATACAATTTCACGTTTGAAGCATACTCTGATATAGAAATATTACTAAAAATCTAGATAGGAGGTGGTCTTCACTTCCTTAAACTGTCTGCGTCTCACTCACATAGGTGTGCCTACTAGGTCCTTGATGCCCCTCTTCCTAAAGCCCAACAAGTTCCTGTGTTCCAGGGACTTGGTTCTGGAAAACTCCCCCTTACAGTTTTCACCACATATTTCATAGATCTGACTTCCCAGACCTTGACAATGAGGGATGCCTGTCCCGTTTTTTGTTGTTGCAACATTGACCAAAGAGTCCCGCCTCCCAGATGTCTGGGTGGTCTCCTTTCCCCCACACTTGCTGATGAGAAATTCCCTCCTCGGGAGCTTCCTCATGTGGTTGTCTCTCTGGTTTCCACGTAGTCACATTTTTAGGAATTACCCAGCAAAACCTCTCACATTTACCTCAGGGAAACCTTTTCATGAAAGGACACTGGAGCCAGTTTCTTAGCATTTTCTTTGTAAACCACAAAGTGCTCCTGAAAACCCAAAACAGAATCAACAACGACTTTCTTCACTCCTCATAAAATTTCTTTAAATTCTATTTAGATCTCATCTTTACTTTGAAGCCTTTCCCAAGTACTCCAAGATTTCTTTCTATTGCCTTGTTTTCAACACAGCATCTATTATCTGAACAGTGTGTCAGTTCTTATCACAGGCTAAACTATATTGTTTCACTATCTTTGCATGTGTGTCTATTCATTACAACTTCCCAGGGCAGTTTCGTGTAGAACTATGTCCAGTGTCTAACCACATAATAAATTTTCCATAAGTACTTGCTAACTGATTATTCTTGCTACTAAATTGCATATTGAAGAAGAAAGATTTTTCAACTATGGAGAAACACTACAGTTAAAATATAGCAGATAAAATATTGCTCTTAAACAAAAGGGCAAATTTTCTCAGAAGAAAACTTTAACAGGAAGGTGACCATAACCCTGGTTGCAAAAGTAAAACACTGTGAAATTATAAACCCTACCATTCCAGGAGAACTTAATTTGGTATCTTTACATAGAAAGATCTTTCTGATACATGTATTGATAAAGGTATTTCAAGAGTTCCTTTCTGCTCTAGCGCAGCCAAATTTCTGGTTCTGGTAAAAAAAAATGCCAGTGTGGGCTTTTGTGTAGTTGAATAATACAGGAATGACTCCTTCCTATTGGAAATCAGAAAAATTAAAATCGCAGGAGTGCTGACTCAAGAAGAAAGACAGTGTTTGAATAAAACTATATCCATTGACAAAATTGAACTAGTAATTTTATAAAACTTCCCACACACAGTCTGATGGCTTTGCAGATGAATTCAACGCAACATTGTAAAGAACAGGTAGCTCCACACTTACACAGAATTAAAAGAGTTTTTTCCCGATTTTAATAAAAGAGGTTAGCTACTATTGAGGAATGCTGAGGGTTTTTTTGTGATCAGGTCTTGTAAATAAGTAATGGGCATTTGAAATCAAGGTGTATCTGGTTTTAGCATTCAGAATATAATTATCTATCTATGCTACTAAGGTCTTCCATTTCTCGATCCCTCATGAAATGAAAAAGTAAAACAGTGTCTCATAATTTTTGTGTATTTATTTATACACTTATAAATTTAGTTTTTGCTTTATAGTTAACCTATGACAGTTTGTGCTTAGAAAGCCATAAATATTATATGTTGACTGTGAAATGTGTTCTTTCACATTTTAGAGTACTTTCTTTATTTTAAACAGTGGTCTTTAGCCTAAATATGACCTTTTTGATTATAAGATCATGGCTTCTACTAAGTTACTTTATTATCTATTGCTCTATCTATCTATCATCTATTTACCTATCACATTCTATTTATTTATTTCCATCTGGCTGGTATGTGTTTGCCCATCCATTATTTTCATCCTTTTTGAATCATTCTGTTTAAACTGTTTCATATGACTTCACAGACAGAATTTTGATCTCTCTTCATTTGCATTTATATGTTGGTATTACACCTGTTACATAATTATTTTAAGCTTTGTGTTTTACAGACTTAAAAAACAACCATGCAGACTGTTTCATTGGGGTATTGTGTTTATGTGTATATGTCTGTGTTTATGTATAGAAACATCTATCTATGTATATTTTATATGAGTAATAATTTGACCCTATCAGTAAGGCTCCCTTATCCTTTATGTATATCTAACAATATCTTTTTTTCCCTTATCTTCTTTCCAATAATGCCTGTATCGCTTCTATTTCTGATTTTTCTCTTTCCACTTTTTTCCTGTTCTCTGCCAGCTAAAGTTTTTTCCTCCCATGGTTTTCCATCTGTTACCTGAAATCTTGCATTCCTACCTTGCATTCGAACTTCACACATGCAGAAATTTTATTTTATTAGAATTTTTTAAAGTTCCTTGTGACATACTTAGGCACAATTTATAATTGTCCGTTAATTTGTTTTCTTTGGTGAGAGTTCTCAGTCATTGTATAGTTTTCTACACAGCAACCAATATACCTTTGGAATACAACCTAGAGAGAAGTTTGCATGTGTGCAGCAGGAAATATCTACAAGATTGTTCATGTCATCCACATATTTTCTATAAAGACATTCATATCAATATCAGGGGCATAGTGGTGGAAGAATAGACATGAAATAACTTTTAGAAAGAAAGGCTCCTACCACACATGGAGAAATACTGAGAACATTCTGAGACCTGGTAGAACAGAGAACGTGCTAATATGAAAAAAGGAAAGGATTTGGAAATGTGCAGACAAAAGGTGGCAGTCCTAGAATGATACAAGTTCTAAGGGAGAGTAAAGTGACTTGGAAGGGGAGGTAATTCTTTGAGATGTGGAAAACACGAAGAAGGAGACAATAGGCAAATAGAGCCCTTCAGAAACAAAAGGAGCAAATTGAACCAGTTAGAATCCAAATCCTTCACCCATGCCTGGTTCATGAATACATGAAACAGTCCAAAATATTTTAAATTACAGAGAAAAAAACACATAAAAACAGATAAATTTCATATTAAGTTACTAAAAGAAGGCACTAAAAGAAGCTGATGCGGATGCAAGTTCTCTCCAAAATGTCAAATAGGAAAAAAACAGAGGAGCACATTTTAAAATTACTCTAGGGCTGGCCCGGTGGCACAGAGGTTTAGTTCACTGTTTGGCAGCCCTGGGTTTGCTGGTTCGGATCCGGGGCGCCTGCTGAGGCGCTGCTTGTCAGCCATACAGTGTGGGCATCCCACATAAAGTAGAGGAAGATGAGCATGGATGTTAGCCCAGGGCCAGTCTTCCTCAGTAAAAAGAGGAGCATTGGCAACGGATGTTAGCTCAGGGTGGGTCTTCCTCCCCCCTCAAAAAAATAAATAAAATAAAAAGATAAAAATTGCCCTAGCCTTAATTAGGTATCCTTAAGCAACTATTTGTAGATAAGAAAAACAAAAATTTTTTGTTTTGAGGAAGATCAGCCCTTGGCTAACATCCGCTGCTAATCCCCTCTTTTTTGCTGGGAAAGATTGGCCTTGAGCTAACATCTGTGCCCACCTTCCTCTACTTTATGTGGGAAGTCTGCCACAGCATGGCTTGATGAGCAGTGAGGAGGTCCGTGCCTGGGATCCAAAACCACGAACCCCAGGCTGCTACAGCGGAGCATGCAAACTTAACCACTACACCACTGGGCGGGCCCCCAAAACAAAACACTTTCAATCAGAAATCTGACACTTTAGGACAGAAAGGGACAAACAGCAATAAATGAATTGAGTCACCTAAACTCAGGAAAGAAATTGAAGGGAAAAAATTTCATCTTTAAATATAGAATAAGTTACAAATTCCCCAAAGAGAAAGGAATACAAAGACAATAAAAGAAACATGATGTGAAGAATAAATATAAAGGATCTAAGTAAAAATTGATACAAAAGTAAAGAACATACAACAAGATTATAGAATCCTCAAAGAGGGAAATAACAAAACAATACAGCAGACTGTTTAAAACTACAATCTAAGAAAACTTTTCAAAAATTAAAGAATACATGAATTTGCACATCAAAGCGTCCCACCAGGTATCTAGGAAATTGACTTAGAATGGTCAATTCTAAGACATAACCTAAATATGTCTATTCAGCTTTAAAGTCAAGAAACATTTTCTCAGCCTCCGGGCAAAATAAGTCACTTACAAAAGGAAATAAAATCAAGTTGGGATCAGAGTTATTGAAAACAACATAGAAAGGAAGGCACAAGTAAAGCAACATTTTGAATAAATTCAATAAAAGATAGAATTAGACAACGATTGTATTTAGTCAAGTTATCCTTCAAGTATGAATCTATGGAAAAGGTTTTAAAAATGTAAGAACTCAGGGAATACTGTATTCAAGATCTCATAGTAGGTAACCTACTGGAGAATGGGCTTCATCTAATGAAGATGTAACTGGGAGACCCTCAGCTCAGACCAATGCTGAGCACTGAACATATTAATGTAGATATAAAAGTAAATCAAAGGTGGGATAAGAATGGAGGCATGGTCAACATCAAAACAACAAACTAAAACAAATGAGAAGCGAAGTAAAAATATACCAGCCTCATCAATTATTGTATCAGTAATGATAAGATATCATTTAAATTTGACAAACACATAGATATTTTAGTTAGGAAAAAAGCACTCAGGTCATTATAGGAAGTATTATTATAATGGTAACCACTAGGACAAAAATACATAGCTTCCTGAATACTGTAATTCATACAAATAAATAAGAATTCAGAGAGATAGGATTACAGTTAATATAACAAAAAGATACAGTAAATGTAATATAAAAATATAAAATTTGTAAATGTAAATGAGCATAAGTCAACTATTAAAAACAAGTTTTTTAGAGTGTTTAGCATAGAAAAGTGTAACTCCATGCTGTAGGGAGGAGATATACCAAAAGCCAAGTGATCTGAAAATAAAGGGATGGACATAAGTACTAACAGAGTCAGTGCAACAGTAAGAAAGCATGGTTGCAAAAGACGAGGCAGAATGCAGGCTAGAAAGCTTTAAATGAACTTTTTTAAAAGTTGCTTTCTTTAAAAGGCCCCAATTCACAACAAAGATGCAATACTGATAAATATCTATGCACTGAATAATACAGAAACAACTGTCATTGATCAGAAACTAAAGGAGGTGCAAGAAGAAACAGATGGAAAGACACAAATTAGAGGAGAGCAACACACTATTTTCAATCCAAGACCAATCAAAAGCACTAAAAGTACGAATATAGGAGGCATGGATTATCGAATCAATTCAGTAGATCTTATGGATATACATCTCACTTTATCCTCAGATAATAGAGAACACATCCTCTCAAATACACATGAAACACCTATCCAAAAAAAAAAAAAAAAAACCCACAACCATATATTAGGACAAAAGAAAACCTCAATGTTCCATAAAGTTGAAGAGTAAACAAAATTCCTGTGACAACTATGTCAGGCTGTTACATACAGTATGTGCAATGGGCACCAAAGAGCAATGCAGGCAGCCCCAGGAGCCACAGAGATCGCAGGACTGTGTGGTAACGTAGTCCTTGAGTCAGTAGCAGGAGCTGCAGAGACCTGAGGACTGTGTCTAGGAAGGTAGTCCTTGAGTGCTGGGTACATGGACAGAAGACAACATGCCTTCAGCCTTTCAGGTAGATGCAACCTTCTATTACGTCTAGTCAACAGTTTGTTCTTGGTTTATAGTGGTTTCTGTAGCTCTGCCATTACTCCAGATTCATAGGGAACCCTTCATACTCTCCCTACTGGGCTGAGGTAATAACTGGGGTCTTACTTCTTACCGTTATGCTCAGATATTGCCCTCGAAGTTCCCAGATCTAGTAAGATCTCAGAGGCTTTAAAGTCCTGCATAATATCTACTGTTCGTGGTAATTCAGGGTTTCAGAAATGTTTTTTTCTGCTTGCCTTGGAACTCAGTTTCCTAAAGCAAATAGAGGCATGGTCTCCTTTATATTTTGTCTCCATAACTTAAATTATGTTTACATATTCGTTTTAATAATTCCTTTAGAGAATCCTTCTCAACAAGACACAAAATGCTTAAAAATTTAGCTTATCACATTGAACTCTGCTGATTTTTCTAATTTTGTTCCAAGTCAGCACTTATGTAAACAACAATGTCTTATGGGGGTTCAGTTATGGTTAATTGATGAACTGACAGTACCTCACTGTGGTTTTATTAAAAAGCTATTGTCTAAGGAAATCTTTGAAGGTTTTTTGATTTTCCTCCATAATGGCAGGAGGAAAAGGTAGGTCCCCATTCAAAGTTATCCTTGGATTGAAATGTTTCAAAACAATACTGGGATTTCAACTGGCTGAATTATTTCCACTCCATTCTCACTAGTACCCTTAATTTCTTTTCTCTTTTGAACTCCTGCTGTACCTGTTCTGCCTGCTCCAATCTCAGATGATTCCAACTATTTTCTTCCAACTATTTCTAGCCAAGCACTAGAGAAAAATCACATAAACCTTGAGTTACTTCCCTACACATTTGTTTCTAATTTTTACTGGGGTGAGTTTTCAGTATAATTCTTCAAGCCCTTAATTGGCTCTGTTTTCCATTCCCTGAGGCGACTCATTCAAATCTGTACCCATGTTCTCCAGAAGCCAATTTTCCCCCAATTTTAGTTACTTATCTTTATTACCTAGCTTCAGACCTCAAAAAAGAACACAGAGGAAGAACACGGATTCTCACACTCTCCTCCCTTCCAGACCTCTCTCCACTCCTCCATCAGAACACCCCCCTCTGTTCTTTCCACCTCTTCAAGGTTTCCAGAACCTTCTTTCATGCAGTTAGGCAATTGACAAAGATATTCTGCTCTGTAACCAGTACTGAATTTGGTGCTGAGATACCAAGATGAGGAATATGTTCTTATCCCCCATTTTTACAAGTTTAATGGGGAGACAGACTAGAAAACATAATTTTACATTACAATGCAATTCATGCTCTGAAGGAGAATTGGATAGTGTGTTTTCTCTAAACTTGAAGAGTGCCTCTTGTCAAAAAAGGTATCACAGAGGAGGAGGTACTAGAGATGAGTCTGGAGACTCAAATACAAGGGATTCAGGTGAAGCTGCCAGGACGGATGTTGGAGAGCAAATGAGGGAAAGGAGACATGGAGATTAACCCAGTAGCTCTGCTTCCAGAATGCTCGCCATGCCACCTCTCACAGCAGCTAAGAGCGAATTTTGGTTGCCTAGGACACTGTGATGTCCCACCCAGTCCCCTTTCAGACCCTCCCCAGCAGCTGAGTGTCAGCTGAGTTTTTCTGGGGTCTGTCTGAGGCTGAAGAGAGTCCCCTGTAGGATGGGCTGATGTCTCCCTGCCTCTGTACCACATGGAGCTTCTCCTCTTGCCAAAACCTGCTCCCTTCAAATCTGCACAGGTTCAAGTCAGTGCATTCCCCAGTCCAGTTCCTGCAGGCTAACCACTGTCTCAGATTCACCTTGCTTGGGAGCCTAACTGGAGGGAGTGTCTAGGTTTAAGGAGGGGAGATATCCATGAAGGCTGGTGTGGTAGAATAGCTGGGGCTTAGATCATGTGAAGGGGTCAAGTGTGGATATTATAATAGAGGAGAGACTCCATGTAGTTCTGAAGAGAAAAGTGAAAAAAATCTTTCACAAGTAGGAAAAGAAGCCACAAGGATAAAAATGTAGAACATTGGTATCTGCATTGATTGATTGATTGATTCACCCACTTTACAGTGGAATAGACGTTTTCCTAAAAAATTCACTTTAATTCTGAGATAGTGACACTGTTGCTGCCTCTTGAGTGATGGGCCTCTCTAGTTCTTATATTGGACACGGCCAGCAGAATCTACGAAAGCCCCAGAGGAAGGGTTTCTTCCCTCATATTTCTGAGTCCCTGGGCCTGCTCAGCCTCATTGAGAGAAGATCCTTTAGATGTCAGACATAGCCATGGAACTCCAGAGATCGAAATTCAAAAAACACTGATCTAGTGACCAGAAAACTGAGTTGATGATCCATGAGTCATTTTCAAGTATGCGAAGTTTAGCAAGATTGGAACAAACACAATTGGTTGGTTGATTCACTACAATTTGGAAATAGTTCCATTTTGAGCTTAGGGGAATTTTAAAATCATGCTTTTGAAATGGCACCAAGAATTCTGAGCTATTTCAAAAACAGATGAAGGCAATTAGTGTGGATTTCTTCAAGGTCTGTGTGTCCCAATGTTCCTGAAAAGTCTCAGCAACACTGGCTCAAAACTCTGTGCTCTTGCTGAACTTCGCACTTTAATAGATCTGTCATTGCCATATATCCTGGAAAGATAAGCTGACAGTCTACGGCTGTGAAGAAGCGCACTGATGGTATCCAAGAGGCATGGGGCAAAAACTGTTGGTTGAACTGAGTTGTCTCTGGAGATAAATGGTTCCTTGCATTTTATGAAGACTAAGGCTGTCATGGCTCCTAGAATTTCTAAATGACTGGAGTCTAGTTTCATAAATTTGGGATGAGGCCGCAAAAAGACTTTTCTTTGTTCTGTATTTACATAAGAAACTCATTGTTCTGACTTAAATTGGGTGTATATTTGAGGATAATTTGGGGGCAGGGAATTGGGTGATAGAAAAATGGTGGTACTGAAGGACTACATGTAGTCATTGACCTATGAGTATGGGAGTTTTACTGTTATGATTTTCAAGCTAAAACTACTCTTAGAAAGAACATCCCATGTAATCATATCTTAATATTTCAACCCGAAGTAATCAATTTTCAAGCCTTATTTGTATCCTACCAGAATACCTTTCCTTATTGTATTTGTTGAGTATTTCTTTCCAAAACTCTTTAAGAACTTACCCATTTCATTCAGACTGGTTCTATCATTATAAACCCACAAAATCAATGTACACCTAATTCTACTTGAGTTCAATAAGTAATTCACTATTTCTCCTTATACAAATCCACTGACTCTTCCTTTCTTTGAGACTGAAATCCACTTTCACTTTCATCAGGTCTTTTCCCACAATTCATATTGATGGCTTCTGTCTCAATCCTTCCGGGCTATTATAACAAAATACCAGAGACTGGGTGGCTTAGAAACAACTGAATTTTATTTCTCACAGTTTTGGAGGTTGGAAATCTGAGAACAGGGTCCCAGCATGGTTGATTTCTCGTAAGAGCCCTCTTCCATGATGTAGACTGCTGACTTCTTATTATATCCTCACATGACAGAGAGCAGAGAAGGGAGACAAGCTTCCTGTGACTCTTAAAGAGCACTAATCTCATTCATAAGGGCTCCACCCTCACGACCTCATCTAATCCTAACTACCTCCCAAAGGCCCCACCTCCTAATACCATCCCATTGTGGGTGGGGGTATTGACATATGAATTTTAGGGGGACACATTCTATCTAAAATAGACTCTCACTTTCAGAACATTATAATACTTATTTTAAATTGGGGTATATAATTACTTACCATAAAATGCATAGGTCTTAAGTTTGCAATTTATAAGTTTTGACAACTGTACATACCCATGTCACCAACACTCCAACCAAAGTATAGGATACTGTGATCACCCAGAAAGTTTCTCATGCCCCTTTGAGACCAGTACCCTCTCCCTGCCAGAGGTACAACCATTTTATTATTTCCCTTGTTATGGATGAGATCTATCTGTTCTTAAACTTCACATAAATGGCATAATTTGATCAGTGCAATGAATTTGTGCTTCCATGAGTATAACAGGAACTTGTTGCCTTTTGTTGCTACATTATATTTTATTATACAAATATACTATAATTGATTTAATAATTTTCCTGCTGATGGATATAAAGGTTGCTTTCAGATTGGGGCTATTATAAATAGAATATTCTTACATGAGTTTCTGGTTGGATATTTGTTGTAATCTGGAGGGAGTAAATAATAGGAGTGGAATTATTGGACCATAACATAGGTGTCTAACTCTAGAATAATAAATACCAAACAGTTTTCCATAGTGGTTGTAACATTTAAACCTCCCACAAGCAATGTATAAAACTTCCAGTTGTACTTGCCCAAATGTAGCATTGCCACTCTTCTTCATTTTACCGTTCTCATTGGTGTAAATTTGTATCGAGTTGTGCTTTTAATTTGCATTTCCCTAATGAATAATGATGTTGAGCATCTTTTTATCTATTTGTTAGTCATTTGTATATCCACATGTTTGAAGCACTTCTCTAAAGTTTCCAACTACTTTTAGAGTTGTTTGTCTTTTATTGATTTTTAGGTGTTCTTTATATATTCTGATCATGAATCTTTGTAATAGTTATGTAGTGCATATATTATCTCCCAGACTGTGGCCTAATTATTTTCTTAATGATGACTCTTGATGAGAGTAAGTTTTAAATGTTTTAAAAAAAATTAACAATCCTAAGTTTAAGAAATCCTAAAATTTGTATGAAACTACAAAAGACCCCGAATAGCCAAAGCAATCTTGAGAAAGAAGAACAAAGATGGAGGCATCATGCTTCCTGATGTCAAACTATATTACGAAGCTATAGTAATCAAAATAGTATGGAAATGGCATAAAACAGACACCTAGATCAATGGAACAGAACATAAAGCTCAGAAATAAACCCTCATATAAGGTCAATTAATTTATGACAAAAGAGCCAAGAATATACAAGGGGAAAGGACAGTCTTTTCAATTAATGGTGTTGGGAAAACTGGACAGCCATATGCAAAGAAATTGAAACTGGACCACTATCTTACACCATACACAAAAATTAACTCTAAATTGATTAAAGACTTGAACATATAACCTGAAATCATAAAACCCCTGGAATGTAGCCAGTAAACTCCTTGACATCCATCTTGGTGATAATTTTTTGGATTTGACACCACAAGCAAAGGCAACGAAAGTTAGAATAAACAAGTGGGACTATATCCACCTGAAAAGCTGCTGTGTAGCAAAGGAAACCATCAACAAAATGAAAAGGCAACCTACAGAAAGGAAGGAAACATTTGTAAATCATATATCTGATTAGGGGCTAATATTCAAAATATGTAAAGTACTCATGCAACTCAATAGAAAAAAACAAACAAACAATTGGATTAAAAAATAGGCAGAGGGTTTGAATAGACATTTTGCCAAAGGACACATATAGAGGGCCAAGAAGTACATGAAAATGTGCTCAACATCACTAATCATCAGAGAATGCATATCAAAACCACAATGAGATATCACCTCACACCTGTTAGAATGGCTAGTATTGAAAAGACAAGAAATAACAAATGTTGGCAAGGATGTGGAGAAAAGGAAACACTTGTGCACTGTTGGTGAGGATGTAAATGGATGCAGCTGCTATGGAAAACAGTATGGAGGTTCCTCAAATAATTAAAAATATAACTACCACATGATCCAGCAATCCCACTTCTAAGTATATATCCTAAGGAAGAAAATACAGGATCTTGAAGAGATATCTGCATTTCCATGTTCATTGCAGGATTATTTACTACAACCAAGATATGGAAACAACCTAAGTGTCCATTGGTGGATGAAAGGATAAAGAAAATGTGGTGTATGTGGTGAATTTGTTTTGCATTATAGTAAGCAAAACAGTATGGTAATGGCATAAAAACAGACACCTAGATCAATGGAACAGAGAGCTCAGAAATAAATGCCTTTCTATGTGTATATATATATATATATACAATTGAATATTGTTCAGCTATAAAAAAAGAAAATCTTGCCATTTGTGACAGCATGGATGAAGCTTGAGAGCATTAGGCTAAGTAAAATAAGTCAGACAAAGACAAATGCTGTATGATCTCACATATACGTGGAATTAAAAAAAACACAATGAACTCGTAGATAGAGAATACAGATTGGTGGTTGTCAGAGGCTAGGGGTAGGGAGTGGGCAAAGTGGGTGAAGATCATCAAAATAAAATAAGTAACTCATGGGGATCCAAGATACAACATGGTGATTATAGTTAATAATACTGTATTGTATATTTGAACATTGCTAAGAGAATAGATCTTAAAAGTTCTCATCAAAAGAAAAACATTGTGTACCTATATGTGGTGATGGATGTTCACTAAACTTATTGTGGTGATCATTTGTAACATATACATATATTTAATTATTATGCTGTACACATGAATCTAATATAATGTCATATGTCAATTATGTCTCAGCTAAATAAAGAAATGTAGTTTATTATTCTCTTTTTGTTTGATGCTTAGGGCTTTCTACATTCTAAGAAATCTTTGCCTACTCTAAGGTTGTAAAAATCCTCTAATCTGTTGTCTATGAGCTAGAAAGTTTTAGTTTTTGCAATACGATTAATGGTCACTCTGGGATTAATTTTTGGGTGTGGTATGTGGTATGAGTAGGGTTTGGTGTTTTCCGGCATCATTTGTTGAATAGATTCTTCTTTCCCCCATTAAACTACATTGCTGCCTTTTTCCTTCTCTCTCTTTTCCTCTTGACTCATCTTGCTAGAGTTTTGTCAATTTTATTAATCTTTTTGAACAGCCAACTTTTGGCTTTTTTGATTTCTATACCATTTATCTGTTTGCTGTTTCATTTTTTCTCATATATTTATTATTTCCTTTTATCTACTTACTTTGGCTTTATTTTGTTCTTATTATAATAGTTTTTCTGGTGTAAAATCAGATTTTTTTATTCTGAATTGTTCTTGTTTTCTAACATAATCAATTAAAGCTATGATTATCCCTCTTAGCATTGCTTTAGCTGCATCTCAACAATTTTGATATATTGTTGTGATCTCATTATGAAGTTCAGAACATCTTTAGTTTTCCGTGTTGCTTCTTTAACCTGTGAGATATTTTCAGATGCATTGTTGGATGTTCAATATTTTGGGCTTTTCTAGTTATCTTGTGTTAAAGGCTTAATTGAGTTCACTCAAAACTCATATTTTTAAGTCCTAATGCCCAGTACCACAGAATGCTACTGTATTTGGATATAGGATCTTTTAAAGAGGTAATTAAGTAAAAATGAGGTCATTAGGGTGAACCCTAATCCAATATGACTGGTATCCTTATAAGAAGAGGAAGATCAGATACAGACAGGTAGCAAGGAAAGACCATGTGAAGAAAACGTGGAGAAGACAGCCCTTACAGGCCAAGGAGAGAGGTCTCAGAAGAAACTAATGCTGCTAACACCTTTGATCTTAGACTTCCAGACTCCAGAACTGAGGGAAAATAAATTTTTGGTTTTTTAAGCCACCCAGTCTGTGGTATTTTCTTATGGCAGTGCTAGCAGACTAATACATCTTATTTGTTATTATTCTCATTTAAGTTCATTGTGGTCAATAAACATATTTTGTAAGATTTCAAGCCTTTGAAATTTGATGAGATTGGTTTTCCTGCCCAGCATATGGTCTATATCGTAAATATTTAATGTGCAGTTAGAAAGAATGTGTATCTGGTAATTTGGGAAGTCTTGACAGTGTTATTCAAATATACAAAATTATCTTTAATCTCCATGTTTAACCACTGAGAGAGGAGTATTAAACTCTTTAACTTTGATAATGAATTTTTCTTTGTCATGCAAAATGATTTATTTTTGCTTGTATGGCCTATGTTTATAATCATCATTATAGTATTTCTATACATCTTCTTGATTATCCACAGTAATGAGTATATGTCTGTATTTGTATCTAAATCAGTCTTTCTCATGCATGTGCACTCTCTCTCTATGCATGTATGTAATTATTCATAGATGTATGTACAATATTTTGAAAACCACTGTATGCTTCTTCTTTATAGAATGCTGTGTTGTCTTTCTCTATCTTGAATTTAAACTCTCAAAGTTGGATTTAACTATAGGTCAATTCTCTACTACCATCTAGAACAAATTATTTGAATCACGAATCCCTGAGGCTAATGAGAGCCTGAATAAGGTGAAAACTTCTGCATGAAGAGAGCCAACATATCTCTGAAGTCCCAGGACATATAAAGGACCAAGCTTCTGCCTCTGATGCAGAGAGACTACTAATGAGGCTAATATCAGATATAACGACACCTGAAGAAGAGTAGTGAGTCACAGATAACAAGAAATAGAAATATTTTTGTCTTCACGAAGCTAAAAAAGGCTCAGAAAAGTGATAGTTGATATATAATTGTGAGGAATCTCTGAGAGGAGAAAATTTATCTTAAAAACAGGATGAACACATGTCTGTTCTAAAGAGATAGGTGATCAAAGTTTGAAATAAAGTTGAGGTTGTCAAAGTCACTTTTTCACATCAATCCTTAGCTAAATAACTGTCATGATATTTCATTTAACTTATCTTCTTTCCACATAAATTCTGTATTTGATACTAAACTAAGAAACTCTGATTATGATTCTATGGTTTTTGTTAGAGCTGTTTTCAATAGGCAAAGTCTTTCAATAGAAAATAAATGTCATTTACTTTGAAAGCATTTTTATAGATTCTCCTTGTTTTAGGACCTAACACAACATCAGACATAGAGTTGTTCCTCCATTCCATATCTAAGAAACATTCTAAATTTGCAAGGCTCTATCAAGATTCTCATACACAGGGTCTCTCTCAAATAGATAAGACATATTCATAAGTTACATAATAAGAAAATGATATGCTGGCTGATGATGTAGTTATTGAAATTGAAGGACAAGAGCTATCATTTACCAGAGGGATCAAGGAAATTTTCAAGATGGGAGAATCAGTGGAAAGTGGTCTTCAAAGGATACAGATTGGAAATTGCATTCAGGGAAAAATGTTGAAAGAACATTACAAGAAGGAATTACAAAGAAGGGAATCACAAATTAAGAAATTACAAAGGAGACGGAGGTCGTTAGAAGATCAATTGAATTTGAGCATAAAGCCAATCACTGAGATTAATAAATAATAGTTTTTAAAAATGGTTGAAGTTAAAACCAAAAATATCTTGAAAGATTAAGAAAACTAGACTATTCTAACAGAATGGTGTTGGAGAGGGGAATTGTGTGGTGAGAGCCCTGACTAGGAATGATTAATCTGGTAACTACTACAAAATTATTTGTAGAATCATATAGGTTATAATACTTCAACTGTGGCCACACAACAGTAGTCACACCTATAAGTTGTATTAGTCAGTTTTTGCTAGGTTGTGTTGCAGTAACAAATGATTCCAAAATCTCTATGGCTTAGAATCACAGAAGTTTATTTCTTACTTGTATTGCAATTTCTTCATCAGTCAGTAGCAATTCTGTTCCACATCATTTTATTCTAGGCTGAAGGGGCATATCCTATCTGAATAATGCTAATCTTGTGTAAGAGAGAATAGAGCACAATGGTTTGCATAGCTTCTGCTTAGACACAGCATACACCCCTTCTAATTACAAGTCCAGGCCTGAGAGCAATGAATCATAATTGTATCTCCCCACCATTTGAAGTTAGCTGTGGCAATATTATCTGCTTTGGCAATGAAATTGAGCAGAAGTTACCCATGTTTCTGGGCCACAGCATTCAGTTGTCATTGCTGAAACAGTACAGCATTCTCTTCTCCCGTTCATGGTCTCCTGCCATTTCCATTCATGGAAATGTTGGATATTAAATATTAGGTAGAAATTAAATTTTGTCATAAGCACCGGGATTTGTTACTGGGTGTAATAAACCAGCCCATCATGACTCATGTAACCAACATTGAAGCTATGGTGTGAGATAAGTAACAGGTATATTAGCGAGGACCAGAGTAAGGATTCACACCCAGGTCTATCTGACTTCAGTAGCCATGTTCATTCCAGGATGCCATCTTACTTTCATTTATTTATGAATAAGGAATGATTATCCTGGCAGCAATGTGTAAATGAGGAAGGAGACTAGATGTAATAGTCATTGTGTAAGTTAGTGCAAGTCTTAATTTGATAAGGAATAGAGAGCTGAGTAGAAAGAGGATCAATAACAAGAAGATAGAACTGAAAGAAAAGTTAAAGTTGGCTCTGAGGTCTTAATGCTGGGAGAATGTTAGCAAAATTAACAGAAGCAAAGGAAACCATGAAGCACTAAGTTTGGGAGAGGAGTGAGTTCTGTTAGCCAATAATGGAGGATCAGCAGGGTCACAAAGGAAGACAACTGGAAGACAGCCAGAACTGCAGCACTGGAGTAACAGAAGGAAGCTGTAGGCAGAGAACAAATATCAGTTGGTTATTCACATCAAAGTAACAGTAATACCACGAAAATGGATGAGATTGACAATAAAGTATAGACAGAAGCCAGACAAGACAAATAAGAACATGGAAAAAGCCCGGACAAGCACAGGAACCAAGAATTGAGAAGGAAAGATGCAGCGTTCATGTGTAGGGGTGACAAAAAGACCTAACGGACTCAGAGGGACAGCTGACGATCAGGTGGTGATTATGAAGTAATCTGTCACTTCCTGGGAAGGAAAAGAGAAGCTATGTGTTTATTGATATTCGCCCTAGTCTTAAAAATAAGAGAAAAGATAAGACCATGAAATGAAGCCAAGAACGGGCCTAATAAAACAGTATACACATTTTAATATATTTATATTTGTGATGGGTAAGCCATACACTGAGTTCTGTGCTTTTAAGCTGTTACTTAGAAAAGGGAAATGCTTTTGTGAGATCATTAATAGGAAAGATAAATCAATTACTTAGAAGCAGCATAACTTATCAATTTAAATATAATAATTCTCTCCTATGAGTCTCCTTTTCCAAATCACTGTGTATTATAATAAGCAATATTCTCAACAACATGTTTAGAAAGAAACGGTCATTTTCATAGCTCTGGTTCACCTATGAACCCTCAATATAAACTTATAGCATCCCACAAAAGAGTACAAGGCAGAAAAGTTATTTAAGAGGTATCTGAAAATATTTATTTGCCTTTTTTTTTGGATTTTGTTAGTCTGCTAGCTTATTTCTTATTTTGTTTTGTTTTGTTTTGTTTAGGATAAGGGAAAGAAATGTATTTGAAGGAGAGAGGGAAATAGGGAGAGAGGGAGAGAGAGATTCTAGAGGAGAGGAAGAATTGAAAGCACAAGACAGGAGGCTAATTGCTGGATCTGGAGCCCAGTTTGTCAGGAGAAGATAGTGATAGTGACCAATATGTAAAATGGAGAGGTTGGGTTTAGAAAAAGAGCCTTGCTCCTTCTCTTACACCAAAAGAGAAATGAGTATGTGGTCAAATATATAGTGTCGTGTTTAGATACAGAGGAGGAAAGTTGAAGCAGAACACATCCAGCGAGTTGAATTTCTCAATAAATTGTTTACCTAACAAGTATTGGTACCTAGTAACTGCTTATTGAATTAAATAAACTTGGTTCTTTTTCTTTTCAACACACCAGGCTTATCCTGGCAAATGAAATACAAAGTAAAATTACAACTAGGATATTGGAATACCTTTGGGAGGTGGGATTTTAAAGTGTTATGTGTATTGCTAATTTTAGGTAGCTAATACATGTTTTCCTGGCCCACAAGCTGAACACCTGTTTCTTTTTTTTTTTTTCATAATTTGCTTCTAGAATTTCTCCCTCTTGTATCACTCTATCTCAGAACAAAAACAAAAAAAAAAATTAAATGGATTTCAAAATAAGTGAGGAAATAATTCAGATGATCTCCCAGCACCTAAGAGATTGGCATTCCTTTCTGCACTGTAAGCAAGTGAACCACGTAATTTTGAGGGAGGGGAGAGGGTGGATTTACCATTGTGATTATTACAACAGCTGAATGCCTAGATTCCCAAAATAGGCCCTGTTCTGTTTCAAGCAGGTGCTCCCTTTAACCTAGCAAGCCCCTGCTCCCGCTTGGATGGTGGGACTAAAATGTAAAGTGCCACGTTGCCTTCGGTGTCTCCTTTTAATGTGTCTTGGAGAGGCAAGAGCAATCTCACGCAGAAAGATTAGAGGAGGCTCTTGGAAACTGCTCAAAGCTACCTATTAAAGGAAGCAGCAGAGATCATTAAAAGTAATTTTGCCAAACTCCAAAAGGGCACTGAACAAAATACAATAAGGTGTAGGAGCAAATCAAATTCTGCTGTTGGCAGAAACCCAGCCATGCAGCTATTTCCAGAGAATGGGTGAGCTCTCCAGATGAAGCCCAAAGCACACAGTTAGAGCTACAGTTTTTTTTTTTTTTGTAAGGAAGACCAGCCCTGAGCTAACATAAGTCACCAATCCTCCTCTTTTTGCTGAGGAAGACTGGCCCTGGACTAACATCTTGCCCATCTTCCTCTACTTTATATGGGACGACGCCACAGCATGGCTGACGAGTGCATCGGTGGGTGCCCGGGATCCGAACTCCCGAACCCCGGGCTGCCAAGCGCGGACTAAACCACTGCGCCACCGGGCGGCCCCCAGATTTTTTTAAAAATGTAAATAAATAATGATTCCAGAAGTCTCTACATAAAGAGGAGATAGCAAAGTATGCCAAATGTGGCGGGGGGGGGAGGAAACTCGAGAATAATCTGATTGGCACTCAAATAATATTTTTGTTAGTTTTCAAGTCTTATAAACAGAAAATGGACCAGAAGGTTTAGATTTAGAAGGTTTAGAAAAACATCAAGAGGACTGGAATAATGGAGAGCACAAATAAGGAATTGTGACATCTGTGGCCTCACTGAAATTGACACATTCCCTCAGATATGCCCTTTACCTCCTTAAGTCACACCCATTCATTCAGTCTTCATTCATTCATCCACTAATCAGGCATCTCCTGAGGAGCCAGTCTGCACTAGGAAATGCACCAGGCCCTGGTAGAATGGAGGCTGGGCGGTGGAGGGACGGAAAACAGAATAAACAGAGCGAGGGAACAGGGTTTATCCATTAACTCAGAAAAGATGTTGTGTTTTCTTCTTTACTATAACCAAGCTCGGTTCCCCGTAGAGTGACTCCCCAAAGAGGTTGTTGGTTGCACATCCCTGTGTGAACACACTGATAATGACTTTACTCTGGGACTCTTTCTAACGTGGCTTCCAGCCCCTGGTTCCATGGAAATCGGACTTATATGGTATTTACTCCCTCCTGTAAAGACAAAGAAAACTTGTGTATATATTTCTGTCTCAGTTGCTACTTCAGTACTGTCTTAGTCAGCTTGGGTTGCTATAACAGAATATCATAGCCTGGTGGCTTAGAAACAACAGATTTTTTTTTTTCTTATTACACTTCCGGAGGCTGGAATTCTAAGATCAGGGCACCTGCAGATTCAGTGTCTGATGAGGGCTTCCTGGCTCATCAGTCACTGTCTTCATGCCTAGTCCTCACATGTTGGAAGGGGTGAGGGAGCTCCCTGAGGTCTCTTTTAAAAGGGCACTAATCCCATTTGTGAGGGCTCCTCCCTCATTATCTGATCCTCTCCCAAAGACCCCACCTCCTTATACCATCACTCTGAGGGTTAGGTTTCAACACATGAATTTTCAACACACAAACATTCAGATGATAACATATACCGTCTGCTGGGCATATGCTTCGACATTAGTTTGGGTCCATTCACAGCACAGAAAACACATCAGTTACTTGAACAGAGATAAGTTAATACAGAAAAAAAATTGATACCTAGGTATGAAGTCAACTAGTAGACTGAGATGGTAAAAAGAGAACTCCTATTCACCCTGAGGTAGCAACCTCTCAGTGTGGAGTTTGCTGCTCTTCAGGCTTTCACACCCTGAAGTGCAGCAGGCCTGTGAAGAATGGTCAGAGAGAGGGGCAGGCGAGAACGAGAGTTCAAACGATGGATGAATAATGACCACCACACTGTTGTCCATAGAGACACATGAGTTGTTGCTGCTCATTCCCGTGGGCTGAAATTCCCTTTGCTTTCTCTCCCACAGAACTGCAACATGTGGCACCAGAGCAGGTAATCTGAGATAAACAAAAATCGCAGGATGTCAGAACAGGTGGAAGAATGTTAGACATCCTTTAATAGAATGCTGCCTCATTTTAAACTGAGCTTGTTGAGGCCCAGAGAAGCGAAATTATGTGTCCTGAGTTCACATTCCTGAATAATAACAAACTGGTAACTAAAGCTCAGTTCTTCTGACTATCAGTTAAGTGCTCATCCCGTAACATGCTGGGCAGGAAACTGAAACCCAAATGCCACTATCTACCCAATTCCATTCCCCTCAGTACGGGGAGGTTCCTTCTCCAGTTTGCAGCTGGATGAGCACATGAGAAGATGATAAAAGCAGCTTTTGTTCCTTGCAAATTTATGAGCTGTGAAATTCCATAAATACCACCAAACAAGATGTCTTCATCTTTTTTACTCTTTACTATTCAATCTCACTATTAAAAATAATCATGTTCTTTTTTCAGTGCTTCCTTAGTAGCTCTCATTCACTCATGTTTTATTCATTAATTGCATACATGCATTATCTCAGGAGAAGCAAGTCAGGACATAAGACACACGGAGGAGACACATGGCCCACATTGCAAATTCAGTTCTGGGGTTCGTCCGCAAAGAAAGAATCAATGACTCTCTTTAGTGCCCCCCCAAAGGACAATTCTTAATACAAATTTCACAGTAACTGAGCTCCCATGTCTAGTTTACAGAAGTATTAGGGAGTCCGATTGCTCATGTGTGAATAACCAGAATATTGTTTCTATCGGCAGACTGTGTGAGATTATTGTTCAAAATAGTCATCCCTCCTCTCTCACCTTTCTAAGGGGAATCCACTTCCCTGCCCCGTTGCCATTCAGCTCAGCCATGTGACTTGCTCTCATCTATGGAATGTTAGTAGATGCTGTGCAGTAAAAATTTGAAACTTGTTTCGGAGTTGGGTTTGCTATTTCATGCTCTGCAATCACAATAAGAAGAGTTGTTCTGGTGTAGCTGCTGCCTCTTTCAGCCAGAATCAATTCTGTGGAGCAGATCTGAGTCAAACCCACAGCAAGAAGTAGGTCCAACCGGACCTGCAAGTGGAAGCAGAGTCACCCAGCTGAGCCCAGCCTGAAGGGACCAATTCATTGCTAATCCTCAGACACAGGAGTAAGAATAAATAAATGTTACCATAAGCCATGATTCTGAGTTGACTTGTGACACAGTATTAGAATGGTAATAACTATCTGACCCACAGATTTATGACAGGAAGCCAAGTCATAACTAGAATCATATTTGACAAGCACAGACTTAGAGCAGCCAGAAGAAATTACTAAATATTTAATAACTTAAGCAAAACCTCCTTGATGCATCCATCTAACATTAGCAATGTTCTTAAAGACGAGAGCAGAATATTTGAGGTAATATGACTTAGGTTCTTGATCTCCTCTACAGTGTTTGAGGGGACTGCCGTGGCTTACATCAACAATTCCTTTTTGTCTGTGATTCCATGGCAGACCAAGCCCTCTTCTGATGAGTAACTGTTTCTTCAAACATGTTTGTCCTAAAATAGGTCATAGATATGAACTGCAGATGCAAATCTCATTCTGTTTCTTTGAGGTGACTATACATTTATGAAGGTCCGGTCTTATTTTCAAGTACTTAGGTGATTTATTGAAGACTGAAAATACTGACAGCATCATTTATACTCTATTTCTTTGTGTGAATGGAGAGACTATAGTTTAGAATCATTAACTAATTCAAAATCACAACATTAATAAAGTGGATTTAAGACTTCTAGATTAGCAGTAATTTCAATATAACGCAACTGTCTTCCAAGTTTTCTTTTAAAAGTTTCTTTTAAAGTGTTTCTTTTAAAAGTTCTGAACAAAATTTTTTCATAATTTTCAGCCAGTTTGAAATCAGAAAAAAAGCGATTGTATAGTTTAAATCAGTACTCTTCAAGGCAAAGGACATTTTGGAAGAAGAACATAATAAAAGTAAAAGGACTTTTATAAATATCGAGTGTGTACAGCTCATCCAAACCCCTTCCTTACTCCCGGAAACAATAATGCTGCCATCAGCAATGAACCCAAAGTACACAAATAGTTATCCTTTATGAAACAGGAAATGTCTAGATCCAGCAGTGAGTTGACATCAGAACATCAAATTAAATTTTGGGAAATGATTTAGTTGCTTAATGCTTTGAAAGGTCAATTTGCAATTGGCATTTTGATGGATGCCTGGGGTAAACGCAAATACAGGTTTGGGATGGAATAAGGCCTGATTATGGAGGTGTACTGATGGTGGAAGGAAAACGCAGCCCTGGATGCACGAGGGCCTGGGTCCGAGCTTCTGTTCTGTCACAAGACTGCTTTGTGATCTTTGCATATTCCTCCCCTTCTTGGAGTTTGAGTCTTCTTAAGGGTGAAATCAGGATGACAGACTGGAGAATCCATTAGCTCTTTCAGTTTAGTGATTCTTTGATTCCATATTTAAGGAATAAGATTCAGTAAATATTCATTGTATGATCTCCCTTGTACTAAACGATCTATTTTTATCCTATCTGTGTGTTATGGGAATTTAATACTCTAAACCACCCTAGGAAGAAATGGCAGCACAAATGAAATAATTTACGGTCAAAACTAGGAAATGATAGAACTAAAGTTCAGACTCAAAGATCAGTGCTCTCTCCATTAACCAGAGCTACTGAAAAAAAGCAGAGTATTTTAGAAGGTAGAAATGGAAGGGAGGGACCATGAAGAAGAGATGCCGATGGAGATTTCAGCTGTGAAGAAATGGTTTTAACTCAGACATTTGAAATTTCTGATCTGAGTTTGATTCCACCTATATGTGAACAGAAATTGTTCTTTCCTTATTATGTTCCATTTAACATATTTGAGAATATTACTTAAAATAAGTGAGTTACCAAAAAAGCTCCACTGGAAAAAATATAGATTTCTTACTAAATACTAAGCTGTATGCTTTTGCCTCCAGAAATGAATGAGATTTGACACATAAAAATAATAAGAAAAATTCATTTCTTTCAAACAAAAATATTAGGAAAAAAATCCATCCCTAACAGAACTTCCAGAGAATACATAAAATATATTTGTTTTTGGTGTTTGGTCTTAAAACACTGACAGGATTCAATTCAAGTTGCATTGTTAGAAAAGTAACTACTACCACTATATGCATAACCCAAATTCTAAATAAACATAAAAATTTAAGGAAGCTATGAAAAAATGCCAGAATTAATATGCATATATGTATATAAAGTGACCATAATTTTCATCCCACTAAATTTCAAAATTTACACAAATAAAAATATTGCATTGCTTAGTGCAAATAAGTATCTCATTTACTTCATAAAGGAGCAGTTGTGAGGAAAAAGTGCAGGGTTTTTTTTTTTTTTCTACATTATTTTAACAACTACTGGTACAGGAAAATAAACTAGGAAGAGAAAACCTTCTTTGGCTTACAGTGCTGCCTCTGAGGAGCCCCCAGGGGCCCTTCCTCATGTTACATATCAAAGGCCTTGTTTGAAAATTAGTGTAGATGCTGAATTGAACAGTACAGTGAAACATGGATTTAAGGTGTTACAAATAAAACAACTTGTTTATATTGTATAGAGATGTATTTTACATACTTTTAGACTTTGGGGAAAATAAGTAGCTTTCACAAGACATACGTTTATTCACACAAAATACATTTTCCCTTAGCATTAAATTGAATATAATCTCCTCAAATCAAAATTAAACCTTATTAGACAGGCAACTCCTACCAAATTACCACCATAGATATACATACAATAGGAAGATAATTCATTATGACTGTCCCATGAATGCATATTTTATAAGTTCATCTTTTACATACTTTACCGTGAGTAAGTACATGCATTAAATTCAAATGAACTCTCTCCCTGAAGAAGGTGGTGGTTTGAGTTTCTCAAGTTCAGGTACAAATTCTCAGGGGTTCAAAGACATGTGGTAGGAGGAGAGAGACAGAAATTCATGAGAGTGATATTGTGCACTTTCCTGGAGCAACAGCTTTTCTGAAAGGTTTGGGGGGTAAATTAGTAAGAATACTTTCTCCTGCAAGTGTCTGAAAGCTGAAACTCACCACCTGAAGAATGTTTCATCATCTCACATAGCAGAGGTCCATGTGGCACGTGGCTCCAAAGTTGGCTAATCCAGAGACTCAATAATACCATGAAGAATCACATCCCTAGATTCTTTCTACTTTTTGCTCCATCGTTTTCCTCATACGTGGTTGCTCCCCAGGCTGTCTCCAGAGTATTTACAGAATAACTACGCCAGCTCTAGATATCACATCCTGACCCAAGAATGTCCAGACAAGAAGACTTATATGTCACCATCTATCTTTTAAGAACAAGGAATATCTTCTAGTATCACTCCTCCAAGGAACACAGGCACCCCTAAATATATGACTGGCGATAATGATGGGATTCTCATGATTGACCTAGATGAATCAGTATTGACCCTTGCACTGGAGACAGCATTGGATTTCCTGTGTATATATATGGCTGTGTTGGGAGGACAGACACAGAAACAGAACAAAGGATCTATAAGTAAAGAAGAAGGAGAGAATGGATATGGACTAAGTGACCTATTGTCCCTCTAATTCTACAATTATATATGTATTTTTTTCATGTACATGTTGGGAAGAAAATTTCAATATTCACATAAATTTTAAGATCGAGCAGAAGGCATAAAGAATGTTTGTGCATATTTATGCTTGGTGGGCTTGCTTCAAGTTATGCTCCATGCTCCCCAGGGGCAGTTGGTGAGTCTTCTCTGCCGTTAGGGATACTTCACTGGAAGACTATGGAGCTTTTGTAGGCTGATCTTACACATTTGGGGCTGGTCTCATTGTCTGCCCTTAGACACTGCCAAGGGAGACAGGTGTTTAATAACCAATTGCAAATAAATAATTGCAAGTAAATGCCTGTCTCAGTCCATTTGGGCTATTATATCAAAAACAATATAGTCTGGGTGGCTTTATAAACAACAGAAGTTTATTTCTCATAGTCCTGCAGGCTAGGAAGTCCAGGAACATAGCACCTACAGATCTGGTGTCTGGTGAGGGATTTCTGGTTCCTAGATGGTGCCTTCTTGCTGTGTCCTCACATGGTGGAAGGGGGACAGCAAGCTCTCTGGGGTCTCTTTTATAAGGGCATTAATACCATTCATGGGGGCTCCACTCTTATGACCTAATCACCTCCCAAAGGCCCCCCCTCCTAACACTAATACATGGGGCATTAGGATTGAAACCAAGGACAAAGAAGTTAAAATTTCCCTGGATTTGGATGAAACTCTGCCTGTACCCACAAGATTAAGGTGGGAAATAAAGTAACCAAAGATCTGAGCTTGCCTTGTAGAACAGCAGGAGGACCGCTGATAAGAGAGGAGCTTGCTGACAGCCCTCCACCTGACTAAGCATCATGCAGGAGCATTAAGAAGTTAAAATGACTGATTATAAGCTTCACACATCATAATAAATATGGAAGACAATCACTGCTGCCCAAAGGACTCTTAGAACTTTAGCCCCCAAGGCCACATGCTCCCCTCCCCGTCTTATTCTCACAATCTGTGTTGGAAAAATGCTTAGAACTGCACACAGGCAAGCTACTCTATGACTGGTAGAAAGACTAACTTGTCCTCTGCCCAAACTGTTCCTTCTGTCCCAGATAAAGGAGTAACTGAGGTTTTCTTAGATTCCTCAGAAATGTTGCATTCAGCAGATCTGTTATGGAGAAGCACCAATGTTCTGCAGTCATCCATCACCTGACATTTCCGAGCCCCCTCCCCAACCCCTTTTGCCTTATATAAGTCATTTCCGAATCAGTTCCCTTTAAGATGGGATTTTAGGATGATAGCCCACCATCTTCTGATATGCTAGCTTATCACTTATTAAAGTTCTTTCTCTACCACTGCCTGCTTGGCCTTTTCTCTTGTGGTGAGTAGATCCAGCCCTTGCTCAGTATCAGGATTTCAACATACGAACTTGGTGGGGACACATACCATAGCTATCAGACCACATCAACATCTTACTCCTAAACATGTCTCACTGGCCTGTCATAGTAGTCTCTGAAATACTTTAGAATACAAGATTTTTATGTCATAAATCCAATTTACCTTCACAGACTTAGAACTAACCCACTTGGCCAAGTCTATCACACTCTTGTCACACTCACTTTTTTTTCTCTTCAATAAATATCACATGCTTTTTTGTGCCTCTGTGACTTTCCACTTTCTGACCCCTCTCCTCAGAATGCCACAGTGGTTCTCCTCCACCTGCAGAGTTCTTGTTCATTTTCTTCAAAATGGTAGTGGATATTTGTTTTGCTGCTGCCTGGTGTCCACAATCTTCCTAATAGCACACTGACCCCCCCCTTAATGAATTATGTCTCCCTTGTTCCATTTGGTCTCATTGGCAGCAAAGTGTAAGCCCCTGTCCCAACTATGGAAACCAAGAGAGCCAGGCTCCCCTCTCTGATTCCTGGTGCAGAAGGAGTGGGCACATGACATGAGCTTAGAAAATCAGACCTTCTCTCCAGAGGCTTAACATCTTGAGCAGAAATGCAAAGAAGGTGGAAATGCTTGAAGCTCATTTCTCACCAGGGCTTTACCTAGAGCAGCAATGATGGTGACTCGTTAAACAGGCTCTTCCAGCTATAAGATGCTTCATGCGCTTGATTTTCGAAAATGCTTGGTGTCTGCCCTTTGCGAAGCCCTTGGTCCCAATTTCAAGTCCGTATTGGTCCTGTTTCTGGAACCAAGAACGCTGACTACAGCAAGGAGCTATGTAAACTCTTATCTATTCTCTAAAGTCTGCACCAAAAGCGAAACTTAATCACTCCCTCTTTCACGATTCCTCAACGTATGATACATATTCCGATCATAGCATTATCACCTTAATTTAGGAAAATATATGCTATTATTAATCTGACCAAAAGAAGAAGTCTGACATAGTAGAGAAAGCACAGCCTTATGGATCAAAAAACTGAATTCATTCACTGGCTCTTCCATTTACTAGTAGCATAATCTTGTATGAATTAATTAATCTCTCTGGTCCTCAGTATCCAAATCTTAAAAATGAAGTAATAATAGAAGCCTTGGTGTTGTGAAGATTAAATTACAGGACATGTTAAGAACTAGCAATATGTGGGACTCAAAATCTATTTTTGGAATGAATGGATAAAAAATAAACTCAAATGTTGACGAGGGAAAGCAGGTTTTAGTCTAGATATAATCAGTCACATTGTGTACCATCTAGCATATGGGCAGTTTTTCAGTGTGCAGAGTTTTGCAAGGCATTGTTTCATTTAATTCCAAAATATGCAAGAAGTCCATCTTACAGTTGAGGAAATGAGGCTTAGAGGTGTCAAATGTCTCATCCAAGGCACAGGGTTTTAAGCTGTGCTCCAATAAAAAAAGAATCGGGTACCTGACCTCCTGTTGCCTTGTCCAGCCATTAAAATTTCCATGACAGTAAGTTATCTTTCTCAAACTAGAATATGAAGTCTTTGAAAGTAGAGGTCATTTATGTTTATGTGTCATAGGCACGTAGAAAGTACTCAATAACTATTAGTTAAGTGAATGAATAAAATAAAGTTTTAGAAAGGAAATGAAGTAAGATTTCAGTGTCATGAGTAAAGGCCCTAACTCTGGAACCAGGACATCCAGGGTCAAATCCTGTCCTCACCTCCTACTTGCCATACAACCTTGGCCAAGTTATAGCCTAGTTTTTGCTTGACTTTGTCATCAGGAAAGTGGGAATAACAACCACATAGATTTTTTTGGACAGAATTAATGGCTAATAGTTGTTTACTACTTAGAGTAGGGTCTGGAATGTAATAGACTCTCAGTAGAAGAGAGTTGTCACTACACTACAGCCACTGCTATAATAATAATATCATCATCATCATCATCAAGTCATGTAGTGTCTTAGTTAGCTCTGGGCTGCCATAACAATACCATAGACCAAGCGATTTAAACCACAGAAATGTATTTCTCACAGTTCTGGCAACTGGAAGTCTGAGATCTGGGTGCTAGCATTATTGGGTTCTGGTGAGGGCCCTCTTTCCGGCTTGCAGACTGCCACCTTCTCACTGTGTCCTCGCATAGAAAGAGGGAGAGAGAACACACAGGCATTAAGTTCTCTGGTGTCTATTCTTATAAGGATGCTAATCCCATCATAAGGACCAACTCCCTGCATGACATGATTTGATCCTAACCACCTTCCGAAGGCCCCATCTCCAAACAGCATCACATTGGGAGTTAGGGCTTTCAACATATGAATTGGTGGGACACAAACAATTATCCCAGAGCATGTAGCAAAAAAACCCAAGGCCAAAAGTCTAGCTAGCAAGGAGGGACCTAGTAGATAGTCAAGGTCAGGAAACCAAGAGCATAATCCTGGGGAATGTCCCCAAGAGCCAGGAGAGGCAGGCATATGCAACAGATTCAAGAAGCCTAAGAAGCCAAATCATTAGCAAAGGTGTCTCAAGCTAGGAAAGCTCACAAATGCCATCTGCACCACTACCTAGCGAGTCCCTCTACACATATCTCATTATATGCAACTTTCATTGTGAAGGATCACCTGGACTCCAAGGGCACAGGGCCCTTAGGAACCCACAGAGGAAGCAAGGTTTATCTCATGGTCTCTTTGTTCAATATCTCGATTTTCCTCTCTGACCTTATAGACTGCCTCAAGAGAACACCGAAGTCATTTGGTAAAATGTTCCCTCCTGCCCTCTGCAAGTTTCTACATTATGGGTAAGCTGCTGCCTGTCCTCCTCTGTCCGGTGAACTCAGGGTATGGTATAGCTTGTAGTAATTCCAAATCTGATCACAGATACTCTCTGAGTTTCACTACAAAGAATGCAGAGATCTTGACGGGTGACTCACAGTAAGAATTTGTCATAGTCCCAGCTTATTATAGGGGGAAAAATTGTCCCACCAACTGACAGGCAGACCAAGATATATTTTTCCTGCTGACACTATAATCCAAAGAGAATGCCTCCAGGCAATCTTCGGTGATATCCCAAAACTTCCCCCAAATGATCAAAGACTCAGACTATTGGCTCAGAACGGGTGATGCCACTGATAAACCTGGCAAACGGCAGCCTCTGCCGGCCTTGTGAACCAGCACACGTGCTCAGCAGAGACAAGCAGAGTGTCTTTCAAAACAACTTTAAACAAGTTATTATTTTATTGTTTGCCTTCTTGATTTAGCCATATAGTGGCTTACTCAGAAACAGTTTGTGATCGTCGTTTTGGTGAATGGTCCTTCACAAGTAAATTTGGAATAAGATAAGATTCAGCCTTGTGAAGCTAAAGTGGAACTCAAGATGAAAAAGAATTGAAGATTAAAAAAAGATCATGAAGGAATAAAGATGCGATGACCCGACAAAGAAGGAAAATAAGAAATCTCTGAAGGCTCTCCACGATACTCTCCTAGCAGAACTAGTGAATTTAATCTTCAAAACTGAATCATCAAGTTTTCTGCTCACTGGAATCCCCTAGCGTGATTTAGCTTCCATCTACCTTAGTTTTGAGGGAATGTTCTTAGCATATAGGTATTATTCTGTTCCACGTTGATTTTATTTCACTCTTAAAACAATAATCCTTTGCTTAAATCTTCTGCACACCCACGAAGCTGAGAGCCAAAATGCAAAATTTAAGTACAAATTATCAGTGCAAATTTCCATTATACTTAATGGCTTTTCCTTTCTTAATATGTTACAATTCTTCTCACTAAATTTTCTGAAGTTTTTGTATTTTCAATACCTTTTATTTATAAGAAGGCTAAACATTACCCAAATGAAATAAACATTTTTCTATAAACAAGAAGTAACCAAGAAAAAAAGAGTAATATACACACAAAAAAGAAAGATATGCTGATTTTAAAAGTCTCCTCATTTTCTCACCATGCATTGAGATCAATAAATGTTAAATCATTTGAATACCCTGTTGCATTCCTAACATGATATTAAAATGTCTAGAACAGTTACAGGTTGCGATATGAGTAGAACAAGAAGCAGAGAATTAGTTGTTCTACATCTGCACAGTAGTGGAAGAAGAGAATGGGGAGGGACAGTCTCTAAGTGGATTGAAGGGTTTTGACAAAGACGACAAGTAGAGAAGCACTTACAAGAGCAGAGCAGCCACACTTTCTTCTGGGAGAGGCACTGTTGTCCACTAATGGGTCTGAGATCTCACTTAAGCATCACACAGAAAAGCAACTGAATGGACCACCAATAATTCAACAATGACCCAACTAATTCTGTCCGCTTTTTTTCCCATTTATGTCAGTGATTCTGTAGAGGAAAAATGCATCACAAAACAATTCTGTTTCCATATTTCTGCTATCAAAGAACAAACATTAAGCATCTTTATAGAACACCAATGAGGTGACAACAACCCATAGTAGTTGTGGGAAATGCAGAGGAAATTATTCATGTTTCTTTTTTTATATAATTTTTATTGATGTCTTAATAGTTTATAACATTGTGAAGTTTTAGTTGTACATTATAGTTTGTCAGTCACCATATGCATGCATCCCTTCACCCCTTGTGCCCGCCCCCCACCCCCCCTTGCCCCTGGTAATCACCAACCAGTTCTCTCTTTGTGTTAGTTTATATTACACGTGAGTGAAATCATGTGTTTGTCTTTCTCTCTCTGGCTTATTTTACTTAACATAATACCCTCTTAGTCCATACATGTTGTTGCAAATGGGACAATTTTGTGTTCTTTTATGGCTGAGTAGTATTCCATTGTGTATATATATATATATATATATATATATATATATACATATATATATGTATGTATGTATATACCACATCTTCTTTATCCAATCATCAGTCGAGGGACACTTGGGTTGCTTCCACTTCTTGGCTATAGTGAATAATGCTGCAGTGAACATAGAGATGCATAAGCCTCTTTGGATGGTCGATTTCATGTTTATTGGGTAGATGCCCAATAGTGGGATTGCTGGATCATAGGTATTCCTATTTTTAATTTTTTGAGGACTCTCCATACTGTTTTCCATAGAGGTTGCACCAGTTTGCATTCCCACCAGCAGTGAATTAGGGTTGCTGTTTCTCCACAACCTCTCCAACATTTGTTGATTTTTGTCTTGGTGATCACAGGCATTCTAACAGGTGTAAGGTGATATCTTAGTGTAGTTTTGATTTGCATTTCCCCGATGATTAGTGATGTTGAACATCTTTTCATGTGTCTGTTGGCCATCTGTATATCTTCCTTGGAAAAATATCTGTTCATATCCTCTGCCCATTTTTTGATCGGGTTGTTCATGTTTTTTGTTATTCAACTGTGTGAGTTCTTATATATTATGGAGAATAATCCCTTATTCATGGTTTCTTTGAAAGTTTAGTGGCTTAGCATTTAGTGGTAGAAATAGAGGTCAACCATGACAATGCAATGCAAACACTATTAGAAGAAAGGGCGAGAGTTCTGAAAAAAACAAATAATTGTTAGATTGAATTATTGGTTCTAATTTTTCACACCCCTAAAAGAATTCTGCACCCTCATCTTTGCCTCATGGCAAGAGGGATTTACTTCCCAGCCTCTGAATTTAGGTTTGGCCGTGTCACTCTCTATAGCCAATGAGATATTACTGACATGATATGAACAGAGGCTTAAACAGTTTGTGAGGTTGGCCTGGCCCTCTTGCACTTCTGCCACCATCCTGAGATGAATGAAGCCCAAGGAATCATTACCCATGCAGCCTGGGTTGATGAATAAGACATAAGGAGGATAGATCTGGAGTCTCACCTGGATCACAGCTTGAATCAGACCTGGGGCCGCTCCCACAGAACCATCTGAAGTGGAATTGCTGAAGAGGTGCTTATTGTTTTATGCCAATGAGACTTTGTGGGTATTTGTTATAGACCACATGACTGATACCCAAATTGGTACCAGAAGTGGAATGTTGCTCTAACCAAAACCTAAAATATGTGGCATTGGCTTTGAGACTGAGTAATGTGAGTTAAGGGACTCTGATAAGAGACTGGAAAAATGGTAACCTATGTTATGCAGTGTAAAAAAAAAATTTGGCAAAATTGTCAACTTTGATAATTAGAAGATGAAAAATGTAGTTAATGAATATGTAGCATGGGACAAAGTTTCAAGGAAGTATGTTTTATATTATTCTTGCAACCACATTATTATTTATCTATCTAATATGTATGTATATGCATGTAGTACATATATATGTGTGTATGTTTACATAAAATACCTTCTGTTTTCCATTATATTTGTGATATTGTTGGAAAAATATATAATACCTTTCACTACTATTTACAGCTTTCTTACATATATTTAAACGTACACATTATACTTGGTGTATTATTGATACTGAATAAATACAGGGATATTTTGCAATGGAAACATTTGATCTTCTGGCATATTTTTCTGTGGAAGTAATCCACACTAATTTTGTAATTGGCATGTAGTCATATTCATGTCATGGGAACAGACTGGATTTAAAGCTATTTACTAATTTTACTCAAGCTGAGAATCATAGGATTCTTCCTCAGTTCCTCTTTATATGGTGGATGAATATTTGCATGTTTTGAAACTACTAACTACCAAATGATGTGGAAATATGGACAGTAATTTAAACTATCCAGATAACTGTAAACGGACAGTAGAATCTATGAATTTGGAAGCCAGGCTTCATAGATATCAAGTCCATGGTGCTTCAAAGAGAATAATAGAGAAAATTCATATTAACTCATAGAGGCGACTTACCTAGCGACAAGTTTTTAAAGGTCTATTTCATGCGAAATTAAAAATAATTAAGATTCAAGTCATTACAATGACTTAATGCTCTGAGAAAAAAAAATTGATGAGTGTATAAAGGCACATATGTGAGTCCCTCTGGCATGTTTATTGCTGCTAAATGACAAGAACTTGCCAGACATAATAATTTAGAAATAAACTGCCTTGACCTTTACCTGTTAAATGTTTTATGTTAAGTACAGATCACCAGTAAAAGGAGAATAATTATGGTATTCTCAGAATTGGGAAAGATGACTACTATTCTACTAAAATAATATAATCAAACTGAAAAGATTTTGGTGCCCATCATAATTGTCTCATACACAAATTACAGAAAATAATGAACAGGGACTCTTAGACTAGCCAACTTGTATGTATTCACAGCAAATGCTACAATGTCACTTGGGTCAAGGGGGCCTTTGTCTTGATGTAGGTGTAAGAAAACAGCATGGAGGACTCATTTCAGCTGCCTGTGGGTAAGGGCCAAAAAAAGTGAAGGAAGTTGAAATGATTTTCCATATTTAAAGAGGAACTCAGGGTGCTACAATTTCAACCTCTGCAGGAAGAGTTTAGTTGATGCACTCTTCTCTCTGGGAACACACATTGTAACAGAAAATCCATTTGCTTCACTTTTAGATGAGATTAAAAAAATGGATTTTCATTTCTGATTGAAGTAAGAATTTTTGCCATTCATTTAAACTCTTCATGTATCAACTCAAACCACTGAAAAATATCCAACAAATTCCAAGTCAGTAGTTTTTAATAATAAAGATATCTAAAGAAATACATTTTAAGTTAACCTTTTATCAAAACCCTGTATGTAAGTTGACGTGTTGTTAGAGTTTCCAGAGATCGAAATATTATTATGACCAGATAAATCAGCATTATTTAGAGAATACACACACACACACACACACACACACACTTTATTAGTTTTAGAAGCTAAATTACTCATCAACCAAATCATCTATTTCAAAAACAAGGAAAAAGAGAAATTAATGATTTTAATTTTAATTTTTGTTTCTTGCATTTTCTGTTTCCTACCAATTTTTCTCCTGTTGGTTTTAGTCTTTTCCATTCATGTTAAAAATAATTACAACTTTGCTGGAGATTACTTCAGACAGTAAAACAAAACTAAGTGTTAATTTTTAGCCCTTGGTAGAATATCTAGAGTAAAATTACAATTTCAGGGGATTGCGTAAAAATCTATGTAATAGATATTCTTCTTATTTTTAGATTAAAACTCCATTTGTCTGTGATCTTTGTAGCCTCATAATTATTTTTCCATAAAAAGTTAACATATTTATGTTTTTAAATCCAAAAAGTAAATATTATGAATAAAATTATTTTAAAAAATTGTTGCATGTATCTCATCTTTTGCCTTGAATATAATTGTACCAAACAATAACTGGAGGAAAAACATAGAAACTACAGATATTTTTAAGCAAAGCATATTTAAAAAAGAAAATTGTGAAACAATTTTGGGTAAATTGAGAGAGTAAAAGTGGAAGTTGAGGTTATTCAGAGATGATGATGTCAGGAAGCTGCTCTAACCCATTGGTTACCCTATCACCGAGCAATCCCACTTGTGAGCATTTACCCAAAGGAATTGAAATCAGGATTTCAAAGAGACACCTGCACTCACATGTTCATCGCAGCATTGTTCACAGAGCCAAGATAAGGAAACAACCTAAATGTCCGTTGATGGATGAATGGATAAAGAAAATATGGTATACAGATACAACAGAATTATTCAGCCTTAAAAAAATAAAGGAAATCCTGTCATTTGCAACAACATGGATGGATCTAGAGGATATTATGCTAAGTGCAATAAGCCAGGACACAGAAAGACAAATAGTGTATGATTTCATTTATATGTGGAATCTAAAATAGTCAAACTCCAGGGACTGAGGGCGAGAGAGAAATAAAGTGATGGTCAAAGGGTACAAAGTTTCAATTTTACAAGATAAAAGTTCTGGAAATCTGCTATACAGCATAGTGCCCATAGCAAATAATACTATATTGTGTACTTAAAATTTGCTAAGAGGGTAAGATCTTATGTTGTCTTTTTACTAAAAAAAAAAAAAAAAGTAACAATAATAATAATAACAACAAAGGGGCTGGGAGGAAACTTTCAGAGCTGATGGATATGTCTATAGCCTTGATGGAGGTGATGGTGTCACAAATGTATACTTATTCCCAAACTCATAGAATAGTATATATTAAATATGCATAGCTTTTGACATGTCAATCATACCTCAGTAAAGTGGTTTAAAAAAAAGAAGGTCACGTTCACTTTCATGAAAGAAAGTAAAATATAGAAGTCAAGGAGAGAAACAATAGTTGTTGGTACACTAATTAAAAGCATCATGGCATTTTACCCTCAAATAACTTCATAATTTCTATTAAGGTGTGATTGATGAGCATAGAAAAGGGAAGGAAAAAAAGAGGGAATAGAACTCATTTATTGAGCAACAATCATGAGCTAATGTATTGGGCATTGTAACTGGATTTAATATGAAAACCAAACATTAAACCCATTTTGTTCAAAGCAATTGTAGCTTCAAAAGTTAAACAACTCGTCCAAGGTCACTAAAATCTCACAAATGAGGCATGAACCCATATCTATCTGAATCTAAAGTTTGGTATTTAATCCTAGTTCTGTTCCTAAGAGTTATGACCCCTCCCTAAGCACTGGTTTTCCAATTTACAAGGACTTTGGGTGATTACTGGATGCAGGATGTAAGCTGGTTAAATAAATAAACTTTTTCCAATCCTAAAATTGTAGTATTCATAGAAGGGTATTTTAATACCTAATGGATTGCTTAAGCACTTCAGAAGCATTGCAGAAGAGATTTATTTAAGTGAGAAAAAGATGAGAGAAAATACATTTTATGTTTTTATTTTATTAATTAAAATATATTTCATTTGTTTAATTTTATTAACAAAACGATTTTATGTTTCTGAATATGCTTAATTTAAAAAGAATTCTTTGTTTAACCCTTTTTAAAGACAGCAACTTGGTGATCTAAAATTTTCTTTTGCATCCAATAGATATTCCTGTGTAATTTATGTAAGGGAATCATTCTTCATACCCCTCATTCTCATTGTGTGTTATGATGACTAATAAAATTCAAATACTTCTTTTTAAGCCAAGCTTGGCATTATTTCCAAATCCTATTCTAAGTCTTAGGCTAAATTGCTTCTCAACATCCCTCTCCCCAATATGCATTAGACACATTTAGACATCAGAATAATTTAAAATACCACTATATGATAACTTCTCTGCTGAAAATAAACTAGCCAGGAACAAACTAACCAAATAAATGGCAGTGTTTATGTGTGTGTGTGTGTATGTTTGCACACACAAGCACTTGTGCAAACACATTTAAAAGAGAGAACTGAGATGCACATTTGGACAGCCATTCATTTAAGAATTAATTTAAAAGTCAAGTTTAGGTATTGACACAAAACCTACACACAGGTTTACCCTTATAGGGAGCAAGTGTTATACAGAATGTATCTTGCGAATTTGATCATTTTAGGATGGAACAGCATGTTCTAACTGCTTCCAAGCAATGAAGGATAAAGATGCAGGTTTGTACTCAACTCTGGGAGCTGCCAGCTTCTTCTATTTCCACAACCATCTGACCTCAAAGGACGGTGGGTCTATCCCTCAGGAAAACCCAAATGGAATATTGCACTTGAGCTAGGGAAGAAAAGACGTGTTAAATTTCGATTTTTTTTTTTTTTAATCAGAAGGATGAAAGTTACATTTTATGTTACCTCTTTGGAACACCTAAGATACTTCTGCATGTTAGTCCCCCTGACAAAATATAAAGTGGTCATTAAATAGCCAGGTAGAATTTAATTGATTGTTTTGGAGAAAATCAATGGAAAGCTCATGCAATTCACAGGGAATTATCTCATAAAAGAGAAAAAGAATAAATCAATGATAATTTAATGTGTATCTAAGACCTTAAAACACTCAGTTTTCTCTTAACATTTTTTTGTTAAATATATTATCTTTTCTTCTAGTAAGAACCAGTAGAAAAATATATGCAGAGGCATACCCCTTGTGCATGTTTCTCAAAATAGTACACAGTAATGCTATTTGATAAATTATATTTTATTTTATTATTTATTTATTTATTTTTGGTGAGGAAAAATTAGCCTTGAACTAACATCCATTGCCAATCCTCCTCTTTTTGTTGAGGAAGACTGGCACGGGGCTAACATCCGTGCCCATCCTCCTCTACTTTATATGTGGGACACCACCACAGCATGCCTCAATAAGCCATGCATAGGTCCATGCCCGGGATCCGAACCTGCGAGCCCGAGTGGAGAGCGTGAATTTAACCACTACGCCAGTGGGCTGGCCCTTATATTTTAGATGCAAAGGGGAACATGAGGTTTGAAGGATCCTTTTAGCTTGTCTATATAAAATAAATGTGTTGTTTCTTATTCATCACTCTCTTATAGTGAGATTTTTTTTAAGCCAGTTTTCTTAATGGGAAAAGAAACTTAATTTTGCCCAAAGCATGAAAAAAGTGTATTATCTGTGCTACTATTTTTGAGACCATTGATTGTGTTTGAGGCAGTTGGCTTTGATTAGAGTTGTTAGTAGGGCTCCCTTGTGAGAAAGGGAAGACTTGTGAGATGTAAACACATGGGTAGAAATGCAAACACATTTTCATTTACTAATTGCTGTAATCAAGGCAAAGCTCATAAATCATTAGCTTTGAAAAAGTATAAACAGAAATAATAAATTGATTAATCATCTTCTATAAAGACATTAAACTATACTCACCATACAAGCATTTTAGAGCTGCACCATCCCCTTAAATTAGTTAATGGCTGTTTTTCTACTTTATTCATTTGTTTATAAAGAAGCAGGGGATTTTAGAGATTGACAAAATGTTTAGGAGAAGAAACATCAAAGATAACTCCTAGAATGGAAGGCATGACTTGCATTAATAGGCTATGAACAGAAGACCCTGAACTTGATTGCTGCGTTTGCAACTAAATCCATGAACAAATGAAAGAAACAAGGCGAATGTTTGTGAGAGCTCTATAGGGAACAATGGGGTGTCCAGCTTGATGAAAGAGTAAATTTTACAATTCTCAAAGACACAGTGGGATTCTTTGTTTGCTCTAATAGGAAGGAAGATGAAGTATGACTACATCTTGGAACTAACTGTTTAAGAAGGAAGACAGTTTCAAACTTGGCTCACCATCAAATAAATCAGTCCCTGAAACATGTTTATATCGAGCGCCTGGGGAGTCCTGGAGTTGGAAAGCTTGATTCTGCTGGAGGGAATCTGGCAGTAGGCAATTCCAGGAAGTCTCCCAGTATAAGAAGCTGGGGGAGTAAGTACGCAGAGGGGCAATGAGGCTGTATCCAAGGATGAAGAATCAGGGTTGTTTTTCTAACTGGCTATTGCAGAATGTACTTCCAATGCCTTTCCTTCGGTTTTTTTACTTGTTATTCTTAATTGCAAGTGTTATAAAGTCAGCAAGACAGATAAGAGACATAAGTGGAAACAGATTAAAAATATATCAGATGCTCTGAGGAGTATTTTTGTTCTTTGGAGTTTGATTAACTAAGGAGAATTTGGATAAAAACAAATAGTTTAAAATCATGCACATTTCTAAATTATGCACGTTTATTCAGATCACTTAATAACAATATAACATGCTAATATAAATTATAATTTACAAAGTGTTTTTACACATTATCTGATAATTAATAGTCATGTATAATTATTTTATTGAAGGCTTACTGTATGCCAAGTATGTTGCTAAGCACTTTATATGCATTAATTCATTTAATTATAAAATCCCATGAGCTAGGAATTTTTTTAACCATATCAACTTATCAGATAAGAATAGGGGATCAGAGAGATAAATGAACTTGTGGAATGTCACAATCTGAGCTACGGAATTAGGGCTGACTGACCCCAAACCACGTTCTTCAAACTCCATGCCACTGTTTTCCAAACATTATAATACCTGCTCTTCTCTTTTATTCTATTTTGTTTTTATTTAAATGCTAAATGAGACCCACTAAACTAATTTCATGACCCACTAATTCGATTCACTCTTTGAAAAATCCTGCCCTAAGCAATATGCTTAATTACAGGGATGTTGGGAGTTTAGGGAAAGCTTTTATATATTGATATCTCATTTTATTCTCACAACACTGCTTTGAAGAGGAAGTAGACAGAAAAACTAAAGGTTCAATGCCTTACCTCGGGTCTTCTCACTAGTATATTAGAGAACTAGGACTTAAACCCAAGACTGGCTCAAAATTCTCACATTCTTCTCAGCCCCTCTACCTCTCCCATGCTGATCCAAGCCACAGTCCTCACTTCCCTGGGCCGTTACAATAGTCTTCCACCCACCTCCCTGCTGTCTCCTTCCCTCCAAGAGCCCATTCTCCACAGAGCAGCCTCAGCTTCAGGGATCCTTGCAAAACCTGACTCAAGTCATGCCACTCCTCTGCTCAAAACTCTTCAACTGGTGAAGATAAAGCATGTCCTAGAAGGCTCACATGACAGGGCCCACAGCCGCGCGCACGCGCGCACACACACACACACACACACACACACACACACAGACACAAACACATGGCCCTTTATTTGGTTGGTTTGTTCCCGGCTAGTTTATTTTCACCAGAGAAGTTATCATATAATGGTATTTTAAACTATTCTGGTGTCTAAATGTGTGTAATGCATGTTGGGGAGAAGGATGTTGGGAAGCAATTTAGCCTGAGACTCAGAATAGGGTTTGGAAATAATGCCAAGCTTGGTCTAAAAAGAAGTATTTGAATTTTATTAGTCATCAAAACACACAATGAGAGTAAGCGGTATGGAGACTGATCCCTAAAATATAGGGCTCAAACATGTCCATTGGATGCAGAAAGAAAATATTAGAACTTATTTTGTATATTTATTTTTTCCAAATAAAACAATTTTCACTACTTTTCATGTAAGGTCATTGGTGCCCTCACTTGGTTGTACTCTGGTCTGAATTGTGTCTAGTAGTGAGGAGTGAGGTATCTTGGGCGAAGAGTGGGAATTCCACAACAGGAAGAGGTTGATGAGGCACCTCAGGCATTGGGTTTACTTTTAGGTTTTGTGACATGTGTTAATTTACAGTGTCTTGCTCACTCTGCCCTGGTGTCCTAGCACAGCAAGCTCACACTATGTTAGAACCTATGAGCTCACTCTTCTCTGAGTGAAATGTTCTTCCCTAGGTACCAGCACAGCCCCCTCACTCAGCTCCCAGGTCTCTACACAAGCACGGCATCACCATGGAGTTCTCCCACAACCATCGCCCACTTCCCATCCTCCCATCCCCAGCTTTCTCTCTCTCTGCAACACTCGTCAGCGTCCGACACACTGTCCATCAAACTCCTTTATTCATCTGCTTCTCCCCACTTAGGAAGAGGACTCAGATATTGTCTCTCTTGTTCCCTGAATTATATCTTGTGCCAGTTCATAGTTGTTTTCAACAAGCTTATTTTTTTATTTTGTAAGAATGAATGAAGTTGCATTTTATGCATTGCAAATTGGTAGAAAATCAACACAAAATTTAATTTATTTTTACCTTGCCTTGCTTAATGGCCCACCTTTTAGATTATTCTTCCTCTATATTTCACCTAAGCTTAGTCATAAATATTTTAAGGTAAAAATTTTAAAGATAAAGACAAAAGAATTATTTTCTGGGCCTCATTCACATTTTAGTGTACCCTTGCTGTTACATCCTAAAATGAACACTCTTGAGTCCTGAATCAACATATTCCCCCTAAAAAACCAAGAGCATGGTGTGAAATAACAATTTGCTTTCCACAGCTTGCTTTCCCCAAATGTTTCCTTGCAAAAATCTCCTTTTGGGAAGGGAAAGTTGACTGCATAGCAATCATTCACCACCCAGATGCCCAGATTACCATGTCCTCCAACAGCAAGAGTAACTCACCTTCACTTTAATAGAACAGAAATTCTCCTGACTGATGAAGAAACATCCGGAATTAAATCTCCCACATTAGAATTCCAGTGCTTGGATGGAAACAGGATACTGCAGTAACAAAGGGGAACTGACAAGATCACACCCTGCTTCTTCATTTATTCATTCACAGGTTTGTTCAAATGTGTCCACCCTGGCAAGCTCTGAGGCTGTCAAAGTGAACAGTAATATGTAGTCCCTGTCATGAGGAAGCCTGCAGCCTTGCCTCCAAGGAAGACCAAATACACACCACAAAGATGTCTGAAATATATTTGACATGCCCAGTTAATGCACACAATGGTACTAAGATCCTACTATGCAAACTGTCAGGTTTAAAGGTAAGTATTTCTGCCAGTTGATTATTGTTGGAGATTCCTCAGGAATTTTCTTTAGTGACATTACACTGACTGACTTTTTTTTTCAATAGGAAAAGCTACAGCTGCTGCCTCAGGATAGCATTCAGGGTTGGTGACAAAGAACATTGAAAGAATCCAGTGAGGGAAAGCAGTGCCAAAGTCAGCAATGGGACCAGAAATGCAGGGAGTGAACTTCCAGGAATGAACATCAGTTGACTTGGTCACAAATCCCAAATCATGAGAAATAGGAGCAGAAATAGGAAAGCTAAAGGAAAGATTGGTATGCCAGGTTTTGGGCGAGGGAGACAGTGATGTTAAACATTATGCTTGAGGGAAAACTTGCCAATGTTAATACTGGCATTGATTGCTCTTGGAACTGAACTAGTCTGTCATAAATCACTTTGTAACTTACATATACATTTTCCTAAAGACAGTGGAATCCAAGATGAACAATAGAGGTATCTCAAGATGTTTCAACTTGTGGAAACCAAATAAATGTACAGTTTCGGAAGGCACTGGTTCTTTTGTTGAACTGCCAAAAGCATTCATAAATACTTGGGAATTAAAACTTCATTTTTAGAGTTGATGACAGTAAGTTTTCATGAATATAAGTAATTCCATTAGTACTACTTCCATTTTCTTATGATAATCTGGTTTGGCTCTCAACACCATATATATCTATGTGTGGGTGTGTGTGTATGAATATGTATACACATATATATGCATAGTATGATTAATAGCACATATTATACAATGTTTAATAAAAATATTAACATTAATACAAAATATAATAAAATAATTCATGTTAGAAAATATGTATTAAATTATATATTCCTGGCAACTTTAAATTCACCTCCAAAATATAGATTTCAGACAGTTCAAGATTTAGGCCATACATTTTCAGGGTTTTGATCAAATGTCACATCCTCAAAGATATCTTTCTGCCCTCGCTCTAATTTGGTTTTCCCACTGTATTCTCTCATAACACCTTATATTTTTACTTCACTATTCTTATTACAGTTGATGACCATTGTATATTAAGAATAGCCCCCAACAAGATACTCTTTACTTCATCAGGAAAAATGAAGCAAAGCTCTGAGGAAAAAAGTTTACTCTATCTCTAGCAAATATCTTCTGTCTCATTACATGGACACAATATTCCTGTAAGAGTCATCTTCAGATGCTACATTAATCACTCATTCACTACTTAATCTCTCTTGACTCTCAGTGACTACTGCTCTTGGACATCAATAGCTTTCACAGGCCACCACTGCATCACTGACTTCCCCTAACACCTTCCCTTCAAATTTTCCATCACATGCCGGCAAATATTTCATAGTCTTTCAATGACACCTGCTTGCCACATAACTCAATATTAACATGTAGCATCCCCTCCTCCAGGAAACTTTCTCCCATCAAACAAACATAACTCTGCCAAGATTCCTATCTAATATAATAATGTAACTGATTTGCATCTTGATCACTGCCCTTACACCTCAGAGTTGTTCGAACAACATTATTTTCCAGTTATCTTTTTGTTCAAAGGGTGAGAGTAATGTTTAGGGAAGGCCACCAGCTTGGGTAATAGAAGAGCTGAGATCTGATCATCCCTCATGAGATGTGTGATCTTCACCTGTTGTCTTTGAGCCTCAGTGGTATTTGTGGAATGTGAGTAGCGCTGTCGGCCTGTAAGAATGCTTTGGGAAAAACATGAGCGGAAAGATCTTTACAAAAGCTGCATAAGCTACCTTTAAGCACTATTTAAATATGAAGTCATATTATCATGGCAGCATTTGGAGATGGAAAAACAAAGTAAGAAAGCATAAGCTTCATTCTGCCCGGAGCATGATAATTTCTTTCCAAAAGCAGGATCTGTTTAAGCAAAGGAACAAAATTATTGAGTCTAAAGGACGAAAAATATATAGTTTCAGGTTCACCTAACAGAGAAATGGTAACTTTTGTCTTTATATATTTTATTGAACTCTCACCTCTGTTTTCCCAGGTGTCATAAAGTAACAGTGATATTAACAATTTTAAGCTGTATTTCTCTGATTCTTAGCTCCATCCACTGTTGCTACGTGTCTAGCACTCTTCAGAGTCACGGGATCATTTGTGAGAGGAGGCACTAGGGGTGTTTTATATATTTTCACAGATGCTCACCTATACCATGAGCTGTCTCTCATTATTGTTCTTGCCTTGCTCTCCCTACAGAATTCTGTCTGATGTCCCAAGAGAATCCAGTATCTCTGTCTACAAAACCCGCAGGGTTTTCACATTATTGCTGGAATTTACCCAAAGAATGCCAGTTTTCATACTATGGCTGATATCTCTGAACAGATTCCAAGCTTTCTGGATCTGCTTTCCATTTGTCCTGCAGGCCCCTGGCTGTGCCACCCCTACTGTGCACCTCCATTGTCATCACAGTAGTCACTGCTAAGCACCCATGTTTCTGGAAGAGCTTCCCACAAAGCAGAGTTTGAGGAACTTCATGGTTTCTCTGGCAAATGACTTTAGGTCTCTTTGGGGAGGATCAGGGATATTTAACAGGTCCTCCGACAAGGGTGTTGCAGAGTTCTTACTCAAAAGGATCTGACCCTCCTTTCAGTCAACAGGCTCTGCTTGTATGAATTGACTTAGATCTTGGAATTGGTGAGTAACCATGACTTTCCATCTGAGTGGCTGACAACAGCCTTCGTTTTGCTAGCATTATTTTTTTCAATCACCTGGAGAGTATGAAAACCTACTAACGTCTGGATACCACCCTAGAACTAGATCTCTGGGCATAGGAGTTTGCATTGGGAGAACAATTGCCATAGACTTAAAAACAGAACTAAGACATGGTCTGTGCCTTTAAGGAGCATATAGTCGAATGTATATGTTATATAGATACATATAAATACACTAGGATCGATGACATAATAAAGACAACCATAAAATGTTTTGAGAACGTGGACTAGGAATAGTGAATTGCCTAAAGACATTGGGAATGCTTCAGAGGTGCTGACATTGAAGTTGGTCTTGAGGGTTGAGTACATCATCAACGGGCAAAGGAAATTACATGTGTCAAAACATAGATATGAAAGAGCTTGGTGCATTTGAAGAAAAAGTAAAATTTTAAGGATGCTGTTATTTGGCATCATATTTTTTGTTCTTTTCCTCTATTTCCATCACCCACTGCCAATCTGGTCAAGCAATTGCTTAGAGTTGAAGCTCCTTCCGGGCAGATCTGTCTTTGTTTTATCTGCCCCTTCCTTACCTGCTGTCTCTCAGCCCCAGTGGAGGGCTGGGTAGGCCCAGATTGAATCAACACTGCTGATGGCAGAGGAGACTTATTGAATAAACCAGCCCTCTTCCCTCCAGAAGTAATTCCTTTTCACCAAGCTCTGGAGGAACAAACTGTGCCGAGCAGCACGTTAATCTGACTGTATTTCATGCATCCTACTCATTCTCTTTTCAACGAGGATATCTCAACAGTCATCCCCGTGCACCAGGCAGATAATCAGCCCCTTCTCTGTCTCCATGGGATCCATGAGTGCTGCAGAGGCCCAACCCCTGCCCATTCCAACACAGGAATGGAAACTGGAAAAATAAAAATGCTCCTCTCTTTGGGGATACAAACCTTAAAACCTAGTCAACCTTCAAAACATGGTGGGAGAGAAACAGCAAAAGCATTCTGCAAATCATCCTTGTGTTTATTCAACAAGTATTTATGGAGCTCCTACAATGTGTCAGGCACTGTTCTTCGCTGAGAGAGGGCAGTGAGCAAAGCATTTCAGACACATTGCCTTCAAGGAGCTATATTCTTCAGAGCCAAGGAAGGCAATGAACACAGAGAAAATTGAAATATGTGGTGTCAGTGGGGAAAAAGAGGGCAGGTGGAGAGGGCAGGAGTGAGGAAGTCTTGGTCCTCTAAATCAGGGGTCACAGAAGACCTCACTGAAAAGTGAACATTTGACCAGAGATCTTAAAGAGGGGAGGGAGGAAGTCATGTGAGCACTGGGGGCCACAGGGACAGGAGTGGAAAGGCCCTGAGAAGGGGGCACATTCAAGGAACAGCAAAGAGACCAGTGTGGCTAGAGCCACAGAATCTGAGGGGAGAGTCGCAGGAGTCACAGGGCCATGTCCTTAAGGGCCTTGTAAGCCGTTGTCCGGCCTTTTCCTCTTCCCCTTAGAAGTTTGGGAAGGTTGCGAGCAGTTATGTGCTTGTGTTTATCTTTGCAGGACTACTCTATATGCAAGGCCAGAAAATGTTTTAAACAGGAGAAAGTGTTCAGCTTAGTCAAATGTGACTGGTGTGTCAAATTGTAAGATGAGTCCTGAGACGAAATGGCTAGATTTAGCACTAGGGAGATAGCTGGTGATCTTGTCCAGAGAGCCGTTTTGGTGGAGCAGCTGGGCATGAATGATGGCCTGGAGTCGCTCCAGGGAGAATGAGAAGAGAATGGGAATTTGCAGGTTCCTGTAAAGAGACTCTGGAAAGTTCCTATTAAGAGACACAGAGAAATGGAGCATTAGCTAGAGAAGATATGAGTTAAAAATGTTTTTTTAAGATGGAAGAACATGCGGAATTTTGTATGTTACTGTCACTGAATTTCTGAACACTTTCTGACATGTAAGGTACAAACACACACCCCTATTCTAGTACCACCAACTTGGATAAACACACATAGAGAATATTCTTATCCTGAATAGGCTATGATTTCTAAGAAGCTTCATTGTATATTTTGTACCAGCTCAGAGGGCTACTTTATCTTGCTATAATACATGCTGCTTCACAGATAGCATTTTTTTACCCTTGCAATCATTTCATTACTTCTAATAATGTGTCATTGTCCACCTTTCCAAGGGCAGGGACTGTGATAGCTGCATTAGCTCACGGTCCCAGATGTCTAGCACAGTGACCATTTTATCATACATACTTGTTTAAAATTTGTAAACTTGGAGCTTGAGAGTGGCAGCAGGGCTATAAATGCAGAAAAGTCTTCATGACACACTAGCATAAAAGAAAGACTCTCCAAGATTTGAGTGGACTGGCTCTAGAGTGCTAATAAGCCATGGCAATTAGGGTGAGAAGTTAACCAAACTCGAATCTTAGGACTTCCAAGCGTTAAAGGTCCTGTTGAAACAGCTGCTCTTTATCAAGGTCCAGTCTGACTAATTCTGTGCATTTCACTGGCAATCTCTGTAGTCTTGGAGAAAAAAGAAAAACACTGTAAAGAGATCACCTTAGGCAACTCTTATTCAGACAAAGCAAACGTGTTCTTCATGCCTTTATGCACTGAGCCCAAAGTAAGAACCCAAAGCAAGAAGTTAGTTTAGCAATAAGAATTTACGCACCAAAGCAGATAAGAGGAAAAGATTATTTTGAAAGACAGGGCTTTTAATGCATCTCAAATATTTACACTGTTAATCAAGACAGAAAAAAATTTACCACAGAGATCGACTGTTTTTCTTTCAGACACAAATTAATTGGTAGGTACAACAAACAAGAGGAGATCTTTGGGGCATAGCCTTAATAGGATTCTGCTGAGAGTGAGAGAATGCTAAGCTGTTCAGTAACAAAGAAATGAACAGGAATTATGAGATCTTTCTGTAGCTCAAGAAGGGAAGAACGTGGAGTCTTAGAAGGAGAGTGATAGCACCATCCATGAGGAGCCAGGAGATTTTAGGAAGATAGCTGGCCAGTGAGGTCCCTGGAAAATAGAGCTTGAGGCAAAACTTCAATTACTGAGGTGCAAGCCCAGGGCAGCAAATGTATGGGGAAGTGGTAGTGAGACAGGAAAGGATTGGATGCAAATACATGGTGCATAATTGAATTATTCAGTGTTTCATGAAAAAGAAAAAAACTGAAAGGTGTTCAGCCCCACAGTACATCTTTGGGCTTACTTTAATAAAACAGTGTGTCATCAAATAGTTTACTGAAGGGAGAGACGGGGAGGAAATTTATCCGTTAGCTCCCTCTCATCCCCAGTCCCCTATTGGTTAAGGAAACTTTCAAGTCTGTGTGTTTAGTTTCCTTTCCAGATCTTTCAGCCTTGTGATCAGATCCTGGGTCTGATTTTCAGCACAGTGTGTCCTGTGGCTACAGGAGATAGCAATGTCCTCCAAAGGTGACATTAGAGCACTCTGACCTTCAGAACACATCCTAAATTGGCAACTAACTGGCATAACTCCATGACTTTCTTTCTGCCATGCCACCAAAAAAGTGACCTCACTCCACAGATCTTATCATCATCATTGCTTGCATACTCCTTTAAGTGCTGCAGCTACTTGTTCTCCCAACACCTATCACCCCATTAACCACAGGTGAAAGCTGAGTAATTGTGCTGCCACTGCATGTGAAGAGTCACCCCCAAACCACTCCACCAGCAGTGTTTCAGACAGTGGGCAATACAACTGCAGAGTCCCACTTTGAGAGCCTGCTTCCTAGAAACAGTTAGGCAAAGTTCTCCAGAAAAGAGAAATTGAGCCAAAGCTTAAAATCTACTGCTTTATTAGGAGGTCCAATTCTTGGAGTAAAAGTGAGGGAGGGTGGGAAGAAAACACCTCGTGATGCATGACCAAGCTGCCTAGTGCTCTTGAAGAGACACTGCTAGTCCCTTGGCCTTGTGGGATATTTCCACACAAATTCTACAGAAACAAGATGCCTTGGGACCATCCATGAGAGAAAGGTAAGGAGAGGGGATTTATTTGCTGACTTCTATCTCCTACTATCTCATTGATCAAATTTCCCCTCATGGAAAATTAACTTCCCACACACACTTTCAAGTTGTAACACCCAAGCAGTTGAGTGGCTGATGGGAAAGCCAGACCTCTTGCCCTGTGGCATGCACTTTACCAGGGACAGAAATTAGGAAGAGAAGCCAGGGACCACTGCCACTGGCCTCAGAGGATGGGACCACATTTTCCTACATGGATTCAGTGTCTGTGGTGAAAGCTGGGGTGGAGCAAGTGTCTAAAGACTCAGGAAAGAGAGGAGACCATCAGAATCTGAGGTAGTGTCCTATAGAGCTCCTGACAGCTGCAGAAAGATGGAATAAAGGGCTTAGTCCTACAACACTGCCCCCTACTTCAGATGCCAATCCCAAATACAGGTTCACCTGTGCTTCTGACTGACTAACTATAAATCAGTCACAAATCAACCCCTTCTTGGGTTCAATTAATTTGCTAGCGTGGCTCAGAGGATGCAGGAAACCTGTTTACTCACTAGATTACTGCTTAATTACAAAGGATATCGATGACCAGCCAGATGAAGGGATACACGGGGTGAGGTCCTGAACAAAGGAGCTTCTGTCCTCATGGAGTTTAGAAATGAGCACCGTGACATGTGGATGTGTTCTGTTTCACCAACCCAGAAGCTCTCCAAACCCTGTCCTTTTGGGATTTTATGGAGGCTTCATTTCATACGCATGATCTATTAACTCATTAGCCATTGGTAACTGAGTCAACTTCCAGCCCTTCTCCTCTCCCCCAGGTGGTGAGAGGTGGGACTGAAAGTTCCAAAGCTCTGGTCACATGGTTGGTTCCCCTGGCAACCAGCCCCATCCTTAGGTTACCTCTGTGCTCTCCAAAAGTCACCTCATTAACATAACAAAAGAAATGCCAATGGTTTTAGGAGCTGTGTGCCAGAAACAAGGACAAAGACCAAAACTACATTTCCAATGATAAATCCCAATATCACAAGGTCTATTATGGTAAGATCACTGCCTTGTGAGAGTGATATTATGGGTGGGAAGTCAAGGCAACAGGACTATTTCCACACCCAGGGCCGTGTGAGGCACAGAGATAAGAACATACGCCCCAGGGAGGACCCAAATCAGGCTGGGAGTTGCATGGCCAAGAAATCAGAATATTGTCTTCATGAGAATACAAACCCTTGGGAATTCAGAGAACCATTGTGGAGGCCTTGGACTTAGATGTTGAAGGATGGAGGACTCAATCCAGTTCTAGGTAAACTGTAAAGGGCCCAAGGTACCAGCTCACATACAGATTTCACAGGGTCACCACTTATCAGGTTGCCTGATGAGGACTTAGTAAACCTGGTCTGTGTTGTGACTTGGTAGTTACCTGGGAAAGCTATTTCTTATCTGAGTCTCAGTTGTCCCAGGCAAGTTGTGAGGGAGTTGATGTGGATGCTCCCCAGACCTTCCAGTTCTGTCTGGACTCTAGTTCCGATCAACTGAAAATTTTGGCAATCACAGTTAAGCAAAGATTAAAGAAAAATGGAAAATTATTTAAATGTCAATTTGCTATTTGGGCCCAATCACACCTCTCCAGATTTCATGGTGGCTGCTAACAGAACCTCCACAGCAGGACACACTACCGATATCCAGATTTCAGTTAACTGGTTCTGTTCAAAGAGTGGGTCCTTATTTTATCAGTTTCATTAGTATAAATTATGTGCTGTTTTAATTTATTCTGTGAGAGGCACTATAGGTATTATGAGAAAAAAAAATTGATCAAAGTTCGTCTAAGAGAAAGAAAACACATAACGTTGAACGATATTTCCCATATTGAAGTGGCTGGAAGTCTGTGTAAGATGAGACAGTTATAATGAATGTCATGAATATGCTGACCTCATTTCTGAGAAAAGTCCATATAATTTCAACGGAAAAAGACTTCTAGGCTTTGAGAGTCACAATAAGGGTAAATGTACCTTGTTGTAGGAAGTCTTTTTTGTTCAGGCCAGGGATCTGGATATTGATGCCTTTCATCTGTATCATCACCAGACACTACCCTCTACCTAATGCAAGGAAGTTTCTCTGTGCCTTTCCCAGCATATTTGGCTTAGATATTTAAATGCCCAAAATGTTCAAGAGTATTCTGGGTTCCTTAACTACTTTCCCTTGCGTTACAGCCCACTTCTAAATAGGCAGAATAGCATGGCCAAAGTTTAACTACCGCCTTCACAAGGCTTCCCCCTCCGTGGTTATCGTCTAATTGTGAAGGCAGGCTTGTTGCATTCTTTGCCTGAATTCTTGGCAAAGGTTGCAAAATTTTAATTAAGCTTCATGATTTTTATATTTAAAATTTCCCCTTTTATTATATGGATGAAGTTGACATTGAGTGGATTTTTGTTTGTGGAAACTGATTTGGAATGGCTCTTTTAAGTTTCAGAGAAATTGGCAGAGTGAGAAAAAGGAATAAAAGGGACAAAGGAAGATCAGCCGTGTCTTTGTGTTTTGCAAAGACATAGTTTCTCCTTCCTGCTATGCTTTGCTGTCTTAAAGCAACATGTTTTATGGTTGACTTAATCCCTGGAGTATTCTAGATTCAAACATAAAGCAACATTGCTGTGAGTTTTCTTGTAGAGACTGGAAAGTTTGAAAAAGTGGTAAACTTATTCACCTGAATACAAGTTCAATCAACTCTTAAAATTATGGTGATGCAGCAGACACAGCTCACCACTCACTCGAGTGGTCAGATTTTCTCCCACCTCCAGTAGAGCTCTTTTGCCAATTTGCAAAAGGGCACTTCTCTGAAAATAAGTGACTACATTTATGTAATGTCTGGAAAAAATAATCTTAAACTGCATCTTCAATATAACAAAATTATAATCATGTTTTGGGAGCCTCTAATCTTTGTGAAAACCAATAGAAATGAATACTGCAGAATAATTAGAAAATGAGACAGTAATTTATAGCTCCCTATTTTATACTGAAATCTGAGTTTACTTATTGGATCTAATAGCTTAGCATCATTACCCTGAGCCTTAAAATATTTACAGCAGTCTAGAATCTAGAAAAGTTCCATGTCACTAATGTATTGGCTATAACAGAAGTTTTAAATATCACTGAAATAAAATATTAATGTGTAGATACACTGTATACATATGTTTGTATATCATGTACACATGTATATAATGTACAATAATATCCCTTCGGTTATTTAAATGTCCAATATCTATCTCTATCTGGATCACAGCAAAGCACCAAAAAAAGATGAGAAAATGAAAACTTCTGAATAATGATAATTGGTGCTACAAAAATATATGTACTAAAATTCACATAATTTGCAAATTGAGAAAGTCTTCATTTATATATTCTGATCTGATATCCTAACAGGTAGAATATTCAAAAGATAAGACCTAAATGTGTATCTTTGTTAAGTGAGTTTTTTGAGGCAGTTGGTCTCATGGAATTTTGCCAGGGGCTATTTCCCCCTCTTTTCTTCATGATAACATCTGAAATTTGTGCATGCCACTCTTACAAGTTAACATAAATTTGGTCATAAAGGTTAGCCTAAACTTCTATATGACATATATACAATGGTATATTGTGTATATATATGTATGTGGTACATGCATGTAGGAAGCTTCTGGGCACTGAGAATTTATTGTATACACTTGTGCTTCATTCATTGTGGTTCAGTCATTTGATGTTCAGAGTACGTGCCTAAATTTACAGAATTTACAGAAATGAAATTAGGTTTCATCTCTTGATGGAGTAGTGGCGAGGAAACATTGTCAAAAATCTGTGGGAATGGAAGAGATTTGTGGCCATCTTGGGAAAACACAATTGCCACAGCATTTGACACCTTGGGTGTATTTGCATCCTTGATCAATCTTCCAGCTTTCCAGAATATGGAAATATTTATTGGAGACGGTAAGTCATTCCTTCCCCAAGGTAACTTGGGCAACTAATGCACATGGAAGCCCAGCAGGAAACTCTGACATACCCTAGTAAATGGCCAGCTATCTGTGTGATGTTGAACAAGTCAATTTGTCTGAGCCTCCATTTTCTCTTCTCTAAAATAGGGATAATAAGTTACTTATAGGGTTGTGGTGCAGATTACAGAAATTTGCTTTGAAAAATGTCTAGTGCTTATTAAATATGCAAGGTATTTTACTTATAACTTTAACATCATATCATCAATACATTATATTATTACTGTTATTCTCCAGTCACTTCGAATCCCTATGACAGTCTTCCTAACTGGACTCCTGAAGGTGTCTAACAATAAGGTATTCCTGAGGTCTCTCTCCTCCACAAAGAGACTGAACTAGAAGAGGGGAAAGTTCTGATAGAGGAGACTTCCACATTCAGCAAAATGGATGCTAACAGTCCACCTAACATCTCCTTCTACAACCTAAATTCATCAGATAAAATCTATTTGTCAATATCTTTTTTCATACCTGTCTAACCTGGAGGCAAAATAAGTGACTTCCTCAGAGGATATAAACAAAAATGCATACATCCATAGGGATTAGAAAGCACCAGAGCCAGGGTTAGCCCTGGGTGTATCTGAAGGATGATTTCTGGCATCCCAAAGTCTGGGTTTAAATGACACACATGAACTAGGATGAGGAAAGAGATCTGAGGCCACATAGTAGGATGAGACACGAAGACACAAAGACACTGAAGTGCGATACCCTCAGTAGAATCAGACAAACAGAATCTCAAGCTTTTACCCTACCCCACAGGGCAGACAGCAGGAATATGTTATCTCTGGATAAAGGAAAATAAATATATTAAAACCCTGGTAGTTCCTGCACCTGAGCCCACTGTTAATATATTACCTGCCCCTTAGGACAAAAAAAAAAAAAAAGAGTAGAAATACAGTTTTATGTGATTCCCAAAGTGATATGCTGCCAAGTTTGCAGAAGCAAATCTTTTCTGGAGAAATTCACTTTTTAAACCAGGTGGCAGGGAATTCAGCTTCTGATATAAAGGAGGGAGGTCCCAGCAAAATTTCCTGCCTGCAGAGAGCAGCTATAAACTCCGGGCCAAATTAAAAACAAACAAAAAATTTAAAAAACCTTTCTGAGCACTCTGGAGACTGCACAAAAGTAGGCAGAATTTTTAGAGGAGTTAAAACCAAAGGAAGCAATCAGCAATAGGTGAGTTTCTCATTTTTGCAGCTTTTCCCTGACTGCTGGCTCAGTCATGAAGGCAGCAACGATGGGAAAAATTCTGCTGGAAATCCTCTCCTATTTCTTGTTGAAAGAACCAGAGGGAGGAGCCTGGGGCAACCAGGGCTGCAGGAAGGGCAGAGCCATCAAGTGGCAGTTCAAGGTCTATGTATAAACTCGGCTTCAGTGTCCAGCATATCACTCCACCTCCGTGTGCAGCGCAACTGAAACTGTGCAGAATGAGATCTGAGCAGCCACCTGCAGCACGCACGACAGAACATGCAATTAGACTTTAGCCAATTTGATCATCTGTTAAGGCAAATTTTTCATATTCTTGCAAAGAATATCAGAGAATCCACATCTGTACAACATAATAGGATACAATCCACAACTCAAGACACAAAAAGCCAGGAAAATAGTTTCAATATATCCTCAGAGAAAAAGACAATCAACTCTGTGACAACCTGCATGTTGGAATTGTCACGAAAAGACTTTAAAATAGCTACCATAATCATGTTTAGTGGGGCAAAGGGAAATAGCATATATTTATATAAATAAAAATTAGGAAATCTCAACAAAGAGATAAAACAATGTATACACGTTTGTGTGTATAAATACACACAAATGTACATTTAGAACTGAAAATATACAATCCTTGAAATTTAAAAAAATACTTAATGGGTCTTGGAGTGAAGAGAGATAACAAAGAAGTCAGTGAATTTCAAGAGAGATATATTTGAAATTGAAGAGAAATACAATTGTGCAATCTAAAGAAGAAAAAAAATACTTCAAAAAATTAATAAAAGATCCTCAAACTTGTAGGACAATAATAAATGTTCCAATGTAAGTGCATTGGAGTCTTGGAGGAAAGGAGAGAGAGAAGGAGACAGAAAAAACATTGAAAAATAATGAGATTAAACTTCCAAATTTGGTGGCATATATTTACAGATTCAGTCATATCAGCAAACCCCAAACAAGACAAATACAAAGGCACTTAAAAGTCAAACTACTGAGGGTCAAAAATAAAGATAAGTCCTGGAAAGCAGCCAAAGGGAAACAACACATTATACACAGGAAAATATTGATGCAAATGACTGGGGATTTCTCCCCAGAAACTGTGGGAGCCAGAAAATTGAAAAATATCCCGCCAGATCTGCCTTACAAGAAATATTAAAGGAAATTCTCCAAGTTGAAGAAAAGGAACAGAGGGAAACTTAGAGCTTTGGAATGAATGCAATAACATTGAAAGATTAATGAATAAAAATATAAAATATAAAAATGGAAAAAATATAATATACTAAACATAGTACTTGTAAATATATATTCATATGCATCTATTGTTTACTAATAAATTGTTTATATATTATTTACTAATGCATGATTATTTAATATATAAATATTATTTATATATTATTGTAAAAAAGATTATTTTATACGCTTAAAATATTTAAATACATACACCTTTTTAAAGCAAAAAGTATAATCTTGTTATGGAGCTTTAATGTCTATAAATATACTAGATATGACAGCTATAGCATAATGAATAAGGGGGAATGGTGTTTAATGGGACAATATACAAAAAAAGACAAAATAGAAAATAAACCATACAAGGGCACATCTCAATCAATGCATATAAATAACTTCATTAAATATGTTAATATAAATATATATGTATGTGTGTGTGTGTATATACACATATTATTTCAATTAAATACCTAGGCTAATTACACTGGATATAAAAAGCAAAAACTGACTATATGGTTCCTATGAAAAATTCACCTAAGTATAAAAACACATATTGGTTGAAAGTAAATGAATAAAAAAATAAAGCACACAAACAGTAAGAATAAAGGGGGTGAGTGTCTTTATTAATATTGGATAGACTATAACAAAAGCACTACTACCAAATATAAATGGACCATTTCATAATGATAAAGTTATCAGTTCATCAGGAAGACATAGCAACCATAAGTGTGTATAACAAAATAAGAGAGTTTCAAAACATGTAAAGAATAATGTGACAGAAAGGAAGAGATATAGGATTTCACAATCATAATCAGAGACTTGAATGTCCTCTCAACAATTTATAGAAAAATCAGATAAATCAGTAAAGACATAGAAGATATGAAAAACACTATTAATTGCCTTAACCTAACTGCATTGTATAAGATCTTATAACGAAGAACTGCAGAATAAACATTATTTTCAAGTACACATGGTACATTCATGAAGATAAACCCATATAGACGGGCTATAAAATAAGTCTCAAAAATTTTAACAAATTATATAGAGTAGGTTCTCGGGTAGCAACAGAATTAAAACAGAAATCAATAACAATAAGAAATATTGGAAAACCCCAATCTTTTGGAAATTAAACAATATACTCCTAAAAAATCCATGGGTCAAAGGATAAATTACCAAGGAAATTAGAAAATATTTTAAACTAAGATAATAAAAATATTAACATTTACATTAATATTTCTGTGAAACTAAAGCAATGCTTAGAAGGAAATTTACAGTTCTAAATTCCTTTATTAGATAAAAAGAAAAGCCTTAAATCACTACCCTAAGTTTACACCTCAAGAAGATTAGAAAAATAAAGTAAATACAAAGAAAGTAGAAGAAAAACTACAAAGACCAGAGCAGAAATCAGGAAAATAGAAAAAGAAAAATACAAGAGAAGTCAGCATCTGGTTATGGGAAATAATCAACAACATTGGTATATGGCTAGCTAAACTGAGGAAGAAAAATGAACTATCAGGAACAAAAAAGACGTTCTCACTACAGATCATACAAAAATTAAAAGTATAGAAAGAAATTATTATTACAACTTCATGCCAACAAATTCAACATCTTAGGTGAAACGGACAAATTCCTTCAAATATACAACTAAGCAAAATTGGCGCAAAATAAAAGAAAAGCTATTGAAGAAATTAAATTCATTATAAAAACTTTTCCAATTAAGAAATATCAGCCCCTGATACCTTTATTGGTGAATTTTATTGAACACTCAAGGAATAAGTACACCACTCAAAAAAATTAACTTGAGATAGATTAAAGACTTAAACATAAGACCTGATAATGTAAAACTCCTAGAAGACAACATAAAGAAGAAACTCCTTGACATTGGTCTTAGTGATTTTTTGGATTCAACACTAAAAGCAGAAGCAACAAAAGCAAAAATCAATATGTGGAACTATATCAAACTAAAAAGCTTCTGCAGAGCAAAAGAAATAATCAACAAAATGAAAAGGCAACCTATGGAATAAGAGAAAATACTTGCAAAGCCTCTATCTGATAAAGTGTTACTATCCAATATTAAACTCATATAACAACAAAAAAAATCAACCTGATTAAACCTGAATAAAAAATGGGCAGAGTAACTGAATAGACATTTTTCCAAAGAAGACATCCAAATAGCCAACAGGTACATGAAAAGATGCTCAACATCACTCATCATCAGGGAAATGCAAATCAAAACCACAATGAGACATCACCTCATACTTATTAAAATGGCTATTCTCAAAAAGAAAAGAAATAACTAGTGTTGGCAAGGATGTGTAGAAAAGGGAACCCTTGTGCACTGTGGGTAGGAATTTAAATTGGTACGGCCACTGTGGAAAACAGTATGGAGGGTCCTCAAAAAATTAAAAATAGAACTACCATATGATCTAGCAATGCCATTTCTGGGTATATATCCAAAGGAAATAGAAACAGAGTATCAAAAATGCATCTGTACTCCCATATTTACTGAAGTATTATTCACAATAACCAAGATATAGAAACAACATATGTGTTCGCCAATGGATGAATAGATGTGGTATATATATAAAATGGGATATTATTTAGCCATGAGAAAGAAGGAAATCATGTCATTTGCAACAACATGGATGGACCTCAAGGGTATGATGCTAAGTGAAATAAGTCAGAGAAAGAAAATCACAGTATGATTTCACTTATATGTGGAATCTAAAAGAGTCAAACTCATGGAAACAGAGAGTAGACTGGTGGGTACCAGGGGCTGGAGACTGAGGAAATTAGGGAGATATTGATCAAGGGTTACAAACTTGCAACTGGAAGATGAGTAAGTTCTGGAGATCTAAGGCACAGCATAGTGACTATAGTCAACAATACTGTATTACATACATCAAAGTAGCTAAAAGCCTAAATCTTAAATGTTCTCACCACAAAACAGAAATTATACTTATGTGATGTGATAGAAGTGTTACCTAACGCTACAGTGGTAATTATACTGTAGTATACAGTGTTATATGTCAATTGTATCTTATAAGAAGGGAATAAATAACATTCTTACATAAACTTTTTCACAAAATAGAAAAACAGGGAACACTTCCCAACTTGTTTTATGAAGCTACCAGGATCCTGATATCAAAAACACACAAAGACATGTGAGAGGGAGGAAGAGAGAGAGAGAGAACCTTACAGATGACAGTCACTCAGGTTTACAGAAGGAAAAATTCTTCACAAGCAAATAGGATACGACAATATACAAAGAGGAAAATATATTCTAGATAATAGGACTTCTCTTAGGATATGAGGTTGACATTAATACATCAATCAATGGGACTTCCACATTCAGCCAAGATAAAGTGACAGGGATTATATTTACCCATCAGCCATAATCAACCAGAACACTACATAAAATTTTGCAGATATTGACAAAAGATAGTGTAGGACTATTATCATTGAGGGAAAGAAAATAAGTTATGTGTTTATACCAGTTTACTGTTTGGGAGAGAGTTTCCAGGTTATAGTGAACAGAGGGGAAACACCAACAGAGTCAGGTGGAGAACTGGCAAAGTACAGAATAGCAGAGAGCTGCCTTCAGAGACAACTCTGGATGTGGGCAAAGGGGTTCTTGAGTCTTTGGCTGAGTACTGATGTGAACATTTAAGAAGAAAATATCTAAAGTGGGGAAAGAACTGTAAGAAAAAATTCAGATGAACAATTCCTAGAGCTCACATAGGGCCCCAAACAATGGAAAATCTGTAATACACAGGTAGAGTCTTCAAAAGGATGCTGCCTTACTAGAAGGGTAAATTCACTCTACACTAAAGGCTTCTCTGGACTCACCCTAAGATAGATTAAAAGGAAGTCTTGAAAGGATTCCAATAACTTAAATGCATGCTAGAACAAAATCTAACAGTATGTTAATGAAACTAAATCCAGTAACAAACACCATAAAATTTTCCATGTCTGGCATGCAATCAAAATTTATGAGGCATGCAAAAAGGAAAAATAATATAACTCATAAACAGTAGTAAAGTCAGTCTATAGAAAGAGACCCATAAATGACAGAGATGAGAAATCTAGGCTCCACATGTGTGAGAAGGTTGAGAAAAATATGAGTGTGATGAGGTGACAAATAAAAAATATAAAAAAGAACTGAATAGAACTTCCAGATACAAAAAATACACTATCAGGAATGAAAAGCATACTGGCTGGTATGAACAGCAGATCAGACATTCCAGAAAAACAAACAAAAAAAAAAAACTAGTAAACTTGAATACATAGTACTAGAAACTATTCAAAATAAAGCACAGAAATTTTAAGAAAGATAATAGTAAACAGATCATCAGTAATTTGGTGGGCAACAGCACGTAGTCCAATATACATGTAATTGATGGAGAAGAGAAAGAAACATTATCTTAAGAAATAATGCCAAAATGTTTCCAAATTTTGTGTAAACTATAAATCCAAGGATTTAAGAAATTCAAATTCCAAGTAGAATAAATAGAAGAAAAACCACTCCAAGGCAATTATAATCACATTGATGAACACCAATGATAAAGAGAAAAATCTTACAAGCATCCAACAGGGGTTGGGGATGATGGGTGCACAGCAATTACACAGAGAAGATAAAGAGAAGAGTAAGAGATAACTCATGATACACCACAGCTAGCAGTCAAGGGAGAAACATTACTATGTACTGAAAGAAAAAATAAACTGTGAATCTAGAGTTCTTTACCCAGTGAACCGTCGTTCAAAATAAAAGCAAAATAGCAACATTGTCAGACAAAAAAAAAAAAAAAAAAAAGATGAGATAATTAATTGCCAGCATATCTACACTGAAACAAAAATTAGATGAAGTTCATCAGATAAGAAGAAATTATACCAGTTGGACATTTGGATATATACAGAGGAATAAAGAGTGGCAGAAATGGTATACATGTATGACTCTCTCACACAAGTGTCCATATCTATATGACATTTTTCTCCTTTTGTATGTCTTTAAAAAATAAGACTTCCAGGTATGACAACATGAAGAGGTTGATGAATGCCCTACACACACACACACACACACACACACACACACACACACACACACACACTATAAAACTGACAAAAACAATATTACCTTCCAAGCTCTGGAAGTTGAAAAAAGGGCAAACAACAAATTGAGAAATGCATATTCATGAGAAGCTGGCAGAGCTTTGGGTAAGAAAGGTGGAGGTCTTTGAGCTTTTCGCCTAGTGCTTCTCGCATGTCCCCCAAACTCAGCCAAAGGGAATGCTATTTTATCAGGCAGGGCAGAGCTGATAGCAAAAACAAGCAGCCTTGCCGCCAGAGGGGTAAACCTGACCAAGTAGTGAGTGAAAACCCATGGCGGCATTACCAGTAAAATTATTAAACACTGTGAGAAATGAATGGGAAAATCTTGCATTTCTGCTAGCCTGAGGTCTAATCCAGTTGCAGGCGTGAAGCGTAGCCAGAAATTTAACAGGGAGATCCCAGAAATTAAGAGCCACAGAAGCTCCTAACAGACTCCCACCTATCTGGGAAACACTTTGCCTGTGCAGGGGAACTGAATGGAAACTGGAAAATAAAAGCTGAGAGAGATTTAAGAACTTGCAATGTACTTCCCTCTCCCTGCCCCACATCCATCTGCAAAGACTGGAAAACTTACATGCTCAAGATGATTGAGCACAGTCTCTGCCCAAATCACTGGCTGACCACTAAGCTACAAGGTCACAGGGCCAAGCCCTAGAAAGCTATACTGAAAAATAAGAATCCAAAAGCAGAGCACAGACATTAGCAGCTGTACGCCTGTCAGGAAGACAGATTCCTTAGTATAAGTCCAAGCATTTTTTTTTAAAAGTCAAAGGAAAAGAATTAAAACTCAGGATGCTATTATATATTACCCCAAATGACCAAATTTCAATGAAAATGAATTAGAAGACAACTAAAGAAACAGAAAACTATGTTGTATAATCAAGGGAAAAAACTCAATAAAAACTGATTCTGAATGGGCCCAGATGAAGGATTTAGCAGACAACAATTCAAGCAGCTATTATCAATATACTCAAATAATGAATGAAAAGTATGTTTGAAGAATTGTAGGAAAATGTGTAATAATGACTCAACAAAGAACATCTCAATAAAGAAATAAGAAACTATCAAAAATAAATATATGGAGGGGCCAGCCCAGTGGAGCAGTGGTTAAGTTCACACACTCCACTTTGGCAGCCCAGGGTTTGCATCCCAGGCACAGACCTACACACTGCTCACCAAGCCATGCTGTGGCAGCATCCCACATACAAAATAGAGGAAGACTGGCACAGATGTTAGAGACAATCTTCCTCAAGCAAAAAGAGGAAGATTGGCAACAGATGTTAGCTGAGGCCCAGTCTTCCTCACAATCAATCAATCAATGGAAATACTAGAATAGCTTAAAATAACAACTTAAATAGATGGACTCAATAGCAGATTTGAAGTGACAGAAGGAAAAAAATCAATGAACTTGATGGTACATCACTAGAAATCACTCAGTTTGAAAAAAAGAAAGGGAAAATATTGAAAAAAAAATGAACAAATTCTCAGAACCCCACAGTTAAACAGCAAGCTCCTTGTATACATGTAATGGGAATCCCATAGGAAAGAAGTGAGAGAAAGGGATAGAAAAATATTTAAAGAAATAATGGCTGAAAACTTCCCAAATTAGATGATAAATGTTGATGTAACATTCAAGGAACTCAACAAACTCCAACTAGCATAAATACTAGAGATTCACACCTGGACACATCATAGTCCAACTGCCCAAAGCCAATGGGAAAGAGAAAATCTTGAAGCAGCCAGAGAATCCAGTCACTGCCACAGAGGAACAAGAGTAGGATCAATGACTGACTTCTCACTAGAAATAGTGTAGGTAAGAATGCAGTGGAATGACATAAAGTACTGAGAGAAAAAAACTGTCAACCAAGAAGTTCACCTCCAGCAAGACTATCCATCAAAAACGAAAGCAAGACCTCCCTACTGGCCAACATGAAGTAATAAGGGAATAGATTTACACTCCAATCAAAACCAGTATAAAACAGGACAAAATATATGAAACAATGATTTGCAAGACATTGGGAATCAGGTAACAGAGAACAATGATCCTGGAGAGATTGGAAAGGCCCACAGGTGAACCTGACGATTGCCTAGCTTTCTGCCTTGTGTTAGATTTGAGGCTCCAGAAGAGAAAGGAGCAACCAGGTGGGTCCTGGTGATCTCCTGAGAGTTCAAGGAGGGTAAGGAGTCTGGAGTGTTCAGGGAGGATCATCAGAAACCAGCAAGCTGCACAGGGAAACATCCAGTGATCTCCATGTAGTATCCTCGAGGCTTTGGTGAGTTCCAGTCAGCATATGCATCTGAGGAAACTACAGGAACTCAAGGAAATAATCACCCAAAAGGATTAGAGGAAACAGCCCCCTCAGCTCACATAGAGGCGGGAATAATTCCTATTCCCACAGTCAAAGCATAGATCATCAGAATTCACAGAGCACCAGGTATAGTAATCAGAACAGTTTTGCCTCAGTCATCAGGCAAAATTAGCCATAGAGTAAATGCTGCTTTGCTGCCTCCCAGTGAAGCTTAACACAATACCCAAAATGACTAAGAGTTTTCCAAGTAATTTAACTGTATCCCAAGAATAAAGCTCAAGAAATATTTACAGGGATACCTAAATATCTAGCACCTAAAAATGTAAAGTGCACATTGACCAGTATACAAGTGAAAAATTACCAGGCATACATAGAAGGAGAAAAACATGACTGATAATAAGAAAAGTCAAGAAATAAAACCAACTGAGAAATGACACATTAAGCAGTTACTACAGCTGCATTCATGTGTCCAAGAAGCTAGAGGATTGGTTGAACAAGATAAGTAGAGATGGGGAAGATATTTTTTAAAAACCAAATCGAGGGGGCCGCCCGGTGGCACAGCAGTTTAGTCCGCGCTTGGCAGCCCAGGGTTCGCCGGTTCGGATCCCGGGCGCCTGCCGACACACCGCATGTCAGCCACGCTGTGGCGGCGTCCCATATAAAGTAGAGGAAGATGGGCACGATGTTAGCCCAGGGCCAGTCTTCCTCAGCAAAAAGAGGATTAGCAACGGATGTTAGCTCAGGGCTGGTCTTCCTCACCAAAAAAAAAGGAAAAAAATAAATAAATAAAAACCAAATCGAGTTTCTAGATGGAAACTATAAGGTCTGAAATGAAAAACACACTGAATGGGACGAATTGAAGATTAGATTGCAGAATAAAAGATTAACGAATATATAAACTATATGAAATGAAACAGAGAGAGAAAAGAGACTGGAAAAAACCCCACAAAGCATCAGTGAGGCATGAGACCACTTAAAACCGCTTAATATAAGTTTAATTGGAGTTCCAGGAGGAGAAAACAGAGGGAGAGTGAAAGAAAAAATATTTGAAGAACGAATTTCCAAATTTGATGACAACTGTAAACTTTCAGATTCAAGGAATACAAGGAATTCCAAGGACAAAAAAAATATGAATAAATCTAAATTAAAATCAAATTGCTTAAAAACAAGGATAAAAAGGAAGCTGTCACCTAGAATTCTATATCCACTGAAAATATCGTTCAGAAATGAAGAAAAAATACTTTTTTTGAAACATACAAAAACTGAAAGAATTCATCACCAGCAGACATGAACTATAAAATATGGTAAAACAAATTGTTCATGTAGAAGAAAAATGACAGAAAACTAGATCAACCCAAATAATTAAGAGAATCATAAATAGTAACAATGTGGGTAAATATGTTTTCTTATTACATAAAACTCTTTAAAAGATAACAGGCAGCTTATTTTATTATATTTATAATATATATGTATATAAAAATTATATCTATAACTATTATAGAAAAAAATGAAAATGTGTTATGGGGCTTATAACACATATAGGAGTAACATATATGCCACCAATTAGGTCAAAGGGGTGAGAGGGAAGTATACTATTTTAAGGGTTTGATATATTTTATAGGTAACAGTCTGTTATCACTTGAAGATAGGCTTTATTATGTTAAATATATATATTTATAATATACATTAGCATATATATCAGAGTATATGTATGTAGTATTTGTGTACTATGTAATGTAGTATATACGTAAAAATATGTACATATTTCCTATATGCAGATATGTACTATGTACTATATATGCTAAATTTATATAAGTATATGTATAAAAATATATAATTTATACTATGTATGCTAGAAACTATTAAAATAACACCAGAGTTATTTATAGCTAATAATCCAACAAATTAGATCAAATAAAATCATAAAAAAAATTTAATCCAAAAAATGCCAGAAAAATAGGAAAAGGGGAGCAAAGGACAGATGGGACAAATAGAAATCAAATAGCAAGATAGTAAATTTAGACCCTGCTGTATCAATAATCATATGATATGTAATGAATGGTCTAAACATCTAATTAAAGGCACAATTTTATGACTGAATAAACAGCAAGGCATAACTATTTATTGCCTACAACAGACACACTTTTAAATATAAAGATTCACCTAGTTTAAAGGAAAAGACATCTTATACTAAAACAAAAAAATGTTTAAAAAGTTGGAGTGGCTATGTGAATATCAGAAAAAATATAATTCACGATAAAGAATATCACCAGGGCCAAGGTCATTTCATAATGATGGAGTCAATTAATTCATCAAGAAGACATAAGAATTCTAAGTGTTTATGCTAGTGAGGGGAAACAAGGAGTACTCAAACTATTCAACACCTCTCCCCCAATAACTGATAGAATAACAGACATTAAATCAATAGGCTTTAGAGACTTGAAACTATAATGAACTTTAATATATATTTAAAGAACACTCTACTCTAAAACAGCAGAATACACATTCTTCTCAAATACAAATGAAGTATTTACCAAGGCAGAACACATCTGGGCCATAAAAAAAATCCTAATAAAATTAAAAGGATTAAAGGCAAACAAGGTTTGTTCTTTAAACACAATAGAATGTATTTCTGGGAAATATCCAAATATTTGGAAACTAAACAACACACTTCAAGAAGAAAAACATATCATAAATTTCTTATATTTAATTTAAAATGTATTTTTAAAAACTTTCTCACATAGAAAACTCCACCAAACATTCTAGAAATAAATAATATTAATTTTTTGAAAAGCTACCAGAACTGACTAATGTGTTCATCAAAGTTGCAGGATATAAGATCAATATATAAAATCAAATGAATTTCTATGTACTAACAACAAAGACTTAGAAATCGAAATTTAAAAATCAATACAATTTATAATAGCATCAGAGATATAATATTGAGGATAATTCTGACAAAAAATCTATACACTGAAAACTATAAAAAAAAACCCAAACTACATCCATACATTGTACATTAAAAGAATTAATTCAAAATGCACCATAGACCTAAATGTAAAACTTAAAAGTACAAAACTTTTAGAAGAAAGCATAAGAGAATATCTTTGTGACCTTAGGGTAAGAACAAATTTCTTAAATGTCTAGTAGAAGGATAAATCTTAAAATATTGACAACTTAAACTTCATCAAAATAAAAATATCTTTTGTTCCTCAAAAGAGTCCATATGAACATAAAAAAGCAAGCTACAGAATGGGAGAAAATATTCTTATAACTTAAGAACACAGACAACCCAATAAAATGGGCAAAATATTTGAACAATTAAAAAATAAAATATGTGAATGGCTAATAAGCATATAAAAATGCTCATCATCATTACACATTAGGGAAATGCAAATAAAACATACAATGAAATAGCAGTGCACACATACTAAAATGGCTAAAATTTAAAGGACCAACAATAACAAGTGGGGATGAGATATAGAGCTTTTATCATAAGAATCCATATGCACTGCCAGCAGGAAGATAAATAGTACATCTTTGGCAAACTCTTTGCTGTTTTCTTAAAGACTTGAACTTTTACCCATTGTGTGATCCAGTAGTTCCATCCACAGGTATTTAACAAATGAAATGGAAATGTTTTTCCATGCCAAAATTTCTAGAGATGAAAACACTAACTTGAAAAAAATATCTGCACCCCCATGTTCTTAGCAGAATTATTTACAATAGCTGAAATATGGAAACAAACAAAGTGTCCATTGGTGGATAAACAGATAAAGAAGTTGTGATACAAATACACACACAGGCACACACACAGGAATATTATTCAGCCATAAAAAATGAGGAAATTCTACCATTTGTGATAACATGGATTATGCTAAGTGAAATAAGTCAGACAGAGAAAGACAAATACTGTATGATCTCACTTATATGTGGAATCTTAAAAACAAACAAACAAACAAAACCCAAACTCATAGAAAAAGACATCCAATTTGTGGTAACCAGAGGCGGAGGGTGGGGAGTGGGGGAATTGGAGGAAGGTGATCAAAGGTACAAAATTCCAGTTATAAGATAAATAAATACTAGAGATATGATGTACAACATGATGACTATAGTTAACACTGCTGTGCCATACACAGGAAAGTTGTTAAGAGAGTAAACCTTAGGAGTTCTCATCACAAGAAAAAAATGTTCTTTCCTTTCTTTTTTGATTGTATCTATAAGAGAAGATGGATGTTAGCTGAACCAATTGAAATCATTTCACAGCGTATGTAAACCAAACCATCATGCTGTATCCCTTAAACTTATACAGTGACATATGTCAATTATTTCTCAATAAAACTGGAAAAAAATTATGGACAAAAATTCATAATAGCTTTATTCACAATAACCACAAACTGGAAGTAATCCAAATGTCTACTGGCAGGTAATATGGGTACATCCCTACAATGGTATACTACTCAGCAACAAAAAGGAATGAATTACTGACACACTTAACAAAAAGGATGAATATAAAAATGTTTATACTGAGCAAAAACAGCCAAGCATGAAAGAATCATAATGTATGATTCCATTGGTATAAAATGCAAACTAATATATTTTGACAAAAAGGATATCAGCAGTTGCCTGGAGCTAAGCACAGAGGAAAGAATGGACCACAAAGGGACACAGGAATCTTTGAGGAGTGATGGAATGTTTCTGTATCTTGATTGTGATGATAGTTTCTTGGGTGTATAGAAATCTCAAAACTGAATATAGTTTTTTGTATGTAAATTATACTTCAATAAAGGCAATTTAGAAAAAATATAGGTCTCAAAGAAATGATGTAAATTATTACAGAACATGTGCTCAAGATTGAAAATGTCCACTCATTAAGAGAAAGAGCCAACAGAAACAGAAGACTCAGATTCAGATCCAACAGTGTTGTGGAGATTGTATTAGAATTACAAGATATCAATTATTAAAAAACAATGTTTAATGTGTATTAATAAGATGGTTTTAGAAGTATAATTAAGTAATAGAAGACAAAGTTATCAGAGGCTAGAATCTCAATGGAGAGGTTAAACAGCAGACTAGACAAAGTGAGAGTTAGTGAACAGACAGCTAAACAGAAAGTAATACAGAATGCAACTCAGAGAGAAAATGAGATGGAAAATACGGACGAGAAGTAAAGAGAATTGAAGGACATAGTCAAGAAGCCCAATCAATGTAAATAGTTATAAAGGAGCCAATAGAATGGGGAAGAAGCAATATTCAAGGAAATAATAGCTGAGAATAATTGAACAAATGGAAATAAATACAGTCTCAGACAAATTGTGCTAAGCCACAGAACACCAAACAAAGAGAAAACATTAAAAGAATGACCTATAAACACAGGACAATTACCTACCCAGGAAGGATATTAGGACCACATGGCAGACGTTTTAAGAGTAGAAAGCAGAAAAAAAAGTAAAATGATATCGTGAAAATTCTGAAAGAATTTAGTATTGTATTCGTGACAGTTCTCCAGAGAAACAGAACCAATGAGATAGAGATAAAAGGAGATGTACAGCATTATAAGAATTGGCTCACATGATTGTGGAGGCTGAGCTATCCCATGATCTGCCCTCTGCAAGCCAGAGAACCAGGGAAACCAGTGGTGTCACTCAGTCTGAGCCTGTGAACGAGGAGTGTAGATGTCAGAGGGCAGGAGAAGATGGATGCCTCAGCTTAAGCGAAGAGCCATTTTGCCCTTCTTCTGCATCTTTGTTCTATTCAGGCCTTCAACGGATTAGATGATGCCCACCTGCACTGGTGAGGATGATCTTCTTTACTCAGTCTGCTGTTTCAAATGCTGATCTCCTCCAGAAACATCCCCAGAAATAATGTTTTCCCAGCTATCTGGACATCCCTTATCCCAATCAAGTTGACACCAATAACTATCAACTTATATTGAAGGCAAATGAGGACATCTTTGGGCCTAAATAAAAAAGAAAATTGGAAAAATTTCGCTAAAGGAAAGTCAACAATGTACATTAGAAAGAAGGAAAGTGATTGCAGAGGAGGTTCTAATATGCAAAAAAGAAATTTTAGCAAAGGAAACGTGAGGATGGCAGGATGTTAGGATTCTCTTCTGTCTTAGTGTTTCCCAAACTTTCTCTGCCTGGTCTTCATGTTAGTGATTTCTTAGAGCAGAGTTATCTGCGACCATTTATTATAGGAGCAAACAGCACTGAACTCTCAACAGGCCCACAGAGCGTGGCTCTGTCAAGCTGCAATGATGGATGGTTTCATATTCATTTAATTGTGAAAAGTTGAATGCTAAACGGCCTTAGAGAGCATCTTACACCACCCTTCCCAATTTTTAGTCAGGAAAGAAAAGGTCACATTATAATATGTTCTTTTTTAAAAGGTAGAAACATTTGTAACATATTTTAGGAAAACTTCTAAAATAGTTGAGCACTTTTAAAAGGTTTAACACTTCATGGGCAAATTGTAACAATGTGGAAAGCTAACTTGAGTGAAACACGTCATTGTCCAGTATTGCTGGAGACATGCAAACATTAATTGCAACTAATTGCTTAATAGACAAGTTTTAAATAATAAGGAATTTCCAATGTATAACATGGAGAAACAAAGTTTTCCTTTTTGCATGATGAGCTGATGGTGGTAAAAAATGGCACCTTATTTGCTTTTGTTTTTCCATTCCTGTCCCCACTGTGTATCCAACAGAATACTTTACACACAGTAAATTTTTTTAAATGAACCGAAAGAGAAGTCACTAAAAACTATTCAAAGTTTGTAGTATCTTTTTTTATGGGAAGATAACAATCAACATAATGCAGAAAAAAATCAATTAATAGTTTACGATTAAATGTCCACATTCCTGATGAGTTCAGGAAAACCAAAGAGGGAATCCAGGATGATGATCCAAAGAGTATCCAAGGGAATAAGAATCCTCTAATTCCCATTAGCCCAAGTAGAGGTGGGAGCTGTAAGGATGAGTTCAATAAAGAGTACAGTTGAAGTTGGGAGGTCTGGAGAGACTGACAACCCATGGTCAGGAAGAAGCAGCACAATCAAGATTATGTTAAATGCTCTCAGAAAACATAAATATTAGGGCATATTTACAGCTGTGATTTAATTGTATCAGCATAATAGTTAAAGATTGGATACAATGCATCAATAGAGGACTAACTAAATCAACTGAAACAAGGGACAGAAAGGAATATTATGCAGTTAAAAAAGGAATGAAGGAAGTCTTTATGTACTGATAAGGAAACTGAACAAAGAGGGGGCAGAATGATGCATGTATTTCCGTGTCTCACATGTATGATATGGGGAAGTGACACTGTACCTTGTTACATCATTTTGATTTTTAACATGTGAGTGCACTACCTCTTCAAACACACACAGATGTCCCAGTTGAAAGGTACATCTCCCCAATTGCATTTGCTCTATCTATACCCCATTCTTCATATTTAACATGAATCATGGATGTGAGACTATATTTGAGTTTTAAGGCCATCTATCTAGCAAGGCTCAGAGAACAATAGGGAAGAAGTAACAGCAGCAGATGCAGTGAACCTGTCCAGCCTGCATTAGTGTGCACTGCACTGATCTACGTGAGTCTGTGCATGATAAACCAGGCAACACCATCCCAACCTCCCTCCTCCCCTGCCCACCATGGAGAGGCTGTCTTTGCTGCCTGGTGTGAAAAATTGGCACAACAAACATAGAGATAAAACCAAAGACAACGACAGGTCAGGCTGATTTACTTTGCAAAGGACAGAGTTTCTAGAGAAAGGTGTATAACTCATCCAGAAGTTGAGGAGACCAATGAGAAAGAAAGGAGGGAGTGCAATCAGTTGTTTGAGGGATGGCTGCCATTAATGCTTTTTCTTTTCTTTCTTTTTTGGTTGATGGATTAGCAATTCACAATTTTTTTCTCTTTTTCTGCTTTGTATGTGTTATTATATAGAAATGAACCCTAAAAAGAAATATATGTATATATACATGTATTGTATAGAGAATAGAATAGAATATAGTGTCATAATGACCAAATGAGAAAATATTATCTGCAAGTGCTTTGTAAACAAATATATATAAATACATGAATTTATAAAAATATATACATTTGTAAATCTATAAAATATATTTATATATAAAATATGTAATTTATATATAGATATAAAATATATAGAAATATTTTATATATCAAAAATATATTTATACTATACAACAAAGTTATATATATTAGAGATATGTTTATTTATATGTACATATATTTATTAACTTTGTTACAATGACCAAATGAGAAAATATTATGTGAAAATGCTTTGTACACAAATATATACATACAAATGTATGTATGTGCTTACAAAGCACTTGCACATATTTTCTTATTTGGTCCTTATAACAAACTTTAAAGAAAACATTCATTTTTAAGATAAGGAAGCAGGATCAAAGTAGTTAAATGGCTTGTTGAATATAACACAGCTAACACTGAAAATAGAATTTTGTTTGTTCATTCATTCATTCATCCATCCATTTGAGAGCTTACCGTGGGTTGAGTGCTTTCGTTTGCTCTGGGGAGGCGAAGATAAAGGAGCGTGGGCTCTGTCTCCAGGGAGCTCACATTATAGTAGAAGACGACAAAGGTCACACACGTGTGTGCTCTGGAAGACATGTACACAGGAACGGGGAAGCACAAACCAAGGTCTCATGTTCAGTGCTTCAGGATGGGCCAGGTAGGACTCTATGCACAAGATCACTTGGAGCTGACCTGGAAGCCACACTGCATTCCCCAGGTAGATGGGACAGAGAGACCAGCAGAGTGCCTCCAAAGAGGAGCTTCCTGAATGTAGAAGAACCTGATGCTTCAGGTGAATACTACCTAGCCTGTCAAAAATGAGAAGTGATAGAAGGTGGTACAGATAGGGTGGTAGGAGTCAATTCACAAAATCCTTTCTGGCTCCAAACCTCATCTCTTTCCAAAATACCAATAGTTTTCAAACTTCACCGCACATAATATCACTTGGAGTCATCGTTCAAAATTCTCAGGGGCCACCCGGGGATTCTGAATTTGATTCACGCACTGTCAAATAGAACAGAACAGAACTCCCAAAGTCTGTGGGTTAAGGAGAGATTGTGTGCATTGTATGAAAACAGCAGGTGATGGAGCATCAGGGGCACGGCTGCCAGCCCTGGCTTGGACACCATTAACTCCCTTCACATCTTTGTGCCCATGTTTCAACATTTGCAAAGTGATAGTCTGCAGCAGGTAAGTAGTTTCCAAAACCTTGACTTTTTTGTTTGTTTTTTTGTAGTGGATTTTTTGTTGTTGTTCAGAAACTTCTTATACAGAACAAGAATATATAAATACCTAATAGCTGGGCTATTCAGAGGTGAAAAGAAAAAGCTCTCATGTTTTCCTCTACTGCTCAGCCAGAGTACTTCTGTGACTAGATGTGTGGGTTTTCCCTCCACCAACCAACTTTCCAGACACAAGCTGGGGGCCCTACAATTTAATTCAGTTCTGACATTATCTACCTCAAGATAACATCATATCCCACAAGTTAAGGGCTCAGTCTCACAAGACTGCCCCACTTTAGACAGCACTTGCAAGGCCTAGGTTGTCACCTGTACTTCTGATGGATCAGCTATAAATTGAGGTCCCATGACCCCCTCCTTGGGATCAATAATTTGCCAGGATGGCTCACAGAACCCAGGGAAACACTATTTATGTTTATCCATTTATGATATAATAAAGATTATGATAAAGGATACAGATGAACAGCCAGATGAAGAGTTACATAGGGAGAGGTCTGGAAGGATCCAGTGCACAGGAACTTCTGTCCTTGTGGAGTTGGGGTGGGCCAACCTCCCAGCATGTGGATGTGTTCACCAACCCAGAAGCTCTTGGAATTTCATACTTTAGGGATTTAAATGGAGGCTTTATCACATAGGCATGATCGATTGTTAATTCAGTCTCTAGCCCCTGCCCCCTCCCCAGAGGATAGGGTGAGGCTGGAAGTTCTAAGCTTCTCATTACCCTTGATCTTTCTTGTGACCAGCCCCCATCCAGGGGCCCACCAAGAGTCAGCTCATTAGAACAAAAGATGCTCCTACCACCTGGGAAATTCCAAGGGATGTAGGCTCTGTGTAAGACCCCTCTATTACCCACATTACTCAAAAAATTACGAGGATTTTAGGAGCTCTGTGCCAGGAACCAGGGTCAAAGACCAAATATTAGCAGGAACTGGCGGCAGAGACTATATATATATATATATATATATTTCTCATTATTTCACAAGAGGTAATTCTGGGACCCGCAAAGTCTTCACATCCTCCTTGAGGCGGTACCTGAAGCCCTTCAGAAAAGTCTCAGAGCCCTGCTCCACACATCTAAAGCCCTGCCACACATAAGCGGTGGTGCTGGTGGAGGACATGTGGTCTCCTGCTAATTCCCCCGCAGCTGAAACAAGAACAGGTTTCAGAATATAGCAAATCATGTAAGTGCATTAAAAAGGAGGCAGGATTAAAAATGTCCCACAAATCTTGATGGGACACTATTCAGAGTCATCTCGACGGTGCTCAAAAGTTTAACTGCAATTTTTTTCACATTTAGCCTTACAACTGAAAACAAGGTAATTCCCCCATAGACAGAAATCTCCATGAAGTCCGCCACCACGCGTATTTTGCTCCACCTTATATCTCCACCATATAGTACAGTGTTAGGCATTTTGTAGTTGCTTAATGAGTATTTTTTGAATGACAAGATGTGATGAGAAAATTAAGAGCAAATATATTTAACTAAAATGTATGAAAGGGAAGCAAAAAGTGGAAAGTCTAATTCATTATATTACACAACCACTGCTGTTATGTGGGAAGAAGTGAGTCTGGGGAAGAAAAAGAAAGGAAATAAGCCAATAAACAAGCCAGTATACTTTCTGCCCTGGAGTCTACCAGGTCGTTCAAGAACTTGGGGTGAAGTAAGATTGGACTGCCTCACAAAATTTATCTGAAAATATCCCAGGAAAAAGCCACAAGAAAAATGAGCATAACGTGTGCATCTCATTCACATGCATCTACAAGAGAACGTGGTGATAAATGATCGAGGCTCTGACCTGTTTTAGACGTTCTTGTTGAAAGTGATGAATTGGGAACCAAAAGCAGCTGAGACATGGTTGGAATTACTTGGTACCTAACCTGCATATTTTAGAGTTGATATTTACTTTGACCTACAAGGGCAGCCTTGACCATTCTTATTCATTAACACATCTCCTGTAGGGGCTCAGATACAGATCCTGATGTTTTGGAGGTAACAAGTGAAAATTTATTCGGCTGTCCCTAAAAAATATGAAGAGCCAGTAGAAAAGAGAAATGACTTACAATGCAAACAGCATGGAGACTTGATACCATAAAGGGGTTAAGAAGTGTATTAATAGAGAGAACAACATGGACTCGCAAGTCAACTTTCCCCAGTTGATCCTTCACCTGCCATGTGTATGATTCCGGAAACTCCACAGGTAGTAAAAGAGCACTGATTAGCACAGGGATAAGGAATTGACATTTGAAAGTTGATATAAAGCTCACAAATCAATACATTTTCGCTTCTTCCTAAATGTAAATGCACAAAGGAGAAGAGTTTATGGTGATCATACAATAATTACTAAACAATACACGTGAGGCACACAACTCTGGCAGGCTCACATTATATTGGCCTTGGTTCGCATGCAGCCACCACAGAGTTGGTGCTTGATTTATATTGATGACCAAATGAATAAAGATGAATGACTTAAAACTGAAAAAAAAATTGAGGCACAATATGAAGAAATATTGGAATTAACTATGAGATAGGTGCTGTCACAGCTACCATTTATCAACAGTTAATAGCTCTGTTAATCTAACTATTTTTGCCCACTTCAGAGTTTTAAAGCAATTTAAACTTGAACCACTTTCTGTCCATAAGCCCAAGTCCTTCAAACCGCTTTAGTCACTTAGCTTTTTAAGCTTCTGTTTGTCTGGCTGTCATTCACTCAATATTTTTTTCCATCCATTCACTCATCTATTCATCTATTCATCCATTCATGCATTCATTCACACATATATGCATTTTTCATACCTGTCCTTCTCTCTGTCCCTCTCTGTCTCCTTCCCCTTCCCAACTTCTCTGGAAACTTTGGAAAGCTGGCTGCTGCTGCTTCTTTATTGTGTATTCATAACAGAAAGCCCCTCACTTCAGCAAATTGATGCAGTCATTTTCCCCTGAAATCAAGATTTTGCCTGGAAAACCACGTAACAACGTGTGCATAGCAGCTAAACTCAGAATTGTCCCTTTGCTTGACATCTTCCTAACCCCTCAAGAGCTTGTGAGACTATGTTTCTATGAATAATGTTAAATATTATATTAATCATAACCTAAATGAATCCATAGCTACAAAAAAATAGAAGAAAAGAAGCCCATACCAAATTTGGAAAAATAAAGAAAGAATGCCAATTCAAATAAATGTCAGAATCATCAGTAAGCAGTTTGGAAAATAAAATTGTCTCCCTTCCCTCACGTTGATATGCTGCTGAGAGAAATAAAACAATTATCCATTAGTGCTAATAGGAAATATATAACACCATGGCAGTATCTTTCCCAAATCATAACGATAATATAATAAGATTGCCCTAAGAGGGCCTTTCTCTCCTCCCTTTGCTGTTTTTCACTTTATTAAACTGGTGGGTGTTTCATGTTTACTTATTCTTCTAGGTTTCAGTGTCTGCACACACTCTGGGTTTGCAAAAAAAAAAAAGTCATCATTTCCTGCAGAAAATTTATTACTGCACTATCCCCATATGCACTTTTAGAAACAGAATATTTCATTTCTAAAAAGACTGTTCCCCGACCTAAGAAAAAATAACAAAAGGGTCTCACCTTACTTTAATTTTTAAACGTCTTATCTTTCTGATATTTCAGGGCTATCAAGAATGTACCATGTGAGAAGATTCACACGGCAAATGTTTTACTTTAAAATGTATGCCTCACTCACTGTCTCAGAAGCATAGAATATTCCCTTGCCATGTCATCCAGCTCAACATCCAGATGCTTCATTGCACTATAAAATCAATGGGCTCATCATACAGGTTTGAGACATAAATTTGACCTCAGTTGAAAAGCACTGATTTAACCAGCTTCTATGGGCTTTCTCACAATCATTAAAACCAATTTATTAAAAGTTTCTTAGGTGTCTTACATGAAAAGGGTACTATATTGATGAAGAAACAGAGGATTAAGATGTGGTTCCTATCTTAGAATAACTTACATTCCTTTGAGATAAGACCTATATACCAATAACCCTATTCCCAGGAAAAACATAATAAATGTTATAGTCAAAGTGCAAAGAACTACCAAAAAAGAAGAGTTTTAAATGTTAAAAACCCAGGAATTCTTTACAGAGGTGATGGTATCTGAGGTGTACCTCAAATCAAAGGTAGTCATTACAGGTAGAGATAGTGGAGCAGAGCACCCAGGCAGGGCTTGCTTTAATCATATCAGAGTACATGACTGGAACCTAGCTGTTGGGAGGAGGAGGGAGAGAAAAATGGCAGGGAAATAAGTTAGACCAGGGAACAGAAGGAAAGAAAAACCAGAACAATTAGTTCAGACTTGAATGAGTGGGCATGGACGATTTCTAATCATAACATAATCAGAGTTGTGTTCTAGGAAGATTTGGAAGCAGAGAGTGTTTCTCTAGTGTGGGATGAATTTAAATTATGTTTAAATCATTGATATGCCTAATTCATAAAGCTTTGTGGGATGACGTTACATTACAAGAGGACTGTTTGCAACTGTTAATACTTTATATTTGAAGAGTGCTTCTTAGTTAATAATTTCTATGTTTATTATCTCATTGTATCTTCACAATTGCCTCCGTGAAGTGGGTAGCATTTTCCCCCACTTATATATATGAAGAATAAATTAAGTTTAAGTCGTGAAAATTTTCATGTACATCATAATTAGGAGAGCTAGGACCAGGATCCAGGGATTGTAAAACCAAGATCTCGTGTGATGTCAATGACTATGTGAATTATATGTCAGTAAGTGAGGAAGGGAATAGGAGACTTTGGACATAACAGCAAATGAAAACATAATGTTTAAAGAATATAGGTGCCAATTTAGGAACAACTCATTGCTTCTACTTCTGTTCTACTTGAACACATAATTTCACATTAAGAAAAAAAGCATAGGAGTTAACACATAAGAATACAGGTGGAAGATTACCAGGAGGGAGCAGCCTGAATATTTTGGCCAAATTCAGTGCCATTCTTCCTGAACTTTAGCACGAGATCTAGTACATTTAGCTTATCTAGTTTTATATTATCCACTTCATTATCAGACACTACTGGCATCTGTCTGAAGACCTTTTTTTGCACTACACGTGCTTAAAACTTTAGGGAAATGGATGCTTGGATAAAAGATCGCCACGCTCTTCAAAAAACCCACTGAGATATTTGACTAGTAAACGCACAAAATTTAGAATCAGAGTGAATTTTAGAAGGAAATCCCTTGGGAGTAGGAAGAATTTTAAAACACCCCCCTAAGATTCCTGGCCCCTGTTGTACACACACTTCCCCCAGTTATTCATCAAACACTAACCCAGATACTGCTGTGAAGGGATTTTACAGAGGTAATTAAGGTCCCAAGTCAGCTTACCTTAGATAGGGAGACTATCTGGATAATCCTGACCTGATCCCATGAATCCTTTAAAAGCAGAGAGTTTTCTCCTGCTGGTTGCAGAAGGGAAAGAAACACACTCTGGCCTGCCTGGGAGAAAGCATATATGCTTTGAACTACCTATGGGGATCACGTGGCAAGAAATGTGAGGAGGCTCTAGGAGCTGAGAACAGTCTCCAGGCAGCAGCTACAAGGAAAAGCAGAACCTCAGTCCAACAGGTGCAAGGAAACGAAATCTGCCAACAACTAGTGAACTCAGATATGGTCACTGGATGACAACCACAGTCCCAGTGACATCTTGATTTCAGCTCATCTCTTCTAAAGAGAGATTTCAGTCATGCCATGCCTAAGTTTCTAACATACAGAAACTATGAGATAGTAAGTTTGTGTCATTTTAAGTCACTAACTTTTGGTAATTTGTTACACAGCAATACAAAATGAATACATCCTTTATATTATGAACAACAGAACAGGCCAAGAAAGATTTCATTATTTGATTTGAGGCCACTCAGCTAGCTAGTGACAGATCTGTAACAAAAACTAAGGTTTCCTGACTGCTGATACAATAGTATCTGTTCTTCCCTGCTTTGGTACACTCAAAATCTCCACTTACTCTCACACTTCTTCAAGACACCTGTTCCAAGACTGGATCTCCAGTACTGCATTTTTTTACTTACCCTCTGTGATCGTTAATATTATGGGTCAACTTCACTGGGCCACAGCGTGCCCAGATATTTGGTCACACGTTATTCTAGGTGTTTCTGTGAGAGTATTTTGGATGAGATTAGCATTTGAATCCATACACTGAATAAAGCAGATTGCCCTTACTGATGTGGGTGGGCTTCATCCAATCAGTTGAAGGCCAGAATAGAATAAAAAGGTTTATCCTTCCATGAGTAAGAGGGAGTTCCTCCTGCCTGATTACCTCCAGGCTGGGACATCAATTTTTTTTCTACCTTCAGACTAGAACTAAAACATCGGCTCTTCCTGGGTCTCAAGACTGCCAGCTTTCAAGCTGGAACTTACACCATTGGCTCTCCTCGGTCTCTGGCTTTCTGACTGCAGGTCTTGGGACTTCCCAGCCTCCACCATCACATAAGCCAATTCCTTATAATAAATTTCTAATAATAATAAATTTCTAATTTCTAATTTGTAAATTTATTATAAGAAATTGGCATATGCACACACATACCTCTACTGGTCCTGTTTCTCTGGAGAACCCTAATATACCCTCCCTCCATACCCCAGCCTGAAATACTTGCCATACTCTTCCTATTGGGCAACACCTATACCCATGTCCAAAGCTGTGCCATTGCCCTGCCCTGTTTCTAAACCCTAACTTAGTAAATACCAAGACCATTTCATCATTGTGATGTGGGCCTGATCTAGCTGGGACCACTTTAAGAACCAGAGGCAGTGGAAACAGCCTAACACTTCAGAGTTGGACAGTGGCCCCAGACCCATTCCATCATCGGTCTGCTCTCCTGAGTTCCAGAATTGAGTATCAGGCATGCCTTTCCACATCCCTTCAAGAACTCTCATTGTGTCCTCTTTTTTGTGCTGGTTTTCTTCCTCGAGTTTCAGTTTCTACATGGGTACTCTTGGTGTCCTTCTCTTTGGTGACAGATTAACTTCCAGAATACCCACACATAATCTTTATGGTTTTAATTATATGGAGTAGTTCATATATCACTCATCCTAAGAACACTACATAAACTTAGAAGGGTAGGTATAGCAACTTATCAGTGGTTATTGTTCTGATTCCTGTCAATTGGCACTTCAGCATAATATTGGTTGCATCAAGAATAAAAAATAAAATTGTTTCAATTAGAACACACTTCCACATTTGCCGATGACAAGAAAAAGAAAATCACAGGTCACTGGAGCAAAATTACAAGTATCATTCTTTCAAAGTGGGCATACTAAGAGGCATCAACCACAAAAGATTGTGCCCCAAGCTGAGGCACAATCACACAAGTGCTGAAATATAAGTGCGAGTTCAAATGAAAGGAAGAAGACCATCATTCTTACTTATGGATAAATGTATCAAAACGAAACATGTCCTATCTGAGAGAATTTTCAACGCTTAAAATGAGATTTTTAGGACCTCACATTTTTTTATGTCCTTGAATTTTCTTAAGGGATTTGAATTTCAGTTACATTATCAATCTAAAGACTTCATCAGTTGACTTTTAGATGATGTCTTGAATTAGATGACATTGAATCATGGTCACATTTGTAAATATGTACACACAGTTTAATTTTCTTTTAAAAGTTAGTAACATGCAGATTAGCCAATTGAAAAATAACTTGCCTATATCAGCACATTTTTAAATAACAGCTAATCAAAGGGTAGCCATTCATTTTCTCTGAACAAAAAAACACTTGCTTCATTAAGCAATATGTTGACAGCTAATATGATAAATTTAAATAACAAATACAAATTTTACAAGCACATTAACTGATAACAAAATATGCAAAACAGCGTGCTTTTGAAAAGGGTGATTGCTTCATGTAGATAATTTTTGTCACATTTACTTGAAATACACATGAGAGAGCATTGATGTTGAATAAATTATCATAATTATCCAACTTTAATTTCCATTATAGTTCTACTTATAACTATACTTACCAAAAGATTAAAAAATTACAAGTAGCAGATGAAGAAGTGGAAAGAAGAGATAAATTGATGCTAAATGAGTAAGCAAAGCATTCAAAGAACGTGTTAATCCTTAAAGAAACATTCTTGTTAAAACATGATAGGAATAAGTTAAATTTATCAACTGTTGGATTGAAATTTATATAACCTATGTTTGAAGATATCTTATTTATCTGCTGCTTCTGGAGTGAATTTCTCCTTTTTAGCAAGATGTAAGCACTTTGCCTCCTAATATGATTCCAGTGAAAATTGTGCGAAAATTTTCATTATCTTACAACACGGACATTTCTAGCTTCTGAGACTGCATTAACCTGGTTAACAAATGAAGATATTCCAAACAAAGTTTTTAACTTATGAAGAGCATCCTATTGCCTTTCTTACTACTCTTTGACAGCATTGATGGAACTCAGCAGGATAGAATGTCCATTTGCCTCCTGAGTTCTGAGGTGCCCAAATCAGTTAGTAGTCTACTTGTAGTGAAATTTTTATAGATTATTTCATTTCTATAATAATGCATGAAATTGATTTCTACAAATATCTTTCCCAACTTGAACAAATCCAACTAGTTGCAGTGTTAAAGAAGCCATAGCATCAAAGTATTTTCTTCAAGTAGTGCCTCTTATCAAGTAATGTCAAAGTGCATGATGGTGTTTAAGACTGATGCTGAGTCACTTGAATAAACAATAAAAAGTGAAATTGATAAACCTACTGAGTTCTTCCAAACACCATCTAGCAGATTCTGACCTCAGCAGGACAGCACGTCCCAGATAAAAATGAAAGTCTGGAACAGTGAGTGCCTCGCTCAGGGGAGATAAGAGTGAGACCTTTTGAGGATGTCAGATGGAGGTCCATGAATGGTTTCATGAGGAACATCTGCTTGGGATGATTTCTATTTTACAAAGTAAATCACTGAAAGCAAGGCTGTATAACAGGAAACCTATCAGTACTGGGGTCGGAGTGTACTGTACTTTGCTACTCAGCAGTAGAAACAACTTCTCCAGCATGAGATCTTTCTTATATCATCAATGGAGTTAAGCTTTCTTTCTTTTAAATACCCAGAGAATTGTTTCTTTATATTTATATTATGACACTTATCATCTTGAATCTTGTATTCAAGATTTATAAGTACCAGACGATAACTTTAAGGGAAGTCTTTTTTTTCTGATTCATTTTGTATTCCCCATAATGCTTAACACTGTGCATTGCATGCAACAGATGCTCATTGTTTGTTAAAAAGCTAATAAATGACTCACAATTTCTTAAACATGGAGAGTCCAAATATAGCCATTTGCCATTGCAATTTTAGGTTAGCTCTTTTAGATACTAAGGTATTTTCAGTCTATCACAAGTGATCCCTGTTTAGGGTGTCTTGTATATAATATGGTGGTAGGTGTCTTCACTGGTATAGTATTCTGATAAATCTATAAATATTACTCATTCTCTGAGGTTCCTGTTGTCTGCTCAAGATAATGGAAACATATCTATGGTTTTTAGATATTTTATAGAAAAATACGCCTTTATTCAGAGTAAGCAAGAAATAGTATCACAAAGTACATATTTAAAGATGGTATATAAAACAAACATTGTATAGCAAAAAATATCATCCAAGGAGAGAAACGATGCAATGTGATGGCACATGTACATAATTGCTTTCTTCTGTCTTTTCACTTTAGGTCATGGAGGAGAAGACACACATAGGAGACAGTTCATTTACTTATTTCCTCTCACCTAGCTCTTATAACTCCAAAATTCTTACTGTATAGCCTCTCCAATGCAATTTACCCAACACCAAGGAGAGCATCTTCAGAGTAAAAAGCCCTTAATAAACATTTACTGATGTTTTGAATAGCCATACCCAAAGCCAGTTAAAATAAACAGAGAAGATTGATTGTAAAACAAATTTTATAAAGTCCTTGAACTAATAGATAATTTTAATAATTGATTATCCTTCACATGAAAAGTTCTGATTTAAGAATATTATTAATCAGAAACATGCTAGCTGCTACAATACATAAATCCTCCAAAATCTCAGAGGTTTAACACAACAGGATTATTTCTTGCTCACAGGAAGCTTAAAGGGGGTGTTCCTGACTGTTGGGTCGCCTTCCATTTGATCCTGAAGGGCCCAGGCTCCTTCCCGTTTCATGGATCTGCCCTGCTCTAGGGTTCACAGTTCTCACATTCAGTCAATGGTTGGAAAGAGCATGCTCATCACTTCCACTCCTTGGCTAGAAATCAGCTATATGATACCCATGCCTGAGAAGGGAGTCTGAGATGTGTAGAATAAGGGTATGATGAGATAGGAAAGAAAACAAGTCAGGGGGAAGCTAGACAGTCACTGACACATAAAATATATAACAAGGAAGAACAAATCATTTAACATCTCTTCCATTGATAAGGTCTAATATTTCTTTTCCCGAAATTCCTCACGAATATGAGGATTCATGTACGAATACAGCACAGAAATAATATATTCTCTACAAGAGATAAGTATTTCACTTTTAAATTGTCTAATGATTTCTTTCCTCAATCTACATATGTTTTCTTGAAAAATTGACTTATTTATTAACATTCACAATCCTCTCTCGAGAAAAAGTTGCATTTGCTGTCACTAATCAAGGATTCCCACAGAGGTAAACTTTTTTTAGAAACAGTCAAAGAAAATTTTTTCCATGAATTTATTTGCTTGAAATACACCTTTGTTCGAGCAGTGGTGTCAGCCTCTACTTAACCTGTGGAAGCAGATCTGCATCCAGCTCTCTTGGGACACCCAATACTTTGGTGCAAATTCTCCCTGTTCTTCTCAAGTCAAGTTAGAATGACTTCAACTCAAGTTAGAGTCTCACTTGCTACATCATAAAGCTGTCCTCAACATAATTTAAGAGCCATTTGATAGCTGTATTTGTAACCCAACAGATGTCTAGGTAGTTAAAGTCCCCTAGAGAATAGTGCCATGCAATTTGGAACTTTTTGAAAGTGGTCCAGTATTTTTCATTGTTGCCATCGCTTAGCCCCAAGGGACCCTAGCAGATGCAGCAGATGCCCGCTGGAGTCTCTTCTCTCTCTTGTTCCTTCTTTGTATCCTTTCCTAACACCCAATCATTTTTTAACAACCAACTACAGTCCCTTGGCAATACAAGTCAAAATATCATCTTCCATATAACTAATTCCTTCTAAAGAGGTCAAAAGGATTCATGCATGACAGATTTTCAATATGTTACTCAGGACACAAAAGGAAGATGATAATGCTTCATTATATTGAACCAGAATTCTGGGAATTAAGAAGTAAAATAGCACTATTATAATCTAATTATATTAAATTTTAATATGATGTAATTTAATATTATGTATGTAATGATTTTAAAATTTATGTCTGGTATTTCATCTCTCAAAGTGAAAATGCTTAGGAAAAAAAGAAATTTGGATTTTTACAGGGGCACTTGAGTTTTGCTCTGTCTCCAAGTACTTTATTAATTCTCCTCTACGTGCTCTTGTTTAAGTTGATTTCCATTGTTCCACATGAACTGTCCATCATTCACTTGGGACGATGCATCACTTCTAATCTTCTAAAATCCCCTGTCCCACCCTGCTCCTCACTCAAACACACACACACACACTCAAACATACACGTAGCTCTCTACAATCCAAACTACACAGAACTGGCATAAAATTGAGACATGGGTACAGATGCCAAGAACCCCATGCCATATTTTGTGGGGCAGAATATTTTAACCACCATTTATCTGTGATGTGATTTGTACTTGTTGATTTGCCAAGATGTAACAGAATTGATCCAGAAATTAGAATCTCTGAGTATAATGAGAACCTGACAATCCTTTAACTATAACAGAAGGAAAAAATATTATTATATGATCATAAAACCAACTACATGAGTATGAACCCTATAGAGAGGCCAAAAAATTTTTTCAACACTCTTTAGTCACAGAACACACACAATTCATTAGAACAAGAAGAGACATATTTCCTCGCACTGAGCAGTTGTGAAACCAGTTTTATTTTCGAGCTCCTATTTATCACAAACACACAAAAGAGTTTCAAAATCACAAGCTATGTTCCATATAAACAATCATATGATTCATCTATCTGCTGCATAAGCTCTTCAATATCAAAATGAATAGTGCATTTAAACAGTATATTTTGCTTCAGAACTTTAATATTTACTAAACAGATTTTGAGATTTGGGGGGGGTTTAGGAGAATTTCCCTTCATAGAGATTTTTTTTTACCCAACTCTCCATCGCACTAAAATGAAGCTACGCAAGGGAAGGAGATTGTTGTGCTGATAATGACTGTTCATTCATGTATCTCCAGGGCCTAGAACAAGGCCTGGCACAGAGAAGTTGCACAGCAAATTTTTTTTGCCTTTCAGTAATGAGCTTGAGGGCATTATGGTAAGTGAAATAAGTCAGAGAGAGAAAGACAAACACTGCATGGTATCACTTCTATGTGGAATCTAAAAATCAAAAGTCAAACTCATAGAAACAGAGAGTAGAACAGTAGTTGCCACAGTCTGAGGGGGTAGAGGAAATAGAGAAGTTGGTACAAGGGTATAAACTTTCAGCAATAAGATGAGTAAGGTCTGAGGGCCTAATGCAAAACATGGTGACCGCAGTTAACAGCATATTGTATAAGTGAAATTTGTTGAGAGAATAGAACTTAAATGTCCTCACAAAAAATAATTATAAACTTACTGTGAAGGATGCAATGACTGACTGTTTTCACAAACGTTTGTATGGGAGAATCATATCAACTGAAACTGTAAATGGGTACACATAGGCGTTTACAAATACATTATATGTGTCTTTATTTGATCAAATAAAATTCTTCCTTCATATTCTCTTTACTCTAATTGAGGATAGCACAGATATTTGACAGAAAATTTGTGCACTTAACTGATCTGTCACTCCTAAGCCAGAGAAGACAGACAAGAGAAAAGTTAATTATACATTGGTGGGACTCTTTCCTTATTCTTGTGGAAATGACTTGGCATGTGGATACCAAAGATGATTTACTAAAAATTATTGTATTCAATCCCTTGACTATAATTCAGCCAAATGCCTGAAGAGGAGGAAACTAAAATTGATGCCATATATTTTAAACATCTTTACATAGTTTGGTGTGGTCCTAAAAGAATCTACGAAGGAGTGTAAAAAAAGGAAAAAGTGGGGGCTGACCCAGTGGCATAGCAGTTAAACACTCTGCTTTAGGGCCCGGGGTTCACAGGTTCGGATCCCAGTGCAGACAGACACACCACTTGTCAAGTCATGCTGTGGCGGCATCCCATATAAAGTAGAGGAAGATGAGCACGGATGTTAGCCCAGGGCCAGTCTTCCTCAGCAAAAAAAGAGGATTGGCAATGGATGCTAGCTCTAATCTTCCTCACACACACACAAAAAAAGTGTATATTATAGTCACCTGGACATAGGTGTGCACTATTATTTCCAGGAGGTGCCTTCCGTAATTTCTTCTACCTAGTTTCTAAATTTTAATCCTGTGTTTAGTCACATGAATGTTTACAATAAAGTTCAATGATATTAGATCTCTATTTTGACCATATCACAAATATGCGGTTGCTTTTTCTAGACTAAAGTAAGGGAATGATGAGCAGCCACCTGTTGCTCAGAGTTTTCTGTCTTCAAACTCAAACCTAATTAGAGTACCATCCTCAGGAATAACACAGTTGAGAGACAATTTCACAAAATAAAGTTTTTTCTAGAACAATCCAAATATTAAATTAATGGGAGTTTCAATTCTCCTTCACAAAACTTCATAGGTTTTTGTCTATGTTTTGCTGTATTTGGCAGTGGGACCTGAGGTGTGGGGAAAAGGGGTGATTTGGAAGTTGAACTTCCAGAAAGCTTCAAGTACCACCCTATCTTCTGTGGAAAAAAAATAATTAAGAGATGCCACTATCTCAGAACCTCTTTTTAGTTATATATTCAGACAAACCAAGATCAAGAGGCTGACCACACTGCCAAGCATGCCACCTGGAATTCCCACTTCCTCTCAAGTCTATATGTCCCCTCTGAAGACAAAGCCCTTCCCTTCCCTATTCTGCCTTTCCTTGTCAACTTAAAAGTGCCCACTCATCTTTCCATCCTCAACTCGAGGCTTAGAAACCTCTATAGGCCCTTACTGACCCCTTCAGCATCTAGGCAGATTTACCTACTCCAGTCTTTGTACCCACACTCTGCCCTGCACAGGCTTTGATTAAAACTTATTTCTATTCTATCAGATTCTGAGATTTTTTTTTAAGGAAAAGAACCATCTTCGTACATACAAAGCAGAGCATCTTTTGAGTACATAACGTATGCTCAACAAACACTTGTTGAATGAATGAATTAATGAGTCATGAAAGTCAAATTATGCACCAACTTATCCAGTCTCCCAAAGATCCTCCTCAATATTTTATGCTTAGTTGAAAGAATTTAGTTGAGTTTCCTTTTAATCTGACAATATCTTTTGGGATACTTTATTTGAAAACAATAGAAACAAACTATGGCTAATATTAAAAAATATATTAATTGTTAGGATATGCATAGCTAAGAGAACCAAAGGAAGGCTGAAAAAATCCAGGATTCAGCAAATGCCAAAATCAGAGGAGCTCTTGGGGTGTAGATAGTGGATTCTTTAAGATGCCACCATCAGGATAAATAAGTTCTTACAGTTTTCAGACTTTGTGTTCTTCCACTCAAAATTAAAATTCCAGGAAAGCACCTGATTGGACAATTTTGAGCCAGATGCTGACCCTCTACAAGAGGCAGTGAGTCAACTTTCTTGACTATGTTACTTCATTTTTATGATGGGGGAGAGATTTGTATTCAAAGAAAAATTAGTCTTCTAATAGAATGCAGAATAGACACTGGATAACAAAAAAGTAGACTGCCCCTACACTAATTATCTGGGCAAGGGCATAGCCTGCTTTGACGTGTGTTTTCTATCTTCTATCCTTGTTCTCATAGAACTTTATTACTTATTCTTTCATCAATAAATATGTATTAGGAACCTACTATACCAGGAATCACTAAAGCACTGTTAGAAACAGACCCATTGTCTGGAGTTAGGGACACTTAACTCTACTTAAAAGAGTGGTGATTAATATATTTCAAAAAATAGATAAATGAGACAATGAATTCTGGTCATCTGAAATTTTATAAATTCCAGAGAACTGTAATTTACAAAGAAAATAATGGGAATTTTAGAATTGAATAAAAGAACTGAAATTAATAATTTAATAACTATGTCAAACAATAGATCAAACACAAAGAGAGGATTAGTGATGTCAAATATGGGTCAGTAGGAAATATTTAGATCTTTCAACACTGAGAGAAAAAGATGGAAAATACAGAAGAGGATTTTTGAGTCACATAAGACATGACAAAATGCTTAACATATGTTTGTTATGGGAGTCACAGGCAGGAAGGAGAGAGGAAAGGGACAGAAGCATTACACAAAGAGATATGTAAAACTTTTCTAAAACTGAAAAAAAGCACTGACTCTCTCAGATTTATGAAGCTCTATGAACCACCAGAAAAAAAAATTCTGCCAGTCTCAGGGAGAAGCAAGACAAATGCAAAAGGAAGCAAAGATTAAGAATGAATAAAAAGCAGAGAATAGATAGCAATAAAATGTAACATGGATAAAGCTAAATAAATATTGATAGTGTAAAACAATAAAAAATGAGGAATTTTAAGTAAATATAAAACTTAAATACATAACAAAAAAGAACACAATAGGTACTGAAGGGATTTTTATTTGTCCGGGAAGGGTAAAAGATCATGTTTCTGTTATGTAAGGCAAGACTGAATGTTGTAATCTGTGGGGTAACCATTAAATCAATAACCAAAGAATTCATTACTGTCTTAGTGAGCATGGGCTGCCATAACAAAATACCACAGACTGTGGCTTAAACAACAGGCATTTATCTTCTCACAGTTCTGGAGGCTGGAAGTTCAAGATCAAGGTGCTGGCAGGGTTGGTGTCTGGTGAGAACTCTCTTACTGGTTTGCACACAGACACCTTCTTGCTGTGTCCTCATGTGACCTTTCCTCCATGCACATAAGGAAAGAGAGAGAGTGCTCTGGCATCTCTTCCTCTTCTTATAAGGACACAAGGCAGAAAAAGGTCCCACCCTATTCCTTCATTACACCTCAATTACCTCCTTAAAGACCCAATCTCCAAATACAGTTATGTTGGGAGTTAGGGCTTCAACATATGAATTTTAGCTGGGGTAGGGGGTGACACAATTCAGTCCATTGCAATTACTAAAGAGATAATACAGAAAATGAAATGTATTAAAAATATTTGATTAATCCAAAATAAGTAAGAGAAAGGAGAAGAAATATAGAAATATTTGGTAAGCAGAAAATAAATAGTAAAATGGCATTATAAATTGAAATACATCAGTTGAAATAAATGTAATATTTCTAGATACTTTAATTAAAAGACAAAGATTATAAGACTGTTAGAAACGATAAAACCCAACTGTGCTAAAAATAACACAACATAAAAGGATACAGAAAGGCAAAAATAACAGGATGGAAATTTAAAACATAAAATAGTAATTTAAAAAAAAGATGGTGCTATGGGCTGAATTGTGTCCCCCTAAAATTTTTATGTTGAAGCCCTAACCCCCAGGGTGGTTGTATTTGGAGCAAAGAAGAAATTAAAGTAAATGAGGTCATAAGGGTGGAGCCCTGATCCAACAGGATTAGTGTCCTTATAAGAAGAGACACCAGAGATTTCTCTCTTTCTCTGCCATGTGAGGACACAGTGAGAAGGTGGCCATCTGAAAGCCAGAAAGAGGGTTCTCACCAGAAACTGAATTGGCTGGCACCTTGATCTTGAACTTCCCAACCTCCATAACTGTGAGAAAATAAATTTCTGTTGCTTAATCCACAGGGTCAATTTTTTGTTATGGCAGCCCAAGCAGACAAATGCAGATGGTAAACTACTAACGTCACACAAAGTAGATTATGGAAAGAAACAATATTGCTGCTAGAATTACCCCATTTGTTATTATGAAATATCTCTATCAAAAATTATAAAAATTCTTAATTTGTTTGCATGTAGTAATGTAGATGACATAAATGAAGTAAATTTTTTTAAATCCACAAACTTTTTTTTTTTACAAACCTCTCACAGTAATTGACAGAACAGCAGAAAAAAATACCAATAAGAATACAGATGACTTGAAAAACACAACTAATAAATTTGTCTTAAGAACCATATATAAAGCACTGCATCCAATAACAACAGAATATACATTTTAGATGCACAAAAAAACTGAACTAAAAGTGGCATTATGTAGGAATTTAAAGCAATTTCAAAAAATGTCAAAGGATTGCCACAATACAGAGTATGTTCTCTGAACACTGTGAAGTTAAATTAGAAAAGAATATTAAAAAGATAACTTAAAACATTCCACATGTTTTTAAATATAGCAATGCGTATTTCAATAAACCTTTTGTCAAAGAAGAAACCTAAACAGAAATGTGTAAATATTAAGAAATAATAATAATGATTAGCCATACTATGAGATGCAACTAAAACTATAAGTTGGAGTAAATGTATACCCTGAATACCTATATTAGAAAAGAAAAGATTGAAAACCAGTGAAAATAAACCAAAACAACTAGAAGGAAATAATAAAGAGCAAAGTTTAATGAAATAAACAAGAAATAAATAGTAAAGATAGGCAGTAATGCCCAATGTTTTTGGAAAACCAAATAAAATTGATAAACTCTCAGTAATACTGATCAAGAATAAAACTAGAAGGCACAAAATACCAATACCAGAAATGGAAAGAAAAAAAAAAACCACCACTATAAGTTCCTACATACATAATAAACTTCCACGAGAATATTTATGAACCACTTTTTGCCAATAAATAAAACAGTTGGTTGAAATTGATAACTATTATTTTAGAAAAACACAAATAACCAAACTTTAAACCTACTATTTAAACAATTTTAAATGAAATATTTCCTCTATGTATTAAAAGAACATAAACTTCTCAAAAAGAAAACTCTATGCTAAAAGGCCATCATCAGTGAATTCTTCCAAACCTTCAAGGAAGAAAATAAAGCCAAACATTTACAGAGACTGAAAACAAAAGATGGAATAATCCCAATTGTTAATTTGTTATGAGGCCAGAAGAGCTTATGGCTAAAATCTGATGAGGGCATGATGCAGGAAAATTCAAGACCAGGTTTCTCTCGCTAACAAGAATGCAAATGTCCTCAAGAAAACATTAGTAACAAAATCAAGAGATATATTGAAAGACAATGCATTTCTTCTTCTGGGGAGAGTGGAGTAGATTGTGGCAATTCCAAAGTTACTAGAAAATCATATAACATATACTCCCATCTCTATTTAAATGCATAAGAGAAGTACTGAAAAATGGGAACTAGTGGGCTTCAGATTCTAACTAATGTTCTGCAGTCACATCACCCGTGGGTATTTGCCAGTTATAGGTGCAAAGCAAAAAGATAAGAATCCAGGGCCACTGTTGCAGATTTGAGAAACCAGTTGAGTTTCTGGCCATCTTCCAGAGCCAGAAAGACAAAACAAGAATGCTTGAGAGACGAGAAAAGCATGGGCATTTTTTCCCCCAAGACATCTATTAAATTTTTAAGCTGCATGGGCAGGAGGCTATATTTCTAAGGAGATAGGCTCTGAAAATCCAGTTTCCACAGTGTGGAAGAAAGAAAAAATAGAGCTCAAGAGAGGCCCTGACCACATACCACGCTCTCAGCTCTAGGCCAATGTATGTCTTCGATGTCATGACAGCAGAGACAAGTCAGAGACAGAGTACGCTTACCAAAAGAGAGCCCACCCTCTAGCCAGTCCAGTTCTCCTTTTGGTCCATTCTTTCTCCCTAGCACAGAAGAGAGCAAGTTCTCCTGTGATCCTCGACATTATCTACAAAATCTTTCTCATTCAATAAAAATGAATAAGCATGCCAAGAGAAAAGAGCATGAAACCAACGAGGAAACAAAAATGGTGACATAAATAGATCCATATTTCATTGGGATATTGAACTTAGAAGACAAGGATTTAAAATAACTATGATGAATATGTTTGATGGAGAAAAAAGATGAAAGTTTGGAGCATCTCACAAAAGAATTAGTCAACAAAGATAAAAGTTGATTGTTTAGGGAAAAAAAAGTATAAAATCGGCATACATGTAGCAGGAATGATTTTAAAGAAAAGTGGAAAAAAACACAAATTACAATATCAGGAATGAAAAGGAAGACTATAACTAAAAGTAATAAAAACATTAAAATATAATAATTATACTACAAACAACTTTATACATATATTTTTGAAAAGTTACTTGAAATAACTAAATTCCATGAAAAATGCCACTTATAAAATAAGAAAATGTGTTTGGTTATAATGTTGTTTTAAAAATTAATTTTCAGTTAAAAATATTTTGAAAAACAAAACTCCAGACCCAGGTGTCTTCAGTAAATTCCTCCAGTAACTGAAGAAATATGCTAATCCAACCAAAGTTGCTCTGGTAATTTGGAAAAAACAGTACTTCCCAAAACGTTTTATACTGATCACCTTGATAGCTGCAGAGAAAGCATTTGATAAAATTCAAAACTTGGTATGATTTTAAACATTAGCAAACAAGGAATAAGAAACAATTTAATCTGTTAAAAAATATCGACATAAATACCTACAGAACACACCATACTCAATGATGAATTATAGAAGACTTTCTAATTGAGAATGAACCAGAAAACTTACTATAACTATTACAATTCAACACTTTACTGGAGGGTTTAGCCAATACAATAAGGTAATAAAATAATGGAAAGCCTAAGGTTTGGAAACAAAAAAAAATTAAACTGTCATTTTTCCCACATGATATTAGTGTATCTGTGAAAATCCAAAAGAATCTAGAAACAAAGTATTAGGATTAGTTAACTAATTTAGCAAGCCTTCTGAATATTTTAATATTTAAAATATCAATGGTATTTCTACATAACATGAACAAACTGGAAAATAAAATTTTAAAAATATCACCATTATAATAGCACCTGAAAAATATCAGCAAAAGATATGCATGATCTCTATACACACACAAAATACCTAAAATAAAAATGAGATATATTTAAGAAGACCTAAATAAATAGAGGGATATACCATGTTTATGTATTGCAAGACAGTGTTGTAATTCCCTCCAAATTGATCTATATATTCAATACAATCCCAATAACAGTCTAAACAGAAATTTTTTTTGGTAAATTGAAAACATGATTTTAAAATATACATGAAAATGCAAAGACTCAAGAACAGCCAAAATAATCTTGAAGAAAATCAAGACTGGGAGGTTTATACTACAAAATATCAAAATTATGATAAAGTTATTGTAATTAAGACAGTGAGGTACTGGCACAAAATGGGACAAATAGAGCTAAGGAACAGAATCAATAATCTAAAAATTAGCCATTGCACATACAGCCTCCTATATTCTGACAAAATTCTCAAGGAAGTGCACTGGGGAAAGTGATCTTTTCAATAAATGGTTCTGAAGCAAATGCATATGGAAAAGGAAAAAAAAATAACTTTTGACTCCTACTTCACACATATTAAAAATAATTTCCAGGGGAATTCCAGATCTAAATGTAAAAGGTAAAGCGATCTGGTGAATACCAAAATTTTCTTCATCAGAATACAAAGATAGTAAACGTAGATAAAAGTGCTGATACATTGGATGACATCAATTTAAGAAATTCTCTTTAGCAAAACAAAGCATTATGATAGTGAAAAAGCAAGTCACGTACTTTCTCCTCCCTCATTCCATGGAACGTGTGGCAATGAAAGATCCAGTGCAACAAGGCACCTTCCAATGGCTTGTGGCATATGTATCCATCTGTCCATCCATCCATATCTATGTATATGTACGCATGTGTATATATGTATACATGTATGTATGTATGTGTGTATTTGAAAGGCAAGTGATATAGCCAAAAAAAGTGAATAAAGTTTTACTTCAAGTCCCTTGAGTAATGTCCATAGGTCACTAAGTGAGTGAGCTTTTTCAAGTATATAAAAAGTAGGTATTCATAATATTAATAATAATAATACTTCACATAGCCGTGTGACTCGAGTAAATACACTATGACAAGTCATCTAGAGCTCAGCACATTTTCTTATCAAGGTATGCTTTGAAAGGCTGGTAAACCTTTCGGCCTGTGACTAAATTCAGTGCACACTTTCCTGTTCTCATGCTTGTCACAAAGTAAATCTTGACCTTGGGCCAATGATGGCATTTGTTTTATATGAATTCTCTAGAATTGTGATCATCTTGCGATCTGTAGAAGGTCAAGAGCTGTCTGGACATGCTCTTAGCTACATGTCCATGTACTTCTCTGTCCTCAAGAGACACGAGGAACGAAACGCAGGCCTGGTTCAGAGAATCAGGATCCTTTACTCACCCTAAGTAAGGACTGTCTTTCCCTTCCTCACCTCAAGAGGGATTCAACATGTTATCTTACAGACGCATTTGCACAGAATTGGAAAATGGCTTTGTCGTAGTTGCTCATTCCCTCTGCCCTGTTCCAGACCTCCACTTTAAAAAGAGTACTATTTGGGAGAATTCTGAAGAGTCAGCTATAAGCATGTTTTTATGATGTCATCATATTCTTCTCCTATCTGATGATAATGCAAATGTTTCTAAACTCCCGAAGCTATGTAAATATTACCCTTGGAAGTTCTTTAAAAAAAGAAAGAATGGAGAATGCATCACTTTAAAAAATTGCTTAATATTCTCATCACAGAATTTTGAGCGCATTGTCTGAGTAATAACTACTACTCATAATATGCTGACAAAAGCAGTCATAAGATGGACTGTAAATTCTGTTTTAGTGAAAATTGTTAGCTGGTGCAGTTGAATTTCTGTGAGAATATGAGTAATAAGCAGCTTGGAAATACACTGTTTCTGAAGATGGATTCTCATAAACCAGTATACTGCAAAATTTACCTGGAATATTTTGACTTTCCACTTTGTTACCAAAAAATAGGAAGGTGTTTCAGGTAAAACTTAGCTCAGGTTGTTGGTCGCCTTGCAAAATGGGACCTTCGGTTTTCATAATCATGAAGCTAAAATTAAAAATAGGAGTGAGTGCAAGAAAGCAACAATCTCAAGTTGTTACTCTAGTTCTAACTTCATCTTTCAATCTCAAGACCCACATTTTGACACGGGTAACACAAACCCCAGCTTGTTTACAGTTCCACTCATTATATTCTCTTAAGCCTAATCCTATGTTTCCTCCATGTAGGGAGACAATTCTCCATGGGCCTTTCGTGTTGCTGTGAAGTCTTGTGATGTGTGGAAACTACTGCTCTTCCTTCTAGACAATCATTTCAGTAATACTTGGGTCATGGAAGACAGAGACAGTCTCTCGCTCTGGAACTAAGAGAAGACATGCCTACTGCCCATTATAAAGGAGTCAGTTCCCTAAGCTTGGGGTTACCCTCCTATAACACAGCCCACTGTGCATGCAGCTCACTGTGTCATCTGGCCCTCCTCTGTCACCTGGAGAGAATTAGGGCTCAGGGAACTGGCAAGAAAATGATGCCACTGTGACCATTGCTGTTTCTGTGACTGCTAGTCTGTCCTTTGTTGCTGACCCAGGAGTCTCGTGTCTCCTCATCTGTGAAACCAGGGAAGGCTAACTTGTTACTTTACAAGTAGGATGAAATCTTAGACCCTTCACAGTTCTTCACACACCACAACATCACAATCACCCTGGTTTGAAACCTCAAAGTTAACGTTTACTCCCTTTTCCATCTCAACACTCATATCCAACTAATTGACAAGCATCAGCAATTTTACTAAACCTATATAATAATAATTAACATTTATTGAGACCTCACTAGTTATAATTGCTTTACATATATGTGTATATGTAATATATGTATACACATATACATATACATATACATATGTGTATGTATATGTATGTGTGTACACATATAAAATCTTCATAAACCTACATTCATTATCATCCCATTTTATAGAAAGTTTAAGGCACAGAAAGAATACATCACCTTTGCCAGGCCACCCAATCTACAACTGGTGGACCTGAAATTCCAGCATACTCCATCTTTTCTCTCCACCTGAGCTCTTAACCACTCTGCTATATATCTCTTTACTTGATTTCCTTCTTCCCCACTTCTTTTTTCTGGTGCTGTCATCTCTAGACACCTAGGGAACTCAAAACTTCGTAGTCGAACTTCATAGTCCAATTGTAAAATAGGCACACAACTTATATTAATATAAGTGGACTGAGCTAATCACTCTACAGATTCCAAAAAACAGTAAAAGGGAGGTCAAGACAAGAAATTTGTTCTAGCTTGAAGAATCTAGGAAATATTTCTAGAGAATCAAACCAATCTGAGTGAATTAGCATCATTGAAAATTCATGGTCTCAAATCTCTATTGAGCTTTCGATACCACTGAGGAAGTCTTCTACATACCACAAATCAGCTTTTCACTCCACCCTCCTCAGTGCTGCTTCCAGTCTTCACTACCCACTCCCAGACCCCCAGTGACCTTCACTCTCTCTAGCTAAATTTGCCAGTGGCTTCATAAAGACTACCGGTTATCACACCAAAAAAAAAAAAAAAAAGAAAAGAAAGATACTCAAAGAAGTCAGTCTGAAAAGGCTGCATACTGTATAATTCCAACTACATGACATTCTGGAAAAGGCAAAACTATGGAGACAGTAAAAAGATCAGTGTTTCCCAGGGGTTGGGTGTCAGGGGGAGAGATGAATAGGAAGAGCACAGAAAACATTTAGGGCAGTGAAACTATTCTGTATGGTACTATAATGATGCATGCATGTCATTATACATTTGTCCAAACCCGTTGAATGCACAATACTGATGGTAAACCCTAATGTAAACTATGGACTTTGGGTGATAATGATGTGTCAATGTAGGTTCATCAATTTCAATAAATGTACAGCTCTGGTGGGGGATGTGGATGGGGAAAAGGTCATGTATGTGTGTGGGCAGGGAGTATATGGGAAATCTCTGTACCTTCCTCTCAATTTTATTGTGAACCTAAAACTGCTCTAAAAAATAAAATCTGTTTAAAAATAAATAAAACAATTTTAAAAGATGCTTTGTGACTCCTACACACTTACTCATGATTACCATCTCATTGAGAATGCCGTCATAGAAGGTTATTGACCATTCGTGACTTCTTGCTTTAATTCAAAGATCAATGGGTTTCTCCATTTGAAATCATATTTTCTAGTTTCAAAATGAGATTTGGAAAAATAAAATCTCATTGTTATAATTCCATAATAAAATATTTAAATATAATGTTTTATAAGCTGCATTTTGAATGGATGATTTTTTAAGTAACTCTAATAGAGCGTTGCCATATTTGGAAAAGAAAAATATAAGATATAGAGTTAAATTTGAATTTCAGATAAACAATGATTTTTTTTTAGTATAAGTATGCCCCAAATAGGCATACTTACAACAAAAAAATCACCCATTGTTTATCTGAAATTCAAATCTAAATGGTGGGTCTCTATTTTGTCTGGGAACATTATTTTAATATGAAGTTACAGAAAGTGATGAGTTTAGAAATCATAAAACTCCAGACTAATACTATGTCAGCCTGTCTTTAAGCATAGATATAGGTGTAGATAGAGCTACAGATATAGACATAAATTCCACGCAAATCCTTCCTCTGATATGCCATAAAATTATAATATTCTGAGATATCTTTTCTTCTTGATAAATAAAAAAGAATGATACTGATATTTTATTCAGTGTAAGCCAAGACCATACTTTCTTGACTTGGGGGCACTCCATATTCCAGGAAGCTGTGCCACAGTGTTCTAATTATTCATCATAAAGGTTATCCCATCGTGTTAACATTCACACCAAAGAGTGACCCTGAATAATCTCAAGGCAATTTCCTCCAAACAAATTCTCTTTCAGAGAAATGTACAGCCTGAACTCATGTAGCTCTTTTTGGACCAATTAGTCTAATCAGGTATTCAATAAAAGAATCCAACTACTTTTCACAATTGCATTTTAATTTAATGATGAAAAAGATTATGTTTTACTTAATCCCCTAATCACAAGGAAAGTGCAACTAACCGTTTATCTGCTTTCAGCACCTGTAGACTTCTAGGAGCTCAGCGGGTATAAAGGCCCGGGACTAGACGGAATTCCTTCTCCTGGTGGTTTTAAACACATTTTTGAAGTCAAAAAACAGCTCACTAGGAGCATGCAGTAAGAAAAGAGATACCACAAGAATCGATCCACTCTCTTTATAGGTGAGTACTAGATCTGGATAAAATTTACGGGATTTAAAATGAGTCAAAATAGTTTCAATAAAAGATTCTAAAGAAAAAGACAAACAGGAAGGAGATCATAGCACAAGAAATGGGAGGAAAATTGTTTTACTGCAGAAAGCAGATATTTCAGAAGGCCATGCTTTACAATTCTAAGGGAAACTAAAATTTTTGTTGAAAATGATGTATGAAATTTTAGATTGTTAGATCATAGACAGATACTTTTGGCCATAGAAGTATGGCCAAAAGACAAGCATAAATTAAAGGTGAGTCAGACGAAATAAAGAACATTTTGTATTTAATAAAAGAAAAGTTTGCTTACAGAAATTTAACCTACATTAGAAATGGTAATGAAAAGAAGCAACACTGCAGGAAATTGATTAGTAGAGTGGATGACAAGCTTGAGAAACTGCCCAGTTTCATGAATAAGAAAAACAAAGAGTTAAGCAAAATCTGAGAGAAGGTACAAAATAGGCATGAAATTGCACATAACTTGTGTTCCTTGAAAAAGACACAGAACACCACAAATAGAAGCAATGCTAAACACATAGTAATTGTAAACCTCCTGGAACTGAAGACCTGAACCTCCAAGTTGAAGAGTATTCTAGATAGCAGGAAAATTCTTTTTAAAAAAGAATTAAACATCCAGATTCCATCAGATGAAAGTTTTACTCTGGAAAGGAAAGGAAAGAATTTTGTGGGCATTAAATCAAAACCCTTAGATCAATGAGTCAGAAAGAAAAATTAGATTGAACTGATTCTTCTTCCCAACATCCGATAACCTTCCAGAATTATGAATAGAAAAGTTTATGACTTAAAATTCTATATTATGTAATTCATTCAACAAATATTTATAAGGGCCAGTTTTGTACCAAACAGAGGGATAGGGGTGGCTATACCTAGGAAGTTCATGTTTGGAGGCAATAGAAAGGCTTTGAAAGTAAATCTTCTACAGCCCTTTGTGAGGTGGCATTCGTAAGCACCGTAGCCTACCAAGAGATAAATGACACCATGGAACCCCAAAGAAGAGAAGTTGTGAACTAGAAGTTTCTAGTCTATAACTAGAAAATAATTCACTAAACATACATCTATTGCTCCCTGTCATCTGGGTAGAGGTTGTGGCCTCAGAATGCCAACCTTCCTCCAAGTAGGAAAACCAGTGTGTGTTAGTCCAGGACAATTTGCTTAGAGTGGAACGGGGGAGAGTGCCAGGGAGAAAGGTTTCAGTTTTCCTTAAATGGCAGGGGGTCTTTGCTAAAGAAGAGAAAGTACATGCCTTGGTGCTGTAAGTAATACAGTTGGTTAGGACTGGATCCGGCCCTGGTGGGGCCCACATATTCCCAGAAAACAACAGAACTGAGATCTCTTCTCTCGGAGGTCAGGATCTCCTCTCATAGACGGTCTAATGTCCTGTGGCCTGAGAAGGGGTCATGGCTGCCTAGAATGCAGCTTCCTTTCATATTCTTCTGCCATTGCATCCTGTTTCTCCTTTCCCAACTCTGTCCTCTATAAACTTTCCATGTACCAGTGGCAGTGGGTGCATTACAATAAGAATATGCTGCTTTAGAACTTGCTCCAGAAGGGAGCTTTGGATACTCACCATTGGTCAGTGCCCCTCTCGGAACCCTAGACAAAGCTGCACCTGACTATCACAGCCTAAAATCACAGGTATGACCATTAGCAGAGTCAGCAAAGTTTTGTCACTGAGTTGGAGTATAAAAGGATTGATATATAGCACAAAATATGAAACTTACATTTTCCCGAATAATTTTTATAACAGTTATAAACCAGAATGCAAAAATCTTTAATATATTGACAGATAAGATATATAATCTAAAATAAGAACCTTCATCTAAAATTTCAGAATAATCAATAAAAAGTGGTACTAGTTTAAAAGAAAGACAGGTAATAATGCCCTATATTTCGTGATGGTGCCGATAGAGTCTGTTTTACTTCTGATCTTGATCATTGGAAAACATAGCTTAAAAAATGTTTTGAAATTGGTAACAATAACTGTAGGTAATATAAAAATGGTATTAGTCAGCTCAGGCTGTCATAACAAAACCATAGACTGGGTGGTTTAAACAACGGAAGTTTGCTTTCTCATAGTTCTAAAGGCTAGAGGTCAAGGTTCTGCCTGATTCCATTTCTGGTACAGACTCTCTTCCTAGCTTAGAGATGGCTGCCTTCTCACTATGTCCTCACATGGTCTGTTCTGGGTGCAAGCTCACGGTGAGAAAGAGCAAGTTTTCAGGTGTCTCTTGTTATAAGGTTACTAATCCTTTCAGATCAGGGTCCCACCTTATGCCCTCATTGAACTTTGATTATTTCGTTACTCCAAATACAACCATTATGGGGGTTAGGGCTTCTACATGTGAACTTTGGGGGGACACAAACATTCAGTCCATAGCAAATAGCATACAGTCCGTATATTGTATATGGAGGAAATGAGGTGGGGTATGATATGATAAAAGGGAATAAGAAGAGAGTAAGAAAGCACAGAAAGATGACAGAAGTGAAATAGATTCCATTGGTTAAGACTATGGACAAAATGGGAAAAACTTCTCTTTCAAGGGCAAGACTCTCAGACTGAATTATTTAGTTTCCAAAATAAGTTAAAAAGTCCACTAAAACAAAACAACTTACAAAAGTTAAGATAAAAATCCATAAGCTATGCCAATCCATGATAACCCAAAGAAGAGAGGGTTACCTGTATTAATAACAACAATATAGAATTCAGAGTCAAAATTAAAAAGAGATTTTACATGAGTGGGCATATTCTACCATGAAGGTGTAACAGGAATATGTATCCCCCAAAAACATATACCATAGAAATATGTGATGCAATATACAGACACACACACACACACACAGACATATATCATAGAAATGTATATAATGTAAAGATTGATGTTTTTAAAAAAGGATAAATTGATCGACATAAAGGGAAACCACATACACTCTTTTCACTCTTCTGCATTTTAAGCAAAATATAGAAAACTATACTGAATGCATTTTAATAGATTATGTGCCATAAAAATAGAATGATTGTTTACTTGCAACATTCAAGAAAAACAAATGAAAATGTATTTGAACTAATAAGAGAGCTCAGTGGAATATATAGTTTACAAAATATTACACAAAAATTAATAGCATTCCTTTATACCAGGAATAATTATCAGGAAAATATAATGAAAAATATCCTGTTCACAAAAAACAACTAAAAAATATTGCCAAGAAAATAAACTGTGCATAACTATATGAAGAAAAGTACAGAACCATAGAGAATGTCCTAGAAGATGGTTTAAATTAAAGGAGAATCCCTAGACGGCAAGAAATCATTATGATAAAACTGTAGATTCTGTCCAAATTAATTTATAAATTTTATGTTATTCTGCTTATAGAATTGTATTAATTTGATAGGGCTATCATAACACAATACCATAGACTAAGTGGCTTAAACAGTAGAAATTTATTTCTCACAGTTCTGGAGAATGGAAGTCCAAAATCGAGTTGTCACAGGGCTGGTTTCTTCTGAGGCCTCTCTTCTTGGCTTGCAGATGGCCACCTTCTTGCTGTGTCCTTATGCAGTCTTTCCTCTGTGCACGAGCAACCCTGGTTTCTTTCTTGTGTGTCCAAATTTCCTCTTCTTGTAAGAACACCAGTCATATTAAATTACGGCCCATGCTAATGACTTCATTTAACCTTAATTACCTCTTTAAAGGTTCTCTCTCCAAACGTAGTCACATTATGAGTTACTGGAGGTTAGGACTTCAACATCTGAATTTGGGGGGGATGTAATTCAGCCCATAACAAGAATGTAGCAGGGACTTACTGAATAACTACAATCTTATTTCCTCTACCTCCCTCATCTGCAGCTGACTTGGACACGTAACTGGACTCTGCTCTAATGGGTTATGAGTAGAAGTGACGTGCTCCATTTCAGGCCAGGCCATCATGCACACTTGATTGTCCCCTGTCTGTGACATTGGAGGACTTATGTTTAAGTGACACATCACAAAACAAAAGGAGCCTAGATCTCTGAGTAACCTCTAGGAAGACACCTCCCCCACTACCTGCATGAAGCTGTGGTAGAAGCAAGAAGGAAACCAGTATTTTTGTTAGGTCAGTAAAGTTTTCTTTTGCACTGCAACAAACATAAATAAGACTAACGGAGAATACACAGAATATGCACAGCACCATATGTTCTGAAACATTCTCTTCCATTTGAGATTTTAAAACCCTCCATAATTCTTAGTTATATCCCCCATTAAGGATTTAAATATTGAAGAGGTGTGTTAGTCTAATAGTAGTGAACACATTAAACTCTATCAACATCAGTTAATCATGAAAAAACTAATGCTATAGACTGAACATTTGTGGCTCCTCAAAATTCATATCTTGAAACCTAATCCCCAGTGTGATGATATTAGGAGGTTGAGACTTTGGGAGGTGATTAGGTCCTGAGGGTGGAGCCTTCATGAATGGGGTTAGTGCACTTATAATAGAGACCCTAGAGAGCTCCCTCAGCCTTCTGCCATGTGAGGACACAGAGAAAAGATAGCTCTCTACGAACCAGGAAGTGGGCCCTCCTCAGACACTGACTCTGCTGGACCTTGATTTTGGACTTCCTATTCTCCAGAACTGTGAGAAATAGATATCTGTTGTTTAAGCTACTCATTTTGTTGTATTTTTGTTATAGCACCCTTAGCTGACCAACACAATCTAGTTTACATGATGACCAATACTGTCACAGAAAAAAATCACCCCTCATTGGCCTTTGAGTATGATATATTCTAGAAAATCCACAATGATGAAAGTGAAAGAATACTATGCCCTACTTATACAGCAAAGGCTTTAAATGAGGTCCAAAGTGTGAAGTGATATCAAAATAAATCAGTGCCTGAGACACCACTGCAGCCACATGTCCACAAACATAACCATCTACTGACAAGGAAATCATGACCAGACACAAAATCATCACCTTGCATAACTCCAGGCCACTGCAGTTAGAGGAGACATGCAGTAGTGTGACAATGGACATATGGTAGAGCCCATTATTCTGCCAACGTCTGCTTTAATTCAATCTAAAATTATCCTCCAACTGAAAAGCTAGGGACTTGAAAACTTTTTCAATGCTTTTCGAGATAGATATCCAAGGACACAGAGCCCTACGAGCAGACACACAGACTCACAGCCAAGCTGCAGCACCCGGGGGAGGAGCCCTTTCCCAAAGAATAACTGAGAAAGTTTACAGTGCTCATTGATGAAAAGCCCCCCCTTTAATGAGTATTGATGAAGATTGTAATTGAAATTTAGCCCTTGGGGCCTTTCCGGTGGCACAGCAGTTTAGTTCTTGACTTGGCAGCCTGGGGTTTGCGGGTTCGGATCCCGGGCACCTGCCGATGGATCGCTTATCAGCCACGCTGTGGCGGCATCCCATATAAAGTGGAGGAAGACGGGCATGGATGTTAGCCCAGGGCCAGTCTTCCTCAGCTAAAAAGAAGAGGATTCGCAATGGATGTTAGCTCAAGGCTGGTCTTCCTCACAAAAAAAAAAAAAAAAAAAAAAAAATTAGCAATTGAAGACATGCCTATGCAAAGACTGAGAAATTTCTGGAAGTAATGGAAATCCTTGTAAAAAGCCAAAACCCATCCAAAGCAGACTGGCACAAGGCAAAAACAGTGTAGTAGGCAAAGAATGGGACAAAAACCATGAAAAAAATATATATATATACACGAAGATTTTCCTTAGCACAGTTAAGGGTTTTTACCATTGCTTCAATAAGGCTATAACAGAAGTTATGTACCATGCACAGGCATAAACACATGTGCGCACACACAACTTAACTGTATTCTAAGCGGTATGGGGTTTCATCCCCTTGGTAGAACGTCAATTAGTCCCAATGTTTCTTCTCCAAACATGTTACAACTGGAGGATGTTTCAACTAGTAGCAGCACTGGCTGTTTGCATGGCTCTAAACACCACACATATTTGAAACCTTGGCAGCTAGAAAATATTAAGAAAGTGTCATTCCAACATTGGACATCTAAAAGATGAGTATTTGTGCTATCTGAAATTATTGTATAGATGTAAGTTGCAGATTGTTTTGACAACGCTTTGACGTTGGCAGGGAGAAGGCAGATGCCTTTGTTTTCCTTTGCTAATTCATCATCTAATAAGGGACAAAGATGCCTGAAATGAATAATGTTAGGAACATCTAATAGACCCAAGATCACTCATACTAACATAAAAGGTATTCTGAAATGTTTAATAGCACTCAAATTTGTTTCTAACAATAGAACATGGCATTCCTACTTTATGTCATCTCCATCAATTGGAAAAAATAAACTAAATTTATCCTGTAGCAAAGTCAAAGTAAAAATATCCCTATGCACCATAGGGGCCACACATGCCTGGCATGGGTAGAGGACAGGTGGACAGAGACCTCATACCACGAGTAGAGAGAAGTGACTTGATGTCTTAGAGTGCTCACTGCCAGAGTGGAGGTGTTTGTCCAGTACAACATGGGGCTGTCACTCTGAATGTCCCAGGTCAAACCCTGTGGCCTTATGCCAGAAATCTATTCAGAAAAATCTAAAACGAAGAGCAATTAGGAAAAACAAAACAGCCACTTCTCTCTACCCTCAGAAACAAGTTGAAAGGATAACACAACAGTGGAGCATCAAAGGTTAAGTCGCAGAATGGGACAGAGAGAGAAGGAGCCCGTCTTCCCTGTAATGGGTGTGGGAACATGAAACAGACTAGGTGTCCTGAGCAGTGAGCTGGGTCAGATTGCACTCAGAATAGAAAAGTAGCATGAGTATATACAAGAGAGTCAACAGTGCCAGGAGATACCAAATTAGGAGCCAGAGCAGGAGAAGAAAGCCATGGTGTTTCGTAAATTCTGCATTGACCCAGGGGATGGCTTCCATATGCTCTTGCAAGCTCAAGGAAAATAATAGGTGGGGAAACCCATAACTGATTGGGAGTAAGATGGGGATCATCAGGTGTGAGGTTGGACACCAATGGGATATCTGTTATTGTTTTGTGACATCAATTTCTTTATCTACCTATTGGGGACAAGGAGACATGAATTTCACTTAGAGAAAATAAGTGACTGAACTGTGCCTTCGACGCACTATTTGTTACTCACAGTGATGCTAATTAGAGAGTGGACCTGCACTTTGGGGAGGCAGAGAGAAAACACCAGGCCATTTGTTCCCTCCTCCCTGCACCACTCACCCCCACACCCCCCACCACACCTGTCTGGCACGCTTGACATCCACGTGTGAGGAAGCCTGCGTGGAGAAGGAGGGAAGGAATCACTAGTTGCATCTACTTAGCATGGTATAAAAATTGGGGGCAATAAACCACTTATTTTGAGCCCTTGGAAATAATAATTTATGACTGAAGATTGGCACAGCCGAGAACAATTGGGGATAAAGGCACATGATGAAAACATGTGGGGAAAATGTACAGTTTAAAAGTAAGCTATATAATTTAGAAGTATATTCGAAAAGAGAAATATGTTTGGAAAAAAAAAAGGAATCCATAGAAACAGGCAAGAAGAGGCTGCCAAAATATTAAAACATTAGGAGGATGAACTAGACGTTTTAGGAAGCTTTGCTGCAAACAAAAATCTTCAAAATTTCTATACCTAACTGAGTCCGGCCATTCTCATGACTGGAGGCAAGGAGCAAGACAGCTGCCGAGGACAGAATACCCCTAGCAACGCAGGTTGGACGTGGTGCATCTCATGTCCACTCATTCTTTGTCGGCCAAAGGAACTCATGTGGGCAATTCCAAAGTCAATGGGAATAGAAATTATATGCCCCTTAAAGGGGAAGAGGATGTGAAATAATAATAAAACTTATTGCACAAATCATCTGCAAAATTTATAAAACACAGATAACAATAAAATATCTTCCTTACCAAATAGTAACGTAAACAATGTAGCACTGCTGATCAAACAGATCAATGCAACAAGATAAAAAATCCAAAAATAAGTGCACATACAAAGAGAATTTTAGTAAATAGTAAAGATGACATTTGAAATCAATTGGAAAAAAAATCAATAATGATGTTAAGATAACAAGATAGACATTTGGGGAAAAAGCAATATCTATTTCCCAATTGACATCCAAGAAGTACCAACTGGGACAGATTTTTAAACCTGAGAAGTGAGACAAAGTAGTGACAGGGAGCAAACCATGTTTTTTATTTTCTCAGAGAGAGAGAAGTTATTTCTGAGTAAGGTATATGATTCAGGTGTCATAAAACTAAAGATTGGCAACTCCGACTGCAAAAATAAATAATTCCTGCATGGCTCAAAACAATTCAAGGTGAAAAGACAAGAAACAAGTTAGGAAAAGTATTTGCAATTTTGTCATAAAGGAAAGGTTAGTCTCCCTGGTATATAATGATCTAAACATCAATAAGAAATAAACAACCCAAAAGAAATCGAACAGAAAAATAAAGCTGAAAAGACGATTTACAGAATAGGAAATACAAATGGATCTTAAAGAAAAGATCATAATTCTCAGCGGTAATAACACAAATGCACAATAATTCCAATGAGATGTGTTTCATCTGTCACACTGAGGAATTCCAAATAAATAACATTCTGTATTGATAGAAGCATGAATTAATAGGTATACTCATGAATTGCTTGAGGAAACGTAAATAAATTCAGTCTCTGTAGAGAATTGGGCAATATCTATCAATTTAAAATTCAAATACCCTGTGACCAAAAATTCTACCTTCAGAAATGGTTTATAGATAGACTCAAACATATATGAAATAATGTATGCATAAAGATAGTTACTTACTTTTTGCCCATTTGCACCTCAGGGCACAGAATTGAATTATCCCTGATACTTATTCATGACATGCTTTCATCACTGGTTCATAAATGACCCTCTAATTTAATTAGCTTTCTCTTAATGTAATAAGTATTTACAAACACTCCAACCAAAATAAAAGTTATGACCTTGAAGATAATTATGACACCCACTTCCCATCATCCTGAATCCATATTGTTCTCTGTCACTTGTAGTTCAATTGTTTGAGATCTGATAATATTCCACCATGAAATATACCACAGTTTATTCATTCATTCTCCTGTGAATGGACACTGGGTTGTTGCCAGGTTTTTACTTTTGTGAATAGCGTTGCTACAAATGTCCTTGTTCATGTCTTCTGATGAGCATGTGTAAGCGTTTCTCTTGGAGACACATCCAAGAGGGGACTTGGTGGGTAATAGGACAAATAAATATTTAACCTTAAGAGATAACATTAATGTGTTTTCTGAAGCAGATACACTGATTGAGACTCTCAACAGCAACATCTAAGAGATCCTGTGGATTTATATCTGTTACAAAACTTAATTATAAGAAGTTTTTAATTTTTGCAAATCAAACGGATGTAAAACTGTATCTCACTGAGGTCTTCAATTATATTTTCTGGATCACTAGCAACATTAAAAGTCTTCTATGTTTTATTGGCCAAATGTGCTTTCTGTTCTGTCAAATGTCTGTTTATCTTCTGCCCATTTTTTTCCATTGGATTGCTCTTCTTGTTGTTTTGTAGAAGTTCTGCATATGTTCTTGATGTAAGTTTTAATCAGTTCTGTGTTTGTGAAAATCTTTACTCTGATGGAATCCATCTTTTCACTTTCTTTAAGATATCTGTTGATGAATGAGAGCCCTTAATTTTAATATAGTCATACTTGTAATTTTTTTCTTTCATACTCAAAGCTTTTTGCATCTTTATAAAGAAATTCCTTTACTTCAAGGTCCAAGGACATCCACTTATAATTTCTAAATGTGTATATATGTATGTATATATTTATCTTTTTTTTCACTTAATTCCTTAATCCTTCTACAGTTAAGTTGTATATATTGTATGAGATTAATCCAATTTCATCATCTTTGAAAGGAGAGGTATTTTCCAGTTCCACATACTCCACCATCTCTCCTGATTGATCTGATGTATCACATGCATGGGTCCTTTACTATCAAGTTGATTCCATTGGTCAGTTGTCTAATCCTGAGCCATTATCATACTTTCATAATTAATAAATTTAATAATAAAGTCTATTAAGGAAGGTCTCTCCTTTCTGCTCTTTTCCTTCAAAAGTGTCCCACCCATTTTTGGTCATTTTTTGCTTCTGTATAAATTTAAAATCATCTTCATGAGTTCCAATAAAAAAAGAGAGCCCATAAAAAGTTTGATTGAATTTGCATTGACATCTGTATACATCTATTTGGGGAGAATTGGAATTTTCACAACATTAAGGCTTATTATGCACCATGACAAAGAGTATCAACAATATATAAAGAATTACTATCCATCAATTCACATGTATATTACACTCAATCTCTTTATAAATTTATATGACTTTGTAGAGGTTTTATACAACTACTGTTAAGTTTTAGTCCTATATACATGATATCCTTTGATGCTATTATAAATTAGGTCTTCTTAATTGCATAATCTAAATGTTTGCTGCACTTATGTTTCTAATAAGTTTTCCATAGTTTTTTGGGATTTCCTATGTAAATAATTGGAAGAGGAACCCGTGGGGTGGGGCTATAATTTTGGCAGAGGAAGCTCTTTCAGAGAAGGAAATTCTAGGGAAGGTACTCAGCTGTTGCCCTTCAGCAGACAACACTCCCAGCAGCTGGCACCTGGAGTTATAAGTACGTAAGTCCTGAAAGTGGACATAGGCTAGGAGTATCTGTGTGGCTCATCTTAGTATCCATATACTCTGACACTATTCCCCACCCTGGACAAGATGGTACATAACAAGCAATGCTGCATTCCAGGGGCAATTTTGGAGACTGGCACCATCAAGACTAAAAGGACGGAGGGATATGGTTTCCTATGACATTCACATTCAATATGCCTGTCTGGCTCCTGCAAACATTGGATGGCTTGTGGTGGGTAATGGCTGACAGCCAAGAATGTAAACAAGTAAAGCCCCATAGCAGCCATCGCCCCAGATGTGATGCCATCACCACAAGAGAATGACATAGATTCTGGCACTTGATGTGGCAGCTGACAGTGTGGTGAAAACACCCTTCTCAACTGGAAAAAACAAAGCAGTTTGTCTTCACGTCATGGGAAGGGCACATTCACTGTTTTGCACTCAATCTATGCCAACTCCTATTCTCTGTTACAATATAGTTTGCAGGGACATCATTTATCTTAACATTCTTCTGAATATCACTTTGATCCAACATATTGATTAAATCATTATGTCTGGAGAACAACAAGTGGTAAGTACCCTAGTGCAAGAAGATACTTTTTCTCTCCCAAATCCTACTATTAAAAAAAACAATGGCATTTGGTGGGAGTCTTTGGATTTTTTTTAATTATTTTATTGAGGTCATATTGGCTTATAACATTGTGTAAATTTCAGGTATAATTTCAGCTTCTGTATAAGCAGCATCGTGTTTACCACCAATAGTCTAGTTTTTATCCGTCACAATACACATGTACCCCTTTACCCCTTTTGCCCTACCCCTACCCCCTTTCCCTCCAGTAACCACCAATCTGTTCTCCTTATCTATGTGTTTGTTTGTCTTCCACATGAGTGAAATCATATGGCATTTGACTTTCTCACTCTGATTTATTTCACTTAGAATAATACGCTCAAGATTCATCCATGTTGTCTCAAATGGCACAATTTTGCCCTTTTTATGGTTGAGTAGTATTCCATTGAATATATATACCACATATTCTTTATCTATCCCTCCATTGATGGGCACTTGTGTTGCTTCCAGATCTTGACTATTGTGAATAATGCTGCAATGAACATAGGGCTGCATATATATTTTTGAATTAGTGATTTCATGTTCTTTGGATAAACACCCAGTAGTCGAATAGATGGATCATACAGTAGTTCTATTTTTAATTTTTTGAGAAATCTCCATACTGTTTTCCATAGTGGCTGCACCAGTTTGCATTCCCACCAGCAGCATATGAGGGTTCCCTTCTCTCCACATCCTCTCCAACACTTGTTATTTCTTTCTTGTCTAGTTAATTATAGCCATTCTGATGAGTGTGAGGTGATATCTCACTGTAGTTTTGACTTGCATTTCCCTAATAGTTACTGATGTTGAATACCTTTTCATGTACCTAAAGGCCATCTGTATACCTTCTTTGAAAAAATGTCTGTTCATATCCTCTTCCCATTTTTTGATCAGGTTGTTCATTTTTTTGTTGTTGAGATGTATGAGTTCTTTATATATTTTAGAAAGCAACCTCTTGTCGAATATGTTTACAAAAAAATTACATGAGAAATAAAGAGAGTTCCCATATAGCCCCTCTCCCACATGCACAGTTTCTCCTATTATTAGCACCTTGCATTAGTGTGGTACATGTGTTACAATTGATGAGCCAACTATTAATAACTACAGTCCATAGTTTACATTGGTGTTCACCCTTGGTTTTGTACCTTCTATGGGTTTGGACAAATGCATAATGTCATGTATCCATCATTATAATATCATACATAGTAGTTTCACTGCCCTAAACATCCCCCGTGCTCCACACATTTATCCCTCCTCACACAACCCCTGGCAACCACTGATCTTTTCACTGTTTCCATAGTTTTGCCTTTTCCAGAATGTCATAGAATTGGGATCATACAGTATGTGCCCTTTTCATATTGGCTTCTTTCACTTAGTAATATGTACTTAAGATTTCTCCACATCTTTCCATGGCTTAGTAGCTCATTTCTTTTTAGTGCTGAGTAACACTCCATTGTCTGGATGTACCACAGTTTGTCTTAGTATCTTAAGCTTGATAACTTGTGCTGAATGAAATCCCATTGTAGGGATGGACATTCAGAAGTGTCCCAGACATTCTTGACCATTTTTTCTTCCATCTAAATTTTATAACCATGTTGTTAATTTCCACATAAAAATACTCGAGTATTTTTATGGACTTGCACTGCATATCTATATCAACTCGAGAAAAATTGAAGAACATTTTGATTGCTTCTAAACTTTGGCAATTGTGAATAAGGCTGCTATAAGCATCTGTGGATATGTTTTCACGGGAATGCAAGTTTTCAACTCATTTGGGTAAATACTTTGGGGCACAATTCCCTCTTTGGATCTTGCAGGCAGCATACACAACTCTTGAAAACACCACTCTGACCCTTTAATTTGGTAACTTGGAAAGTTCCACATTTAAGTACAGTTAAAGCAAGAGAGAAATTTTTAGCAGGTCCAGATTTTAGTGTCAGACACATGGCCATATAGCCCTGCAAATCATGGTGAAGAAAATGTCCTGTGGTGTCTCTGGCAATCCTCAGAAGTAGATTTGCCACACAGACCCCGACTGCTGGATTACGACATATCAGGTGACCATGTATCTACAGATTTCCATTAGGAGGTGGGGATTATCACTGTCACTGAGGCATTGGTTCCCATTGGCCCATCAGCAATCCACTGATAGAAAAAAGTAGGATATTTTGGACAGAGTCTATGCACGTCCAGAAGGCATAAGTAAATTAAATGCATGTGGCCCAGACCTCCATGTCACCCACATTTATTGCACTATCTTCCCTTCAACTCACATAGTGTAGGGGTTCTATATGACCAGCTGATGAAAGAGGAAAGAATATGTGCCTAAATCATACATGGATCAGAACAATATGTTTTTGCTCCCAGAGAATGAGAAGCTGCTTCATTATGGCCATATTCAGAAATGGCCTTAAAGGGCAGTGGTGAAAAGAACCTTTTCAGTGGGGAAAGCTGGGTTCAGGACAGTTGGAGATCTACTTTAAATGTGGAGAGAACTGGCTGAGGTATATACTCCAAAGCAGAGGTTACTAGCTTGGCTTTTTGGGCAGGAGCAGAGCAGGAAAACAATAGGAAGATCAAAGACAAGTACAGGAAAGAGATTAAGGAACCTAAGGAATGGACACAGAGGGGGTGGATCTTTGAGTGTCATGTTCATGACCACCACTGAGCTTTCACCACAAAGATATTTTAAACAACCAAGTGGGAATGATGGCTTATCTCACAGGTATTAGTCTCCTTCTTAGCCTTCACATCACTGGGGTAATAAGCCCATGAACTTACTTACCATGAGTAGCAGATAGAGAGGCTATTTATGAGCCCAAGAGCATGGGCTCCCTTTCATCAAAGCTGATATAGCAATGAACACTGCTGAATTTTGATCTGGTGACAGCAAAGACAGACATTGAGTCCTTAAAATGGCACCATCCTCTGAGGAACCCACCAGAAGCAAGATGGCAGTGAATAGATTACATTCAGCTTCTTCATCCTGGAGAAGGTAGGAAACTTAGTTTTACTGGAATCAATGTGTACCCCAGATATGTATTTGACTTTAATATCTGATGTCTGTGGACCTACATGGTGCTTGACCTGTTAGCACTGCAACCCCAACAATAGTCTCAGATCAATGAACCCATTTTATGGTAAAACACTAGAACCATAAGCATAATCTACTCTATGTCCCAGCCTATGGTCCTGATAAAGGCTCAGATACCATGCCGCCCGAGGGGACAATGCCCTGTGTTCCTAATAGCCAGAATACATGGACTCAACAATCAAGAGGTGGATCAGCCCTTTTGCCCTCACTTCCAGTGATTCACTTACAGAATTTTTGTTTCCTGCTCCCAAAAGTAGGCTGTGCCAGGTTAGAATCTCAGGAGGCAGATAGGTATACTTCTTCCAGGGGATGCAGGTAAGTGTTCCATTGTCTTTGAAACTCTGACTACTACCTGGTCACTTTGGGTTCATCATCTAGGTGGATCGACAGACAAAGGATTTACTCTATTGACAGAGTAATCAACCCAGATTACCATGAGGAGCTAGGGTTGCTGCTACATAATGAGGGCAAGTTTGAATATTTGTGGAACTCACCCAGGGCTCTTTCCAGGCTTAATTGCTGAATCTTGGTACTTCTATGCCCAGAGATAGCAATAAATATGCATTTGCAGTGCACTTGGCTTAACAAGGCACAAAGTCCTCAGGGACAACGATCTGGGTCATACCACCAGACAACCCTGATGAGTAAAGGAGATCCATAATAAGTGGTCAACTATTAATTACAGTCTCTGTTTCTGTACTCCTCTTGTCTTCATTCTCTCCTGAGGTTGTCTTTGCCAAAGAAGACTCTTAGATAGATTCCATTAGTAACCCTCACTTAGTTGAACCAAAATCATCTTGTTCTCACAACCCCAAGGCCCAATTTGCAGTATGAGAGTGTATCTAAGTGGTACAGGGGCAGACACTATTGGACACTGATGCTCTATTTCTCGTCCTCTCGCTTCATCTGTCTTTTGTTCTGAACTAGATCTGTCTGGGTTCAGACCAGCTTCTTGTAAGGTGCAACCTGTAAGCATCTAATCCTATGCCAATGCCTCCAGAGAAAGGAGTTATACATGGTGGTGGTCAACTCGGTAATACACAGTCATGCTGGCTCTCCCTCCTGCCTTACATCCCCTGGCTTGTCCCTCTCTTCTTTTCCGGGGATCACACTTCCTAATAAAGAAATAACATGCATGCAAGTCCTTGGCCTCTGGCTCTGCTTTCTGAAGAGCCCAGGTTAAAGAAAATGCAAATGCACATATACACAAACATAAAATCCATAATTAGGATGATTATATAAAATTAATCAACACTTTTTTCCTAGAACATAGATACTTACTCGAGGTGATGAATGAGGAACATTAACCCAGATTATTTAGAGGATAGAAATTTTACTGACTACCACCATAGAACACTTTCTCCCCATGATATCCCCAAATAATTCTAATGTTTGCAGAAGTATGAGTGAGAATAAATATGCATATTTCAGATTTTGGTGGGCATATTTATTCTTCCCTACAGGACAGGCTTATGATCAACAATAGATTATCAGGTCTTTATTCAAGGATAAAACTCTGCCAGGAGCCATCAGCTAGGGAAGAACCAGAAAGTGGCTTCAGCTGTCCAAACTGTGGTTGGGGCATTAACTTTTGAAGAATCATGGTGTAGATACAAGGAAACAGAACTACAGTTACTCATACATTTCCCCAGATGACATTCTCCTGAGATCAGATTAAGACAGTTACTCTGTCATTTAGTCTTTTCCTAGCAATGGAAAGATAACTCCAAACTTTCAACAGCTTAAGGAAAATCAGCCCCATAGCCTCGTCTAGCCTTTACCTCTTCAGATGGATGGGCTTCAGATTGGTGCATCAACAATATTGCAAGTGAGCCAGCCTTTCCATAGTGCCAATCTAAGGGATGCCAGTAGAAATAGAGCTCTAAACAGTCCATGCATAAACCCCCATGAAATACCAAAATAATTTTGTGTCAATAAGCAACCAAGTGTGTGTGTATGTACACACACACAAAAGAAAGCAGTTGATTTAATGCTGAAAAAGAATGGAGAATTGCAGAAACAGACTAGAATATCAGATAAAAATACAGACACATAATTACACAATATGTAAGTTTCTGTCTAAATATATATTTGGCTCAATTCTCACGACAGTCTCACCCAACATCCCAATCGTTAATCTCACAGGTATTTATTGAGATCCTCCATGTGCTGAGCATTGTTTAGGGCCCTGAGGGCACATCTGTTGAACAACAGAGGCAAAAGTTCTTGTCCTCATGGAGCTTACATGCAAATGGAAAGGACACACGGCAAACAAATAAGCACCGTATGTTAGAAGCTGAAAACTCCTATGGGAAAGATAGGACAGGAAAGAATGTAAAGGAACTCCTGGGAGGGAGTTGCAACTTTAATAAGGTGGTCAGCAAAGGCCTCACTAAAGAAAGTGACTTTGAGCAAGGTCTTAAGGAAGTGAGGAAGTGAAGTATAGGAGAAGAGAATTCTTGGTAGAAGAAACAGCCAGTGCAAAGGTGGGAGTATGTTCGAACATCAATGTCGCAGGAAAGGAGTGAGCACTGGGCAGACTAGTTGAGATGAGAGCAGTGGGACAAGTGGGGCCAGTTTATGTAGGACCTAGAGAGCTAGTTTGGGACTTTGGATATTTCTCCAAGTGAAGTGAAGCACCACTGGGAAATTCTGAGCAGAGTAATAACAAAAGTTAACTTTGGTTCTCATAGGATCACTTTGGTTACTGTGCTGGAAATAGATCATGGAGTCAAGAGTTAAAGGAGGAGCCCATTGAAGAGGTGATTGAAATAACCCAGGTGAGAGGTGATACAGCTTCCAGCAGAGTATGACTATGGTGGGATAAGAACAGGTGGATGACTCAGTTCAGGCTGCTATAACATCTCACTCACAGACTGGGTGGCTTATAACCAGCAGAAATTTATTTCTCACAGTTCTGGAGGCTGGAAGTCTCGTCAGGGTGCCAGCATGGTCACTTTCTGGTGAGAACCCTCTTCCAGATGGTAGACTGCTAACTTCTCCTTGTATCTTCACATGGTGGAGAGCAGAAAGGGGAAGCAAGCCCTCTAGGGACACCTACAGGGACACTAATCCCATCATGGGGGCTCCATCCTCAGGACTTCATCTAATCCTAATCACATCCTAAAGTTCCCACCTTCTAATGCACCATATTAGGGGATCAGATTTCATCATATGAATTTTGGGGAGGACAAAAACGTTCAGTCCATAAGAGTGGGATTATGGACATGGTGAAAGAACAAACAGGATTTTTCTGATGGATTAGCTGTGGACAAGTGAGAAAAATAACAATCAGGGAGAACTCCAGGGTCTTTAGCCCAAGTGAATTAAAGTGGAACTACCTCAAAGATACTTTTGAAGACACCAGACACAAACCCACGCCAGCTCTGAAAATTATAAGAAATCTTGTTTGCCTGGAAAATGACCCAAGTATACAGACCAAAAAAGATCACCAAGTTCTAGGAAAAATAATTAAAAAGTTAACCTCAGTCAAATGCAAATACTGAATTTCAAGGACATAGAAAAAAATTCTAAAAAATCCAGGCATTAACCAAAAAAGAGTTACCTACAAAGGATGAAAAATCAGATTTCTCTTCAACTCTAAATACAAGAAGACAACCAAGACACATCTAAAGAGTTTTGATGGGTAACTGATGTGATCCAAGAATTTGCTACACAACCCAGTGATCTTTTATACATGAAAAAATAAATCTCAGATATAAGGAAAGCCTCAGAAAAGATTCCACCCAAGTAAATCTGCAAAAATTACTTGACTACATACACATAAATTAAGAATGGGGAAGCCGTACTATTAAATAACTGATATTTATTTTCACTTTCTTAGAGTCTATAACAAGAAAACAATCATAGATGCAAACATTCACTAATATATGCATCATATTGTAATTATCAATAGTGAAAATTTAATACAACCTCAATTCTAAAATGTGGGTAATGTCTATGGTGGTATACTATGTAGCCATTAAAATCTCTAATGTGATAAAACTTTAATACTGTGAGGAAATTATTATAATGTGATGTTCTGGAAAAATGAATAATGCAAAAATTTATACATAGGGTGATGTCAGCAACATGGTAGAATGAGTTGTTCCCTCTGTCCCTCCTCCTTTGAAATACAACTAAAAGGACATTCATTGATCAACAGAGGATACCCACACAGCATACAGGATGCCTGAGACAGCTGTGCAGCCATACGTCTGAAGGTGGATGGACTACACCTGCAGGAGGTGGTGGACATAGGTGAGCACCCCCTGGACCCCAGGCAGCCCAGCGTACATGTGCAACTTCTTTCCCAGCTGGAGCAATCATAGCACCCCTGCAGCCCTGAGGGTGGGAGCATGCCTAAGTGCAACTGTGGAAACATGTGACCGCAGCCCTGAGCCCCCATGTGATTGCTTCCCCATCTGGTGGGAGAGCCCTCAGGGCCATGCAGCCCACAGAGAGCAATGCAGGCTTGGACCCAGTGGGGAAGCCCTGCCCACCAAGCACAAAAGCTGGTGCCACCTAGGAGCAGATGGATGGCAGAGCTGCCACCTGGGGTGAACAAGCTCCTGGCTGCAGTGAATAGCCATAGTACTGCTGCAGCCCTGAAGCAGGAATGTGTGTCTTGGCAGGTCTGTGGGACCAGGCAGCAGCAGCCCCAAGAACCCACGTGATCACTCTCTCATCTGGTGGGAGAGTCCACAATCCCACCGTGGACCCAGGGAGTGGCTTTGGCTTGGTCCCAGAGGGGAGCTCCTACCCACCAAGCACATTGGCTGGTGCAACCTAGAAGCATACAATGGCTGAGCTCCAAGTCTGGGCAAACAAGCTCCCGGCTGCTGTGAACACCCATAGCACCTCTGTGATCCCAAGGGGTGGAGCACAACTTGGCAGGACTGTGGGAGCAGGCAGCAGCAGCCCTGAGCCCCTATGCAATCACTCTCTCATCTGGTGGGAGAATCCACAATTCCACCAGAGTCCCAGAGAATGGTTTTGGCTCAGTCCCAGAGGGGAGGTCCCACCCACCAAGCATAAAAGCTGGTGCAACCTAGGAGCAGACAACAGCAGAAACCAAATGAACTCCCAACAGCCATGAACATCCATAGCATCGCTGTTACCCTGAAGAGGGGAGCACAACTCCATGGGACTGTGGGAGCACATGGCAGCAGCCCTGAGCCCCCTGTGTGATTACTTTCCCATTCAGTGGGAGACCCCACAGGACTGCTGTGATCACAAGGAGTGGCTCAGACAGGCACAGCTGACAGGGTGCCTTGCAGCACCAGGCTCAGATTACACAGCTCCTGCCCCCCCCAAGTGGTGGCAGGTGGAACCTCATCCAGAAACTATCACTATACACCAGAGCAAATTCACTGCATCAAATGGTATAAATAAATATATTAATACTCCAGATCAGAAGAAAAAAAGACAAACACCCAGAAACCAGCCCTGAAGGCATGGAAATTTACAATCTAAGTGACAGAGAATTCAAGACAGCCATCATAACAAAACTCAACAAGTTACAAGAGAATTCTGAAAGAGAGTTCAATGAAATGAGGAACCAAATTACTGAACAGAGGGGATTCTCCACAAAAGAGATTGAAACTATAAAGAAAAAACCAATCAGAATTGTTAGAGATGAAAAGCATAATGGATGAGATAAAGAAAAAATCTGGAGTCCTTAAACAACAGAGCTGACAATATGGAGAATAGAATTAGCAATCTAGAGGATAGGGATACAGAAATTCTCCAGATGGAGGAGAGAGAACTGAGACTAAAAAGAAATGAAGAAACTCTCCAAGAAATATCTCACTCAATTAGGAAATGCAACATAAGAATTATAGGTATTCCAGAGGGAGAAGAGAGGAAAAAAGGAGCAGAGAGCTTGTTCAAAGAAATAATAATTGAGAACTTCCCAAACCTGGAGAAGAAGCTGGAATTACATGTAAAAGGAGCCAACAGAACTACTAATTTCATCAATATAAAAAGCCCTTCTCCGGGACATATATTAGTAAAGCTGGTAAAAGTCAATGACAAAGAAAAAAATATTAAGGGCAGCAAGACAAAAGAAAATAACCTACAAAGGAAGCCCCATAAGGGGCTTTCAGCAGGTTTTTCAGCAGAAACCTTACAGGCTAGAAGAGAGTGAAATGATATATTCAAAATTTTGAAAAACAAAAACTTTCAGCCAAGAATACTATATCCAGCAAAAATATCCTTCATATATTATGGAAAAATAAAAACTTTCCATGATAAACAAAAGCTGAGGCAGTTCACTGCCACAAACTCCACTACAAGATTTGATCAAGAAGGCCCTCCTAGCTGGAAAAAAAAAAAAAAAAGGAAAGGGTGTACAAAGCCTTGAGAAAGGGGATAAATAGGCAGATAAAATCATAAAATACCAAGTCTCTACCAGAACAGATTAGCAAACACTTACTTATAACTCTAAAGATAAAGGGAAGGAAAACATCAAAAATAAATATTATCGCTTCATTTTAACCACAAATTCACAACACAAAAAGGAATAAGTTGTGACAACAACAACTTAGAAGAGAAAGAGGAGAGGGGTGAAACCTGCTTAGACTTGGGGAACAAGAGGCTATCGGGGAAGGGACTATCTCATCTATGAGATCTCTTATACAAACCTCACATTAACGACTAAACAAAAAATCAGAACAAAGACACAAATGATAAATAAAGAGAAAACCATCATAGAAAGCCAACAAACTGAATTAGTCTGAAATACACAAGGCGAGAAACAAGGAAAATACATAACAACTAAAAAACAAGTGATAAGGTGGCCACATTAAGCACTCATATATCAAGAATCACTCTAAATGTAAATGGATTGAGTTCCCCAATCAAAAGACACAAAGTGGCTGGATGGATTGAAAAAAAAGACCCAGCAATTTGCTGCTTCCAGGAAACACATTTCAGCTCTAAAGACAAACACAGGCTTAGAGAGAAGGGATGGAAGATGATACTCCAAGCTAATGGGAAACAGATGAAAGCAGGTGTTGTAATAATTATACCAGACAAAGCAGACTTCAAGACAAAAAAGGTACTGAGAGACAAAGAGGAGCAATATATAATGATAAAAGGGACATTCTACCAAGAAGACATATCGCTTATAAATATTTATGCACCCAACACAGGAGCACCAAAGTACATAAAGAAACTATTAACAAACCTAAAAGGAGATAACAATAGTAGAGGACTTTAATATCCCACTTACATAAATGGATAGATCATCCAGAAAGAAAGTCAATAAGGAAACAGTGGACTTAAATGAAAAACTAGACCAGATGGACTTAATTGATATATATAGAGAACTCCATCCAAACACAGAAGAATACACATTCTTCTAAAGTGCACACGGAACATTCTTGAGGACAGACCATATACTGGGAAACAAGGCAAGCCTCTATAAATTTAAGAAGACTGAAATCATAAGAAGCATCTTTTCTGAGCATTAGACTATGAAAGTAGAAATCAACTACAAGAAAAAAATTGGGAAAGTGACAAACATGTGGAGACTAAAAAACATGGTATTGAACAACCAATTATCATTGAAGAGATTAAAGGAGAAATCAAAGAATATCTCATGACAAATGACAAAGAAAGTACACCATACCAACTCATATGTGATGCAGTAAAAGTGGTCCTGAGACGGAAATTCATAGCAATACAGGTGCACCTTAACAAGCAAGAAAAATCCCAAAAAAGAAATCTTCACCTACACCTAACAGGATTAGAAAAAGTAGAACAAGCAAAGCCCAAAGTCAGCAGAAGGAGGGAAATTATAAAAATTAGAGCAGAAATAAATGAAATTAAAACCAAAAAAGAAAGCAGCAGAAAGGATCAATGAAACAAAGAGTTTGTTCTGTGAGAAGTTAAAAAAAAATTTGACAAACCCAGATTCACTAAGAAAAAAAGAGAGAAGGATCAAATAAATGAAATTAGAAATGAAAGGAGAGAAATCACAACAGATACCACAGAAATACAAAGGATTATAAGAGAATACTATGAAAAACTATATGCCAACAAAGTGGACAATTTAGAAGAAATGGATAAATTTTTAGACTCATACAACCTCCCAAAACTGAATCAAGAAGAAATAGAAATCTGAATAGATCAATCAAAAGTGAACAGATTGAAGCAGTCATAAAAATCCTCCCAAAAAATAGAAGTCTAGGACCAGATGGCTTCTCTGGAGAATTTTACCAAACATTAAAAGAAGATTTAATATTATCCTTCTTAAACTATTCCAAAAAATAGAGGACGATGGAGCACTTCCTAACATTCTACAAGACCAACATCACTCTGCTACCAAAGCCAGACAAGGACAGTACAAAGAAGAAAAATTACAGACCAACATCACTGACGAATATAGCTGCAAAAATCCTCAAAAAAATATTGGCAAACTGAATACAGCATACATTAAAAAGAACATACACCATGATCAAGTGGGATTTATACCAGGGACACAGGGATGGTTCAACAACTGCAAATCAGTCAATGTGATACACTATCCTAGAAGAAAGACGAATAAAAACCACATGATCATCTCAATAGATGCGCAGAAGGCATTTGACAAGATCCAACATCCATTTATGATAAAAACTCTCAACAAAATGGGTATATAAGAAAAGTACCTCAACATAATAAAGGCCATATATGACAAACCCACAGCCAACATCATACTCAATGGGGAAAAACTGAAAGCCATCCCTCTGAGAACAGGAACAAGACAAGTGTGCCCACTCTCGCCACTCTTATTCAACATAATACTGGAGGTTTTGGCCAGAGATATTAGGCAAGAAAAGGAATAAAAGACTCCAAATAGGCAACAAAGAAGTGAAACTCTCATTATTTGCAGATGAAATGATTTTATATAGAGAAAATCCTAAAGAATCTATTGGAAAACTATTAGAAATAATCAACAACTACAGCAAAGTTGCAGGGTAAAAAATCAACTTACAAAAACCAGTTGCATTTCTATACTCTAATAACAAACTAACAGAAAGAAAACTTGAGAATATAATCCCATTTACAATAGCAACAAAAAGAAAAAAATATCTAGGAATAATTTTAACCAAGGAGGTGAAAGACCTATACAACAAAAACTATAAGACATTATTGAAAGAAATCAATGATGACATAAAGAAATGGAAAGATATCCCATGCACGTGGATTGGAAGAATAAATATAGTTAACATGTCCTTATTGCCTAAAGCAGTTTACAGATTCAATGCAACCCCAGTCAGAATCCCGATGACATTCTTCACAGAACTAGAACAAGGAATACTAAAATTCGTACGGGACAACAAAAGAAGCCAAATAGCTAAAGCAATCCTGAGAAGAAAGAGTAAAGCTGGAGGCATCACAATCCCTGACTTCAAAATATACTACAAAGCTATGATAATTAAAACAGCATAGTACTGGTACCAAAACAGACACACAGATCAATAGAACAAAACTGAAAGCCCAGAAATAAAACCACACACCTATGGACAGCTAATCTTTGACAAAGGAGCTAAGAACGTATAATGGAGAAAGGAAAGTCTCTTCAATAAATGGTGCTGGGAAAACTGGACAGCCACATGCAAAAGAATGAAAGTAGACTATTTTCTTTTGCCATATACAAAAATCAACTTAAAATGGATCAAAGACTTGAAGGTAAGACCTGAAACTATAAAACTTCTGGAAGAAAACATAGGTAGTACACTCTGACAACGGTCATAGAGGGATCTTTTCGAATTCCATGTCTACTGGGACAAGGGAAACAAAAGAAAAAATAAATAAGTGGGACTTCATCAGACTAAAGAGCTTCTACAAGGCAAATGAAACCAAGATCAGAATGAAAAGACAACCCACCAGCTGGGAGGAAATATTTGCAAATCATGTATCTGAGAAGGGGTTAATCTCCATAATAGATAAAGAACTCACACAACTGAATAACAAAAAAAACCAAAAAACCTGATCAAAAAATGGGCAGAGGATATAAACAGATATTTTTCCAAGGAAGAAATACAGATGGTCAATAGGCACGTGAAAAGAGGTTCAGCATCACTAATCATCAGGGAAATGCAAATCAAAACTACACTAAGATATCACCCGACACCCATTAGAATGGCTATAATCACCAAGACAAAAAACAACAAATGTTGGAGAGGATGTGGAGAAATGGGAACCCTCATTCACTGGGAACGTGAACTGGTGCAGCCTCTATGGAAAACAGTATGGAGATTCCTCGAAAAATTAAAAATAGAAATACCTTATGATCCAGCTACCCCACTGCTGGATATTTATCCAAAGATCCTGAAATCAACAATCCAAAGATACTTATGCACCCCTATGTTTCTTTGCAGCATTATTCACTATAGCCGAGAAGTGGAAGCAACCCAGGTATCCCTCAACTGATGATTGGATAAAAAAGATGTGGTATATATATACAATGGAATACTATTTGGCCATAAAAAAGATGAAATAATCCCATTTGCAACAATATGAATGGACCTGGAAGGTATTACGTTAAGCAAAATAAGCCAGACAGAGAAAGGCAAACACCACCTGATTTCACTCATGTGTGGAAGATACACTAACACACAGAGAGAACAGTCTGGTGGTTACCAGGGGGAAGGGGGTTGGGGTGGGCACAAGGGGTGAAGGGACACATTTATATGGTGACTGACAAACAATAATGTACAATTAACATTTCACAATGTGATAAACTTCTATGACATCAATTAAAAAAGAAAAAAATGTATATATAGTATAATATTATGTAAAGAAAGTCTATAAGATAAAGATTAGAAAGAAATACTTCAAAATATTAACAGTGACAGTTTTAGGATGGTAATGATACCAGCTCATCACAAGGTTGACATCAGGGAAGCCATATTGTAGAAAAGAGACCATATTGTAACTTTGAATGACCTCTGATTAACTAGCTCAGACATGCTCTGTGGGTTTTGTGGCCCCTCCCACCTGCTATAAGTTGATAACTTTGTTCTTTTGAGTTCCTTAGGAATATAATGACCCCCCAGGCAGAGAGTCTGCTGATAGCCATAATCAATGACAACTAAAAGATCAGAGTATAGGGTATTGCTCCATTCTCTGATGCACATCCAGTAAAACAAAAGACTATCAGGAATTAAGACCAGATGTCTGCCCCCATCAGAGCTCAGATGCCTCCCCAACCTGGAGACCAGCCCTGTATATAACTGGCCTGTAGTCTTTGTTCTGTAAGATGGTTCTTTCGGACATTAGTCAGCCATCGTCACCCTTGTTAGCAAGCTGTAATAAAAACCTTGTCTCTTGACTATTGGCATGTCTTGTGGAGGGCAGATGACTCCCCCTTGAGTGGTAACAGTAAGACTATTTGTGCCCTTTTTGTTCTCTTTGTTTCTACGTTTCTGTGTTTTCCTCATGTACCAATTTTATAATCAGAAAATAAAAAGTGAAAATGTTAAGGCAATAGTATGGAATCTAAAGGATAAAGAATGATGATAAATGTGTAAAGAACAGCAGCTCATGGATATGAAGACTGAACAAAGAGCAGAAACATTAAGCAGGGGTATAACTGAAGAATATGTTTAAGGAATTGAAAAGTCTAAAAGTTAAATGGGCTAACCGTGCCTCAAGTAAAATTAACAAGTATAAACCGATCACAAGACAAACACTGATACAATACTTCAGTTCTAAGAGTAAAGAATTTTCTGCCCTTTGAAACACAAAGAAGATGAAGATGAGGAGGGAGACACGGGGGAGGGGAAGGAAGTGAAAGATTTTTTTTCAAAGCAAGGTTGCTTTGAGCGTCTTTATTACAAAACTTTAACATGAGAGTGTAAGAGTATGATGGTCTAAGAATCTTTTAAGGAAAAGTTTGTGATCCAGGAATGCCAGGAATTGAAGGAAGCCAAAATAGACCCCTGCTGAAGACTGAGAGCTTGACCACTAAGGTGCTTTCCCTGTGAGGATGGATGGAGGTGACACACCAAGTGGGAGTGGAGGGTGGGCGGAGAGACAGACCAGGAACAACCTTGTGTGAGGAGATTGCTGGGAACCTTATTGACGGGGATGAATAAGACCAATTACACAATTTGGAGAAACAAAAATATCATGGATGTGGGTGGTCTGTTCCTGACAGAGACCAAAGTAAATAAAACTGAGCAGGAGGAACATTGTTAATTAGTATAATTAACTGTAGTAATGCATGAAACAAATACAAGATTGTTGTTTAAAGGTTGGAGAAAAGTCTCATTTCAAATCTACAAACTAAACTAATGAATAGGAAGAGGCAAGGGATGGAAAAGGAGAAAAGGACAGCTAAAAGACTAAAAATTATTTTCACCCAAAGCAATGCAAGACAAACTACATAAATGGAGATTAGACAGATAGAGAGAGCAAGCAATAGACAATTCTCTTATCAATAAGCTGTAGGAAGGATCTTGATACCCAATGATGTCTCTCAGAATTGAATCTTTTTGCACCGCCCACACCTCAGGGTGAAATCGCTTAGACTACCTACAAGGACATAGGGGTCGCTGGAAGCCTCTTACCCAGAGGCCCAGATATGAGGGTTCAAAGACAGTGTGTTAGAAGCTGAAATATAAGGAATAGGACCTGAAATAGATTGGGGCGAAAGCTTTAATTGTAGAAGTTCTAGACACCACTGGATTTGCTGTAGATTTTACAAAGGGCTTTCACGCATATATTTGATTTCCAGCAACCCTGTTAGGCAATTATTGCCCCTAGATGACTCAAGAAAAGTGTGATTTCAACAAATATGCAGTAGATCCTGACTTCGGTTTTGTGCCTCTGGTACTGAATCCCTGGTACTTGCCACTACTCTTAGATCCCTTTGCCTGGAAGGAAATGGCATTTACCTGTGTTCACTCCCCAAGTCAGAGGAAAGACTCCCTAGATTCTCCACTAGGCAGGAATAAGTACCAGCTACCACTACTTACCACAGGACCAAATGGACCTCAGCTCCAAAAAGCAGGAAGGGGCATGTCTCAGTCCCTTCAGACTGATATTAATGGAACACTGGGTGGCTTATAAACAACAGACATTTATTGCTCACAGTTCTGGAGGCTGGAAGTCCAAGATCAAGGCACCAGCAGATTCAGTGTCTGGTGAGAACCTGCTTCCTGGTTCATTGGCTACATCTTCTCACTGTGTCCTCACGGGGCAGAAGGGGGCAGGTTGCTCTCTGGGGTCTTTTTTACAAGGACGCTAATCCCATTCATGAGGGCTCCTCCCTCATGACCTGAGCACCTCCCAAAATCCCCACCTCCTAACACCATTATATTGGGGGTTAGCATTCAATGTAGAAATTTGGGGGGGACACATTCAGTACTTAGCAGGACACACGTGGAAACTAGATAGCAAAGATCCTCCTACACGATGAGCTTTTGAGGTTCTATCTGCTCTCAGTGGCTCCTGGGGAGATGCCTGAGGGCCTGGGCCTCGACTAGTTTGAGAAATAATTCTTTATTCAACCCAATACTGGTGGTTCACAATAAAGTATGTAATCGAGACCCAGGTTCCCCTCAGTCAAGGGCTCTAACTTCCCTAGGTCTTAATCTGTGTTTCCATTACGACAGCCTCTGGCCACATGTGGGTAGTGAGCACATGACATGTGGCCACAATGAACTGAAATAAACCGTAAGTGTAAAATGCCCTGGATTTCCAAGACAGAGTGCCAAAAAAGGTAAAACATCTATAAATATGTTTACATTGATTACATGTTGAAATGATATTTTGAGTATATTGTGTTATACAAAATACATTACTAAAATTAATTCCATCTGTTTTTTCCTTTACTTTTTAAATGCCTATAAGAAAATTTAAAGTTGCATATGTGGCTCACATTCATGGCTCACACTATATTTCTTTTGGACAGTGCTGGTCTAAATAGTGCTTAATACATGACAGATGAGAGCAATCCATCTTTCAACATGCACCACGGTCTAACATACACACTGTGGCTCTCAGACTTCAGCCGCATGAGAATCACCTGGAGGACTGGTTCAATTGCTGGGCCCACCTGCAAAGTGTGATTCAGTGCATCTGCGGTGGGCCCAAATGACTGCATTTTTAACACGTTTCCAGGTGACATAGATGCCACTGGCCTAGGGACCAGACTTTGAGAAACACTATTACAGCACGTGGTCAAGTTCATTCCACCATCTCCTGTGGCTTGAGAACTGGTTTGAGCAAAAGGTTTTGTTTGGATTCTGTAGTACTTCTGGTTAGCTATAATGAAATTTATTTTAAAAATTAAACTACAAAACCTTCCAGTACAGACCGTTCACAGATTTATTATTCTCCCATCTTACAAGAACTGTGATTAAGGTCATAGATGTTATCTACTACTGAGTGTTATTATTAGGTAACCTACTGCCAAAAAATTCCCATTAATCTAGAATAACACAGAAAATGCTTATGGCAACAGTGGGCCAGATTTGGTGCTCAGGTTTTGAGAGCTGGTGGACACTGAAATACAGAGAGGAGAGGAGGCAGGACTTAAAATCTGAACTTCGAAACATGCACTGAATCTATTTCTCTCCACTGCTACCAAGTCTGCAGCCCGGCATATTGCTGAGCACACGGTTGTTTTCTAGTGTCACCCAGGTCAATATCTCACTCTCCCTTCTTCACGTTATATTCATAGCTTGACGTTATTGCAAGAAGGGAGTTCCAGGCACTGTCTCGTCCCTTGTCCCATTGAGAAGTCAGAGCATCTCTGAGCAATAGTTTAAGATGATTTGTTCCCTGAGATTAGGAACAGCTCCTCCCAAACAGTGATTTAAGGTCACCAGTTTAAGTCAACTGCTAGGAAAGTTCTAGAACAGTGGACCTACGGGGGTCTTACAGATCACCTCCACCAATTATTTCACTGGACTTCACATTGTCTTTGTTTTTTATCACTGAAGGATTTTATATTTTAAAGCTATTTTTGTGACATTATAAAGCTAAGCTCTGCTATATTCAGAGGACTCAGAGCCCTGCCATCTGCATCTCTCACCAGGAAAATGAAGTTGCATTTATTTTTATAGTTTCGGTACAAATTTAGCATTTTTACTTTAGTTTACCTAGTTAATTCTCAATGAAATTCTACTTCTCCGAAGTCCATGCTTAGCTCCCCAGAATTCGATCATCTAATCCTGCTGATTCACACACGTGCTTTTGGTGACTTGCAATAAACGTGAACTTGTACCCACAGACACGTCCACACCCATTCAGAAGAGGTCTTCAATGTGCTCATTTAAAAGTCATAATTCTATTGGCAGTATTGATCAAGGCATAGAATTTTAATTTTACCAGTTTCGTAAATGACCACAATTCCTGGGGTTTTAAAAAAACTATTCTGTAATGAATATACTAATATGGGCTGAAGTAACTCCTACAGAAATCCACAAATGAAAAATAAAAACCTCCATACACTGCTCCCCATACTAACAGCATGGCCCTCTCTAGAGGCAAACTTGTTACCATTTTAACATAAATTTTTCCAGAACACCTGCTATGTGCTTAGACACATCTGCACAAACGCAAATCTTTTATTTTGCTTTTATGAAAATTAGAGTATACTCAACACGTTTTTTTTGAAAATTTATTTTGTTCCTTAGGAATAAGATTTTTAACATTTGGGATGACGTTTCATTCCTTTCTGAGGATAGAAGAGAGATCACATATGTGTGTGTGTGTGTGTGTGTGTGTATGTGCATGCGCACGCACAAGCATGCAGGGTTTGTCCATCTTTTCACCAGTGGAAAGTACTTCATGGTATCTATGTGGCTTTTTTTTTAGTCATTAACCAATGTTAATTGTTTAACCATTCCCTTATTGATGAACATTAATTTTCTCTCCAATATTTCTCAATTTCAAACTAGGCTACAATGTACATTATATGAATGAACAAAGTATTATGGGAATATTTTTCCAAAATCAAAAGCTGGAAATGGAATTGCACATGTTTTGTTTTGATAGATATTGCCAACCTGCTCTTCAGTTAGATTGACCCAATTTATACACATAATATCAACATACCCCCACCAACATTGGATATTCTCTCTTTTTTCTGTTGAAATATACAGTGAATATGCGTAGGTCATTTTGCAACAGTTTAGAATAGCAATTTCCTCAGATAGTCTATCTACTCCCACCCATTTTTCAACATATCTGCCCCAGTGCCAATACCACATTGTTTAAATACCATAGCTTTATTTAAACTGGGAACGTTTCTCTTTTCCAAAATTTTCTTTCCTATTTTTTTGGTTATTTACTTTTCTAGATCAATTTTAAAATTGGATTGTCAGGATCCATAATAAAAAGTTCTTTTGAATGTTTATTGGCATCATGTTGAACTTAGTTTGGGAAAAATGTTTAAAAATTAAAATCCTTAGAATATTCTATTTGAGAATATGATATGCCTTTCTAATTGTTCATGTTTCTTCACATTATAATTTATTGTCTTTATCCCATTGTATGAATGCTTGTGGACATCACATCTCTACCACTTAATGCTGTGCAACCTTAGATAACGTGCTTATCCACTCTGTGCCTCCATTTTCTCATCTGTAAAATGGAGGTAATACCAGCTACAAAAATGAATGTGCTAATGTAAAATTGTGAATTTTTTAAAAACAATGTCTACATTCCCACTCATTTCTAATGTTATTTGTGTCAACTTACATTTCTTCTTAATAAATCTGACAAAGGCTTTTCTATATTATGGATTCTTTTAAAATACCAGGCTTTTTGTTTTATTAATCAAAAATACCCTTTCATTGTTGTTTTCTATTTTTATTGACTTTGGCTTTTAACTTTGATAATTTCTTACCTTTACATTCTTTAGATATGTTTTACTAGTCTTTTTCTATCTTCTTGAGTTGAACACTCAGTTCTAATACAGAGCTGTCTCCTCTTTAGGAAGGATTTCTAATGGTTTCTAGGTGCTTGCACATACATTGTATATATATATTTTTTCAATCTGTTGTATCTACTCCTATCATCGCAATTTTAGAAATGAGAAAACAAGAAGTTATGTAACTTGTCCAATGTTATGCAAGAAAACAAATGGCAAGTAAATGGCAGACCTCGGAAACGAGCAGGGTGTTTGGCTTCAGAGTCCATGTGTTTCCCCACTGCACCATTTCACCTCTGAATACAACCTTAACTGCACTCGCACAAGTTTTTGTATGAAATTGTACCACTGTCACTAATCTGTAAAAAGCTGTTCATTTTTCCTCTTTAGCACTACTTATTTTTAAGGGTTTTGGTTTGTTGTTGTGTATTAACTCCAAAAAGATAGTTTTGGCAGGGCAATGACATTTGGTGTTTGTTTTTCCCTGCTGTGTCATAATTACTAAGTGTATTACACTGTTTTAAGTGAACATTGCATATATGATTCCCTCCTTTAAAAATCTGAACTTATCTTTCTTGCTTAATGCAATATTATTTTTGGTAAATATTGCATTGTGTTTAAAATGACTACATATTAAGTGCTGAGTACAAATACATATCACACTGGCTCACTGTTTGAAGTATTCATGTTATTACTTACTGTGTTGTTTATATCCTTGCCCTGTTAATTGTGTGTGTGTGTGCGAGGACAATTAGCCGTGAGCTAACATCTATTGCCAATCTTCCTCTTTTTGCTGTGGACAATTGGCCCTGGGCTGACATCTGTTCCCATCTTCCTCTACTTTATGTGGGACACCGCCACAGCATGGCTGGACAAGTGGTGCTTCGGTCCACGCCTGAAATCTAAACCTGCCAACCCCAGCCTGTGGAAGTGGAGCGCATGAACTTAATCACTATGGCACCAGGCCAGCCCCTGCCCTGTTAATTTTGAGTGAAGCATATTTGTCTTTCACTCGGTGACTATGTCATTTTGTCATTGTTTTAATTGTTTCTGCTATAAATAAATATATATAATATATATATTTTTAAAGCTATATAGTTTAACAAAGGTTTATGACTCATAGTTTGAGGATAGATTAAATATTTCATCAACATGAAATATCTCTTTTACCAAATTAAATGCTTTGGGGTCTGCTATTTTTTCTGTATTGTCACTTGCTTTTTCTTTTGTTTGCAGTTGTTTTTTAAAAAATTATTCTCTTCTCTATTTGTAGAGGTTCTCCAACATTTATTCTAAGTATATTTCTTACACACTGTAGCTGAGTTTTTAAACTGGCCCCTTTCTCTTACTGTGGAATTTAATTTATTTACTTTTATTTGTTTATCAATATGAACTTGCTTCTTTCTTTCCTTCACCTCCATTGTCTCCAATTGAAACCCCTAGTAGAAAAAGCATAGTGGGACATGTAGATTCATCCTTCATGCCTTTAACCTTATATTTTTAACATATTTTTTTCTTTTTGCTCCACAGTCCAAGGCAATTCCTCTGTTTTTCCAGATTACTATTTTTTGTCTTCAGTTATATCCACTTTGTTAATTTTCTTTTTAAGAAATAGCATGGTTAACTTCCAAGACTAGTTCTTATTCTCTAATTGCTCCTTTTTAATGGTATCCTTTTTATTTTATGGAAGCACGATCCTCTCAAGTATCGTTAAAAGTATTATTTGGAACACTTCTAACTTCTCTCTGTGCCCTGGATTCTCTCTGCTGTATCTGGAATCAGTCTATCGATTTATTTGCTTCCTCCTCTTTGATCCTGCTATAAAGCTCTTGTACAGCATGGTGTACATGTAACATACAACATGGTGACTATAGTTAATAACACTGTATTGCATCCTTGAAAATTGCTAAGAGAGTAGATGTTAAAAATCCTCCTCACGAGAAAAAAATGTGTAACTCTATGTCATAATGGGTGTTAACTAGACTTATTGTGATCATTTCACAACATATACAAATATCAAACCATTGTGTCATACAACTGAAATTTGTATAATGTTGTATGTCAATTATATTGCAATAAAAAAAGACCCTTGGTTTTCCTTAACAGTTTGGTGATCCCTGTTTTTCCCACATTAAGGCCTAAAGTTATGTGTAGACAGTGGGATAGGTTTCTTCTGGAGTTGTATAAGTCTGATTTTCTAGCTGATATCTTCCTGGAATTGGAATGCTGACTGCCAATGGACAGACTTTCTCTTAGTGCATATGTGTGGGAAGCCAGCACCATTTGGGATTCCAAATGGGCCAATGGATAAAGTCTTTACTCTAGACTTTGAGGATTGTAATGAATTTTTCTCCTTTTTCTCCTTTCCGTACATGCTACAAAGGTCTTAATTATCTCCATTTCTGGCCTGAGTTCCCCAAAGCCAATACACTCAAAATTAAGCATATGGTTGGCTTCTGCTTGGACTGTACATGAACACTAATATTATATGTGTGCCGTGCATGTGCACTGCCAGGGAGGGATAACATGCTGACCTCTGGTCCCACTGTCCCTTATTCAGTTATTTAATCAATTACCAAAAAGACCACCTTGGGGTAATCTCCTGTTCTTTTTGTTTGTTCTCTCTGATCTTAGAATTTCTTTTAATTCACTCCTGGGTTACAGCAGCTTTTCAACTTGTGTTTTGAGCTATGGTATTGCTGCAGCAATCAATCCTATTTTTTCTATTAGAAACATCCTGATTTTCTAATAGAAATGTGTTTTCTATTTTCCAGGAACTCCTCTTAATTTTGTTCTGATGTTAGCAGCCCTTCTTGTTACAGAAGGAAGATTTACTCTTTGAAATAATGTTAAGAAAATACAAGGAGAAACAACACTTAGGCTTTTGGAGATACGAAACTATACGAGGTCCAGATCAGTGATGTTGAATTGTGAATCCCAGCACCGATGAGGAGATTGAAAATAGTTGAGAGTGAGAGATAATGGGAAAGATAAGAATAGAAACAAGAATAGAGGCTTAGAAGGAGAAATCCACAAATAGAGAGCAAAAGAGGATTGAGGTCCTTATAAAGGAGAGAAGAAAAAATGTCAGAGAGGCAAGAATAAAACCAAAACATAAGTAAAAAATTATTAGAGACTACAAATGTGTTCCTTTACAGCAAGAAAGGCATGTAAATTTTAAAGTATAAACAGGGCAGGAGAGATTTTTCAGGGAGGAATGCCTGTTCAATCATTGTAAACACCTGGGAATTGCAGTGCTCCATCCTTAACACACCTCATGTCACCTGGAAAGCTTGTTAAACCACAGATTAACAGGTGCTGGGGGTGGCTGATGCTGCTGGTCCATCAATGAGAACCACTGCTCCAGAGAGGAGGAGGAGAATGAGAATTTTACAAAGAGCATGAGCTCAAACGAGTTGAAAGACCTCGACTGTAGAGAGCGCCATATCAATAAAGCAGGGGAATGGGAATCAGAAGGAAATAGAAGGATAGGTAGTAAGAACATGCAAGGAGCCTAGAAGCAAAGGGGAAAATGAGATTGTTTCATTGTAGAGGCTTAATTCACCTCCAAGCTTAAATTTCTCTACTAAATTAGAGTCCTTGGGTATTCAAACAAATTCATTCTCTGCCTCTTTGCAAAACAAGAATAAAATTAGCGTGGGAGAGTGTGGTTACCTCCTGGAAACAGTGATCTGGGTGGAAATGCAGGATGGGGAGAGGAAGAAAGTTTCTGGGTGGTGGAAGTGGGGAAGAAGGGGAAGATCTAATGACCAGGCCACTGATTCTGATTCCTCGGCAAGAAGAACACAGGTAAATCACACATGTATTTGTTGAGAAACTTAACACAATAAAATTATTTTGACTAATAAGGGTGAGGTTACATCTTAGAAGAATCTTGAAAAGTAGTTCAAGGAGTTTGGGATAATCCAATATTAATAACGGTAACAAATATAATCACATCAAACCAAAAGAAGGCATTATGATCTATTGAACCAAAAATAATAATGAAATCATTATTTTAAGAAGAGTGTGAATCAATATTTTACTTGAGAGAAAATCAAACATGAGAGGATGTATCTGGACTTGTAACTTGAGACACTAACTGTGTGGCCATGGGCAAGTTAGTTGAACTCTGATTTTGTATCATCTTATTTGCAAAATGAGGTTTACTATAACTACTATATTTTCCAGTACTGTAATTATTAAATATTACATATATAAAAGATACATCTGATATAATTTACATGTTTACTAGGGAGTAGCTACTGCATTATTTTTGTAATTTCCCTTGTTTTTATTATTTTTTATTATTTATAGTAATTCATAACCTGATGTCACTCTTCACCTTGCCAAGAGACTTGTTTAGCTGAAGACTTAGGTGGTAGGGCTGGTGATGCCAAAGAGAAAGGAGAGAGAGAAAGGGAAAAACCACTGACCGGATTAGGGGAACCCACGTTAATGACTATGGTTCCCAGAACCCACCTTTTTTCTCCTCACTCCTCAGAACCCCAGTCTGCTCCTCCAAATGTTTACCCTGCCCTAAATAAAATACAAAAATAAGTCTGGCGGTAGGTGTTCCCTGGGTGTAAGGATAATTATCAAGTCAGTCCTCTGTGCTTACAAGACACACCATTGGTACGTGTGAAGCGTGTCTTTCCCTAGAGAAGGCACGATCTGTTCATTTCCTGATTATTAGTGGCCACTGGCCTTTGATGCCAATGCACATTAACCTTTTGTTTGGAGCCAACTGCTTCATCCTCATACTAGTGAATTTTCAAATGACCAAATGGCATGCTTAGAGCAGTCAGAAACTATCTAGCACATGGTAGTGGGGCACCTCTGCTCTCTCCCCACTCTCTACTTGCCTCATCTGATTTATATAGGAGGAGAGGAGTCCCCTGGGAAAATAATCCATACCCTCCCTGTGTCTTTGAAGCAAACATCCTACAATAGCTCTATGTGACATCAGAAAGCAAATATCAAAGAGCAACGGCAAAGCGAATTCCTCCTAAGTGAAGGAGGACAATCAGGTGGGCTTAACAACTGGCCCGAAGAGAAAGAGAGGACCCTGGAACAGCTTCAATCCACCCAGTGAGTGCCCAGTGAAGTCCACATGCTTTGAGGAGAAAAGGCTGTGGCGAACTAAGAGAAACTCTGCTTCACCTGGAGCAACAGCAAACTTGATCCTCTAGACATTAAGATCCAGCAGAGATGCAGTCATATTCTTAAAAGAAGCTAACCACTCACATGCTGGAGCAGAATTCTAGGGGAGAATCAATTCAAATGGAAGGCCTTAAAGGCCATGTTGTAAGAAAAGCAGATGTTCATCGAAATGGGGTGACAGGAGAAAAGTAATAGCATCAGCACAAAATTTAAGTTAGCTGGAGACTTGGGTATTCATTGAAGAGCAGCACTGGAGGAAGTATCAGTCAGTACAGCTTGGTTATGATGCAGTAACAAGCACCCCCAAATCACAGAGACTTAAACAACAAAGTGTCTTTTTCACTCAGATGACAGGCTCATCCTGAGTTGGCTGGGGACCCACACACCAATTCTCCTTCACAAGAGAACCCAGGTCAACAGGGACACCATTATAATCAAAGAGAATGTTTCCTTTTACCATGCCTGAGAGAAAGAAGAGCAAAGAGAAGCTAAAAACCACATGTACACTCCATCCTCAGGCCTTCTCGGAAATTCTTGAGGATGTCACGGGGCAGATGGCCCAAATGAACACAGGGCAAGGAGGAGTGAAACGTGAGCAATTATGGTTACCATGACTCCATTGGCTTTACCAAGCCAGTTCTCACATAATTACTGGATGAAATATTTGTATACTACTAGCGACAGGACAGGTCCTCATAAACACTTAGTATTTCACCAGGAGCCCTAAAATATGGTCTGTTTACAGCTGTGATGCAACAAGGCCACAGAACATCTACGTAAGAAAGTGAGCCGCTGGTCCTCCCAGAGAGACAAGGAACCGAATTCCCGGCCACCCCATTCCCATTCCCAAATAACATCTCAGATTCAATCCCAAACCTACCAAACACCATAAATGGCAACATAGTGCCTTCTGAGTAAGACTACTTACCTTCTGTTAAACTACATTCTTATGTGTAAGATGGAGATAACCATAACAAACTCACACAGTTGTCAAGTGGCTTGCAAATGCATAGTATACAGTCTGACAATATGCAGTTGGTGCCCAATTAATGTGAGTTCCCATATCTTATTTATCTCTGGTTTTCCAGCACTCCCTCTCATTGAACTCAGGTTGCTCTGATATTGTCCTCTTCCTCAGAATTTTATGGAATGCCTTAAAATTAAACTATTTTGCACGGCATGCTGGCTCCTGGAAGTAACTTGTCAGTGCTGCCTCATTAGTAAATCAACTAATCCAAAGCTTGACGAGAAATAGAACTCTTTGCTCCCTCCATCCAAACGCACTCACCATGGCAAGTCAGAGGCACAGAATGCCCAAGTCCTGATTGGTTCCCATGTAACCCTCAGCCAAGGCTCCCAAACAATTCTCAGAGATGGAGCTTTGCTTACTGCTGACTGAAAAAATCATGTGAAAAGAAAGTAAAAAGGAACTTAGTTCTGCCTAAGCATTTCAGCATTTGTTCGCTGCCTTTTTAGATAAGGAAATGTGCAGAGCAGTGTGAATGCCACTGGCCAGAGGCCAGGGAACAGCACAGACACTTGGAACGGCGCCCAGAAATGGCATCCGAGAGGCCAACCTGTGCAGGGGAATAACTTAGCAGCCACTGAAGGGCCAGGAGCTGTTGTTTTGGGTAAAGGTGGGCCATGGAAAGATTTCCAAAGATGAGTCAGAATTGTAGACAGAAGTTTATATATATGCGTTTTCCCCGGGGAGAATTCCATCTCTTTCAACAGATTCCCAAAGTGATCCAGGACTCAGAGCCACGGAGAAAAACAGGAAACCTGAGAAACAGAACCCAATACCATTGCAAACGTAGGACAAGTTTAAAGCCGACTTTTGCACCTCTGACTTCTCTGATTTAGCACACATTTTAGAATAAGGAGCCCTCTTTGGTTTGAAGGGACTCAAGATTCATCCTCGCCCACCAGCCTCCATTAAAATGTCTGCACAAAATTTACCAGTTTAGAATTTCTCCTTCTGTCAAATCAACCTAAATATGTTTCTTTTTGTGTGTGTGTGAGGAAGATTAGTCCTGAGCTAACATCCGTTGCCAATTCTCCTCTTTTTACTGAGGAAGACTGGCCCTGGGCTAATATCCATGCCCATCTTCCTCTACTTTATATAGGGCACTGCCACAGCATGGCTTGACAAGCATAGGTCCGCACCCGGGATCCAAACCTGCAAACCTTGGGCCGGTGAAGTGGAGCCTGTAAACTTAACCACTATGCCACTGGGCCAGCCCCTATATTTTCTTTTCTTTTTTCATATCTTCATTTGTTGTCACTCATGAGATCTGACAGTTTAAGACCTTGAAGTTTTAGTACTCTAGTCATTTTTTGCCTTTTGCTGAGGTCCTTCTGAGCCATCTCCATTGCTCAGCATCAAGGGGCCCAGGGTAACTCAGGGGACAGAGCCCGAGGAAGTCACCTGCCTGCTCCGCCCTGCAGGTGGCCGTCCTGGCATTTCAAAAGACTGCCACAGTGGGCATGGCCAAATTCCTGAGTAACCAATCGCCTGATGTTGCCTGACTGTGCAGAAGTTGTCTATTCTCTTACCTTATTTTTGAGTGTGTGTGCATCAGTTTTTCTTTTAATCCAGATCACTAGTGGTTTCTTTTTTTTTCACATTTCTAATCTTAATCCTGTCCTTGATTTCATGCTAGATGTACACATGAGTTTAATATAACACATACTCATGGAGGGACACCTGTGTACCAGAAAGACCTTCTACAACCAGACACTGTGTCATTTACACCCCAGAAAAATAGAATCCCCGACCATTAAGGGATTTTCATCTAGTCGACATGATGGCAGGTTCACAAACAACTAACACAAAGAAGAATGTGCAAGTATCATAGGAGAAATGCACACGAATGCTCTGGGGCTCTGAGAAGAGAAAAGTAACACTCAGTTAAAAGCAATCAGAAAAGGCTTCCTGGAAGAGATGCTATTGCTGGCCTTGGAAAATAGCAGGAAACCTGGGTAACAGCGAATAGTTGTATTAGGCTGACACTTATGTTTTATTTAGGGAAATTGTGGCACCTGTAAAGGTAGATTGTAGCCATCGCATGGAGTTCCCAACATGAAATAGTCTAATAAATTCACTGGATTTGTTGGATGTGACCAATTTGCTATATTAGTAATAAATATGTCTTTCATGATTCTCCTTACCTAATCCTTAATTAACACATAGCAAACTAGGGAACACTGGAATGAGGTCTTCCACATATGGGGTTTTCTCATGTACCTAACGCCCTTTCAAGTGTCAATTATTTTTTCATCCTTTTTGGGTTGTAAATCTTTGTAAACTGCATTGAACACATCCCTCTATTGTTAGTATGCCCTCATTACATGAACTTATGATTTCTTTCGCATGTGGGTCTCTCTTTAGATTTTGCTCAGAATTTTGCCCCCTCAGGTTCCTTTGGGTGAGATTCTTTCCCTCTATCCCAAATTAGCTCTCCCTCTGGGCCCTTGCTGGCTTCAACGTGAGCTCTCTGAGCCACCTCATTCCCTCCTGTGCCATCAAATACCATCTCTGTTCTCATTAACCTTCTGACCCAGCCTCTGTCCTATGCTGTACATTCATGTAGCCCCACCTGAGAAGCTTTACTACTTGGGGTGCATCTAAGACAATATAGTCAAGACTAAGTCTTCTTTTCCACCAAATCTTGCTTTCTCTTTCTTGGGGATAGCAGCTGCTCAAACTGGAGATCCAGAAGATTCCATGATATCATTATATCCCTTAAGGGTTTCACATCTAATTTGTCCCCAAATCCTGTCCATTAGACCACCAGAGCAATTGTGAATCCATTCCCATCCCTGCTGCCAGTGCCTGAGATGAAGTCCATGTTGTTTCTACTGAGATGATCCTTATCAGCAGACTCCTGGAGGACCCCCTGCCCCCAGTCACCTCCCCTTCCAATCCATCTCCACCCCACTGGAAGAATCTTTCCAAAACATTAGTTTCACTATGTCATTTTCCAGATTAAAATGTGAAATTCAAGCTTCTTTAAAATGATTCACAAGGACGTCAAGATCAGGACCCTCTCTGCCCCTTCACCTCTATCCAGCCCTCTACTCATGCCCTCTGCCCAGGTTAGTGGAAAACGAGCCACCTCTGGGTGCCTGATCCAGGCAGGCTCCCTCAGCCTAGAATGTCCTTGTGGCTCTTGATGCCCCATCCCCTGTGGGACATCTTTCCTGGTCACCCTCCAACGAGGTTAGGTGTGCCTACTAAGGTGTTCTTTCCTAGAGCATTCTTTATGCTGCCATTATGTTAACTGATCACGTCATAGGTAACTGTTTCCTTTGTACCTCTGCTCCCATTCCATGTTAGACTGCAAGCTTCTTAATAATGGGGACCATGTCTTCACGTTTGAACCCCACCACCCCACAGAGAACAGATGCCCAGCCATGGGCACACATGTGGGAAGAGAGTGGCTCAGTGCCATTTCACAACTTCCTTAGGAGAAAAGTATGTGGAGTCTCTACTTTCTGTGACCTCATAGACTTTTTCATGTGTATCCAGGTAGATCGTTATATTTTATAAATACAAAATGCATAGAAAGCTGACTTCTGAGTAATTGAAACGCTACCAGAGATTCTTAAGGATTGTTCCTAATGAAGTAGGGAATGAACTCACTGGCCTAAAATTCCATCTCAGCACCTAGGGTTTTGTTTATCTAGAAAACATTTATTATCTGCTTCTGCCCTAACTTAGCAGTAGTTTATTGAATGTTTAATATACACCAGGTACTGTTTTAAGTACTTTTTCTAAGAGTTTGTTTAATCTTGACAACTACATAAGAAAAGTTCTATGATTATTGTCCCCATTGTACACATGAAAACACCAAGGCACAGAGTAAATAAACCCCATCATAGCACAGCCACAGGAAGGCAAGCTGGATTTTACACCTGGGGGTCTGTGAGCTTTGCCGCTGCATGACGCCTCTGCCTTTTCCTCTGTGTAGCTCAGGAGTTGTCATTTTTGTTATTTTTATCCAATATTTCAGTCAACTTTGCGTCAGCCTTCAACTCCCCGGCAACTTCAGAGGTGCCTCACCCGACTTCGTAGAAGCCCCAGCTCACCTGCCACTGTGCCTTCTTGCTGTCTTCTAATAATTAGCTCCTGGGAGACCCATATCCTGTGAGGCAAACCCCAGCCTTAAACGACCTCTGTAAAGACTCTCCCAGGCTTCCAGCTCAGTTTTGTCAACTTTTATTGAGAGCCACCTCCCTCAGGCAGCTTATTTTTCCCTGGTCCCCTGAGTGGCCCCTGCAGGCAGGCTTCATCATCAATGAATTACGCACCCATCATCAATTTCATGCCAATGACAAAAAACCTAAATGCATCTGATGTGCTGAGGACCTGGAAACAGCAGAGCAGCTTGAGAAAGGGCAGACTCTCCAGCAGCTGTTACAGAAATAGCACCACCAATTTAGATTACAGCTGCAAAGAGACAAAGATACAATCCGGAACAATAATAACTCTGTACTGTGGATTTCAAAGGACACAGATTTGCCTTTTACTCCCAGGTTTGGTGATAAAGATTCAGAGTATGGCTGGCCAACTGGCAACCCCATTAAGCCTCTCTCCTCTCTTGTACTTTCTAACCGAATTCTCCCGCACTCTACCACATGGCTCAGACTTCCCAGTGCCTTTGGGTTCCTCTGCTTTTTCTGGCTGGTCTTCTCCAATTGAGGTCAAAGAGGCTGCCCGAAACAGTTCTCAGAAGAATTAAATTTCATAAGGAGAGATAGCTATAGGAAAAATTGCATCCATGGATGTATCTGGAGAGTGTGTGAATTTCAGCGAATAGGAACAAATTATCAGAGGAAGCCAGCATCAATATTCCACCTTTTGCCTGGTTGTGGATGGAAAGCAAGGCTGCATAGATTTCCAGAGGTCTGGCGTACTTTGGCAGAGGGGACACATCAACCTTGTGTAGAGGACTGAGGGTGGGCATACCCCAGTGCATAACGCCCTATTTCATATAAGAGCCAGAAGGGGTTTACAGTTCAGTTCAAGCCCTCATTTGTGGGAGAATAAACAAAATGTTCATTGTCCTCATAAAATGCTGCCAGCAAGTGGCCCATCTTAGTAAATGGCAGCATATTCCATCATGTTGCTTAAAATACAAACCTAGATTTTTTCCCCCCTTAATTCTTCCCTTTTTGAATTTCTCAGTAAGTCCTGGTCAGTTTATTCTCAAAACATATTTTCAATTGTCTCCTTCCCTTTACTTCCATTGGCTCCTCCCTAGCTCAGGCTGACATCTTCTCTTCCCTGGACAGTCATGAAGCTCCGGACACTTCTTAGCCTCCTACTTACCACAGCTGATACCATCACACACCATCTCCTCACCATCCATCCCCACACATACCTCGCATGTGAATCAAATCAAACCACCCCTGTCTGAAAACCTTTAAGCAGCTTCCCATTATCTTTAGAATAAAATCCAACTCCCAGTTGTGAGCCTCAAAGCCTCTGTGCCTCGTCCCTGCAGACCCACCCAGCCGGCCCACCAGAGACCCCTAATGTTCCACAGGCCTCACCACCCCCATGACTGGCTCCTCATGTAAGCCCCCATGGTCAGTGAGCATGAGCTGTTGCAGACAGCTCACGAGCATATGCAGAAAGCTGGCCCAACTCTGAGGTACTGTGAGAAGGCACAGTAACATGGGCATTTCAGGACACCACTACAGGGGAAACAGAAAAAAGGCTCTCAGCACCCAGCTCGGCTTTGTGGGATCAAGAGAAGGCATGCAATCTCTAAACCTCTACTCCCAAGAGGGAGCAAGAGGTGTGGAGCAGGAGCGTCCATAGAAAAGGTCTGAGTGAACATCAGAATCCCTAGCCAGGCTGACCAGTGAAGGTATTTTGCTCCTGAAGCCAGTCAGCAAGGACAGGAGGAGGTGACAGATTCTTCAAATGTGAAGACAGAAACAAAGATTTCAAGGAACACACACACAAAAAAACAAGGAAACATGTTACTACCAAAGGAACTCAATAATTTTCCAATAACTGATCCCAAAGAATGGAGATCTATAAATTGCCTCACAAAGAATTAAAAATAATTGATTTATTCCTAGGACACAAGAATGTTTCAACATATACAAATCAATAAATATGATGTACCACATTAACAGAATGAAGGATAAAAATCATATGCTCATCTCAATAAATACAGAAAAAGTATCTAACAAATCCAACATTCTTTCATGATAAAAACTCTAAAAAAATTGGGTATAAAAGGCATGAATATAAACATAATAAAGGTCATATATGACAAGTTAACATCATACTTAATGATGAAAAACTGAAAGTTTCTGCTCTAAGATCAGGAACAAGACAAGGATGACCACTCTCACTACTTTTATTCAACATAATACTGGAATTCCTAGCTAGAGAAATTAGTCATGAAAGAGAAATGAAAGGCACCCAAATCAGGCAGGAAGACTAAAATTTTCACTATTTGCAGACATGATCTATAAATAGAAAACAGTAAAAACTCAACAAAAAAATACCTGTTAGAACTAATAGATGAATTCAGTAATGTTGCAAAATACAAAATCAACTTACAAAAATGAATTGTGTTTCTATCCATGAACAAACTATCTGAAAAAGAAATTAAGAAAACAATTCCATTTGCAACAGCATAAAAAATAATAAAATACTTAGGAATAAATTTAACCAAAGAGGTGACAGATCTGTACATTGAAAACTATAGAACATTGATGAAAGAAATCAAAGAAGATGTAATTAAATAGAAAGAAATCCCATATTCATGGATTAGAAGAATTAATATTGTCAAAATGCCCATATTACACAAAGTCATCTACAGATTCACTGCAATCCCTATAAATCTCCCATGTCATTTTTCACAGAAGCATAAAAAAAATCCTGAAATTCATATGGAAACACAAAAGACCCTGAATAGCCAAAGAAATCTTGAGCAGAAAGAACAAAACTGGAGGCACCACACTTCCTGATTTCAAATTATATTTCAAAGTTATAGTAATCAAAACAATATGGTACTGACACAAAAGCAGACACACAGACCAATGGAACAGAATAGAGAGCCCAGAAATGAACCCACACATATACTGTCAACTAATCTTTAAGAAAGGCACTAAGAATACAAAATGGGGAAAAGATAGAGTCATCAGTAAATGGTGTAGGGAAAACAGGATATCTGAAGCAAAAGACTGAAATTGGACTCTTATACTATACACAAAAATCAACTCAAAATGGATTAAACACTTAAATGTAAGGCCTGAAGCTATAAAGCTCCTAGAAGATTCACATTGAAAAATCTCTTTGATGTTGGTCTTGGGAATGACTTAATGGATATGACACCAAAACAAGGACAACAAAAGTAAAAATAAATAAGTGGGACTATATCGAATTAAAAAGTTTCTGCACAGCCAAGGAAATGATCAACAGAGTGAAAATGCAAACTACTGAATCCGAGGAAATATTTGAAAACCATACAACCAATAAGAGGTTAACATCCAAAATATTTAAGGAACTCATACAACTCAACAGTAACAAAAAAACAAAACAAAACACACAAATGATTTAAAAATAGGCAAAGGACCTGAACTGACATTTTTCCAAAGAGGACATAAAAATGGCCAACAGGTATATGAAACGATGTTCAACATCAGGAATCATGAGGGAAATGCAAATGAAAACCACAATGAGATATCACCTCACACTTGTTAGGATGTCTATTACCAAAAAGTCAAAAGATGACTGTTGGCAAGGATGTGGAGCAAAGGGAACACTTATACACTGTTGCTGGGAATGCAAAATTGTGAGGCTGCTATGGAAAAGAGTACAGAGGCTTCTCAAAAAATAAAAATAGAACTACAACATGATGCAGCAATTCCACTTCTGGGTGTATATCCGAAAAAAATTAAATCAGGGCCTCAAAGGGATATCTGCATTCCCATGTTCATTTCTGCATTATTCACAATAGCCAAGACAGGAAAATAACCTATGTCCATCAACAGATGAATTAATAAAGAAAATGTAGTCCACACACACAACGGAATACTTCTCAAATGCACATGGAACATTCCCAAAGATAGACCAAGTGTCTGGAAACAAAGCAAGCATCAATAAATTTAAGATTGGAATCATATCAAGCATCTTTTCTGACCACAATGCTATGAAACTAGAAATCCACTACAAGAAAAAAATCTAGGAAAGTCACAAATACGTGGAGACTAAGCAACATGCTACTGAACAACTGTTGGATCAATGATGAAATCAAAGGAGAAATCAAAAAATACCTAGAGACAAATGAAAATGAAAATACAACATACCAAAACTTATGGGATGCAGCAAAAGCAGTACTAAGAGGGAAATTTATAGAAATACAGGCTTACCCCACAAACAAGAAAAATCTCAAATAAACAAGTTTACCCTATGCCCAAAACAACTAGAAAAAGAAGAACAATCAATGCCCAAAGTCAGTAGAAGGAAGGAAATAATAAAAATCAGAGCAGAAATAAATGAAACAGAGACTAAGAAAACCATAGAAAGGATCAATGAAACTAAGAGCTGGTTCTTTGAGAAGATAAACAAAATTAACAAACCCTTAGCCAGACTCACTAAGAAAAAAAGAGCGAAGATTCAAATAAAATCAGAAATGAAAAAGGAGAATTACAACAACCAGCACAGAAATACAAAGGATTATAAGAGAATACTATGAAACACTATATGCCAACAAACTGGATAAACTAAAAGAAATGGAAAAATTCTTAGAATCACACAACCTCCCAAAACTGAATAAAGAAGAAATAGAGAATCTGAATAGACCAATCACAAGCAAAAAGATTGAAACAGTAATAAAAAATACCTCCCAAAACACAAAACTCCAGGACCAGATGGCTTCTCTGGAGAGTTCCACCAAACATTCAAAGAAGATGTAATTCCTACCCTTCTCAAACTATTCTGAAAAATTGCAGAAGACAAAACACTTCCTAATTCATTTTACGAGGCCAATAGTACCCTGATACTAAAACCAAACACAGACAACACAAAAAAGGAAAATTACAGTCCAATATAGTTGATGAACATAGATGCATTAGCTAACCAAACATTAGCTAACTGAATACAATAATACATTAAAAAGATCATACACCATGATCAAGTGGGATTTATCCTGGGGATGTAGGTATGGTTCAACATCTGCAAATCAATCAAAATGATACACCACATTAACAAAATGAAGAATAAAAATCACATTATCATCTTAATAGATGCAGAGAAAGCATTTGATAAGATCCAACATCCATTTATGATAAAAACTCTCAACAAAATGTGTTTAGAGGAAAGTACCTCAACATAATAAAGGCTGTATATGACAAACCCACAGCCAACATCATACTCAATGGGGAAAAATAGAAAGCCATTCCTCTGAGACCAGGAACAAGACAAGGATGCCCACTCTCACCACTCTTATTCAACATAGTACTGGAGGTTTTGGCAAGAGCAATTAGGAAGAAAAAGGAATAAAAGGGATCCAAATTGGAAAGGAAGAAGTGAAACTCACTATTTGCAGATGACATGATTCTATATATAGAAATCCCTAAAGAACCCACCAAAAAACTATTAGAAATAATCAACAAATACAGTAAAGTTGCAGGATACAAAATCAACATACAAAAACCAATTGCATTTCTATACACTAACATTCCAGCAGAAAGAAAAGTCAAGAATATAATCCCGTTCACAACTGCAACAAAAAGAATAAAATACCTAGCAATAAATTTAACCAAGGAGGTGACAGACCTGTACACTGAAAACTATAAAACTTAGTTGGAAGAAATTGAAGAAAACATAAAGAAATGGAAAGATATTCCATGCTCATGAATAGGAAAAATAAACATAGTTAAAATGTCCATGTTACCTAAAGCAATCTACAGATTCAATGTGATCCGAATCAGAATCCCAATGACATTCTTCACAGAAATAGAACAAAGAATCCTAAAATTTATATGGAACAAGAGAAGACCCCAAATAGCCAAAACAATCCTGAGAAAAAGGAGCAAAGTTGGAGATATCATACACTCTGAATGCAAATTATACTATGAAGCTGTAGTAATCAAAACAGCATGGTCTTGGCAGAAAAACAGACATACAGATCAATGGAACAGAACTGAGAGCCCAGAAATTAAGACATACACCTATGGACAGCTGATCTTTGACAAAGCAGCCAAGAAAATACAATGGAGAAAGGAAAGTCTCTTCAATAACTGGTGCTGGGAAAACTGGACAGCCACATGCAAAAGAATGAAAGTAGGCCATTATCTTATACCATACACAAAAATTAACTCAAAACAGATTAAAGAACTGACACTCATAAAACTCTATGTTGAAGAAAATTGGGCTGTACACTCTTTGAAATTGGTCTCAGCAGTATCTTTTCAAATGCCATGTCTACTCAGACAAGGGAAACAAAAGAAAAAATAAACAAATGGGACTACATCAGGTTTAAAATCTTCTTCAAAGCAAAGTAAACCATCAACAAAGCGAAAAGATAACCCACCAACTGGGAGAAAATGTTTGCAAATCATATATCCAACAAGGGGTTAATTACCAAAATATATAAAAAACTTTCAAACAGCTCAACAACAAAAAAATTAACAACCTAATCAAAAAATGGGCAGAGGATATTTAACTGACATTTTTCCAAAGATATACAGATGGCCAACAGGTACATGAAAAGATGTTCAACATCACTAATTATTGGGGAAATGCAAATCAAAACTACAGTGAGATATCACCTTACACCTGTCAGAATGGCTATAATTAACAAGACAAGAAATGACATGTGTTGGAGAGGATGTGGAGAAAAAGGAACCCTCATACACTGCTGGTGGGAATGCAAACTTGCACAGCCACTAGGGGAAACAGTATGGAGAGTTCTCAAAAATCTAAAAATAGGAATACCACACGATCCAGCTATTCCACTACTGGGTATTTGTCCAAAGAATATGAAATCAACAATTCAAAAAGATTTATGCACCCCTGTGTTCATCGCAGCATTATTCACAATAGCCAAGACATGGAAGCACCCCCAGTGCCCATCAGTGGATGAACAGATAAAAAAGATGTGCTATATATACACAATGGATTACTAGTCAGCCATAAAAGAAGACAAAATCACACCATTTGTGACAACACTGATTGACCTTGAGGGTATTCTGTTAAGACAAATAAGTTAGACAGACAAAGACAAATGTTGTATGATTTCACTCATATATGGAAGATAAACACATAGATAAGGAGAACAGATTAGTGGTTACTAGAGGAAAAGGGGGTGGGGGAAGGACAAAAGAGATAAAGGGGCACATGTATATGGTGATGGGTAAAAATTAGACTATTGGTGGTGAACATGATCCAATCTATACAGAAACTGAAATATAAGAATGCACATTTGAAATTTACACAGTGTTAAAAGCCAATATGACCTCAATAAAATAAAAAATGAGTAAAAAGAAAATGTGGTACACACACACACAATGGAATATCATTCAGCCTTTAAAAAGAAGAAAATCTCCCCATTTGCAACAACATGAATGAACGTTATGCTAAGGAAAATAAGTCAAACACAGAAAGACAAATTCTACACGATCTCACTTACATGTGGAATCTAAAAAAGTCAAACTCTTAGAATCAAAGTAGAACAGTGGTTACCAGGGGCTGAGGGTGAGGGATACATGGGGTGTTGGTTAAAGGGTACAAACCTTCAATTATGCAAGATGAGTAAGTTCCAGAGATCTAATGTACAGCATGGTGACTGTAGTTCACAATAATGTACCAATACTTGAAATTTGCTAAGAGAGAGCAGATCTCAAGTGTTCTCACCATCAAAAAAAGCTCTATGTCAGGTTACGGATATGTTAATTAGCTTGATTGTGGTAATCATTTCACAGTACATACATATATCAAAACATCACATTGTATACCTTAAATATGTACAATTGTTATTACTTCAATAAGACTGGGGAAAAATGCGTGGCAGAAGTGTATGGAACAGGCAGTCCTATATTTGTTAGTGGAAATGTAAATTGGTACAATCTCCATGAAGAGGGAATTGACAATTTCACAGCATGTGGAATGATGAATGTAAAAGACTACTATTCATTGCAGCATTGTTTGTAGCATCAAAAGATTAGAAACTATTTAAGTGTAGTTCAGTAAGGAAATGACTAGGAAAATGGTGACTTTCACAAAATGAAATACTGTGCAGCCTTAAAAAGCAATTCTGGAATAATCTGAAAGCTACATTGATAAATAAAAAAGGAAAAGATGGAAAAAATATATGCTTTTATTTGCATAGACTATCTCAGGAAGCTGATAACATGGGTAACAAGATAACGAGAAACAGATAACTTGGGTTGCCAATTGCACCATGAATATAAGTAAGTGGAAAATTACTTTGCATTTTTTGGTAACTTTTTGTAACATCAATTTTTTTTTTTACTTTTTGCACATAATTAACTATGTAAAAACAATTTTTAAAATGTAGAAGAGTTACAGATAGGTAAGTCCAATCAGTGAGGATAATTTTCTAAGGAGAAAATTTTGAAGTTGTTTTGTCCTTGTTGCTGATGCTGCTGATATTGTTACCATATTGTATTATTAGGAAATGGCATCATTGAGAAACTGGTTACCAATAGCACGTAGACATAAGCACTTTTTTCTTGCTTTGAGCTCTTTACTCTTTGTTATACCATCTTCTACTGTTTAGAAGCTTTGTCCCTTTTAAAAGACAACTGGTCTAACAGTCTAACATCAACTTGGTAGATCAAGCATACAAATGGTTATATATACACAGCCTCATTCCAAAAATATTTTGAAACAGTTTACAAGAATACATAACATAGGTCAGAGAAGGCTGGCAAAGTAAATCCACTAATTTTAGAAGACATCTTGAGTGTTTCCTTCTTTTTTAGACTGAATAATATTCCACTGTTTGTATATACCACACTTTTATATCCATTCACCCACTGATGGACATTTAGGTTGTTTCCATATCTTGGCTATTGAGAATAATGGTTCAACGAACACGGGAGTGCAGATATCTCTTCGAGACCCTGATTTTAATTCTTTTGGCTATAACATGGATGAACCTTGAGGACAAGGTAAGAGTAAGTGAAAATATCACTTGCAGAAGGACAAATACTACATGACTCTATTTATATGAGGTATGTAAAATAGTCGAAACTCATAGAAACAGAGTAGAATGGTGGCTGCCAGCGGCTGGTAGTGGGGAAAGGGGGAGTTGTTCAAAGGATATAGTTTCAGTCATGTAACACAAATGAGTTCTAGAGATCTGCTGTACATTATGCCTCTAGTTAACAATACCATATTGTGCACTTAAAAATTTAAGAGAGTAGACCTCATGTTAAGTGTTTTTACCACAATAAAGGATAAAAGATATCCTGAGTGAGTGAGTTTGGTAGAGCCTAACACACAAAGCTTGACCCAAATAGCTAACCCAGACGTCTCACCCTTCATTTTCAACAAACACATACTTAAAAGATTTTTGAAGTTAGGATGTTCAAAGGAAACTAAAATTTATGGGACACATGAATCCTGGACCCATAAGTTTTCTTCAAGAATAATGTATTTACTAAATAAGCTATCAATTTAGATTGGTAAAATTATACTGATTGTCCAAATAATTAAAACATACAGAAGTATTTTTGACACTAGGAGGCACTGTGTCAGTGTAAGATGTTTATATAAAGAGTTATTACATCATCATCTATGAGAAAATTGTGAAAGAATGATTTCTTTCAGAAGATGAAAAGATTGAGTTTAAACTTTTGTTATATTTTTGGTCAAAAGATATGTCCACCCAAATGCACATCAGATTTTATTTTTGCTGATTAAATAGATTGAGCTCTACTGGTATAGAGTACACTCTCTGATGCAGACTGTAATATTTGCCACCACCTTCTAGGTAATTGTTCTTTTAAAACAGAGTAAAACAAGAATTTTTGAGAGCTTGAATTGCTTGGCCTTAACTCTCTTGAAAACAAGTAAAAATATCTGATAAACAAGTAGAAAAATATCTCATTATATGAGAGCTAAAAAGCCATTATCATGATAAATTAAATCTATAAAGACTATAGTTTATTCATCCAGTACAAAAGCTAATATTAAGCGACTGAATGGTGAAAACTTCGAATGCTAATGGCTGTTTCCTAAGTTACTTCATGATTATTACCAAATAATTAAAATGTACTAATTATTAAATTAATCAATATTATTCTGTATAACATATAGCATAGAACTACAGGAGATTAAATACAGGGAAACTTGGTTCTTACATTCATATAATTTGTATTTCTGAAGAAGCAGATATAAAAATTTTTCCTAATAAAAAAGATGTGAAAAGGTAAGTGCAATTTGAATGTTTCAAATTCTACTGGAATTGAGAGGGGAAAAAGTTAACTTTGTTTACTTTATCAAGTACATATTTTTTAAATCACTTATCTCTTTTTTCTCTTTAAAAAAACCCTCAATTCACACCTGTTACAATGGGTATTATTTTTAAAAAAAAGACAAGTGTTGGTTAGGATATGGAGAAACTAGAATTCTTGAACACTGTCAGTGAGAAGGCAATATGGTCCAGCCTCTACGGAAAATAGCATGGAGGCGCCTCAAAAAATCAGAGATAGAACTACCATTATTATCCAGCCATCCCATTTCTGGGTACTTATCCAAAAGAATTGAAACCAGGATCCAAAGAGATGTTAACATTCCCATGTTATTGCAGCATTATTCACAATAGCCAAGATGTGGAAAAACCTAAATGCCCATCGATGGATGAATGGATTAAAAAAAAAGTGGTAAATACATACAATGGAATATTATTCAGCCTTAATTAAGAAGGAAATCTAGCAATATGTAACAATATAAATGAACCCTGAGGACATTATGCTAAGTGAACTAAGCCAGTCACAGAAAGACAAACACTGCATGATTCCACTTATATCAGATATCTAAAATAGTCATACTCATAGAAACAGAATGCAGATGTTGGTTGCCACGATAGGAGGGAAGAGGGAATTGAGGAGTCACTAATCAACGGATGTAAAATTTCAGTCATGCAAGATGAATAAGATTTAGAGACTTGTTGTACAACATTGTACTTGTAGTTAATGTTACTGCATTGCACACTTAAAAATCTTTTGAGTAGATTTCATGTTAATTAAATGAAATAAAAATTAAAAGTTAAAAATAAATCTCATGGGGGAGATATTATTACTTCAGTTTTAGAGATTCTGAAAGCTCAAGGAAGTTAACCAAAATCACTCAGCCATTAAAGGTGACAGCTGAAAACCAAACCAAGTTTTATGTAACTCCAAAGCTGATATTTTTCCTCTACACAAGGTTCTAAAGGAAGGAATAAGACCAAGGTCTGGAAAAGGAACACTGTGACATGGATAGTGGACAGGATTCATATAAACAGAGAAGGGTAAGTAGAATATTTAGGTATTACGTTGGTTTGTGTATTATATAAAAAATTGTAGAAAAAATACACTATCGTGGCTAGACTAGAGTTTTTACATAAGGAAATGTAGCTAATTAACATTGGACTAACAAACAGAAGGCAAATTACAGTACATTTGGACATCAACATGAGAAGTTCTCTCTTTTTTCAGACAAGGTTTGGGATACGGAAATATGAAAACGAAGTATACTCAGAAACACATCATATGTTTTCAGGATAGAAGAGAAAGGAGTAAAAATGTAGAAGGTATGTGTGTCAGGAATGAGACAATAAAGGAATTTGCAACAGGAACTGAAAAGAAGGAAGAAATTTTGTGAAAGAAAAATCACAAATCCTTTATGACTTTTCGGAATCAAGTTGGTGCTAAGATCTGAAAAAGTCAAAGACATTGTTTCTGTTATGACTGTACAAAAAAAGAACTTAGAAGGTATTATGAAAAGAAGTAAAAAATCAAATTAAACCATTAGGAATATCAATAATATTGCTCAATCACTGAACAGGTGTCAAATGGACTCTTGTATGTACCCAGACCACCCGGGAAATGATCCATTGCTTCTAACCTTGTCAAGTGGCACAACCAGATTTGCTGAAACACAGAGAAAATGAGCCTAGTCTGAATCATGTGGGACTGTCTGATGGTTCTAGTAGAGAATAAAAAAATAACGAATTGATAAAATCAGTATTTATACAAGATAACTTTGTGAGGAAAAAACATACTTTCTAAATAAGAAAATAATATTTTAGCTGTCAAGAGTCTATGATGAATTTAAGAAAGAGCTAGTAAATAATATGTAATGCCGTTGATATTTGCTTTGAAATACTGCTCCCAACACTGACTTATACATCTGGAAAAAATAACATGTGAATCTATCTAAAACATGGAATGGTTGTCAGCATCTCTTAATTTGTTGTCACTGAAGTGTATTTGATGATACCCTCCTACTTGAGATCCCATCAACTCAGGAAAATAGCTGCTCTAATGGATGTTAGCTCTGTTAGCCAAAATGTTACAAACTTAGATAATTGATGTCTGAGTAATGCTGAGTGGAGAGTCTTGAGAAGACAAATCAAGGAACCATTTAACCTTTGACAACTCAGGAAACACAAATTTGTTGAAAAAAATTGTGAATCCTGACAAAATGATTCCCAAAAAATTAACTAAATGTATGGGTTAATGTAGTCATTATATATATTTTAGAAAGAAATGATATATATAATTTATATGTAAATCATAAATACATAAATTATGTATAATGTTATACATCTTCATATGTAAATACGTCAAGTAAATAATCTCCAAATAATTTTGAAACAAAACTACAGGAAAGAAATCAAAGCAAAACATGTGATTTAAACCTTTTCCAACATTTAGCTTTGGCGCTTAATTAACTTTTTGTCAGAATAGGGGATGCTGACTAGGTCTTATAGTTTAAGCTAATCTTTTTCATCTGTGTTGGTCAAATGGCAGGCAACTTGTTACTTAGCAGAGCCCAGTAAGTGATGGTCACTATTCCCTTCTGTGAACTAGTTTAGACAAAAAAAAAAAAGGAAGGGAGGGAAGGAGGAAGCAAGGGAAACACAAAGACAGACAGATGTTATCAGAAAGAGTGGAGTAGTAAGACCCTCCAGAGATCATCTCCTCCCTTAAAACAATGCGAACACTGGCGAAATTGTTAAAATCAACCTTATCAGAACTGTGGAAATTAACGAGAGGCTTGAAAGAATTCTTCATGTGAAAATATGTTCCACATTATTAGTTATGAAGAAACCATAAACTGCAATCACAATGACATACCACTTCATGCCAAATGGTGCAGTCACTTTGGAAAATAGTTTGGAAATTACTCAAAAAGTTATACATAGAGTTACCATATGATCTAGCAATTCCCCTCCTACATATGGACCAAGAGAACTAAAAACATATGTCCACCTATAAACTTGTCGCGAATGTTCATAGGAGCATTATTTATAATAGCGAACAAGTAGAAACAACCCAAATGGCATGATAAATGAATAAACAAAGAAGTGTGTGCATACAATGGAATCATTGCATCTATTCAGCCATAAAAAGAATGCTACAATGTGGATGAACCTTGAAAACATTATGCTAAGTGAGACAAAACAGAACCAAAGGGCCACAAATTACATGACTTTGTTTATTTGAAATGTCCAAGATAGGCAAATCCATAAAGACAGAAAGTAGATTATACCAGGGGCTGGTTGAGGTGGAATGTGAAATGATTGCTAATGAGTAAAAGGTTTCCTCTTGAGGTGATAAAAACGTTCTGTAATTAGATAATGGTGATCACTGCAAAATCCTGTGGATATACTAAAAACTATCATATTATGTACTTTAAATTGGTTAATTTTATCGTATGTGAATTATATCTCAATTAAAATAAAAGCTTCAGCTGGTATTAATAAATATGCCAGCTATTACTTTACAGTTGTTTTAAGAAACAAACAAAAAAAAAGAAACACTGAGGTGAGAGGATGGAAGGATGCTGGTAGAGAAAAAAGATGACCAGCAAGTTATTCAAATAAAGAAAGAGTGCTTAAATTTGAAGATCAATAAACTTGTAAAACAATAACAGAGAACTTTTTGTGAAAATGGGAATTTTCACTCATTTAGTCTGGGGTGATTGCATGAGTGTATATAAATATATACGTATATATATGTATACTTAAATATCATTAAGCTGTCCCTCTAATATTTATGCATTTTACTGCATATAAATTATACCTCATTTAAAACAACAAAGGATAGGTTTTGCATCAAGACCTAGTACACACATGTATGTATCCACACACACACACACACACACTCATACACCTGAAAAAAAATTCAAGAAACATAATTACTCTTATGTCTTAGGATATATTCCAGTCTATTCTAATCTTGTCTATTGATACTAAGCAAACAAGAAAACAGTAGTATCAAACACTTTAATTCATCTGAAAACTGTTGCTCTAGAGTTGTTCTCTTCTCTCTGAGTCATTTTATGTAAATATATTTATTACATATATACCTATAAATGTTGACACATTACTCTCTCACCTGAATAAATTTAGATTTTACTTTTAATATATTTTATTAAAATTCTTACCTTCCTACATCCCTTCATGAATCATCTTGATTAACAAAAGAAAGTCAAGAAATTTCTTCTCCCAACAAATTTTCCAGCACTTTTCGTTTTAATGTAGTTGTTGTCTTTTGAAATAATCACTATAGCTTCCCACAGTTTCTCCTTGGGAGTTATAACCATCAATCATTTTTATTGCATAAGGCAAAGTGATGTTTTTAAGTTCTTTAGGCACAAAGTAGAGTCTTTATCCTCACCAGGGTAGCCTCAGGGTTAAAATAAAGATCCACTCAGCAGTCATTCACTACAGACACTGACCCCATTTAGGGTAACGTTCAGCAAGGCAGTTCACAGTATTTTATGAATTGAAATAAACAGAGAGAGAACACGAGAGTGACCACAGATGCCCTTGTTGTAGGCTGGGCTCACATGACGAACGAGTCTTCCTTGTTCTCACGTTAGATTGCCTCCTTCCAACTTCTGACCCTGGTTTAGCCTGCTGGAGTTCCCAGAAAAAGTTTCACCTCTGCCTCCCATAATAGCCTTTTTTGCATTTCATCAACACCCTCTGACACCCTTAGGACATCATACTTCTACTAATACCCAAGTCTCCCCATCCTGTTGTGGGCAACGTTAACTCTGGCTCCAGTTGTGCAACTGCATTTATTGCTGGAAAACATCATCTTGTTAAATTTGACTCACTGTTCTTGTTTGGACATATATTTGGGATTCTAAATCTGTCGATATTTCTCTCTCATAGCATCATATTGCCAAGTATATCTAATAAGTATAACATCTACTAAGCAGACGGATCCTAGAAGACAGAAATCATGTTTTACTTGGCTCTGATCACCAGGCCCTAAGATGCAAGACCTGGGCTTCCACTCTTGGTCAGCTGTTGTTGCAATGTTTTTTGTTAGCTGCAAATTACATGCACGACCTTTCCTCATTGTTATTCTTGTTCCAGGGACAGATATTTACATCTAAGGGGAAAATGAGACCATATCTACAATCCAAAATAATTTATAAATATGAAATAGTTAGAATATACAGAAAGTGCAGACAATAATTTAACAAAACTCATATAATCCCACTCATATTTAACATAATGTCATATTTGCTTAGAAGGTTTTTAAAGTAATATAAATGTCATGAAAGTCCCTCTCTCTTGGATTTATCTGATCCCATTTTCTTTCTTTACTTCCCAGAAGTGAAGAAAAAGAATTATCCCACACTTAGCATTTATTGTGCACACGCATTTTCGTATAGTTTTACAGCATACATATGTGTGTGGTATATAGGTACATCTCTATATCCCTAATAATATATAGAATCCTATATATCCCTTTAGGACATAGCCCTTTGCAACTAAAGTTTTCACGTAACTTTATATTTTCCTAGAAAGACGTCCTTTTGTATGCTTTTAGATCTAGTTTATGTATATTCACTGCTGGATGGTATTCAATTTTATAAATATGCCACAACTTATCTACTTGTTCTTCTGTTAATGGATTTTTTTGTTTTTTTCTATGGTTTGCCCTTGTTTCTATATTTGTTTTATTGTTTTCTTTTTTGCTTGTGTTTATATATGTAATTGTTTTTGTTTCTATAAACATATTGTTATGCACAATCTTTGACCTGTCTCACTATGGACATAAGAGATACTGTGTAGAATATTACCTAAGAGTAGAACTTTTGAATACTGAAACATGTACTCATAAACTTTATTAAATGTTAAATTTTACACTTTTTATATTTTATCTACTAGATTTCTTAAAACTACTCCTCTCGGGTCCAGACGCATTCTTAGGGAATCATAGACTGGCTGCTTCCATGTCTACTCACTATCGTCATGTCCAGAGACCAGCCAACCCCCTTCCAAAGGAATTTTCTTTAAACTGATCCACCATACTCAGAGTTCAGTACCAACAATCATGAGGTGCAAAGAGAAAATAGAGTATAACCCTTCCACCTCGGTCTACGGGCTGCTTCCAGATACTGATTCCTGGCTTGGGGATCAAACTCTTTCCAGGATTGCTGAATGTGGAAGAGTGACCCTCACCTTGTTCTGTGACCTCAGCAAGACGGTTTAATATAAGTACTCTCTGGTTAACATTAGTTTCTTTCTCAAAGTCTGCGCTATTTAGGCTGAAATAGTATCTGGAAAATAATTGTTCATATCAGATCAAGCATACCCAGTCCCAGAAGAATCTATTACAAGAGTGTTTCAATGGGAAGAGGAAAAGAAAATTCACAGTGGTCCTTTTTGCAACATTGGTAAGCTTTACTCCTGTTCTTCTGGATACAGCCCTTGTAACAAAAATATAACACTTAAATAAGAAAAAGCAATAGCACACAGTAAAGCTTGAAATCATAACTAGAAACTAAATAACCTTGCTTCCAATTGTACTTGTGACAGTTTAGCTGTTATCAGACATCCTCCCAGCATAAAAGAAAAAAAAAAACTGTTAAACCTAAACAAGATAGATGAAATAATTGTTTTCAGTAATTGGACAGCAGTCAAGGGAGGGCTGCAATCCTTGAAAAAGAGAAAGAACTTAAGGCATACCCACCTTCATTCAGACTTTCCCTGTGGGTAACTTTTCTAGGCCATGGTTCAAAGAAGTAGAGCCTGAGCATGGAGTAACAGTCTCACTGTGCAGAGAAGACAGAGTTCTCCACAGAGAGAGGTAAGTATGGGACTACTAAAGCAGCTAGGATTTGGGGTCAGGATTCTAGAGGAGGAGAACCACGGAGAAGAGACCTCAGAAATCTGCAGGGAAATTTCTCTTAGTCTTTGGCTGACTCTTGGGCTACACAAGTTTGGAGCAAGACTATAAAAAAACTCTCAGGGAGTAGCATTTGGGGCCAGCCCAATGGCATAGTGGTTAAGTTTGCACACTCAGCTTCGGTGGCTCAGGATTTGCGGGTTTGGATCCCGGGCACCAACCTATGCGTGGCTCATCAAGCCATGCTGTGGTGGCATCCCACATACAAAAGAGAGGAAGATCGGCACAGATGTTAGTGCAGTGACAATCTTCCTTGAGCAGAAAGAGAAAAATTGGCAACAGATGTTAGCTCAGAGCCAATCTTCCTCACCAAAAAAAAGGAGAGCAGGTCTTTTAGGATGCTGGTAAATAAGCAGGGACTATGGAATTTGAACAACGCTAGAGAGATATTGAAGTTTGGGTCAGGAAAATCCATGATGTCTTGGCATGCCTGTCAGTACAACAATTTAAATAAAATGTAAGAATTTCTTGAAAAACACAACTTAGAAGACAAAATAGAAAATTTTAGTAGTTCCGTAGCTGTTAAATAAATGGAATCCACACTTAAAAATTCTCATCACAAAGAAAATTCACTGGGGAACATTAGCAAACATTTCAATAAAGAAATAACAAACACATACAAGTTCTTTCAGAAAAGAGTAAAAAAATGAGACTACTTTCCAAATCATTTCATAGTCAAGGATAACCATAATATCAAAACCTGACAAGTGCATTACATGAAAGGAGAATTATGTCAATAGTCTCATGAGCATAAAATCAAAAATATAGCAAAAACAGTCTAGCAACACACACACAGTCACACACAATCCCACATACCATGGCCAAGTGAGATTTATTCCAAGAAGGCAAGTTTTGTTGTCCATTTGAAAATAGATTCAATGTAATTGATCATATTAATTAACATTAATGTGATCATATTAATCAAATATAGGAGAAAAACCACACATTACTTATAAATAATAAACACATCAGCAAACAGAAGTAGAAGAAAACTCCCTTAATCTGGTAAAATTGCTTGCAAAAAGAAAATCTAATGCTAATATTTTAATTTTGAAATAGTGAACTCTTCCTCTAAGAGGCTGGGGACAAAGAAGGATGTTTACCACCCCTCCACAACATAGTAATAGTTATCTAAACTAGTGCAATAAGACAAGAGAAAATTAATAGTGCAAAAATTGGAAAGAAAGAAGGAAAATTGTCTTTTCACAGCATGACTGTGTACATAGATTATATGCCAATACTCTCATGAATATAAACTCAATAATCCCTCAAAATTGGTAAATATAATATAGCAGTATATCTGAAAAGATAACACATTGGGACCACATAAATTTTATTCAAAATGGCAAAATAAAAAAAATCTACAAAAATTATTTTAATTAACAAGTGAATTTAGAAAAATCTCTGGATGCAAAGTCACTACAGAAACATCAATTGCATTTTTCTACAAGAGATAGTAACATATACAGCAACATGAAATTTAAAAAGCCATACTTATAATAACATCACAAATATGTAATAGCTAGAGGGAAAAAAATCTAAGGCAAGATGTGAAAGACATCTATACAAAAAAAATATAATACATTGCTGAGAAAAATTAAATAACACTTAAACATCTGGAGAGATAGTCTCTGTTCATGGTTTAAAACCATAATATTGTTAAGATGTAAATTCTCCCCAAGTTGGCCAATAAATGCAATGCAATTCTATCAGATTTCATCAGGTTTTTCATAAAGATTAATAAATTGATTCTAAAATTTACATAAAATGCAAAGGATCTGGAATAGCTAAGAAAATCTTGAAGTAGAAGTACAATATCAGAAAATACACACCACTGGTTTTCATGATTTACTAGAAAGCTATGTTAAAGATAGTGTGAGATTGGTACAAAGGGTAAGTAAATAGACCAATGGAACAAGATAGCGTACAGAAATAAACACATTTGTGTATTGTCACTTGATTTATATAAAGGGCACGATGCAATTCACTGGGAAAAGAATGACCTATTCAATAAATGGTGCTTAAGAAATTGGCTAATCTTTAAAAAAATGAAAATGAACCTTGAACCTTACTTCACACATATGCAAAAATTAACTTGAGATAAATCATTAATCTAAATGTGAAGTTAAATTGTTCAGACTTTTACAACAAAGCTTTGGAGAATATCTTTATGAACTTGGGGTAGCTTAAATATTCTTAAAAAACAAAAAATGTATTAACCATAAGGGAAAAAATGATAAATCAGAGTTCATCAAAATTAAGAATTTCTGATCATCTAAAGATATAATTACAATAACTAATAGAGAAAATATTCACAATTCTTGTATTTGAGAAAGAACACATGCAGAATAGATAAATGCCACCTACCAATCAATAAGAAAAGGATAGCCCAGTTTTTAAAACTGCCAAAAGACTTGAACAAGTGCTCCAAAAAAAGAATATGTCCAAATAACCATTTCACATGTAACAGTTCTCATCAGTTAAATGTAAATTAAAAACACAGTGAGGTGCTAGTGCAAAAGCACCAGTACAACTGAAAAGACCAAAAATATCAAGTGCTAGCAAGTATATATAATAACTGGAGCTCTCATACATTGCTGGAAGGAGGGTAAATTGATTCAAGAACTTTGGAAAACTGTTTGGCAGTGTCTACTAGGGCTAACCATATGTCCACCTAATGACCCAGTAATTCCACTGCTAGGTATATAGCCTAGAAAAATGAGTGCCTCTGAACTCTGAAAGATATGCAGGAGTCTTCATAGAGGTTTATTCATCCACTGGATACATTCTATATAATCCCACTTACATGAAGATTAGAACAGGCAAAACCATTCTATGGTGACAGAAATAAGAAAAGTGATTAATGTAAGAAGGCTGGATAATGAATGGGAAGAGACAAATGGGAGACGTCTAGAGTGACGTCTTGATATGGGTGATGCTTACGTGAGAGAGAGAGAGAAAGAGAGAGAGAGAGAGTGTGTGTGTGTGTGTGTGTGTGTGTGTGTGTGTGTGTGTAAACTCATAGAGCTATACACCTAATATTTGTATATATTTTGTGTTTAAATTATATCACAGTGTTAAAATAAGAAACCCAGTACCTCCTCCATTAATGTATCTCTAAAATCTTCCGTTCTCTTTGCCTGTTCCGCATCCTGGATTTGGGCTTGAACACTTCTGAAGTCTTAAGTAACAAACACAATTCCTGTCCTAAGTAACGGTTCCTATGAGTTACTGGGGTATTCCTTTCATTGTTACCACTTCTTTTATTTTAGGGTGTTTTTTTTTCTCAGTGTCCTACTCAATGTTCTCTGTACCATTTGGTTTGCAGTTTGAATTATATTTATTTATACTCTATTATCAGTTTAAAAACCTTTGTTTAGACATGCATCTTTTTCACGAACATATTTTTTTACCATTCTCCTAAGCCTAAACTCAGTATTTCAAGATCCTAAACCCTGCCTCAGAAGACCAGATCTCAATTCTCATCATTTCCCAGAGTTTGGATGAGAAGATGTTGGAATACTATGATCTGCACATTTAGGCAACAGACAGAGGTAACCAAACCCAAAATATGAAAAAATGGAGGTGGTTACACAAATCCTCTGGAAAAAAAAGACTGAAGTAAACACATATTAACCTCTTCCATGTAAATATACCTAATTGAACAGATGCTGTATCCGATGCACTAGAGAACAGGAATGTTTCCAGGGCAAGTATAGAGAGTTTCACTAATATTCCTATCACCAACATCCAAGCACACCATTGTCAGTTGCCTAAAAATACAAACATTTTATGATGATTATCTGAAATTCTTGTCTTTCAAGATTTCAGGAGTATTCATGTAAACTAAAATAACCTACAGAGAGATTTCTCAGTCTGATTCAAAAAAGAAAAAGGGTTCTTCCTAAGTCCTTTGAAAATGTGGCTCAAACCCAACATCTCTCACTGAGCCTAACGTTACAAAAATCCATAAGCCATTAACTCCAGCCATATTAAATATATAGAAATCCATTCTAATATCCTGTTCTTCTTCCAAAGTCCCAACCCGCAATTGGAAATATAAAAGAAAATACTACCTGCACCCCAATGTCCTTCGGAATTTTGTCTGACTTTTCTGGAGGTGTCAGTTTTGCCCACCTGTATCAGGAAAATTAGGAAAGAGTCAGCAGGTCGGACAGTCTTTGGCATGTTCACTGTCTGGCTCTTGGTCCAGAGGCCAGGCCACGCTCTCGATGGTCAGGCCAGGTGTCCACAGCACTAGATCCTTAGTCTCAGGGGAGAAGTACCTGTCCCTGTTGTTCTTGCCGCTGGTTCAATAACAGACTTTAACAAGTCGTCCAGTGTTTGTAGTCCTCCTTACACTCTATGGAACAGAAGAGCTTTTATTTTCTCTGAAGGCTCCTGATAGACCCAATAAGTCCTGTCCATTTGAGGACAACTTTCTCTCCTCCTCTTTTAATATGTATATTGTTATAGTTGGCAATGTTTGATTCCAGTATTAATGTGCTACTACATCCTCAAATGTATACTTTTGTTTCCAGTTTTTCATTCCATGTGTTTCTAATTCCATGTATAAAAACTGGAATACAGAATCCTCCCTTGCTTTCTCAGTCTCCTTTTCTATTGCAAACATTTCAACATTTAAATTTCCAAACAAATGCCAGTTTAGCTGCATCTTGTAAAGTTTGATATGGACAGCATTTAGTTATGAGTACTTTCTAATTACATATATGGCATATTTTTTCCCATAACTGAATGAGGTTTTATTTATGTGTGTACCCAAAACTGTAGGAGATTTTGGGTTTGTTTGTAAATTGTTTCTATAATTCATTTTAGATCCATAACATAATATTTTAATATTGATTCTTGGAGTTTATCGGGTCTTCATTTTGGCTTAATAGATAATCAATCATTGTAAATGCCCCTTGCTCTGTGAAATGGTTGTGAAGGCAGTAATTGCTGGGTGCAAGGATCTGGGTTTCCGAGAGGCAATATAGCAAAATGGTTAAGACACAAACTAAATCCTCACCCCATATTTACCAACTATGTAATCTTGGATGAGTTACTTAACTTCTCTGTGCCTCAGTTAACACATCTGTTAAATGCTTAGCATATATGAGATGCTACAGAAGTGTTAGTTGTTATACTACAAATCTATGGAATTACGTTGATCAAATATTCTTTATCCTTATTAAGTGTTTTCTCTTTGATTTACCAATTACCGAGAAAAGTATTTTAAAATCACTCTTTGTGGATCTTATCCTAGTCTTGTTTCTTCTTAAAAGCAAATTCCCAGACAAGGAAGTGGGTACAAGTGGTTTATTTGTGGAGGGATCCCAGGAAGCATTTGAGGCAGTCGGGAAGGGGGATGAGCGAGAGAGGACAACCAGTCAACTTGCATAAATGAGGATATCACTATTGTTATAATAAGTGTATTACACTTGGGTGAATAATGACCACCCAAAAGATATCCACACCCTAATCTCTAGAACCTGTGAATTTTACCTTATGTGGCAAAAAAAAAAAAAAAAAAAGGACTTGGTAAATTAAAGACTTTGTGATGCGTAGATTATCCTGGGTTATCCGGGTGGGCCCAATGTCTTCTAATGAGACAGAGGCAGAGGGGGCTTTGATACAGGCATAGAGGAGAAGCAACATGACCATGAACACAGAGAATGGGGGATGTGACCAAGGCCAAGGACTGTCAGCAGCCGCCAGAAGCTGGAAGAGGAAGGAACCGCTTCTCCCCTAGAGCCTCTGAGTGGGCACAGACCTGCCGACACTGTGGTTTCTGCCCATGAAACAGATTTCGGAATCCTGGGCTCCAAACCTCTAAGAGAATGAGTTTCTGTTGTTTCTAGCTGCCAAGTCTGAGGTAATTGGTTGCAGCAGCCACAGGAAACTGATACAGGCCCCTCTGAAGAAAAGCCATGGAACAGAACTCAGAATTGACCCACCAAGAGACAAAGAAGCTGGAGTGTCCATCCACTAACTTTCTTTGTCAGTTAGGGGTAGTTCCTAGCTCACTAACTCCTCCTCATTTTCAGCCTGCCCCCCGCCCTTGGGCTCTGAACACTCTCAATGCCAGAGAAGACCCTCCAGCAGAGACAAGAGGATATTGGCTCTATGAGGGCAAGTCCAGGGAACACGGACAGGGTACCAACAGCATTTGCTACAGATGAATTATTCTCAAGTTTCCTCAGTTTTCTAGTTTTATGTCTGGAGGCTATGTTAGTTAGCTGCATAGAGGTCATGGGTTAGTAAATCTTCTTGGTAGACTATTTCTTCTGTCATACGGTAATGTCCCTCAGCATCTACAACAATGCTCTTAGCCTTAAAATGTATGTTTCTTTTTCTGATTTTACTTGATACATCAGCTAACATGTAGTTATATTCATCTAGAATATCTATTCTTCATTCCGTTATTTTCAAATTTTCTGTGTCACTGTGCTTAAGGTGTATCTCTTGTAAAAAGCATACTTCAGACTTTTCTTTCTTTTAATCCAATCCAAGAATCTCTTTTCTTTTGTCATGCACATTAGTTCACTGTCATTAGCCGTGATACAATTATTACCGTTTTATTATTGTTTTCTACTAATTCCTGTGATTTTGCTTAATTCTTTATCTTTTCTCTTTTCCCTCTTCCATTAGATTTATCGAGGTTCCCTCTTTACTAGAATAGAAGGGATATATTCTAAATCTTTTGTTTTCATGCTTATTCTTAAATTTGTAGCATAAATAACTATATGACTCATACTCTAAATCAATATCGCCATTCATCTTTCCTAAAAAAACTTTAGAATGTTCAAATTCTAATCATGCTTCACCCTTTTTCCTTGTGATTGTGGGGTAATATTTGTTTCACCGTGTTCTTGAAATCCAAAATTTGTGGGGCCTTTTATTGTCAATGACTTATTTTGATTCACAAATTATTTGCCAACTTTATTGCTAATCAGTAGTACTTGCATTTCACTCCCTCCTTCTGGAGGCCAATATTTTTCTTCTTTTAATACTTCTTATCGTGAGAGTTTTTGAGTGGTTGACTTGCTCAGTCTTTGAAAATATATTTGCTTTGTCCTTATTCTTGAATAATATTGTAGCTGGTTATAGAATTCTAGATTATTTTTTTCCTTTCAGCATTTTGAAAAAAATTATCATCTGATCGAAATGATCTATGTGATCTATTGATGAGAAGTGTGCAGTCAGCCTCAGTTTTGTGTGTCTGTGTGTGTGAGGAAGACTGGCCCTGGGCTAACATCCATGCCCGTCTTACTCTACTTTATATGGGACACCATGACAGCATGGCTTGACAAGCGGCACATCTGTCCATGCCTGGGATCCGAATCTGCGAACCCCGGGCCACTGAAGTGGAGCGCACAAACCCAGCCACCACACCACAGGGCTGGCCCCAGGCCTGTTTTTATATAATGAGCTTTTATTCTTTTTTAAGGTTTTTTTTTTTTTAATTCTACAATTTAATAATACGTTTAGAGGTGGATTATATTGATTTAGTCTATTAAGACTCTGAGGATTTGAATACTTATTATAACATAGAAAATGGTCCGGTAACAATCTCTTCAATTGTTACCTTCGTTCCATTCACTCTATTATCTATTTTGGGAACTCTTTCCAAATGCGCCCTCTTTCTTTCAACTTTTGTTCATTCTCTCTCTCTGTATCTCCCTCTATCTCTCTGCTTCTCTCTCTCCCGTCTGTAATATTTTGAGTAACATTCCCATATCTATCTTCTACTTAATTTAGTCTCTCTTCAATGGAGTCTAACCTTTGAAACTCATATAATTATTTCTTTCATTTTAATAACCATGTTTTCCCATTTCTAGACATAGCATTTGTTTCTTTTTCAAATCAGCCTGCTTTTCATACTTTCTCATTTCAATATATTTCATTTTCTTTTATTGCTTTTGTCCTTTAGTTATTTTAAACATAGTTACTTTATAGTCTCTTATGACCTGTTGCATTATCTCACTTCTTGGGTTAATTCTCTTGTTGCCTACTAACTCCATCTCGTGATGAATTGCTTCTCTTTCAGTTTTGTCATTTTTCTTTGGTTTTGTTTTCTCATGTGAATGTTCCTTGGTTCTTCATACAGCAATAAATTCCATTTACTTGTGTCATGGATCCAGTAGATTTATGATCTAGGACTAGTTCTTACATCAATTTCTTAGCTTGGAGTTCCTATACAAGGCTAAAAATGTAAATTTGGACTCAAAATCATGCATGGCACAGGCCTGGTGTTACATTTTTTTCAAGGAAAATTTTTTTTACCTAGTTTTTCAGTTATTCATTGAATTCTTGACACTTTTTTTGTGACAGTGGATGGGGCTTTTCTAAATTATTTTTCATAGAAAGGGTATCACCTTTGGGGCCTACTTTCCTACAAAAGTCTAAGTCTTAACTCTCCTTTCTTCAGGGACTACATCCTCTCTTCTTGAGCGTGCATGAATCCCTAGCCACCAGACTCTAGGGTCTGTACTCTCTCCACACCTGGGATTCTGAGGTCTCAGACAGGTGCTAATGCTTAGGGCTGTGATCTTCCTTTCTTTCTAGCAACTAGATATTAGTATCTCCTTCCTTCAAACATATATATACACACACACACATATATATAATTGAATATAATAATTTCAATAGAATATATAATTGAAATTTTATTGATGAAACTTAACAACGTGTTTGGGGCAGGTCAGGAGATTATCCTAGCTCAATATGCCATATTTTCAGAATCTCACCTCAATCAGGAAACCAAGTTAGCTTTTGCCACCTACATAATTTATTATTCCCTCTGGTAAAAGGCAACATTTCATGATTGCTACAAGTCACCAAAACTGTCACTTCAGTGCCTGAGCCCAAGTTCCCCAGAAAACAAAGCTTGAGGCAAAAATTACATGTTAGTAGCTTATGCAAGAGTGCAATACCAGAAAAGCAGGGGTGAGGGAAAAGATTCAGGCAGAGATGAAGGAAAAGCAGACATAAGAAGTGTGTTTCTGAGCTGGCAACAGCTTTTGGAGAAGCTGATTACTTAGAGCTCATATAAAGCTGTGACGTTACTGCACCAACCATCTGAAAGGAGGAAATGAAAATATATTATGCCCTTTCACCCATAAGTCACAGTTCACCCCAGAGGGTGCCATTTTCCCAGTGTTTGCTCGTTGAATACATGTGGCCTTGGTATCACAGAAAGATGTTTGGTTTGTGTCCCAGTTCCTGACACAGAGCTCCTAAAACCCCTGGAATTTCCTGAGTGACAGGGGTGATAGAATTATCTTTTGTTCTAATGTGGCAACTCTTGGCAGACTCCTAGATAGCTTCAGAATGGGGGCTGGTCACCCAAAAGACCAAACATTAATTAGAAGCTTGGAAATTGCAGCCCCAACCCGCAGAGAGGGGAGAGGGGCTGGAGACAGATAATCACCAATGGCCAATGATTTAATCAATCATGCCTAAGTAATGAAACTTCCACAAAAAAACCCTAAATGATGGGGTTTGGAAAGCTCCTGGGCTGGTGAACACATGAAGGTGCTGGGAAGGTGACGTGTCCAGAAAGGGCGTGGAAACTGCATATCTGTCTCCTCCCATACTTTGGCCTATGCATCTATTCCATTTTGCTGTTCCAGAGTTGAATCCTTTATAATAAACTGGTAAACATAAGTCAAGTGACTCCATGAGTTCTGTGAGCTGTTGTAGCAAATTATCAAACCTGAGGCGAGGTCATGAGAACCCCCAGTTTATAGCCATAGGTGAGACATACAGGTGGCCCAGGTCTTGTAACTGGCATCTGAGGTAGGGACAGTCTTGTGGGACTGAATCCTTTAACTTGTGGGATCTGATGCTAACTCCAGAGAGTTAGTGTCAGAATTGAGTTATAGAATAGCCAGTTGGGAACTGAAGAATTGATTAGTGGGGGAAAACCCCACTCAGGCCCCAGAGCAGGTCTCATGAAGAGTGCTGGGTGCTTGGTGCTCAGCAGCAACAGGAAGCTCTAGGGAGGGAGATAAGGAGCTCATGGTGTAGGTATGGGGCAAGGCGCCCTGACATAGACCCGCAGGTGACCTGAGACACCGGGAGCAACTGCTGCAGGGAGCCGCACTGTAACCTTCCCCACAACTGCAAGAACAGCCCAGGCATTTGCTGCAGCACTGTACAAGTAAGAATATGCAGCATGTTCCCAGAATCTGGTTCACTCCATTTGAATACTGATTGACAGGTTTCAGACAGCTGTTTCCTCTGAGCATTCCCGTGCCTGTGTCCCATGAAGACCTGCACTTTTCCACCTTTCTACGGAATACGATTTGATGAAGTTTCTTTAAGACCTCACATAGTTGTATTCCTTCGTCTGGTGAATAACAAGTTTATAAACATCAAAGAATTACTTTCATTTCAAATCAAAGTGTTTCTATTAGAATTTCAAAATTCCTGAAGCAAAGGTGCCCCAGAGAAGTGAAGTATTTCTTTTTGGGGACTAGTAGTCCCAGGAAACAAAGGGGAAAAATCACAGCATGATGGAGAAAATCCTTGAGAGGAAACATGCTAAAGTCTATACACACAGTCCAGTGGGTTGTGTTGGGACCAAACCACCCATCAATTGGTAGATGGAACAATTAAAGAGCAGAAAATAAAATGCAATTCTGTGCTTTAAAAATTGTTTAACAAAAAATTCAATATAATTTAAAATATTTTAATTCAAAGTACATAGTAAAACTGTTTTAATAGTTCTATTCTCAAAGTGTAAAATAAAATGCTACCTTATAACTAGCTAAGAATTCAATACTTTTTTTAACAAAATTTTTCCTAGGGTGAAACAATGTAAAGAGAAAATCTTTTCTTAAATTCTTATTTATGTTAGGGACTGCCTAATGAAATGACAACTAAATGTTTTTCTACCAGACAAAATAATCATCAGTTGAAGACATTATGTATGTGAAAGCAGTAGCTTATAAAATTTAAGGCTATGTAATCAGACTTCCTGGGTTTGAATTTATCATTTAATAGTTCAGTGATATTGAACAAGTTATATAAATTCAATAACCCTCAGTCTCTTAATTAGTAAAATACAGACAATAATAGTACTTAATGCATAGGATAGCTGTGGGGATTCAACAAGATAATAAGTGTATAAAGTTTAGCACAGTTCCTAGCACACAGTTAACTCAAGCAAATTCTTTCTATTTTTATTCAATTTATTCTTTTATATATTTAAGAAATCAATGGTCTAACAGAAAAACAAGAGTTTGAATAACTCTCACATAAAGCAGGAAGTGGCAAGAGCCATAAAATTATTATAGACAATTTGCAACAGAAGTTCGGTGGACAATAGAATGTCCCCATCTTGGCGAGGTTGGAGGAGGAATCCTAGAAAGATGAAGTGGAGAAGCGGCATTTGAGATGGGCTTTGAAGGATGGGGAGGATCGGGAGCAACAAGAACATCACAAGAAAAGGGCTCATGCCTTGTACATGGCTTGGCAGGAAGACCATATTAGCTTATATGTGATAACAATGGATAAAGCCCAGGCTACAGAGTGTGCTATTTAAATTAATGTTGCTATTACTATCATTTGCATAACCCTGAATACTTTTCATTCCTTTATCACCATGCACAAATTATGCACCTATCATTGACTGGATTCATAATAATTATTTATTCATCAGTATATTCAGAGCATATCAGTTTACTTTATTAATATCCATAACAGCCCTACCAAGCAGACTGGACAGTTAGCACCATCCCCCTCAAAAACAAAGCTAACAGAGGCCAGGTAAGCTGTCTGTGCTCACCCGACCCGGCTGACCACAGCTGACACACCAGACAACAGCACAGCCCCGTTTCTAGAAGCTGAGCTTCTGTCTTCCTAACAGGGTTATTATGAGCAATCAAACTAAAATTCCCCAGAAGAGCCCAATGAGTGGCTTACATTCTGAAAAAGGGAAGACAAATACAATAGAATTCACTCCAAAGTGGCTGGAAATATTACATCTGAACCCACCAGTTCTCTCAAGGTCTTTGTAGGCAATGATGAGATTTGGAAATAAGGAGCAGCTGTTTGACAGCGTTTGTGCAGAGATAACCCGAACAAAGTAAAAATTAAGACATTAAGTGAAGGGTCCATTTTTATGTTCTACACAGATCCTTAGAATTAGTCTGCTTTTTTCTAATAGCACAAAATGTTATTTGTTCTAATACAGATACAGAGAAAGTTTAATGAAAAATCATAACTGAAATTTTAAGTTTTCAGCCTAAGTTATAAATAAAGAAGAGAATGAGAATATATCCAGTACCATCAACTCAAAAAGGATTTGCTAATTATAGTATTTAGAGGAGCCCTAAGTCACCAGATCATAGCACTTATAAAGATAAACTTTATTAGAGCTACAATCCACTAGAGAGCCCACCCTGCAGGCAAACTCGGAGGATCACCTCAAAGTCAGGACACATAAGCCCTAAACCCTCACCTTGGTCAGTTTCAGTGTCTTACCCTCAGCCCATCTCAACCTGTAGGAGGTTCAAAAATATATACAAGTAAAAACACCTGAGGCTTTAGGTGCTGCTATGATTCCTATTATTTGGGGTGTCAATAGTCCTTGTTGATAGTAATGAATTAGTGCTCAGTTACTTATCTGAGAAGATACTACCCACTTGTTTTTATTAAGCCATGGATTTCTCCTTGATCCCTGGTATTGACATCAGTTTTGCTTGAGCTAACTGAACGCACTAGCCTCACTGCCTACTATGTGGAAGTCAGCGTTCCAGCATTAGAAATGTAATCTGTTAAGTGAAAACAGTTTTTTTTTTTTTTTTCCTGCTAAAAGCTACATAACTCATCCAGGGATCTGCACTTCATTAGAACTGTGATTTAGCCAACTGAGCAGATTGCCTCTGACCATATGTTCACAGATTGCAAACAAAAAGGAAAGAAATTTCTGGAACTCCTCTGCTCTGCTTTATAGCTTTCAGTCTGGATTTACTTACACCACTCAAGAGTTGGGTTCCTATCCAATATTTAAATTGGGGAGGCAAAGGAAATTGTCCAATCTCTCTTTTTGACAGGCTATGAAAGTATGGTCTGTGTTATCCACATCCTCTCTTCCCTCTCTCCTTAACTTCAGTATAAGAAAGATATCAAGGGCTACCATAAAAAATGAAGAGGAAAATGGAGAGTTTGCCATGGAAGAAACCAGAAGGATATCTTGCAGCTTTCTCCATCAGTCATATGAGGACTTTCTTTCCTCCCCTGCCCTTTGTCCACATGGGACTGGGACAGTGAAATTACAGACATTTATTGAGTCCTGACTATGTTTCAGGCCCTGTGCTGGGAGCCTCATTATTTTGTTTCATCTTCATTGTTAATGAAGTGTATACGATTATTCCTATTTTCCCAATGAGAAAACAGTCTCAGAAGAAGGTCAAAAGTCACACCTATTAAGCATCGGGGTGATATTTGAAAGGAATTATTTTTAACTCCATGGGAATGATAGAACTGAAGGACAGAAAATTCGGAGAGAGGCTTCTAGAGTCTTCTCAGAGAAGTATATTGGATACAATCACTGATGTCTCATATATCTGGGGAGCAAAGAAAGCCAGGGTGGGCCCAAGAGGAGGCTGAGAGCTAGAAATTTTATCTGGAACTAAACTCTAAAATTTAGAAATGTGAGTTAAAGTCCTTCGGCATTTTACCTAGATTCTTCCATTTAGTCTATCAGAGCAGAAGATTAGACAAGATTACTAAAGATGGTATGTTATAAAACAAAAAGGATACGTTTGGCAAGGGATTCTCCATATTGTATCTTGTAGACAATTGAGCATAACTGAGAGAGAGAGAGAGAAGGAGAAAATGCAAACATTCAAGAAAGTCTTACTTTAACTTAAAAACCTTCACAATACATGGAAATTCCATTTCCAATCATATACAATAATGTACAGCAAGTGAAAGATCCATCTTACACGTAGAAGGGTTTGGTAAATTATTAAGGAAAATCAGATATTTAAGGTATCTGAGAGCTTCAGAACACATAAAAGGGGCACAAAGTCCAGAGAAGGAAGAATTGTTAAAAGGTGAGCTGAGCATCTGCAGACACCTTTCCCTGGTGGCATTTGCCAAAACACTGAGAATTCAGGTTTGGCTTAGACAGGAGACACAGCTGGAGGCAGAAACAGTAGAGATTTTGATGTTCATATGGGGCTGGAATATGAGAGACCTACAGGGGTATCAATACAGCCAGTCTCCCCTCAAGATGTTTGCCAACTTCTGAAGCAAGAGGCTATGGAGTTAAGTAAAAGAAAACCTGTAAAGTAGTAGAAGAAAAGTTCCCATAGTCTGTTTGTTTTGAGGAGACAAAGACCCACCAGGCTCTCAGTAGAAATGCCATTAAACAAACTGAGGAGTAAACTAAGAAAAGGGATCCAGGAAATAAGAGCAAGAATGGATTCAACAGGGAAGGCGGTGAAGATGAACCCAGGACAACAGCTATGCAGCAGCCCTGGAGAGCATCTGTCACAGACTGGAACAGAAAAATCTCTAGAAAGGCATTTCTGGGGGAAAATAATAGAACATCTATCCAGTATGTTTGCATGTTGGAAAATATTCTTGATAGACATTTAGCAGTTATGTTAGGCCATTTCGAAAAATATTATTGATAGGAACATGGAAAACTCTACCAAAGTTGACGCAAATATTTACTCTAGGAAAAATTATAGGGTGCATGTGCCCACTGCTTTGTTCAACCATGAACATTAATGAAATACTAGCTATTATTTCAAAAAAATGTAATGCAGCCATGTTAAAAGCATGGAAAGAGAAAAGTTATGATTGAGGAGAATGCATAGGAGCTAAATCTTCATCCCTCATAGAAGGAAACCAATAATAACATCTAAAATGGATTTTTTAAAAAGCAGTAAAGCATAGTATTTACAGGTAAAGACCTAATTAACCACAGAACGAAAATAATTGAAATTTATTATTAGGTGGGGATGAGGGAGCGATAGTGTGTGTGATTGATAGTTTTCATTATAAGACTTTTAATACTATTGACTTTTAAACTATGCCAATGTACAAGCTTAATAAAAACTAAGAATTGGCATTTTTGAAAAAGTCATGTGGTAATTTTATAAAGATTTCTACTGAAAATTATCAAAATAAATTTTTATTTCCAAAGAAGTCAACTTTCATTCTGTAAAAACTTTGTTATGTAGAAGAGAAAGGAATTTTAATATATGCGGTGTGGAACATTCACACAGCACCTGAGAATTGAAAACATCTCATCTCTTAGATCTCAATTGTAATAATGTACACCTTGGGATTTCTGAAAAATAATTGCTTGCAAAACCAACAAACCGCCCAAGACACAAATTATGTTTAGCAAACAACTGCTTTTTAAATTGCACCAAATAATCACTGTATATTGCAGTCTTTAATGTAATGATACAATTCTCTTTCCATGAACTTTCATACATTTATTCGACAAATACCTATTGAGCAGCTACTAATTGCAGGCACTCCCTAAATACTTAGAGTCCAAAGATAAAGTGAAAAAATGGGTCTTGCCTTCAGGAAGCCCATGGAAGCTCACCTATTCTCTCAGTCGCCACTATCTCAAACAGCAAAGATTCTAAACCTCCACATGCTGGACCTCACAATTTAACCCAAAACCAAGTCAATATCTAATCTATGTCCCTAACAGAAAAGGTCTTTAGGGACTTTTGGGTGGTGATTCCAATAGTATCAGCATAATTCCTAAACAACTCTAACCACCATCTAGAATTCCTACACCGACTAGGGCATAAAGTCAACGGACAAAAGTCAGAGCCAAGTCGCATTGTTAAATGGGAACAAATGGGTTGCTTCAGCTGAAATACAAAATATCAGTCCTTGTGAAAACTGTGAAGTCACTCTCAAAATATGTGTAAATACAAACTAAGACCATTCCCTTTTCATCTAGAGCCAGGGGATAAATAGCCACCTAAATAATTTCTTGGTTATTATATATACCACAACAGTTCATGGACATGCAGCTATGAAGAAATAAGATGATTTTCCATAGGCCACATGTGAAAATCATTGGAACAGCTCACGGTTTTACACATATTTAAGGCTGTATTTTCTTTATTAAAAAAAAAACAACCTAACAAGAATCATAAGTGAAAATAAATCAGCTCACTTCAAGCAGGACTGTATATAAGGTACTAGTATCAGTGGTGTGCTTTCCCATTTTGATAGAGGAAGACCACAGGGTAAAAAAAACTATAAACTCATTTTATCTCATTCAAGATAATTCTAACTTTAAATTCTCTTCTGTATGAGGATGAATAATAAGAACCTAGTGATGCATTGGTAACAATTCACTTTAGTATATGACTAAGAAAAGGAAAAGTTGGGTCAATAAAATTTCATTTGAGCCAATCTTTCTTTCTTTCTCTTTTAGGAAAATAAACCTGAATCTTATATTCAATATTGGCTTGACTTTTGAACTGAGAAAGAGAAACAACCAATTAAACCTTCCCTCATATACTAACAAGAGTTTATAGAAAAAGCACAGAGCAATGCCCCAAGGAAATCTGTAATGAGCAAGAATCAATCTGTATCGGGACCTATTGACTTGATTCCCGAGCACTTAAGATCACAGAATGCTGAGTTGCTACAGTAAATGGAGCAGTGTGACTGGAAAAAGCCTCCTTTTCCATATCAGTTTACAATTTATTCCTTTTAAGAGACAGTATTGCAAAGTGATTAAGAGCTTTACAATTAGATTGTCTGCATTTGATTCCTGATTTTTCCACTTTGTCACCTGGAGGTAGGTCCCTTAATCTCTCTAAGATTTAGTCAAAAAGGGATAATAAGATCCAGTCTTATAGAGCTGTGCTGAGAATTATGACAATATATATAAAGCAGGTGACCAGTAATTATTTAATTACCACCATCATTATATTAGAAAACTTATTCACAATATGTTCTTTTATTATTCTAAATTTCCACATCTGTAGTTACACTTTCTTTACATTTGTAATGTTGTGTTTTCTCTTTTTTCAAATAGACTTGAAAAAGAACCATTCATCTATTTTGTTGGTATTTTCAAGGTGTGAGTTTATTTTTTTTAATTGTCTAGTATTATTTTCTAATTCACTAATTTTTGCTTCTGTATTTGTTGATTCCTCCCTTCTAATTCTTTGTTTATTGTGTTGTTTTTTTCAAATGGTTTTTAGCTGAATGTTTAATTCATTTATAGGAATCACTACATTAACAAATGTTTTCCTTACATTTTTTTCAGAATAGAATGTTAGAAGAATTTTTATCCATTTGTTATAACTAATGTACTCTTTTTCACAATCACAGAGAATCAAACCTTAACTGCAAACCTACATTAATTATCTAAATGGCCCTGGTCACCTGTGTCTGGCCTCTGGAAAAGATACAATAATAAAAATGAATACGGAAAGTACCTGAGACAAAGGGAGTCATTCTCAACTCGGGATGCACTGAGGCTGCTTTTAAAGCATATTATACTGCAGCCCCACTCTCAGAGAGCCTGATTTGATTAGACATGGGTGGGACCTTCTTTCAGAATTCTTCATGTGCCCTTACTATCTGTTTCTTACTCTATTACACTGTGGCTTAAGAATTTGGTCTACATGATTGCAAATTTTTAGAATGTACTGAGATTTCTTTTCCATTTTTGTAATTGTATGTATTGTTCTTTTTATCTTTGCTAATGGTTTGTCTAGTGGACCTGACTATTTCTGAAACAGGTATATTTAATGTCTCCAATATCAATGCAGCTTTAGCATGTTCTAAACACATTAACATGTTCTGATACCATGATGTTCTGAAAATAAAAGTGATGGGACTTATACCTTTTCAATAATTTTTTTATCTCTTAAAAATAAAATAAAACATATAGGATTAAACTAAATATCAACAAATGTCTAATATATTCTTCCTGCACCCCAATGGATCACATTGAGCCTTACTTTTTTAGTAATTATTAGATAGATAGATAAGTTTTATGATTTCTTTAGGTTCTTCACTAAAAACAAAATAGATAAATAAGGAAAATGCTTTGTTTAAACTTGAAACATGGGTAGAATATAATTTTTAGAATTTTTAAATGCTCTAGTTCTGTCATATTACATATATAGGTATGTAAATTAATTCAACTATACAAAAAGCTACGAAAATCATAAAGTGTAATTAATGCCCTTGTACCCATCATCCAGGTTAATCACTTTGCCTCTCTCATCCTACATCCCCAACATCTCCACCCACTAATATCCTGAATTTAATGTGTTTGAATGACATTCACTTATTTGTAGTTTTCCCACATATGTATGTAAATATGTATCTGTCTGTGTATATGTTTGGACATTTTTAACATTTGGAATATTGTTGAGGGTGATATTCTAAATATTTGGCAATCAATGTGGTATAGGCAATAGCTTTGGTATTCCAGGCATTATTTCTTTAACTGCCACAGCATCTGCAAGCCAAGGGAAAACCAGGAGAGTAGCCAGTGTAGCTGACGTGGCAGGAATACAGCATGCTCAGCCCACAGCACAGAGAAGCATTTCAATATGTGTCAAGGGATACAGCTCTATCTTCCCACACCAACTTAATATCAGCTCTAAGAATCAAACCATGTGTGGTTTTCTGCAAATTCCTCTGCTTTCACTCAGCATTGTGTTAACATGTGTAGCTCCAAAGCATTCATCTTCTTTGCTCTACCACAATCCATTGTAAACTCTGCCACAATTCGTTTGTCCATTTTGCTGTTCATAGACATTTGTTTCTGCTTTTCTGCAATTACAAAGTCGTTCTGAACATCCTTGTAACCATCTCTTTACATAGGAGATGAATCACTGTGCAGTAGTTTATTTGCATATTCCTCTCTAGTAGTTGAAACATAAACTAGTTGCTCCAGTTCATACTCCCACTAGCTAAATCTAAGTGCTCCTGTTGCTTTAAGTCTTGCCAACACTTGGTATTATTAGACTTCCAAATATTTGCCAACTTCCTGGGTGAATTATATCTTTGTATTACCTGTGAGCTTGACACTCTTTTCATGTCTATCAACATTTGACTTCCCACATCTGTGAATTGCCTCGTTCTATTCCTTACTTACTTTTTATTGAATTAATCTTTCTCTTAATTGATTTATAGAAGTTCTTTATTCTGGTTACAAATATTTGTCAGGTACATGCACTACAAATATCTCCTTTCCCCCAGACCATTTTTCAGCAATGACAACTCCATATCCTTGTGAGTCTGTATTTGGTTCTCTATCCTATTCCACTGGCCTATTTGTCTCTCTCTGTGTCTATCTCATGCTGTCTCAATTACTGTAATGGTATAATAAGTTTTGTCATCAGGAAAAGCCGGTCTCCCCAATTTGCTCTTGTTCTTCTAAATTGTCTTGGCTATTCCTAGCCTTCTGCTCTTCTATTTTAAAATCTCCTTGTCAAGTTACATTTTAAAAATTGTCAGGATTTCAGTTGGCATTGCATTCAATTTATGGAATAATTTGAGAAGAAATGACATCTTTATTACATAGAGTCTTTATATCCACGAAATATCATATGTCTTCATTAGATTAGTGTTTCAAGATTTTTAACAAGTTTTGTAATTTTTCCATATATAGCTATGATGTACATGGCATGTTTTATTTTATATATTTTCTAAATGTTACTAGAAACCAGAAAAGCAATTGCTATTTGTAAATTGATCTTGTATCTAGCAACCTTGTTGAATCACAGGCAATAAAATATTTCTGTTCACTTGGAGAAATTAATATTTAATTTCTCAATCAGAAGGGGAAAGGGAGGCTGGGAAATGAATCTGTGTCACTCCTTTTTCCTTCATTTTCTGCCTGGTTCCTTGCTGCTCTGTGACTGCTACCTTTGCTCTAGTGTTATTCTGAAGTTCCTCTGAGAAAATTCACAGATGGAGATGGCCTCTCTTTTCTGACTATGTGTTGTGGGTTCCTCAGTTGGGTTGGGTTTTGTCTTCAGTTTCTTCCCCTCTGCTTTATGGATTCCAGTTGTAAGCATTGCAATAAATATTTTTTATTTCCCAAATATTAAGAATTTAGGGAAGGAAAAGACATAAATAGTCCTGTTGGGTCAGACATATTATACCACAATTTCAACACTTCTTTCTAAAAGTTTCCTTTTACTCTTAAAATTAGAAACAAAGATATTTAAACCTAAGTTTGTACTCCAGAATCCCATCACCATGCTGTCTACAACTGCCAAAACTTCCCTCCTTCAAGATTATAATGGCCATTTATTCTAGTTACATTGTTAGAGCTAATAAGTCTGGATGATGTGTTCTGCATTCCACATTATGTAGAGAAACTTGACCTGCTCTATCACCTCTTCCTTATCCCAGCACAAATAACTAAAAGAACAAAAATAAACCTACTGCATTAAGACCTTTTGAAACTTTCTATCCAATTGCTAGTTTCCCTGAGAGGTAAATTCTAGGGCTTCTTTTCCCACCTCTTTTTTTAGGGGAGTGGGGAAGTTAGTGGATCATCGAGTAATTTTTTGCCAATCTATTTACTAAATAACAATCTTAAGGAGAGCTACAAAGAAAATTAGTGAGTAAGTAAGATGCATTATCATCATAACCTTGGAATAAGCAGATTCCTTAAACAGGATACAAAAAGTGCTAGTCATAAAGGATAAGTTGGACTATATTGAAATTAAGGAGTTCTGTCTATCAAAAAATACCTTCAACCACAATGAAATGTCACCTCAATACCTATTAGAATGGCTATTATCAAAGAGACAAGAGATAACAAGTGTTGGTGAGGATGTGGAGAAAAGGGAAACCTTATGCACTCTTGGTGGGAATGTAAATTGGTGCAAACACTATGAAAAATATGGAGGTTCCTCAAAAAATTAAAAACAGAACTACCATATGATCCAGCAATGCCACTTCCGGATATCTATCTAAAGGAAATGAAAATAGGATATTGAAGAAATATCTGCACTCTCATGTTCATTGCAGCATTATTCACAACAGCCAAGATATGGAAACAACCTAAGTGTCCATCAATAGATGAATGGATAAAGAAGATGTGAGATACACACACACATATGAAATGGAATATTGTTCAGCCATGATAAAGAAGGAAATCCTGCCTTTTGTGACAACATGAATGGACCTTGAGGACGTTGTGCTAAGTGAAGTAAGTCAGAGAAAGACAAATACTTCATGGTATCACTTATATGTAGAATTTAAAAATAAAACCTTTAAACTCATAGAAAGAGAGAATAGAAAAGTGGTTGCCAGGGGCTGGATGGTGGGGAAAATAGGGAGAAGTTGGCGAAAGGGTACATACTTGCACTTATAAGATGAATAAGGTCCAAGGATCTAATGTATAACATGGTGACTACAGTTGATAACACTGGTTGTGTAACTGAAAGAAAAGAAGAAACTTTTATGGAAAGGAAAAGGTAAGCCATAGATTGAGAGAAGATATTTGCAATACATATATTTGACAAAACATATGTACCCATGGTATATAAAAAGAGTTCCTATAAATCAATAAAAAGGCAAACAATGAATAAGCTTTAGGGATCTAATGTATAGCATGGTTATTAGAGTTAATAATAATGTATTATATACTTTAGGTTGTTAAGAGAGCAGATCTTAAATGTTCTCACCACAAAAAAGAAACAATAATTATGCGATGTGATGGAGGTTTTAGTTAATGGTATGATGGTAATCATTTCGTAATATACAAGTGTAAAAAAATCAACACGTTGTACACCTTAAACTTACCCAAAGTTATATGTCGCTTATATCTCAATAAAACTGGGGGTGAAAAGGGCAAGTAACCCAATAAAAAATATTTGAATGGGCACTTAACAAAAGATAACACAAATGCCCCAAAATATATGAAAAGGTGCTTAATTTTATTAGTTACCAGGAAAATGCAAATTGAAACCACAATTTGATACCACTACATACCCTCACAAATGACTAAAAAGATGGGCAATACCAAGTGTTGTCCAGGATGTGACTCAACTGAAAACCTTGTACACTGATAAGTGGGAATATAGGTGGTAGAACTCCTTTGGTAAACTGTTTGGTAGCATCAATGAAAGCTGAGCATTTGCATGTCCTGTGACCCAGCACTTATATATAGAAATGTATACATGCATGTACCAATTCATGTATACAAGAATATGCACATGAGTACTCTGTGTTACAATTCAAAACTGGAAACAACACAATGATCATCAACAACAGAATGGACAAATAAATTGTGGTACATTATGGAAAGTTATGTAGCAGAATTCAGCAAACTATGGCCCATGGGCCAAATCCTGCCCATTGGCTGGTTTTGTAAGTAAAGTTTGATAGGAATTCATTCACATCCATTTGTTTACAAACTGTCTGGCTGCTTTCACACCACAACAGCACAGTTGAGTAGTAAAGACAGCAACCATATGGCTCACAAAGCCAAAAATATTTACAATCTTGTGCTTTACAGAAAAAGTTTGCCAATCTCTGTCACATCCTAATGAGTAAGAGCAAATTACAACTACAACAATGTGCGGATGATTCTCCCAACATACTGATGAGCAAAAAAAGTCAGACATGCACTGAGCTGTTGATTTATATAAAATTCAAATACAGGCAAAGCCAATCTATAATGTTGGAATTCAAGATAGAAATTGCCTAAGTGGCAGGGATGTGACCAAAAGGAGACGTGAGATGGTTTCTTGGGTACCGGTCATGTTCCAGTTTTTGATCTGAATGCTGATTACACTCATGTGTTCACTTTGTAAATTTGGTCAAATTATGTATACATTTATGATTTGTGCACTTTTTCATATGTGTCCACATGTTTCTTCAATAATAAACATTTATTTTTAACTACACTGAAACAAAATTTACAAAGCGTTGTCATGCAGTTATACTGTTGTTACAAAGAGATACAGTAACATCATCAGAAGCAAAATAGTAACATAATCCTGGAAAGTAAAAGCCAGGCCATAACATAAAGAACATTAACCTCCAATCTTTTCTTTTCTTACAGCTAAAGAAAATAAGGCCAGTAGAAGTCATTTGATTTGTCCAAATTAATGTACCTATTTTGTTTAAGAAGGTAATTTAAAACCAGTCTTCTGGCTTAAACACTCCACTCTTTCCCTATCACACAACACTCTATCATTCTTCCCATCAAAATATAGAAAAATAAAATAACCTATAATTATAAGTTCTATGACTTCTTATTACCAGTTATCACCTCCATGAAATAACTGTATCATGACTGACCATTGACTTTAAAGCAGCATATATTTCAAAGAATAATTTGTGTACCCTTATTATGTCCTTTTTTCAAATAGAACTATAGAAACAAACAGAAAAGCATTGTGATTAAAAAGTATGTCAATAACAAGTTAGAAAACAGAATTTATTGCCTCTCCAAGTCAGGAGACAGTTTCCATCACCATGCCATAATGAGCATAAAAATTCCATTTTTAATTTTTTAAACATTTAATCAAAGATATGCAGAAAATATGAAAATAATATAGCAGGCACCATCTTAGAGTCTTAGAATCTTAGATTCACTAGTTATTAGCATTTTTATCTATATGTTTCTAATATTTTTACTATTTTTAATTTAAAAAATGTAGATAGAGCCAATCACCCCACATACCTAGCCCGTTGCATTCCCTCACTCCCCAGAGGTAACCGCTAACCTCAGTTTGGTAATTATGCATGTTTTATGCGTTATTTAATAAATTCTTTATGTACCTATATCATTATAAAATACTGTTTTATATATTGTATATTGTAAATGAATCTTCTGAGTGTATCTTTATTTTAGGATTATTTTAGATGGAAAATTCTAAATGGCTTGCTTCTGAATAATGTTTCATACGTTGCAAGGACAGAAATCACTTGACTTTTATCCTCAAAGTACCTCAAGAGGTAGATTATAATTACTATACCCTATTCTGCTTGTCATATTTTATTTCTAAAGCTGCCTACATGTAAATTCAATCTGGTATCTATGTTTATAATTAATTAGATCCCAAAATAGAAATGGCAGCAGAGAATAGAATTTTTTGCTGTTGAAAGTGTCAGAATTGGCTCGGGTTTCTCGATATTTCCTCATAGCCTATGGAACCTTTTTTTCCCACTTACACGAAATCTCAATAAGAAAGAGAATTGCTTTCTATTTCCTGATTTCAACAAGAAGATCATTATTTTATTGGGTAGCTTTGCAGTAAATAGCTTTCATTCATAAAGCTCTGATTTTTTAGCTCTATTTTAGCTCTGCTCCACTGTTGGACAGGTGCATTTCTTCTCTGAGTCATCCCTGACACCTCCCCACCTCACCTCTCATATCCAATTCAGTCTCATGATATCCTAAGTCGCCCTGTCCATTAACACCTATCCACTCTTTTCTATCATCATCTCTGCCTCCTCAAGCCAAGCCAGCATCCAATCCCATCATGTTACATCAATTTAACCAAATCTGTTATTGTACCCTCTAATCTGTTCTCATTACAGCTGCTCCAGTGAAGAAGCAGAAATCTCAAATTCTTAATATTCTTTAAAACCCTGCATCATTGGGTTCTTGTCACATCTCCAACCTCATCAGGAGCTAGTTTTCTCTCAGACTCTACCCTTGAACCAAGATATACCCTTTCAATTACTTGAATGTTCCTTGCTTCTTCATCCCTCCGCAAAGCCTTGGCACAACACGATACCCTTTGCCCAGGGCTCTGTCCTCCACTCGACACACAGTCCTTTTCCTAAGAAAGTTCCCTCTGCCCCCCGTACTTCATCTACTCTATCTTTCTCCTTTCCTTCACAATCTTATCAGTGAGTGAGTGTGTGTGGGCGTGCGCGCGCATGTGCCTGCGTATGGATCAGTGCCCCTCTCCTTCCCTAAATCATAAGCTCCATCAGAGCAGGGAACATACTTGTTTTATTCAATATTCAACACTGAAACCACAGCACTTAGCAAACTCTTGTCTTACAGCAGGTGCTTACTGAACAGTTGTTGAATTGTAAAAACTGGGCATTTGTATAACCTAACAAGTACATGAGCACCTGGAGGGTACTGCCCCCAATATCTTGCAGTGTTTGTTTATGAAAACTCAGCTGAAATATGTAAAGGTAGCACCAACCTTACCAAATAGAGCATCAGTAGCTGCCACTGAAGCTCACCAATGGCTACCCTGTGGGATTGCCTGTGTGTGAAGCCTCCACCAGGGCAGCTCACCCCTCACCTGTGCAGCTACACTGCCTCAGACGTTCATTAGTTAGCACACCCAATATACCTCCGTGGCTTACCTTATCAGGCGAGCTAACCAAAATCCTAAACGCAGGCTCCTTGGGGTGGTGAAAGAGCACATGTGAGCTGTAATCAGGCAGGAAACCAGTGTGCCTGGATACTTAGGACTGTGGGAAGCTCAGCAGGCAGCAAAGGGGAGGGAGGTAAAACACAAATGCAAGGAGGGAGCATTTAGGCTGTTTTATCTCCACTTTAGCTAGTGACGCTTCTGGTGGGAAAGTAAGGAGAGAGAAAACTAAAAAACAAAAGATGTGAGTTGTGCAGCATTTTTGTGGCTCAATGCATCATCCCATACATTGCATTGCTTCCTTTCCACTCCTACATGCCATTATCCTCTCAAACTATGGAATTCCCTCCTCTCTCTATGCGGAGAACCTCTGGTTTTTCCACATTTAACGTTTCTCAGACCATTTGTAACTAAAAAAACTATTCTTAAGGAAATTGTTTTTCCTTATGCATTTTTACCTTCAAAAGAAGCAAAATAGGAAATATTTTTGTATTTAAATGACTTACATCTATGAATACCAACAATTGCATCCATAATCATATATAAAGACATGGTTTAATAATTTGATTTGCCCTTGGTATGTGTTCCACTTATCATTAAGGAATCTAAGAAGGAGGAACCCCTAAACCCCTCTGAAAATAGTACTTTCTGAGGGTTTTAAGGCATTCTGTCCACATTGAAAGATAATAACAAAGCAGTACTGGAGGCAACTTTGACACCTTTTGAAATTGAACAAATAGTAGTACAGTCGTTAGCTATGAAACTCACAGACAAATGAAATTCATTCTGGAGGTGAAACACTTCTAGCCTGGGGCAAAGATGTGTGAAAGCAGATTGTGCAAAAAATGTACACAGATCATGCAAAAGCTAAAAAAATCAAAAGCAAAAACACACTAGGGCAAGTATATTATCACTGCGTTGAATTCATATTTTTGTAATTCTCTAGGTCTACAAAGTATTACTCTGAATAAAAGTGAGCTGAGAATTATTTTTCCAGCTCTCAAAACTAATTATAAGTTATGTTAACGAAAACAGTAAAGTTTAGGGACAGGCAAGTGGAACCAACCAGAGAGTGAAAAATTAACCCAACATACACATAGGAACTTGATATATAATGGAGCTGCCATTATAATTCAGTGGAGTTTAAAAAACGTTGTAGAGTATTTAGCTATCGTCTTGGGGAAAAACTTTTAACTAGACCTGTGATAGTTCATCGAACTCTTCTTTCTCTTTCTTTTCTCTTCTTCATGGGCATTATGGCTAAAGGACGTTTCTTGGCCTCCCTTCCATTTAGATGTGACCACATGCCTGAGCTCTGGCTGGTGGAAGATGGGCAGAATCAATGCACCTCTTTCCAGGCAGAACCCACTAAAGACTTTCCTGCAATCATATGGCTTTCCCACTTCTCTGACAACCTTGAAGCCAAGTCTGGAATTGCAGAATCACAATGTGGAAGGAGCCAGGATCCCTAAGGCAAGTCTTAGAGGAGGGACACCTGCCAATCAGAAACACCTGTTTTGGATTTACTTGACAGAGATGAATTTGTATTGGGTTAAACCACTGAGACTTGGGGGGTTATTTGTCAAAGCAGCTAGCATTACCTTTTCTAATACAGATTTCCTCCTCATATCAGGCACAACGTGACACCTATGTCATTAAAGAGTTAAAGATGAAAACCTTTGACAACCTCTAGAATAAAATACAGGAAAATATACTTGTGACATCTAGGTAGGAATGGAATGCTTAAACAGGCACGCGGGAAAAACAGCAAATCACAAAGGAAAACATTAGCTACATTAAAGTTAAAAAGAAATGTGTATTATAAAATACGTTATAAGCATCATAATCAAAACCATGTGAAGCTGGCAAGGAGAAGATACTTATAAAGCATGTGACTGGCAAAAGTCTAGCATAGAGAAAATTTAGATTCTTTTAAATATTTTTAAACAAAGAACACAGTAGAAAAAATGAACAAAGGATGCAAATAGGCCATTCACAGAAGATGAAATCTGAATAGCCAATATAAACGTGAAAACGCAGTCAGCAAATTGCTAGTAATTGAGGAAATACAAATTAACCCACAGTGGAAAGTTTGACAAACATTTCAAAGCCTAATAATACCACATTTTGACAAGAAGAAGTTAGATCAACCCTTACACTGTACCGCCAGCAGGGCTGTGAGTTGGTGCAGCCTTTTTAAGCTCAGTTGGGAATATCTAGTTCAATTAAATATGTAAACTTGTTACAATCCAGCCAATTCCACTCCTAGCCATAAAGCCCAACAAACTTATCACACACGCATATATACAAGAAAATTTACTGTAGAGACATTTATAGTTGCAGAAACTTGGAAATAACCTTAAAAAGTCGATCAATAAATAACAGGTAAGCAAATTCTGGAATGATCATAAAATGGAATGCTATATAAGAATAAACATTAATAAACTAGATGCATGTGTTTTGAAAAGTCTAATATTGACAGAGAAGAAGCTAATTGAAGAATGATAACTACAGTAAGAGTAAATAGTTATAAATATTCAAAAACAGAGAATAATAATTTATTTTGCATATAGAGACATGCATTTGTTACTAAAGTTCAAAACCTTGCATGGGAAGGCCACAAAATCTCTTTTGTAAAGAAAACATATGAGAAAGGAAGGTGGGAACGAGATGTGGGTCTGTGACTGTGGCTATCTCTGTAATATTTTGCATCTTTCAATAAAGGCAACTAAAACAAATATACCAAAAAAATGTTATAAATCTAGATAACATATCTGTTGCATTATTTTCTATACATTTACAATATTTTTAAATTAAAAATTAATGAGGAATTAATAAATGTGATAACAAAATTGTAAGAATAATTTATCCTATATTCTTTGAATCAATGTCTTCTTACGAGTGGACATGAAAGCCTTCACACACACAACCCACAAAAAATAAGTGAAAGAGAAAGAAGGAGGAATGGAAGGAAGAAGAACTAAAAGAAAGGGAAGAAAGGAAGGAAATATTTAGTTTTAGAAGGATGGACTTTTTATCCAAATGAAAAGATGACAATCTACTAGGAAGAAAACATTTGCTCAGAAAGCTAATTTTCCATTTATTAACATGCTAAGGAACTAGAACTTTAACATGAAATGTTCTTGCCTTTGGCTGAGATGTCTCTTGATGGATGCAGCAGACATTTAAAACACTTTAATCTTATTAATTGTCTTACTGAATTCTCACAAGTCTATGAGGTAGTAAAATTGAGATTCAAAGGACTAAGTTGCTCCAGGTCAAAAAGCTAACATGGAGCAGGGTCTGAATACAAACAAACCCAGGTCTTTTGTCTCCTCATGAGCTTCTTACTCCACTAGACCACTGCTACATAGAGAAGAGGAAAAGGTACAGAACCGTGAAGGAGACACACAGCACAGGCTCCTTCTGTACTTCTAAGTACAGACACAATTCAAGTCGCCTCTTTAGAGTAGCGGCTCAAGTTTTCAGATGTTCCCACAAAGAAATAAAAACACTAACTTCCCACTAGTAAATAACCACTATATTTTCAACCATTAAAAACAAGACAACAGGCCCTAAATGGAGTGGCTTATGCTAAGGCTCAAATCACTAAACCCCAGACTGACCTTAATCACAGATTCGGCTCTCCCAGAAGTGGAATCTTAAACCAGTCAATCAAGAATTGCCTGATCAGCACTAGTAAGGTAATCAGCTGATAGACCCCTGCCATCCCCTGAAGGAAAGTGACCTTGCAATAACCAACTGCTTTTTTGCCTAGCACAACTCCTTTTTACCCCACTCCCTTCTGCCTAAAAGAGTCTTCTATCTTGTACAACTCCTGGCAGCTTCTTTCTATTTGCTAGATTGGATGCTGCCTGATCCAAATCAATTTTTGCTCAAATAAGATTTTAAAAATTTTAATATGCCTCAGTTGATCTCGTATCAGTTCTGGTGTCAGAAGAGGGAACCAGAGGAGACCCCTGACAGCCCCCAGGAGCACCGAGCAACCAGGGGAAGGTACCTGTTGAGCCCTTGAGCTCACTGCTTCCTCATCAACTCTGGAGGTCGTGCTCTCGGATCCTGGCTCCTCTGCGTTTATGAGCTTTCCGACTTCATTTGAGCGTTTCTTTTTCTGAACTGGATGCAGAAACTGGCAGGAGAATGACTGGGTTCAACAAGAAAACTAACTGGGCCCAAAACCAGCTGGAGTCAGACTGGGTCCAACTTAAAAACTGGACCAGGTCCGACTTAGAAACTGGACTGGGTTGGGGATCGGACTGGGTCCGGCTTAAGCTGAACCGGGGCCAGCGTGAGGCCTCGGGTGAGTAAAATCTTGATTTGAGGCTGAACAAGCGGGTTAACCTTACCACAGACAATCTTGACTCACAGCGGTCACAGTGGAGAACTGTTAACCTAGATGAGCTTATCCCTTCAGCAGGTGCCCTAGAGAAAAAAGGGGTGTCAGCCAGGCACTCACTGTAAAGGGTAGAGGGAAACTATGTTTCCTCCTCTACAGTGTCTGGTACCAGGATGAGACCCGCTGGGACACCCCACTCCTCCAGACCCAGCAGACGGGATCCTGGGGAAACCGCCAGAAGTTGGCAAAGAGCGAGAATTGTACCAAAGTCAGCTCTCCCAGATCTCCATCTGTGGTGCCTGCTGGAGAGAGAGGTAAAATTTCACGTTGTCCCTTCCTTTCCAAATCCAGACTGGCAGGAAAAAACATCTGCAAGAATTAGATCTTTGAATGTGACCCACTGATTGTCAATCCTTTCTCTCCCAGAAAGATTTGGGAGAGATTGCCTTCTTGTTTGTCTCGTTTTGTGTCCTGAGAACTTGGCTTGGCAACCGTCAAGTTAGGGTCCCAAAATATGGCCAGACAGAAATGTGGGTTGCAATCCATTTGCGTCTGGGGTCCTACTGACTGTTGCCAGCTCTCAGGGGAATTGTCTGAGTCTCTTTCTTTGTGCTATCTTTGGGGTCGTCTCTGGATCTTGGGAGGGTAGTCTTTTGCACCTGTTTTGAGTGCTGGTGATCCTGTACTTCTGCCCATCACAAACTTTTCCCTGATTTCCAATGCCTCAGTTTATCTTTTAACACAACTTATCTAACGAGACTGCTAGGCAGTCAATGACTCTTTTCCATTCAATAGTTCCTGGCTTAGAAGAAACAAACACAGGATAAGTTGTTGAATACCATTCGAGACAGAGATAGAATAAAATAACCCCCTGAAATGGCTGGAACAACCAGATTTTGACTTTGAAAAATCAAAGGGCTCTCTTTTGAGCAGGCGCTCTCTTTCAATTAGCTTAAAACTTGGCTAAATCTGGGTGAAAACTGAATGATAGTTATGATTCAGGCCATCAGATGGGCATTTGATGGTGGGCTGTAAACAGGATCCAAAGCTGAACTAAAGATGTTTAATGACTTGGAACAGTGAGGGCTACAAGAGGCTGCAGGGCCTTGGGTGGCCTCAGTTGGCCTCTAACTTGCAATCTGCCCAACCCTCTCGATCAACTGCATGCACTCCAATTACAGACAAAGGGCGTGCGCTTCACGAAGCTTCGTAACTCAGTTTGCACGACTGTAAGATGGATGGTCTCTCAGGCTTCTTTCAGGTTAGCAGATCTTGCCAGCAAGCAATCACCATCCAATACAAGAACTGTGGCCTCAAAACACCAAGTCCTTTCAGTGAAAGGTCTTTCATTTTGTGAACGACTTGTTTTAAAAACGATTATTTCGAACAAAATGCACATCAATCTTCATTTGTGATTCACACCCACTGGTGTGCATGCAATAATTTGCTCCTCACTGCTGCGGGGAACTTTGAGAGTGTCGCTTTCCCAAGCTCCCTGTAATCTTTTCTTTGGCTCATTGGAAGGAAAAAAATCTGTACTTCAGAAGTTTCCAAGTATTAGTATATAATCAACAGTGATCCCTAACCAGCACTTTGCTAACACCCCCCAAAAATGCATGAGAAATGGCCTTCTGTGTGTTAGCTGTCATTTTCTGCAATCCACTTCTATTTTTATCAGTTTATTATGCTGCTGCTGATGTTGGCCAGGATCCAGGCCTATAGGAACTGCCAGGCAAAAGGCACTCTGGAGTGACATACGGCTATATAAAGTTCATCTGTCACACCAATTTATGCAAATCTAGTTGCTGACAAGGATCATTTTTTAAATCAGAAAACCAGATAAGAGCTTCTTTTTAAGGGAAAAGGGGAAAATGCAAATTCAGAAAGAAGAAACTGGTGGGAGGGAGTGGAGTGTGAAAAGAGACCTCTCCTTTTTGCAAGTCCAAACCCCAAAAGGAAGCCTGGCCAGAGAACATGACTGAATTCCCTTGGAAAGTGAATCAGTGGCTCTAAAATTCTCATTAATCCAGCAGACTCCTCTTGGAGGGTCATCACACTGCCTAAATGTCTTACCTTTGCTTTTATTTCTCTTTGTATCAGGGGAAGGAAATTTTAGGAAAAGCTGAAGACAATACAGTTGGTAACTTTATTATGATTTGGCTCTCAGTTTAGTGACCACAGAAAGAAGACTCTACCTCTATCCCTTTCCTTTTATATGAAAAGTGCTCTTTACTGCATCTAGCAGGAGTATCCCATCACTCCTAATTTCTGGCCACTGAAGAATGCTCAGGAGAAGCACAGCACTTCTAATACAATATACCTAAAGGCAAGCAAAGCTAGGGGACACTTAAGGACAAGGAAGTGGTTGCTTCATATTAAGAGAGAAGAGTTGACTTGGTTGTTTTTTTTTTTTAAGGAAAAGTTATTAGCAGTTGGAGAACTTTGACTTTTGAGCTTTTCTTTTGAATAATTATAATACATAGTTTTTTGTTTTGCAGAAACCATTAATCCCACTGTCATGTTTTAGCCAAGCCCAGAAAATAATCTGTATATTCTCAAGGACATAAATTTCTTCTTCAGCTATGATTTCTCTTCATGTATATATTACTAAAGACTTATTTAGCACTTAGTACAATACAACACTTTCTTATTTAAAAATTCTCATTTTTCCAAGTCCTAAGGCTCATTGCATTTTTTAAATTTGCTTTCCATGTAAAGCTCATTTACTTGTCTTCACCTTATTCAAATGAAAGAGTGCTCAAGCTGTGGTTGTATTAAGTTTGTTTAGATACACTGTAATTATTGTAATAGCCATGAATCTCAGAAGTCAACTATCACTCCCAATGGTTTATCACTCTAAGCCCCAAAGCTCTCTTGCAGATAAGATACCAGGTAACTCATCCTGATTACCCAAAAGTCCTGTGGTAAGCAAGAAAATTGAGTCTAAACTGTGACCTCCCAGCCCTGGAAAAGCTGCCAGGAATTTGGAATCCATACTTGCCCCAAGGCAGCTTCTCCACAGTCTCTACTGCAGCAGCAAAAGAATACAGGAGAGCTGTTTCTGGTTTGTGGGTCATGACCAAGCTTGCAACAAGAAGGCTGGAAGGATGGAATAGATCTAGATAGGTGGAGGGGGCAAAGAACAGAAAGGGTTGGAGCTGACAGCATGATCAAAGCAGAAAGGAGAGAATAGGTGCGGAACAGAGAGAGGTGGAAGTCTGTGCAATGGGAGGCTCCATGGTGAAGGACACTAATACTGATGAATGGTAAAAATTCAGTTAGGTGGACAGAGTGGGACTAGATTGCTGAGCATGAAAATGTGAAGAAACAATTATTTATTGGATGAGATAGAACCAAATAACACGAAGTAATAATGAATTCTAGAACAAGAATGTGGCATGATAAAAGTTGTGTTGTAAAATACTAGCAAAATTGCTATAGACTGAATGTTTTGTGTAACCCCCCTCCCCCGCCCACTGCCAAATTCATAGGTTGAAACCTAATCCCCAATGTGATGGTATTTGAAGGTGATTAGATCATGAGGATGGAGCCCTTATGAACAGGATTAGTGCTCTTATTAAAGAGACCCCACAGAGGTCCCTTGTCCCTTCTGTCAAGTGAGGATGCAGTGAGAAGATGCCATCTGTGGAGTAAGAACTGGGTCCTCACCAGACACCAAACCTGCCGGGCCTTGACTTCGGGCTTCCCAGCCTCTAGAACTGTGAGAAATGTTTGTTGTTTATAAGCAACCCAGTCTACAGTATTTTTGTTAATGAAGACTGAACTAAGACAAGAATCATCTAGAATGCATTCAAAGTGGAAGAACCTTCAATAGGCTACTAACATAATTCAAACTTGAAAAATAGCACAGCTTGAATGGTGAAAGCAAGTGTGGAAAGAAGAGAATAAATCTAAGAGAAATTGTTAAAGAAGAGCTTTTAATAAGTATGAGATAGAAAATGTTATCATCATTTAAGTTTGGGGGAAATTGTAAATGACAGTTTTGAATTCATTATACCATTAATGAGAGAAAGTGGTATATTCTTGTTTCTCTTGGCTGGCCAGATGTGAGAACAAGACTATTCTTATAGCTCTTAATATTGCCTACAGGTTTAACATTTCTGACACTTTTAATATTGCACCAGAAATTCTCTAAGTTATATGTTACCCAGAAAAACAAGTTTATTTTTCTTCAGCTTATCTACCAACAATGAGCCTGTTGTATTTATATCTTCACTTATGCTTCATTTTCAAGAGATTGCACCTGAGTATGCATGACTATTCAATCAACACAGGCTGATGGGTGGGAAATTTAATGGCATTTCATGCTGCATTTGAGAATAGTACTCTCTCTTAAAATTTGAATAAACAGGATACAAGGACACCCAGCTCTGATTTTACATTCAAATTATAAACCTGCTGTAATGTGGATATTATAAAAGAATAGATCTTATTCTTGAAATATAGCTTAGGTTATTTCTTTTTCTTCATTTCACACCATTCTTCCAATTCACATAACCACAAATAGCCTTTGTATGCCAACTTAGTAGAATCTTCAATTCCAAAGTCAATGGAAATGATCATATAAAATATCTCTAGCTGTAAAAATTGCTCTAGTCTATGGTTATACTTGCACCTGGCCAAGCACTCAATTGAGAATGTGAGCATCAGGTATAGTAGCTTAATTAAGCATTTTAGCTTAATACAATATCTAGATTTGTGCAATTAATCACTTAGAAACGTTTATTTTGTAATTCTGTGGCTCAAACAATATGCTAACAAATGAACTTGATTCCATCCCTGATCTTGTCATGGAAAATATAGATGATAATAACAATAGTGGCAGATAACATTTTTGTATTTATTTACTTTCTGGCTTTATTCAGATTTAATTGACATATAACATTGTATAAATTTAAGATGTACAATGTGATGATTTGATATATGTATAGATTGTGAAATGATTTCCACAGTAGGATTAACTATAAACACCTCTATCTCCTCACATAATTACTATTTCTTTTTTGTAGAGAGAACATTTAAGATCTACCCTCTTAGCAAAGTTTAAGTATATAAGACAGTGTTGTTAACATAATCACCATGCTGTACATTAGATCCCCAGAACTCATGCATCTTGTAACTGGAAGTTTTTACTCTTTGACCAACATCTCCCCATTTCTTTCTGCTCAGCCTGTGGCAATCACCATTCCATTCCCTGTTTCCATTAGTTTGGCTTTTTTTCGATTCCACATATAAGTGAAATAATACAGTATTTATCTTTTTCTGACTTTTACCTTACTTAGCATAGTGCCCTCAAGATCCATTCATATTGTCACAAATGGCAAGATTTCCTTCTTTCTCATGACTGCATAATACTTCAATGCATGGATGCCACATCTTTACCCATCCATTCGTAGATGGCACTCAGGTTGTTTCCATATCTTCACTATTGTGAATATTGCAATGAACTGCAATATTGCAATGAATACTGCAATGAACATGAAAGTGACAATATCTCTTTGTGATAGTGATTTTGTATCCTTCAGATATAAGCCCAGAAGTGGGATTGCAGGATTACACTGTAGCTCTATTTTCAATTTTTTGAGGAACCTCCATACTGTTTTCCATAGTGGCTGCACCAATTTACATTCCCACGAACAGTGCATGAAGGATCCCTTTTCTCCATATCCTCATCAACAGTCGTTATTTCTTTTCTTTCTGATAATGGCCATTTTAATAATTGTGAGGTGATATCTTATTGTGGTTTTGATTTGCAATTTCCTGATGATTAGTGATATCGAGCATCTTTTCATACATCTGTTGGACATTTATATGTCTTCCCGGATGTTCTATGGATACACACCTGCTCCATGCTTCTTGCTGCCTCCTGCAGGCCTTCTCTGGATCCTGCAATGCACCAGACTGGGTGCTGACAGCCTCCCCTTTGTTTTCCTAAGGCTGACACTAAAGCTCAAGTTTGTAGTCTCTCCATGGGCCACAGATTTGAGCCAGCTTCCTATGCATGCTCACTAGTGATCTGCCAAAGCTCATTCTCACTGCCATCATTGGGAGCATGCACAGGGAACCAGCTGCAGGATGGGAGAGGAGGGTGGAGGTGCACAGAGTGTTGGGGTTGCCTGTGTGCCAGTTGGGGGGATCATGGGTAAGGCATCCCCAGACCCCCACATATGGGCTCCTTGATGGAGTCCGTGGTACGGTTAGTAGGATCTAGTCCCTTTAATGCCCTCCAAGAGGCCTCTCTCAGCCTTTTCCCACCCCCCAGTCATGCAGCTCACAATTCATTGCTCTGGATGGGGTGAGAGAGAAATAGGTCTCTGTGGCAGCATCCCACACAGCTGGGGAAGCCAGATGCTCACTCACATGCTCTCTCTCTCCCCCTCAAGAGAAATCACGGGCAAGCAGGTCTCTCAGATGTGCTGCCTTGTGGGAGGAGTGACACTGGCAAAGTCACGCTATTCCTCTTACTCCCCACTGGGTCCAAACCCATATTTTTTTGTTCCAGCAGTGTGCTGGAACTTCTCCACTGGAAACCTGGATTCCACAAAGGCTTTCTCATCTGTGGCTGATTTTCTGAGACAGTGCTCTCCAGGGGTTCCCAGATCATGGCCATGTGGTGCCACTGCAAGGTCCACAGCTGGGCCCCAGGTCTGCATGCCTGTTATTCAGCACACAGCTGGATGAGACTCCTCCACTTCCCTGGCTGTATGGTGCTGGATCCCACAGCTCCCACGAAGGCACTTTTGCTCTTGGATTGATGCCAAAGTTGTTGTTGAGGTGGAGACACAGGCAAGGGACATCCTATTCAGCCATGGTCCTGATATCGCCTCTAGAACCACTTTTTAATAATATTTATTTAGAGCTTATTTAGTTGCAGGCACTGAGCTAAGGACTTTACATGGATTATCTCATTTAATACTCTAATAACGGTAGGAGATGGGTGATATTTTTATCCTCATTTTACAGATAAACTGAATCACAGAGTTTAAATAATAGCCCAGGTTCAAAAGGCTAGCAAGCTATGTATAAATCGCTAATGAAAGTCTTATAGGAGAGTTATAAGCAGTCTACTTACTGCATGTGCTCCAATAGAGAACAAGGTAACCATCTGCAGAAACACATGCGAGGGGCACTGACATTTGAGCTGAGTCTTAATAGACTTTGAATTTCTAGGGAACATAACAGTAGTCTAACTTCTTGCATTTAGGATCCTCATACTGGTACCCAAAGAAGAAATACACAACATCCCTGACACACTGGGTGAACAGTTGAGTTATTAAGTCCAGGTATGCTTAAATGGATTCTCTGATGTGAAGTTCTGAAATCTCAATCTCTTGAGCAAAATTTTTTTTCTCTCTCCCCCTTTCCTGTCCCATGTCCAGAGAGGCTGCCACAAACTTCCTGTATCTTCAAGATCCCACACTCCCACCCTTTTCCTTTCAGCAGTTTCCTTTGTCTCTTCATTCTCTGTGCACAGAAATTCCATCTACCTGGACAACCTCCTTGCTCTGCAGCCTGGGGAAGAGGAGGGAGAAGACTCTCTAGAGAGAGGAAAAGCATCTGCAAGGGCATTATTACAACCCAAGAAAATGAGTTCCAAAAATTTACCGTCCCTTCAGCAAGCCTTTCCATCAGTGTTTCCGGGTACTATATTTCCCATGCTTCAAGGACTACCACGTGGTTGTAAAACTCAGAAATTTCAGTAATTTTACAAAAACTGCAGGTATAAGATTCAAATAATATCAGATATAAGATTTAAACAATACCCTCCATCACAACTTCAATATTAAATATTAAATGTCTTCATATAAACCCCTCTTCCTCCCCATAACATTTGCCTTTCCTATAAATGTTGAGCTCAGTTAAGCTTTTCTTAATAAGAGTGTATGTGCAAAAAATGGACATTTCCTGCTTTGTTCCAGTATCTCCCTTGAGTTAACATTTGTGACTCCCTAGTCACAGTAAAACGGCTTTCACTTATAATCCTCTTTTTAAAAAAACTTTTCCCAAGACCATTATCCAAACCCAAGCCTTCATTGCCACTGACCTAGGACAGTACGATAGCTTCATAGTCTTATATATAGTATCTCTGCCTGCAGTCTGCTTGCCTCGAACCTCTTCCACATTGCCACCCAAGTGTCTTCCTAAAACATTACACTAATCACATTATTTTCCTGAACAAAAATCTCTGATGGATCCTCTTTGTATATAGAGCAAAATTTTTAGCATAGCATTAAACACCTTCCATAATCTGGGCCTAATACACTTTCTCTGTTTCATGCTCTAATTCACTCTTAAGCTGTCTATGCAATTCAGGTACCAATTTTAACATCCCAATCGCTCTTGCCTCTGTTATGTTGTTCACCCAATTCCCTTCATCTGGCATGTAGTCACTCTGTTTGCCTACATAAATCCCACCACATTCAGATTTATCCTCTGCCATAGAGCCTGCCCTGAAGATTTCCCTTCCCAAATGGATTTTGTCCTCATCTTTACAGTGGGCCTCATATTCTGAGAAGTATTACAGTTACTTGCACATATGCCTGTACATCATAAAGAGCTTGAAAACGTGCCACACACCATGCCTCCCCGTTAGCACGCACCAAGCAACATTTGTTGAATTTAATTCTTTCCAGTGTTGAACTTCCAACTTTTGTTTTGTAGAGTTTCAGGCATTTGTTGGCCAACTGAACTTCTCTCATCAATGAGACTAGAGTCTTCAAGACAAAGTCCATCTATTGTCTTGTTGGCAAGATACATACCCAGCCCATCTGTGCCTGATGCCACAGACAGCTTGAATAACATCTGTTAGCCACAGACATTAATGAGACTCTATATCCACCTATCCATCAGAATCAGTAAGGCAATGAAACTAATTTAATACACTATATTCTCTGTCCAAAGGCCCACTAACATGAAACCCAAAGATATATTATGCCCTCAGTTAATTCCTTTCAGTTGCTCTGAAACTTTGAAATAACCCATTCCAATTGTCTCATAAAACTAAGCAATCCAAACTACACATGGAGATGACTCATGATATACTTATCTCACCACGGCCCAAAACATTCCTTTAGTCCTTTCTTTAAATAGCCTTACAAATCTATATACTTTGGCTATCATTCTGTTTCTTCTCCTTTAAGAACTTACCATTTCTCTGCCTTGGGGAAGAGTAAATTATTCCAAGGATCTGAGATTATTTTACCTTGCAGTTTTCAGGAGGAGGATTTCATCTTAATTATATATTAGAAGAATTTATTTTAATTTTTAACTTTCATCTACAGTTTGAACTACCACCTCATGTTGTTGTCATTGAAATGTTTACCGGACATTTCTTACACTAGTTTTGAGAGAAGAACACTGTTGGAGAAAACTTTATTTCATAATATAGTTTGATTAACTAACAAATAATTCTCCATCTCTAGCAGTATTCTTACTGAGAGACGGGATAATATTGCAGCCAGCAGCATATCGCATCTATCAACACACGAAATGGAAATCTAAACACTGGTTTAATATCTGAGACTGGACACCATTTGATTAGTTCATACATATACGTATAGCTTTAGAATGAGAAATTTTTAGTAGGTGGATTCTTCTTGTAATAGATAATCTTCATAAAGTGACTCAAGCAGAAATGGGTACTGGCTTCAAGAACTTCAATCAGTTTTTAACGTCTCTCATTGTTACATGTGTTTTGCTGTCTGCTTTGCAGATGTATGGAATTTAAGGAAGATATAGCATAGTAAGCAAAATTCAGCTGCAGAGTAATAGAGTATAACAAAACCCAAACTCAGGACAGACGCTTAGTCTCAGTTGAAGGAATGAGCCATGTACAGAGGCCATTCAAAGTCATCTAATATTTAACCACCAATTAATTGAATGACTGGAAATTATAAATATTTAGAAGGGTTTAGAGGCCTACCGAGGCTAAAATATTAGAAAGTGAAAAATAATGTATGTGGCTTCTTAAGCCCTGATAGCTTGACCATTTCCACAAATTCAAAACAATCAAACTCACTGAGATAGTGTCAACAGAACTAGATACCATAATATCCTGCCAAAAATGAGATTTAAATAAATTTTGTTAAATACCATTGTACTTAGTTATTACATTGGGATATGGTGGTAGAATATAATTTTTCCTCAGATAGTCAATGATGAATCACTTACTTGTAAGCAAGAAATGTGAACGGTAGACATGCCTACTGATAGACATTGCACCAAAGTTGCATGCTTCACTTGTTAATAAAAGCATGTGTCACTATCTTTTAATGATTATTGTTCCAAATGTTCTCAATGGAGGGTTTAAAATAATCCATGAGCTAATGTGAAATCATTATTTAAATGTAATATCATACTCTTGTTTTTTTTTTTTGGTGAGGAAGATTAGCCCTGAGCTAACATCTTTTGCCAATCCTCCTCCTTTTGCTGAGGAAGATTGACCCTATGGGACGCCTGCCACAGCATGGCTTGATAAGCAGTGCATAGGTCCGCACCTGGGATGCAAACCTGCGAACCCCGGACCGCTGAAGCGGAGTGTGTGAACCTAACCACTATGTCACCAGGCCGGCCTCCATACTCATTTTAATAAGATCTAAAAATATGTCCCTAAAAAAACTAGCAACCAGATTGGGTAGATTGAATCCATGTGATATATAAAAGACTTTCAATCTAAAAGTCAAGAATACTTGAAAGAAAATTGACACACAGCCAACTCTAGGTTGTATTTTGTGTAACACATAAGTTCCATAAGTACTATTTCCATATTGCTAAACGTCAATATGTATGAACTATACATATTTGTCCACCTAGAGCTCTCCAAATCTAACTACATTTTTGAAAATTGTTATCATTTCTCCTTTTACTGTCAGCTATAGAGTCATAAAAATATAATGATTCTGCATTATCAGAATGGAAGTTGATTTTATAGCCTTTCCAGAACTATTCTGTTAGACAGTAAAGGAGGAACTACGGTGGAATTTAAAGCTTTAAAGTATTTGCTGTGACAATTTGGCTCTCTCATTGTCTGCTATACCTCATTTTAAGTAAGAGACATGGGCTCCTTGAAGGTATTTACTCCCTGTGTGTCCCATTTTTTAAAGCATTTTCCACACTTTTCTTTCTTACTTTTGTAAGAAATCAAAATTGCCCTTTGGAAGCTAAAACTCATATTGCCCTTTTAAGCTACGAAAAAGGCCAGTGCCATCACGGGTGGAGTGAGAGGGTATCTTTAAACAGAGTGCTAAAACAACTCGAAAAGCACATTGGTCCTCTATTATTGTGAAAATCATCAGGGCTAATCCTCCATGGTAATTTAATTTTAATGATTATATTTCCAGGTTTCTGTAGACTGTGCACTCCTATTGGGTAAACAGATCTAAAATCAGAACTGAATATTGTGTCTAAGAATATGGAACCAGCAAGCCACCATGGTGTCAGAAAAAGCCAAGAATATGATGTTTTAAAGCAGAAATGTACATGGGGGAACATCTAGTGGGTAAGATAACAAACGCCCCTTTTTGCCCCACCCCCAAAAAAATTCTGCTTATAAAAAATATTATGGCAAGGACTTTAACTTGTCTGAATCTATGCTCCCTTATCTGAAAAAACAAATGATTAGAAGCAGGAAGTAAGCTAGTTGTTAGTAGCAGAGCAGAAAGTGGAATGCCTATTCTCCGATCTTATTAACTTAGGACACCTTTTTAAGATTTCACATGCTAAAGCAGTCAATATGTTGGATACTAGTTATATTAGTCTCCTGAGGCCACTATAACAAATTACCACAAATGAGGTGACTTAAAACAACAGAAATGTATTCCTTCACAGTCCTGGGACCAGAAGTCCTAAATCAGTATCACTGAGCCACAATCAAGGTGTCGGAAGAGCTGTTCTACCTCCAGAGGCTCAAGGGGGAAATCCATTCCCTGCCTCTTTCAGCTTCTAGCGGCTGCCATATTTTTTGGCTTGTGGCCACATCACTCCAATCTTCAAGATCAGCAGTGCCTTCAATTGTCTATTCCACCTCACATCTCCTTCTCCTATGTGTGTTAAATCTCCTCTGCCTCTCTCTCATAAGGACAGGTGTGATGGTATTTAGGGACCATCCGGATAATCCAGGACAATCTCCCCATCTCAAAATCTTTTATTTAATAATATCTGCACAAACTTTTTCCAAATAATATAACCTTTACAGATTGAAAGGATTAGGACTTGATATCTTTGTGGTGCATTATTCGGCTGGCCCACTAATTAAGTAAATTAAATTTTTAGCCATGTGTAAAAACAAGTCAATCTTATATTGACTTGTCAACTTTTTATCATGGCATCATATGTCAAATCTAAAGTGACACGAAATGTATAAAGAGAACCATAGCAAACAGTTATTGTTATTGCCTGTTCAACATCCATTTACCCTTTTATTATGTGACAGCAAAAGGCAGTTACCTAAAGCAGGCTGTCTGCTTTGCATTGTTCTACACACCAAAACACGCGATGTTGCAGACCTCATAGCCTTTGTGGAGCCATTGTCCTTGCAGCAGGAGACTCGCTGTCTACTGAAGAGCCTTGTCAATGCATATAAATAGCACAATACGGTCACAGTCCCCTGCTTTGAGGATTGTGTTCTCCCGCTGTCAGTCAGAAGTTAGGCAGAAAAAAAAAAATCCACAAGTGTTGCTTTCTTCTGTAATTGCATTTTCCAAAATTCTAAATATGAGCGGTATTTCCACTCTTGTCAGCATGGTGAACATGACAGTGTTTTGGTTGCATAAATGGGGTCTCAGGCAGGAAATCAATAAGGTTGCTTTCAGGGATATCAATTTTATGCTGCTTTCCAATCCCGGAAAAAAAAAAAATCCATTCCAAAGTATTTTTTTCATGAGCTAAAAAGATAAAGGAATATTCTTGAAATGTTGAACATAGACTTGTTTCCTTGAACATTTATTCTATCACTATCTCTTCTACGATGAGCTGTTGTTTGCATATATTTTTATACCTACTAGAAAATTTATGTCAAATAAACAAGCCAAGATTAAGTAATATCACAGCCTTTATTTCTCCACCATCATTTACCGAGTAATGTTGTAGATGGTAAGCCATAACAGCATAGTATCTTTCAGAATGCATACATTCAATCAACAATTGTTTAGTAATTATTAATGATATGTTACTTAGTACACAGGATAAAAATCAGAAGTTCAAGGTAAGTTGACCCTCTGAAAGTTTATTGAAATCAATTCACATTAAATTAGATCAGCCATCTGGAGAAATCACTTTAAAAGTCACTATGTCTCTTAGGTCAAAAGCAGAAAGGGCAGGTTTAGCTATTTAAATAAAGACTTGACAATGAACATGACTCTTACTATGAGTGGTGAATCACAGTGTCCTTTTTATTTTTTCTGAGTAAAGACAATACTAATCATTAGGCCATAATTAGCACGGAGTCTAGAAAAAGATCAACTGAGAGAGAAATAACCTGTCAGATTGTTTCCAATAGGTTTAAAGGGAAGGACATCCCCATTGATCTGTCCAATTACCACAAATTGTTCAATTCCATGTGGAAAAACAGCAAAGTCACACCTGCCATTGTACCACATTTCTAACAGATACGCAGAATATAAAGACAAGAAGGAAATGTTTCTTTCTTGCTATCAACAAGCAGAAGTCATCATAAACAGCAACCCAGGGCCTATGGACCATATTCAGCCAGAAGTTGAGTTGTATTTGGTGAGTAGAATGTAAATGTTTTAAACTGAATTAGAGTGCCTTTAAATCGGCCACCTCTCCCCAAGCTGACCTCAGGCCCCACCACTCCCTACTGTCTTGTGCATCACCGACTTCAGCCATTCACTTTACCTGCCTGGCTGCTGAGCCCTTTGGGTTTACAATCCATACTCAAGTTATTAGGCTCTATGAAGTGTTAATCTAATTTGCTCACAGTAACCAAGCTGAACAGGAAAATAAAAGAAGGAATTATTAACCTTCATTGGGTCTCAGAATCCTTTGAACACATGATGATGTTTGAGCCTCTCCCCCAGGAAACTGTGTGCATGCACACACAAACACACATTTTTGTCATATAATTTCAGAGGAGCATGCATAACCTCTAAAAACCATTTAAGAGAGCCAGTTAAGAAACTCCAGAAATGAGCAAGTGAAGCCAGCTGGAAATGAAAGAGGGAGCAAGGAATCAGGAGGGCATGGTAGGTGGGCCACCCCAGTGGGGATTTACCCCATGGGGAAGATGAGGGAGAGAAGCTGTGGCTGTGATGGGATCCCTAGTGACAGGTACCAGAGGCCTTCCTCAAGGCCACTTCTCCTTTTGTACAGGGTCCAACATTTCCCAGAATCCATTTTGAAAACTCCCCAAGAAAAGAGTTATGCGAATTGTGTCGATCCTCATAAAAGTGTCAAGAAAGCCTATGTACCCCGGGAGTATTTACATGGTCTCTCTAGTCCCAAATGATCACTTTTCATACGCTCCTAATGATGATGGAGAGGTTTTCCAGGTGGTCAAAAAGTGCAGCAACAAATCTGAGGATCCAGTATTGATCTTTTTTGCAAACTGGCTTCTGCCTACTTTCGACCATGCTGCCCTGATTGAGGGTTTAACTTCCTCAAAAGAAGTAAATTTATTTTCTTTTTGTGCTACTCCTTTTTACTATCTCCAGCTGTCACTTCTTTTATAAACAAAATTTAAAGAATGTCTCCAGTTTTCCCACTAGTTGTGTAAACGAACTGTAGCGGTCATACGGCTGCTGAAAATGTGAAGGTATGTCAAGCATTATTAGCTTTTCTCAAGTGGCACAACCATAAGTACCAGAATTCTCTATTGAAAATCACCCTCTCAAAATTTCCAACACATGCTGGGAAAAAGATATTAAAGAAAATATGTGTAATTGTACCTAAGTCATGAAATTCATCCCAAGTAAAAATGTCATTCATCTCAGAGCACTGAAACAGAAAAACACACACGCGTGTGCTCAAATTGGACCATTAAGCAGGCATGGTTGATTCCATACTATTATCTGGAACTTTCAATGCCTTTACTTCATTATCACATTTTAACTCACAATACTGCCAGTGGAGGAAACAACACAAAACACAGTTCTATAAGACACAGCCATCATTGAAAGCACTTCCAGCAAGAGAATACATGCAAAGAAGCCAAACCCAAAACCCACCAAAAGAGTTCCTTACAAAGGTACACATTTCCCGTCTATCACTAGAGGGATTTTCTACAGGCAGAAAAAAATTGAAATGGACCATCTGTCACGGGAGACTTCACTGAAGAAGCACATTTTCAGCAAAATGGTAAGTTTTCAGAAATGATTTCAAAGAAGCTTGGCATTAAGCATTGGAACCAGAAGTATCTTACAGAGCACACTTTGGAGTGAAGGACAGAGAGAAGATATCAGCAAAGGCTTAGTGAAGGAGAGTAATGTGCTGCCTCCAAGATACATGACTCAGCAGAAAATTAATATGGAAAGTTTGAGAAACCAGGAAATGTATTTTAAAAGCAGAGTTCCAACGTAAAATAATTAGGAAAGAAGGTGAGATGTATCAAAGATCCAGAGCATTATGCAGCAAAGGAAATGAAGAAGAGGGTTCATTTAGTGTGGTGCCAGGTGACCAATATTTATCTAGGATTTTCAAATCCTTGCTCATTGCAAAATAACATAATTTAGGGATTTACCATGTGCTTTGCTAAATACTGTGAAAGAGACTTATGCAGACATCACCCCCCCCTTCCAAGGAAATGGCTGTGGATATTGAGAGAAGGGAACAATTTTGAAAAATGTGAAAGACCTAGCAAGAGGAATTAGCTAAAGCTGATCTACAGAGAATGGGAGAGATGTGGGACTAAAAATTACCAAATTCCAGTTTTAGGAAATAAGGGTATATAATATCCTGAAATCTATAAAGAAAGAATGAGACAGAAGCATTAGGAGAAAATAGAAGATGTCCATAGACAGGCATCAGACCCCTATTTTGTCAGTTAAATTTTCCCTTACAGAAGTGGTTAAGAAAGTCCCATCATATGAGTGCACTTGGAGGACACCACAGACAAGAGCAGCCCCTTTGAAATCACTCACGTATTGCAGAAGATTCTGCCTGCCTCACGCTCACCTGTGCCCAGGTGTAGCAGTCAGAGATACCATGGTGATGGGCCTGGGGAGAGACGATGATGCAAGCATGCCACAGCCTCTTGAGGTCACACCTGCTGGAGCAGCCCAGTCCCTCCAGACTCATGGGGCAGAGCCAGCCTGTGACTCCCAGTCTCCTCATCCCAGTGTCTGGTTCACTCCACTAACCCCTGATCGTCCACACCAGAAAATCCAGACCAACAGGACCGCTGTATGCTGCACACTGGGGCTCTTCCTATTCCAGTGTAGAATTCTACAACTGGGTGACATTCAGCTGGGGTAGGGAGAACAGGCAAAAAACACATTTATTAGCACGAGTTCTCTTCCCTTCTATTTGTTTCTTCTTACAAGTACTTGAGCACTTTTTCCCACTAAAAAGTCAAAAAATACTAATAAAATAGTGTGTTGAAAAGTAACCATGGTCACATACAGCCCTTACATTTTAAGAGACAAAATGCTTGGGGGTCATAGAGCCATGGGTGGGTGAATATCCAGGACCCCCATTGTCTGTCTCCTCTCATACCACCCAGTATGACATTGCATCCATCCTGAAGGAGTCTAGGTAACCTAAAACTAGGGACCATGATTAATGGCAGAAGGAGAAATACATCATTTATATTTTATATCTATATCTATATCTATCTATCTATCTATCTATCATCTATCTATCGTAGCTCTTTTAAATCAACAGGAATTCATCAGAGTATAACTTGAAACCTCTAGAACATCTTGCTTTATTCCACATGTTTAGGAAAACAGCTGAAACAATTCAGTTTTAGATGAAGAGTAGAGAGGCTTCTTTCCCAAGGTTAAAAGACAAAATGAAAATAAAATGATACAGCTTTGCCACTCAAAAATGCTCTAAAGGTCAGTAATATATTTTTTCGAACACTACCAGAAAATTTAGCATGAAACTTGAAATTACCACTAAATCGTAGCAGAGCATTACATTCTTGACACTGGATGCGGGCAGCACATAACCCCAAAAGAGCAGCGCGAGGAGAGAAGAGACACTCAAGCTGCCTGTTTCAGTGGGATTGTCAGCGCGAACCTTCTTCTCCTTCCACGGGGATAGGATTCCAGTTCTCCAGAGAGTTGTTAGAGTTATTTTCAAACATTCCTAATAAACAAGACCACACTCTACTTTAAGGATTCATTTTAAAAATAAAAATGTATTTTCTTAGCAGGTGTCCTGAGAGGTTTAATCATGCTCCTTTAATTTCTAACAGTACTGTTTTTATAACATTTTAAAGTCAGGTGCATTATAAGTTCCAGCGTCTTCTTGACCTTCCCTGAACCTTCCTCATGGTTAACATTTTGAAGCCAAAGAAAAATATTCTCCACACAAACTCTATATTTCATGCTCTGAAATAGCAAACACAGCACAGGTGTGTGAGGACTTGTCACCAGTTGCTGGAAGGTGTTTTGGTCTCTTCAGAGTCCACAAGGGATTCAGGGAAAAGGTAGACCTGGCCAGAGAGAGAAAGGAACCACAGGCACCTGCCTTCGCCCAGATGCCCCTCGTGTCTTCCTCCTTGTTATGTCTTATGGAAGTCAGCAGCTCAGCAGGAAACAGATGGCAAATTCAAATTCCTACAAAATGAGGAAATTAATAAGAATGCTGTTTACAGGGTTGGTAGAGTCCTCCCTTCCCAGCCCCAGGCCTGAAGGGAAGTGGGAAGGGAGTTACCAGAATGTGAGGGGCCAGGCACAGGACAGGCCCAGGCCAGGGAGACCATCCAAGGGTGGAGCTTAGGGTGGGGGCACAGGGTGATAAATCCCCCAGTCTCAAGTTCTTGCTCCCCTCTGTATCAGTTTCCTATTGCTGCTGTAACAAATTACCAGCGTTAGGGGAGAGTTTGTTCCTTGCTACTTTTGGCTTCTGGGGGTAACCTGTCCTCCTGACTCATGGCCACATCCATCCAATCTCTGCTTCCATGATCACATCACCTTCTCTGGCTTTAGTCCTCCTCTCTCCCTCATACAGGACCTTTGCGATTACATTGGATCCACCTGGATAATTCAGGATAATATCCTCATCTCAAGATCTTTAGCTTAATTACCTTTGCAAAGTCCCTTTTGCCACATAGGGTAACATTTGCAGGCTCCAGGGATTAGGATGTGGACACCTTTGAGGGTGAGGGCATTATTCAGTCTACTCTTCTCTGATCTCCCACTGGTGCTCTCCTCTGAACCCAACCAAGGCCAGAGAGCAAAGAAAGCTCTTGATGCCGTCCATGGAGGTCAGCATCCGAGGACACAGACCAGGGTCAAGAAGGGGAGATGTGCTCTTGTAGGGCAAACAAAAGTCTCCCAGTGCATCTCTGTCACCCCAGTGTCTTCAAAACTAAAGCCACAGGTGTGTCTATCTGCTTATAAATGCAACTTCGTAGGCTCAGTAAAGGTTAAAGGTGATCTCCAGTCCAATCCTGTTGGACCCCCAACCCAACCCATGAGGAGGCTCCATCTCCTAAACATAAAGTCTGAAAGAAAAGGAAGCTCTATATTTCACAATGTGGACCCTATCAAGTGTTTTTCAACTCATTTCCACTTCAAAGGAAAAAGCAATGAAATTATCTTTTGCATATATTTCAAAAATTTGAAAGGTTTACATTAATTATAGTTTTCACAGAAATCTCATTTCATCTTAATAATCATTACATTCCCAAAGGTCACACATAGGCCCAGTTTGGATCAGCTAAATTTTTGTTGACAATGCACAACTCATTTTGTCCAAGGTATTTTTCAAATCCAGTGAGTGTTATTGTTTACATTTGTTGAAATTGAGGTTTGGTTTTTCAGTATTTCATTGTGCATTATCCCCAAATTAAAAATAGATGAATGGTTCAAAGTTCATTCATTGAGATATAGCATAGAATTAAAGATGAGAATGGTAATCGGAATTCTAAAATTCATAATTACATATACATGGTTGTATTAGTCTGCTGTGGCTGCGATAACAACATACCACATTCTAGCTTAAACAATAGAAACTGTTTTCCCATAGTTCTGGAGGCCAGAAGTCCAAGACCAAGGTGCCATCAGGATTGGTTTCTGGTGAGACCTCTCTCCTTGGCCTGCAGATGGCCTTTTCTCTGTGTGTGAACCAGGAGAAAGAGTGAGATCTCTGATGTCTCTTCCTGTTCTTATAAAGACACCAGTCCTATGAGATTAGGACCTCACCCTTATGACTTCCTTTAACCTTAATTATCTTTTTAAAGGCCTTACCTCCAAATACTCTCACACTGGGGGCTAGAATTTCAACATATGAATTTTTGGGGGGTGGGGGACACAATTTAGTCCACAGCAATTGTGAATAGTACTTTTATGGGGACATGGAACTTGAAATTGTATGTACTGGGACCATTTCATCCTAAAGTGTGATTTCCTACAAAAAGTTGAAAAAGAGAGAATGACAGAATAAAAAAATCCAATAACAATTATGTGAAAATTGAACTTTAGTGCACCAACGATCCATTTGACCATTTTCTCCCAGTGGGTTAAGAGTTGTGAACTTTTTCTAAAAGGCAGCATTAAGCCATCAAAGCCCTCCCATCATTTTCAAGGAAATGATAAACTAGTAAATTTTTTCCAGAAAGAAGTACAAAATAGTGTTCTCCACCCAAAATTAGTTTTCCATCTAAAAGAAGGTAAAAAAGAGACCAAAATCTAAATGCATTCACAAGATTAAAATGACACAATCTAGTGGCCAAGGAAGTCATGTAGGAACCCAGTTCTGTTTACTGAGCACTTACTGTGTCACAGGTACTGGGAATAGACCTGTCAGTCAATTCCCATGCTTGTAGATCTCACAATCTTGTGAGAAAACACAGCAAACAAGTGAACTAACGAGGTCATCACAGGCTGCAATAAAGTCTACGAAGGAAATAAACAGCATGATGAGACAGAGCGTAGCCGAGTGAGAGCACTCTAGAGTGACTGGTCAATAGTAGACTCTCTGGGGAGATGACATTTGGGGTGGGGACTAAAGATGAAAAAGAACAGGTCCTGCAAAAGAGTTAGTAAGGAAACAGATGTGAGAAGAGCCCAAGTTTCAAGGACCAGAAAGGAGGCCAGCGTGGCTGGAGACACCAGGTGTAGGCCAACCCGGAAGGACCTTTTCTTCTCTGTTTTCTTTTCTCATTGCAGCAAATATGACAACATATTGTGGAGCATCTTTTGCAATCACATTCCAAGGTGGTCACTAAACATGCAAATATACTCTGTAGGCCCAAAAGTAACTGTGACATGAATTCGGGATTCATTCCCGCCATCCCCGCGTTGAAACATTTACGAGGCTTTGGAGAGCGCCATGTGCTCATCGATTCAGTGTCTCAATTTTCTTGAGTAAGAAAACGCTCTGTGACTTCTGGGGTCATGTTTGATAAAATATCCAAAACTATATCACAGACCCACCAAACAACCACTGCCATTCCCGATCGCCTACGATTATGAGCAAGGATTTTTCATTCTGTAGAAATAAAAAGAAAGAAAAGAAACTGGATGTTTGTGGAATTTAACCTTCCACCCAGACTGTCTGCAGCTTGACTACAGATATTGCAGAGAGAGACTACAATCATTACCACCCCTTTCAATGATATAAATGTATTATACTGTTGCTTCAAATATTATTTTATTTTTGTTATTTTAAAATGTCAATTTTTAAAATGAATTTACTTTAGACCACCAATTCTGATAGTTTGAGAAACACTATTCTAAATAAAAACATGTTTTTCAATTAACTATCAAATACTCTCATCTATTTTTTTCTGTCTCATACATATTGATTTGAGTCTCTTTAAGTTATGAGAAATTATATGTTTCATGTCACGTCTTTATCACTTGTCAAAATCAAACAGTGCTAATGAGGGGAATGATGCTACATTCCTATAAGAAAACTGAGATGATATATGGTGTCTAAGACATGTTTTGTCCAAAAATAAAAGGTCAGAGAAAAAGGCAAAGCCCCTTTAAGAAGAGATTTGATGAGTGTTGAATACAGATAACACCTTCCAAACCAAACACTTTCACACTTGCACAAAGTTTCAAAAGAGAGACAGTTGCTAACATAGAAAGAAAAGGCCTTTCAGAAATTTCTAATGAACCAGAGGACTGGAGGCATAAGAAGAGGAGAGCACCTATTTGCTTACAAATAAAAGTAAACAATTCAAGCTAGAGGAAGCAGAAAGGGCATATTTGTTTTAAGGATTTAGGCATGTCTCAGAGAAGCCAATGGAAGAGATTAAGTCAGGACACAGGAATGTATGGGAACCAGCAGGACCGCTACGTACAGTTGTGGAGATTGTGCACTGCACAAACGCACCTGGCCAAGGGAGCAATGGGGGTATGGGGCGGGGGGGACTGAAAACCAGCCCACTCTCCATTCTATAACCTGTGCACTCTTGCATGCAGCTACATTCACCTCGGTATGTCTCACGGGCAGCGATTTTGCTCCCCAGGGGATATCTGCATTATCTGAACATATTTTTGATTGTCACAACAGGGGGTGAATGTTATTGGCATCTAGTGAGTAGAAGCCAGGAATGCTGCTATAAACACCTACACACAGGACAGCCCCCATAACAAAGAATCACCTGGCCCAAAAGTCCACAGATGAGGAACAGAACATGGTCCCTGCACTCTAGGAATCAGACATTTTACACAACACTGATGTGTACTCAATACACACATGTCATAAGGTCACTGTGATTCCCTGGTGCGGTCTGAGTAGAGAATAAAATTGCAGAGAGAAGAAAGAAAAAGAACAAGCCAGAACCGGTTTGTTTATAAGCAGAATAAGCTCTGGAAGGAGACATAACTGATTGTTTCCGCTGAAAAGAAAAATACAGTGAGTGCAGTGTAATATCATTTTTCATTTTCTTGTGTTACAGACATGGAACTAAGAACCAAGTGTCCTAGGGCAAAAAGAAATGCAACACGTCAAGTCTTTGTATATATTGCAACAGCTTTGGGGTTCTGAAGACAAACAAAGGGAGAAAAGTATAAGCAGGAAACGTCATAGCCTAAGCAAACAAAGGGTGCATAACTAAGATTAATTTCAGTAGCACAAGGGAGAAGGCATCCAGCATTTCCTAGGGGATGGTGTTTCCTTATACAGTCATGTGTCACTTAACAATGGGGATACATTCTGAGAAATACGTAGTCACGAGATTTCATCATTGTGTGAACATCATAGGGTGCACTTACACAAACCTAGATGGTACAGCCTACTGCACACTTAGGCTCTATGGTGTGAATCTTATGGAAACACCCTTGTCTATGCGGTCCGTCATCAATCAAAATGTTGTGATGTGGAGCACAACTATAATCTGCTTCTAGTAGAAGTTGTGCTTTCTGTTTAAATGTAAATGCAAGTTACCCGTAATCAATAGTATGTCCCGCTTCTGTTAAGGACATATTTACGAGACCATCAAGAATGTCCAGAAGTGTACCTATTCATTACAGTTCTTTAAGCACAACCACCTAAGAGCAGCTTTGGGAACTGATAACACCTGAAGAAAATTACCAGTCTGAACTTGGCCATGTGGTGCTGCAGGCTGGGTCTCTGGGGCAGCAGACTCTGAGCCTATTAGGATGCAGAGGACAAGGAGAGAGGGACACAGGAGTAGACAGAGCAGAAGTCCCTCTGGGGGGCAGGCCCAGGACAGCCTGGCTAACCCCTGGGGGCTCTGCGGCTGGACGGGCCCTCCTGGATGTCCAGGCTCTTCTCCACTGCATCTATCAGCCGAACACGTGGCTGCCGGGAATGGCAGAGCCCGCAGCTGTGTGAGTGCTGAAGGGGCTGAGGGCAGGAGACTGTGCAAGGACTGCTCTCCCAGCAGCTGGGGCAAGGAGCTCTTCCCAGAAGGGGTCTTGGCAACGCATCACAGCGTCCGCCAGACCAGCTACACATAACTTAGTGTACCGATTGGCAAACTGACACCTTTAAAATGCTCTCATATCCACTTATCTGTTCATTCAACCAGTATTTATCAGGCACTTACTATGTGTCAGGTACTGTGTTAGGGACAGTTATCCAGGAAGTAGACTTTATTCAGTGTCCACTCTGCCCACTATCACCACTGTCTCAGTCAGCTTGGGCTGCTACCACAGACCACAGACTGGGGGCTTAAACAACAGACACTTGTTTCTCACAGTTCTGAAGGCTGGAAGTCCGAGACGAAGGTGCCGTAGATCCAGTGTCTGATGAGAGCCCACTTCCTGGCATATAGATGGCCATCTTCTCCCCGTGTCCTCGTGTGGCAGAGAACAGAAAGAAAGGAAGCAAGCTCTCCCCTGTCTCTTCTTATAGGGGCACTAATCTCATCCTGAGGGCCCCACACTCATGACCTCATCACCTCCCACAGGGCCCACCTCCTACTAATATCATCTTGAGGGTTAGGGTTTCAACATATGAATTTCGGGGTATATACCCAAACACACAGTGCATAATATCCACCCTCTCTACCCATGCCTAAAGAAATCCAAGTCCTTCCTGCTTAAAATACTCCAACAGCATGGTTAAGTTAGAGCTTATTCAAGGTTAAAATATCTGGTTGCAAATTTAAGAACTGAGCAAGAATCAGGAGAGGAAGCAGAAGGGAAATGAGAAAGAGGGAAACTGTTGCTTATATGAACACACTTTATATGAAGAGGTGTAGGAACATGTACCATCAGACCTGTGTCTAAATTTCATCTTTTCCACATACTATAAGCAACATGACCTAAAACTTCTCTTAACTTCATTTTTTTTATTATACAATGAATACCTATCTTACATGATTTTGGGGGAGAGTTAGAAAAGATATGTGCCGAGCAGGGGACCTAGCACTGAGCAATCACGTGGCCAGTGCCCACAGCATCCTCGTTAGCATCATCACCAGCTTCACCACCACCTTTACCAAAGCCGTTTGTGGTCATAATTGGCACTTCTATGGCTCACACAGCTGCAACTATATATTACTCAATCACAACTCTCCTAGAATATGGAGCCTATAGAATGGATTTAATATTACTCATTGGGTATCAAAAAACCATGTTTCTGCACAAAAAAGATCCTTTTCAATGCCAATATAACCTGAAATATACTCTGCTGAAAATGGTTTGAGGCACAGCCATGTCCCTGCACTGAATCATGAGCAGAAATAGAGGGTTTAGGGCAAACACAACAGCCCTCAAGAGAGAACCCAATGCAGAAACACAGGGAGGAACTTGGATGGAATCGAGGTGACCTCGCTGCTAAGCATCTAGCACGGTGGATTCCACAAGGCCTGTTAGAAGGTGACAAATGCTTTGAAATTTGCTGAGAAAAATTCTCGCTTAAAATCCCAACTTGGAGAAATTGTAGATGGCGGGAAGTTTTCGTCAGCTGTAATAAGTGCCTTGAAGACAGGAAGCAGCATTCCAGCACAGAGCAGCCTGGGAACCAGAAATAAGACCAGAAGAAACTGGAGGAGGAAGAGAATGCCATGCCCCTTAGACAGGCTTATCAAGGGTGTTAACTTGGTGAAGCCGAACTAGAGATGAGGGACCAGCACCCCGACACGTGCCTGTCACAGGTGGGTGTGAGGGAATAGTCTAAATAGTGGGGGTCCCTCATTCACGGGGCCTTCCATCGGCTGTGAGGGGCAGGAAATGAGAAGTCCGTCAGCATCGGACGAGTATAAGCAGGAAACGTCATATATAATTGTTACTCTCAAGTTCACTGTATATCATTCTCTTTCCATAGCATAATTTCGGTCATTTTCAATGCATTGATTTCTTATCTTCATGAGTATCTAAATTTAAAAAACCGTGCAGGTGTTGTTAAAGAGTGATGTCTGTGCACTGACTATTGCATTTGATGATTTTTTTTGTACTCGAAGTGGAAAGTCACGTATGAACCTCCCTTGTGCCCACCACGGGGAAGGCTGCCTTAACAAGTCCCAGGCCTTGCTTTTGACCCATTTTAAAATGTTGTGTCTCATTTGTCTTCACAACCACCACATCGGGCAGGCCTCACTCCTCCTCTCATGTGAGCAGACAACGTCATTAAGAAGAAGGCTCAGGGTGGCACAGCTGTGGATGAGCTAGGATACCTCCTACAGCTACCTGGCTCAAAGCGTACACTCTTCTGATTCTTTCCACTTCTTTAGCTATTTCTTCCTAAGAAAACTTTTTGCATTAAAGTTCTGGTTCAATTCGGTGAATCTCTTTGGTTTACGTGGTCTTGAAGAGCTCACACTGACCGTCACACCCGTTTCTCCTTTGCATGACTCAGCGATGCTGACGGACTTCTCATTTCCTGCCCCTCACAGCCGATGGAAGGCCCCGTGAATGAGGGACCCCCACTATTTAGACTATTCAAGCTAAAACCCTGGGCCCCATCAGACTGCAGGGCCCTGCAAGACTGAGCCTGGTAACCCATATGATGAATGATGTTCCAGTCTCAAATACAGAGTTTGCACCTAGGTGTGAAAACCAAAATCTTTGAGTAAGCACTGATTGCTCCCCAAAGAGTCTTCCAAGTTTGTGTCTGAGAAAGGAAACAGTTAATAACACAACAAAAGACTTAGAAGAACACCTAGGAGAATTAAAGTGTTAAAGAAACAAATTGGTACTCAGAAGAATGTCACGGTTTTACACCCTAACTCTGGCAACCGAGGTAGATGTTAATAACACGAAGAAATTAGGTGTGAGCATGACATTTTGGTGTCAGGATGGTCAGCATGAACTCTCCTTTCAAAGGGACATAAATCCTTCTCCGGATTTCTTCAAATATTGCTCTGCCATGAAGTCGCACACAAGAGTTTAAAAGAACTGCCCTTTAAAGTAAAATTTCCATTACAAAAGTCCAGGTTTCACTATGGTTCCAATCCCAGTCTCCCAAGATATGCAGCTCATTTAGCATTTCAATCATGTTCAATAGATCCTTGCATTGTCTTCTTTTTAGTACATCAATTTTTTTCTCTAATTATATCGATTTTAGCAAATTGCAGTGTCCGTCTGAGCTGATTTTCAAATATGAACAGCAAAAAACTTTCAATGAAAGGGAAGAATAAATCTATTGTGCTCCAGCAAGATGCATTATTCCCTCAAACTTTCTACAGGAGGATAACCGGCATTATAAGCAGAGTAAAAACTGCTTGATGGAATGATGGGATTCTGAAAAATAAACAGCCACTTCAATTCCAGGCAATCACAGTTACACCCCTTAAGTGCTCATTATTCTTCTTGCCTGAAAACTGGGTAAAAATCAAGGGTTGAATCTATGTTTACAATTTCAAGTTTATGCCTCAGAGGGTGATCAGGGGGCAAATCAAAAACTAAGTGATGTTTTAAAATCAAATTCTTGAGTCCTTTCATCAGCCATAGAGAAGAACGGCCTATGCACCCGACTTAGAATACCTGCTTTCTTTTTAAAAACAGGATACATTTCTGTCCATGCCTCACTGCCACCCTCAAGCAGGTCATCTGCTTCCAACACTCAACTCCACACCACTGTTTCTTTTTCTCTCTCCAGTCAAGATCTCAGTCTTGGGCTGCAGACCCATCATTCCAACACTCAGCATGATATACCACCCTAACATCATTCATGCATGCATGCATGCATGCATTCATTGCTTTTAAGTATTTAACAAATATTTATTGAGCACCAAATCTTTGCTGGGCACTAGAAATTGGATGATATGGTGAAGAGAACAGATACAGTCCCCATCCTCATGGAGTTTGCAGCCTCCTGAACTGGGGCTTTACATGGACATGCCCACAGATACAAGCTTTTCCTCCCTGACCCATTCCATGTCTATCTGTGATAGCCCATTCTCTCAGACACACAGACAGGAGACCTGGAATGGATGTTGACTCTTTCTCTGTGTCCTGGCAGTTGCCAAAGGCCCAGCACCATGAGGTCTGCTCCCACACTGCCATCCCCTAGATTAATGCAGTGGCTCCCTTGCTGGTTTCTCACTTCTTATCTTGCTCCACTGCCTTAATATCAGACAAAGCATTGTCAAATGGAGCAGTAATCACATGGGCTTGGCTGTAAACTTTCCCTGGCTCTCTCTCTCACCATCCCCTGCACACAGTTCCAGGTAACCTCCTGTCTACCCTCCTCCTTGTTGGGTGAAGTGGATCTTTTTATACCCGGAGATGGGGACAAAAATTCTAATACTCCTCTGAATAAGCCTTTTTTGTCCAGCTCAGAACAGCCCAAGGCAGGCCTTCTACTGTAGCCAATGGTTACACCTGCAGCTAGCAGTTCACTTGCTCCTATGTTTCGAAATGTCACCTTTTAGAAATTTCACCTTTTTCTAAGTGACCAGATGGTGACCAGATATGCCACCATAGAAATAGAGATCTTTTACAGTTTTAAGCAAGAGATAACCCCTTGGATGGAATTTCACACACACTTGTTTTCTATACTATGGGGCTTGCTGACCACACACACAAACACACACACACTCACATTCCTTGTTTCCTGCATTCTTTCTTTAGCAAGTTTACTCCCAATCCTGAAACAGTTCCCACGATAACGTTCTCTAATTTCAGGCGGGGAAGAATCGACCAATGGTTGCAAGACCTTCCTGATCACCTCTCCCATCTCCGCATCCAGCTGAGCTGACTCTCACTGTGGGGGAGGGCAAAAGACTTGGAACAGTTCAAGAAGGTCTGCTCTGACCCCTTCTCCCTCCCACAGGGGGCTGATTGAGCATCACCACTAGGGCCACCTTCCCTTCTCAGGCGACACCTCCACTTGCACACTGGACTCGTTCTGCTCGTATACTAAGAAGACTGCCCAACAACTCTTGCGCTCTCTCTCCTCCTCTCCTGACATCAAATGGTTCCATTCTACCAGATTATTCCCATCAGTCTACAATAATGCTGTGTTTTCTCCAATCTTGTAAAAGGTAGACAAAACAAAACCCATAAACTTTTTCCCTCCAGCTACAGCCCCATTTTTTCTGTTCTCCTTTCAGTAGAACTCCTGAAGAGGCATCTGTATCTCTGTCTGAAATTTCTCTTAGTCTCTCTTAAACCTTTTCCCATCAGGCTTTCTCTTCCATCACCTCCCTGAAACTGTTCTCACCACGATCCCCGACAATCCCCCACCACTGCCTAAGTTCAGTGGTGATTTGTCAGCTTCCTGGCTTGGCCATTGGTAGTTTTTACACAGCCGATCCCCCTCCTCCTTGATATACCTTCTGACTTCAGTTTATGGGACACCACCCTACCCTGCTGCTGCTCCTCCAAAGTGCCATACTATGGACACCACCCTACCCTGCTGCTGCTCCTCCAAAGTGCCATACTATGGACTGAATGTTTGTGTCCCCCGCAAATTCATATGTTGAAATCCTAACCCCCAATGTGACAGTATTAGGATGTGAGGCCTTTGGGAGGTGATGAGGTCATGAGGGTGGAGCCCCACAATGGAATTAGTGCCCTTATAAAAGAGGCCCCAGAGAGCTCCCTGCCCCCTTCCCCATGTGAGGACACAATGAGAAGTCTGCAAGGAGGAAGAGGGGTTTCACCCAACCACACTGCACTCCCGGAATGCCAGCCCCCAGAACTGTGAAAGATAAATTTCTGTTGTTTATCAGCCACCCACTCTGTGGTATTGTTATAGAAGCTCAAAGGGACTGAGACACGCCATACCCACATCCTTTACCAGCTTGTCTCCATCACCCCACCTTATTGTCAGAGCACTCTCAGACTGTGCCTCTTTTCTGTTCTCTCTCATCTCCAGCCCTTCATACTCATGACTCCCAATCTCTCCCCTGAACTCAGACCCCTTTATCCAACCAACTGCTTGGCATCCCTAATAGGATATCTAATCGATGCCTCAAACTTAACATATCCAATCCTGCTCATTTCCTCTCCCCATCAATCATCTTCTCCCGAAGTCTTTCCCATTCGGTAAATGAGAATTCTGTTCACCAGAATTGCTCAAACCAAAAAAGGAATCAAGCACTGGAGCCATCATCAACTCCCTTCTTTCTAGCCCACTCCACAGTCAATTGCTTAAGAAATCCTACTGGCTCTACCCTCAAAATATGTCCAGAGTCTGTCCCCTTCCCCATCACCATGGCTGTTCCCCTGCTGCTACACGTGTGCACTGCCCTGTCCCCACTGCTGCTGACCATATCCCTAATGGTCCAATCCGGACACAGAAGACACTATGAGACACTGTCTATCCTCTACTCAGAATCCTCCCAGGGCTTCTAGCCTCACACAGAATTAGAATCCAGATCCTAATGAAAGCTGCAAGATCCTTCCTAATCTGCAGTCGCACTTTACCACATCATGACCTCTTTCTCCTCTCCTCTACTTCAGGCTGGTGCTGGGGCCAGGGGGCTGAGGGCTATCCCCACATCCTGCTCCTCTCTCTGACCTGGGAGCACATCCAGAGGCTCTATGCATCCACCGCAGAAGACGGAGACAACTGTGACAGGTCATCATCACTTGTCATCCCAACACATGAAGGATGTTCCCTCCAACGCTGGGTTTGTGTGGGTGTATTAACTAAATGTTTCTCCTCAATATCTTTCCCACTTTTCTTCTGCCCCTTGATCAGCTGGAAAACAAAAAATAATAGTAGGGAATGTAAACCCTTGTGGGGTTTTGTGTGTGTGTGCTCAAGTTCAGAAAAACTATCACACAAAACATATGAAAGACAAACACAAGTTTATATTTAAGGTTTGTGAACTAAAATGAGTTTGAGAGAACACGAGGCTGGGAAGAGAATATTCCTAGATTTCCTTACAGATGCATCCCTACCCATCTCTCAGATGACTGTATTAAGACAGTAATACAATTGGCTGCCATCACATTTATTTGATTGCCTTCTAAAAGGCTAACATTGATTATTACTGATGATTTATAACAATTCTCAGTAATATGTGCCCAATCAAAATAATGCCCAAGCACTACCAACATCAGCAAAAATAGGAAGATCAAGCTTGTTAGGAGGATATTATCACACTTGGATGCCTTCAGAGAGCTGTCCCTAATATTAAATCAGTTAAGTATATGTTTATGAATGAGTCATGAACTTGAACCAAAGTGGTGGCTTGCCTCATCAATAACATTCTGGCAGAAATCCAAAGGCACACTTTCCCACCAGCACGAACAAGGGAAAATCAGATTGTCCATCCTTCTGTTCGTGGTGGTTTTACAGATACAGTCTGAGCTCTTAATCTGCAGCAAACCCCTCTGACCTCAATTTCTCCCACCAATTATGAAATGACAATAATACTACAGATCCTTGAAAAGGATGCTCCTCTCTCACAGAAGCCAGTTTTCACCAAGAAGTTGTCTTGGCTGGTGGGTGGGGGAGGGTCACCATGTGCCTCTTACAAAGCTCCGCAGGAATCCTCTTGACCCCTGGAAGAGAGAAGAGACAGTGACTAAGGCTCTCACGTCAGTGAGCAAGGGAGATTGGTTAGCAAAGGCTTCTCATGTGATTGGAAAATGAGAACTGCCTTAGGAGCACTAACTATTATTAGTTTATTATATTTCCTGTGATTAAAAGCCACTGAGGTAAAACTATTAATCACCCAAGAACATATGAAGTCAACTAGGAGATAAAGCGAAATGGAAACTGCCGGGAGTCGAGGTAAGCTGTGCCCTGTCCCGGATGCTGACGCACATAATTAATCCTGTGCTTCAAATAAAGAAGAAAATAATAACAAAGAGAAAAGTGCGGAGGAATCCTCAGAGTGATGCTTGTTATAGCTGGTACAAGTATTGAAATGGTTCTCTTCTCACCTGTTACTCTGTAGGTGAAGGAGGTTTATCATTCCGACAACCACTTTAATCAGTGTCACTGTCATGCTTCTCAGATCTGGAGCAGTGGTACTTGATCAATCACTCTATATTTCATGCTGGTTTTGAGAAAAAAATCATTGGTATGATTTATTTCATAGATAGTCACAGCTGTTCCTTACACATTAACTCTGCAAAAGTTTTGACTATCTTTCAAATCCAAATATAAAACCCAGAGCAATCACTGTACTTCATCAGGAGTCACAACTCCACATGCATGTTAAGGGTCAGGATGTGCAAACAAAGGTGTGGCCCAGGCTGAGTGAAAGTGGAGGGATTTGCAGGGGCTATGGCAGACAGGGAAGTGCGTGTCTTAACTAAAGGAATTCAAATATATACATATATAGATATGTAACTATTATCTAGGGGGAAAAATTACATATCTGTGAAGTGATTCAACCTACCAACCAACTTCTCACACAGAGCCATTAAAAGATACATTTTTACCCAAAAAGGATAGTATTTATGTGTGAACAAACATTTTAGCATATGTGGAATGACAATATATTCCCTTTATACCTGTTTTCTGGAACAAGTGTTAATAATATTCCCTTCCATTTTCAAAAGTGTTTGGACGATAATTAATATGATCACCATAAGCATATGCAATACAGCATTTACGGCTTGGTAAAAAGCTTGGTGCCTCAAAGAACAGAAAAAAAAAACCCTACACTAATAAAAGTTTGCACAATATCCGAAGTAGGTTTCTACTACACTTTTATTTGCAAAAGGCAGCTGTTAAGGAGGTTTTGTTTAAATCTAAAATGGTGAAATTAAGAATACATATATCTTCATAGAAACATGAACTAATGAATGAAAAACCTAATTCGAAGAAAAAAAACTGCTGTGCTGAGTGAGCATTACACATGGCATTTGAAAGCACTATCTTCTTCTTGTCTCCCAGGTCCCTTTCATCTTTTTTCTCCTGGGGTAATTTTCTCCTGGCCGGGATGAAAGCTTCTATAGATCTTGTGCTTTCTGCTCGGCCGAGGCAGCTGTACAGATCCATGCTCATGGAAAGTCTTGGCTCATTCACGCCTTAGAATGCCTGGTCCAAGACCCTAATACAAACCCCGAGGGACAGGGCCACGAGTGTCCACTGACACTCGCACTCTCACCTCGCCCCCTCGCGGGCATCGGCTTTGTTTCCATCGAGGCGGAGGTTGGAGAGAAAGGGGAGCATCTAACTGGACAATCTCACCTTCTCTGGACTGGACGGTGGTCACAACTTGTATCCTGGGTGGGTCTGGTGGAAGGTCAAAGCTGCCTCTTTCACATGGTGATGTTTTCATGGCCTCTCTGGGGTCCCTTGGGGGCCCCTTGTCCCACAATTTTTGCTTGCGGCTGATGCGACTTGATCTCAGATAATCTCTGGACCTGGGGTCCCTTCTACTGAGGTCTCTGTCCCCTCAGGTGGCCCAGGAAACACTCATGCCCTGGTGCCCGGGACATGCGGGGAGTGAAGGCTGACCCACACACAGCAGTAAGTCCCCTGGCTCTGCTGTGCCCCAATGCTGAGAAGGGTCAGCCGGTCTCCCTCTAGGATTCTGTAGCAGGAGTTAGACCTCACCACCACTAACTTTGCTCTCCTGGGTGGGGGTCAGGCTCTCTGTGCCTCCCAGGCACACAGCACATTTCTCAGCTCCCCACGTGGTCCTCTGGAAGCCCCAACACCAAGTTCAGGGTTGGAAGATGGCTCCCTTCAACCTTTCCTAGGTTAAGGGCCGGGGGTCACAACATAGCTACACTCTCTCCTAAGGAGGCTCTCACTAACCTCCTCTCCCCATATTCTCTTTCCTGGAAGAATCATTTTATGTCCTGGATGTATCCAAGGAGGCACGAACAGTTTCCAGAGGCATTTGCATTACATTCTGATGTGCCCGGGAGAGGGGCAGTCTCTGCCTTTCTTTGAGTCTGATGTTAATGTCAGCACCCCTTGTACACTGAGGCATAAGTAGAGAAGACTAATGCATTACAGAGCCAATCCTGGGGGAGGGAAGGAGTGAGCTCCTGGCTCTCACTCTTATGGTCAGACCTACTCCCAGTTCCTATGACCAGTCAATCAAAATACCTGTGATCATTTTCTCCCGAGGTTGTAAACAGGTTCTGGCAATTCAAAAACAACAAGATACACAGGCAATTTTATAACAGTGCTGACCTGGAACTCTTTCAAAAAGGGCTGAGTGTTTTTAAGAGAAACAGAAAAAACTATACCGAGCATTGTGACCCAAAACTACAGAGAGCAGTGTGAATAAGTGTTTCCTTGGTGCACCTGTAAACACACCACCCTCGGTGAGGGGGAGGACAGGAGCATCTACCATCCGATCCCCCTCGTTCCCTCAGTTGTTTATCGATCCATCTGTCAGTATTGTTGAGACACAGCTCTGCGCCTAATCTCGTGCAGAGCCTCGGGGGGACGTGAGTAAATGTAGCACCATCCTGTCCTCGAGTATTGTACAGTTATACTGGGGGGAGGAGGGATGGAAAGTTAAGTCAGAGCAGCATGCTGTCATCCAGCGCCTGCAGATCTTTGTTTAAATACTATTCTCCAATTTAAAAACAAACAAACAAGAACAACAAAAAATGCAGAGCTCCTTGAAGAAATGGCTGAATCTGGGAATGGGGTAGGAAATACACAAGAAGAGACTGAAGGAACTTGCAGTGCCGAAATGCAAGAAAGTGCTTAAAAATAAACAAATGCAAAGCATAGGGCACACCAAATGGACACAGGAAGCAATCTGAAGGAGCCCTCAGTGAAAGAGGCTGGAGCAATTTGAACCACAAAATAAATAGCGTGGTGTTGGATTACAACCCAAAGTATAAAATAAACATACACGAGTCTATGCTGATCTGAGTGTGTATGTATATGTACACATTCATAAATAATTGAATAAATAAATAAATAGCAGAGGAGGGACAGATATTCCTTATAGAAGAATTCTAAACAATATATACAAATATGCCCCCTCCAGGAGGTAAAATTCAATCCTTACCTCACCCCTTAGAGTGATGGCTAGATTTTGTGACTCACATGCAACAAATAGAGGTTGGAAAGGGGGAAAAATAGTAACATTACAGTAGAGAAATCTGGTAAACACTATAGTGACCAAAGATCGAGGTTAACATCCCCAGAGGTAAATCATGCTGATGTCACTCATGACCTTCTGATTGATGTGATGAGGAGTTAACTTCACTTCTGTGGCATCTTCTCAAAAACCCACAGCCCCAGTCCAATTATGATAAAAAAAATCAGACAAATAGAAATTGGGGAGCATTCTACAGGATATCTGCCTAGTACTCCTCAAGACTGTTAAGGTCATGGAAAACAAAGAGACTGAAAAACTGTCACAGATTTCAGGAGACATGATGACTGACTGCAATATGGTGTCCAGGATTGGGTCCTGGAATAGGAAAAGGACAGTAGTGGTAAAACTGGTAAAAAAAACCATGTAAAGTCTGGCATTTAATCAATAGTGGTGTACCAATGTTGGTATCTTAGTTTTGACAAATGGAGCATGGAATTATTAGATGTTAATGTTAAGGGAAACTGGGTGAAGGGTATGTTAGAACTCTTTCTGTTATCTCAGCAAATTTCCTGCAAATTTAAAATTATTTCCAAGGAAAAAATTATTTAAAAAAGAAGAAAAGAAGAAGGAAGGCTGCAAGTAATTGTAAGTAAAGGAGGAGGAGCTTTAAGATGAGATGTTAAAACTATAGCCCTGGAATCTAGGAGTTTCATGAAATCCAACGTTAAGGCTGGCTGGCTCCTCCTTCTGTGAGGAGACCACATGTGGACCTGTTCCAGGAAGGCATCTCATCTTCCCTGGTCTTGGCAATGTTCTTTCTCTTTTCTCACCCCTGGAGAGGAGGAGATTGCAGTACCTGTCTCACCCTAATACCTAAACACAGGAAATGTTTTGTGGTATCCCAGGAAAGAGCACAGATTCATTTTCCAGACCCAAATTACACTATTAGCATACACTATCATGATGTCTTTGCCTACTAAGTAAATGGAAAACTTCTGACTCTCTCCAACCAAGTACAGATGGAGATCCACCACCTGTGTCCCCTAGGGAACTCTCACCAGGTCCTAACCAGCAAGAGGGAGAGAAGGGAGCCAGTTGTCTTAATCAGCAATGCCCATTGCGATATTGTTAGTAGCTTCCTGCCCAAGGTACCTTCTTTTTTTCTCTTTAGGACACAAGTTAAGTAACACACCCTCTCATAAGAAGCCATTTTCGAAGGCATCTGGAACCAGCTATTATGGTGGGCTTTGTGCCTATTCCAAGGATCCACTTTTCCAATCTTGGTATATCATTTATATATTGCTTCATAACAAATTATCTCAAAAGGTAGTATATTAACACAACAAACATTTATTATCTCATAGTTTCTGCGGGGTCAGGAATCTGAGCACAGTCTTGCTAAGATCCAGGTGAGTCTGGAGATCAGAACAGACGTTTACTTGCGTAAGGGGCTCAGGGATCTCCAGGGATCTCTAGGGATAAACTAAACATTGAAGTCTCTTTGTGCATGCCTGGGAACCTAACACCCTTCATACCAATGTTTCTATAGCAAATTCATTCCGATTCTTAAAAAAAAATAACTTGTAACAACTTTGGCTAATGATTTTATAGAATTTCAGCTGGAATTGAGTATATACTAAGGCTAGAAGTTTACAATGAATCAATTCAACATCATGCCCTTCTGAGCTAGTTGGGAAGCAAACACACAGAAATTCCTGGTTGTATCTGAAGTATCTCAATTCCCAGGAAAGGATGGAATTGAAGTGAGGGTGCAATGTAGCCACGCAGTTTTCCGATAACGTTCTACTGGGGAACAATGTGCCTTTCCCTTGTCATCCACAAGGGGCTTATCTCCCAAGGTGCTTGAGATGAGATAACATTTTACCAATCTAAAATCCTTGCATTTTAGGATTGTATAATGAATTTAAGCAAGACTGACTTGAAATATAATTATAAGGATGTTCATTACCTGACATTTTATTTTACTAAATAGAATTCAGGAGCTTGTGAATACTATGTGTAAGTTTTTGTAATGTAGGTGGATTAAAATTTTGGGGGTCATCACTTTAAGGGCATTGTATTTCTGTGACAGGTATTTAGAAGTGTTACTCAAATGGTATCTTTTGTCCTCAAAAGCCAAGTAGAGCTTTACTTTCATACACTGTAGGCTTTCTAGAAAGTAAGAGACCTATAGAATTTTTTTAAGATACTCCTCATGTTTCACACAAAATAATAATAATGGTCATCATCACGTATTGAGCATCTACAACAATCTTCATAACAAAGATATAGATTATTTATGATGTCCATTTGTAGAAGACACTCTGAGCTTAGCCAATGTAACAGAAAATCACAGCACCAGTATTTGAAACCAGGTTCATGACCTTCCTCCAATGTCATACATCATTCCTCTCTCCCTCAAATAATTAGAGAACAGAATAAGAGAAACAAAACATAGATAAAATTACCAAATTAAATTAAGGTTTGCAATGTTAAAACAAATAAATAAATAAATCCTACCATGGGAACTTCAATTTTAGTTTTACTTTCCAGCTATAGGACCACTCTTAAAGTGTCCCATGATACTGCCATGTTCTGTTTATTTCAGTGTCTCTTATTTTGGCATGCAGCCAAAGTAATTTTTCTTAGCCAAGGATTAGTTAATCTTTGTGTTTGTGGCCAGGAACCAGTGATAAATCACATAGATCTCACAAGAAAGTGCCTATTTCCATATGTCAGACTTTCATATGAATTGTTAAACTTCATCTAGAAGGCCTTTCTGGTCCTCTCAGCTTGACTAAACTTTATACAGACTTCTTCCTGACTCTTATCCCTGACCTCCCTTTTCTTAGAGCATTTCCTTTAGAAAACTTTCCATTATAAATTCTTATTCTGCTCTTTGAGATGTAAATCTTCTACAACTCTGTCTTTCTAAAGGACCTGGGAACCATCCCTTTCAAATGTAATCCTCAAGATGTAGGGTCCCTATCTCCTAGACTCTGTGGGAGGACAGGAGCCTAACTTCTATAAGCACCAGTCAGAAAAGATGGCCAAACCACAATGACCAACCTACCCCGTGATGTCCTTCAGTGCTTTTCCACTATCTCACCCACTTAAAAACTCTCCCAACTTTTGTTTCAATGGAGTTGAGTTCAATTTCTTTCTCCTACTGCAATTGTGTCTTTTCTTTATTACAATAGTCTTGAATAAAGTCTTCCTAACCTGTTTAACTCCATCAGTGCAATTTCTCTTTGACAAGCTAAGGAAATCTAGATGCCATGAGATTCCAGGAGAGACCTGGAGGTGGATGTGCCACAATGCTGGAGAAACCACAGGAGGCCAAGTGCCCACTGGCTCTGCCCATATGTAAGATGCCAATATTTAAACTTGTTTAGTCAAATGTTCCATCCTTTATCAGTCATTTTTATAACAACAAACTTCTAAAATTCTCATCATTATAAATGTCAATTCATTTGGGAAATAGAGGAGCTCATTTTAAATTTCTGTGTACTGTATTTTCAAGCCACTATATAGGCCAAATATTTTAAGTCATTTTGTTAGTAAACCTACACCACACATCATCAGAGGGGAAAACAATTGGCACAGTCACATCAGTAGCATAAATTAAGAAATAAAGTAGATGTTTATAAATTATCACTAGGGAATAGCATAAATAGAAAAAAACAAAGAAATCCAGGGGAAAATAATCAAGTGAAGGGAAAGAGGAATAGCTATGTAAAGGATATGATGAAATGTAAAAAATTAGATCTCCTCCCAAAATTATCCCCTCAAGGATCTTGCAGTTCCAAGACATACTGCTATATTATAGACGGCAGAAAGGTAAAAGGAAAAATAGTGAGGGAGGAGAAATGATGGCCATTCCCCCAAGGTTCCCAGGCAATTAGGAATGAGGCCAGAACCAGAGGTCGGTGCTTCTGATCTCCCCTCCAACATTTCACTCTAATCCCTTTATGCCAATAGAGCTAATCACCAAGCGTGGTAATTACATTCGCCCTCCCTACGTTTCAATTACATAAGGTGTCATTCCTCCAAGTCAAGTTCTTGCTGATCATAAATAAAACTCTTAATAATCTAGGCTTGAAGTGAGATGCAATCTCATCCCCTTGTGAATTCAAGAGCCCTGGAGAGTCAATTTAATTCTCGTTGGTCTCCAGCATGAGGATAAGTCTGTGCAGATAGAGTATTGTGGCTTCCCCACTTGTGAACCTGTCCCTGGGGTGTCTTCTGAATGAATCTACAACTCTACGGGTTTAGGTTTTATTGTCACCATTTCAAAATGCATCTATTACTGTCAGAACCTTGAGTCAATGTAGAACCAAAAGCTCAATTCAATTTAAGAGCAAACGAATAAAATTCCCCCATCTTTTGGAATGACAGGCAGTGCAGAAGTGTAGAGAGACTGAAAAGAGTCCTAACAGGTAAAGAAGATTAAAAACAGGGAAGGTTAGCTTGAAGAGATCTATGAAACCCACAGAGTGCTGTGGGAGAAAATTTCCATAGAATATCTGATTTCTTCAATTCCAATGGCGTCCAGTGGGACCCAGGGCTCATTCTGACCTTAACTGTCATTGTGGGGGAAAGGTGAGTTCTGTGGTTGCTATGGTAACCTTCCTTTTCAGCTTTGCCTCTCGTTTTCTTGGTTTCATCTTCTGTGAGTTGTTTATGTCTTCTTGATCAAGTTACTAGCCCCTCTTCAATTATTTTTTTAAATTTGAGTTGAAATCCCCACTGTATTGTTAGGGGTTCTATATACATTAGTAGAATTAAATCACTTCCTGTCATAAACCACTGGTTCATTGCGATGAGCTTTATTAAATAATTACCATCCAAGGCTCATTTTAATGATGCGTTAACATCCCCAAGAAGACCCATGTGTGTGACAATGTTGGGGGAGGAGAATTCTAGTTGAAACTTTCATTTATCTGAATAGATTTGCCTTCCACAGTTCTACTAAATAAACCTGAATTTCAGAGTTTCTACAATTTTTTTCTTTTTGCGTTTATCTCCTCGTGGATTTCAAGGGAGGGAAGAATAGGAAGAAAGAGGTCATCAGATCAGAAGTAGGGATGCCACCCTCCCCCTGATCAGCTATGTGATCCTGGGTAAATCAGTTCACCCCACTAGGCCTCAGTTTCCCATTTTATAAAGTGGAGAAAGTAATACCTACGCTATGTATATCTCAGGGATTCTGTGAATATTCAAAGAGACCGTGCGCATAAAAATGTTATACCAGTGTAAGCTATTATTATGTAATTTAGACGTTTTCTACACCCAACAAAACTCATTTCAGAGTGCTGTTGGCTGCTCTTCAGTGACAGCCATGTGAGCTTTAGTAAGTAGAATCAGGCAGGGAGCCATCCAGCTTCCTGGATTAGTGAGGTTTTGTTTATGAAGTTCCTGATGTTTAGAATTTTTTCTCCATACTTGCTAATTGGCCTTAAATGCTAGTAAGGAAAAAGCTGCCACTGACAGAAAATTAAAATTGCCTTCATTTCATTCTTTTTGAAGCTTGTTTATCCTAAGACAGGATTTATTTTTGTTCCACATTTTTTAAACGTTTTTTTTATTATGTTAGGTGGTAAAAGTATGAAGAAAAACATGATTCAATGTTTCAGCTCTTTGGGTGTTTTAAATTCCATAACAGTGTGTGTGTGGGCATGTGTATGTATACATGTAGCTATGTGTGCATGTGTGTATGTGTATATATGTGCACATGTGTATGTGTGCATGCGTGTATGTGCATATGCGGGAGGATTTGACAACATTTTGGTTGGCTTTAAGGCCTTTATTTCAGCCATAAAGAGAACGTTTGGGATTTATTAAGAACTTTACCACGTAAGCTTAATTTGACGTTTTGGGTCCCCAGTCAGCCCTTATATGTATACTATATTTTCTCCAGGATTTTATACCAATTTGGGGCATAACCAGCCTCTGCCATTTATGATCTTCGGGGTCTGAAAAAAGTTACAGCCTCTCTAAGCCTTGGTTTGCACATCTCCGCAAGTGAAGAGAGCATCATCCATCTCCAGGGCTGGTTGGGAAATCAAGAGCATAACGTGGAATGCCAGGCACCCAGTAACCACGTTACTGTGGGGATAGCCAGCAACCTGGGGCACTGTGGGTGAGACCTCTTTCCTAAGAAGTCTTCTGGAGGGAAACAAACGGGAGTGGCGTTGGCTCTGCCACATTTTCGGTGAACTTCAGCCTCCTCCACAGAAAGGAAGAGACAAATTTCCACACTCTAGGCTACGTCTGAGAGACCGTTTAGAACTAGGATAACTGATCTCAGTGTAAAGATCTCTAGAGGAAAATAAAATGACAGTTCTTCTCTCTCTCTCTCTCTCTCTCTCTCTCTCACACACACACACACACGCACACCCCAGTCCTACACCAGAGCCTTCAAAACCCAAATCTGTGGTGTGGAAATTCTCTTGCTTACTCTTACTAAAGACAAGAGAATTTGAGACAAAGTTTTGCCATCATGAAAACATTAACTTAAAAGCAATTATCCAAGTCAGCGGCTCTGGAGAAATGCACACAGAATTAATTAGAATCTCCTCTTCAAGTTAAAGAGACAGAGAGCTGCAGTGGGGCTGTAGGAGCATGGGCTCCGGGGTCAGGGGCCCAGTCTCTAATCCCAGGCCCAGGTTCACTAGGCATCGGGCAAGTTGCTTAACCTCTCTGCCCCAGTTTCCCCAAAATGGGATGAACATAGTTTAGAAGAAAAATAGGATGATACACATAACGTGCTTGGAAAATCACGTGGTGAGTAGCAAGGGCTTAGTGAGTGGGAGCTGCTGTCGTCACTGTGATCGTAATGGCATGGGTTTCACAAAACCCTGGAGCAAGGAGGACTCGTGATGAGTAGAGATGGGTGTGAACAACATGCCCCGCTCCTGGGACACACCCTAAGGTGAGGAACAGAATAACACAGCTCTGTCTGGAGGACCTGCCAAGATTCAGGCCACACTGCACATACAGTGTCTGAACCAACATCACAACCCACTGGTCAGGCAGGTAGTGTCATCCCATTTTTGCCCATCAAAGGGGTTAAGTTATTTGCCCCAAACCACATTGCTAGTAAATGGCGGAGCAGGGGTTCAAACCCAAGTCTCCACTGAAGTTAAGTGGAAGAGCTTATTGACTAACCCACGGTGAGGATAAATGCTTGCTCCAGGGACCCCGGACCCTGGCCTCTTCCCACCCGTGTGGCCGAGGGGACCCTAGCAGAGCAGAAGGCCTGCTTCACAAGAGTCCATTACTGCTTCATGGTCCGCAGCCCCATGACCACAGTGATGTCAAATGTGCAGACCTCATTCCCAGTCCTGGGTATTTCTTTCTTTTTTGTCGTTATTATTTTGCTTTCTTTAACTCCCAGTTACTGCCCCTATCAAATGAGGACAATGCTGTCTTCCTGCCCCATACACCAAGGTTTTTGTGTGGACTGAATCGGATCCTTTTTGTTGTTGGTGGTGGTGGGTCTTTGTTTGTGTTTTCCCCATAAACCTCTTAAGAACCTCATATTCCAACTCTGAGAGATCTTGGTGGGAAAGTCCTATCACAGGGATTTCTCTTGGGCTGTTGATAATCCTAGGACTTGGACATCCTTCGATCATCAGCCAACTGAATGACTCTATGCTGGATGGAAGAGTTAAATGCATTCTCTGCTCCGTGGTCTCATTCCATAAATAACACAAAAGGCACAGTTATAGTCACTTTTGCCACACTAGGGATAAAACTAGCCTTGCATCTGAATTACAGGAAAACAAGAAAACATGCCCTTGGCCAGCGCCTTCCCACACTCCCCACTGCTCCCCAGTGATTCAGTTCCAAAGGAGAAAATTAAAGCTTTTTAAAATTGAACATAGACTCTTGAGAGTGGAGGCCTCAAGCCATTTATTCATTGAAGCACGTGTCACCCTGGAAAAGTTTATTTCTGGGGTAGTGCCACAATCTCTGCTGATGAGCAGGCTCTGAAGGCAAGAAAGGACACAGAGCTGATCAGGAAGTCAGGGTTGCCTAATCTTGACACCTTTACCTCAGTCAAGGGCATTTGTTTGGCTTTTCACATTGAAACTTCACACTAGCAAATGCCTAAGGTACAGAATGAGGGAGAGTTTGGACCATTTTGATTTTGTTTCATGTCCTTCTGGTCTAGAATCCTGGAATATTTTTCCAAGCTTTGCATAGCCATTTTAGAAGACACCCATTCTGTTGTTTTATCTGTTTATATTGATCACTTTTCTTCCATTACCATTGTATTAGCCCACCAGGGCTGCCATAACAAAATACCACAGACTGGATGGCATAAACAACAGGTATTTATTATCTCCCAGTTCTGGAGGCTAGAAGTCCAAGATCAAGGTGTCTGCAGGGTTGGGCCTGAAGCCTGTCTCCTTGGCATGTAGATGGCTATCTTCTCCCTGTGTTCTCACATGGTTGTCCCTCTGTGTATGTGTACATCCTTCGTGTCTCTTTGTATATCCAAATTTTCTCTTCTCACAAGGACACCAGTCATATCAGATTAGGGAACACCCATATGATCTCATTTAATCTTAATCACCTCCTTAAAGGCCTTATCTCCAAATGCAGTCACATTGGGGGTTAGGGCTTCAGCGTACGGATTTTGGGCGGACACCCTTCAGTCCATAACAGTTATTCAACATAGTTTACTTTCATATCATTGAGATGAAGAGCTGTAGCTCCTTTTTTCCTCTGCTCTTCTTTCCTAGAAAGGTGAGGGCTGACAGGTGAATCTTTAAGCATATAGGAGTCACTTGTCTGTGGAAGGAAATGGTCCTGTATATTCAGACCTGTTGATTGGAACAGATGCATTTTGGAGCCATTTCTGTGACTTTGAGATTTTTTTCATGCTGCCATGAAAACCACATAAAATGAGAAGAACATTATCAATCTGGAGGTTTCAAGTGAACTCAAATGCTTAATGAGGGAAATGAAATGATCGTTAAAAACATAGAAGGACTCAGGAGCACATTTAACTAAGTTCTTATAACTATCCAAGGAAACTTGGATAATTATTGTACGAACTTGGATGAAATACTATTTGTCTTTAGAAGAGTTTAATATCTACATGCAAGTGAATGTGATGAATATATCATCTATCATAAGTATATTAATAAATAGAAGTCATACCCATTTCTTCATATTTTTTTAAGACCACATCTCTTTATTGCTCGATAACTGTTGATGGTTTTCTTAAGTATTCTAGAATCATATGCTAAAACGATTTCCACAGTTTTCTGAAGAACTGACAGAGAAAGATTGAGAGAGAGAGAGAGAGAGAGAGAGGAAACAAACTCCATCAGAAGGACAATGACCTTCTCACTCTTAGTGAAGCACCACAGCCTTACTCAGGGCCCTTCCTCTTGACGTTTGACTCTAGAAGCTTTCTCTCCAAGGACTCAGGTTCCTTCCTCTTTTCAAGGATGGCAGAGGCCAAAACTCTTCCATGAAACATCTAGTCCACAATAACCACCTTCTCCCCTGAACTACTATCCACCGTTTGAACTTCTGACTTTGGTTCTCAACCTTACTGCTTTGTCTTGTTAATTACTAGATTTGTCTCTGGAAAGAGGCAAAAGTTTAAGATTTCAGAGCAGAAGGGTACTGGTGAGATCCTGAGGAGTTAAGAAATTTGCTTAAAGTGATGCAGCTGAATGGTAGTAGAGCCGGGACAAGGATCCAGGTCTCGTTCTTCCCACCCCAAAAGCCTATGAGGGTAGAAGGTCTTTCGTGTATTCTGTTTCGTGCGTTCTGACACCGTGTACAGCCTTCCATGTGGAGCCTGCACTTGGGGAGCCCATGTGAATGCTGACCCTGCAGTTCTCAAGACAAGTTAATCAGTAATAAGGACAGAAGAATGAGAAGTTCTGTCACTCTTTTGAGAACCCTAGGCCTCATTCTTCTGACCCTAAATAGAATTTTTGTGCACTTCCTAGCCCACCTCTGCATTTGGTCAGAGATCTCTGCCATGTATCACCTACTCATTGATTTGGTAAAATTGCTTCACTTCTTACTAAAACATCCTCTGCCAGCTCACAAAATTTTATTGCGTTTGAGACATCGATGGCCAGAGGGAAGTTATTAAGAAGTGAGAGTTATTATCTGGACATGAGCACAGAAATGAGTCATTATCCACAGTGTTTTTCCAACAGTGTCACAGAGAAATGAGACAAGCTGGTGGCAAGTTTCAGTTAGTTCACATCACACATTTCCCTCTCTGGAAATGTGAGGTCTGAGCGAGTTGGAAAACACATTTGTTTCCAGGCAGCTTCCCATTGGCTACCTGGAGATGTGGCCTCACTGAGGTCTGGTCCTGAATTCAATTTGTCCTCTCCATGGGGTGAGTCTGTTGATAAATGTGACAATGAAAGTTACACAAACACATCAATAAGAGAGCAGGTGCCCATTCCAATTCTCTTACAGAACGAACAAGGGGTAAAAAGGAACAGCAAGTAATTTTTAACAATCACCCAACTGCAGGTAAACAATATCTTCTACTAAACAGGGGCTGGTATTTAGCAAATTCTAAATTCTTGTGGTGAGTTTTATCCCCGGTCTGGCCCATTCTCTGTCCCTTTGTTTTCACTCGATCCACCTATGACCATTCCTCGTCCATCCTACTGTAATGTCACCAACACTGCACTAGAATCTTACTTCTCTCCTATTCCACTCAAAGTAATTGATTGCAAATCTCCCCAAAAAGGAAACATAAAAAAGCATGTACAACTTGGAGTTAGAGTTCAGCTCTGTCATAGTGTGTAATCCTGATTGACCATCTTTTACAATGATTTCATTTATCTTCATCTATAAAATGGGAATGATAAAATTTACCTCATTGGATTTACACGAGGGTTACATGGATAACATTGTAAGTGCTTGGCATGGTGCTGGCACATGGAAGGACTCATGGAATGGTGGCTACGATTTTTATAAATAATAATATACTCCTTGACTTTCCTCCCCATACTCATCTCTATCATCACCTTAGTCAGTGCTACTATAAGTGAACATTAGTGAGGTCATCTTGTTACACTAAATAACCCTGTCTTGGTTGAAACCTTTCTAGCATGTGATCATGATAAATTGCTGCTTGCTTTCATGATTTTCTGGCCCCGATCCTGTGCACTTACCCCTGCTGAGGTACTCTGATAGCTTTGCTGTTAACAATTTTAATGAATTTTCCGGGGGAATAAGAAGGCCTCCAGGAAGAAAGAACACCTGTAGAATATTCATCATCATTGACAGAAGAACACAACAAAGAGAGATCCTAGAGTCCGCCATGTACATTTCTGAACCCCTCCTTACTGCCCATTTTCCCTATATAACTACCTCAAGATTCTGTAATCCCTGAAGATGGGTTTTTGAGACATTAGTCACTTGTCTTCCAACTTGCCAGCTAATCTAACTCTAATTAAGCTTCCTTTCTGGATCTCTAGCTCTTTGTGATTAATTGGCTCTGATCGTGGTGAGCAGAGCAGCCCATTGCTCAGTATCATTACTTTGAATAAGAATCATAAAAGTTGTGTACAGTGTCATGTTCTTCAAGCACCTAATACTAAAAGGTATGCTATTATGGAGAAGTGAGACTTCAAATGTAAGACAGACCACAGACATAAATGGTTAAAACAATTCAGTAAGTGTTTATTGAGGGGGGTGATAGGACACTGAGAAGCCCACAGTGAAGTATGAACCACAACCCCTGACATCAAAGTCCTTACAGCCCAATTGCCACGACATGAAACATAGATAAGCAGACAAGGCTTCTTAAAGGCAAGAGCTACACTGTGCATCTCTAGACACAAACACACACATTTAACCAAGACCCTATGTACACAGACGCAGTGAATAAAAGGATGTAAGTGTAAGTACATGATTAAGTAATAAAAGGAAGATATGATACTGTGATTTGTAAGAAATCTTCATTTGGTCTTCATCCCATTCCTGGCACAGAGCTCCTAAAACTCTTGGAATTTCCCAAGTGCTAAGAGGGAAAAAAAGGTGTCTTTTGTTATGTTAATGAGGGGACTCTGGGAAAGCCCCTAAATCACCTAAGGCCAACAGAGAGACCAACCAGGTGATTAGCGGGTTGGAACTTTCAGTCCCACTCCAGACCTCAGGGAGGGGAGAGGGGCCAGAGATTGAGTTCAGTCACCCATGGCCAATCATTTAATCAGTCATACCTATGTAATGAAGCCTCCATAAAACTCCAGAAGGACGGGGTTTGGTGAACACGTGGGGACTGGGGAAGAGTTGCACCCTGGAGAGGGTGTGGAAGATCCATGCCCCTTCCCACATACCTTGCCCTGCACATCTCTCCCATCTGGCTGTTCCTGAGTCATATCCTTTTATAATAAACCGGTGATCTAGTAAGTCAAATGTTTCTCTGAGTTCTGTGAGCTGCTCTAGTAAATTGATCAAATCTGAGGAGGGGGTCGTTGGAACTTCTGATCTGCAGCCAGTCAGTCAGAAGCATAGGTGACAACCTGGGCATGTGATTGGCATCTGAAAGGGGGACAGTCTTGTAGGACTGAGCCCTTAACCTGTGGGATCTGATGCTAACTACTGGTTGATCGTGTCAAAATTGAGTTGAATTATAGGACACTCAGCTGGTGTCGGACAACTGCTTGGTGGTGTGTAAGAAAACACACATGGGAATTGGAGTCAGAATTGCAGAAGGTAGGTATCACAACAGTTCTGAGGAGGGACAAGGATAGGCTGGAGTATCCGAGGGGGGACTCAGAAGGGAGCAGAGAACTGAAGGATGGGTAAGACTTGAAAGAGGGGAGAGCTATGGGCAGGTGCTTCATAAGAGAAGGTGTTTGCCCTTACAGGTGGGAATGAGAACATGCTAGAACATGATAATGCACTGAGATGCCAAGGTCCACTTCATGGCACCAGAGCCACCACCAAGGCCTCTTGTCCTGCCTCTTCAGCGGTTCTTAGCTCAACAAATACTCAATGAATTTTTTTTAATCATAACGTCTCCCTCCTTAAAAATCACCTGGGGAGCTTTGTAAAAAGTCTGGTGCTCAAGTCCATCCCCAGAGATTCTGATCTAACTGAGCTAGAGAGCACTGCAGGTGATTCTGATGACCCTCTTAGCAGGCAGCATCTTGGAGAAAGCGGGGTTGGGGAGGCATCAGATGCTCTAGGAACTCTGTAAGGGACATCATGCATGAGGCTCTGTGACGCATTTGAGCACAGGAAAAGTGGCAGACTTGGAGTGGATCAGAGCACACAGCTGTCTAGAAGAGAGAGCTTTATTTTCCAGGTTGGATCCCCAAGTGGAGTAGGATCAGTGAGAGTAGCAGCAAGGATGTTCACATTGGGCGACGAAGCTGCAGCACTTGGATTATGCCCCTAAAAACGGGCACTTGTGAAAAAATGCCCCAGCTGTCAGTCCACTGGCACGCTGTGTGCCCCTCAAGTTCAAATCCACCAACACCTTTCTGAGCCTACCCACAAAGGATCCCAGTTTCAGGTGTGATCACCAGTAACCTATGGCAGATGTCTGTGGCTGTGTAGCTGACTGTCATCTGAACCCCTCTCGTGCTGTGGAGAACTTCCTGTTGTAGAGTCCTGCCAGCTTCTCACTATGGAAACTGAAATCCACATGCTGGCTCTCCTGGCTGGAAGGCAGAGCCACACAACCTTGCCCAGGCCACTCGGATGCTCCCTCATGGGGCTGTGATTCTGGACTGAGTTTCTGGAAGGATCAGGGACCACAGAGGACTTGCTGAGGTGATGTCAGGGCACCACCCTTAAGGGCTTCAGTCCCAACAGTCAGGCCTGATGTCCACGAGCAGTGGGGCAGGGCGTTCACCAGAATGTTCCTATGGAGCTACATGAGCTGGGGCCCCCATGCCTGGCTATCTTTGGTGCCAGCCCATCATCAGAGCCTGGATATCCAACCATCCCTGTATCATCTCAGTAATTCTCTTTTCTGCTTAAATAAACCAAAGCCCACTTTGGTAGTTTACAGCTATGAAGCCTTTTTCTCAAGCTGTTATCAAACTAGGAGTCTGGCAATCTGTGTGATTGCAGAAAGGAGTGGAAACTTCTATGTCCTCTCTTTGACCATATCCCACCCCAACATGAGTTGTGTCCTAAAAACTAAATAACGGGAAGTCATTTCTTTTGCAAAAATGTGCCCCCTCTACAAAATGCCTACAGTCTGGGCTTAGTGACTCCCCCGAGCATGCACCATGTTACACTATAGGTCATTCACCAAATTGCTTTTGATTTTTGAAATGTGCAGATTGCCTTTGTCGAAGGACCTGTTGGCATGAGAATGCATATTTAAGGCTTATTAAGTATGCTAGTTATACAGGAGGGAATGATGTAATTGCTCTGGCTGTACATGGAAGCATAGAGGTGAATTTGAATATAACACCCCAGAGGAGTCAGCCTGATTTCTTGCATACAGCATATGACCTGAGGAATTAGCTTCCATCTCCACCTGCTTTTGAAAGAAACTCTTTATTAGTCTGCAAACAACCCTCCCCTTACTGAAACTCCTGCCCAGCAAGACTTGAAGCGATTGTAAATTGCCCTTTCCCACCAGTTCATAGGAGGCCAGTGAAGTGGGCAATTTTTGATTCATTTCTTTAGCTGTTTTTACTGTGACCGTTTCAGATAAGAGAAACTAATCGGTGCAATTCTATACTGAGTTTTATGATAGATTTTCTGTTACTAATAAAATTTGCTGTCAAGTGACTTTGGCAGTTCTGTTTTCATTAAAGGTCATCCAGAAAGTTCACAGTGACAGCTATTGGCAGAAGATGCTCAGCTATTTCCCGTGGGATTCATACAGTGACACCTGGTGGCCAGGACACATCCATGCACTGGAGAGGCAAGTAAAGTGTGTGTGAGAGAGAGAGAAACAAGGGGCAATGGAGACTAAGAGGACCATGGGAGGCTCACGGCAGGTGAAATTCCTGTAAACAATCTCCAGCCATTTAACCAGCTTAGTTCTCAATGTCTATTATCTTTTATTCCATGTGGCCCCCAAGCTGGGACCTCAACTGGTAATCAGTAAATATGATTGGTTAATTGGCTAGTTTCCTCTTCCCCAATTATACTTACAAGGAACCTGTTCTAAGAGATTTTGTGAAGTACCATACTTATTTAGGATAAAGTTTCATCAAAGTGTCTTCCACAAATGTACAAAAGTAGTTCAATCATTTTTGTTATTAAGACTTTTTTTAGACCAGTTTTAAGTTTACAGCAAAATTGAGAGAAGGTGCAGAAATTTTCCATACACCTTCTGCCCCCACACATGCATAGCCTTCCCCACCATTATCAACACCCCCACCAGAGTGGTCCATTAGTTACAATTGATGAACCCACATAGACACACCATTATTACCCAGAGTCCATAGATTACATTAGGGTTCACTCTTGGTGTCGTACATTCTACGGGTTTGGACAAATGTATAATGACATGTCTTCATTATCACAGTATCATACAGAATATTTTCAGTGACCTGAAAATCCTCTGTGTTCCACCTAATCATCCATCCTCCTCCCTCCCAGTTCATATTAAAAAAAAAAAAAACAACTTTTCTTCATGACTAAAATGACAGTGATCCTTTGTACACTGGCTCAGAATTTTAAAGAGAGAAAATAAAACTTTTTCCCTTAATTTCAGTGATGACACATTCTCTGGTTTTTACTCGATCACTGCTGCAACCTACATCTCCGTCCCCTCACTAGGAATCAGCCAATCAAATTCCATTTATTAAACAATATGCTGTGCTTAGCACTGGGCTTCACTACAAAACAGAAAAAGGGGAATGGACATTGCCAAGTGCCAGCTACTCAAAGCATGTTATTTCTCTTTCATCTCTGATAGATGCACTAGCTCCATTTTGTAGGCAGGGAAATGAGGATTCATCAGGTTGGGGAGGTAAGGCCAACACACGTGAACCCAACTGGTCACCATAGGACAGGAGAGAAGAGAGAACTAAATCATGAGACACATAAGCATGTGGGGGAGAGAGATCAATGAAGACCACAGGAGCCAGGAGGGTGGGAGATAGAAGCAGAGCTGAGAAGGACTTTGGAAAATGTCAGTGAAGGCAAAGAATGAGGAAAGTCCCCTCTATAGGGGCAAAGAGACATCCCTGTGTGTGAAGGGACATCTGTGAGAAAAGATAAACAGGTGTGAATTTGGCATGTAAGTGGCCCAATAAGACCTGCCTAAAGTGTAAGTTGTATATTAGGGAACAGTGAGAAATAAGTTCAAACAGAAGGAGAGGTAAGCTTAAGAAGCTTACTGTCTAGCGAGGGAGACACTCAAGAACCACCCTCTGAATGGTTCAGTCTGTGCTGTGATGTGGGCTGGAAGGGACACACACAGCCCGCTGTGGTGATGGTAATAGAGGTGGCAGGGGCTCATTCGGGTAAGGGGTCTGACAGCCTTGCAGAGAAGATTCACACGGAGACCTGAATGATGAGAAAGCTGGCCACGCAAAGAGCAGGAGGAAGAAAGGTCAAAAGAGAGGGTGTTTGGCAAGACTTGCCCCTGGTCTACTGAAAACAAAGAAGGAAAGTTTATCTCCATCTTTCAAAACCCGACTCACATCCAGTCCTCAACACTGCACCCACCTCTAGAGACATTATCATCGCTCCCTCCACCAGAAGGTTATTCATCAGGGTGCTTTCCTCATTGTGTGTTCTTGTTCACCTGTCCGTCTCTCTACAAGATTGTGAACTCCATGAGAGCAAGACCCTTTCTTCTTTAAATCAGCATCTGGCACTATAAACGTGTGATGAACTGAGCTGGAATCCGAAATACCAGTGTAAGATGCTCATTGCTCCAGCTCAGCTTCAAGCCCACGTCACAGATACCTAAGTGCTGCCGACTTTGTTAAGATATTAACCTCTGTGAAAAATAAACTTCAAATCTCCTCTTTTTTAACCTTGTTAAACTCCCTGGCTGGGGGGTTCTGAAAAGGGCCAATATGCAATCCTGAGAAAGTAATTTGGAGAATCTGTAAAGGAAAATTAGGAGAGGCAGTCAAACATTTATCCAGAAAGGTGCAGGGATTTGGGGCAAAGTCAATTTATTTGTGTGTTTTTGTTTGTTTATTTTTTAATGATCACCAAAAAGAAGTATCTCCTAAGTGTGCCAAGAAAGCCTCTGGAGGGCAGAATTAATGTGTGATGGGAGTTTCAGGGTGGAAACTCTTTTAGTGTCCCAGAAGGAAATACTCAAGTGTTCTCCAAGTTCATTCAACCAATTGAACTTTGGATGAACAAATCAAGAGCTTTTCAAAAATGAGCCAAATGTAGCCATCCCTAGGACTACCACTCATGAGAAGAAGCAGAGAAGTGGGCCACAGCTGAGGGAAACTGCCTTACTTGGGGGTTCTGTTAAAAGTAGAGAAGAATTAAAAAGTCACCTCTAAGACTAGGTCTTGATGTAAACTGATAAAGGAAAGGTATCCACAATAAACTTCCAAATAGAACCACCATGAGGATTTCCTTTAAAACCTGCATTTAGGGTAGTCTCCTTTGCCATTTAATGTTTATGCTTGGCTGGTTTAACCAAGAGGCCCATTCTTGAAAAGAAAAACAATGACTATAGAAGCATCTTACCCTATATAGCCCTTAGGTTTGATTACAGCTAAAGGTTGCTTTCCTAGCACGGAGCAGATTCAGCTATTTCATGGGCACTCAATAAAAATGTGTCGGATGAGTGAATGAATGAATGAATGAATGAATGTGTGAACAAATCACTGCTGCAATTACTGAGACTCTGGTGGCAGCATAGCTTCAGTGGAAATTACTTAAGAACACATAAACTGGTTCTTGACTGCAGAGCTTAAAAACTCTGCTCATCAAGAACTAACCAACAAATCTTCTTATCAAAGATCCCAGAAAGAGCACAGCCTCGCATAGCCAATTACCAATTTTCCTAAGGCACTCATCTGCCCCATAGTTCATCTGCAGAAAAATCTCACTTTTAATTTCTTACAAATCTAATTAAGCAGAATAGGAAAGAAGGGGCTTGTTGTAACCACCACGATCTTGGGTTTGTATTTCCTATTCCACGAATTCTTCAGTCCAACAGTGATCTTGGGAACACAAACATTTTGTTACTTAATTATCTCCTCCAAACCTGGAGATGCGTATCCTAGAAACCCAGTGGGAAGAGACCAGAGGGAGAGGAGAGGAACGGGATCCTGCAGAACATGCAGTTTTGCTTCAACCTGAAAGTTGACACTATTTCCTGGATCTCAGAAGCCAGGGAAAGTCTAACATGATGAATAAATTAGACAACGCTCACCTTCTTTTGAGTCAGATTTTCACAATGTAACTATGTGCCCTCCCACTGTACCACAGTTACTCACAGTGCAATAAAAGCAAACAGAACGGCATTCACGAAGTATTTTAAGTCTCTGGAGATTTGCTTATCTTGATTAGGTATGTAGCGGCTTTATAATACTCACGCATGTAATTCATTCATTTGATAACCATCTATATTTCTTTTTTAGTGAACAACTATTACATGAAAACCCTGAGCTAACAAAATACACTGTAGTTAACTCTTTAACTACGGATTGAAAAATATTTACATGTTCTAACATAAGGAAAAAGAGCTATTCTTGTAACCTTAAGCAGAGAACGGTATTCTCTCTCTTTGGGATATGGGCCCTCTTAGACCTACAACTTCTTGAGGTGTGGCTAAGGGAAAAAGGAGAGCTCACCCCATGTGCCCTAATAGCTGAGTAAACCCTGACACTCAACAGCAGGACAGATGTCTGGTGAGATTATCCTCCTGTTCCTATTCGGACACTGAGCTCCTGACTTAATGACCAACCGTATGAGCCCCCAATACTCCTAGAACTCCTGATGTATTTTGTTCCTTTGCTGAGCATTACAATAACCCAGAAAATGGCTAGATGAGGCCCGAAGCACAGTCTGGACTCTGAGAAAATGTTTAGTCTCTCAGGCCATATATGTAAATGGGCTTGAGAGTCAGACAGACTCAATTCGACCTTTTAGCTGACATGTGTGTGTTACTTAACCATAGTTTATGGTCACATAAGCATGTGGACTTTAGTCCCAAGCCCTGTCACTTTCTACATGTATCTGCCATTAAAATCTAAGGGGACCTCAGACAAGAGACCTGGGAATGACAGCCCCTGGGCCATGAGTGCAGATACACATGGGAACACGGCTGGCCAGGGTAGCCTGAGTCCTTGCAGCAGCTCCCCCAGAGACTGCAGTGCACTGGCTGGCCACTAGGTCTGGTGCAGGGCCTGCCAGGTAAACCTTTGTGATTGCCTATCAGGCCTGAAAAATTGCACATAGGTTTTTAAACAGGAGCCAGACTCTTCAAGCCTCAGTTTCCTCCTCTATAAAAACTCTTCCAAGAAGTTTGAAGTAGTCATCCTTGTGGACCACAAAGAATTGTCACCACATCACTGAGAGATTAGAAACAATGATGGCCAAGCCAGGGTAACTCATTCATGTGTCTGAGAGTTCTGGGCATGTCTGCCTCATGTCTACTCCTGATCCATCCCTTCTCTGGTCCCTACAGGCTGCATCTCCCACGTTCCTTCTCAGCTGGCTTCTGTTTACCAGTGGAAACCATGTGCCCCATGCTCCCTTCAGCAGCAGCATTTCCTCCATGGCTCGGCCCCATGGACAGGCCTGCCACAGCCACAGTTCCAGCTTCCACCCTGAGACCCGCCCCGGGCTGGCACCTCCTCACTTTGTCCCTCCAGCCCAGCCTTCCTGCTGTTGCTAATCCCTAAGTCACTTCATAGCCCCATTTGGTTTCTTAGCGTTTTGTCATCTCTATAACAAATTCCCTACATTTGATTTCCTTTGTTTCAAATATAGTCATTTCTGTCTTCCCGGTTGGATTCTGACTTTTACCATGTGAATTACTGTTGACCATAAAACCCACACCTCATTCCCATACCTAGTCAGTCATCCATCAGAATTTCCTAATATAATACCATTTACAGTGAACCAGGAAAGGAACTAGTATTTCCTGCAGAAGTGACAGACAGGGAATAAAATAAAGGCAACATAAAATAATCGAATTAAATTTCAGCAGGGATGCATTCAGCAAGGTCCCACTATTGTACCCTGATGGACATCAGCTGACTGTTTTTGTGCATCTCCAAGGGTTATTGGGGTCACTGGGCCTCTTTCATTAATTGAAAAGGTGCTTTATCCAAAGATGAATAGTGGTATTAATATTCTGGAGTCATTGTAGATGGTCTGTTAATAGTGAAATAATGAGTCCAAAAAGAGCAAGATTTGATTATGAGACTTTCAGGGAAATAATTCCAACCTAATTGTGTCTTAGAATGATAGCTATTAGAATTGAAAAGCACCTTAAAAGAGTATCTAATTCAGCCCCTTGTCATATTATAGTATGACATTGCTTATAAAGCAACTGAGGTTTGGAGAGACTGTGATGCCAAACTCAGGTAGCTGCTGACGGAAACTGCCTGTGCTCGGATGAGCCCTGAGGGAGTGAAACGGGGCTGCACCAGGACCACAGCACTGGGATGGGCTGGGCGGGGGGGGGGGGGGGTTCCACACCCTGAGCAGCCAATATCAGAACAACCAAAAAGCAAGTTCAAATCAAACTCCAAGAAGTAAGAAAAAGGCTGGAAAGAAGGAGGAAATATTAAACGTTAGATCTAAGGGATGAGTTAGATCATAAGGGATATCAAGGTAAACATTTCATTGACACTTCCTATCTGGCTAAATATTTCCTTTACAAGCTAAAGATCTAGTTAGGTGAGGTCACATTAGTGTAGTGTAGTTAGCTTAATTTAGGCATTTTTGTCTCCCACTGTATAAGTGTCCTGTTGCAGCTGTAACAAATTACCACAAACTGAGAGGTCCAAAATAGTGTTCACTGGGCCAAAATCAAGGTGTCAGCAGGGCTGTGCTCCCTGAAGAACCTCTAGGAGAGAAAGTGTTTCATGCCTTTCCCAGTTTCTAGAACTGTAGTCCTTGCATACATTAGCCAATACCCTCTTCACTCCAATTTCTGCTTCCTTCATTTTATTGCGTTCTCCTCTTCTGTCCTAAAATCTCCTCCCACCTCCCTCTTACAATGACACTTGTTATTACATTTAGGGCCCACCCAGTTAGTCCAAGATCATCTCCCCACCTCAAGATCCTTAATTTGATCCATAAAGATCATTTTTCCACATAAGGTAATAATCACAGGTCCCAATGATTAGGACCTGGATATCTTTGGGGGCCATTATTCAGCCTGGCACATCCACCTCATAAGTGAATTACATTACCTAGATGTTAAATGGTTTCTTTTGAAAGTCAGCTGGAATTTCTGACACGTTTGCTAACTGAGTGGTTATTCTCCATAACCCTTGAGATAGTTTCATCAGTCTGTCCTGGCTCCAGAATCCTATTATCTAGACTCAAAGATGCAGCATTTTTGAATGCCTTAAATCGCATTGCCTGTGGGTGACAGATAAAACTTTTCCACGTATGTCCAAGATGAAAAAGTTGCGTTAAATTGTGAATGCCTTAACTTTTGGGAGAAGGATCCACACATCAATTAATTGTTGCTTTACAATAAATTTTGAAAGCAGTCACTATTCCACCAAGAAATGTGTGCTCGCTATATTCTAAAAGTATATATTGATGCTCTTTTGAATGAACAATAACTTTTCACTCAGGGATGCATCAAAGTGTATCCTTTTAAAGTCATTTAAAGCGATAGCCTGGAATCCTAATTTAAGTTAAAATTCAATTGCATGTGGTGTTACCAATGGGAATAAATGAATTGAGGTGACAATCAGATGAACAGATTCCTTCTACACTTGGTTAAGTTCCCATATGCAGACTCAGTGATAATTTCATCAAAATTTGCTCCTCTGTCTGGGGGTGGGTATATTTTGATTTTGATTGTAAAATGTCTTCCAACTGCAGAAACTTTAAAATGTGAAACAATGATCTTAAAAGCAAAAACACAACCATTCGCTTGGGCGACTTTACTCTCTGCTTTCACATTTGCATGACCTCGTAAAATCACAACTAACTTAACTAATCCATATTTCAAACTAAATTTGCATGACCTTTGCTGCTGGTTTGTGTTTTATGGCTCCTAAGATAAGGGTGGCCTGATCTGATTGTAAATAAAGTTGTTCTGCGGTAAAGTTATTTCCAAAAAAATCTCACTAATTCTAAATTCCTATTCAAATCCATCTCTGTTCAGATATATTTTTCCTAACATTACATATTACAAAGTCAAAAAGTCCCTTCAATCTGCATAGGACATTACCTTTGAACAATAAAAATGTCACAATTTTCTCAGCAGCATAAATATCACAAGGGATTCGGCATAAAAATTCAACCCCATGATCTAGAGCTTAGACTCATCTAGTTCATATTATATAGGAAAACCGTTTCTACAGGCATTATTGGAATTATCCTGTGATCCCAAGGAAAGAGTTTCACGATGATGTGCCTTATATTCATTCATCTATTCATGCATTCATTCTTCATTTAACAAACATCTGTTTAATAAGCATCAATTCCAAGCTAGATCCTAGGGAAATGAGAAGTTAAGAATTCAAGATAAATAAGAAACAAATTCCCAGTCTAGTTGGGAAGAAAACATGCAGGTAAGTGTTACCATCGAGATACATTCAAAGTCCTACGGGGGCACATAGGACCAAGTGATTTACTCCATCTGGAAGTCAATGAAATGCTTCAAAGGAAGGAACATTTTAACTGAGTCTTATAAAATGAATACAGAGTTATAAAATGGACAAAAGATGTCAAGACACATGTGCGTGTATGGCTTTTTTACTTATAAGAGGCCACAGGGTAGTAAGAGGCTTTGACCAGAAATCAGGTAACCTGCAATAAGCTGCCACTCTGCTGTGCCACTGTATGTTCATGGGCACTTCATTTCACCCTCTGGACCTCTGTGCCGGAATGACCGATCAGGTGCATTGCACGTCTAAAATTGTAGGAATCACATGCTCCAATCAGACACTGTTCTCCCCAATCCCGTCCTCACCATGATTCCCCCACACACACACACACACGGACACCCAGCTGATCATACACAGGAAGGATGACAAGCATTAAAGCTTTGCTCAGGAGAGTGGTGGTACTTTTTGCACCAAATCCTCTATGCCAGGGACATTCAGTGGACCGATCAGATTGATCTCCGTCCTGGGAATGACCTGGTCTATGATCATCAGTGCCCACAGATGGAGAGCACTTTCAGCAGAGGAGGGGTTGGCCTAGAACTCACCACTTGAGCTCCTTCTCTCAAGCTTGCAGCACTTCAAGCGGGATCTGACCACGGCGAGTCTTTTCTGTCACAGCATTAACATCTACGGGAGCCATGGGGTGAAATCCCCTTCCTCAGATAAAATGTCCACTTGTGCTCTGGCATCTCTTTTACCTCCACCATAGTCTCCCTTTTCTAGCTGCTTTCCAGACTCTTCAAAAATATCCTCACCCACCACATCTGGTGCTCCAGCTGCATCATTCCTTTAAGATTTGATGGCTTATCGCATGCTCCTTCTCTATCATTCTGCGGAAACTCTGTTCATCCCTCAAGGACAAAATAATGAAACCTCTCTCTGACCCAACCCTTATCTCCATCAGATGTCATATCTCCCTTTTTTCAATGTCTGCTAATGTATCAGGCACTTTACATATGTTATTTTCCTGTACAACAATCCTGTGGCAGTTTTTATAAGAAGCAAAAAGGAGCTGAAATGTTAAGGATCTCACCCAAGTTCTTACTGATAGTAATTGGCAAATTCAGAAAGTTGAACTGACGTCCATACGATTATGATAGCAACAGTCTTTGTACTACAATGTTTGGATAATTTCAAAAAGTCTCTAAAGAAAATTATCTTATTCTTTCTTTGTATTTCAATAATATGTGTTCTCTTTTTAGTCCCATTACTGTAAACTTCTGGAGGCTAGAGGCACTGCCATATCCATTTCTATCCCCCACAGGGCTTCACACAAAGCCAGGCAAATAGTGAGTGCTTAATATCTGTTAAATTGAAATGATCTGAAGCATGTTCCAACTTCTAGTTCCTAAAGAGCCTCAGGTTTTCCATGCAGGAGGTTAATGGCCCTTGTTTTGCTTTTGTTTGGTCTGGAAAAGGTAGCTCAGCCTTTGAGCTTGTGCAGGCTGAACCCAGAGAGCAGGTGACCCACCCTAGTGCATTACCCATCATCGTCGCAGCTCTCCTTCTTCCAACAGCTCCTGGCTTCCTCTTAATCTACTGTTGACACTTAGCATAAATTGCCAGAATCTTCTTCTAGTCCAATCTAATTCAAACCTTGCAAAGGGCAACAAATAAGTGTCCTGTGCAGGAATCTGAAATAAAACCTAGCATGGAGTTGCATAGATCTGATTGGTTCTCCTCCAAATATGAGTTATGTTAGTGAGTATATGCTATGGACTGAATGCTTCTGCACCCACCCCCCCAAAATTCATGTGTTGTAGTTCCAATCCCCAAGGTGATGGTACTTAGAGGTGGGACCCTTGGGAGGTGGTTATGTCATAGGGGTGGAGCCCTCATGAACGGGATTAGTGCCCTTAGGAGAAGAGACATGAGAGAGATGATCTCTCCCTCTCCACCATGTAAGAACACAGCAAGAAGGCAGCCATCTTTAAAACAGAAAGAGAGCCCTCACTAAGAATTGCCCATGCTGGCCCCTTGATCGCAGTCTCCCAGCCTCTAGATCTATGAAAAATAGACGTTTGTTGTTTAAGCCATCCAGTCTGGTATTTTTTACAGCAACTCAAACTAGTCAAGACAGTAAGAAACAAGGTAGGAGTGTTAGGGTAAGAATGCAAGGCAGGAATGATCAACTGCACAAGAAACAGTGATGCTCAAAGCTCAAACACTGAGAATACATATCTCTGCAGACGTTCCACCATCTCAAGGTAAGCTGGAACCCGAGGATTCTAAAATATCAACATAATATCTAAGACAAGTAAAAGTAAGGGGACTATATATAATGAGACTGAAAAGACTGCATTCTAAAATGGGACCTGGTGTTAATTAGTTAAAAAGTAGGCAATTCTGGGCAAGATCTTTCTCCTCTGTCTCTCCACATGCCAAGGGGAAAAACTGAATCCCTTGTTTCTAGGCTCCCTCTAGCTCTTAGAGTTTGTAACTTCCATCTTTGGCCAGACCATATTGAATGTTTTTAATAAATGAGGTAGAGTTTTCAGATCACTGTGGGGCAAAAACTGTTTGAAGGTTTCATACACCCTTGTATTTCCTATTAAATGTTATACCCAAACAATACTTAGCTATATAACCAGAAAGGCTTTCATCTTTGTGTCCAAAAGTGGGAAAACTCAATTGCCTCTGCTTTTGTTGGAGATGAATGGCTAAGTGTCTCCACAGTCTCAGTGTGACCTCTGAGGAATGTGCAGGTGCCTTTCCAGCCCAGAGGAGGAGGTATGTCGATTCCTTCATTGCTTTTCCCAGGGCAGAAATTAAGGCTATTGATTACATCTACCCACAGCCTCCCCAGAGCTAAATTCCTTTATATTTTGCCCAAGCAAAGTCCACGAGGGGAATCCTATCAAACCCTTGAACAAAGGGACAAGTCTCCCTACATAGCTTAAGGATGCTTACATCCAATAAGCGAACTCTTAGATTCTGAAAAAGGGATGAACTTCAAGCAGAGAGATACATTCTGAGAAACAGGTGCAGAGTACTTTGCAATTTCTTGATTAAGAATAATGGATTATAGGGGGCCGCCCGGTGGCGCAGCGGTTTAGTCCGCGCTTGGCAGCCCGGGGTTCGCGAGTTCGGATCCCGGGCGCCCGCCGACGCACTGCCTGTCAGCCATGCCGTGGCGGCGTCCCATATAAAGTGGAGGAAGATGGGCACGATGTTAGCCCAGGGCCAGTCTTCCTCAGCAAAAAGGGGAGGATTGGCGACGGATGTTAGCTCAGGGCTGGTCTTCCCCACAAAAAAAAAAAAAAAGAATAATGGATTATGTATGAAATCTTCTATTCCTAAAAGAAGAAAAAAATGCTTCAACACTGGTGTTCTGTGCATTTAGTCCCACCTAAAATCCACCTAGGAGATTTTTTGAAGGATCCCCACAATATATTCTATGATTTTATTGGTATAAGAAACCACAATAAATATGCATATGAAGTTGTGCTGATCAAAAATTTATTCCATTTAACATATTTAAAGAAAGATACTTAAAAATCTGTAATCTTGAAAAATGGAACATAAGCATTAGCTGGGCATCGATAAGGGTTTTAGAGGAAGATGTCACCAAATTGCCCTCTTCTGCAGATTCCTGTAAGATGACCTTCAACTCAAGCAGAGACTTGAAGACTGACCATATCCTTCCAACCTTACTTGATCAGAATCCAATGCTTATATGTGCTTCTAAATGAGTGGGTAACAGTTACAGTTAATATCATCTACCATTCATCTCTAAGGTGGAAAAAAATTTGAAATATTACTCAACCAGTGCATTTTTGCACTTTGAAATTTTTATGCTCCAATCTCTTGACTGAGACTATTTTAGCTGCAAAGAATACATTTCGTTTTCTCATTTGGAAACATCGCCTATTGAACAATGTCTGAAGGAAAAAAGTAGCTTTGTTGAAACTGATTGTTCTGCAGTGACATGTGTCAGGTTTAATTAATATAGATTTTGCCTGAGAGCACTTACACTCCTATAACATTGAATGTACCTAAAGCCTAAAGAAAATGGCATTTGTTCCAACAGGAGAAAGACTATTATCTCAATCAACAGTGGGTCTTGAATTTTATTGACATCAGAATCCCCTGGAGGGCTCATTAAAACACAGATCGCTCAACCTCTTTTGCAAATTTTCTGATTCAGTAGCAACTGGAGTGGAGACTGAGAGTTTGCATTTCTAACAAGTTCTCAGGTGATGCTCCTGCAGTTTGCCCATAGATCACACTTTGGGAACCACTGATGGAGTGGATTCAACCCCACTTAGGATTCAGGAAGCTGAGAGTCTAGTCTTAAGTCATCCCACGCTCTAGCAACATGTTATTCATTCAAGTCCTAAAACTTTTCTCAGCTGGGAATTTTTGTCCTCCTCCAGGTAGAGAAGACTCTTAAGGTCTCCTCAGACTTAAGATCTATGGCCCTTCAGCTTGCTCACCCTATAAAATCTTCACCTTATTAAGTGGAGCTTATTAAGTATAATGCAAATACCCTATGAACAAGCCATCTGCTTTTCAAGTCCAAATGGTAACTGTTAGTAAGAAAAGTGTGCCAAATGGCTAACTAACCTTTACTTCCAGGTTTCCCAAGAATTATCCAAAAGTATGTCTTTTCCTCCCGCTGCTCACACTTGTATTTAAATTTCCCTAGAAACTTCATATGGGGAATTTTAGACTATGCTTCAGTTTTTACATCAGAAACACTTCAGAGGTTTCCCACTCTGCCCACACCACTCTTTAGCAGTCATTAGGTCTTGGATTAAAAGTAGAATTTGGATTTACTTCAGTTCTTCCCTCTTGGTATTCGGAAAATAACCAAGTAGTTCCAAAGGTTAATCAATACCTTACGACCTTAGAACCATTTACCAAATCAAAACATATTTGTGCGTCTAAATTCTTCATTGGCAGAGAGCAACTTGTAATCTCCCAATTGATTAGGTCTCTGTTATCATTGATTTTTAAAATCAAAGGGTATCACATCTTTCAGGAGGTTAGGAAGAATGGCATAGTTGACTCAGCATTCTAAATCAGATCAAGCGAAGTATCCAACCTACTGAGTAGATGCAAACTTTGGACTAGTCCCTGACGTCAAATTCAGTTTGGAGACCATTTTGTCAGAGTTCCCTATGAGCCAAACTTAATAGCAAATAGAAAGACAAATTTACCCGCAATATCGTGCTGGAGGACAATCAACCCCACAGCCATGGGGCTGTGCTTTCTGCGACTTAACTCTGCGAGCTGCTTCGTCATCAAATTGAGTACCAGTGGGACAACTGCTGACACAAAACACAGGCCCTAGCAGCCAACTGCTGGAATGAATGGAACTGGAGCCGGACCACTAGGAAAATCAGGAAACGAGATGGCTCACTTTGCCACAAAGCTTCATGCAGTTAGACCAAATATGGGACAAATTGATGCATTTATTATTGTCCGGAGAATTGCTGAGTTTTCCAGCGGCTAAGAACCTCAGCAATCATGACTGCTGTTTCTCAGCCTTTTTTTACTGTTTCCTTTCAGACACCTATACCTTAAAACAGTTCTTTCCTTAGGGTCTGCCCTTGGCTTTTTATTCACTGGACACTCTCTCTGGATAAATTTATCACTTTTGTATGGATGACTCTCAAAGTTTTATTTCTAGTCCTGACCTTGCTCCTGAGCTCCAGACTCAAACATTAAATGGCCTACAGACATCTCCCTATAGATGTCCCAGTAGCGCATTGAATTCAACGTGGGCAAGAGGGAGCTCACCCTCCTCCCCGCTAAGCCACCTGCTCTGCTGCACCTCATAATCTGATTTAATGACAGCTTGCACTATGCTTGCAACCACCTGCACAGACCATCAGAGTCCCCTCTGCCCATCCTTCTCCCTGACTCACACTGCCTCTGCAATATTTCCCCAACACCCTCTCCTGTCCATGCCCATCACCTGGATCATGGCCGTAGTCACTCTCTGACACCTTCTATTGCCTGACCTCCTTCACACTCTGGACAGAGTTCTTTCCTAGGACACAGCTCAGCTCTGATGTCATCTCTCCTCTGGCTTCAAAACTCTCAGTATTTCTTCTTTGCTCTGTAGAATAAGGTCCAGATTTCTTAACATGACAATTATGGGTACTCGTTATGTGATCTCAGTATTTCTGGCATTTTCTCCCACTCCATCCCTTACTTCTCCCCTCCCCTTGACTCATAAACTCTACACTACTTAGAGGCACCAAAAAAAGGAATCTGAACAAATGATTCACAGAAAAGTAAATGCAAATCAATTTCACTGAAAATAATAGAAACGAAAATTGAAAATAAGCCAAGATTATATTCTCATTTCCCAAATTGGTAAAAATTGTACTATTGTGCAATGTCAGTAAAATACATAGTATGCATTCAACAAATGAGAGCTATAATTATTATATATTGTCATAATACAGAATCAGTTCTGACTCAAATTTTCTAAATGTTTAGGACATATAAATATCTTAAATTTACAACTCACTCATCATCCTCTACTTCCACCCCTCAAGAAAATAAACCAGGAGAGAGGAAATAAAATAATTTTTCCACTCTAGTAATCAAAAAGGTGAATTACTGAGCACATAAAGCGAACATGCTTGACTTATTAATTTAACTAATGGCTTGATCAGACAATAATTACCAACTTATTGATTATAGTTGTATTGCATGGTTTTATAAAAATATATTTACCACTTGTTTGAGAGAATTCAATATTTATAAGTTTCAATCATTTATAAGCACAATAGAAGACCGACATTATAGTAAAAGAAAATTCTTGCAGGTTCTTAACACTTTTCACAATGTCTAAAGGCATCGGAAACATCAGAAAAAGAGGAAAAAAATAAAAAATCTTTTTTGACTAAAACTTTTGCCATTTAAACCTGCATCATCAGTTTTATTTTGTGACTTTTTGTTATCAAACGTTTCTGCTTTTGCTGATGCTTCATTTTGTCCATGCTCAGAGACTTTTGGAAGCCAAGTTTCTGAGCCTCAGTTGAATGACAGTAAATGCTCCTGTAGTGTTCCTTGACTAGCTTATTCATTCATGATGTTCTTCTGTGTTACTGCATGCCTGGCACTGTAGTACACCCCAGGCAGCAAATATGAAAAGCCTCATTCTCTGCCCTTTGAGACCTCGCCAAGAGGCAGGGGACTGAGTAACTATAATTTAAGAAGGGTGATAGGTCAACTTGCGTTGTCAAAGGTCACCTGAGCAAACGTGGGGGAATTAGGGAGCGTTCCCTTTGATTTCTTGTAAGTAGAGTCTTTACAAATATAAACCAGCCCCATGTTTATGCCGCAGAAGATGGAGAAACATAAAATAGGGGAAGAAAACAGGTTGTGCTGTGTGTGCCTTGACATTATTTTGTATTACTGATCTGCTGGTTGGAAATGCCCCTAGAACCGCCCAGTGTCAGAAACACTTGAAAGTCCCTTTCCAGACCACAGGGTCTAAGTTATTCCACTGCCACATTGCCCTGTTTATCCTCGAGGTACAAGAAAAAAAAATTGTGTTAGCAGAAAAAGTTGTACATAAAACAATCCTTCTTTTACATGATTCTGTTGAATGCTTGCCTCCTGAAGATCGAAGCTCCTCACCACTACTAAAGCAGCGTGGAGACATGGTCACCCATAGGCTGTGGGCAAGCTTACATATGGAAAAACAAAATGAAATGGAAAGTGTGGCTGATGCTTTCTTGGACACAAAGCAAGTGTCTGGGAACATGAAGCTTTAGATTCACAGGGATCTTTTTTTAATGTTTCTCATTACGATGTTCAAACTTTTATACCTGTGGTGATGTGAAAAACCATGTTAAGCCTTCACTACACGTCAAGACTTGAACATTGATTTTTAAGATGGAGCAAGTCAAGTCAGGTCCTTAAGTGTCTCAAATCTATTTCCACAGCCAGAAATACCCAGAAAAAGAGAGGCCCTGTTGCAATGACCTATAAAGGTGCTTGAGGCTGAGGTGACAGAGACCACCAGCAAGAGAGGGGAAGAGGGTTTCAGGAGGGAAAGGACTAAGGAAGATGTGGACATTACATCCTGAGGTAAGGACAAAGTGAAGGGTAAACCAGAATCATGGTTCTGTGCTAAGATGATGGACGGCCTTTACTGGGCTCCTGTAGGTGGTTTATAGGTATTAATTCAATTTATTCCCACCTGCTTAATGAAGTAGACACTGTTATTATCTCCTTCAGAGATCTGAAGCAGAGGAAGGAGTAGCAGCTGGACAATGACTTACACAGCTTGTGTGGCCAGGAGGAAGTACAAGAATTTAAGGCAAGACAGCCTGGCTCCAGAGTCTGCATTTATAATAATCATTATACTACCTACCCTCCCTCCCAAAAAGTAGTGATACACTGGCCCATTGCATTAGTTAATACTCGTAGCCACATGTAATTTGGTTTATTCATAATTGACGAAGAAAAGACATAAATCCCAATAGGAAACTTGAAGTAATATCTAAAGCACACACACACAAATGGGGTACATTGGGGCATGCTTAACACTTGATTTAATCAACTATATTCATCTGTTGGGACTGAGAAACCCTACATCTCTTTCTTTTAATAACAATAATAATAATAATAGCAAACATTTCCTAGGTGTTTACCTGTTATTTGCTGTGCTCCCCTCCAAGAACTGTCCATGCATTAATTCATTTCATCCTCAGACTAGCCCTAGGAGGTAGTGTATTGGTTAAAGTAACGCTGTACTGAAAAAACCCGTAAAGATAGGATGGCTTAGACACAACAGAGGCTGGTTTCTTGCTCACATATAACCCTCATCAGGTGTTCCCATGGGTGGGTGGTTCTCCTCCAAGCAGTGACTCAGGGACCCAGGCTCCTTCCATCTTGTGGCCCTGCCATCTTCAAAATGTGGCTGCCACCTCACTGTCCTTTTCTCCAGCATATGGGTGGGTCATGGGAGCTCTACAGATCACTTCTATTCATTTATCTTTGGCCATTACTAGAAGTACATGGGCACATCTAGCTAAAAGGGAAGCCGGAAACATGGTCTAGCTGTCTATCTAGGGCAAAGGGTAATTGTTTGGGGGAACACGATGCCAATCTTTGGCACAGGTAAGTACATTATCATCCCCGTTTTCTAGATTAGGAAACTGAGGCACAGAAGCTTAATAACTTACCCAAGTCATACATTGGGAAGTAGCAGAGCCAGGATCCAAACCCAGACAGTGTTGCTCAAGAGTCCTGCTCTTCACCATCATATTTTATTATTGCCTCTTGGAGATGTGATGACTCAAATTATGCCTATACAGGTACATTATGTCATATTTATCAGTAGGAGAGGAATAAAAGTAACACATGGCCTTCTCTTCAAGTCTTCTCTCTCCCATATGTATTCTTTTTTCCATTCCTTCATTGGCACCACTAACTTATGGTTTGGTGGATTCTTGTGCAAGATTTCTATATCAAGAGTTCCTACAAATACTACAGAATAAAGCTTTTAGTGTTGGATTCTGAATTTCTAAAATCATATTACAAACCGAATAAAAGCAGCAGTTACCACAGTACTTGAAAGACAGTACAATAAATTCCTGCTACTCTGAAATAAAAACAAATGAGCAAGAGGACTTTTTACCACAACTTTAAAGTGTAAAAGAAATTTTATCAATTATAAATCCCTTTTTTCTCTCTATGAAACAAAATATGTTTAGATTTTGTAGGGTTTTTTCCCCATAAATGTTTGGGTCACAATTCCTCTGGCATCTACCTGCTTTCACTTCTAACAGTGGGAGCCACATTGAGTTAATATTTTAAAATAATAAGTCTAATAAAGAAAGCAGGTTTTACTTAAAGAAAAGCTGCTTGATTTCAACAACAAATCATGGTGGTTGGTAATAACTCTTCACTCCCAGGACACACTTGTTCAGGGCTTGTCAGTCTCCCTAAGCCCCGCTCAGCTCCCCTGCAGGATGAATTCTGTCCAGTCCTCCCACTGAGCCAGCCAGAGGGCAGCACATGGAACACCTGTGGCTCTAGGCCTCTCACCAAGTAGAGTTTTGATCTAGGTCCTCAGTGTAACCCAGGCATCCTCTCTCCAAGGCCCGTGAACCCCAGCCCTGGCCACACATCCACACAATATGTCCATGTTGTTTTAACTCTCTGCTCTGCATTCTCTTCAGCTCCCCACTGGTATATCTCAGTCTTATGCTGGTGCCTTTGGGAGAAACCATTGCTTTGCAGCAGATCTGCAATGAGGTCTGGAAGCTTGGTGCTTATGGACTGTAGCCTTATGCTAACCCCCATCATTTAACAAAAGTTTACTTGTCACTTTTGCTCTATGCCAAGCACTCCTCCAGGTACAAGAACTCAACACTGGGCATGACAATCTCTGCTTTGGAAGAGATCACAGTGAGGGGGAGGGAGGCAGTCGAGTAAGCAAGCACTCCATGCAGCATGATTAGACCCACAATAAGACCTAACCAAGGTGATATGGGCTCACAGAGGAATGACATCTATGATGCCATGCCAACAACATAGGACATAAGATCTGAACTGGCAGGTAACCCTACGTCAAACATTGTATCTGCCACTGTTTAGGGCCAATCGGACTCAGCAAAGCAAGCTGTGTGTGGCAGTGAGGCAAGTGGCAATGGCAGGGAATGGAAGATGAAGGGACAAAAAGTGCATGGCAGGCAGGGGACACTCAGAGCAAAGGCTCAGAGGTTGTGCACACCAGCTGCATTCCAGGAACCCACGTGGTGCACCGTGACTGCAGGGCTAATGGTAAGACTGGACTGGAAAGGCAGAGCCCATGGCAGAAATGGCCAGACTTGAAGTTAACAGGAATCAGAGCTTATACAGGCTCATTATGCATCTTCAGAAGGCACTTTCCCAGAGGGCATGAGGAGCTGAGTTGCAGTTAAGCAGAAAAGGGGTATGGACGGCAGACCATCAGTTATTACCCTCAATCATCCTGGCCAGTCTAGCCCAGTTCTCCAGAGATAAATCGCCCTGAACATTCAGTTCCCTCTGACTATAAATGTTGTCCCTGCTAAGATTTCTGTTGTGCCCTGCCTACCCATTCACCTGACCCACAGTCCTATAAACCATAGACTATCGCTATCCTCCCAGCCCACCCAACACACCTTAGAGAAAAGTTGTGCAGCTCTACAGTCAGATCATTTTCCCTTGCATAAATATATCCAGTCCTTTCCCTCCCAAGCAACCTCTGTTGCTGAGTTCCCAGTATACCTCACAACATACAGGACTTAATACTGAGTCCTTGGCTAACAGTGGGAAAGGAATAAATAAGTTCAGCTATCTAGGTAAGTCACATTTAGATTGTATTCACCAATAATTCCTCTTTCCTGGGCAAACAGCCAGACCACATTTCCTAGTCTCCTTTTTAGTTAGGTGTGACGATGTGCTTGAGTCAAAGAAAAAGGAAATAGCCAAAGAAAACAGAATAGAAGCGATGTGTACTCCTCCAGCAATCCCACATGCTAAGTCCTTTTCTGTCCATGAGATGCAAACAAGAACAGTGACCTGGAAGCCATATTTTGAAGATGGCAGGGCCACAAGATGGGAGGAGCCTGGGTCCCTGAGTCACTGCTTGGAGGAGAACCACCCACCCATGGGAACACCTGATACGGGTTATATGTGAGCAAGCAATAAGCCTCTGTTTTGTCTGATCATCCTAACTTTACGGGTTAGTTACAGCATTATTTTAACCAATACACTACCTCCTAGGGCTATGCTGGGGATGAAATGAGTTAATATATGTATGGTTCTTAGAGGAGAGCTTAGAAAATAGTATGTAAACACCTAGGAAATGTTTGCTATTACTATTATTAAGAGATAAAGAGAAGTAGGGGTTCTCAGTCCAAACAGATGAATATAATTGATTAGAACAAGTGTAAAACAGGATCTCAATGTACTTCATTTGTGTGTGTCTTTCAGAAAATCAAGTTTCCCACTAAGAAAGCCAAGGTGAAGGGCATCAAGCCTCGTTCATTCAACAATCAGCAAAACTTGACTGAGCACAAGCTATATGCCAACCCCTGGGGTTCACGGATAATAAAGCCTTACTCCCTGAAGTATGGTCCTCAGACAAGGAGCGTTGGCATCACCCAAACATTGTTAAAAATTGCAGAATCTCAGACCCACTGAATCAGACTCTGCATTTTGACAAGATCCCCAAGTGTCATAGACACATTCAAGTTTCAGAAGCATTCTTACAAAAGGCTGTAGTCCCTGACATCAAGGCACTCTCCATCCATGGAAAGGAGGAAAGACTAATTAACTATGGCAGGGAAAATCAGGAAAGACTCTACAGATACAGCACTTTTTAAATCTGGATCTTGAGGGATAAGTAGGAGTTTATACCAGGTGGAAAAGTAGGTGCAGGCCACTTCAGTAGAGGGAGCAGAGGGTACAACAACAGAGCCATGAAAGATCATGACCTTGTTCCGCAGGGCTGCAAAGCTCATTTGTGGGCTGATTGTGAGGTCAGAAGTAGAAAACATTTTAAGCACACAAGGAAGCTGGATCAGGAATCAAGTACCCTGGATCAGAGCACTTTGCAACATGATCTCTTGCACACTAGACTAAGTGTGGAACAGGAGCCATATCCTGCTCATAAATATTGCGCAGGATGCCCCTAACTGTAGGTGGCACCATTTCTACGGGGCGCATGGTAAATGCCCTTGGAGATGCCCAACCCCTTTCACCTTGTACCCGTAGTCCCTGAGTCCCCTGTAGAAGAGGAGAAATGGCTCGCTTTCCTAATGCCCTGTGCACCCTGAGTACAGAGGGAAAGTTTATCTCAGCTGGCAGAGGGGCTGGTCCAAAGCATGGTGACACTGAGCTCACCAGGTGAGTAAGGCAGTGCCTGCACCTATCTGGGAGGGCAGAGAGACAGTGACGAAAATGGTTTTGTGTAGTTACTCAAGGCAAAACACGGCATCATCTGCCTAAGGCAAAAGCAGATAAATGTATGACAATATCAAAATGATTTAGTATAGTAATAGTATTTTAAAGCTTTAATCTGCAAGTGTTCAAAAACAAAATAAGCTATAAGGTTGCAGGGCATCCCTACAGGACAGAGAGTCTATCATTCTCCCATGGCACAGATGTCATGACGCTGATCTTCCCAGAGTCCTACAAAGTAGTTGTCATCCTCAGTTCCACTTTCTAGGTGAGGAAACAAAATTGGGGAATCCAACCTTACTCAAGGAAAACTGGGTTCCAATCCTGGACCCATCACTTACTCTCAGATACCACACTCCCTCTAGAAAATACACTCATTCTGTATAAAGAAAATATTATACACACACACAGACACACACACACACTGAAATATTATTCAGTCTTAAAGAAGAAGAATCCTGCCATTTGCAACATAATGGGTGGGCATTGTGCTAAGTGAAATAAGCCAGACACAGAAAGACAAATACTACATGATCTCACTTATATGTGAAATGTAAAAGAGTCAAACTCATAGAAGCAGAGAGTGGAAGGGTGGTTGTCAGGGGTGGAGGAGGTGAGAGAAACAGGGAGCTATGAGTCAAATGGTAGAACATGTCAGTTATGCAAGAGGAATGAGTTCTGGGGATCTAATGTACAGCGTGGTGACTATAGTTAGCAATGCTGTATTGTATACTTGAAATTTGCTCAGAGAGTAGATCTTAAGTCTCAACACACCTACACACAATGGTAACTATGTAGAAGTGATGGATAAGTTATTTAGCTTGATTGTGGTCATCTCTTTACAATGTAAACATCTATCAAAACATCAAGTTGTGCACCTTAAATCTAAACAATTTTTATATGTAAAAGATATGCCAATAACGTTGTTTTAAAAAAAGACAATATCCCAATTCCACTCCTGAGTCTGCCCAGCAGTTAACCCCACATCCACGTTGTATAAGTTCAGAGTCGACCGCACATACCTGATGGCTTTGTAATTTTTAGTACCGCCCATGCCCTTAAATATGTGTCCCATGGAAGTGGATTCTCCTGCATACTCCATCCTGGATAATGACAAGCCTGGGGAGTGAAACCATACATTTTACCTTATTGGAAATTTTGTATGGCTTGCAGTTAAATTTAGCTGGTTAAGCAAGGAAGAGCTCTATTGTGCTGCCACTGGAGGCGACAAGCTCCCCCTTCCCTCTATGGGTCTAGTAAATAGGCTCATCCCCTAACGAAAGGATTTGTGATTTAAAAGTTCATTTTGCCTTTGCCTACAATATACCATTTCCACAAGAGCTCTGGGAATACAAAACCGGAAAGTGAGAGCCATCTTGATCATTCTCTCACCAGCCAGCAAAGCTCTCCCTGGGAAGATTGTACCCTCCAGCACTCATGAAAGTAATTACCCTGGAGAGGGAACACAGCTTGGGAAAGTGAGACCATTTCTATTATTACTTTCCTGGATTAAATAATAAATATTTAACACGATAAAGTCAAGGCATACAAGATGACAAATGACAAAAAAAAGAGGAACAAAGAAAAGAAAAACTACCTGCTCCCCAGAGAGCTGTTTCTAATCAAAACAAACAATGAAATAATTCCCTTGTTCCTCCAGTGTTTTCTTTAAGCTTTCATTGGGAATTAAATTTTCTCAATGGGTTTAACCTGAGACGTCGACTAACAAGGAATCTAAAATGTTTGGCTTCACATAGACCATAAACCCGCATAGGGAAGCCGAGGTTTACGAAGGAACGTGTGTAACCCAAAGGTGTTTACAAGCTCTGATGAGCAAGTCCAGACTCTAATTCTTCTTAACACCCCAATTTTCTCTGCCATAAACGAATTTATATTGTGGTGAGCAGACGTTCTCCATACAGAAGTTATAAACAGAACAAAACCACAGTTCCTAGCAGGCAATGCCAGGGAAAAATAATGCTAATCCAATAAGAAATGCTGAGCTAATTTTTAAAATGGTTGTCTTAAAACTTCTAAAATATTTCAGTGATTATTGTAATGAAGTTAGTGACAACTCTTTCTTTATGTCCAGGAATCCAAGATAAATTTGGACCTGAAATTTGTATGGGGAGCTTGCTACAAAAGCCTGCTTTCTGAATAAGTGAGTAGGCAGCTGTCTATAAGACATGATTTGAATCAATCTTCCCCAAATCAATCTTCCAACTCGGTTGTCTGAAATCCAACCATGAAAGTCCTTTTTGTCTGGTAGGGGAGTAACCTGAAGATTTGTAAGTCATTTAAAGGGGAAAGTGATAGAGAGTTTTACTTTTTGAGCACTTACTTTGTCCCAGCAGTATATGTGGCGATTAATTATGTAATTTAATCTTCCAAGCAGTCCAGTGAGGGATATTGAATTAAACTCATTTCCAGATGAGAAACCATCTCACAGAAAGGTGAAGTACATTACCTGAGGTCCCATAGTTAAAGAGCGAAGGAGTTACTATTATCAACAATTTGGTCTTTGCCAGTGTCTGCTCTTACCTCCTACCATACTGTGCAACCCAGAAGGAATACACTCTGAAGACTATCTGTGCAAATCTCACCATGGATGAGTTGACATTTTTGTCAGGTGGCTGAGTAGAGGATCAACCATCTCAGGCTGACACTTTTGCATTAAGTCTAGCACATGAAAGGATAGAACCTGGGCTGAAACATAAACGCGACCCCCTTAATCTCCATTAGGCTTGCTTAAGTATCAGAATGGCAGGGTGTCAGGACTGTGCCATTAGTACCCACAGCTCCTTCAATGGCGGTAATAGTTGTTTTAATGCCCCCATGGCATCCTAAAAAAGCATGCCCACTCTATCAGAAAAGGAGTATGTAAAAATGAGGAAAGATGCGAATGCTACCATTTACAACTAGCTTCCCTATAAATGCATTGGATCGCCCAGGGCTGAGCTTACTGACAACTGCCTGGGTACCCCTCAATGCCCAACAAACTCTAGGCAAAGCCCCCTGATCCTTTACTAGCTAAACTTTTATCTAGGCCTCTACAATAAAGGGACTGTTTGCCAGTTTTAACTGGGTAGTGAGATAATTTACTCAAGCGTAGATTTTGGTGGAGTCTTAAGGGTTTTCATAAAACACCTGCAAAACTAATGAAAAGTTGACGTTTAGTACAGTTTGTGAAAACCCAAGACTTCCATCTGAGTAGATAAATGCCTCTAAATGTGCAGGTGTTAAGGAGGAAAGAAACGAATTGCCTCCACAGGCATTCTAATTATTCCAGAGTTTCTGGAAAAAGGGATTGCTGAGGGGTTGTAAATCTTTTCATTGTGCCACTAATTGCTACTGAGGAGAGGTTCTAACACAGACTGGGAATGCTTGGGGGGATAAGATTCTCTCTCGAACTCTCTGAGAGTAGGGTTGTAGGTGAGTACCAAAAGTTAGAGGTCCCTTTTGGCTGATGGCACTATACATCCATAATTAAAAATCTAAATTTTTAAGACCTTTCCAATTACAAGACAATTTCTATCAAAGCAATGTTATGAAACTCTAAAGTGTCAGATGATAGGTTAGTGAGAGAGGGAAATTATATTTATTATCTGCTCTGTATCTGGGTGCTTGGCTTTCTCATTCAAGGCTTCAGTTTCCATGGAAACAGCCTGGGGGACAGTGTATGGTTATTAGAAAGATTTCCTTTAACAACCTCCATTCCTCTCAAAGTACTCACAACCAACAGAAGTGTTTAAAATGTTAATCTCTATGATTAGGTTAATATTTATTAAAAGCACTAAGCCGCCAATAGATAAATGAGGGAAATTTGTGAAGAGACAACAAACCTGTCATTCATTCATCCAACATGATTGAGTGTACCACAGCTGCTAGGCATGGAGCCAGACTCTAAGGGTAAAAAGGAGAATAAGACACAGATTCTACCCACCAGACCCTTACACTCTACAGACTGTGTAACTGAATTCAAACATTGAGAAACGTCAGCTTCATGACTAGTAAAAGAACAACAAATGTACAAAAATAATAGAACACTATTCTTCAAGCTGCCAACGAGGGGGGGGATTGTGATAGAACCAGTGTTTGTAAGAATAGGCAGGAACTCTGTGCTGGCAGCAGCTTTTTGGAAGGAATATGAATACTCCCTTGAAACCACCAAATCCTTTAATCCAGTTATTCTACTTCTGAAAATGTGAAAATATGTTGCATACAAATATGTATCTAGTAACATTATTTTTAATCGTGGAACACCGGGAAAAAATGAACACTCAACAGTAAAGGAACAGTTTAATAAACTTGGTTATATTTCCATGATAGAACTCTATATAAGTGACAAAGACTCTCTCCTTGACTCTCTTCTGAGCTCTTTTTTGACTCAGCCTCATCCTTGGACATGTCCTCAAGAGCCCAATTTTAGAAAGAATCCTACTAAATCAGTTTAGCCAGAATCTCCCACTCTCAATATCTGATCTCCTCCTCATCCCTCTCCATTCCCCAGGTGATTCAATAATCTTGAATAAATTCTGCCTTACCGTTTTAACGAGTGTCATGAATATTTTTTTCTTTAACAATAGCCATTAAAGTAGCATTCATGAAGATTATGAAAATAAATGTTAAATTCCTACTTATGTCAAACCCAAGGAGAAGAAATTTGTGTGCATACTTTGACAGTTACCATAGAAAGGTTTGTATTTAGATAAAGACTAAATATTAATATTCTAAGATATTAACAGTGGTCTTATTTTCACAGTAAAATCATGGCATATTTTTCCTTCCTTCTTGTCTGTGTTTTCAAATTTAATAAATATATTATCACTTTTAATTGCCCCACAAAACATGACTATAGAATTTCTGCCAACACATCTCTTCTTTTCTCTTATTATCCTTCAATGAGAAGTGGCCAAAGAAAACATTAGATTTATAAAACAGGAAGGCTTGCTTCTGGAAGAAGAAACTGAGGAAGAATATAAGTAAAATTTGAACAGTACAGACATAGCTCTTTTCAGAAAGAAATGTAGCATTAACTTTTGAGATAGTCAAGAGCCCAAGATCATCATGATCCCTGCAGCCCTAAAGCAAGTCAGGATAAATCCAATAACAAGGAACTTTTTGGATTTCAGGTACACATGAGGTTATAATAGGCACAATCTACCACTTAGGGTCAGTTTGGACAATTTCTTAGCAAGTAGTGGTGTTACTTCTGTGGAACAATCACCTAAGAAAGAGTTAGGAGACCTATTTTTCCTATGACCATAACTGACCAGCCAGATGTATTAACTCTTTCGGTAGCTGTGTTTCCTCATTACTTAAGTTGGGTTCTCCACTTTATCATATTATCTTCAGGATTTACTCAGCTGCTGATGGTGAAGTCATCTTGGAATGTTTCATTTTTCATTCTTTTTGGTCACCCAGATTTTGAGCCCTTCTCCTAGATTTGGAGAATTCCCTTCCTAATGAATCCTGGTGGGAAGGGGAAAGTGTTCCTTCTCTAGATGCAGAAAATGACACACACTTACTTTCACTGCCTCCCTTGCAGCTAGGATGCAGGCATTGACCTAGGCTATGCCTTTCAGATGCATCTAGTCCAGATTTTGAATCAGGAACAAGGGATGTAAAAACAGACAATGGAGAACAGGAACCTGTCTCTAGAGGGGCAGTTTGGCTGCAGCAAGATGGAGCACCTGGACTAGCAGGAACCAGCAACACTATTGATAACTCAGCCTCATGCACTAGTGATGGTGGTTAAAAAAGGCTAATGTCTGAAGCTTAGTGGGGACAGCGTGATACATCCTTCAGAGCAATTCTATGGCATGATTCGGGCATACGTTCCTCAACCTGATTCTACAACCTTCATGCACTCATGTAACCTACCCAATAGTCTTATAAAAATATTGCCTCTTTTTTTCTTAAAAAAGCCAGAGTTGAGTGGTTGCCTGTAACCAAAAATGATGACTGACACAAATGACAGATAAGTAGTATTTTCCTTCTAAAATGCAATATTGGTAGATTAACAAAAAAAAAAAAAAACTCTTGCTTTCAACATGTTGTACTTTCAAACACATGCTTAGACATAAATTAGCTATAAAATATGAATTCAAGAGATATTGTCACCCTGATTTCAACCTAAATTTATTTATTAAAGAATTAGTAATAAATACAACTAATATTAGTAGTTAATGTAAACTTGATTTTCATTTTCTTTTCTTTTTTTTTTTTTTTTTGGCTGAGGAAGATTAACCTTGAGCTAACATCTGTTGCCAATCTTTATCTTTTCTTTTGCTTGAGGAAGATTAGCCCTGAGTTAACATCTGCCAATCTTCCTTCACTTTATATGTGGGTCACCGCTACAGCACGGCTGACGAGAGGTGTAGATCCATACCCGGGATCCGAACCCACGAACCTGGGCCACCAAGGTGGAATGTGCTGAACTTAACCACTATGCCATGGGGCCGGCCCCTTCATTTCAATTCTGAAATGCTGTAGAATTTTTAACAGCATTGGCTTTTTAAACTATAAAAGACAATTCTATTGACTAGATACCAAAAACCTAGAATATTAATATATATAATTAAGAAAAGTATAAACTAATGTCCAAATTATTTCTGATGTTCAACAAAATTCTAATAATAATGTTTTAGCAGGAAAGAAAGGTTTTTCAGTCTCTGAAGAACAAATAACTGCTCATATAATTTCTCTCATTGCCTAAGTCAGTAAATTGCCTAAATCATGTAAATTAAATAATGTTAAATTTCCTGCTCAAACATGTCTTCTAGGATCATACTACTGGGTTTTTCATGAGTCAGAATATAGCACTCAAAAAATAAATAACTGCTAGGAATGTAAGAGGCACATTACCATACCTGCAAGATCATGGAAATATGAAAAAAAATGCTTTCTTAAAAAAGTCAAACTACAGTAAGTCGAAAAGGTACAAAGTAATGTAGGTTGAGGTAGCATGAAGAGGATGTTATGGACAATGAGGTTTCAGAGCCTGGTGTAGGTAGTTTGCTTCCCTCCTGATATTGATTGAACTATGGGTACAATAACCTGAACATATAAATACATACTGTGATATTGTGATTTATAATAAGAAATATATATTTGGTCTTCATCCCTGCTCCTGGCACAGAGCTCCTAAAACCTTTGGAATTTCCTAAGTGATGAGACCTATAAAGGTGAAAGGAGAGTTTTCTGTTATTCATAACATGCACCTTTCAATCACACCTGAGTTTATGTTAATGAGGTGATTTTTGGAGAGCCCCTCGATAATCATGGGATGAAGGCTGGTTGCCATGGGAACCAATCATGTGATTATAGGGTTGGAACTTCCAGCCCTACCCCACTCCCACCTCCTGGGAGGAGAGAGGAGCTAAAGTTTGCTTTAATCGTCAGTGGTCAATGATTTAATGAATCATGCCTAGGTAATGAAGCCTCTATAAAAAAAACAGGGTTTGGAGAAATTCCTGGTTGGTGAACATGGGCAGATGCTGGGAGGTTGTAGTGCCAGGAGAGGGCATGGAAGCTCCACACCTCTTCCCATATCCTTTGCCCCATACATGTCTTTTGTCTGGCTGTTCCTGAGTTATGTCCTTTGTAATAAATTGGTGACCTAGTAAGTAAACTGTTTTCCTGAGTTCTGTGCATTGCTCTAGCAAATCCAAGGATTGGGGAGTGGGTCACAGGAACCTTTGATTTGTAGCCAGTAGATCAGAAGCACAGGGGATCTTCTGAATCTGTGATTGGCATCTGAAGTGAGGTGGGCCAGTCTTGTGAGACTGAACCCTTAGCCTGTGGGATGTGATGCGATCTCCTGGTAGATAGTGTCAGAACTGAATTAAATTGTAGGACATCCAGCTGGTGTTACAGAATTACTTGGTGTGTGGAAAACCCACACACTTGGAATGCAGAGTATTCTGTGAACAGAGGAGTTTTCCCAGACACGTATGCACACAAACACATACATACCACACCCCACATACACTTAGACAAGTAAATGATCAGATTTGCAAGCTCTCGTAGCTGTTGAAGGCATACAAATAATCAAGGAAAATAGACACCACTGTCATTCACAGGGTCCCCCTCAAAAAAGTTTAAAAATGTGTACATTAGTTATCTAAGAAAAGAATCTTCTAGAGGTGACCTAGTCCACTAGCCAGCCTCCACATGGAACACACAACTATTTGCACCAAAAAAAAAAATATATATATATATATATATATATATATATATATATATATATATATACATAGTCTTCTTTATATACCTTCACCTTTATATTTTCACTAGAAAACAACAACAAAAAATTCTGGGAGTTATGGAAGCATTTGATACATGACATACACCCTTTTTAAATGAAAATGTTAAGTCCTTTTTCTTGAATGTGGATATGAAAGAAAGTGATATTCCAGAAATGATATAATGACAATGTTTCAAGGTCACTTTCCTCTCCGCTGTGAGGTTTTTGATTTGTCAGGAAAGTCAGACTAGGTTGGCAGGTGGAGCTCGGATTTTGGCCTTTGCTCTGGGAGCAGTTCCCTAGCACCGATGGTCTGCTCTGAAGGAGCTAGGAAGAGAAAGTGCCAGGTCGGAGTACATGAATCTGTGCTGAATCTTTATTCTATTCTACACTCACACAGAAGAAAGAAGCTTAGCACTTATTTAATTAAACTTGTTGTCCATCATGACCAGGACAAAACGCAATGCTTTATAATAAAAAATGTTGCCTAGAAGTCCTGCTCCTCTTGCTGGGAAACTAATGGATTTGTGCTTGGGAGGCAATAAAGATGTTTCAGCACAGGAAAATGTTCTGTGCGTGTATGTACACATGAGCACTTGCAGGAATTTGAGAATACAAAAAAGTATTCTACCCAAACGTATTTCCAGATTTGCTCTGAAAATGTGTGGGCAGGAATGAGGGCGTACAGTCTCTCTGTGAGACGATGAAAGAGAAGACGATTACTCCATTCTATAGTAACGTCTCATGACCCACAGAGGGGGAAACTTCTTTACAGCTAATGAACTGAGTCTTCAGGGTATTCAAATCCTGACTCTGCCAGACCATGGTCCTCACTGTTTAAGCTATCATCCCAGATAACCCCTGTTTGTACCCACTATTTTCTATAGGACCATACAACTGCTGATTCTTCTGCTAAAGGTTGTGGTCATTCTTTAAAATTTTCTTGGCTTCTCACTTCTCCACCCTCATCTTAAGAGAGAACAACATGACCTATTCCACAAATACTTGACAAGTACTAAGAAAAATGAATGTAATCCCTGACTATAGCAGCTACAGGATCAGAACCAGTTTTCTTGCCCTTCTCAACCTCCTCCTTCTGCCCCTGAAATGGCCTTATAGCCCTGCCATTAACCATTGATGCACCATAACTTTTTATCTTGAAACCTTGACCAGAACTCATGACCCACCACCACGTTTCAACCTAAAACTCAGCCACTGGACTAGACCAGTGATCCTCGAGTGTGGTTTGGGAACCCTTAGGGATCCCCAAAACTTTTCAAGGGGTCTGCAAGGACAAACCTACTGACACAGTAATACTAAGATGATATTTGCCTTTTTTAATCTCTCACAGGTACTCAGTGGAGTTCTCCAGGGGCTACCTGTCATATGATATTATAAAATTTTGAATGCAGAAGCAGATAGGAAAATTCAGCTAATTTCTATTAAGCCAAATGTTAAAGAGACTTGCAAAAAAAAAAAAAAACATAAAACAAGCCACTCACTGCTTTTGGTTTTGCTTTGGAAAATACAGTTATTTTCATAAAAGTGTGTTTTCACATTAACATGTAACAGCTTATTATTGGTATTTTTGAATGAATTAATAAATAAATGTTTTTAAACATCTGAATCTTAATTTTGAATATGATAAATATTAATAGACATAACCCACATAAACAAAAGCTCATTGGGGTCCTCAATAGTCTTTATGATGTCCTGAGACAAAATGTGTGAGAAGAGCTGGACTAGAATATACCACAGCCTCCACCACACTGCAATCAATATCACACTCCACTTCCTGCAACAGAGCTTCCTTTGCTTCACCTATAAAAAACGAAGGACTGAGCTCATCATGTAACCATGGAAAATTCAATGACTTCTGTGCCCCAAACACTGAATGATGGAGCAGGGTCAGGTGCGGGGCTGATTCATGCTCCTTCTATCATTCAGGGTTTGACTGAAGAAGCAGAACTACTGGGAGTAATGTGTAGTAAAGGATTTGTTGTAGAGACCGGAACTCAAGCAGTGATGGGAGCTGGTTAGACAGTCTATGTGAGGCTGTTGCTCTTTTGTCTGGTGCTGGAGTCTGACGTCATCAGGGCAGGCTGGCAGCAAGGAAAATAGGCATGAAGTGAGGGAGCAAGGACAAGCTGGAACCAAGAATGGACTGGAGCCCGCTTCAGTCTCTCACCAGGTCCAGGCCTCCAACTTGATGATACTAGTGTCTTGCAAGAGAAGCTGGCACATTTCATCATGGAGCTAAGCATGCACCTAGCCAGGATTCAAAGACTATGAAGGAGAAGATATGCAGGACCATAGCTGCTTTGGTTCAACCACTGACCCATCCCCAACAAGATGGGCCAAGAGATAAGCAAAAAGCTTGAGCCGTAACAGAACGACATGCCCTTCACTGACCTTTCCAGCAAAAAACTACACTGCACCTCCCAAATCTCATGTAAAATCTCTTCTTTGACTCATGCTATCCTGCTTTATGCAGAGAAAGAGACTGTGGGAAACACAGCACCACCTTAGCAGACATAAACAACATAAACCATCCCACTACTGCTGGTTGGCATCAGTGTCCTTCAACTCAGCATCCTAACATGCTAACCTTCCAGAAGGACATCAGTCTTCAACAATCAACTGAAAATCCATCTTAGACTCTTCATTGCTTGCAGTTCCTCTGAATGCTTCCAATACTTCTCCCTCCAGCATTTCTCTGGATAGTTGAACTAGGGATCTTTTTAAAGAAAACCAAAGCCAACCAGGGTAAGTGGTCCATGACACACATGTGATCTCCTAATCCCACTTTTCATCCTGCCCCCTATCTTACTGTCTGGCATATGGTAGAATCTCAATAAATACTATTGAATTAAATAAAAAGTCAATGGCAGCGGGGTCATCTGGATTCTCAAAGGCAGTAATCCCTCTACCCACATCAGTTATCCCTCTCACCTTCATTCAATCATCAACTTCTTCTTTGGTTTCTTTAAACATATTAAAAATAATCATTTATATTGTTTTTAATAATTGCATTACCTGAAGTCTGGTAGATTTGATTCTACTGTCTGTTTTTTCTGCTCTCACTCAGAGTGACTGGTTTCTTTCATATTTCTTTTTTTTTTTCTTTTTACAGTAAGATCATATGCCTTTGGGAATCCATTGAGGCCAGAGTTGGATATGGGCTCTCTACAGAGATTCTGAATTTGCTTCTGCCATGCACCTGAAGGCATATCAACCTAAGATAAATCCAAGAGCTAACAGGTATAATGGTGGAGCCCTGTATGATGTCAATCAGTGGCCCCTATTTAGACTCTTTGCCTGAGGTGGGCCTAGGCTTTGGCTCCTGATTCAGGAACCAAAGGAACAGCTCAGTCATCTGAGTTTGGCAAATGCTCCCAGGACAAAAGTTGGCTCCATTGCTCTGATAATCTCTGAGTTCCCAATATTTTTGGCTTCTAGGATTCATTATTTCCCTGCTAGAACATACACTTTTCTTCTGTTTTATCCAACAATCTTAGTTGTTTTGAGTGAAAAGGTCAGTCAAGTTATCTAATTATCGGTATTGCTAGAAATATAAATTTCATTCATTCTTTTTTCAATGAACATTTTAAACAACTATTATATGGAATGCAATTCTGAGCAATGACATAGAAATATAAAGATGATATATTATCCACCTCCAAGGAATGTAGAGAAGAGTCAGAGACATAAAATAGATCAATAATGCAATAATGAATAATACAATATCATATAATTGGTGCTATACCGATATGAACATAGGGGACTAAGGGAGTACAAAGGAGTAACACCTCCTTCGTGTGGCTGGGAGTGGGCACTGGGAAGGCATATCTGTCAGCAAATGCCAAATATCACAGTGACCCAAAAGCATGAGCATTTATTTCTCACTCGCACAGGTTTAGATAGACTGGGTTCAGCTCAACTTGGCTGAGCTTGACTGAGCTTAGTTGTGGGATCCAGGTTCTGTTTAGGTTTGCTCCATGTGTCTCTCATTTTTCTGAGCCCAGCGGCTACATGTCCTCCTCACGCCTGATGTTTGAACCTCTTGGAGTGGTGACTGGAAACACATCACTCATGTGACCCACACACAGCCACTTCTGCCCACATTCTACAGCCAAAGCAAGTCATATGACCATGTTCACCATCAGCAGGATGAGGATGTACACTCCTTCCATGGAAGTAAGCGGTAGTGGTGGATAGGAAGGAATATTTGCTGAAGAATAGTCTAATCTAACAAAGATGGATTTGGCAATTAATACTTAAATTTAGTTTTAAAAGGAGGCGGAAATTCAGAAGACAGTTAATTCCAGGAAAAAAGGAAGAACACATGTAAAACAGACATATGAGCAGGGTTAATAAAGTCAACCTGGCTGTACCATGCTTTCAGACCAGGGTAGAAGGAGATGATATTGGAAAAGCAGATAGGGGCCAGTGAAGAGCACTGTGTGTTTTAATAAGCTTTATTCTCTATGAAGCAAGAAGCCTTTGAAAGTTTTTAAGTCAGAATGATATAATTAGATTAGCATTTTATTGAAATCATGCTGACACCTCATTAGATAAGCTGATACTGCAGACAGGAATGTGATGAAATGATCCAGAAAAAAAAAGGATAAGCGGTTCAGTGGGGTCTATGGTGGAAAGAATAATAAAATAAAGCTGGAGTCAAGAGCTATTTAGAAGGTAAATCAATAAGGTAATAAAAGTAAAGTGCTTAGCAGAGTCTGGTACAAAATAAGTACTCACTAAATATTAGAAGCTACTATTAATATCAACAATAAAACTTGATAATTAATTGTGTGAGGAGGTGGAGTGGTAAAATGAGAACAAGGGAAGAATGTAAGATGCCTTTCAAGTTTCCTGTTCGAATAACCAGATTGTGCCATTTACTGTCAGGTGGACCAGAAGAGGAAAAATAAGTTTGTAAAGATAAAAATGACAAATTTGATGCTGGACATGTGATAAACAAAAAAGAAAGATCCCAAAAGTGACTAGAGAAACTTCAAGTGAACAACAATCACACAGCTGACTTTTCAACAGGAATAATGGAAATCAGAAAAAGACAATGAAATATTATTTTCAAGATACTAAAGAAAACCAATATCTGCCACCTAGAATTCTATACCCAGCAAAATTATACTTGAAGAATGCAGGCAAAATCAGAACCAGAAGACAGGTACAATTGTGTTCATACCTGCATTGCTCAAAAGAGTCCAAAACCAAAATATTTATGAATGATAGAATGAATAACTAATTTATGGTGTAGGCATATGATAGAGTATTATGCAGCTGTGGTCCTCAAAGTGTGGTGCCCATAACAATAGTGTCAGTATCACCTGGGAACTTGTTAGAAAAACAAATTCTCAGGCCCCACCCCAGAATTTAGTAAATCGGATACTCTAGGGGTGTGGCCACCAATGTGTGATTTAACAAGTCCGAACACCAACAAACTACAAATTCTTATAACAACATGACTGAATACTCAAAGCATAATATCGACAGAAAGAATCCAGAGTCATAGAATTCAAATTGTGTATTCCATTTATACAATGATTAAAAAAAGAGATGGAATTCAACCAAACTGCTTGGGGATTCTAAATTGAGAGTAAAACTATAATGAAAAGAAGGAAGTGTTTAATATAAAAGGTGAAATAGTAATTATCTCTTGGGGAGGGAATAAGACCCTTAGATTAGGAAAGAATACTTAGGAGGATTCCGGATGTTGATAATATTCTATTTCTTGACTCGATTGGTGATTGTGTAGCTGTTCACTTTACAATAATTTAAAATATATACAATTACATAGATAATATATGTTATGCACTTCTCTATGCATGTTTTACATTTCATAATAAAAAAGAGCTTTAAAAGAGAATAAAAAGCTAATAGGAATGTTGATAACAAGTAGATGGACCACGACTCTGAGAAATGAAGTGAAAGGAGTAAGACATTAACAGTAAACTGTGCTTCGGAGATGTGTGTCTGTTAGTTCACATTATATTCCTAGTGCCTACCACACTGCTTGGCACAGAGGAGGCACTCAGTAAACATTTGTTGAATGAAGAGCTGAAAGCAGGTGTCCAACATCTGTCAGGAAATGAAGCAGAAGTTTCCTCATAAAACAGAGATAGAAGGTGTTTAGAAGAGAGCGAGAAAACCCAAATACCAAACCACCTGGGGAGAAGGAGTCAAGGAATCAAAGTGATTATCCCCTTGGTAGAAGTATGCCGTCAATAATGACACAAACATGTAAGTGAGGCCCTCCAGCCCACAGGCTCAGAAAATGAGAAGAACATTTCCCACCCCGCCATCACTGCAGTGAGAGCTCTAGAACTTCCATAGAGTCTGGGCATCACAGAACTTCTTGCATGCAGGCTGTGTACTCATTGTGAACTGCTGGGAAGAGAGGGAGGGAACTAGGGAAGACAGGAAGAAGGCACAGGATGAGCTCACAAAACAACCTAAGGTGAATCCGGGAAAATCCATTAAAGAGTGGATGGAGAAAGTCAAGCACAAAAAGACCCTGTCTCTTAGATTGTGTCAGTGCATCTTTACCTCTTCACTTTCCACCAGTCCCATGCTCTCAACAGTCACATTCTCAGATCACTCCCAGCATGGACTCACTTATAATCTCTAGTTGTAGCCCCATCTCCTTCCCTTTACAGTATGGAACTCTGAGAATGTCCCGAGAACTTCCGAATCCTTTCCCTTCAGTGCCCTACACTCTTTGGGGAAGCACATTTAATAAGATCCTCCAAAGACCCTTGCTCCATCAAATCCCAAGAACACTTCTCCCTTGCACAATGACTTTGAGATATAAGCCACTTTTACTTTCTTGGACTTAGCCAGCTTGTTCTGAGCATGTAGGACACCTCAAGTTTCTCTGATTGCCTTCTCATCGTCAGGCCACTTTGCTCAAGCAGCACAACACCCTATGAATTTGCTCTTCATTTAGCGTTCCACCCCATCTGGCTGCACTCAAGGATCCCCAGCCCTGTCCACTGAGCAGATGACAAGAAACCCTGCATGTTGGCTCCAGAGTTCACTTCTCTGCAGCATTCTACCCACAAATAGTTCTGAACCGAATTCAACTCAAAATGAACATAGTAAAGATGGAACGGAACAGTTTCCTTCCCAGCCCTCTTCCACGTGTGGGGTTTTTTTCATAGACTTGACAAAGCTCACACACCTCCAGTATATACATCCTGTTGTCCACCAGGATTAGCAAGGACTTTCAGGATATATAGGTTTCTGTCCAACGTGGTTGTCTGACCTCAGTCAAAAGGGAATATATCTGACTACTTTGCAGTGTCTTGTTATTAAAAAATAAGAAAGTGGTTTCCTAGGATTCTCACTTAGAAAGATCTCCTACTTTAAAAGGTTCTACTGCCCTTGAGATTTCAATTCTTCTTTGGGGATTTTTATTTGTTGAATTTGCTTCCCCAGGCAAGCTGGCACGTTCCTATATGAGCCCATAATGGAACTCTTGGGCTCATTAGGGGTGTTTAAAACAAGAGAGAGAAGCAATATTAATCCCAAGAATTCCCAAGCAACAACCCACATCAGGTGGATGTGCCATGCTTCAGGCCTCCTTGGAGAGCTGGTTTACAGCTCGGACTGTGCTTTACTCCTGTCACGGAGTCATATATTTATTTCTGGTGTATATGTCCCAAATAGTTAGCTTGTGTAGAGTCCAGGCATAAAATGTTTTGTGATTCTCTTTGTTGTGTGGCCAAGCACTGAGCCAAAGAGAAGAAAATGATTCTGAGGAGAGTGGAAGGGAGGTGAAGGAGGAGAAGAAAGGGTGTTGGGGTGGGGGGAGAACATTATGCCACCCATGTCCCAAAAAGGGGAAGCTGACCAATACCCAGCCCTCAACTGCTGACCAATACCCAACTCTCTCTGGTCCTCTCTCTTCCTTTCCAAACCTTCTCACCTCTCTTGTCCTGACTTTTTAATCCTGCAAGCTTCTTGAAGGGCCCCACTTTTAAGACCACCTTCCATGACATGGGATCCTAGAGCTCTCAGCATTCATTGACCTGGGAGAGCCTGGGCCACAGACAAGAAAGGAAAAAAACACAACCACTAATAAAAAGGCACTTAGGAGGATTTCTAGCTCCAATCCACAAGCCCATCACCAAATAGAAATCAGACACCAGCGGCACACTTTGTTTGTGATTTTCAAGGGTTTTGTGTGATTATTGTGGAGAGGCTGACTAAATATGCTCCCAGTTTAACTTACATGAGCCTATTTTGAAAGCCACACATACAGCACAACATGGCCACAGCTGCCTCTTGCATCACCACTGTTTCTCAATCTTTCCACCCCCAGGGGAGCTGTTCTAAGGGTAACAGAGGCCTTCAGAGTCTAAAGAAAACCAAAATTGCCCCAACCATTTTTATCTTGACTTGCCTGAGCAAATGAAATCTTTGACTTCTCTGTTACAATCACCTTCAATGGTGCTACATCCCCAAACCATGACACAGGCAACACTGCTCCAGGGTTCTAGGAGTTCAGCTAAGACACCTCACGGGAACCTCCGGAGCAGAACAGACTCAAGTGAGGAAGAGGTTGGTGTGATTCCATGAGGCCAGGCATCCCAGGCCAATTCAAATCTCTTGGTGAATATGTCTAACTACAGGTACGATCCTTGCCAGCCCAATTCCGTAGTATCTCAGCCTGCAAACACAGCCCCGATGAAATAACGACAGCGTTTTTATATGTTTTATTGAGCTACGGAATTTCCCAGTGGATCAGTTACTGTTGTCTATTGTTTCATATTTTAACAGTCTTTCTACAGATTGGGAATCAGCAACCAAATGCATTCATCCTGTGGTAATTTGCTTATCACCCATGAATGCCACTTAAACAAGAGCAACAATGCGTTTTCCCCTGAAAAGCGTTTGGTTTCAACATTTTGGCAAGTGCTTCGGAAAACCCTCATGGTTTATTCCCCAAACGTAAATCTCAATCCTGCAGTGATGTGTTTCTGTCAAATGAGGAGGGAAGGAGCTGAGTTTCCTTAACATGTTGCGTTGGGAAGGGTGATTCAACTGCATCCCTTCATCCTTCCTTTTTCTTATCCAGCTCAACCTGGTAATCAATGGAAAAATTGCTCTAAAATGCAAATAGAGCTGTGGGGAAAATCTCTATTAGAAACACTGCCTTCGCTACAATGGTCACAGTAACCGCAGTTTTTCAGAGGACCCCCAGTGCTACGTCAGGGCTCCTTCGAAAGATTCAGGACACTGGAACCGGTATATCTTTGTTAGAATAACAGCTTGTTCAATGAGACCATTTGGCTTTAAATCAAGAGTGACTTTAAAGCAAGACTTCATAGTCCCAAATGGAGTTGCTTAACACAGTAAGTTGTGTTATAAACAAGATCATGGGACAAGCCACACAGGCCATGTTCCTATCAGCCAGACACTGGGTTTCTTGGAGACCATTGCTTTGGAGTTAAATCCCCATAAAGCACATCAAGTTTCCCTGAAGTTACTCCACACTGGTATTCTTTGGAGGCAGCCTGAAGCTCAGGAAACATCCATTTGGATCGAGTGTCCTCAGTGATCTACTGGCATGTAATCCTCTGGTGTGTCTTCATTCCCTTCCTTCTCTTCTCTCTTTTGTCTTCCTCCTTTGGTTCGGTGTCCACCATTGGTAACAGTACATTCATCAAGATGTGCTGGCACGGCCATGCCCTTTTCTCTCTCCATGGAATTCCTACTCATACTTAGGATTCTGCCCTCAGGCCCCCTTCCACATGCAGTGTTCCAGTCTTCCCTTACACTGCTAATGACTTCCTAAACCAGGAATCCAAAACTGCAGCCAGGGCTCAAAGTAGGCTGGCGTGTTAGTTATTGAGAGGTTAGCTGGAGCTTCCACTGTATACGTCCAAAATTTGAATCTGAATTAATTTGTCTCTCCAGCTACTCACAAGCCTCACATAAGTGGCCATTCCCTTGAGAAAAAGAATGATCTATGTAGAGATTTTGAGGGAAATATCAAGGATGTGAAACCAGCAGGTCGTCGATGGAAAGAGAAGAGAGAACAGACTTACAGACTCTCAAGGGGGTAGAACCACCAGGATGAGGTGCTCATCCAAATAAGTGAAAGTTGGGGAGCATTGGATGTGCAAGAAGAAAGAGGCCCAGGTTTTTGACCTGGGCAAATGGGTCCATGGTACTATGATTCTCTGAGAAAAGGACCACAATTGAGTAGGTTTGTGGAGGAAATAATGAGTTTTATTATGTTCAAATGGTTTTGCTTTAATAGAATTCTACTTTCAATTCTCAGAAGAATGAGACTATAAATAACTTCTAAAACTAAAAATAACACTAAAGAGATGGTACCATTGTGTATGAAAGCAGTCGTCATCTCTGACAGGCGGGAGAAGCCATTCTTCAAGAGGCGGTGCCTTCTCTGACTCTAGAACAATGTCCATTCTCTGCCTCTAGCAGACGAGCCTCAGAGGGCAGAATGGAGAGGCCAGTGACAGAATGCTGCTTTGGAAATCTGCACTGTAGAAGCATTTCTTTCTCTATCCGTTTCCTTTGCTCTGGCTGTTACAGGTGCCAGGTGCTCTTTCTGAAACTACACGGATTAAAAAGAAGGACCCTGTGGTGCCTTCCAAGACTCATGCCATCTCTTCTGAATACAGCTGCCCTTCAGGCATTCTCGATCTTGCCCTTCAAGTATTTCAGAGGGCTCCTTCTGAAAATAATTGCTCCCTCTGTTTATCTCAGATAGTAACTTCCCAAATTTGCTCTTTGGTTTGTTCTTTTGGGCTTGTCTTTAGGATCTGAGTTATGACTACTCACAAGCTGTGGCCCCCAAAGAAGGCTGACAAGGGTGATTGCATTTAACACAGCTCCCTCCTAAAGGTGGCCGGCCGAGCACAGCTAGTATGAGTGTGCATGTAGTTTTTCCATCAGTCGGGACACAAGGAAGGGTTCCTCTTAAAATGCCCAACACAGAACTCATGGCGTGGTGTCCAGTCTGTACTCCGTGAAGTCATTGGATGTGGGAGAGGATGAGGGGTAGGTTTGCTTTAGTAGGCTGGGTTTAAAAACTTGAAGACTAAGGTCAGACACATCAAGACTCAAATCCGCAACTGGCCTGCTAGGTGGTCATGTCCACTTGAGCAGGTAACTCATCTACATTTATTTTCTTACTTGAGAAATGGATATTAATAATAGTACTGGTGCCATTTTTATTGTGGACTGAGTGAAATGAGTGTAAAGAGCTTACACAGTGATCGGCATGTAATATGTGTTCCATTCACAACAGTTGTTAACCTAAATTCATGAATCATAAGCTGTGTCAAGATAAGCTTCTAGAAAATCGCCATAGAAAGTCCACTTCTACACGAAGAAATGCATCCATTGATCACCAGAATGTTAAAGTGTATGTTTCACTTCATGATTGAATCATGTCCTATTTGGAAAACTCGAACCCCACTTTGAAACTGCTAACTAGAAGTGACTTAGATTAGTTGAGCATTTAGAGCTAGTAAACCACATATATATCAATAGAATGTTCTCAGATTATCCATGCTACCTCTTCTACCTCTCTGAATTCTGTAGTACTGAGACCAGAATGGGCTGTGGAGGTGGAGGACAGGAAAATAAACCAGGGACATGTGCAATGGGCCTGACAAATGAGAGCAACCATTCTGGAGCTCTGAGCATCTGACCTCCCTGGACCGTGGTGCTTCAGCTACAAAATTATCTCTAAGGCCTCTCCCAGCTTCACATCCTACCTCTTCAAGAGGACAGGCTTAATCTCAGGTAGTGGGCAGTGGTTCTCAAACTGTTGTTGGACAGTTCATCTGAGATGTTTATTTAAATACAAATTCCTGGACCCCATCCTCAGAAACTCATCATTAGTTTGAAAACCAATGTGGAGCCCATAAAGGATTGATGCCCCATCTGTCCATAGTTCTTAGCACCTGAATGCATTCTTCCAGGTGCTTCCTTCTTACCTGCCACCTCTTAAGCCCCATGTCGCTGCCTCCCACTCTCTTGCATCTGCAACTGTCCTAGACTTGGCTTTTCTTTCTTTCTTTTTTTTTTTTTTTTTTTTTTTGCAGTTAGCTAAAATAATAAGCTACAGAATTAGAAATAGGTGTGTTACTTCAACAAGTAATTATTTTCCTGAAGATGAAAGCTAGTGGGTCTATTTTAGGAGTTAATTAGCTGACAGGGGAACTAAATTCACCCTATAGTGCATTTCAACCTGCATTTCAGAAAAGTAATAGGTAATAGCATGGCAAGCTGCAGGGAATTTGTGAAAACAGGGGGAGACGGGAAACCATCTCACATGGGCTATCAGTATTCAGCAGAGATTTGAGCAGATTTTCCTCATGGAGAGTATTAATAACAAGAATTTTTTTTAAAGATTTCCCTTCATTTAATGACTATGTTAGATTACTTTTCTCTCGTTGCCATAGTGCAAGTGGGCAGTCAGCCACGGAGAATGACAGGCTCAAGGCTACAGAGCTGCAGAATTCACACACCTTCCTGAGGGTGCTTGAAGTGATCACTTCTGGGGAGGAGTTGAGGGAGGTGATCTCTGGGCTGCAGTCTGGCAAGAGCCCAGATCCCGACACGCCATCTTTAGAAGCTACCTCTTGGGTTTTGGCTCTCCTGGGTGACATTCCGGCAGTTGCCCTGCTCTATGGCTGAAGCCTTTATTACTCCTTTCCATTGGAAAGGACTGAGGGTCTAGAAAGACTCTTAGCCTACTCCCCACCCCCCTCCCCACACACACACCATTTTGGATGAACAGAATGTCTTGAACGTGTGCTGAGGAATTACACAAGGGGGTAGAGAGCATTCCATCCCTACCAGGTCATTCCAATCAAATGGGCCACATCAGCAATTGCTGTCTCAACAGCCAGCACCACCGTGTATACAAACCTGCAATAAGAACAGGCTTCTGCAATGATTTCATCAACAAGGGCCCAGTTGTCACTTGCACCACCATAAGGGTTTAGTTTGCTGTTTAAAACATAAATTCATGAGCATTTACATTCTGACAGCCTCTTTCTTAACTGGGATCATGCCCTGATCTTCTGGTGGTCTTTAGCAAACTTTCAACCCTGGGATTTGCTCCATTTTACTATTTTTTTTTATTAGAAGCATCTCTTTTGGCACTTTGTTAAATAATTTCTCACTAAATATCAATGTAGCTCTGAAAGTGAAACGTGTGTGTCCCTAGCAGAAAGGAAAGTGCCAGAGGGTCATGTGGTTGGTCCAACTGCACAGATAATAATTCAGGCCTCACAGCGGGCAGAGCAGAGCCAAGCCTGAACCAAAGCCCAAGTGTCCACCCCAACCTGGACCTGCTCTGGCCAAGGTCAAATGCGGTCAGCACTCTAGTTACACCAGCCAAGCACTGCTGACCTGGAGTAAACAGTCACTCTCTCTCTCTGGGCCTCGGTTTCCCCATCTATAAAAATCAGAGAATTGCTACTCATGTGTGATCTTTGGACCAGCAGCATCGGTGTTCACAGACCATCTTCAAATTCCTGCTCCACCCCTCACAATGCTATCCTCTCTAAGCTTCAGTTTCCTCATCTGTAAAATGGAGATAATGCCACTTCTTAGATTTGGGGTGAAAATCAATGAGATAACATATGCTAAGTGCCTGGTAGAGTGAGTTTTAAATGCTCATTAAATGGGACCAAATCTGCTGATCTAAAGAATCTTAACTTTACAGGATGTCACGAACTGGATCAACGATGGAATATGCACCCACAAATGTATGGAACCTTCCCTTTGCCCTTTATACATCCCCGTCAAGAGGTTGGTTAGGGTCAGGTCTCAGTAATCAATGGAGGACTCCACCCAGGGTTTGGGAAACTCAATAATGAAGAAACTTTCTCTCTTTTCAGAGAATTGTGCTCATTAAAGCCAACCATCTTCACCTCTCCCTGAGATGCCTTTACCGATGCAGTGGGACCAACCTAATGGGGTCACTGTGGAGTGGCAGCAACCCCTGGTGCACAGCCCCCTTTGAGGAGCTGCTCCATGGTACCATGCCCAGCAGTTGCTCTGGATATAGCAGCCCAGCTCCTCATAGCAGATCCATTGGGATCTTTGGGGTCTGCCACTCCCTCTACACTCCCGGGTTCTTGAAAGCCTCTGGCCACCCTCCCAGCTCCAACTTGGAAGAGCGGCTCCAAACCATGGACCCCCTGAGGCTGCTGCACCACTTTCAAAGAAGTTTATGCCAAGCCCTCTGGAGTGGCATTAGCAAAGCCAGCCCGGGAATGTCAAGCATTGCACCCCTCGTTGCCCCACCACAACCTTCTGAAAGATTGACCACCTAAGGCTGATGCAGCTTTCCCTGAGATGGAACAGGTGCAGTGACACTCAGCTTAAAGTCCTCAAAGTCATACCCTCCTGCATGTGTGGCTCCCAGGCATCCTGTGGACGTGGCAAAGCCCCAGACTCTCTCATGTCTACACTTGGAAGATTACTGGTATCCCCAGAAGTGACACAATAACATGGAAAAGCAGGGGCTTTGGAGACAGAAGTGCTTAGATTCAAGTCCTGGCTGGACCACTCACTGGTTGAATGCTCTTAGGCCAGTTCCTTAATCACTCTGGGCCTCCATTTTCTCAGCTGTGAAATGGGTATGGTGATGCTAACCTCACAGGGTAATTTTAATGATTGAGTGGGAATATATAGATATAGATGTATATAAAATTATATAGTGTACACTAGAATATAAATATATCTGTAAACTATGTATAGAGCTATATATTATATTTTATATATTATATATAATAGATATCATGTAGTATTGTGTAATATATATGTAATATATAATGATATAATAATACTTTGTAATATATGATATCTATTGAGAGAGAGAGAGAGAAGGCATTTGGCCTTTGGAAAACACACAATCAATAGTAATAATTGCTATAATTGCCCAGGACAGCACCAAAGCAAATTTCTAATAGTGACCTGGGAATACACCAAAATATTGAAAATTTTTTTTGCAATTTTGGTTTTTAGATCTGGAATAGCATAGCAGTCACACCACGACTTTATGGGTGGAGGTAGGTCTGGGATACAGGATGTCTGGGACACACAACTTTCCCCAGCTCTCACAAGTGAAGTCTGCTTGGGGGAATTTTAAGGTTAAAAGCAGCCCTGAAAAGAAAAAAATCACAAAAAAGCAGCTGCAAGGATCTGGGTGACAGGAGAGGATCCACAGCACTTCCCTTGCCACGCTGGCCCCTGTCCACTTGGGAAGGGGCTGTGCAGGTGCACGGACCTCGGGTCTTTTTTATTAGAAGCTGGCAACCTTTGCTCCTTCCCTGCTGGACCAGCCCTGAGACGTTGCCCAGACAAGAGTTCAATCCAATCTCTGAGTCAACACACAGTACAGGGGGCTCCTCCCAATCAGGGGTCAGATACCGATGTTGATGCACTGCTCTTCAAGTCTTCCAACTGGTTTTGATTGGGATTCCCAACATCCTGCATCTATTCCTCTAGCCCATCCAACAGGAATCAATTACTATTTTTATCTGAAGAAATTAATACATGAAAGAACCCAAACTAAAGGATACTATTTCCAAAATATTTAGAATACTAAAGCTATTAATTTAATTCATTGGAAAAAGTATTGAGCATGGACCAAACTAGGGAAAGGTGGAGATAATCCAATCCTCAGGAAGATTACAAGTCAGTGAGGAGAAGAAACACATTTACTCTCTATGTCCATCAATCGAGTAAAATATACACATATTAGCGAGCAAAATTGTAGTTTGGAAACATTAAGAAAGAAAAAATTCATTCAAACTGCATTTTAATGAACCTACGTGTGTCCAGTTCTGAAAATGAATCTGATTTTATCTTCACCTGTGAGGAATTTCTAATCTCTCTGGAAAGACAGATGTTTAATAAATTATAATCCAATGTGCTCACAGTAAAGAAGTGTTCAGAGGCCACAAAAGGCAGGGGCAGGGGGATTTACAGTACTGTGGACATCAGGGACAGGATCCTGGAGGAAGTGGCCTCAAGGGTGGAAGGAAAATTGCATGACCAACTCCTAACCTTTGGGTACCATCTCAAACCCAAATGGTGATGTAGAGATCCCAATGCTGTTAGCAAGGGTGTCCAAGAGAGGTTTCAGTTTGCAGGGCTTAACTTTATTGAGGTCTTTCCTTATTCAATATCGCTGATAATTAGCTTTGGATCTCTGAACTGATTCTATCCTCTGTTGGCAAATAAATGTGAGGGCTAATATTATTCCCTTTTATTCTCACTCAGTCTTCAGAAGAAATACCTGATGCCTACTTTTTATAAATCAAGTCCACAAAATTTATGTAGATGCCATTGTTTCCTGGACAGTTGCAAGGACATCATCCTTTGAACACTATTACCTAACGAAGGAGAAACGTGTACATGGACAACATCAGCACCCCATTCTCGTCTTGCCAAAATGAGTAGATTGGAGTTGAATAAATTGGATTTAAACATCATTCGTCACATGGCTAACTAGTGGAAGCTGCCAGAGTATGGCAGCTATACTGGGGAGGACTCTAAATCAGCAGATCAGAAAAAGGCAGAAATTGTTCCCTTTATTAGGGTTCTCTTTATGAATGCTGATATTGAATCTGGAGGTAGTTCTTCAAAAGTTTGTTTATAAGTGGAGACACCTTCCTGCATTGCATTTACTCAGCATTGTGTAGTGTATCAAGTAAAGCTCTAGTACTCCGTTATCTTATCTTGATAATTTTTACTTTGGCTTCAACAAACGCCCATCATTGCTGATCAATTTCCATGCAAAATGCTTCACTACTTTTTTTTTTTTTGCTGAGGAAGATTCGCCCTGAGCTAACATCCATGTCAGTCTTCCTCTATCTTTTAGTATGTGGACCACCAGCACAGCCCAGCCACTAACAGAGCAGTGTAGGTCCACACCCAGGAACCAAAGCCAGGCTGCCAAAGCAGAGTGCACTGAACTTAACCACTAGGCCACAAGGGCTGGCCCGCAAAATGCTTCACTTTTAAAAGCCCATATTGATACTTCTCTTCTTGACATAGAAAGTAAAGAAACTTCAGACACTGACTGGCATGTAAATATGAGCAGAATTGATTTATTTTGTTTTCAGATTTGTTTTCTTATGGTTTTTCTTCCAATGTGCTGTATATTTCTTTCTATTATTATCTTCCCAGTTTGACTATTAATCCTTTTTACTTCTAAAGGAAATACCATATATATTTTAATTACAAAAGTACTACATGTTTATCAAATATCATTTCCTACAAAAAAAAAGAAATAACAGGAAAGAAATCAGACCCGATGGAGAAAAGACTGATTCCAGGGCAGGGACAGGGAAGGTACAAGATGAGCCTGGGATCACTTGTTAACCCAGAAATTAATGAAGTACTCAAAATAATGATGAGAATACACCAAAATTATACTGAAACCAGTATGAAAGGGCTCCCACTGGCCAAATCTGACAATCTGAGCAAGAACATGATGATACTGTTGCATAAAACGAGTCCATGAATCTGTGCTGATATAAATAAATGAGAGAAGGGGATGCTTTTCTTACTCCATCTGTAGAATACAACCAATGAATGTGGTAGTGGCCATCATTGCAACAATTCACCCAGGAAATGTCACGAGTGGGTGAAATTTAAAGAGAAATGCAATATTCCATACTCTCAAAATACCTCCCCATAAGAAAAGTAACTTTATACAGGAGAAACTTAGCAGATACCTCCTTAGTCAAGTGATCAGAGTTAACTTCACCAGGAGTGGGACAAATTGCAATCACCTATCCTGGGAAAAGATGCATGAGAAGTACACAGTGTCACTTCTGTGATATTCCTGCTGAAATTGCATAACCTGAATCTAATCATCAGACCCGAGCTGAGGGACATTCTATAAGGTAACTGAGCTGTAATCTACAAAAGTTTCAATGCCAAAAATTCAAGAAAAGATAGAAGACTTCCAGTCAGAAGTGGGCTAAAGAGATAGGACAATTATATTCAACATATGGAGCTGGATTGGACCCTTATCCAAGGAGAACATTATTGCAACAATTGGTAAAATTTGAATGGAGCCTGTAGGTTAGATTGTAGTACAATATTAATGTCAATTTCCTGACTGTGATGGTTGTATTTGGGTTATGTAGGAGAATGGCCTCATTTGTGGGAAATTTGCACACAGTATTGTGGTTGATGGGCATCCTGCTGCAACTTACTCCCAAATTGTTCAGAAAGAAAGTTTTTTGTACAAGTCCAGCATCTTTTCTGCAAGCAGGAGATTATTTCAAAATAAAAACAAAAAGAGACAGATGATAAGACTAGAATAATGTAAAAAGTAAGTTGGCAGAGCTGATAAGGGAAATTAATGAGAAAAATAAAATTTGTTACAAATTTGAAAACCATAACTGACAAAGAATGTAGAATTGATGCTGTTGAAAATTAAGTCAATGATGTTAATACTTAAAAAAAAGTTACACATAAAGCAGTGAAAATTCAAATAGATGAAATAAATGCAAAAAAAAATTACATGGAGGACGAATGATAGAGACCCAAGATGTTCAAAATTGTTTTTGAAGAAGAAAACAAAACAAAGATAATAAAAAATATTCAGAGTTATAATATGGGAAAATATTCTGGAAATAAAAGACACGTGAATCTGTAGACCAAAAAGACACCCCATATTCCCAGTAAAATTAACAGAGAATTCATGACTTGATGTAATGAGACAGAAGAATCCTTAAGCATATTGACAGAAGAACAAATCACCAGCTATTCAAGGAAAATCTCAGGCTCAGTTATCTCATCAGGACTGGATTCCACAAGAGAATGAAAATACGCTTACACTATGGTAATTTAAAAAAAATGGTTTGCAAGTAGTCTATGTCAATTTTATAAGTTGCCATTAATTTGTAAAGGAAAAAGAACCTATCATCAAATTTTCAAGAACTGAGACTCTACAACTTTCATTTCATAGGGAATATATATTTGAAGACTGTGCCACAGTCTGTTTGGTTTTGCCCCAAAATAAAATTCTCCCCTCTTTCTGAGTGATGGGATCCCTAATTTTAGGCAGGCACATATCTGTCCAGACTAAAAACTTGGCCTCCATGTAGCTGTGGCCATGCTGACCAAGTTTTAGCCAAATGAATGCAAGAAGTAGGGAGTGTCCTTGGGGCCAGGGGGCATGCCCTTCCTCTCTCTCCTTCTTCCAAGGGGGCCAGAGTGGCAGCAGCCTGGAGCTCTGAGGACATCACAAAGCCGCGGTCTTGGCCATGGCCTGACTACTTCCAGACTTCTTTGGGGATAAAGAAATAAACTATCTTGATTAAGCCTCCATTATTTTCTGATTTCAAACCCCTGCAATGAATCTAATCCTAAATGATAACAATAGACACTAAAGCTAAATAAAAGATTAAACCACAAATGAGGAAATTGTTTGTGAAATAAATTGTAGTGAACATTACATAGAATCAGTCAAAACAGTTGGGGTAAATGGAGTTAAAATGCCATTAAATGCTGTTATAATTCTTGAAAGAAAAGATAAATAATGTATAAATAATTTGGTGATCATGGATTGGGATAAAATCCAGACTGTGTCAGCAAATGGATGTAGCAAATAGATGAATGAGGGTTAGAAAGAAGAGGAGGATAAGCAAAATGTGCTGATTTGTTCCTCTGTCATGAGAGAAATCAATGTATTCAGTTTCACTTATGAAATTGATGAATTAAGAAATATGAGTTTAAGAGTATCACTTAATATGTTTGTGTCAGTTAGAATTAGGTTTGCCTGACAGTAAAGGAAAATCAAAATCACAGTGGCTTAACATATTTAGAGGTTTATTTTTCTTTCCAATAAAATGAAGCTAGAGATAGGCAGTCCGGGGCTGCTATGGTTACCTGAACCTGGCATAAGAAATCTAGACTTGTTCTGATCTTCTGCTTTTCTATCTTTGACATGCAATATCCATTTCAAGATTGCCTCTTGTTCATAAGATGGGCATTGGAGCTCCAGCCATCCTATCTTCTTCAGACAGAAAAAAGGGAGGGAAAAGGAAAGAAATCCTCGTCTAAATTGTCTAATACCCCATTTCCCACACGTACAGTAAAGAGAAGATGGAATATATAGTCTTTAAGCCAAGCATATTTTTGCCCCTCAATAGAAAGAAGGTTCTGTTCATATGGAGAAAGATGAAGATGGATATTGAGTAGGCAACCAGCAGTGTTTGCCTTAGAAGTAAGTATAACAACTTGTGTAATGACTCTATATCATTAATAAAAGAGAAAAACAAAACTCAGAAGACTAGTTAGCAAACTGCTAATATACATTATTTCTAGTTACACAATGTTAAGAAAAAAATGAATTTCTGGGTGTTCTGAGTTGAATTGTGTCTCAGAAAAATTCATATGATGAAGTCCTAACCCCCAGTACCTCAGAACACAACCTTATTTGGAAATAGGGTCATTGTAGATATAATAGTTAAGATGAGGTTGTACTGGAGTACTGTGGACCCTACTCCAATATGACTGGTATCCTTTCAAAATGGGAAATTTGGACACAGACATACACACAGAAAGAACGCCATACGAAGGTGAAGGCTGAGATGAACTGATGGCTCTACAAGCCAAGGAACGCCAGAGATTTCCAGCAAACAACCAGAAGCTGGGGGAGAGGCCTCAGAAGGAAGCAACCCAGCTGACAGCTTGATCTTGGACTTCTGGCCTCAGGCCTGTGAGACAGTTCCTTTCTGTTGTTTAAGCTGCCCAACATGTGGTACTTTGTTATGGCTGCCTTAGCAAACTAATTCGCTGGGGATAATTGTTTTTTCTTTCACAAATTTCTGCATGGCTTGACTATTTTTAAAAGACTATTTATATCTTTTATAAACAGAATAAACAATAAAGATTTTGTATAAATAAGACAAATGAGCCAATTTCTAGCTTTTGTTTTGTTCTATAAGTTTACGTTTCATGGGAACGGTTGGTCCAAAAATTCCAAACAAAATTTAACAGTAAAGCTCTCTGGACCTGAAACTTTCTAGAGAGACTTTTTTTTCTTTGGTACCTTTTGCAGTTGTGTCCCAGGGCTCTAGGTCAATGCTCATTTTCAAGTTATAGCAAATTATGATCATTTATATTTTCCTAAGAAATTCTTTTTTAATTAAAAATGGTGGTGATGATGACAGCCTAGATTCTTGATCTTCCCAAATCCACATATAAAAACAGACAGAGCAATTAGTTATCAAAGCCAAAAACCATACGGTCAACCTTTACAACCAAACTAGGTATATGGGATCTCCACAAACACCAAAATACAGGTGGGTGGGGACATCACCTCTAGCCATGAGACATGCATATTATCAGCATTTGTGTGGAGATGAAGCAGGAAGGAAAAGCCCTGAGAACAGGAAACCCCCCAAACAGTCAGCAGGTGTTTGTGGGAAAGCAGGGACTTCCAGATTGCAAGCAGCACATGGAACTAGGAAGGGTTTGCCCAAGGCATGATGGGTGAGCACAGGGGCCATGGAAAGGTCTCAAAAGGCGGGACCAGTGTAACCCCAGTGAACTCTTAAAACTGACACGGCCCCCTCACTGGGAAGAAACGGTTGAAAATGGAATCGGAATTGAGGAGGCGATAAAGGAGGGATCAGATAAAAGAGAGGGAGGGAGAGGGAGCCGGGGAATCTCAGAAGGTACACTGCCTTATTTTTTTAACACTCTGGGGGAAAAAGACAGGGGAAGGGGCCCTCTGAAGTTACAAAAGCTATCTGCACAAAGCTCTTTGCTAAAAGACAAGAAAAACAAATTTCACACACACACATGAAAATTTACGATGGAAAAGTAGCAAACAGAAATGTATCAAAAGCAGCAAAGTTACTTCAAGAATAAGGAGCAGAATAACATCCCTTCAATGAAAACAGACCACAAGTCACACTAAAAAAGAAATTCAAACTGTGACATAATATTTCAAAACCACCTAAAAAACTTAGAAAAAGACCAAAGACACAAAGAAACAATGTGACTCAGAGGTAGAAACACTCAGAAATGAGATAATGAGAGAACTCAAGAAAAAACTAGAAGAAAAAAATCATTTTAGAAATGAAGATTGAACTAGAAAAAATACACACAACAGGCAACACATTAGGAGAAATAGAAGGTTGGGGGAAAATGCTTAATCAAAAAAATAAAAAAAGATTAAAAATATTTCAAGGAAAAGTGAAAAATATTGAAGACAAGCAATAAAGATTCAATATATGTTTAAATGGAGTCCCTAAAGAAGAAAGCCAAAAAAAAGGGAACATAAAAAATAATACAAATTATAATTCAAAAGAACTTTTCTGAAATAAAAAAATATTTAAACCACTTGTCAAGAGTACAGAATATCTATAAATACCAACCCAGAATAACCAACACCAGACATTTACTATTAAAAGTACTTCATTTGATAAAAATCCCCTGAGCATCTAGGCAAACAGGGCACTTGAGGGAGAATAAACTGAGTTTATCGTCAGACTTTTCCACACCAATGCTTCACGTCTGAAGGGAGGAATAATATAGTTAAGATCCTTAAGAAAGAAAATGTGAGCCTAGAATTTTATACCTAGCAATCTGATCTTCAAGTATAACATATACTTAGACAATTCAGGGACTATTGCACCCAAGGAATCTACTAGAGAACGAGTTTCAGACAAGGAAAATGACTAGCGTGATGTTGACATAAGCACCAGTGGTTAGATTAAATATATAGTTACTTGGAGAAACAAGATTAAATGAGAATCAAGAGGGAGACATTATAGTATAGAATGGCTATGTGATCTGGCAATATAGATATAGGGCAAGTTTGTAAAACATGGGGGGAAATGGGGATGGTATCTTTAAATCTCTAACTATTTTCAGGAAATCATAATTCATGGTCATCGTATTAGTATTCATATTCTGAGACGTGTCTGTAAAGTGGGATAAAGCAAATGGTAATGCAGTATTCTGATTATTTTTCTCCTATATCAATAGTCAGCACTCCACGGCACATGGGTCAGCTGCCTGTTTTTGTCAATAAAGTTTTATTGGACCACAGCCATGCCCATTCATTTACCTTTTGTCTACAGCTGCTTTCCCACTACAAAGGCAGAGTCGAGTAGTTGCAACAGAGACTGTTGGCCTGCAAGCTTAAAATATTTACAATCTAGCCCTTTAAAAAAGAGTTTCCCGATGTCTTTCCTACATCCTTGAAAATCTGGATTCTCCTTGCAGAAGAAAGGAGATACAGATGTAATGTAAGTGATCAAATAGAAACACTGTTGTCCCAAATTGGGATTGCAAATATCAGCAGAAACTCTTGAGGTGCTTTATCTTATAATTTAAATCTAGCTCTGTCCTCTGAAAAGGACTAAAACCCGTGATTATACCAGCAGCAAAAAGCATCCCTAGCTCTTAGATCGTGGCCTTAAAATGCCACTTCCCGGTTAAAACAGAACAAAACAAAACACGGGCTTCAATAATTCCAGGTCTGGGGCAGGAAATGTACAGAGTCAGCCTGGTATATGAACCAGGATCATGTCAAAAGGACCCAAGAGATACATGGAAGAGGCTCCCATTGGCCAAAGTATGGACAATTTGTTTGCAAATACCTAAAAATTGCCATGGATTAAAACCCAGGTCATTAACTTTTTTCGATGATGCTGTCATAAGATCTCACACAACTTCAGATTCTGTTCCTTTCACTCGGTGTACAATTTTTTATTCTGTGTACATTTATTCCATGTCAGCTGTTCTCTGGGTATTGTGTTACAGAGTGCCTGCCCTCAAAGAATTTTCACTCTAGTGGAGGAGACAGAAGAATACACAGACGATGTTGAAGAGTGTGAGCCCTGACCTGATAGAGGAGGTCCGGGGTCATGGGCAGGAGACCTGAAGACTCCTGACCTGGCCTGGGGGTGGGGTAGGGAGAACATGGGATCAGAAAGTGGCTTTAGAAGGACAAATACAAATTATACAGGTGGTCGAAAGTGGTAGGAGGAATTGGGAAGGGGAAAGCCCTGGATGAGGTGAGCTGCCAATTAGAAAAAGTCACATTAGTGTGAACAGATGACAAACGCCCTTCCTGGGCATGGATGCAGCCCCACAGGGCATCATATGCATATGATGATGCATATGCATATGTAGATGATGTATATGTGCACAGAAAAGGGCACCCTTTCTTCCAGGGTGCAGGGCTTGGTGAGTAGAGAGTGGGCTGGACTTCAACCCCCACTCGTCCCCTTGAGGCAGTGCATAAAGCACACAAGCCAACACAGCAGCCCCGCAGAGTGAATGCCACTTCCTATGTGTGTAAAAGTTCAGTGGGGTTGGAGAGCACGGGGTGAAGTTCATTCCTGGAACTGCCAGTTCTCACCCATGGTAAGAGAGGTCGGAGAGAAATGAGCAGGGAGCAGATCACAAAGGACTGTAACTCATGCTACAGAGTATGAATTTAATCCTATAGCCCAGAAGTCCTCAAAGGGTAGTCAGTGGGTCCCTGAGGGCTCCCTGAGAGGTCTGCCAGGTCAAAACTGTTTTCATAATAATGCTAAGACATTATTTGCCTTTTTCACTGGGTTAACATTGGCACTGATGGTGCAAAAGCAATGGTGAATGAAACTTCCGGAGTATCATGAATCAAGGCAGTGGCACCAGCTGTACTAATTGGTCATCAGATTCCTTAACTCTATACAACTGCAGAAAAAAGAGTCAGTTTCACTTATGAAAATTCTTGATAAAACAGTTATATATATATATATACACACATATAACACAATAATATATATAGTATATACAGTAATATGTATATTATATATATATATTAATCTGGTGAAATCTAAACTCTCAAGTAGACATCTTTGTAATATTCACTGTGATAAAATGCAAAGCACACAGAGAGTACTTTTGTTGCATATAGAGGTGTAATGACCGTTTCAAGGAAACACTTGTTTTCCTATGCAATTGTTTGAGCTCTGAGCTCAACTCATTGCTTTCTCATGGAACATCACTTTTATTTAAAAGAATAACTGACAAACTATGGTGATTCAGACTCGGGTGTTTAGAAGACATACTCTGAAAAATGAGGAAAACAATGATAAAACTTGAGTTTTAAGTGAAAATTAGAATACTGGAAAACTTGTATCCACCACCAGGAAGTTAATGTCTTTACAATACTTAAAGAACGTACCGATAAGGTGGGTGATGACATTAAGAAATATGCTTTTTGGAACCGTATTATGGAATGTGTCAACATTTGTCAGACGTGCATAATTCTGCAAAGCTATATTTATTTTCTAAATGGTCAATGCTCGAAATTATAAAATCATGCGCAGGGAAGAGATCCACTCAAGTGCAATAACGACCAATGGGTTTTACTGTAACAGAGGATGAAAAGTTTATTGATGTGGATTCACTTTTCACTTTTCAATTAACCGTTCATCACCTACCACTTGCGGGTTTTGGTATAGTATCAGAGAAGAATATCCACAATTATTCAAAAAGGCTATTAAAAATACCCTTCCATTTTCTATGTATCTGTGTGAGGTCCAATTTTCTTCATATCCTTCAACCAAAATATGTTGTAAAAGATTGAATGCAGGAGCAATATAAGAATCCAGCTGCCTTCCATTATGCCAGACCTTAAAGAGATTTGCAAAAATGTAAAAAATGTCACTCTTCTCACTAAATTTTTGTTGTTTTGGAAAAAATATACTGATCTTTTATAAAAATGTATTGTTTATGTTAACATGTAATGGGTTTATCATTTGTTTATTATTAATTGAATTAAAAATAAATATTTTTTAAACTTCTGTTTTAATTTAAAATGTGAAAAATATCGTTATTCCTAAATAAGGGGCCCTGAGATTAAAAAGTTTGAGAAACTCTTCACTACACACAGACACACACACAAGTGACAAAAATAAAATGAAAAAGTAAAGCTGTTCAGGGACCTCAGTAATTTTTAAGAGTGTCCAAATAAAAGATGATTACTGGAAACAAACATTATCAGTTATCTGGGCTATGAGTGTTTTTTAGATATTACTGCTGAGTTGAAGCCAAGAGAGTTGAACATCCTCAACCAGCACCACACGATTGTCCTTGACATCCAAAAACAATATGAATCCTACTACAGATTGCTGCGTGACATTCTATTTTTTTTCTTTTTCTGAACTCTTTCTTGTTCAGTGCCATTTCCCACAAAGAAGCATTTTTTATTGCTTTATCAGATGCAGGAAAGAAATAAGCAACGTTGAGATGATACATGGCTGGCTCTGCTCCTTGAGTCTGAGACGTTATGATGAATGTCAATCAAATGCTGTGCTCTTGACTTAAATTTGAATCTTAGAAAAGTCATAAACAACTATGTTTCATGTTTTGTGTTTTATGGACCTTAAGATTCTTTCCAGGGAGTCCAAACCACAAATGTAATATCTGCAAAGGTAATATCTGCACAATTAAAACAAGAATAAAACTCCATTAACTAGAGTAGATGGGGAGAACATTTCTTCAGCAGAAAAACAAAAAAGGAAAGGACCCTAAACCACCACCAAAAATTCTAAGAATCTTTGGCTGGACGTCATTAAACACAAACCTTTGTTGGATTGCACTTAAATTATTAAATTGATGGCATTTAAAATAACTTGGCATTACTGCGTCAAGATTAATTCACTTGAACATACATGCAATGATATTTGTAAACATTTCTTTCATTTTTCTGTTTTTTAGCAGGAAACAAAAAAATCTTTTGAGAGTTATTTTTGATAGCTTTTAATTGTGGCGAAGAACCGATTTAAATGATTAAAATATCCTCGCTACCTCTTTTTCCTTTCTTCCTCAAAGAAAACCTACATTCATTAGTTAATATATTAGGAGAAATGGATAATTTTGATATTGATTTTCAGTGCCTACAATGATGCTGCAGTTTCAAAGAGTTTTTATTTAGTCCATATTTTATGGCAGCGTTTCTCTCCTTGGCTGTCTAAAACTCAATATTGCTGCATCCTTGGACTTATTTACTCAACAATGCCTTCTCTAATGGAAAAATTTTTAAATAGAAATGCTAGAATTCAAAGTGATTGGAGAGCGTCTAGTTTAATTCCTGATGCCCAGACACGGCACAGGGTATACAACAGGCTGGTGGCAGAGTTGGAAATAGAGTTTAGCTGTACTGAAGCCTTGTCTTGCAAACTCTTCTCAGAACTATCTAGGAAATAATGCAAATAGGTTCTACATAGCTGCCTATTATTCTGAGCTATTGCTTTTTACTTTTGCAGGTAAATATTTGTTTTCCATTCTGACAATGCAACCTAGCCTCTCTTGGCGGGGAGAGGCAAAAATACTAGTTCTTTTTAACATAGGAGTGCTATCTTCAATTATGTTTTTATTACTATGTTCTATTTATCTTGGCTCTCCCTCTTTTTTAATTAATAAACTCTATTTTTTAGAGCACTTTTAGGTTCACAACAAAAATGAGTGGAAAGTACAGAGAGTACCCGTTTTTCCCCTGCTTCCTCCCCCCACATGCACAGCCTCTCGCACTATCAACATCCCCACCAGTGAGTACATTTGTTACAACTGATGAAACTACACAGACATACCATCGACCAGAGTCTGTCATTTACGTTAGGGTTCACTCTTGGTGTTGTACATTCTATAGGTTTGGACAAATATGTAGTGACATGTACCTACCACCACGGTATCACACAGAATAGTTTTACCACCATAAAAATCATCTGTGCTCCACTTATTATCCACCCCCAACAACCCCTGGCACCCACTGATCTTTTTACTGACTGCCTAGTTTTGCCTTTTCCAGAATGTCATATAGTTGGAATCACACAGTATGTAGTCTTTTCACATTGGCTTCTTTCACTCGGTCATATGCATTCAAGCTTCCTCCATGTCTTTTCATGGCTTGAGAGTGCATTCTTTTTAGTGCTGAATAATATTCCATTGTCTGGATGTTCCACAGTTTATTTATCCATTTACCTACCGAGCCTTGTTTTTTTTCAAATGTTGGCAATTATGAATAAAGCTGCTATAAACATTTGTGTGCAGATTTTTTGTGTGAACATGAGTTTTAACTCATTTGGGTAAATTCCAAGGAGCATGATTTCTGGATCACAGGTTAAGAGTCTTGACTTTTGTAAGAAACTGCCAAACTGCCTTCCAAAGTGTTTCTACCGTTTCACATTCCCACCAGTCATGGCTGAGAGCTACTGCGGCTCCACATTCTTGCCAGCATTGGGTGTTGTCAGTGTCCTGGGATTTGTCCATTCTAATAGGTGAGTAGTGGTATCTCATTGTTTTAATTTGCATTTCCCTGATGACATATGATGTGGAGCATCTTTTCATATGCTTATTTGCCATCTGTATATCTTCTTTCCTGAGGTGTCTGTTCAGGTTATTGTCCCATTTTTTTTAATCTGGTTGTCGTTATCTTATTGTTGAGTCATAAGAGTTCTTTTTATCTTGGATAACAGTCCTTTATCAGATGTGTCTTTTGCAAATATTTTTTCCAGTTCTGTGATTTGTTTTCTCACTCTCTTGACATTGTCTTTTACAGAAAAGACGTTTTTAATTTTAATGAAGTTTCCAAGTCCTCAGGATGATGTCCTTTTCCTGGTTATTTTTTTCTTTTGGATCTTTGGTGTACAGAATCGAATTAATCATAATCCTTGAATGATAACACACTCTCATCATTAGTCTATGTAGGGCCCACTTCCACACATGTGTGTGTTTATATGTATGTTTTCATATATGTATGTAATTTATCAGTTATTTTTAATAATATATCAATCATTTATAAATCCACTAATCAAAATAAAAGCTAGGACATTGGTAAAAGCCTTCATCTTGCCATTTATTTCCCACCACTATTCCATCCCCTGTGCCTCCTCCTAGCTGAAGTAATTCTGAATTCTGTTTTCATCATTCTCTTCTGTTTTTATCATTATCTTCTCTCCCTTTTATACATTTTATTACAACATCTATATGTACTTTATTGTTATTTTTTATGAGCTTTTCACTCATTATCATCTTCAAGTAAAAAAGGCCAACATGTGCCAACAGCTCCTGATTCTAAAGCATCATAAAACACAGACATCTGTAACACTGCTCATTGAGAAAGGATCATTATAATTCAGTTATTGAGCTGACTTGGAATTACTGAGACTCAGACTGTGTGTACGTGCACACGCACACGCACACACACACACACACACACACACACACCAGTACCAGGTTCACTATGGGGCACATAGGAAATGTTGCTATTATAAATTATTGAGGAATAATTTACGCAAGTCCCCCAGCTGGGAAGGCTCCAACTATATGGAATTTAACTCCAGTGTCATACAAGTTTGTAAGAATATGTGAGTATTTTTTTCCCAATAAACTAGTAAATCCTTAACACCTGATCATTAATGCAGAAATGTTAAGAAAAGGAGCCATCCATTTGTGAAGGCCCTATCTCTTGAATTTTTCAGGGTAGGTATATTTGTGTAATTTTAGTATTTTTGATGATAATAAGCCTTAAACTCAATGTGATTTCTTTGTTATATCTTTGTGACTGATCATACTATAAAATTAGTAAATCAGGGGAAAAAAAGGCATTTGTTGGTCGGTGGTTCCAGCCCTGGTTCAGAGGCGACTTTCTCACTGTTCACACCTTCAGATCTTCCCAGCGCCTTGCACTCAACAGGCCCTGGATGAAGGTCTAGGTTTGATTGACTGTGCTGGAAAGCTCTCAGGCAGGTTTGGAGCATTCTAGTTATTTTATTTGGCTTGGTTGAGCTCGTTGAATTATTACTGTTTATGTTTCTGCAATCTTCCGCACAGGACCCATTAATCGTGCATTAATCCCCCAAGAATTTTGGGGGGAGTTCTGTTAAAAGCATCTCTCCTAAGCCAAGGTACATGCACTGCTCCCCTCCCAGTGTACAATGACCATCGATAAATACGGCTGCAATGGCTTCTCCTAAGGACTGATTTTACTGCCCTCATATTTCATGATATAGTAATGGTTTGGATGGTCACTACCTAACCAAAAAGAACTAGCTTCTGGAGCTGGACCAGCTTCCCTATCAATGAAAAACCCTGACTTACAAGATGAAGGTCTGTTGTGTACGCACATTAGCAGTGAGATATGGAACAGGAAGTGAAACATGAAGTCACTCTTACCAAAGAACACAAATTCCTTGCTCTAATGGTACTTGTAGTCTTCACAGTTGAAACTATCTCAAGTAGAATAAGCAGTCACATTTAAAATAATGGCTTCAAATTTCTTTTTAAAGTGCTGATTACTCACTCTGTTGAAACTTTACATCATTCATTCCTTTTCAGTTTTTTTTTCCATTTAGCTCATCCCTATTGTTGCCTTATTCTTTGCACTCCACAATGCTAACATTAATAAGAATACGTTTCTGCCCTTCAGAACTGGCTGACCAACCATCCACTGTAGAGAGTGGATAATTGCTCATGCAGTATTATTGAAGGCACACCAAAAAATCCCTCATCCACACTCTTCTTCCTATTTGGGAGTCAGAAATTTTTATCATTGGCATTTTGAGATGGATTTAAATATCAAGTCTGCTTTTAAAGCTGCGCATAACCTCAGGAAGTGTTGCATGATAAAGTCACACCAAAGTAGTGGCCATTTGCCCCCACACGCCATGCATTTTCTTGTTCACTCTGTCTCTTTCCTAGTGAAACCTCAATTAATATTTATCTAATGACAAAAATAAATGAACTGATGACTTTGGCATCAGAGAGAAGACATTTCAAATCTTCCACAAGTTATGTAAGCTTTGTGAGATTCAGTTTCCTCGCCTGTCAAAAATGGACCAAACAATACCCACCAGTGTGCCTAAATATGGTGACAACATTCTTATGCGTAGAAACCTTCAACTTCAAAATACAAACTCAACAATCCAGGGATGTATTTATTTTTAATAATTTCTCTCATGACACCCAGCAGTAAAGAGGAGCTTTATCAGATGGTAATTGTTTCGTGATGGACTTTTTATTGGTCTTAGGGACGTGAACTTGAGCAAGTAAATAGATAGAGCATGAAAGTGAGTACAAACTCTCTCCTCAAAAAAAATGTAATTAAACAAGCAAAATTCTTAAAGTAGCTGCATTTGAAAACTTCAACCATTTAGTTAAAATCCATTGGTGACTGAGAAGGAAAGAAGGGCTCAGATCCCAGTTCAAGGACATCGATGAACTAAACAAACATCAATTCCCTTGGAGGAGACACCAAACTTGTATAAACTTTGTTTAGTTTACAAAACACTCTACTTCGAGGCAGCATCAAATAAGACCTATTAAAGCTATATTCGCCACATAGAATCTCTTTTCTCACTCCCACTGCCATTTTGTTTGGCTACCTCCACCTCAGGTATTCACTCCGGGAGGCTTCCTGGATACCCAAGTCTGATTTAGATCCTGAAGACTTTGTGCTCTGCTAATGCCCTATGTGTCCTTCTAACAAAGCAATCTCCCCTTTAGGTTTACTTCTCTGTCTCCCTCACTGCCTTCTCTGTGGTATAGTTTCAATAAACATTTGTTGGATAAATAAATTAATGACTCCAGTTACAGGGTTTAAAAGAAAAGGAAACTGATTTTGACTGGAGAGACCAAGGAAAACTTCACAAAGAATGTAGCAGTTAAGCTGGGACAGCACTGCTTGAAGCCTGAACAGCTCCTAAATGCTCCCAGGATAAGGCTCAAAGTGACCTTCATGGTCGGGTCTCAGGTTCTCTCCTACTCTCTGCTGGAGTCATTGACCAACTCACTCACCTTCTGAGATTCCTCCCTTATGGCTTTATCTTGCTTCCTGTTGTTTGCAAACTCATTCTTTCTGCTAGAAAATTCACCCAATCACCCCTTCCCCAAAGCCTTGGACACTGGGAATCCCTGAAAGCTCTACGTCATCACTAGAGGCTAGGCACACCTTTTACTTATGGCCAGCTTGAAACAGGACTTGAAGCTAAAGGTGCAACAGAAGATTTAGCAGTGGCACTTCTCCTGTACTTGGCTTTTCTGCTCTCAAACTCCCTGCTTTATCCTGAACCAAGATGAGGCTACAAACCAACTAGGATTGATGCCCACTTCCCAGCCACATACTCAGAAGACGGATTTTTGGGGTTTTGGTTTTGCTTTGTTTTCATTTTGTCAATGACTTTAACTCTACTCTTGTTGGAACACAACACACTTCAGTTTGCCTGGTTCATTCTTTCTCCTTCAAAGTCATCCCAACTCCTCAACCATTCATACCACTCAAATTGCAATATGTGTTAGTTTCTCAAAACTCTCAAAACAGTTTACCCTCCTTTCTTGCATAACCCCATGCTTCTTATTACCAAAAGTTTTAACATATGATTTTTCACTTCTCGGTCATACTGGGGTTAAAAATATTAGTTCAAAACAATTCAAAAGTAAGTAGAAACGTGGTAAATAAACCATAGATTCAAACAGATTGGTGGAGATAAAAACGCCTAATCACAACTTTAGCATCATCTGTTGTTGACAGCGTGTTGTGTTAACATACTTTGTCTGCAGCATAGCTTGGTTAGGATTTGGGAAAGTTTGCTAGGTTGAAGGGTCATTTCTAGTAGCAATTACAAGCATGGGTTCAGAAATCAGACCATCTGAATTCAGATCCCAGCTTGCTACTGACTAGCTTTGTGGTCTCTGACAAGTTATCAAATCTCTCTGTGCTAGTTTCCTCATCTATAAAATACAGATAAACAAGTTAATGCTTACGAAGCATTTTGCATCATTTTTGGCAGATGGTAAATGCTCAATAAATGTTCACCATCACCACCACTTCTACTTCTACTGATGCTGCTATTGGGGAAATTTTGTATTAATCCTCTATAAGTAACTTAAAGGTAGAAATTTTCCCCTCTTTTCTCAATATATAACACAGTACTCATTCCCTATTAAGCATTTCAATGAGTATTCTGAATGAGAAGGTGGATGAATACATGGATAGGTAAATTTGGATTTACCAAGTTTGAGAGAATGGGAGAAAAATCTATCATTATTAGCAATAATTAAAAGGATTGCCCAGAGAAATGGCAGAGGAGAGGAGACAAAAATGATTTAGGGAAAATGAGGGCAACTGTTCAGTGGAAGTTGAGCTCAAAGAGAGACTTTCCAATTAGCTGGCTGTTGGGGTTCAGCCCTAAGTGTGCTTCAACCTGGTGGAGAAGCATGGGCTTCACATTTTATTTATTTATGTATCAGATAATCAGAGAAGTCAATGGGAAGATTCAGACTAGAACAGCATAAAATCAGAGAAGAACTGGGAGGAGAACAACAATTTCATAAGATATATGGGAAAAGTACCTGGTCCAGGGACAAGCTTAGCTAGGTTGGGTCAGAACTGAGGGAGAGCTAACATTTATTTCCTATACCAAACAAAACTATTATTTCCAGTGTCAAATAAAAGTGAATTCTTTAACTATGACTGTTTGTAGTTTGTAACGTGATAAATTATTTTATCTGAAGTAACATGGCAGGATAAATGGATTAGCGGTCTCTAATAGACTGAAGAGCTCTTCTAGTGGGAGTGTGAGCTGGAGGAAGACAGAGTGTCGGAGATCGCTCTAAACAATGTCTTCATCTATAAAATGCAGGTAATAATAATGCCTACATTGTTGTAGTGTTGTTATGAGCATTAAATGATTGAAATTATGAAAGTGCACATAGTAATCCATCATATGTATTAGCTATTTTATCCTCAAGAGTTAAGAGTTAGTGCCGTTACTGGTAATGACTGGGTTTAGGGCTTAACTATAAAAGTAGATGGCTGAGGTGGGGTGGAGGAAAGATTATTGGAGATAAGGAGACTGAGACATGAAAATGCCAGCAAGATGGGGGGTAGACACATGGATGTTAAAGTCTCTGAAGGATAACAGGTCTAAGGATGGAAGGAAATCCTCAACCAGGAGTAAAGTCATTAATAAATAAAGGAAAATGACTGGGGCAGTAGGGAGAGAGCATTGGCATAGCCAGATGTCAGGAACTTCAGAGGATCTAGGAGGTTCCTAGGAGGAGGAGGGAAAGGGGTCTCAAAGCTGCAATGGGATGAAGGAAGCTCTGGGACCCAAGGTAACTGGGCCTGAGAACAAAAGCCTCCAGTCGCCAGGACTCTGAGAGAGGCCATGTCCTCAAGAAGACAGCTAGATGGTGGAAGAACTTGAAATTAGGTTGAAGATATAGGGGAGTTTGCAGATCAAGACAGAGGGTTACCAGGGAAGGTAGAGAAAGGGGAGTGATTGGGACAAATTTGGTACGTTCCACACAGTAGGGGAACAAGGCTTGGCCTTCTAGGGATGATGGAGGTGAGTTGGGCTGGGAGGAATGGGGTAAGTAAACTTCAGAGTCTCTTAGAGAAAATTGGATGAGCAGTTCAAGCTGTTTTCCTCTTGAGAGATGTAGGATTAATTGAGGAAGAGGAAAAAGCCTCCATTCTTCACTAGGTGACAGCTGGGATGGTGGGGATGAGTATGAAGAATGAATATGACTCCAATAAGAATATGTCTCCCTTAATTTGTCTTTTTTCATCTTATTTTGAGAATTCCAAGAGCCAGACAACCTCTGGTTCATTTTCACGGGATTAAAGTTCATTTACTTTTCACTTCTCTTGTCTGTATGGTGTGGTGTCTTGTATGGTCTTTTGACTCAAGCAGTATTTACTGAGTGCCTGCTGTATACCAAATATCATGCTGGGAATACAAAATGCACTAGATATCCACAGACCTTGCCATGTCTATAATCTAAGAAGGAGAATAGGGATAGAAATGAGAATCAACAATGATAAACAACACGGAAAAGCCTGCCTTCTTTCACTTAGCATATTGTTTTCGAGGTTCATCCATGCGTCAATAATTCTTTTCTTTTTATGGCCAAATAATATCCCATTGCATGGATATACTGTCTTTTATTGATCCATGTATCAGGCAATGGACATTTGGGTTGTTTCCCTGTTTGCCTGTGGGGTGATGAAATTGTTCTGGAATTGATTGTGGTGATGGTTGCATAACTCTGTGAAAGTACTAAAAAGCCATTGAACTGTACACTTGAAATGCATGAATTGTGTGGTAGGTGAATTACGTCTCTATAAAGTTGTTACCAAAAGGGACAGTGGTAGAGTTATGCACAAGTATATTATATATACATCTATTTTTTAATTTTCTATATATTATGATGTTTTGACATCTTAAAAAACCTTTCTGGCTCGGGAGAGACTGCCCCTCCCTGGGCTAGCCAATTCTAGAGGGCCCAGTCCATCTAGGAGCATGCCTTTGATATGCAAACTACCCATCCAGAGCCACACCTCCTCTACCTGGTCCATACCCCCCAGGAGGCAATATTCCTCTGTCTCAATCACCCCAGGGCCAGGTACCAGGCTACTAGAGACCACCCCTACTATTTAGAGCCTGCAGAAGTTATTCAAACTCCCAGTCCTAAGCTCTTCACCCTGCCCTACCTTGCCTTTCCTTCAGAAACCCCAGTAAAGACTCTAGCTTCATCTTTCCCATTGTCTTGACCCTTTTGCTTCCTGACTATCCTGGTGCGTCACCATGTGGCCCCATATGACCCCTTTTCAGGGACCTGTGAGAATAGCAAACTCTCCCTTCCAATCCTCATTCCTGGTTCCTCCCAGGGCCGCATCAACTTTCCATACCTTATCCAACAAGTACATTCTTAGGACAACAAGCTATCGAGACAGCACAAAGAGGAGGCACCTAATCAGAACTGGTGGTTTGAGGGAATGATTCAGTGAAGACTCCTCAGAAGAGAAGACTCAGAACCATGTCTTTAAAATGAGCAGGAGACAGCTGTGTGGGGAACCACCAGCTAGGGGAGAATGTTCAACACTAACATGCACAGACATAAAACATGACCTTGCTTGCAGGGGGCAACGTTGATTTGGTTGTTGCTAGAGGAACACGATGTTGCTACAGGAAACGGCAAGCCCATGTAGGTAAGAGTGAGCCACTGAAGGTAAATCACTCCCCTGGGCAGTGAAAGAGAAATCTGCACAGAGTAAGTCTGGAGGCAGGAAGACCAGAAAGGAGACTGTTAAATAACAGCAAAATCCAGGAAACACGGAGAGCAAAGAAATGAGTGGATTTCACAACACTGTGAAACCCAGAGACAGACAGGCATAAATCACGGTAATTAGAAAATCCAGCTTCAAAGAAAAGGGCACCAAGCTATCTTTTTCCAAATAACACAGTTCAGCAAATCTGAAGCCACCACTCTCAGAATATAAGCAATGAAAGTTGTCAAGTAGAAGGGTCATTTTCAGTATTGGCAGTAATACACTTCATATCTTGCACTTTAAAGAATGCCAAAGCACCCCACTGTTTTCTGTCTTATTCTCTTCTGAATCATAAGGTAGGAGAAAGAGGCATCCCATCCCAATCAGCTCTGTTTGCAGTAAAAGATGTGGTTCTACCCCCAGGCTTGAGGATGCAAATGTTCCTCACTGGAACACTAACACTTAGGACCCATCCTATTCTAGGAGCACTGAGGGTGAATTATGATGTGGCATTTCTATATATATTATTACTATTTCTTGGAGAAAGAAGAGAAAAAGAAATAGAGCACAATCGATAAAAATAGCAAGGTATTTCAAATGACACTGTGAACGTGGATGGAAAAAGATAAGACTTTGTTCCTACACCAAGCTCAGAATTTTGATTCAAATGAAATCCAAAACAAAAAGAAGCTTTTAAAGTCGCAAGGTGCTTAAGAAAGAGGGATTTATAGATGACAGCCAATCCACCCCTCCTCTCCATTGAGTGGTGAACAGTTAAAAACTATTTTAGATTTTCCTTCTTGGGCCTCATCCCTTAAATGAACTCAGACCAATCAGAATCAAGACTCACTTAAAACACAGCTATTGCTTCCCCTTTCCCTGCAAGATCAGTTGCCACCTCAATGAGGACGCGAGGCTTATTTGGCCTGAGTTATTTTTAGCATTTCTGGGTGACCTGCAGCTTAGAATCATCCAATGTCAGAACCAGAAAGGGCCACATACTATTAATACTCAGTAACACCTGAATATTCTCTATTCTGCTCAAAAATCCATGTTTACATACATTATTCGTACGTACGGCACATTTCCAGGATAATCATCAGATAATTAATATTCACTAAAGGTCCAATGGAGTTCCCTTGTCTGTCACACAAGGGAGCAGAGCTGTGTGGTCTCTAGTACCTCATAGCCTGGTTCTAACATTCAGAGACGCTACAGGATGATCACTGGTCAGGCGGCTGGGTGGACACCAGGTAACTGCCTGTAAAAGACAGAACCTGAATTGCCTGGCCGGGCACTAAGTGTGGCTCTTCTATTTCTCCTGGAGCTATAACTTCTGCTGTTACTGAAAGCCATTATGCCACTAGACCAGGATCAGAGGCATATTTTGTGGAGCCTGGAACTTATGTATTTTGGAGGGTGGGTCATCTTTAAGACAAACAGAATGTGAAATCGCAAGAAGCAGCCCATGCAAGTGAGGGGCCTTGGAGCTTAAGCTTCATGAACTTCACGTTAAATCCACATAATATTCAGCACACATAATAATGATGAACTCCTTATTTCCTGCCTCCTAGTAACAATTTTGTTTATTTATTTAGTCTGCTCCTTGTTTTAAGTATATTTATAATTTAAGGTGACGTATGGAGCTACATGCAATACAACAAGAAGAACTTAAGCTCAAAGCAAATAAGCAAGGAAGAAGGGCCAAAGAAAGAATGACAGAAAGCCAGGAATGGGATTAATGCTCAGAATATTTCCTGTCCATTTGCTGGGCATATGCAGGAATTTAGCTATGAATTTACTAGCAGTCAACATAAAGTGAGAAAAAATGGTTAATCATATGAGTTAGACCAATAGTTTAATAAATAAATGCATAACTGACAAGAAATTTCTCCCCTGGATGCTCTTCAATGAAAGGAGCCATGTCCTCGACATTACCCTGTCACTTGCCTCCCCAGAGGCTGTGGCATCACAGTATGGGCCAGTCACTAAAGACCAGATCCAGTGGTTCAGTTTCCCTGCTCGTAGGCTCTCACTTAACACAAAGTCAGATCTTAGCACCTGCATGAACTGAGTGTTTGCTTCAAAATCTCTGCAAATTCCTCTTCCCACAAATGGTCTTATTCATAAAACAACGGATAGCAGCGAGTTTGAGTTTGTGCTCTAACCGAACTAGCCGAATGCTGCTCAATACACACCTGTCTAATTACTCTGTGTCAGTAGGGAAAGCACTCGTGCCTACTATTGAAAATTAAGTAGCCCAGGAAGGTTATAGCCTGAATGAAAGACCCAGGGAGAGCCTCAGACACAGTCAATAGTCAACCCCAACATAATTCTGGGCTTGTCCCAATAGTCAAAAGAACCAAAGCATCCTAGTTAGTCCTATCCCTCTATTTTTACACATTTCTGAGTTTACTATTTACTGTCTCATTATATTTTACATTACTGTAGGAATTTTCAATAACTTTGACCCATAGAAAATTAAACTGGAGTAAAACGTAGAGCAGTAGTCTTCCAACTTTCTTGTTTATTGACTCCCCAAAATAATTTTGAAAATCTGATTCCCTTTCCGAATCCTGCACATTTTTAATTGACATGTAAAATTTGCTGACCAAGTTGAAAGAGTTACAAAAGAATAACACATGAATACAAATTCTGATGTACTATTGTAAATATTGACATTAAAAATAAAGCATTTCATGTCTTGTATACATATCTAGCAGAATTTAAAAGCAAAATCAATTTGATACAAGAATAATTTCTTATTTAAAAATTGGAAATTTTACATGGTTTGTTTTGCACCTTGAACTTATATTTCATTCTTTGTCTCCCACAGAATTTTCTCCTACTGTAATACATTTTTATGCTTGAGAGTACTTATTACTCATCCTCTTATACTGCTCTTATGTGTATTTATATAAAGAAAGAGAAAAATTAACATTAAATTTCCTGAACTATAAGATTCTAAGTGTTGAATATTTCTTCTGGATTTAGTCATTATAATTAGTTATAATAATTATTACAAATTATTTCAATCAATTGCAATTATTTACATAAATAATACCAAAAAAGTAACATATATTTTAATGATTATTAAATTTAAAAAGGACAATTTAATTACAAATTACATGGCTCTTTTTTTTCAATTATATCACATTCCAAGGCTGAATATAACTTATTGCTAAAACAAGACAGAGTTTAGCATCCGTTCTAGTCCCATTTTTGTTTTTACAGGTGTAAGCTCTAGAGAAACTTGATAAGATTCACAGTGGCTCTGGGGTGGATCTTCTTTTATAAAATGCAGTTGTGGGGCAGAACAGGAGAACCAGCAAGCTGCCTCCACCACCCGCAGCTTCCCAGTGTCCTGAGCACATTAATGTTGAGGACGTGGAATTTGGGCTCCTGAAAGGTATCTGTCTAGATTAAATGTTGCTGCATCACAGACTCAACAAGCAACAAGCATGTGTTGCTCATGACTCAGCTGAGCAGATTCCTGGTGGTCCCACCTATGGTCACTCCCACTGTGCAGTCATTCAGGGCTCAGCTGAGACTGGGGTCCTCACCACGGCCCCACTCAGATGCCTGGTGGTTGGAAGGGCTGCTACTGAGGCACCTCTGCTCTACCTCCTTATGGCCTTTCCAGCAGGACTGCCCGGACTTCTTCATATAAGAATTGGGTGTCAAGAAGGCAAGTCCTAGTTTGCAGATATTTATCAAACCTCTGCTCGTGTCACTTGTACTGATGTCCCAGTGGACAAAGCTAATGACGTGGTGAGTTCAGACTCAGCGTTGGAGGGGACTGCCCAAGAGCACCGATACTGGAAGCACGATTGTAACTATCTACCACAGTTATCCTCAGACTGCAATGGAATCTCCCCCACATGCAAAACATGCCCACCACAGCTAGGACCCCAAAATTCTCATCTAGTCATGGCATCAGGCTTGAAGCCCATGATCTTATTATCTGCATCAGGCCCCAATGTGGAAGAGGATCTTCAGGGACAGCTCCTCTTGATCCAGAAACATGTGACCTAAAAAGAAAAGTCATTTGCTCCTGCAGCACATGCCCAACTGATACCAACACAGAATAATCACAACAGACACTCCCACTTAAAACAGGGAGGAGCTGCACCACTGGCCCATAGCAATCCTGAAATTCAGCCAGGCCCATGTTGCGGGGCAGAGGATGTTCTGTAGTGTCCAGTTCTGCTTCTTTGGCGTGGTCCCTTAATCCACTATCAATTGTTCTCTAAGGTTTGGGTTACACCTTCTGATAGGGCCTCCCTCTCTTAAAAGAAATGTCCTGTGTTTGCAGCTGTGTAGCTTCCTTACCCTGCCTCCTCCAGACAGAAAGCTGAAAGACGAGAGGCCTCTTGTCACTTTGAATTATCTCGGGCCCTTTTAGTCCAGGCTGACAGTGCTTTCACCAACACATCTCTTTTAAAGCTTTTGTGGGCTGTCCATGGAATTTTTGAGGTTCATATCTCCTAAAATCTACCTGCATAATTCTTTTTGAGATGACATCTTCCTACCTTACATATGTCAGGCTGCTGTGGGACAGCATTCTTGCAATGCATAGACCTGTTTTTTTCTAGAGGAGGTCTACTACACACTGTCTTAAATCTTTCTGAGGGCGTAGCAACGGTTCTTAGAGCCACATCTGGATTTAGTCTTGACCTGGAGGCTATTTCTTATTTTGGGAACCTTGCCAGCCCGAGTGCCTGGAAATGTGAAACAGTTATTTTCCCATCATCAAGTCTTGCCTTCCGTAGCTCCTCTAAAGTCTGCCTGCAGACAGGGCAGTATCCCTTCAGCTCATTTCTCCTTCCCGTACCTTATCACATGCAGCTAAAAGAAGCCAAGTGGCACTTTCGACACTGCCTGGAAACCCTTAGCCAGACTCACAAGTGCATTAGGTACATTTTCTACCTTCCAGGTCATTGCAGATGGGAGTTCTGCCATTTTGTCACTATTATACAGCCCGAGGTGCCTTTTCAAGGCTGTAATTCCTCACTGCCTTTCCCACCTTCCCTGACTGTGCTTTTCATCCCTGCAGCCTTTGTTGTGGTGCCTTGACACATTTCACCTCCCCCTGCTGCCCTGTACGAAAGCCAAGGTCAAGTTTAGGTTTATTCGCTTTTCTTTATTACAACACCCCTTCACTTCTAGTTACCAATTTCTGTATCAGTCATCTATGGCAGCATTAAAAAAAATCACTCCAAAACTTGGTGATGTAAAACTCTGTGATTAATTGTTCACATTCTGCCATTTGGGCTGGGCTCAGTGGGGCAGTTCTTATGCTGGTCTGGCCTGGGTTCCCCCATGGAGCGGCAGTGATCTGGGCCTCAGCTGGGACAGATGATCCAAGAGACCTTGTCACATGTCTGGTGGGTCACTGAAGCTGTCAGCCAGGCCCCAGGACAGCCCCAACTTTTTATATCAGATTGGTTTCCAACAAGGCAAGCTCTAAAGGACAAGCACTTGTCTAGCATCTGTTTGTGTCACATTCACCAACGTTCCAAAGGCCAAAGGAAGCCACCCAGCCAGGCCCGGAGTCAGTATGACCAAGGACTACCCCAGGGAATGGCTACTAAAAGACTTGATTCATTGAGGGTGCAATGGTAACCATCTACCAACCATCCATGTTCACATCACACCTTAAAAAGTCTCTGTGAACCGCCCCCCTCCAGGGATATGCCTTCCCCTGTTGAGAAGAGCTGATAGCACTGACATTAAGTTATTAGGGACATGAGAAGCATTCGGAGCAACTGAATGAGAACCGAAGGGTGGAGTATGTGAGAGAAAGGCCATTCTGCAGACTCTTGAACAGGAAAGGTGGGCCTGGCATAACAACCTGGAGCTGAAAGCCCTGAGAAAATAGTCAAAGTAGGAGGTTACCAGACAGCTAGGGAGGCAAGAAAAAGATAGGCTTCTCCTGCTTCACAGTTTTGCCTAAGCATGAGTTGGAGGAATAAAGTTCCCAAGTTACCTTCAGTGACCAAAGAGGTCTCAGAAGCCAGGGTGGGTCACCTGCATGCACATTCAGAAAAGGTACATGTCACACTCTGGTCTTTGAACCACACTTAGATCTATGAACAAGAGTGCCATCAGAATCATTAACTCCAACCATGAAAGGTAGCTGCCAGGAAGGGGCTGTCACCAATAATAAACTCAGGACCTCAGGATGCACACAGTTATCTGGGAGCAGTAGGGAGTATGAACCACTAAAAGGCAACCCAGAACTTGGTGTCAGATGATGACATAGGTTTGGTTCCCAGCTCAGCTCCCTGTCAGCTGGGGGACTAGGGTAGGTTGCTTAATCTCTCTGAGCCTCACTTTCCCACTGTGGAAATGGCACCTGCCTCACAGCATTGCTCTGATGATCAAATGACATATGTGATCCCACTCAATGAAGTGGCTGCCATAAATAAGCCACTCAAGGGTTCTCCATCCTTTCTTAAAATATATGCATGGAGGACAAGGGCTGGATTTCAGTTAAGGGATTCATCTCTGGGACTGAACCAAGACAAGAACAAGGGAGTCCACAGAGTGAGGGAAGGTGACCACAAGCTTGTCTGTGGCAGGGAGGAGGGAGGGGGCCCTCCTCCAGGTCAGTGCACTGACCCTCCTTGGAGGTGTCAGAAATGGAGAAGCTCAGTAACATTTCATGACAGCTTCTCTCTCAGGGCTCCTTCTCCAGGAACATAAACCCAATCCTTATTGAGTTTGCAAATATTCATGGCATGGTGCTGAGCCTGGAAAGCCTAACCTCTATCCTGCCTGTCCAAGTCCTTCCACCTTCAGAAGGGCAGCTCAAACTCCACCTCCTCGAAAACACTCTGCTCTGCACCCTCCGCTCCTGCCTCCACGTCCCTCTGTCGCACTCAGGTTGTACGTCCTCCAGCTGCGTTTATGCCTGTGCTTTACTGCTGACAGGACTCCTGTTCCTGGGGCCCCTGGCCTTGGTTTAACAATGTAATGTGATGTCAGGTCTGGGGGGAGCCTCAGAGATGATCTCTGGGTGGTCCATGGAGCCCCCAAGCCCTGGGGAAAGCCTCAGGGGACAGGAGGAGGCTGCGGAGATGAGGTTCCCAGTCCCTGACCTGAAACAGCCATGTTTTTGTCTGTTTTTTTATATTAGGGTTTCACTCAAGAGCTTATTTGTACAAAGGATCAAACAGATATTAAAAAATAATAATAATAATTCAATTTATCAAACATATATTGGTCCCTGCAAACATTCTAGATGTTGGGAGTATGAGTGAATGAGACAAAAATCCCCTCCCCTGGGAGCATGCATTCTAGTCATGACCCTGTGTGAGTCTGCTAGAGCTGCCATAATAAAACACCAGACTGGGGGACTTAAACAACAGAAACGTATTTCCTCACAGTTCTAGAGGGTGGAAGTCCCAGATCAAGGTGTCAGCAGGGTCGATTTCTCCTGAGGCCTCTCTCCTTGGCTCAGTCTTGGCCGTCTTCTCACTATGTCCTCACGTGGTCTTCCCTCTATGCACGTGCATCCCTGGTGCCTCTTCCTCTCCTGACAAGGACACCCTTCACACGGGATTAGGGCCCACCCTAATGACCTTATTTAAATTTAATGATCTATCTTAAGGCCCCATCTCCAATACAGTCACATTGGGGGTTAGAGCTTCAGCGTATGAATTTGGGGGGACACACTTCAGTCCATACAGACCCTATGATTTTATACATGAAAACCAAGCATAAGCTGTCAGAATCATGCAGCCCACTAACATCAGAATCAGAATCTAGAATTCCCTGACTTCTGACTAGAATGAAGTACACGCTAGGATAAACACAAAGTAACGAGAGAGAGAGAGGAAGTGGCAATAATTCAGGGATGGGAAGGCTGAAGACATTTTCTCAGAAGAGACAGAGAAGCAGTAAATTACAGAAGAGAAGAGGTTCTGGGGTCAGGAAACTTGGCTTTGAGTTCTGTGTCTCCTTCTCAGGAGCCGGTGACATTGCATCAACAGCCCTCTCAGAAGATGGGTTTTTCATTTACAAACTGCCTATCTCACATGTTAAAATCAGTGCTCCATGACACCTAGGGAGCGCACAGCAAGTGTTAGCTCTCCCCTCCCTGCCCTGCCCTCCCTATTACGATCAGCTGCATAAATCTCCAGAGTGCCTAAACTTATTTCTTTCCTCCTAACGCTCTTGCCTCTAGATTCTAAACTCTGCTTTCAGCTCTAGCTAATAGCATGGCTCCACCTCCAGACCGTTAACTCTACTGGGCAATATACTCAGGCTATTGGCCCTGGACTTTTCTCTGACCCCAGTTGACCCAGCCACAGGGGTCTGAGCAGAGGGCTGAGGCCCCTCCTGCACAAGGTGGGGACAGTGGAAGTCAGCAGAAGACATGTCCTGGCCCTCAATAAGGTTGCAATTTTGCTGGATCCTCCATGGCTGACTGTCAGGAAGCTCCCAGGTGGTCTTACCACCGCTTGGGAGAGAGATCTGCATGATCTGCTCCAGTCAAGGAAGGCTTGTGGGGACATGCCACAAAGTGGGCATTGAAGGACGTCAGAATTTGAACAGACAGAGATACAGGAGATAAGGATTCCAGGCAGGGTTAGAGCAGGCATGAGCTTGGAAGGTGAGAATCCCAGGGCACAGGTGATGGGAGGATGGGTGGAGCACTGGTAGGCCAATCTACACAGGGAACGTGGGGTCTGATCAACAACAACCTGAGTGCCAGGGGAAAAACTTGAGTCCTCACATCACTTCTCCGTTCAAATGCTAATTTTAAAAGCATTTTCTATATATACCCAAAAGAATTGAAAGCAGTGACTCAAATAGATATCTATACACCCATGTTCATCACAGCACTGTTAACAATAGCCAAAAAGGTGTAAGCACCCCAAATTGCCCATAGATGGATGAATGGATAAACAAAACATGGTATATACATATGAATTAGAGTTCTCCAGAGAAGCATAAGCAACAGGATATATAGAGAAATATATAAAAGGAGATTTATTATAGGAATTGGCTCACCAGATTATGGAAGCTGAAAAGTCCCATGATCTGCCATCTGCAAGCTGGAGATCCAGGAGAGCTGGTGGTATAATTCTGTCTGAGCCCAAAGGTGCAAGAACCAGGAGTGCTGATGTCTGAGGGCAGGAGAAAATGGATGTCTCAGTTGGAGAAAAGAGAGTAAATTCACCGTTCCTCCACCTTTTGTTCTATTTGGGCTTCAATGGATTGGATGATGCTGGTGATCTGCTTTACTCAGTCCACTGACTCAAATACTGATCTCTTGCAGAGACACGTCACAGACACACCCAGAAATCACGTTTTACCAGCTCTCTAGGCATCCCTTGGCCCAGTCCAGTTGACATATAAAATTAACCATCACAGCATACAATGGAATACTGAAAAGGAAGGAAGGAAGCCTTAAAAAGGAAGGAAGGGCCGGCCCAGTGGTGTAGTGGTTAAGTTTGCACACTCTGCTTTGGTGGCCCAGGGTTCATGGGTTCGGATCCCAGGAGTGGACCTACGCACCACTTATCAAGCCATGCTGTGGCAGGCGTCCCACATATAAAGTAGAGGAGGATGGGCACGGATGTTAGCCCAGGGCCAATCGTCCTCAGCAAAAAGAGAAGGATTGGCAACAGATGTTACCTCAGGACTAATCTTCCTCACTAAAGAAAAAAAAAAGGAAGGAAATCCTGACACATGCTACAACGTGGATGAACCTTGAGGACATTATGCTAAGTGAAAGAAGCCAGTCACAAAAGGACAAATACTGTATGATTCCACTTATAAGAGGTACCTAGAGTAGTCAAATTCAGAGACAGAAAATAGAATGGATGTTTCCAGAGGCCGGTGAGGGGGAACGGGGAGCTATGGTTTAATGGGCATTACAGAGTTTTAGTTGGAGAAGACGAAAAAGTTCCAGAGATGGATGGCAGTGATGGCAGCATAGCAATGTGAATGTAGGTAATGCCACTGAACTGCACACTAAATAATGGTTAGAAATGTAAATTTTATGTTACAATATTTTACCATAATTTAAAAAATATTTTTTAAAAATCAGAATTTATTGATTACCTACCATGTGTTCAGGGGTATGCTAGGGGCTGTGGAACCAGAAAGAGATCAGACACCCATACTCTGAAGGACTCACACATGCTGACATGTAGTTCCTGCAAGTTACCTTGCCTATAATGCACATGGATTTTTCAAATGTGATGTCCAAGGGTTAACATACTCTTTCAAAAAGATCCACTTCCTAGAACGTTCTCATTTGTCATGAAGTGGCCATGCTGGAGTTCCTTGGAATGACCCTCTCTCCTCTCAAGTCTCAGACATCATGCTCCCCTTACCAGGGACGGTGTACTGTGGGCTCCAACATCAGAGCACAGACAAATTTCTTGTGGCTGCTAATTAAATCACCACAACAAATCTGAATTAGCTGTGCAACATGTGCATGCTGCTTTTAATTAGAATCCTCTTCTGCTTGTTTGCTTGATCACAGCAGAAAATGGGAAATGCTGGCTTCGACAACTCAGTACCAAGCACTAGGAGCCATCAACACTCTACAGTCTAGGTTCCCTAACTCCTGATTTCCTCTCTTTTCCTAATCAGACTTGCTCTTCCCACATTATAGCAGAGGCTGGAAGCCAAGGGATGAATTCAACACAGGCCTTTCAAATGCTAAATTACGAAGCACTCACACAAAGATGAATGATAATTTCTCAAATGAACAATGAAATTACTACCCTTGGCAAGTGAAACTAATGCAAAAGCAGTTATGTATACCCTGCCCTTTGAATAAAAAATAAATAAAAGGTGACCTCTATTTCAATTTCGAAGTTAGAAATGATGTCATTTATAAAGAGTGTTGCTGGCTCCCTCAGCCCCTCCTATTTACTGAAGTGGTCAAAATTCATTCCCAGGCATGTCTGTGGGCACCTCTTTGCAAGATCCTACCAGGTAACAAAGAAGCAGCAGTTCTGAAGCGCCCTGCACATTCCAAAGAATATGGCTGATACACAGGTAAGTTTGGGTATATGCATCCTTTAGAATTCGTTATGGACTGAAGGTATGTCTTCCCCCAAAATTTGTATATTGAAGCCCTAACCCTCAGTGTGATGGTATTTGGAGGTGGGGTCTTTAAAAGATGGAGTTAGATGAGGTCACGAGGGTGGGGTCCCCATGGTGGGATTAGTGCCCTTATAAGAGAGAGAGAGATCTCTCCTTCCTTCTTTCTCCATGACACGTCCCAAGGAAAGACCATGTGAGGACACAGCAAGAAGGCAGTCAGCTGCCATCCCAGGAGGGAGCCTCACCAGAACCTGACCCTGCTGGCACCAAGCCTCTAAAATAGAGAGAAGTAAATGTGTTATTGAAGCCGCCCTGTCTATGGTATTTTGTTATAGCAGCCCGAGCTAAGACAGAATATTTGGGGGATAAGTTAAGGATACCAGTGACTTATGGCACAGAAAGAAATGTGAGGCCTTGGCACTAGACTGAGCTTTCACAGCCCCCACATTTCTGAGGCTTAGGATATCTGTGAATCTGTGAGTCAGGATAAGCATTGACTTCTTCTTCCCTTTATGCAATATGACGGGAGATGTTGCTTTTCATGTCCAGCAGAAGGAGCCCTCACAGGTCTGCTTCTGGGTGTGCTCACTTCCCAGGCCTCCACGTTCTAGCTTGGAGCTTGGTCTGCATTGCTGATGCAAGAAAACCAGGTCACACCAAACCGTTTAGTAGTAGAAAAGCATATTCATTAATATTGGACTTCATAAAGTCACTACATCCAATAGCAAAGGTTTAACATCTGAACCCCACGAGGCTGTCCCCAAATCCTTTCACTTTAGCCTCTTTAGGTCAGGCCGAGGGATGAGGTGAGACCACCCATTCAGTGGCATCCAGGTGGGGCGGCCGTGGAAGCATAGGAAAGATTTGCAGTCAGCAGAAGACAGAGACAGGTCTGCGTTGGGAGAGGCATGCAGTGGGCGGGTGGCACGTGTTTAAAGAAGGATTCCAAGAAAAATCACTTCCAGAGTCGAGTCCTGAAACCACGTAGGTGTTAACCACGTGGAGTGTACCAGATGGGGCCTTGTATTGTTATAGAGCATAACTATTGAATGTAGGCCATGGTTCATTTAGGATGTGGTTTTCCCTCTGTACTTTGTCTGGCTGTCTTATTCAGGTAGTTTTCAGTACCCTGAAAAAGCCTAAGGTTTTCAAACAACAAGCTACAGTAGAAAGAATACTAGTCTAGGAAATGGAGAATCTGAGTTCTAATCTTTTGTCATTCATGCCATGAGTTATACTATCTGAGACCTTGGCATGTGCCAGACCCATTACACACAGCACCTCAGTGTTTTCACAACCATCCTCTGAGGAAAGAATTCCAATCATCTCCTTTCACAAATGACCACACATAGGCTGGGAGGAATTAAAAACGTCACACTTAAACAGATGAGCCAGAAGACTGGCCCACTCATGACCCGGAAACTACACTCTTGGCCACCCAGGTGGCGAGCTTAACTTCCCTCATGCCACCTTCTCGTCTGTGACGAGACCAGCTCTGCCGCATCGCCCCACCAAGCACCAATATGCGTACTTTGTTTTTCACATGGTAACGGGAACCCTCAAGGAGCAAGCCTCCTGGAGCAGAGTCTCAGAGCAGAGGGGTTGAGAAGACAGCAACATGACGCCTGGCACGTGAGTCAAGAGGAGACGTGGTGAGATTACTGCGAGGTCTCCTGGAAGAAGAGCGACTTGGTTCTGCTCTGGATTCTCTGAGGACATGAAGCTGCGTCTCAGCAAGTCTGCAGATGAACAGTGATAAAGATAAATAATTTGAATGCAGAGCACCTGCCCAGAGTAAATTATTGTCAGATAAAAGCTCATAAACAACTTGACAAAATTTGTGACAGTGTGAATGTTTTTATTAGTTGATCAAACTCAGCCAGGTCTTCAAGGATATTGTGTACCTGCAAAACCATACCGTGAGACACTCAGACAGAAGCTCATCTGCCTAGAAAAGGCTAAGGGATAGTTGAAGTTTACCTAACCCAACAGGCTTGGTAAGGTTTAATTCATGCTGGGAATATAAGAGAAGCAGTAAGTGTCTCAAGGTGAATGTCCCACATAGCTGCACCTCCTCATTCTCTCAACCCTCTTGTCTGCTTTGCTGCCAAATATAACATTTCACAGAGAATGTGATAACGTCCGGAGATAGAGGGTACTCTCCCATTCTGTGGAGACTATGACTCCAAGGCAGCAGTCTAATGGGAATGAAGCACCCATTTAGCCCTGGGCAACTTTTGCAACTTTGGGGAGCTCTGAGAACTAGTATGTCAGGTTGAACAATGTTCTCTCAGGGGAGCTGCAACCAGAGGCATTGGTTCTGCAGAGACATTTCATCCACATCAGTGAGAAATCTTTCCGCTGTGAATTACAGAAAACCTACCCAAATCAGACTGAACAATAAAGGAAGTTTATTGTGATAAAGAGTCCAAAGGAAGTCCTGGAGACTCAGATGAGGGTTGATCAAGCAGTTCAGCAATGTCAGCAAGAGCCCCCTTTCCTTCTGCCTCTCTGCTCTGCCTTCCTGGTGTCATCTGGGTCCCCTGATAGTCCCAAGATACCTGCCAGAAGTCCCCAGAGTTATACGATTCCTCATTCATTCCCATCCATCCAGGGAAATCATCATCTCTCCAACATTCTCAGGAAATACCCTGTGACGGTTAATTCTATGTGTCAACTTCACTGAGCATGGCGCCCAGATTGAACATTATTTTTGGGTGTATCTGGGAGAGTGTTTCTGGATGAGATTAACATTTGAATTGGTGGACTCAGTAAAGTAGATTGCCTTCCCCAGTGTGGGTGGGCATCACCTAATCCATTAAAGACCCGAACATCACAAAAGAAGGAGGAAAGAAGAATTTTCACCCTTTTTTCTACCTTGCTGCTTAAGCTGGGACATCTTACTTCATCTTCTCCTGCCCCTGGACTGGGATTCACACCATTAACTCCTCTGCTTCTCAAGTCTTTAGATTGGACTGGAATGATACCACGGACTTTCCTGAGTCCCCAGCCAGCAGATGGCAGACCATGGGCTTCTCAGCTTCCATAATCACGTGAACCAATTCCTAAAATAAATCTCCTTTATATATATCCCATTAATTCTGTTTTTCTGGAGAACCCTGACTAATACAAGCCCTGAGATTTATTCTAATTATACAGGTTTAAGTCACATCCCACCTCCAACTAATACATGGCTAAGGAGCTGGAATGTGCCAATTCATTTAGCTGTAGTCTTCTGCTTCATCTCTTAAATTGCAGGTGAAATCCATTTCTCTGAAATCTCATTGATCCTCAATCAGAAATTACCAGCTATTAAGAAAGGAGAAGACAGGCAGGAATACTGATGATGATCAACAAATGTCCACAATAAATACTAATGTTATCTAACTCATCCATGGCACACAAGAACACTTGGTGTATACACATTTAAGGTATATTCTCACTAACTCAATGTTTCTTAACCAAAAATCTGAAAAAAATTAATAAACTTAAGAACTGAAAAGTCTCTTTAACTATATTAATAAAGGCTCTAAGTACCTTCTCTCAAGAAAATAGCTCAATGCATTCATTATTCTCTTTTAAACACTTTGCCTATGATCAAATCATCATTGTTAATTATTTATTGCACACACAAGGGAAGGGGATACTGGAATAAGGCCTTCAAGGAATTCAAAAGTGCTGTAAGAATGTGTGGGAGAAATGGGCAGCCAAGAATTTCAGCTCAATCTTTGTGCTCCTAAGGCCCTGATGTGACTCATTCAAATGAGGGGTTAAGTTTCCTCATTTCTCCAAAGACATTGCAGTTGTCTCATTTGCATATAGTTAATAAAGAGATTCCCCTTTTGACCAGAGTGACTCAGGCAATCTCATATTTGGGCTGAGGCTAATCCTCTCTCTGTTGTCTGCAAACACTCCTCTGTCGTCTTTGATGAGGCAGGGAACTCTCCAGGGCTACTCCTAATGTCAGAATTTTGGGGTTGTCCACACTTCTTCAGAATCTTTCTCCCCAGGTAGAGCCAGAGAAGCAGGGTGCCTTATTTCCTACAAGTGATCAAACTTTGCCTTTTATGTCCCTGATCTAGAATCACTCATCGAAAAGTGCACTGAAGGGGTCTTTCATTTAGACCAGAGACATGGTGAAAAGGGCAAAGGGCAAGTGATCAGTTACTAAAGTGCAGAACAAAGTGTGAATTCTTGAGGTTGTGATCCAGGCCCAGTCTTCCTGGCCAAGTTGACACAGGGTGTACACACTAATGGAAGCAAACCAACCTCATCTTCTGTGCCTGTGCTTCAGTGTAGTCCCACGTCAATGTTTATCACCTCCTGGTGAAATGTTAGGAGAATACTAGAAATACTGCTCCTTCCCCCATCCCCAAACACACACTCCTACAGCCCCCAGATGTACATGCCATACATCATTCATAAATGTGCTAAGAAGGGAAAGCATGGGAAATGCTGAGCAGGACATTTCACACGCTTGGTTTTGTGGTGAGAGTGGTCCTAGGCATGCCAATCGTGCATGGGAGGAAGGGTCTGACCTTAAGTTGAACAATGACCCCTGAAGCCAGTGCCCACTGGGATGGGTCCCTGACACCCTTGCCTTGCTCCCACAGCGTCCTAAGCCACTTCACCTCAAGCTGCCTGGTATCCTGTTTCCAGACCTTTTCTCCTCATACTTTCTGATACCTTCCTGTTTCTCTCTTGTGCCTTGTATTACATAAATTTGTAGTCATGCATAATAAATGCATAGTTGAACCCAGGTCAGCCCCCAAGGATGACAACCCAGACCAAACCTTAGGTTCACCTTGACTTCAGGTAGGATGCCAACACCCAGAGCCTCAATTCTTAAGTTAAAAAATAATGAATTAATTCTTTCAACTAATTAAAATGTAATTTAATTAACGTAATTAAATTTAATTTTAAAATTTTATATATATATATTTCCTCACTCAGGGGACAATTATGAGACATAAAGAGATATAGGTTTAATGCAATGTCTTCTGCTTTTTCTCTTATTTCCATAATATTAAAAATGAAAGTTAACTATACTTTCCTGGAATTCCTAGTGTATTAAAAGTATTGAATGGTGTAATTTGACAATGCATGGATCTCTCATTCTGAGAATATTCCATTCCTGGAAACTATTGGATCGAAATGCATAATTTTCCAATGGCCAAGGTAGTGTAATGGATAAAACAACCAGCTCTCTCTGACCTAAGTCAGTCATCAGTTTTGCATTTCCCATACATAAAATAATAATAGCTCATCCACAAATATAAGTAAGCAATTATGAAATATTTTAAAATTGTTTTAAAATCTGAAAGCACGATACCCACTTGATGGGCTCCTACCACATCCATGAAAAAGGAGAGCTTTCTTTATTTTCCTGAAGTTTGTACAAATTTAAGAAGATGGGCCCAAAGAGTGTTAACAGGTACCTTTGTTTCTTTCATCACTATTATAATTCAATGTAATCCAGGGAAAACTGACTGAATTGCCCCTACATGCAGGTTCTGGGGCTTTGGTTTCTATTATTGGGAGGCTGAAATGGGGAGGGGAGAATAGTTGTGAGATACCCACTTGTCATCCAGGTCATGTCTACTAGTGAAACATGTGAGCCTCAAAACAGAATGCCACTGTGGAGACAAATGACTCGTGGAAGGTCGTAGCTTCTCGTTGGCCCCATATTCCTTCTGCGTTCCACAATATTCTTAAGTGACCAGGGAGAATACAGACGAGAAAAGTGAATGACGTGCTAGCTGCTCTCAGTGCTCGGCCCATGAGATCTTCTCTCCAGAGAGTATTTATGGCAGTTTTTGTTCTAACATGTTCTATCTTTACATGGACTGATGATAGAGCCTGCATCCTTTGCTTCCTTCCAAACCTGTTGTAGCACCTCTTGTGCAGATACTCAAGAGGCCCAGGTGAGCTCCCAAACCCCTCCAGTAGGAACTCAGGTCTCAGTGCATTCCCAAGCAACCCACATCTCTGTCCAGACAAGGAAAGAAGCTGTGCAAGTGATAGGCGCTAATAGGAAAGGAAGGGTCTCCACTCAGATGTGGAGACTAACTGAGTTGTCACCTCACTGATGAGCAAGGTTGATTCAGCTGATGTGAGTACCTAGATCCTTCCCAGGAGCATGGGGGCCAACTGGGAACTGCTCTCAAAGATCTCTTTCATTCACCTTCACATCCACTTATTCCCACACATTCAGTCATGTGACCATTTGGTTTCTGAGCCTTCTCCACTCTATCAATGACCATTTGCTGCTGTCTTTTCTAAGGAATATTTCTTCTACACTTCATTTCCTCAGTCCAAACCTCCTTGCACATACTATATTTCTGGCCTCACAATGGTTCAAATTGTAGCTGTGTTCAGAAGAGTAGAATCCTTGAAGGTAGCAGAACTCTTTGCCCAACAGAACACATAACAGAGAATAAGATACAAAGGCATGGAATAATGTAGCAGAAAACGAGGAAGGAAATCACAGTACTTGATTGGCCTTAAGATAAGGAGGGCCTAGGAGGGGTCTCAACAATTAGGATGGAAAAGAGAAAACAGATTCTTAAAAGAAGAACTAAAGGAAGAAAAAAATTTGTAAAGTATCCAGAGGAGTCGTGTTTTGGGTGCTCCTTGGCAGAGGGCTTCTTCTGTCACCTCCATGCCACTCTCCTAGTGGACACTCTTCCTGCAAAATGAATCGCACCATCCCTCTCCTCTCCGGGCACTTTCCCAGTCTTCTGTTACAGCTAGTATCTCAGTCTACGGTCATTTACATACATTTCTGTCTCCTCCTCCTGAATGTGAGCTTGCTGCTTAAAAAGATTCAAGATGAGTGAAGTATCATTGTATTTAATTTGCCATAATTTAGCTTATTTCTTCAGGGTCTTTTCTCAGCAAAAGAAAGAATAAACCGTGCATCTTGTTCCCAGTAACTGGTAGCTACTGGCCACTAATTTGTCATTCTACCTCTAGACTCATTGGGTTGACCTCTCTCAAAAGAAAATCCAAGTGAAATGTAAATGATATTGGCTCTAGACAAGATGTGCTGCAGATTAATGACATAAGAAAGAGCTTTTATAAATTAAATACTTATATAGTTATTTCATTGTGCCAGGCATCGCTCTTACACATTTTACAAATATGGCTTGTTTAATTTCATAATCACTCTATGAGGTGGGTGTTATTATTACCCCACTTACAGAAAACATAGCACAGAAATCTAAGTGACCTGAGCAAGGTCACTCAATAAGTAGGTCTGTGGCAGACAGTCTGGGTCCAGTCTATGCCTTTAACTACAACAATGCTGCAAAGGGGTTTGGAGTGTGGGTTGAAAAAAAAACTTGTTATATAAACTGCAGATTTATTATATCAAATTAGTTTATTGTCACAAAAAGGAAAATGTACTAAATATTAAGAATGCAATTTAGAGGTTATATCTTTGAATTGCATGTTTGAAGTTATGTTACCCGGTTTCTTAGGCAATAGATGAAAGCAACTTGAATTGCCCAATGTCATGCAACCTTTCAGAATATTTTGCTTTATGGTTTTATCATAGTTGCTTTTTTCTCCCCATGAATACAGCAGAGGCCTTCAAAATAAATTGCTTTCAAATAAGCAAAGCAATATTTTATGTTCTGGTCTTTTAAGAAATCTTTACGCAATGATGTGATGTATCTAAAGATATAGAATATTGTAAAATAAGAGGTGACTTGTGGCACACTTCAATGAAATTTAATAATTGAGAATTGTTTGCATATAAATATCAGAATGGAGTGGAAACATAGAATGGTGTTATCTTTAAAAAGTAGAAGTCGTCAAAACAGTCAGGTTAGACTCAAACTAGGACCAATAACTCTTGCAACGTCACCTTATATATTCTGTCAATGCTCAACAGCAATGAGAGACACTGCTTGAGAGTGGGGGGAGGGCTGGGGGTCAAGAGAGATGTGCAGATCTCCTAGCTGGAAACCTTAAGAGTTATGGAGGATATTCTAGGTTTGAAGGTCAAACTGTCAACTTTGATTAAGTCCATTAGATTTATGTGCCTTATTGCTTACCCTTGTTATTTTTAAGTACTGTGGGTTTGGTGCAAGTCATTTCACCTCTCCAAATTTCAGTATTCTCCCCTGTCAAGTGGTAAAAGCCCCTACATCCTAAGTCTGTAGTGAGAATTAAGTTAAATAAGATGAAGCATCTTTATTACTTTAGCGGAGGCAGCTAAGGGTAACGGTCCTTAGAGTCTGGAAGCTCAGTCTGTCGCCCACTCCCTGAGAGAATTCAGACTTGATCTCTAAGCCTCAGCTTCTCCATCTGGAAGTGGAAGAACAATAATCCGTATAGGTTGTTAGGAGGATTATAAGAACCAATGCATTAATGTAAAGTACATTAGCGTGACGCCTTCAATAAAGAAAGCATTCAGTATCTGTTATCACGTAGTATTATCGTTGTCATTGTTAACACGATTGATTTTATATTCACAAATTAACAAAAAGTTGTTTTTTATTTTTTAACTTACTAGCAATACCAAATCTCATTTATTTCTTCCCCTCCCCCACTTAATCAATTTCTCAACTGCCCCTATTTTAAAATCCTCTCCTATCTGAATACTGAGACTTTAACATGATTTGGTTAAGATTGACTAGATGCTGACCTGGCCATCAAGAAGAATAATCTATAGGCCTCCTCTGCAGTTAAATTGGGACCAGAGGCCTGGGTCCAGGCTAGTAGAATGTGGATTAAAGTGATGTACACCATTTCTAGGTCCAGCCTAACACCCCCTGGGCAGTCCTCCCTGTGACTGTGGCCTGTTGAAGATGGTGATGTCACAGGATATAAGGAGCTTGGATCCCTGAGTCACAGGCTGGAGGAGAGCCTCCCAGGAGAGCTATCCAACCCACACTGGACTTTGACATGCACTAGAAATATACCTTTATTGGGTTGAAACACTTAAATTTCTTGATTTATTCTCCTTATAGCCTAGCCTACTCTAATTAATAACACTGGCAATCAAGAAGTAGAAGAAAAATATGCACGAGTAGTAAGATAAGATGAAAGAAAGATCAGAGGAAAAGTGAGCAATACGTAGAAGAAACCTTAGGAAGAATGGAGCGATGGAGTGAGAGAAGACAAAATGGAGGCTGGGCAGGCGATGCCCTGCACATGTTGTGGTTGATGACAAATGTTTGTGTGACAAGACTCAGTTAAATTAAATGAAGTTGAACCAATTAATTGAATTAATCTTGTATCATGAAATCTCAGATCTAGTATTTACTTCTATAAATAAAATAAAAATTGAAGAAGGAAAAGAGTGCTTTGGACAGAGAAAACGTGGAAGGAGAGAGTGCTTGACTGAACAGAGGGAGAAGGGAGCACAGTTCGGTTGCATTAAACAAGAATGAAAATTAGAGGTGTTCAGAGCTAGGGGAGGTTTTAAGACAATCTAGTTCAACGTCTTTATTCTACAGCTGTGAAGAGAGCTGCAGAGAACTGATGTTTTCCATCAATCAAATTTCAAGTTTATGAGCTAGAACGGGGACTTCCCAGCATCCACTTAAAGTATTTCCCTCCCAACTACTGTGTCACAACACCCAGAAAGAAAATAATAGTCCAAACTATTGCCTACCTGGGTTTGTAAATTAGACGTTGTAAACAAAGTAATTCTCCATAAAAGTTCAGGATGGGATCTTTTAATGGAGTGTTCACAAATGCAATATTTATGAAGACACATTTTCTTTAAGTACATATGCCGAGGAGATTGTCTCAATTGCAAATGCTCAAGAAATAAACTTTTCAATGAGACTTCCCATGAAATTTCCCCTGCGGAGCATGTACATACTAAAGACATCGACTTCAGCTAGTATGCATCTGTATTAATGGCTTCAGTCATTGCCATCAATAACTATTACGGAGAATCACAAAGGTCAATTCGCCTGTTCACAGTGGAGGCAAAGAGGACATGGTCCACCTGTAGGAATAGGCACAGTGCTGCATCAGTGGCTCTATTTCCCTCTAAATGAACTTACCATTAATGTGTGTGTCACCCTTGGATGCCACCAGCCATTCACCAGCCATCCATTAGTTCTTCAGCAGTATTGATCTAAATGCAACATTTAAGGTTTCAAACTAGACTTAAAGGCAGTTTCTGAAGGTAGCTTGAGGTACGTGTTGGTAAACGGTAGCTTTTGAAAGGTTGCCTGAAGTCGTAACCACAGGAAAAACACAGCTTGCTTTCTCTTCTTTATTATCTCAACAACAATATCCCAAAGCCCCTCACAAGTTTGGGGGAGAAAACTCAAAACAGCAAGCAATTTTCAGGCGAATATCTGCCAGATTGAAGCATTTCTCTCTGCTCTGAACTTGTTCACTCAACACAAGATATGTTAAGTGAACTGACGTCAGATGTAAAAATAAATTAAATTAGATGTTGCCTTTTCCCTTCAGGGAACACCACCCATAAGTAAGATGCTGTGAACCCAACTGTTTCCCTTTACAGCGTGTGAGAAAACATGGCAATCAACTGCCTGTTCAGTAAAATGTTACCATTTGTTCTCAGCAAGTGCCACATTTCATCAGAATCAGTATGCAGGCCCCACAAACATTTTCATTGCTATATTATTCTACACTTGCATTAACTATATCTCCTTGGTACCAAAGAGGTAAGTATAAAGCATAGCCTGGTTTTATATGTGAAAGTCTCTCATTATTTTATAATTGCATCTTGCACTGTTATTAATACCAGGCAATGATCATTGTGCCCATTTTGTAAATGAGTCAAGAGAAGTGTACGGGGAAGAGGTCTGTCCAAGTGCTAATGGTCACTCTAGAGCTACTGACATAGATGGCTGGGGGCAGAGCTAACGGCAGAACACAGGTGGCCTGACTCCTCCTCTGTGCAGTAAGACCCCACCACCCAGGCTGTCAGGCAAGGTGATTACGTCCTGTGGCTTTCCATGGCCTTATGATAAATTTCAAAATTCTTTTTTTTAATTATAGCCAAAATTCTATTCTCCCATATTATTTTTCACTTTTATTATTTTTTTCTTTTTCTCCCGGTTTTCTTTGAGGTATGATTGACAACTAAGAACTGTATATATTTAGGTTTTACAATGAGATTTTTTAAGATGTACAATGCGATGATTTAATATACATATGCATTGTGAAATGATCACCACAATCAAGTTAGCATGTCACATAGTTACCTTTTTTGTGTGTGGTAGAAACACCTAAGATTTACTCTCTTAGCAAATTTCAAGTATACAGTACAGTATTGTTAATTATAGTCACCATGTTGTACATTAGATCTGCAGAGTTTATTAATCTTATAACTGAAAGTTTGTACCCTTTGACAAACATTTCCCCGTTTCCCCTACCCCCAGCCCCTGGTAACCGCTGTTCTACTCTCTAAGAGTTTGACATTTTTAGATTCCACATATAAATGAGATTGTGCAGAATTTGTCTTTCTGTGTCTGGCTTATTTCACTTAGCATAATGTCCTCTGGGTTCATCCATATTGTCACAAATTAAAGGATTTACTTCTTTTTATGGCTGAATAATATCCCATTGTATATATCTGCCACATCTTTACCCATTCATCCATCAATGGACACTTAGGCTGTTTCCATGTCTTGGCTATTGTGAATAATACTGCTATGAACATGGGAGTGCAGATATCAAGATCTGGATCTTGGATAAATACCCAGATGTGGGATTACTAGATCGTATGGTAGTTCTATTTTTAATTTTTTGAGGAATCTCCATACTGGTTTCCATAATGACTGTAACAATTTACATTCCTACCAATAGTGCACAAGAAATTCTCAAATGGCCCCCAAGGTCCTTTGTGATCTGAGCCCTGCCTGCCCTCCCACCTCGTTGCGAGCTGTCTGGCTTCAACCCACCTGTGTGAGCTCCAAGACTCCCACCACAATCAGGGCATCATCTTGCCTGAATGTTCCCCTTCCTTCTCACCCGACTCTCATTCATCCTTCATGTGTCACAGACTTTATTTCCTCAGAGATGCCATCCTTTACATCTCACTTTTTCACCCTCCATGTTACTAAGTGGTCTCCCCTTATGTGTGGGGTGATGTTCCAAGCCCCCCAGTGGATGCCTAAAACCAGAGATAGTCACAAATCTTATATTTATTATGTTTTTTCCTATCCATACATAACCATAACAAAGTTCAATTTTCTTGTGTGTGTGTGAGAAAGATTAGCCCTGAACTAACATCTGTTGCCAATCTCCCTCTTTTCTCTGAGGAAGATTGGCTGTGAGCCAACATTTGTGCCCATCTTCCTCTGTTTTGTATGTGGGATATCACCACAGCATGGCTTGATGAGCGATGTGTAAATCTTCTCCTGGGATCCGAACCTGCGAACCTGGGCCACTAAAGCAGAGCACGTGAACTTAACCACTACACCACTGGGCAAGCCCCTTAAGTTTAATTTTTAAGTTAGGCACAGTAAGAGATTAATGGTGCTTTGGGGCCATTATTAAGTAAAATAAGGGTTAGTGGAACACAGGCACTGAGATACAGCAGCAGTCGATCTGATAACTGAGATGTAGCTACTGTTACACTGAGTGACTCATGGGCAGGTAGCATATACAGCGTGGATCCGTTAGACAAAGGGACGATTCACGTCCCGGGCAGGATGGAGCAGGATGGTGGGAGATTTCATCACACTACTCAGAATGGTATGCAATTTAAAACTTATGAATTGTTTGTTTCTGGAATCTTCCATTTAATATTTTCATACCTCAGTTGACTGTGGGTAATTGAAACCACAGAAAGTGAAACTGCAGATGGGAGGTGACTACTGTATACACTTTTCCTTCACTGTACTTATCACAACGTGTATACACATGTGTTTGTGTGGTTATTTTTAAATCACCTACACACACACATACACACACACACTAAATCTGTAAGCTCAAAAACACAAGGACAATCTGTGTTGTGCCCCACTTCACATCCAGGGAATCACACAGTACTTAGGATTTAGTTGGCGCTCAATAAACACTTATATCTGAATGAAAATGTTAACCTGTTCTGACACTGATGACAGGAGGGAAGAGAGAATTTTAAAATGGGTCTTCCTTTTCAAAATCTCTTTTTAATAGTTTATAATGTTTGCCCATTTTTTTCATTTAGATTTCAATTCTTCATGACTAGATTCTACCCCAAGATGTTTCTTTTGAAGCTCGGAGAAGGAGAAAGAAAAAAAAAAGAATCCTTCTGGTAATGTTTGTATTTTCTGAAATTTGAAATGGTACAGTGTCCAAAACAACTTCTGATTTCATTTTGAGTTCAATCACTTCAAAGAAAAGTTCATTTATAAAACATCATATCTCTCTGGTCATTCACTGAATATTTATGAGTACCAATCACTTTACTAGAAGGAAAGTTAACGCAAGAAAATAACTGTGACAGAGGAAAAAATTAAAACGAATTTTCACAGCCTCTTCCCTCATGTTTCTCCCAACTTGTCTTTCTTTGTGGCACTTCAATACCCAACATGCTACACACAGTCAGTGGGAAGCCTTCTGTCTCTGCAGCTTCATTTTGAGTCTTAAAATTAGGCTTGCTTGCACTATACAACAAAGGCAAAATACCTCTCATTTGGGGGAAAACAAATGGAAAAAATTAAGAAATACAAGGCCAAAGCTTTGAGCCGAGTCTGAGCAGGTTTCATGGAGTTTTAAGGGAGAGGGAAGCAAAACCGAGGCATCTAGCAGGCTATGCTGAGTGAGGTTGGGGGAAGAGACAAGAAAATATTTTAAAGTTTTGCGTTTTTAGTTATGAATCAAACACTTTAGGCCTTTTCCAAGAGACCAGATAAAGATGTAAAATTATTTAAAACTCCATTTGGATTTTGCACATGGGTGTCTAAACATCCAACAGAGATAAAAGGGGGTCTTAAATGCAAACTCAGCATCCCACAAGTTACATAAGATATAGAACCAAACAAGGACACTCGTTTATAAATGTCACAAATGAAAATACCTAGCAATTATGTAATCCGATCTCCAAAATTTTCCAGTCTATCTAAAACATTAACCGTCATTGATTCAACCACTATGCCGTGAATATTCTCTCTGTCTGAGAGCTGGAATAGGAGATAAGGGGATAAAGGAAAAGATTGAATAGAGATACTGCTTTTAGGGGCTTTCCACACAGTCAGGGGAAACATGCTAAATTTCCAAATGATTGTCAAAAGGTATAACATAGATTTGTTTTAATTCTCAAAGTTCTCAAAAAGGATAGATAAAATAAACTAGGATTATCGGGAAAGTTTTCTCAAAGAAGATATAACTTGAAAAAAGATAGGGTTTAAGTAGGTGGAAGGAAAAGGTGACACACCAGGTGGGACTTCCAGGTGAGGCTAGAGGGAGCACATTCAACTGGCTGCTGCAGAGTTTCCGGTAGAAAAAAGAATGCAAAATATGGCAGCATGATCTCAAGTTAAGGGGCCTCACCCATAACAAGCTCTTGAGCCCAACTTTCTCTACTGTGATTTTCTGAGCAGGGGAGCCTCAAAATGAAAGATGGGTTTGGTGAAGTGTGCAGACTGGACTAGACCACTAATTCCCAGAGTCCAGCCTGTGGCCCAGCAGAGGGCTGTGGGTTCTTCCAGGGAGCTACCAAACTGACCCCAAAATTAGGTCCCTTCATCTTTTGTTATGTGTAAATGATAACTCATTCCAGAGACGTCTATCTAAACCTCAGGATGCCGTGACCCTATGTCCATCCCAGTTTGCCCAGGACTGCCCAGGTTACACTTGTCCTGTGTAATTATTAACAATGCCCCCTTTCTCTCTCAAAATTGCTCAGTTTGGATGATATATGGTCACCTTAGTTATGAGATTTTAGTAGTGATCTATGAATTTCTTTTTCAATGTTATTAAACTTTGGTATTGTATTAGTCAAGATTCTCCAGGGAAACAGAAACAATAGGATATACACACAGGAAAAGATTTATTGGTTCATTCAATTATGGAGACCAAGAAGTCCCACAATCTGCCATGTGCAAGCTGGAGACCCAGGAAAGCCAATGATGTAATTCAGTCTGAATCCAAAGGCCTGAGAATCAGGGGAGCCGAGGACAGGAGAAGACAGATGGCCCAGCTCAAGCCTTCAGGCAGGAAGGGCTAAATTCCTCCTTCTTCCATGTTTTTGTTCTATTCAGGCCCTCAACAGATTGGATGATGCCCACCCACACTGAGGAGGGCCATCTACTCTACTGAGTCCACCAATTCAAATGCTAATCTCTTCTAACACTCTCACAGACACACCCAAAAATAATATTATCCACATACCTGGGTACCCCATGATCCAGTCAACTTGATCCATAAAATTAACCATCACAGGTATTTATAAACTGATAGTAGCACATTTGAGGAGAGTACTAAGGATCCTGACTCAGTATTCTGATAAGGGGTCTGCTGTCCCTCAAATGCTAGGCAGCAAGGCAAAGCCTCTATTGCACAGGGACCTACAGCTGATGTTTGGGAAAATATTTGGTCATATTATTAGTCCATTATCAACAACCTTCTGAGCTGGCTATGGTTTTCAATTGCTGTCATTCCTTGCATTTCAGTATTAAATCATTGCTCTCTTAGTTTCTGATGAAAGCCTGTGCTTGTTGGATTGTTCATTTAAGCTCTCAGTGCTGCAATGCCCATTGGCTCATGAGTGCTGTGGGGCTAGACTTTAATAACTATGTCGACCACAGCTGAAATAGGAACCACTCATGTTGCTGCTGCTCATGCAAATGTATACCTGTCCCCGCCCCGCATATGCACTTGAACAATGACACTTCATTGTCGTCTCTGAATTCTTTTCCACTGTGACCTGTAGAAGGGTGGAGTACAGTTATCACGGTGTTTTGCCCTAAGTGGTCAGAAAAAGTGTGAGAGCCCATGGACCAGACAGAGGACACAGTGGCAGTGGGAAGCCCATTTTGGGGGCTGCAAAGTTAAAAGTGAGGCCCCCAATACAGGGTAGTGGCAGTGGAGAGAAGGAAGATCTGGGAAGTGTTCAAGGACCCCAGGGAGATGCTTTCTGCATCTGGCCATTTGTAGTCAGGAATTTTTGACAGAATCCAAATCTGAACCTGCAATTTTTTTAATGTATCTACGACTGATCTAAGGTAATTGCTTCCAAACTACTGCAATTGGCATCCAAAGTGATTCTCTTTCATTCCCTCATTTTCTTGACTTATCTCTACATAACTGACAAGAATGTTAATAAAACAAAGAAATAACTTGGCTCTTTAATCAAGAACCTTCCTTGACGATTTAAACACTTTTAAAACCAAGGTAAGAGAAACAGCGCGAGTCCCTGTTTTACGACAAACCACGTAATCAAATGCTTAGGTTGGTTCCCTGTCTAAAAGTCTTTTTGTGTTATGTCCAAGAATATTTTATAATTTGTACCCAACAATTTCCTCCAAAGAATATTCCTCATTTTTTAGTGAAGAAAAAGAACACCTTTGCTATTTAGAAAAGGGCATAAAAATATTGATGAGCTCTTAAAGCTGATTCAAACAGTAAGCAATTTGGATATTTCCTACTGTGGGGTAAAATGGTGTAAGTTTAACAAATTTTTAAAAAATTCCTATGACCCATATTTTCGGAGAAATTTTGCAGATTGCAAACAAACCTATAAATATAATCTGATTGACCTTCTCTGCTACTGACCAAACAAAATGTCATATTCACAAAGCCTTGAACTTCCCATGATTTAGAAGTCAACGACAAGTTTTGAAATTTGACAGAAAACTAATGCCAGCGTAGCAGAGTGAGTGATATAGTATAACCATTGAAGGCAGGTGAGTAAATCGTTTCAATCTTGTTGAAACTTAATAATACCAGGAAAAAATAGTTTCATCTGTCCTACCTTCTGGAGATTAAATCAACATTATTTTACAAAATATATACTGTATATATGTATACTATATATACTGTACTATATATACTGTATAGATATATGTATACATACTATAGAGATGTATATACTGCATAGATAGATATACATACTGTGTGTTTATATATGTATATCTTTCTTCCTCCTCCCTCTAGCTTTCTCTAAGTAATAAAATAGACTCCAGCCAGAAACGTCAAGAATTGGAACTATGCGAATTTATAGTGGACTCATATGTTTATAAAAACTGGGCAAATCTGGTCACTTAAATAAAAACCAGCATTCAAATCACACCATGGACAGATAATTGACTGTAAGAGAGAATACAAGCATGCTGAATCATAAAGTAGCAAAAAAGTATTCACCATGCCTTAATCAGTTGCTCTTTAGGCTCCTGCACATTTGTTCAAATCTGAGCAATTCCCCTTGAACCTTGGCCAGATTCCGGGACAAGACGTGGACTGCAAATGCCGCCCGGCAGAGCTGGGAAGCTAAGTGCCATCAGCCCAGCAATGGGACATCACGCTGCAGCGGTGACAAATTGAGCAGAGAGGCGGAAGGACGATGAAAACTCCTGGGTGTCCCGGGGTGCTGTCACGCATCCTCCCGGGCAGGGCGGCAGCAATCCGAGGAGGCAATCCAGCCCGCGTTTGACCGGAAATCCCTGAGTCTGATGAAATTAGACCCCGGCTCTCCACAACGCCCTGGGAATCACAGCCCCGGAATCGCTGAAATATTCAGGGAGGTTAGCCACCAGGTGCCCTGAGGAGTTAATAAGGGAGCTTGAAAGCCTTTCTCCCGCTACGTTTCCAGTGCAGAGCCAGCGCGGATTGTCAGTAATTAAAAGTCTTACTTCGTGCAAGCCTCTATAAAATGAATTGTTGATCTCAGTAAGTGCTAAGGCATTCCACGTTCAAAGCTACCAACGGAATCCAAAAAAGCCAGAATTAAACAAACTTAAAAATGTCGTTTTTCAGCCATCCATCCCCATCCATCCATTCACTCACAAACATCTATTTGATGCCTACTGTGTGCTTAAGCCCTGGATACACAGAAAACAGAACATGAGAAGGTTCCATTGGCTGTTGAGGCCAACGCTCAGTTGCACTTTATAATTAGCCTGTAAATTGTCAATCTGAAAGATAATCCTCAAACCTCAGTCTATTGAATTCAGCAGTCTTCCCCAACTGGATCTTTTATTAATGTCTTATTTTATACCCTAGAATGCTTTCTTCACTTCCTATCCCACCTGCAAGATCTCTGAAGCGTTCTTGCCCCCACCCCAGGGAGAAATGACCACTCCCCCATTCTGCCAGGCGGCAATGGGAAGAACTTGACTCCTTACCCCAAACACAATTACACTGTTGTATTCTGTCCCAATGTGCTAACCCCAGAGGGTCTTCTCAGTGGTGATTCAGCCCCATATCTCCTTGTATGTCTAGCACTTTGCTGGCATATAGTAGACATTTAATAAATAATTGAGTTAACGATAATTCTGGGCAGCAGAGTCATTTGATTTGAGTGTTTTCTCTAACTTTGTTGAAACTGCTAAAACCAAAGGAAAGTCGCCAAAAGTAGGTGATAAATACAAGCTGAGGCCTGAAGATGCCTTGAATGTGAAGTGGCCACACACACAAAAATTAAATGTCAAGAGTACTTTCCATGTAGAATGACCCTGTGTGATGATCGCATCTTTGCTGATGAGAGCACTTGAAGACAATGGCTTGGTTCAGGGAGGAAGAAAGGTAAGAAGGTGGGAATGGAGAGACAGACTGGCTGAGGATACTAGAGGGCTGTGTGTGGAGAGCAGGACTGTTTGGGTGGAGAAGGAAGAGGGGAAATCATTACAAGTGCTTGTGGGGGAGCAGCACTAAGACAATTTATCCCTCACTTAGTCATTCTCATCAGCCCTCACCAAGATAACCATTAGGTATGAATTCCAATAGCATGTCTTACACAGGGAATTGAATCCTTGGAATGTAGAATCAACTCAACACATTTAAATTAATTTCAAAAGCAGAATCAGACTGGAGTGGTTCTTTAAACACACATAGTCTCACACATTTTCTCTCTTGCTCTCTCTCTCTCTCTCTCTGTCTCTCTCTCTCTCTCTCTCACACACACACACACACACACACACAGAGAACAAATCTCTGTAGGTAGGCTTATTTTTCTGGTGGCTTGAACACATGAAATTGGCTCTAATCTCTCCCAAAAGAGAGAAGGTATTATTTAAAAGAGAAAAAGAACAGAAGGAAGCATTAGAGAGAAAATTTTGGAAATAGAAAAGCAAATGGAGCAACTGACCTAGTGGGCTCCAGAAAGCAAATTCTTCAGTCTGGGCAAAGAAAGCCAGATAGCTCCCTGGTATCCATGCAGGAACCACCCAAAGGCTCAAGATTGGTGCCACCGTATTTCTCTGCAAGTCGTCTGCCTTGACCACACAGAAGATCTCATTTTAAGTAGCGCAGCTGTCCTAAAGTCCCCACCAGGAAGCAGGCGGCTTGCAAAGGATGTAATGATTGAATTCTCCTGTGGATGAATTGTCCAAACACTGTCCACTGTGTCTAAAGACACTTAAGGTGTTCACCTAAAAATGATGGTGACCCAAAATTTGGTATGAACGGTAGTGAGCATCTCCCTCTGGCAGTAGGTAGGATATTTTGTTTCTTATACCCATGTCTGGGTAGTAGACGCATGGCATGAACTTGGAGGAAGCCCCTCTCAGTCCACTTTCTATCGCTTTGTGATGAGACAAAAAGCAAGAATAGTGTGCATACTTGTCGATATGTAAGTTAAAGTAGATATTTCATTAGGTAACTTTTACTTTAATTTGTGAAGCTAAGAGTTTCAGGATTCTTGAAGTAGAGAGGGTGAGCAGTAAAGCAAATTTCAGAATGTCCTGTTCCATTTGAACAATGAATGGAGAAAATAAGAAAGCGGTATTCTTTTATTTTACTTTTTATGTCCTTAAGCCCTCCACAGGACTGAAGTTTCAGATGGTGAAAAATAAGGAAACATAGTGGCTTCCTGGAGCTCAAAGGTGCAGATCAGCTCTCTCTCTCTGTTGTGTAAAATGCATGAGCTAATTACACCCTAAGCCCCTAAAACAGTAGGAAGATAATAACCTGTAACAGCTAATTCAGAGGTCACCCTGATCTGGTGGTTAAGAATGTATTTCTTCTTATTCACTTTAAATTTAGTCAGTTATGTAGCCCTCAGACAGAGCTCAAGCAGCATTTCTGATGGAGAAATACGTATTGTGCTCCCTTTCACGTGGTGCCACATGCATGTAACAGCACATCTGTTCCTCCCTGACTCAAGGTGCTTCTCCATCAAGGTTGGAGGCAGAGGGCGAGTGGTGGAGGAAGAGAAAAAGAATATTCTATAACTGCTATTGGTTTATTTCTGCATGAGTGGGAAAAGCCTTCTCATAGGAAAAGTAATGCCAGATAGACAGTACTTGCCAGTATGGAATCGATGAACCTCCTATTTGGGGACAGCTGTGGCTAAGCCACCATTCGTCACAAAGGCAAACAATCTCTTTCTTAAAGGCAACAAGGTAGATTAGATGGAGAGCAGGGAGACTCGGTGGCAAAATGTCTCTAATATCTAAGCAAAGTTGGTCTTTGTCAAACAGAAAGAGCTGTATTTTTGCTCAACCCAGCATACACTGATTGAGCACTAAATATTTTCCGGCACTATACTAGGGGCTTGTGATGGTTATTTTCATGTGTCAACTTGTCTGGGCTAAGAGATGCCCAGATAGCTGGTAAAACAGTATTTCTGTCTGTGAGGGTGTTTCTGGAAGAGATCAGCATTTGAGCTGGTGATCTGAGTAAAGCACATGGCTCCCTCGTGGGAGTGGGCATCATCCAATCCATTGAGGGCATGAATAGAACAAAAAGGCAGAGGAAGGCGAATTCTCTCTCTCTGCTGGAGCTGGGACATCCATCTTCTTCTGCCCTCGGACATCGAAGATCCTGGTCCTGGGCTTTCAGGCTCAGATTGGGACAGGTACAATCAGCCCCAGGTTCTCAGGCCTTCAGATTCAGACTGAACTGCACCACCGGCTTTCCCGGATAGCTTGCAGACAATAGATCATGAGTCTTAGCCTCCAAAACTGCATGAGCCAATTCCTATAATAAATCTCCTCTTATATATATCTCTATCTACCTATCTATGTACCTACCTATCTATCCTATTGGTTGTGTTTCTCTGGAGAACCCTGACTAATACAGGGCTATAGATCCAGAGAAGTGTAATATAAAAGTTTTATCTTCCAGTAAGTAGGCACAGATCCTAAATCAATAATCTTGGTAAATGTAAGTGTAGTGAAAGAGGTTTGTGCAGGATCCCATGGGAGCATAGGTGATGGGCACCCAACTTAGGGTGCGAGGTTCAGGTAATATACCAAAGAGCCACACCATAAAGGGGTCTGGAGGTGTTAGAACAAGAGGATGACAATGCAGCTGACCAGGTAGCATGCCTGTCTTCCCTCTGAGTTCCTTGATGGAGCCACACATGCACAAATGTATCCTCAGTGCGTGGCACAACACTGCAGGTAGAAGGTGCTGGCTGAATGTCTGTTAGCTGAATTCATGAAAGCAGAAATCAGGGGATCTATTCTTGACCAATTAGTTTTCCAGTTAATTTTTCTTTTTTAATTAAATATTGGGTCTGGTTATCTAATATATCTTCTAATAAGTCTCTGTTTATCTCTCTCTTTCACAAGATACTGACAGTTTCTTGATGGCAGGAGTACATCTTCTTCATCTGTGTATCTCCAGCAAGCAGACCAGGGCCTCGACATTGGCAGTGCTCAATGGCACCTACTGTGCAGAGCTGTATGAAAATGAACTAAGACTCAGAGGTCTAGCTAATGCTGCTCTGTTTTAGTTATTTAAATAGGAGACGTTGACTCAACAAAAGCTAAAGATAATATATATTATGTATTATCTATAATACAATAGTATATAATATCATACATACAACAGTATTATATATATTATTGTATACGAAATATATAATACAATATAAGCTAACATATTATATAAACTCACCATGCAATCTCTTTACTGAAGGATAGTTCCTCATTGGAATGAAAAGGATTTATTGCTTGACCTGTAAAGATGCAAAGGGATTTGGGGTGTGGTAAGGGCAGAAGAAGAGATTTTTGAAGACCCCTAAATGAAAACATAGAAAGAGAGCAGGCAGAACCTCCTGCCCTATTCTTGCTCACAACGTGGAAAGTGAGTAAAGAGTTCTCTTGTCACAGGCAGCATGCAAGGTCAGGGAAATTTGCATAAAAATCCATGGTAACCTTTCCAGGGTTCCTGTAGGAAGAAATACTGGATCCCAAATAAGAGGGAAATGCTCTCCTTGGAGATATTAAGGACTCACCTGTAAAAGCAACACTCTCTTCCCCTTTGCACATACCACAGAGAAAGGACAGTGAAAATGGCTGCACTGATAATTGAGACATATTGTCTGAAATCGTGCTGGTTGACTTTTCCAAGCAATTCAAGTCGTCCAGAGCATTTCACGTCTGACATGACACCTCCTCCAATGAAGCAAGCATTTTCTTTTTGTCAGTGATAGGATCAAGTGCACTGTGTGTAAAATGAATTGAGGTCTTTAGAAGAAGGTGCTGTGTAAATAACAGGTATTACTGTTCTATCTTGATATAGAGCTCATTTCAATCACGGTATTAGGAACAAAAGTAATGTGCTCCGTTATTGTTAGTTTCAATTTACTTCTTCTGGAGCTTCAAATTCAATTACATTTTGAAATGAACATGAAATCAATTGAACAGCTGGATGTATGGTGATCCTATTTACTCAGTTCTCTTTAAATTCCATACTCTCATAAAATAATCAAATCCCTCATGTGGTTTAACATTCTAGTGAACTTTAGAAGAAAAGAGAATTATTTTAAGCATACTCCCTAAAAGGATTTTAAGAAGGTGGAATATGTAGACATACATTTGTATCATACACATATATGTCAAAATAAATGAAATCTAGATTATTTGTTCATTCAGCAAATATGTATTAACTAACAAATAGTAAGAGTACATTAGGGGTTCAATAATGTATCAAACTGTATAGCAATTACCTACCAAAGATAGATTTACCTTAAATGGCTAGCACCTTCTTTTTGACTTATATTGCTTTTATATCAAAACAAATATTTGCCCATCATGACAAGACTTTACTTCACAAATTACTTCCTTAATATTCTATGCTGGGCTTTAATTTACAATCAAATAGTTGTACATACATGCCCATAAAATTAGGATTAGGTCAGATTGGGTAGTGATAGGTTATTTTCCATGGCAGAGCCCACATATGAGGCTTCCACAGGCTATGGAGGTATGCTGGGCAGAAAGCATATGACATCCTGGAGAGATTCTATGGTCAGTGGAGCGAAGGCGTAAAGCCAGGGCTCGACAGTAGAAGAAACCCTTGGAAGTGAAAGTCAGAGACATCAAGAAAACAGAGCAAGGAATGAAGTGTAGAACAAGGGAAGTAATGTCCAAAAACATAAGATCACGAACAAGGATCTGTTCTGATATTCTGTGCTCTTACTGGTTAATAATATGGAGGGCGATTCCTTAAGATTATGAAGAGTTTCAAAGTACAGCAACAGGTTTGAGATTTTTTTCTTTAAAAAAAATCTCAGCTGAGTTCAGTTTTTTTTAATCAAGTGAAACAGAAAGAACTAATAAGGCTAAAAATTAGCACTATCTGATTTGTCTAAAATAAGAAAAGATTCTGGCAACTAAATCAAATGCTATAGGCATCAATCCTGGCACAACTACAGTACAGCTTATTATATGGATGATTATTAAATGAGTGATTGGTTATGACCTCTACCACAGGTTACAAGGATCGGTAGGAACCAACACGTTTTTCACTAAGACCAGGTGAAACCCAAATCATGTCTCTCCTATTTGTGATAGAATAAATATATCAAGAGAATTTTATCAGCATAATAGAGCTGGATTTCAGTAAAGTTTCACCAAGCCTCTCATGACATCGTTTTGTATAAGACAGAAAATATTGAGATAAATGGGAGAGCAATTAGGAGAGTTTGAAGCTGGTTGGGTAATCATAACGCCCCTAAAAATGTCAATAAGTGGAATGAAACCCTGAAGACAGTCTCAAGTGGCTTGCCACCTGATTAAGTTTTCCTTCCCAATCTTATCCACAATTTTCCATAAAGATGTAAAAGGCTCCTATCTCACTGTGGAAGATCCAAGCCAGGAGGCACAGCCCCTACACTGGTTGGCTCAATCAGTGCTCATAAAACCTCTAGCAAATGGAAAATGCAGGAAAAAAATGCAATAGAGGTAAATGCAAATCTAACAACCAAGAGGTTGCAGTGTTTGATCTGTAAGTAATCTAGGCTCTTGGGATAGACAATTTATGAGATATCTTATTATTTATTGTAATAGCTAATGTACCATAGTCTGAATGAAAATGGCATGAGAATGTACAATGACTATAATCTCCCCCATCAAAAAAAGAAAACATCCACGTCATTTCAGGTTAGATGAACAGAGAGAGATACTGGAGCCAGGACAAGGACTGCATATGGTATCCAGGTGTTTCTGGCCAGGTGAGCACATGAATGTGTTGCTTTCAGTCCCAGGTGTCATAATTTTAAATGGGACTTTGACAGAGTTGAGGCAGTCTAGAAGTGTGAGGACACAGTCAGGAGAGAACAGAACCACATCTGTGAAGCATGGAGGACGCATTGCAGATATGCGCATCACAACATCTACTTCTGTCACTACGAAACGGAGGATCACGTATGACCCCCGGATACACATTACAAAAAAGTGGATGGGGGGCTCATTATAAGGAAGTAATCTCTATGGGTTAGAGCATTTCAGAAGGAGAATGATCTGTCTTATGATGTAAACTTCTTGGACCTGAAAAAGAAAAGTGATTCCCTGCTCTCAGGTCTGGCTAAACCTTCCTTATGCCTCTAAATTAAGCCCCAGAGTCATCCCTTCCAGGAAGATTCACTTACCCACCCTCACCACTATGATTTAGATGTCTCGTTTCTCCCCTTTATCCTATTAATGCTCTCTCTATATATAATTCTCATTAGACCATTTTCACACTACATTTTAATCACAGATTTTCTTGCCTGCCTCCCCAAATAGAGCAGGAATCAAGCTTAATTCTTCAAAGCACCTAATACATCATGAAACATAGTAAACGTGGTTGAGTAAGTGCAACAGGCCCGAGTTTCAGGACAGTGGGAGTATCCACAACTGCAGACATGCTAACAACTGACTGAAGGTGAAGAGGAAAGGCAGGCAATGAAGTTAAAAATTAATGTAAAGTATGAACATTGAAATCACGGAGGAGGGTGCTGTGGGAGACATAGAGATATTGCTGAGCTCTCACTTGATCAGATAACACAGAGGGAATTTTCCCATTTATGATGATACCATTGAGCACCTGCTCCATGCCTAGCAATCAACAACACACCTATGCAGCCAACATTGTTATCATGGCTGTCTAATAGATGAGGTCAAGACACTTGCTGATGTTACATGACTAGTAAATCATTCCAGAATTGTAATCTCACCCTGCCTGATCCCAATGGACTTTGTCCCAGACAACTAAAAACAGCCTCCAAAAACACATATACTATAAAACAAAGTGGAAGAGTCACAGTAAAAAGAAAAATCTAAATATGAAACATAAGGTGAAGTCAGGAGTTGTAACAGAAGTTGTAACATGCAATGAGATGATTGCAATTAAGGGAGCATGTTTAGAGGCAAAGGGAGCCCTGAGTTTTGATTTCCACGTCTTTGCATTTTCCCTGGAACACATCCACTTAACTTCAGTCCCTCTCCTAGCTCATGACTTTCCAACGTTGTTGCTTGCTAACCACAGTAAGAAATACAGTTAATATCACAACCTGCGAGCTTGTGTTTTATCCTTTTTTAACACTTGGGCTTTGACTAGCCACTTTAAAACATTTCACTATTTATTAATTATATAATCATGGACGCATTTCACTCTACGTTAATTATGCAATCTACTTGACAGAGTTAACTTTGGCTTAAAAGAAAAAGACAGCACTTTTATTGGTATATCAATGTCTACTTTATAAAATACAGTCAGTTCTGCTATAACATGTTATATGTGTTCCTAAAAATCCCACCCTATGCAAAATTGCTCAATAAAACCATGGAGCTGATGGAGAAAGTTGAGCTAGGGGGACAACACTAAAAAGCTTCATCAGGGAGCTTAAAAAGATAAGAACCTAATAAAAATAGTAGCACAATTTTACACATGTTAAATGGTTAAAAATACTTAAGGACTATGGGGCCAGCCTGGTGGCGTAGCAGTTAAGTTCATGCACTCCACTTCGGCAGCCTGGGGTTTCGCAGGTTTGGATCCCAGGCACGGACAGATGCACCGCTTGTCAAGCCATGCTGTGGCGGCATCCCATATAAAGTAGAGGAAGATGGGCACAGATGTTAGCCCAGGACCAGTCTTCCTCAGCACAAAAGAGGATTGGCAACGGATATTAGCTCAGGGCTAGTCTTCCTCACAATAAATAAATAAATACGTAATACAATAAAAAGTTTATTTTGAAAAAGACCTGAAGTTTGCTTGTGGAGGTAAGTTTCAGAAGAGTTAGTGTGTGAGTTATCGTGAAAGAGGGTTGTCTGAAATCAGACAGAAATTCATAACATCAAATATGGATGTGGGGGGGCTCAGAACACAAGTATTGAACTGAAAGAGCTGGGAGATGTTTGAGATGTGTGTGTTCTGTGCATTTCTACACACCACGGTTCAGTTGGTGCAGTGTTCTGCATTCACATAGTGTTTCTTGCAGGTGAAATTGTTCTTAAGCAAACTTGAAATTCCCATTTTTCTCAAATTGTTTCCAAATATAGCAATTGCATTGGAACAAATCTGCATTTTCAAACAAGTGTTATAGCGGAATTGACTGTATTAATAAAGCTATTATAATTTATAAAATATTATACACATATCTAATTTTATGCATATAAACAACTTATAAAATTAGTATTATTATTTTTGTTCCCATTCTGTCTTTCGGATGAAAAAATTGAGTCCAGAGGAACCCAGGGACTTTTCAATATCAGCCAGCTAACAGTTGGTGATGTCAGGTCTCATATACAAGTCTTTTCAACTCCTCTGTGCCTTTCCTGAAATTATTTCCCACAATACCATTCTAGCTTTATTTTTATTTTAAAATTCTTGTCTCTGGGGCCAGCCCACTGGCATAGTGGTTAAGTTTGTGTGCTGTGCTTCTGGCAGCCCAGGTTCACAGCTTTGGATCCTGGGCATGGACTGATGCACTGCTTGTCAAGCCATGCTGTGGCGATGTCCCATATAAAGTAGAGGAAGATGGGCACAGATGTTAGCCCAGGGCCAGTCTTCCTCAGCAAAAAGAGGAGGATTGGCAATGGACGTTAACTTAGGGCTAGTCTTCCTCACAAAATAAAATAAAATTCTTGTCTTTAATGTGCATGCACACACACACGGAGTAAAGTCAAAAACGATTCATTTTAATAAAAAAGAAACAAAAAATCTACAACATCCATCATAATATTATAAATATAAAATGCCTAATTTCTCATAAAACATACATTGTATGTGTGTGTAAATAAAAAAACTGTATCCTCATAGCACAACTGTTATGTTTTCCCGGCTATAATAATACATCTACTTATCAATAGCCAAATTTGTATATTTGAAGTTATATTTATATGTGTTCTAAGTTTAATATATAATTGAATATATTTTTCCTTTTTGAGCCAAATTTTATGGATTTGAAAAGAAATTTTTTAAAGTTACAAACACATAAAAAAATTCATAAAGAAAACAGAGGAATAAATAAATTAATTTTAAAAAATATATATATATATATATATATAAGCCTGGGCAGAAGAATCATCATTCTTTCATTCACTCAATAAATATTTATTTAGGGCCACTCTAACAAGAACTGCTCTAGGGACCAAAGATACAGAGTTTAGTATAATCCAACAAGCATCCTAAATGCCTGATTTGTGCTGGAAGAGATGCTGATTTCTCTGGACACAAACATGAAAAGGATGCAACATCTGATGAATAAATAGATAGTCCCAGTGAATTGTGGGAAGTGCTCTAGCAAAGGAATGCACGGAGTTCTGGAGAGAACAGGGGCACCTGAGTCACTGGAGTTGGGGGAGAGCCTGGGAGAGCCCTAAATAGGAGGTGACACTGAGTTGAGTCCTGAAAGTAAGAGGGAGGTGAGGCCAGAGCATCCCAGCAGGAAAGTGAAAGAGTGCTGACTTTGGGAGCAGGATGTGGAGCCACAAGGCAGGAAGAAGCATAGGCTGAAGAGAGGAAGAGGTGAAACAGAAGAAATGAGCCTCCCATGATTGGAAAGAGCCTTAAAGTCTTTCTTTTAAATAACTTCTAATATTCTCAGAAGGCTAATGTCTGAGTTTGATGTTGTCCACAAAAAAATGTATTTCAAATGGAAATATACATATACTTTTGATTATTTTTTATGACAGAGAAAAGACAGAAAGAGAGCAAGATTCATTATGTAAGTACATCAAAAATACATACTTTTGGCTACCTAGACAAATGAAAGATGTTTATCCACTCAAGGGAGATATATGGCAGAATAGGCACTCCTAAGAATATCCCATATCTATAATAACCAGTCCTTCATAATATCATCCTTGCACTTCTCTGCCTGTGATAATTATATCACAGTGAGGAGAAACAGAAAGAGGAAAAAAGGAACAATGAAGTGCAGGAAATGTATACATTTTGTACCAACACTATTTATAAATATCAAAAACTAGGATTCTTCATCTACAGCAGGGAAAATGTTATCATGCTTATTTGACTCTGTCATGTGCTACAAGGAATCCCAAGTGACACAGAGCAATGGTGCCCTCTCAGTAAAAGGGTTACATCCCACAGGGGTGAGGATTTGCACCATGGGCTGCATTTCCAGAGATGTGAGGGTTGGAGGACCCTCTGAGATGGGTCAATGGGAAGGTCACTTAGTTTACCACCAAATGGCAGTGGACAAGAAAAAGAGATTGACTTAACTCTCTTTAAGTTAGAGAAGTTAAATGCAGTGTCTCAATTTGTTGGTCTTCTTTGAGAAAAAGGATGAAGTAGGAGAATAAATGGGGCTCAAATAAAATGGGACTCACTCTTGTCTTTTCCTTAGAAAATTCAAAAGACAAGTTCAAGAAAAGGGGAACATGGAGGAGTGACACCAGCATCATGGTGGAGTGAGCTCTCCCCTTAGACTCTCCCCACTAAGGTACAACAAAAAGGACATTCATATATCAACAGAGGACATTCACACAACACAAAAGACGTCTGAGAGACACACCCAGCCACATGTCTGAAGGTGGAGGTACTGAACCCCCCAGAGGAAGTGGAAGGAGGTAAGGAGAGTTCCTCTCCCTCCCAAATGGCAGCAACCCTGGGATCATGTGGCTTTCAGGGGGGTAGGGACAGCTCTCTGTGGGAAAACCATCACTCTCCAAGTTCCCTCACAGCCTGTCTTCATCAAGCTAGCACCACAGGAGAGCAGATAGTGAGGAAAGAGAGAGAAGGCCCTGGGATCAGGCAGGCAAAAGAAAGCGTCCCTGCCCCCCACCTGGTGCACCCCCCCAGCATAGCCGGTCATCCAGAGTGCCTGCAGATCATGATGGGCTCAGAATACATACCTTTGACCCCACACAGGGGAAATAGTTGGAAGCTGTGACCACATACTATCACTATGTGGAGAAACAAATCCACACCATCAGACAGTATGAAAAAATATATTAAATTTCCAGACTGGAAGGAAAACAAGAAGCACCCAGAAATCAATCCTGAAGGCACAGAAATTTATCATTTAAGTGACAGAGAATTCAAAACAGCTATCATAAAAAAGCTTAGTGAATTACAAGAAAATACAGATAGACAGTTCAAGGAAATCAGGAACTTCTTCACAAAAGAGATTGAAACTATAAAGAAAAACCAATCAGAAATGTTTGAGATGAAAAATACAGTGGAGGAGATAGAAAAGTCTGGAGTCTTTAAATAACAGAGCTGACAACATGGAGGATAGAAATTAGCAATCTAGGGGACAGGAATGCAGAAATGCTCTAGATGGAGGAGAGAGAACTAAGACAAAAGAGAAATTAAGAAATTCTCTGAGAAGCATCTGACTCAATCAGGAAATGCAACAAAAGGATTATAGGTATTTCAGGGGGAAAAGAGAGGGGGAAAGGAGCAGAGAACTTGTTCAAAGGAATAATAGCTGAGAACTTCCCAAACCTGGGGAAGTAGCTGGAAATACAAGTAAATGAAGCCAATAGATGTCCTAAGAATATCAACATGAATGACCCTCTTCCAGGCATATAGTAGTAAAACTGGCAAAGTCAATGATGAAGAAAAAAATATTAAGAGCAGCAAGGCAGAAGAAAATAAGGCACAAAGGAACTCCTATCAGGCTTTCAGCAAATTTCTCAGCAGAAACCTTACAGGCTAAGAGAGAGTGACATAATTTTGAATGACATATTCAAAATTCTGAAAGACAAAAAATTTCAGCCAAGAAGACTCTATTCAGCAAAAATATCCTTCAGATATGATTGAGAAGTAAAAACTTCCCCCAAATAAACAAAAGCTAAGAGAGTTCATCACCACAAGACCCCCACTACAAAAAATGCTCAAGAAGTCCCTCATACCTGAAAAAAAAGAGAAAGGGGATACAAAGCCTTGAGCAGGTAGAAAAATAGGTAGACAAAATCAGAAAACTTGTAGCTCTCTATCAGAACAGGTTAGCAAACAATTATAACATCAGAGATAAAGGGAAGGAAAACACCAAAAATAAATATAATCTGATCATTTTAACCACAAACTCACATCACAAGATGGAATAAGCTGTAACAATAGTAACTTAGAAGGGGAAGAGGAAAGGAATCGAATCAACTTAGTCTAAGGAAATAAAAGGCTATCAGAAGATGGAGTACCTCATCTATGAGATTTTTTCATACAAACCTCATGGTAACCACGAAACAAATAATCAGAACAGAGACAAATATGATAAATAAAGAGAAAACTAAGAAAACCATTGTGCAGAACTACCAAACTGAATTAGTAGTCTGAAACACATGGGACGAAAAATGAAGGAAATGCAGAAGAACTGGAAAAAGAGTGATAAAATATCAGCATTAAGCCCTCATATATCAATAATCATTCTAAATGTAAATGGACTGAATTCTCCAATCCAAAGACACAGAGTGGTGGTATGGATTAAAAAAATAAGACCCAACAATATGCTGCCTCCAGGAAACATATCTCAGCTCTAAAGAAAAACACACACTCAGAGTAAAGGGATGGAAGATGGTACTCCAAGCTAATGGCAAACAGAAGAAAGCAGGTGTTGTCATATTTATATCAGACAAAGTAGACGTCAAGACAAAGTATGTAATGAGAGACAAAGAGGGAAAATATATAATGATAAAAGGGACATTCCACCAAGAAGACATATCATTTATAAATATATATGCACCCAACACAGGAACACCCACGTACATAAAGCAACTATTAACAAACCTAAAAGGAGATATTAACAACAATACAATAATAGGGAACCTTAACACCCCACTTACATCAATGGATAGAACATCCAGACAGAAAGTCAATAAGAAAATAGTGGACTTAAATGAAAGACTAAAACCAGATGGACTTAATAGATATATATAGAGCACTCCATCCAAACACAGCAGATTACACATTCTTCTCAAGTGCACAAGGAGCATTCTCAAGGATAGAGCATATGTTGGGAAACAAGGCAAGCCCCTATAAATTTAAGAAGATTGAAATCATAACAAGCATCTTTTACAACCAAAATGCTATGAAACTAGAAATCAACTATAAGAAAAAAACTGGGAAAGTGACAAAGATGTGGAGACTAAACAACATGCTACTGAACAACCAATGGATCATTGAAGAAATTAAAGAAGAAATCACAAAATATCTGGAGACAAATGAAAATGAAAATATATCATACCAACTCATATGGGATACAGCAAAAGCAGGAGGGAAATTCATAGCAATACAGGCCCACCTTAACAAACAAGAAAAATCTCAAATAAGCAATCTTAAACTACACCTAATGGAATTAGAAAAAGAAGAGCAAAGCCCAAAGTCAGCAGAAGGAGGGAAATAATAAAAATTAGAGCAGAAATAAATGAAACTGAAACCAAAAAAAAGTAGAAAGGATCAATGAAACACAGGGCTGCTTCTTTGAGAAGATAAACAAAATTGCCAAACCCTTAGCCAGACTCACTAATAAAAAAAAGAGAAAAGGCTCAAGTAAATAAAATTAGAAATGAAAGAGGAGGAATTATAACAGATACCACAGAAACACAAAGGATTATAAGAGAAACTATGAAAAACTATATGCCAACAAATTGGACAATCTAGAAGAAATTGGTAAATTCTTAGACTCATACAACCTTCCAAAACTGAATCAAGAAGAAATAGAGAATCTGAATAAGCCAATCACAAGAGATTGAAATAGTAATCAAAAACCTCCCAAAAAATGAAAGTCCAGGACCAGATTGCTTCTCTGGAGAATTCTACCAAACATTCAAAGAAGATTTAATACCTACCCTTCTCAAACTATTCCAAAAAATAGAGGAAAATGGAACACTTCCTCACACATTCTATAAGGCCAACATCACCCTGATACCAAAGCCAGACAAGGACAATACAAAGAAGGAAAAATACAGGCCAATATTGCTGATGAATATAGATGCACAAACCCTCAACAAAATATTGGCAAACTAAATAGAGCCATACCTTAAAAAGATCACACACCACGACTAAGTGGGATTTATACCAGGGACACAGAGGTGGTTCAGCTCCACAAATCAATCAATTTGATACACCACATTAATAAAATGAGGAATAAAAACCACATGATCATCTCAATAGATGCAGAGAAAGCATTTGACAAGATCCAACATCCATTTATGATAAAAACTCTCAATAAAATGGGTATAGAAGGAAGTACCTCAACATAATAAAGACCAGATATGACAAACCCACAGCCAACATCATACTCAATGGAGAAAAACTGAAAGCCATCCCTCTGAGAGCAGGAAAAAGACAAGGGTGCCCACTGTCACCACTCATTCAACATAGTACTGGAGGTTTTGGCCAGAGAAATTAGGCAAGAAAAAGGAATAAAAGGAATCAAAATAGGCAATGAAACAGTGAAACTCTAGCTGTTTGCAGATGACATGATTTATATATAGAAAATCCTAAAGAATCCATCAGAAAACTATTAGAAATAATCAACTACAGCAAAATTGCAGAGTACAAAATGAACTTACAAAACTCAGTTGCATTACTATACTCTAATAACAGACTAAAGAAAGAGAACTCAACAATCCAATCCCATTTACAATAACAACAAAAAGAATAAAATATGTAGGAACAAATTTAACCACGGAGGTGAAAGACCTATACAATGAAAACTATAAGACATTATCAAAAGAAATCAATGATGACATAGAGAAATGGAAAGATATTCCATGCACATGGATTGGAAGAATAAACATAGTTTAAATGTCCATAGTACCTAAAGCAATCTACAGGTTCAATGCAATCCCAATCAGAATCCCAATGACATTCTTCACAGGACTAGAACAAAGAATACTAAAATTCATATGGGTCAACAAAAGATCCAAATAGCTAGAGCAATCCTGAGAAAAAAGAACAAAGCTGGAGGTATCACAATCCCTGACTTCAAAATATACTACAAAGCTATAGTAATCAAAACGGCATGGTACTGGTACAAAAACAGACACACAGATCAATGGAACAGACTTGAAAGCCCAGAAATAAAAGCACACATCTACAGACAGCTAATCCTCAACAAAGGAGCTAAGGACATACAATGGAGAAAGGAAAATCTCTTCAATAAACAGTGTTGGGAAAACTGGACAGCCACAGGCAAAAGAATGAAAGTAGACCATTATCTTTCACAACACACAAAAATTAACTCAAAATGGATTAAAGACCTGAAGGTAAGGTCTGCAACTATAACACTCCTAGCAGAAAATACAGGCAGTACACTCTTTGACATTGGTCTGAGAGGGATCTTTTCAATTCCATGTCTACTCAGACAAGGGAAACAGAAAAAATAAACAAGTGGGTCTTCATCAGACTAAAGAGCTTCCGCAAGGCAAGGGAAACCAGGATCAAAATGAAAAGACAACCCATCAGCTGGGAGAAAATATTTGTAAATCATATATCCGACAAGGGGTTAATCTCCAAAATATATAAAGAACTCACACAAATGAACAACAAAAAAACAAACAACCCAGCCAAAAAATTGGCAGAGTATTTTTCCAAGGAAGATATACAGAGGGCCAATAGGCACATGAAAAGACGTTCAACATCACTAATCATCAGGGAAATGCAAACCAAAACTACACTAAGACATCACCTTACACCTATTAGAATGGCTATAATCACCAAGACAAAAAATAACAAATGTTGGAGAGGTTGTGGAGAAAAGAGAACCCTCAAACACTGCTGGTGGGAATGCAAACTGGTGCAGCTTCTATGGAAAACAGTATGGAGAGTCCTCAAAAAATTAAAAATAGAAATACCATATGATCCAGCTCTCCCACTACTGGGTATTTATCTAAAGAACTTGAAATCAACAATCCAAAGAGGCTTATGCACCCCTGTGTTCATTGCAGCATTGTAACTGCATAACATCTATAGCCAAGAAGTGGAAGCAACCCAAGTGTCCCTCGACTGATGACTGGATAAAGAAGATGTGGTATATATATAGATATACAATGGAATACCCCTCAGCCACAAAAAAAGACAAAATTCTCCCATTCACAACAACATGGATGGACCTGGAGGGTATTATGTTAATTGAAATAAGTCAGAAAGAGAAAGACAAACACCGCATGATTTCACTCATATGTGGAAGATCAACTAACACACAGACAGAGAGAACACTTTGGTGGTTACCAGGGGGAAGGGGGTTGGGGGGGTGGGCACAAGGGGTGAAGGGGCACATTTATATGGTAGCTGACAAATAATAACATACAACTGAAATTTCACAATGCTATAAACCATTATGACCTCAATAATAAAAAAAATCTATTCAATTTCCATTGCACACTACAATATAGAATTTAATTTTATCTACAATGCTTAAAAATCCTGCAAGTTTCCACATAAAGTTTTAAGATATAAGTTGTTTTCATTCAGAATGTAATATATTCAAAAATTAAAACTTATATTGCTATCTAACTTTAAAAAAAAAAAAAAAGAAAGAAAGAAAGGGAGAACATAAGAATATTTCTGCCAAAACCCAGGAAAAGAAAATTTTGAAGATGGAGAAGAAAGACCTTGTGCACTATAAAGAAGTAGATATTGTCCTTGATTTATAAGGGCACAGAGACCTAGATTTGAATTAGATTTCATGGTATGTGGCCCCACTAGTACAGTCTAGTAGGCACTTGAGACTCCAGAGAGGTCCACATTATCACAAATGTGAAGCTATAAGGCAAACTGAATCCATTCCTGGCAGCTGAAACAAGCTGGACACACTCCTGTCCCTGGTCCCATCCATCCTCACTGATCTAAGCCATAAAAGTAAACTTGTTATCTTAGCTTTTTGCGGCATGAAATTTTAAAAAAATATGTTTATAACAAGTGAAAATTATTTGTTATTGTTAATATTCCTTCTGTCTTTTGAAGAGGATGGATACTAAGGTGAGCCTCTTGATCACTGAGCTTAGAAATGGGAATGAGACACAGGGGTGGAGAACCTGGAAAACAGATGAGTATTGTTACACAAGGGAGATCTAGAGTGAGGTGGGTGGGTGGGGGCCTAGGGAGGTGGGAGAGGCAGGCCCCATCAAGGCTGGAGAGGGAGCACCGATGGAAGCTTTGAAAGGAAGACAAGAATTCATAGAGAACAGAGAAGTCTACAGGCAATTTCTATTAAGTGTGCTTTTGAGTGTCCACCATTCTCTCTTCCCCATCTTCCCATCCAATCTTTAGTTAGTCTACATTACTTGCTAATGCTTGGTGGTTCTGTGTTTGCCCTGGTCCAGGGGGACACATCACAGTGCTATGGTGAGTAGTGTTGAGAACAGCGGTCCACCGTGGACCTCCAGCATCCCTCCAGACTTGCGGACTATGCCAAACCACAGCCCAAATCAATCTTGTACTTTGAGATCTTCTGTAGCTAGCTGTACAGGATCTCTGGATTCATCACTAGGCTGGGCCTCTCAATCCTGCCATCATAACCCAATGAGCTCAAAAGATTGGCCTCCATCTCTACGCCAGGGGGTTAGAAGTTAACAGTCCTACCTGTTAGCAGTTGATCTGACTTCCTACAAGTGAATAAGGACATGTATTCAAAGGGGCCCCTGCCCATTCTTGTCAAATAGACCGCATTGGTCCTCTGCCACCACCTCATAGCAGGGTCTAATAGCCATTGGCACTTATTCCCATTACAGAATCGCTATTCTTGTGAGTGGCATGTTGTGACCACACAATTGTAGCATGTGAGATTAAGCTGGCCTGTGTTTGTAGTTATGCAGACAGTTTTAATCAGACAGTGGAACACAGTTCATAGCGAAAAAAAGGACCCAGCAGTAAGCTGAAGGTCATGGCATTTGATGGACATTCTCCTGTCACCAACAAGAGGCTGAATGGACTTTTAAAGACTCAACCAATAAAGATTTCTGGACAGATTTCATTATCAGCAGTGTGGACAATACATCTTAGTCAGACAGTGTGGGCATGAAAGGTAGCTATTCCCAGCAAAGGAATGTCCTCTTTGTAATGACAGAAGGAGTGGAGGAAGAGGGAGACTGGATCTCTGTATCTACAATTCCACCCTGATGATCCTGACCACTCCTCTTCTTTTTTTCCATTGACACTAGTACCAGGGAAGCCTTCCAGGTGTCATGTTATGGTGGCAGTTAAACAACAGGGGGAGGGAGACTCCAATCAGTAGCTTCTACTTACCAACTGGCTTCAGTTTTAGGTAGAACATATCACAGACCACAAAGATTGTAATCAGTCATGAACTCTAAAATACCCCGAAGGTGGCCTGCTGAGGCAGCAATATGGAACACCATGGACTCTTACAAGTCTGTCTTCTTGCCTCATCCCCCATGACCCTTGACTCACATGGACAGAAATTCTGTGGGCAGGTGCAGGATGGCTGGACAAATTGTGAAGTAGTGTCTACTACAGACAAACAGACCAGTTGGCTGTGGGAGAAGAACAACACTCCAGCACCTGGGAGGGGTCACCTAAGACCCCAGGAGATACAGTGAGGAGGGAATAACTAATGCTTTCTTTGTCCCCTAGATCCGGCACCACCACCTGGCAAACAATCACACAGTCTTCCTAGGTGATGCAGCAGTGGCTAGTAATCTGACCTGCTGCTGGATTTGTCCTTCCTGTCTACTTGCTATGGAAACAGAAAACACATGTGGGCATGGCCAGTACTGAATTATTCTGCCATGCCTAATACCACCAACAGTAGTTCCCAAACCTGATCACTCCCTTCTACAAGTGTAAATACCCAGAACAGCACACCCTCATTTTATTCTGACTGATACAAATTCATATACTATCTCTAATACCCAAGTGGTCCTGGGTCATGCCATGAATGGCTATTGAGGCTGAAAATACTATTGACACTGTCCATGTGGCTTAACAAAAGTAATATAACAGGGTGTGGATGAAATGGGTGAAGGTGGCCAAAAGGTACAACTTCCAGCTATAAAATAAATAAGTCATGGGGACGTAATGCACAGCATGGTGACTATAGATAATAGTATTGTATTGCATAATTGAAAGTTGCTAAGAGAGTAGATCTTAAAAGTTCTCATTACAAGAAAAAAAATTGTAACTATATATGGAGATGGATGTTAAGTAGGCTGATTGTGGTGATCATTTTGCAATATATACAAATATCAAATCATTATGTTGCACCCTCGAAATTCATATAATGTTATATGTTAATTATATCACAATAAAAAATTTAGTAAATAAAATAAATTTTTAAAGTAATATAACAGCAATCCAATTAAGTTTAACCACAAATCACAAATAGGCTGACCTGTGCATATAGTTGTATGCTAGGGAGAGTGGGCAATGGAAGGTCTTTCCATTGGGAATGGGGGTTACTTTTGGGTCCATCTATTGCCCCCTGTAATTATTGGCACTGACACCATGTTCCCCTTGTTGGACCTCTGGGTAAGGCTGTCCTACCCAGGAATACAAAAACTCCTGGCTCCATAAAGTAATGCAAGCACTGTTTGCTGTCCTCAGAGTCCATTTCCTAGAGAAAATAGCCAGGAACTAATGCTTGACTTGAGCAACCAGCCAGAAACAGCACAAGCCCTAGAAGATCAACAGGGCAGATCTAAATTCCTAATGGATGATGGGTCATACCAGGTAACAGGCTGACCTTAGACCACATCCTGCCCACACCAACATTTCCTGTAGTGTTTGCATGACTACCATCACTCAGATGGAACAGTTTGTTCACATCCTAAGATAGAAAGCTAAATGGTTATCTGAAATAACACCTACTAGTCCCCTCCAGAACTTATTCAGCTGGAGATGTCCAGGATCCAGGGGGCATAGCTGAGATCAGTATTGTCAACCGACCTCATTCTACTGACCAGGGTTTGGTTGATAATCTCAGTCAAGTGTTGCATGAGGTAAATTAAGTAAATTTTTTCCTAGTTCCTGTGAACGTGTCTAATCTGAGTTGCTGAGAATGTGGCATACTCACATGAAAACTTGAATTCAGCCAAGAACTTGCTGGGCCGAGAGAAATGGCTTGTTTAGTGGTTTACAAAAGGCACTGAGCCCCTGGCCCTAGGTGTCTCAGCTGTGGCACAATCCACTGCATGTGTAGTTGCCATCTGGGTCCATCACACCATTCCATGGGACTTAGAGAAGGAGAAGTGGTGCTCCCATGCTGATGCTGCTGGTCTTGCTGTGCTGTGAATTTAAACTGTCTTGCTCTGGTCAACTGAGTCTTGCGACCAACTTTCAGCACCACTGGAGCTGTCTCAAGCCAACCTGCATGCTTGCTTAGTTGTCTCCTCTGGAGTCTTGTTACTCTTCATCATCCTCAATGAGGTTGGGGTTCCTCTCCGATACTGGGCAAGATATGAGAGAAGAAATTTCCTATGGGACCCAGTCATACCTGGATATCGTTTGGTCTTAAACCCTTCCTAAGGTCGTCTGAAAGAGAATTCGTGATGAGATTTCAAGACAGGGATGGTGGTGCTGGTGCTCCAAGTGGCCTTCACTGATGTGACATCACAGGCTTCAAAAGATACAGAGGGGAAAGAGATACGGGGGAAAAGAAGGTAAGACTGGGATAGGAATAGAAGAATGACTCTAGGACCACAGAAGTAGTTCCTTATTTATCTGATCCCTGGCTATTCTGCGATTCTCAACCAAGATGAAAACTCTTAGAATTTGGCTTTGGGTTAGAATCACTCTATCCCTAGGATGAGAAGCTGGCAGGAACTTTGAGTCTGGACTGCTGCTCTGCTGACACTTTTCTTCATTTCAAAAGGCATGCATTGTCTAATTTGCATTGTTCTTCATGTGTGATTTGAACATAACTTTGTGGAGATAAAGAAGAACATGCTTTTCCTATACTAACAGCTAAAACAGATGGCCAGGGATCCAATTTGTTTAGAATAAATTACCGTTGCCATAAGTGGAGTAATTTACACATATGATTGATTTTGTAAATCTTTCAGCTAAATCAGCTAACTTCAATAATGTTACTTGGGTAACGATTCTCCTTAGAGAACATAATTTTTTGACTACCAGGCCAACAGAAATGTGCAAATGCGACTGGGCAATGATTTTGTGTGTGTATGTGTTGATGTAAGGAATCCACATGTTATAAAATTGTAACATTTTATAAACAAAAAATTTACTTCATATACCATATTTCATAACTATCTAATGCTCCATACATTATAAGGAGCAAAATTATTTCATGACCACTAAAACAGAAAAAAAAAATACTGCCAATTAAATCAACCTAATTTATTCTTATCATTTAGAACTCTTCCATACAACATAGACCTAACTCACATCAAAAACTCTCTTTTGTTTTTTAATATTTATTTATATTATAATAAGGAACCTTAACATGAGGTCTACCCTTAGCACAATACAGTATTGTTCACTACAGGCACAATGTTCTCTGGTATGTAAAGTCTCAGCGTTGTGAGATGAAAAACTCTCTCTTTACAAGAGAATCACAACTCTTGTCTCCAGGATTGTCTTCCAAGCTACCAACACCCATTCTTCAAGTTTTGATGCCCACACTTTTTTGGTTTTACTAGAATGTGTCAAGGGAAATTTCCAGATGACAACAACAAGGAAGGCATTTTAAATGGCAATTTAACTCAACACGTATAGTACCAATGATGCACAGGTGGCAACAACATGCAGGACAGTCATGACCATGGTCATGCACGTGCAGGCAGTAACAACCATGTCACAGCTGTTGCCTGTTCTCAGCAATTGTGAGACATCACTGATTATAACACTATAAGACTCAGCTATGTTCAAATGTGTCTCCAATTGCCCTCCTCCCATTCTCTTTTTTTGTGCGTGTGAGGAAGATTGCCCCTGAGCTAACATCTGTACCAATCTTCTTCCACTTTGTACGTGGGATGCCACCACAGCATGGCTTGATGAGTGGTATGTAGGTCAATGCCCGGGATCCAAAGCCATGAACCCCAGGCTCCTGAAGTGGGGCATGTGACCTTAACCACTACACCACCTAGCTGGCCCCATCCCCTCCTCCCATTCTTATTGAAACCCATCCAATTAGGCCAAAACCATTCTTTGTCAAGATCATGATGACTTCCACATTGCCAAACCCAGTGGTCAATTCTCTTCTCAACTTATTTGATACTTGGGATCACTTTCCCCTCCTTGACACACTTTCTTCACTCGGCTTTTCAAATCTCATATACCCCTGATATCCCTCTAAACTCAAGGGCTGCTCCTTTTCAATCTCCCTCCTTTCTCCCTTCTCCTCCACTTCCTAATGAGACCATTGGCATGGCCCTGGTCTCAGTCTTGGTCCTCTTCTCTCTCTACACTCACCCCCATTGGTGAGATTGTCCACTATCATGCCTGTAAGTACTGCTGTGGTCAAAATATTTGGGTTCCACAAATTCATATATTGAAATCCTAACCCCCAAGGTGATGGTATTATGAGGTGGGGCCTTTGGGAGGTGATTGGATCATGAGGGTGGAATCCTTATGAATAGGATTAGTGCCTTTATGAAAGAGACTCTAGAGAGCTCCCTTGCCCCTCCTCCAGGTGAGGACACAGAGAGAAGACAGCCTTCTACGAACCAGGAAGAGGTCCCTCACCAAACCATGACCATGTTGGCAACTTGATCTTGGACTTCCAGCTCCCAGAACTGTGAGAAATAAATTTCTGTTGTTTATAACAACAGTTTATGGTATTTTTGTTATAGCAGCCTGACTTGACTAAGACAAGTACCATTTATTGTGACCATGTCCACAACTACATCTTCAGTCTAGACATCTTTCCCAAGCCCAGACTCATATATCCTCTGCTTACTCAAAGTCTCTGGTTGTCTAATTGACATTTCACTGAAAACAGAACTCCTTATCTTCTGTCAGAATTTGTTCTACTCATCTTCCCCACCTAAACTGACAGCAAACATATTTTCACTTCTCCTTGGAATCTTCCAGACTCCTCTAATTCCACTACCTTCCACACCTAGTCTATCAGTAAGTCTTGTTGGCTCTCTCTTGTAAAAAATACCCAGAATTTTACTACTCCTCACCACCTCCATTTCTACCACCCTGTCTGTGCCACCATACTTTCTCACCTGGACTGCTGTCATCCCTCCTAGCAGGTTTCCCTGCTCCCAACAATGGACACCTGCAGTCTGTTCTCAACACAGCCATTGTCTAAGCTGTAAGTCACATTATGGCTCTTCTGCTCAAAACTCTGCCATTTTATCCACAATAAAAGCCAAAGTCAGAGAGGCCCTAAATGATCTGGCCCCCATACATCTCTGACCTTGTCTCTGATCAGTTTTCTCCTTGTTCTCTCTGCGGCAGCCACACTAGCCATCCCCATGGCCTACAATGCTCTTCCTCTAGATTTGTCTTAGAAAACCCCTCATCACCTTCAAATCTTTAATCAAAGTCATATTCTCAAAGAGGTGTGCCCTGACCACTCTCTTCAGTATCACTGGCACCTTCCCACCCTCAACCTCCTCAACCCCTTTACCCTGCTCTGTGTAAGAGAGTAGTGCTACCCCCTTCTAATATACTATGTAGTTCACTGTTTGTTATGTTTATTGTTTATTTTCTCTCTTCCTTATAAATGTAAACTCCAAAACAGCAGGTATCTTTGTCTGTTTTATTCATTGATGAAGAAGAGCATTCAGCATACAGTAGGTGCTCAACAATGCTTGTTGAATTAATGAAAGAAGGAAGGTGGAGAAGTATCTATAGGAAGCAAGGATTCTAAGCAAGTCTGAGTGGGAGGTGTTAGATACCAGGAAATGAAGCTGTAGGTTGCAGAAGCAGATTAAGGTGATGAAACTGCAGTTGGAACTAAAAGCAATAAGAAAGAGTAGACATGGAACCGACAGAGACAAAATAGTAGTGTTGTTAGAATAGGGCTGTTCCAGGTACCCTTCTCGTAATAAAGACTTAGCAGCCGCACCCCTCTGACACATGGCTTGCTATAGTTCCATGAGTCTAGAGGAGGAAACTGTTAAAATTATTTTCTTTGATTTCTCCATTTAATTTGAATTTATCCATTGGAACCTGCTGCCTTCTTATAATAAAATTTAATCATTGAAAATTTATATTAAATAGAACAAAAGCTAAGAAAGAGTAAATGACCTTCAAGTTCGCTGAGTCAAATCCACATAGGCACCTTTCAGGATTGTATAAAGCCACAATGGCCATGATATTTTCTTTTAAATGAGTTACTCAGAATCAATGAATATATATTTACTTAGAAAATACACAAGGAATTCCTGTATTCACTTAGTGTCCTTTTTAAAAGGAAAAAAAATGGGACCATATTCTCCATTCTCAGACAAATAGTTTGGGGAGAAGAAAATCTCAGCACGAGCATATTAGGGGAAATAATCGAAGGTCACATTTTGAATTGCAACTGTGATCACTGTATGTGATTCAGCACCACAGCAAAGGAAATTGCCTATGCAAAATGTTTCCATCAACAAGAGATGAGCGTGTCCTATTCCAAAAAGGAACAATTCAAAATCTCCGGATTACAATTTAGTTGAAGATGTTCAAAATAACTATACTTTGGTGGCTCTTTTTTTTTTTTGGTTTTGCAAAGGGAAAAATCAAAGCAGAATCTCACTGAAAGATGCTGATACTTAACCAAAAAGCATCTCACTAAGCAGGTAAGCCTTAGATCCATCTATCGTACAGCTGAAAAGTGAAAGAGGCAGACATCATCTCAGGTCTGACTCCTTTACTCTTCTTCCCCTATGGATTTAGAAATGCTAAGCAACTTTCTTAAGAGACTCAAACTCATGTCTGTCTAATTTTTACATTAGATGTGCATTGAGGTTTGTGATATTATTTAAAACATTTTGAAGGGGACATAAAATGCAATCTACATTGATCAAAGCTATTATATTCTACCGAAATTTATCTTGGGTAAAACAGAAGAAACATGCAATAGTACTTGGGTGGATGTCTTTATTTTCAATTTTATAGGCATTGGTGAAGGGATTCTGCATTTGATCATACTATAATAGCCTCTCCTGAGAACCAAGTATCTTGAAAGCAAAATTTAAGGACCTTTTCAAACATAACTCATTTTTGTCATATCCTCCGGATTTTCCACCACGAGAGTTATTCCTATAAGGCAATATTTCTGAATATATGTTCCAAGAACTCTACAATTCTTCCATCCAAACTAAGGTTTTGCAGTAAAATAAGTATGGGAAACACTATATACCATATTCCCTCTCTTGAAAAAATTTTAATCTATAATAGCATATTAAGGGCTCTATTTACTGATCTAATAAGTTTGGAAAACTTAGAAATGTATCTAATACATTTTGGAAAATTTTCCAAAATGTATTAGATGAGTAAATAATACTGTTGAATGCTGTTCACATAGTCCTTCAACCCCTACTCGGCTGCCTAAGAAAGGGCACTGGGCCTGGACCACTTCCTGCCAAGAGATGAAGAGTACTCCCAGCCTGTGATGGGCTGATTACCTTGTGTGGGAATGTTTATCCCTATTTCAGACTCAATGTGTGCTCCTCAGCTCTGCTTAGGTGTGTGTGTCATATGGCACCTGGCCAGCTCCGCTTCTGTGTCTGTCCCTGGCAGGGAAGGAAGAGGGTCCTTCATTCTGCAGCACAAGAAGGGTTCATGCAGGCCAATTGCCCTGCATTGGTTGCTGGGAGGACACATTGGCCATGGAGGGCCAATGTCCACTATGGATGCTCATCTTGCTCTGTCTCTTCTCTATATGAGTAAGTGCTGGATTGTGTTATGTTTTCCATGGTGACTCTGATACCAAGATGCAGTGGGCAGAAGTGTTCCAACTTCTACTCTTGGGGACAGGCAAAAGATGCCACTATCTTGACAAATACACTTTGGGAAAAACTACTCTAAATATAGTGTCTCCTATCTATCTTTCTTATACTACAAATAGGCTAAATGGGAAGAGTGTTATATTAATACGACTGTGAAAGAATGATAACAAGTTTGAATAAGCTTCAGGAGATGGAGAAAACCATAGTGAGCATGAAGCATGGTCAAGGGAGTCCATATTCTAGTATCACTTATATATGGAACCTAAAAAAAACAAGGCAAATTCATAGAAACAAAAAGTAGAACGGTGGTTGCCAGGGGCTGGGAGTGGGGGAAATAGGGAGAGACTAGTAAAATGATACAAACTTCCAGTTATAAGATGAATGACGTCTGAGGAGCTAATGTATAACGTGGTGACTATAGTTGATAACACTGTGTAGCATAACTGAAATGTGCTAAGAGTAGAACTTCAATGTTCTCACCAAAAATTGTAACTATGTGAGGTGATGGACGTGTTACTTAACTCGATGGTGGGAATCCTTTCATTATGTATACATATATCAAATCATCTCATGGTACACTTTAAATATCTTACAATTTTATTTGGCAATTATACCTCAATAAAGCTAAAAAAAGGGAGGCCTTACCCACTGGGGTGCACACAACAGCACTACCTTTAAAACTTTGGCATGCACTGTCACCTGAGGAGTTGTTACCACACAGATTCTTGCCTTCCCCCACCCTGATTCTGATTCAGTAGATCTGAGTGGGCCCAGAATTTATATTTCTAACAAGTGCCAGGTGATACTGACACTGCTGGTCTGCAGCCCACACTTTGAGTACCACTACATTAAGATCCTATAAATGATGTGCAAGACCCTACTAAGGGACCATCAGTATTAGTTTTTTTCTTTTTCCTTCAAAAATCTCACAGGTTTCTCAACAAAACCATGCATATTGGCTCTACTAACATAAGGTTGTCTCCATTCCTACCAAAATAATAAACCCAAAAATATTATGCTGAAATATTATGCTAAAAAGCATTTGCCTCCTTCCTGAATCTATTTGATATCATGTTAGCTACAAACACAATCCAGAGAGATGGTGCACTTCTCAAAGACATTCTCTCCCATAACATGTGGTTGGGGGACTTAGCTGCCATTTCCACAAGAGTATAAATGCAGCCACAGTGATTGATATAACTATTAAAAGTAGGATGGGTCTCCAAGTTATTTATATAAAAGTTATTTATGTGAAATAAAATGCAGTATGAGACATTTTGACAAGATGGCAGAAAAAGAGGCTTTCAAATTCCTCCTATGGTAGATCAGCCAACAGAAATAAAACCAAACATAGTGAAAATCATCCGCTTCAGCAGCCCAGGGTTCATGGGTTCGGATCCCCAGCACAGATCTACACACCGCTTATCAAGCCATGCTGTGGCAGCATCCCACATACAAAATAGAGGAAGACTGGTACAGATGTTAACTCAGGGACAATCTTCCTCAAGCAAAAAGAGGAAGATTGGCAACAGATGTTAGCTCAGGGACAATCTTCCTCACCAAAAAAAAAAAGAAAGAAAACAAGAGAGTGGCATTAGAAACTAGGAGGACTTTTGCCACTTAAAAAAATATTTTGGACAGCCACATGCAAAAAAATGAAAATAGACCATTATATTACACCATATGCAAAAATTAACTCAAAATGGATTAAATATTTGAATGTAAGATCTGAAACCATAAAACTCTTAGAAGAAAATGTAGTCAGTACACTCTTTGCCATCAGTCTTAGCAGTACCTTTTCAAATACCATGTCTACCCAGGCAAGGGAAACAAAAGAAAAAATAAACAAACCAGACTACATCAGACTAAAAAACTTCTGTGCAGGAAAGGAACCCACCAACAAAATAAAAAGACAACCCACCAACTGGGAGAAAACATTTGCAAATCATACATCTGACAATGAGTCAATTTCCAAAATACATAAAGAACTCATACAACTCAACAACATAAAAATGAGCAACCCAGTCAAAAAATGAGCAGAGGATCTGAACAGACATTTTTCCAAAGAAGATACACAGATGGCCAGCAGGCACCTGAAAAGATGTTCAACATCACTAATTATTAGGGGAATACAAATCAAAACTACAATGAGATATCACCTCACCCCCATCAGACTGGCTATAATTAACAAGACAAGAAATAACAAGCATGGGAGAGGATGTGGAGAAAAGGAGACCCTCATACACTGCTGGTGGGAATGCAAACTGGTGCAGCCATTATTGAAAACAGTATGGAGATTTCTCAAAAGGTTAAAAATAGAAATACCATATGATCCAGCTATCTCACAACTGGGTATTTATCAAAAGAACATGAAATCAACAATTCAAAGAGATTTATGTATTCCTATGTTCATTGCAGCATTATTCACAATAGCCAAGACTTGGAAGTAATCCAAGTGCCCATCAACGGATGAACAGATAAAGAAAATGTGGTATATGTACACAATGGAATACTACTCAGCCATAAAAAAGACAAAATTGTGACATTTGCAACAACATGGATGGGCCTTAAGGGTATTATGCTAAGCGAAATAAGTCAGACGGAGAAAGCCAAATACCATATGATTCCACTTGTGTGGAAGATAAACAAACACAGAGATAAGGAGAACAGATTGGTGATTACCAGAGGAGAAAGGGGTGAGGGGGAGGGCAAAGGGGTAAGGGGCACATATGTATAGTGATGGATAAAGACTAGAGTATTGGTGGTGAACATGATGTAGTCTATACGGAAAGTGAAATATAATAATGTTCACCTGAAATTTACACAATATTAAAAGCCAATATGACCTCAATAAAATTAAAAAAGAATATTCTGGCACGATGAGAAAAGCCGCTGATGACCAGCTCCCGTTTCTCCTTTCTGACAAGACTTGTGCAATTGCATAATAATCAATCAAAGGGCTCTGGGGAGGGCCAGCACTCTGCCTCACCTCTACATCCTGGATGTCAAGGCTGCGGTGTCATACTTGGGGCTTATCTGTCTGCTCAACAATAACAGGACGCTGAGTTTCAGAGTCCAAAAGTTGGAGAGTGAAGTTGCTATAGTGACAGCAACTACTGTGATAACTGATTTAGTTTGCATTTGCAGAAGAACTCGGTATTTTTACAAGGTTCCTAAAGAAGAGCCGACAGCATCCTGCAAATGCACTTTGATGAGGAAGAAAGTCAATGCGTGTGCATTTGCACACATCTCCAGAAGGGGCCTATGATAATCACGTCAGAAATCACCAATTTGGGTGAAAGTGTTACAGGGCTTGGCTCATCCAAATAATTTCCTCAAACCATTTAAACATAAACAGGGAATTCATAAGTTTTCTTAATTCTACTGTTACTGCAAAAACACCTTTCCATGGTGTGTGTGACATAGCGAGGGCTACTTGTCTGCAGTCGCCTGAGGACACAATGCTACCTAACAGCACAGGCATGTGAAACAAAAGTCTCATTGAGTGAGAATGCAGAGAGCTTGCTCTTGCTGAATCACAGTCTAACAGATGTTCAAACCAACATGGCATAAAATCGTTGGTAGATAAAACCTACACTGAGGCTTTCAGGGGTGTTCCATTCCTCCGAAACCTCTGCTTGGAACTCTTCCCTCTGCCACAGTGAGACAATTTACCATCCTGCTGGGAAGAGGATGGGGGGAGCTCTGAAAGATTGGGGGACACTCCCACCCCCACCGAGTGTTGCTGGAACCCCACTTCTCTTCCATCTGGTGTCCTTTGAGTCAGATAGGCCCCATTTTGCAGATCATTGGACTGTGACAGTCCTGTGACCAGAGCCTCCTCTTAAGTGGGGTTGAAATAGCCAGCTGCCTGGAGCTGGTGATATGGGAGGGGGATGCCAGGAAGATGTCAGGGACCAGTGTGTGAGAGGTGAAGGCCTGAGGGCAAGGGCAGGTAATCAGAGATCTCATTCAACAGATTCCAGTTCCAATTCAGGATTGGAAGTACAGGGTAGAGATGAAGAATGACCAGGTGGGCAGGAGTCCTCAGCCTCGCCCTCACCCTTTCTCTTCTCTCACACTGCCCCTCCAGCTCTCTGCAAACTCTGCTGCTCCACCCCAGGTGGTTCTGGGGGGGACTTACCACCTCCACAATGGCCTAGTAACTCTCCCCTAGGAAGTTGCCTTCACCCTGCATCCAAACCCAAGGACAGCAAGAGCCCTCCAGTCACCACCTCGCCGCTCTGTTCAGACCTTGTCACTGGCTTTGCATTCCATCCAGAATAAAATCTAGAGTCCTGGCAGTGGCTGCCAATAATTTACATCACCTGCCCTCCCACTCTCCCCGACCCTCCCCACTCCTGCCGTCACCCCCTCCCACTCCCTCTCCTTCCATCTCTCTGTCCTCTAGGCTGCTCCTCAAACATACCAAAGGGGCTTCCCCACCAGGGCTTTTGTCACCAGTTCTCGGGGTACCTGGACTCCCCTCCTGCTCCACCATCCTCAAGGCTCCTTCTCTCCCTGCTTCCAAGTCTCTGCTTAAATGACACTGTAGGGAGAAGCCCTCCCTGACCTCCCCACCTCCTCCCTGCTGGCTGGCACTCTTTTCTTTTACTTTGTTTGATTTTCCTCCAGAGCACTGGGCACCACCAGGAATGTTACGTGTTCTGTAGATTTGTTTGTCTCTCTGTGCCTACATGAATCTAATTGCATAAGAACAGGGACTTCGTTCTGTCCACTGCTATATCCACAACAATGCCTGGTGCATGGCAGGCACACAAGAAATAGCTGTTGCTATTTGTTGTAGTCCGTTCAGGCTGCTATAACAGAATACCACAGACTGGAGGGCTTAAACAACAGATTGACTTTTCACAGTTCTAGAGGCTGGAAGTCTGAGATCAGGGTGCCAGCATGGGCGGGTTCTGATGAGAGCCCTCTTCTGGGTCACAGACTGCCAAGTCCTTGTTGTATCCTCACATGGCGGAGAGATTGAGTCTCCTTGTGTCTCCTTATAAAGGCACTAATCCCATCAGGAGGGCTCCACCCTCATAACCTAACTACCTTCCAAAGGCACCACCTCCAAACTCCATCATATGGGAACTAGATCTTCGACATATGAATTTTGAGGAGGGAGCACAAACATCCAGTCCATAGCACCGCTGAATGTGGCTCCTCCCTGAACCACATCTTCACGAGATAGCAGTCTGCAGAGTCTAACTTAGTTAATTAATTATAGATCCCTTTATGCACATGTGGCAACAGTGTTGGTTTTTTAAATCATCTAAAATAAAGACTAGTTATGTTGTGATTGAATTGTAGCTTTGCATTAGCAATTTATTCCAGGGAGATAAATGGATGGGTGTAATTAGGAGTGACTAAGATAAGATTTAATAAGTGTCTTGATCTTTCCCAAGAATCTAATTGCTCAGATTAGCCTGTCATCTCTGAAAGCTATAAGTAATACAAACAATTTATAGATCATCTCAGAAACTTACAACATACAGGATGAACCTCAGCTGCTAAAAAACCAGCTCCCTTCATAATCTCATTTGCCTCCTGTCGATTTATGTGTGTGGTGTTTTTTATAAAAGGTCATTGTAATTTCTCTAGTTATTTTTATAAAATGACAGTAATTAATTTGGAGGGCATACTTTATTTTTATTATTACAGTAAAGGAAATTTTTAACAAAATTGGTGTACCCTTGAGAAAGGCAAAAAGGAAAGCTCTCAATTGCCCAGCTACTCTGGCCCAGCTGAAGGGTGAATGTGCATGCCTCTCCTATTCCTTATCTGTTATCCTCTGGAGGAGTCAACATGAGACTTGCCAGTTCTCCTGAACTGGGAGAATCTTTCACAACTGGTCACTGGGTGCCAAGAGACACATGTGATGGCTGATAGGGCTGAATAATTGAATAGAGTCCCCTACCTACAAGTGTGGTTGGTGCAGAGTAAGTATACAATAAATGTTGAAAGCTTTATTCATTCAACTACAGATTCAGTAGTTTACTAACACTAGCTGGTCAGGAGTCAAACATTCAGAGTCGGGGGCAATTAAAAGCTACACACTTTCCCAGGTGAGAAGTAGACTGGTCCAACACCCAGAGCCCTGCTTTATCACAGCCTCCTGTTCTAGGTTCACGTACCTGTTCAAGTAGCAGGAAATGGCAATGGACCATCCCAGTGCCCACTGAACTCCCCAAGGGAAAATACTCAATGCCTAGCCCCCTTTGCATTGTAGAGCAGTGGTTCTCAAATAAAAGGGCTTTCTCTTTAAACTATGCACACACCGCCAGAGAGGGAAATGCCCCTCCTCCCCTCATTGAGAGTTGCTATATTCACGTACCTTAAGGATAATGCTCTACTGTGCTCTGATATAGAGAATACTAGTATTCTATGGCACTGATCCTCCTGCCAAGAAGATAAAGAGAGGAGAAGAAGGAGGGTGGGGGAGGAGAAGATCTGCCAGCATTGCTGCTGTTTCCTGGGGATTCACAAGAATGATGATTAAAATCTTTCTCACAAGCCCTGGTCTCTTTCTTCAGAGAACCACAGAACCACACTCAGATAAACATTTCATGTCACCTTAGATTCAAAATATCCAAAATCTCATCTTCTTTAGGGACAAAGCCTAAGTCTTAATCATCTTTCTCTTTCCAGATCCTAGCACAACACCCGGCACATTGTAGGTGCTTGTATATATTTGGTACATTAACTTGAAAATACCTCAATGGGAGGTTAAGGGTATGGCCATAAACTTTGGTCTTCAACTTGTTTCAGTGAATGCATGAAATTAACTGAACTGCTGAACAGATTCCCTTAACTAGACTGAAACCAGTTGATCTGGGAGCTTTTGTCCGTAGAGAATGTTATTTCAACTGATTAGCCTGTACTGAAATAGAACTCTCCGTTTGATGTAAGCACTCACTTATAAAAATGCCTCTTCCAATTGTCACAGAGTCATGATTATTTGTAAAGTTTGCAAAAAACTTTTGACAGAATCACTGTCATTTTTCCCTCCTTCTTCTCCTCTGTCACACTTTCCATCACTTCCAGAAGTGCTAGATTCTCTGTGGGTAATGTAGACATCCAGCTAAGGGAGAGCTGAGTTGGGCTTACATTTAGTTTGTGTTTAGTGGAATATACGTATGTAGTTAGCAGACATTCGAAGTAATTAGGTTATTGCTAGCTGTCCTGGTGTAGGAATGGCTTCTAGAAATCTCCTACCAGCCACTGTGGCAATTCTCCTGGTAACTGAGACACAAAAGTATAGGGTCAGATATCAAATGGGATATACTGATATGGGATATGCTTGTATGAGAGATACTTCCAATGTACCTGACACTGGAGTACGTGAGTAACAGAAACTAAACAAGGTTTGAAATGTACAGAGCCCTAAGCTGACCTGTGAAAATTCTTTTAATCATCAGATACGTAACATTATAAGTAGAAAATTGGATTCTCATAGATGTCTAGTCACAATGGAAGTTCTCTTTTGTCAAGGATAGACTTGATAATACAGCATATATAATTCTAAATGCACCAGACATTTTTGTTTGTTGTTGATGGGATTCACAAAAAAATAAAATTTACTAAAACTCTGTTTATAAGGCACAAACCTGTAACAATACTGTATACAAGTACACCTGTAGATGAAGCCTTATATTTCACATATTGCAATTTATCAGATTTGACAATTTTGTATCACCTAATGCACCTTGTCTAGATGAAGTCTGGTGGCTCCAGATGCACAAACACTCAATGTTTGCCACCAACAGTATTTGAGCAGCTTATAGTGATAAACATTTGGAATGATCTTGATTATGCCTTAATCAATTTTATATAACTTTTATACTTTATATTTTAGATAATCAATTTTATGTAATTTTTCAGAATTATTGGTCATACCAAAATTCTAACATACCAGAAAATGAATGCCTTCAACTTGTAAAATTTAAGATTAGACATTGATTCAGAAAACTTGAAATGTCCTGATCTATTAAAGCTCATGCATAAAAGAAACTTGATGATGTTTTTCCCAAACTTGATAAAATTCCCAAAACTTTTCATGACATACTCAGTTACAAACTGTGAAGGTGGAAGAAGCTTATTTCAATTATCAATAAACATAGAATACAAATTTTGATCAGGCCTGCTAGAAAAAAAATCTCTATTCCTCCTATAAAAAATAATATCTAGGGGCTGGCCCCGTGGCACAGTTGTTAAGTTCACATGCTCAACTTCAGCAGCCCAGGGTTCGCTGGTTCAGATCCCGGACGTGGACATACCACTCATCAGGCCATGCTGTGGCAGGTGTCCCACATATAAATAGAGGAAGATTGGCACAGATGTTAGCTCAGGGCCAATCTTCCTCACCAAAGATAATAATAACATTATAAAATCATTGTTATATAAAGAGTCAATCAGAATATGAGCCATAAATTATGGGGGAAAAGTACAATAGAGGTCTGTTAGGCGATTAATAAAGACATTGCATTATTTTTATGGATTGTGTGATATTTGTGGTATTTGTCACTTTTTTAAAATTTGAAGTCTGGGGTTTTTTTTAATTCTAAAAAACTATTCAATTTCACTATTTTTTAATTTGAATTTTTGTGTTCTTTTTCTTAATGAAGATCCTCTCAAGTATAACGAGCTTTAGGTCCCACAAAATGAGGAATCTACCTGGAACTCTCACAAAAGTAGACTAGACAGCAATTCATTCATTCATTCAACAGTTTGTTGAGCGCCTCCCTCCTGCTGAGCACTGTTCCAGGCATCGTCACTTCTGCAGCAATTAAAAATCCCTGACCACATAGAGCTTCTTTCTAGTCAAAGGGATAACAAGTGCTTTGAGGAAAACTGAGGCAGCGAAGGAGGAGAGGCTGTGGGAAGGAGAGTGTTCTAGAAAATAGGTGTCTGGGAAGGTTACACTGAGAAGCAGCAGCTGAGCAGGTGGGAGAACTACCTTGGGGTGCATGCGGATGGAAAGGGGGTGAGAGTGGTGGAGGAATATTCCGGCTGGAAGGAACTGTATATGCAAAAAAGGAAGAGCAGGCTGAGTAGTTGCTCAACAAGGAGCACAGCAGCTGGATCAGAGCAAGCAAAGGGCAGAGCAGCTGAGCAAAGACAGATAGATAACTTAGAGTGGAGTCAGGGGGGTGGGCTCTCCCCAGGTAAGGCACATTTTATTACTTTAAAAAAATAGAAATACGATATGATCCAGCAATTGTACTACTATTTATCCAAAGAACATGAAATCAATAATTCAGAAAGATATATGTGCCCCTATGTTCATTGCAGGATTATCCACAATAGCCAAGACATGGAAGCAACCCAATTGCCTATCAATAAATGAATGGACAAAGAACAGGGAGATACACACACACACACACACACACACACACACACACACAATGGAACACTACTCAGCCATAAAAAAGACAAAATTGTGCCATTTGTGGCGATATGGAAGGACCTTGAGGGTATTATGCTAAGTGAAATAAGTCAGAGAAAGACAAATACACTATGATTTCATTCAAATGTGAAAGATAAAGAAACACATGGATAAGATTGGTGGTTACCAGAGGGGAAGGCAGTTGTGGGGAGGACGAAAGGGGTAAAGGAGCACATACATATGGTGACAGATAAAAACTAGTCTATTGGTGGTGAACACAATGTAGTTTATATAGAAACTGAAATATAATAATGTACACCTGAAATGTATACAATGTTATAAGCCAATATGACCTCAAGAAAATAATTTAAAGAAAAAAGGACTGAAGCAAATATGGCAAAACATTAACATAAGTAAATTTGAATGTATAAGGGACTCAGGTACCTTTTTTATTTTCTCCATATTTCTGTGTGTTTGAAATATTTCCTAATCAAAGATATATATTTTTTAGCCTCCAAATGTATGTATTAGGAAATGAGAAACATTGAAAATAAATATCGCATCAGCCTCAGATGAAGGAAGAGCAGAAAAAGCAATCAGAGATTGAGTTCAACTTAATATATGGGGAAACTGAGGCCAAGAGAAGTTAAGCCACTTGCCCAATCTCACCAAGCAGAGCACAGTCATGGTGGAGCTGGGATTCAGAGCCAGGAAAAGATTATTTTTCATCTTTTTTAGAAATATGTTTTATTTTTAACCATTTTGGTCATTTCCACTTAAACATTCTCAAGTTGTCTATTTTCCTATTTTAGATGTAGGATACAGTCACCTCAATATATAAGATTATACTCCTGAATTATAATAGTCCTATTTTCTAATATGAATATGATCATTAAGATTTATAGGTTATAAGCCATTTATGACTGTGCAGGATAAGTTATACTACATGGTTATAATATAGTAGGAGTATGAATTTTTTTACTGTTAATTACATCATAAAGTGTTCAAAACAAGCTTTCTGTACATACTTAATGTGTTACCTAACTTCTTTTTGCAGCACTAAAAGAACCTTGCTAAAGTCATTCTAATTATTCATCCCTAGGGCTATCACTAAATACATATTTAAAATTAAATATAAGCTTTCTCATCCTGAGAGAAAAAAACTCTAATAACAGCACAGATGCATTTATAATAAATTTCTGAGTTAACTCAAAAGTAATTAGAAAACATTCCAAAAACAGTTCATTATAATTTCACAAAATTCAGCTTCATCTATCTAGGACATTTAATCAAATTTTATTTTTTCATGAAGTCATGGCATATAAAATTGAAGATTGATGAAAGTTAGATACAATATTACAGCAAAAAAGTATTAAAATTTCCTTGTTAGTAAAATGCTAATATAAGAGCTAAAGTTCAGTAATGAATAGCAGTTCAATACCAACTAATTTTAGTGGCTTTCAAGCACATAACAGAAGATAATGCATTATCAAAAAAATATTCAAAACTACTCTGGGGTTTCATCCAGAAACAGGTTCAGGATCCAACACAAAATAAACCTTAAGAGTTCATAAACAAAAATTCATGATCATCCTTGGCAGGCCAACTCGCTCAATATATTTTCCATGTACCTGACAGGTTCAATAAATGGCTAAATAAAAAATATTTATATAATTCAAAGAAGCACAGTTGCTTGGGAACCATTATGTTCAATTAACTTATGACCCTACTTCTGATAGTACCTGAATATTTAGATGTATTATAACATGGGTGAAAAGATCATTTTATGCCTACATTTCTAGAAATCAAATATGAATTACTCCACTTTTCAAGTCACTATTATAATGCTTTTATGTACAAGTATTGTACATAACTAAATAAGCTAAAAACCTTAGTTGACCCATTCCAAGGCAAAATGCTTAAGTAAAATCTCCCTTTATCACCATTAGGGTAATAATGTATTTGAATTTTATATTTAAGATATTAAAATTACACCCCCTTCTCCCATTAATTAGCTTGATTCATTTTTTTTATTTTAACCATTATTCTTATCAGAAGAATTAACAGTAAAAGTAAAGAACACAAACTAAATGTTAATCTCGAGCCTGTATAGAGAAACATTTAACACATGGTAGAGCATTTGACTTTTATTACTGTACTAAACAATGGATTTTGTTAATAGGATGCAACTTCCCGCCAACTGCTTGAAAGACAGGTAGTTTCACTGGATGATAGGAAGTGAAAACAAAATATTCTCGGGAGATCAGATAAAAGTTCATAATTTTTAGGCCCTGAAATTTCAATAAGTGAAAGTTCATGGGTTTTGAAGGCAATGATTTTTTTCAACATTTTACAGTGTTTTATTGTTATTCGAGGAGAGTGAAACACTGTACTCATTACTCAGAGTACATTCTCCCATTTACCCTCAAAAATCCTGTAAGCATGAACTGTTGTCCACGCATTGTATATAGAAACACAAGGACGAAGAGGATGCATAGCCTAAGTTCAAGAAAAGCCAGACAAACTTAAAAATTTGCCTGAAGACATTGGAGAACTGAGAAATCATTGAATATTTACAGGGTTATGACACAGAAGAAAACATGCCCCTGGAAGGCAAGTCCAGCATTTTGAACTGCCTTTTCCCTGGGGTCTGTGTACCACATCACATGTCTGAGAAAAGACATCTATAGAAATCTGGATAAACGTTATATTCAGTGGTGACATGCTGAAAGCTTCTCCTCTGAGTTCCTACATGAGGCAAAAAGTGCCTGTTAGCACCATTCAATTCAACATCGTGGTGGAGGTTCTGGCTGGCACCATTAAGCAAGAAAAAGAAATAAAAATGTAATAAGACTGGAAAAGAAGAAATAAAGCTGTCATTTTTGCAGACAACATTATTGTGTAAGAAACAAATCCCAATAAATCTACATATAAATTATTAAAATTAGTGAGTTTAACAAGGTTGCTGGATACAAGGTCAATATACAAAAATCAATTCTATTTTTATGCATGAGCAAGAAAAAATTTAGAAATACAATTTTTAAAAGATACTATTTATAGTAGCTCGAAAATATCAAATGTCTAGGGAGAAACACGTAAAATTATCTGCAAGACTACACAGGAAGCAAATACTATTGAGAGAAATTTAAAAAATCAGAAGAGATACTCTTGAAAATTAAAACAATATGGTAAAGATGAGAATTCTCCTCCAAATTATTTACAGATTCAATGCAATTTCAGTTAAAATCCCAATAGATTGTTCTGTGGAAACTGACAAGCTGATTCTAAATCTTACATAGAAAAGAAGATCCAGATTAAATAAGACACTCTTGAAAAAAAAATCAAGGTGGATCTACCATATGTAAAGATTTGATAGAAAGCTAGAATAATTAAAACTATATGCTATTGCCACAAGTTTAGGCAAATAAACAAATGGGACAGAGTACAGATTTCAGAAACAGATCCATTCATCTATAAAAATGTGAGTTAGAAAAAAGCTGGCATTGCACAGCAGAGGGGAGGAAGCTCTTTCAATATATGATTCTTAGTTAAATATATATCCATATGGACAAACAAAACTTCATCTCTGTCTCACACCACTCACAAAAATTACTTTAGATTTTAAATCTAAATGTGAAATACAAAACAATAAAGCTCCAAAGAACATACAGAGATTAGTATCTTCTTGATCTTGGGATAGAGAAAGATTAAGCAAGACACCAGAAAAAGCAAAAACACAAAACAAAAGTTTATAAATTTTTGTTTAGAATGAAGATTTTGGTTTTTTGACAACAAAAATGAAAATTTTTGTTTAGAATCCCACTAGAATGAGGAACTTCTGTTCATGAAAAAACACTATTGAAGATGAAAATGAAAAGACAAGCCATAGAGTGGAGAAAAATATCTATAACACATTCACCTGACAACAGATTAGTATCCAGAATATAGTGAGAACTGCTGAAAATCAGCAGGAAAAAGACAGGCAACCCAACAGAAAAATGGGCAAGAGAGTTAATGAACAGGCACTTCACAACTGAGAATATCCAAAAGGCCATAAATATACAAGAAGGTGTTCAACCTCATCAGTCATTAGTGAAAAGGAAACAAAAAACATAAGATACCACCATAAACCCATAAGAATGGCTAAAATGAAAAAGACAATGCCAAGTGTTGACACGTACATGGAGCATTGGAAACCCTCATGCACTGTTGGTGGTAAATTTGTACAATCACTCTGAACATATGCATGCCCAACATACACAGGTGCACTAAAAGACAAGTAAAATATTGTTCATAGCAGCTCAATTCCTAATAGCCCAGATTAGAAACAACCCAAATCCTCAAAAGTAGAAGAAATAAATAAAATCTATACAGCAATAAAATTGAATTAACCACAGCTACATATAACAACATGGATGAATCTCAGAAGTATATATTTTAAGCAAAAGAGGGTAGATTCAAAGAATATATGCTGTCTGACTCAATTTATATAAAATTCAAAACTAGGCAAAGAAGTCAGGACAGTAGGTACCTTGGAGAAGGAAGAAGTGATGCTGATTATGAGATGGCAAAACGGGGTAAGGAGGGCCCTGAGGTGCAGTCACATCTAGTTCTTGACTGCTGTGGTAATTTCACAAATGTGTTCTCTATGGTAATTTATTAAGCTGTGAATTTTTACAGTGCATTTTGTACACGGGCAGTCTATGTCAATTAAGATGGTGATGGGAAAAGAGCACCTAGTGTATGCCCACTGTTCCATCTTCCTCCTTTTCCTCCACCCTTTTGGGACAGCTGATGCCTGAGTTACCATGCTGGACCCTCAGGTCAAGTTCTGGGCATCGTAGAGACATGAGCTAGAAACAGTCAAGACTCCTGAGGCCAACATCCTCTCCCAGACCTCTGGAGTTTTATGTGAGAGAGAAATGCACCTTTCTCTGAGTTAAGACATTGCAGTTCTGGTCACTCATTACAAATCCTAACAGAAACAAGGAGCCAGGCCACAAATCTAAAACTCACAGACGCCTACTCCTGTACTTTTCCCACAACCTCACACTGGGTCTTACCCAACTATGGATAAACCATTCTGGAAACTTGATGTCAAAGAGAAAGCAATCAAATCCATTTATGTGAAAATGAATATTGAGGGCACTGCCAAATTGGAAACGTTCTGTTTTGTTACACCTTAAAAATCAAACGGTGTTTTATGATATTGATTTTTCTCTTTTTCCACTATGGCAGCTGTTGCTTCATAAAATTGGAATGTAACCTTTTCCTTCTTCCCCTGTGATTTACTCCCTCTTGTGTGTTAATACTTGGCGAATGGTTTTTCCTGAATATGCAGATATTTCTAAGTACTTTGCTTGGTTTTTCCCTTGACAATTTCAGGGCACACTTAATGTCATCTGGAATATTTCACATGGAAATAAAGAGAGAGAACAGAAAGAAATGTCACGTAGAGATGTGATTCACTAGCTGAAAAAGCCATTTCCTTGGCAAGGGGTCACTCGAAGGGTTTCATAGAGGGATATTTATGGTCATATAATCAAATAGAATAAAGCAGAAATTCAGTGCGAGAGCTGTCCATGGGGACAAGAAGCCCAAAGATGAGGCTTTAACTGGGGATACTAGAGCTCAGGCATACTGAGCTCTAATTTTTCTAATTTTCATCTAACTTTTGTGTTCCTTGGTTGCAACTCTTGGTAGACAGAATCTAACCCAAATATTTGGGGGTTTTTTTGTCTGTCTCCACTTAACTTTGAGTTTTCAGGTCAGGGTTCTCTATTATCTCATTCACTTTGGCCTACCTGTCTTCCCCCTGTTAGGAAGGAGACCCCTTTGTGTAACAATGTATCTCAGATGTGCAAAGACGGTGTTCCGGATTGAATGCTCATGTCCACCCCAAAATTCATGTGGTTAAGCCCTAACCTCCAATGTGATAACATTGTGATGTGGGGCCCTTGGGAGGTAATTAAAGTTAGGTGAGGTCATGAAGGTGAGGCCCCCGTGATGGGATCAGTGTCCTTATAAGAAGAGGAAGAGACACCAGAGGTCTTTCTCTTCTCCATGTGAGGACACAGAGAGAAGGCTCTGTTTGCAAGTCAGGAAAGGAATCTTCACTGGGAACTGAGGCAGCCAACATCTTGACCTTGGGCTTCTAGCCTCCAGAACTGTGAGAAATAATGTCCATTGCTTAAGCCACCCAGTCTGTGGGATTCTGCTATAGCAGCCTGAGCTGACTAAGGCACAGGGAATTAACACCAGTTTAAGAAGGGTTGAAGGTCTGGAGAATGTAATGACTCAAGGAAAACAGGACTCTCTATACATGGCTGTGAGGGGAAAGGTGAGGCCAGTATCCTGGAGAAGACAGAGGAGCTAGAAAATGAGGGAAAGTGGAAATGGAAAATAAGAGGGAAGGAACTTATATGTTCTCATCTGAGGCAGATAGACATGGATGAGTAGATGACCCAATATCTACTTGAAAGACCTAATCTACACCATCTTCTGGACTCTGAGTGTGTTCATGCTCCACTCCATGTGAGATCAGGCTCTTTCTTGAGATGGACCAAACCTTTCATGATGGCAAGTCACTATCAATTACTTACACATGCCTCCTACTCCTTGCGAAGAGTCTACAAGAATGGACTGACTCAGAGTGGGTCCAAGTATGTGAAGAACTGGGGGTGGGAGGAGGGGATAAACAAGCTTTACAGCTTACCAGGAGAAGACAACTTCTGATTTGTCTGATGATTGACTATTTCATCTCACTCGGAGGTGGGAATGGAGAGGAATTGTAATAGGAGAGAAATGCACAGGTGCTCCCTACCACCTCAGTCAAGAGCCTGCCACCCCCTCAACCCCTATCTCAATGAGATTGCAAATGATGATTTCTTCCTCCTCTCTTATTTCCTCCAGTCCACCTCCCCCTTGGTTCAACTGCTGGTATCACATCTCACTAGCTGTTTTATGTTAGACAAATTATTTTGCTACTCTGAATCTCAGTTTCTCCATCTGTAAAGATGGTCATGAAAATTAAAATGAGATATTATGGAAAGAGAAACTCTCCCAGTGCCTGATCAATAGAGAATGTTCAATAAATGTTTCTTTTCCTTTACACATTACAAACAGAGAACAAGTAATATGGACGAAAACTACTGAGGACTTGTTAAAATCCCTGAATTTTCTCTATTGTTGAGTGAACTTCAGACAGGAAACTTCTCACTTGGGTAACTGAAACTTTCTTAAGCCTCAGTTCCACATCTGCAAAACTGTGATAAAATTGCTTCCTCGTCAAGGTATTTGTGAAAATAAAAGATGGGATAATGCCTCTAGAGTGCTGAATATAGTAGTCATGAGCCACATAACAACGTTTTGGTCAGTGACGGACCACATATAGGACTGTGGTCCCATAAGATTAGTACTATATAGCCTAGGTGTGTAGTAGGCTATACCATCTAGGTTTGTGTTAAGCACACTCCATGATGTTCACACAACAACAAAATCGCTTAACGATCCGTTTCTCAGAACATAACCCCATCTTAAAACAATGCATGACTGTATCTGAAATATGGTGCTTTTGGATAAATGGGAGCACCTGATAATCAGTTATTAATCATGAAACAGGGTACTACAACTGTTTCAGGATAAGCTTGGATTCAAATCCTGGTAGAGCAGACCACATCTCCACATACCACCGCTAATATATATTTACATCTGCTGATATTTGTGGCAGCTTTTTATTTATGTCTAAGTGAGAAGAACACTACAGAGCTTTCTCATATGCTTCCATTCAACAAATCCAGTAATTTTTGAGTAAAGAATGAATAAAAGAGCAACAAATTTAATTTCTCAGATTGGCCCTACTTGATCAATGTTGAGAAAATGGAATATATATACTTTGAGCAACAAGGTTATGAATAATTTAAGATAGAGGGCAAAGGGTAGAAAGGGAATTGTAGGTTCCATAAGCCCCTGTTTAATCATTTCAATCAGCTCCAGATTTACACAATCTACACGTTCCTTGAGATAAACAGTGCAAAGGTAGATCTAGCTATCTGCAGGTATATTCTCCATCTGCAGTGTTTCTTGAAGGAGTGTATGATTTTTCCATCGGATAATCATACTTAAGGAGTCTGAAAACCCAGAGAATCCCTTTGGGCAAGTGTCTGACTACTTCCCAATGTTTGGAAATGTAGGAATAGACAAATGACTCAATTGGCAAAGGAAACTGAACTCTGTTCCCAACTTTAAATTCCTATGGGAACACTAATTGGCCTTTCACCATATTCATATGCCTCTTAAGGAAATGTTCCCACTGATGAGGTTCCCACAAGGAGAGCTCTAAGGAGGAAACTTCTCCTCCCTCCCCAATTCCCCAAAATCACTCATCACAGCTGGGGCTAAAATGAAGGACATTGTGAACAACTGAGAAGGCTCCATCGGGTGTGAGATGCCTCCTCCCACCTCCTCATCTCCCTGCCTCAAGTCTCCTGCAAGTTCAGGAGAGAAAACGTTGCCCTTCTCAATGGAGAATATACCCATAATATGCAACAACAGGAGAATAAGACATAACCTCTTATCTGCCAAAAACCAATTAATGCATTAGAGTCACCCTGAAGAAAAAGTCAATAATATTTTAGGAAAACTCAGTAGAATCAATAGCTGCCTGTCAGACAAAACACTCTAGATGCACTTCTTGCCTGAAGACAAGACTCTTGTAGAGAGAAGTTGGCTCCTACTGGCTTCCAATTCACCCCTTGGAGGATGGAATCGCTAGAGAAGCTGTACAGGTTGGTGGTGAAGCTCCCAGGGCTCAGATCTCAGGTCCATCACCCCTTTCCTTGGGAAATCTTTCCATGTCATGCTTTCTTCCTTTGAAAAATAGCCAATTCCTGAGGTTAAAAGCTAACCTATGTTAAGTATTTCTAAGAGTCCCTAGAACATGATGGGTGCTACATAAGTGTCTATTACTACCATTCTCATTCTATTCTGCTTCCCAGGTCTCCTCCTTCCTTGCACTAGTTCTCTGCCTCCACCATTTGAAGCTCTCAACCCCTGGATGCATGAACACAAGCTTCTGAGCCAGCTGCCAGCCCCTGACTCCGATTCTGCAGTCAGATTGACTCCCAAATTCATGCTCTGCAAAGATCAGGCCCACACTCCGACTTGACTCCATCTCCACCACATCCTGCTGTCCCCTCTCAAGAAATTGCTGCTTATTCCAACCCACCTCTGCTCCTCAGGTGTGACTTCAACACTTCTGTCTTTCCTCTTCTGCATAAACCTAAAGCTCTTTCTGGTATATAGTCACACATCTGAGGGTTCAAAATGTCATCTCTCTCAGGCAACAGAAGAGAGCCCAGCGCAAAAGAGAAAGCAGGGCCTCTGGTTCAAAAAGTAGGAAAAAATCTTTTTTTACTTTGTTTGGCAGTCTCTCTCTCCACCTGTCAGGGTGTTTTTTATTTGCTATTTAATGTCACACTCCCTTCCTCAGGGGCACAGGGATGCTCACGGAGCAAGTACAGACCCCACAGGTGGCCAGCTGCACCTGGATTCCTGCCCCACAATTTGGCATGTGAAGCAGGTGCACCTGACTGTGCCCTCCCCAAGCTGGTGCCCAAGCCAGACCGGGGTGGGGGCAGTGGGCTGGGCAGCTAAGAACCCATCCAGGAGGTAGGGAGGTGGAGGGAGGGAGGACAGTGCACCCAGGCTCCAACCCCCAGTGCATGCTCCATTGATCTATCAGAGTTCACTTACAAAGCACAAATTCAAAGAAAAAATTAAGAATTTTAAGAGGGTGACCACAGAGCATTAACCCCCAAGTGCCGGTTTAACATGCAACAGAACAGATCCCATGCTCCTGAAGCCAGTTCTGACCAGAAAACTTGATTTAATCATCCCTTCAGGAAGGGATATCTCTCCTCCTACTTACATGACCCAGTCATCTGTGGCTTTGGGTCATTGGACATTCACATTCCCGCAGCTACTCCTGAATTACCGTCTGCCTGAGGAAGGATTGGTGTGGTGGCACAGGAAGTGTCTTTGCACCTCAAACAAAGAGCATCTTGTCTTGACCCCCCCCATTCCATGAATATGGAGTTTTGTCATTGCATTAAAAAAATTAAAAAGCTGATCCCTGTGGCCAAAATACAACATACTATGCTCTGCTTAGAAGACAAAGAGTTGTAACACTATACAACTCTACGGATTTCCAGAGAAATCAATTCACAAGGACTCATCATTTAGAGACCGTGCAGTCCTCAGTTTGTTTATAAAATGGGTATAATAACAAAATCCACCTTATAAGGTGGCTCTGAGGATTAAAATAATGAATGGAAAACAGCTCTGGGTTTGGCATATAGTAAACATTCAATAAACGATACCTATTGTGGTTATTATTATTGTGTGTGAAGACTAATTTTTGGTTACAAGGGCACCAAAAGAAGAACCTGCTATCTCAGAGCAGACCAGATCAAAACATTTGGCACAGAAAGAATGTTGTTCTGTTTAGCTCCTGGTTAGATGAACAAATGAGGGAATTATTGTTGCTTTAGTAACTTCGACAATAGTTCTGAGGTTACTAAGGAGAATGTCCTTATTTCTTGGAGATCATGCTGAAGTATTTAGGGATGAAGTATCATGACATCTAGAATTTACTGTTTAGCAAAAATTTTAGAGATGAAGCAAATCTGGCAAAATGTGAACACTTAAAGAGTCCAAGTGGTGGATGGACAAGTTCTCACTGTGTTGTTCTCTACAGTTTTCTGTAGTTTTGAAAATGCTCATAATAAAGTTTTTTTAAATCAAGACTAGTTTCTCAGTGAAAAGCAACTAGAGAGGGTTGCCCAAATCCACCCACGTGGCCCTTATAATTTGGTGTAAGTACCCACGTGCAGGGAACAGTAAACAGTGCCCTTCAGAGAGTGCAGGCTTGTTCATCCTAAGAACTGGGTTAATTCCCCCTCTCTCCACGGTATTTTTATATGCTGCCCCTGGACCAGAGGGCCCTAATGTTCTAGGGCTCACACTGTCTAAGCGAGGTAAGCATCTCCCTGTAACATGAGTGCCTGGCAGCTGGTGGTGCCACCTTCCCGTACTTGAGGGATAGGAGCTCATGGAAGAACCTCAGGATGAGGGATCAAACAGAGCTACATCCCCCTGCAGCTCCACTACCTTCTAAACAAGTCTGAGCAAGTGCCTTAACCACCCTGAGCCTTGGTGTTCTCATCCATATCTTGTAAATGGACTGATGGATTTGGATAGAGACTTTTTAGTTAGCTCAATTCTGATTTTAATTACTACCTGTGTGTAACTCTTAATTCTACACATTTTGCTCTCATGCATCACTAAATATATCTATCCAATGTCTACAGGACACTTGGATGTTGTTCTGAGATATGAGACAACATGTCTAAATCCTTCAAATGAGAAGATTTTTCAAATTTCACATTACTCAGTGTAGACGTATATTAATAGACCTCCCCCACCCCTTCCAAATTCCCTAAATTTAAAACTCAGGAATTCTAATCCACTATTTCCTCTTTCACCAGTCAGGCCACAAAACATTTTGGCTCTTCTCCCATAGGAGCTTTCTAATTCCCAACTCAGGGCCCTGGCTTATAATGTTTTCCCCCCTAAAATGGGTATATGTCCTCCTTCCTTCCAATGTCAACTGATCCCACAGGACCACAGTGATTTCCACTGACAGGCAACAAGAAGTAGTGGAGAAAGAAGTTTGGGACAAGACAATCCAGGGTTAAAACCCTGGTTCTTCCTCTAATAGCTAAGTAGCATAACTTTTCTGAGACTCAGTTATGTTATCCGTTAACTGGGTAGAATTGTATCTGCATGTCTGCAGAGGATTAAGAGACATAGTGTTTACAGAGCTCCTGGTGCTGAATAAACCCTCTATCACCTAGATAGGGAAGAGAGGGGAAGAGCAATGTGCAACACAAGGCACTGTGCACCTGCAGGCACGGGAAGGGAGCTGGGAGCACTGAAAATAAACCTCACCTGCCCTCCTATTCAATACAGCCAAGGCTTTACAAGGAGGGACCCTGTCAGATGTCACTGCCTGGAGAGCCTCACCTCTGGATAAAGATATTGGAGTCGCTCACAGACTTTAACTGCACTCTGGCCAAAAATGCTGTATAAAGATTAAGTATGTGACAAAAATTTGTAGCAACATTAGCTAATTGCAATGTTGAGGAAGAGAAAGTAATTAAAGTTAGAGATGAGCCAGCAAGTAATTCACTTAATTGTGAGCACAGAACATTCTCCAATCTGTAATCCTCTCCTCCCCTGAAAAAAAAAAAGGCATGCAGAACTCTGAAATATACATGCCACATTCACGGTGGGATTGTCTGTGATTGATCCAGGCTGCCCAATTCATCTGGCGTCAAGGAGATCAAAGCAATATGGTTTAATGTATTTTCTTAGAGTTTCTTTAAAAATATTTTTACAATTAAAATACACTAAAAGAGTATTTCCTCCTCTGAGCATCATTTAAAACAAATAGTAATGGACATTTCACAGATGAGCAATCTACAGACATGACTTAGGAACCAAGATTACAAATGCATCGCAGAGACATGCTAGAATCCACAGTCCTTCCAGAAACATGCACATGCATTCGAGAGTACATTACAATAGGAAAGGAACACAGCTTAGAAATTTCACAGAGGTTAGCAAGGGAAAGGAAATCGCTATTATGAATGGTCTCTATGTGTCCATGGGTCTATTTTTTGCTGTTTCGGGGTTTTATTTGTTTTTTAATCTCTATGTTTCTAGTGGTGTCAAATCAAAAAGTCAACGTAATTCCAGGAAAACAGCATGTAGAACAGAGCCTCACTCCTCTCTTCTTGCCTGGGCCAAGGTCTTGCCAGTGGTCCTGCATGCTTCACACTCCTTGTTTCAAAAGTGAAGAGACGCTCACTTGAAGATGCTGACACCCATGGCTCCCCCAACTGCAGGTGCGCTGACTCTGGTCACCACACACTGTGGTGGTTATTCCCCAGAAACCAACCTCGAAATCTGACTGAACCATGGGTTATGAGTTGAATTGTGTCCTCTTCCAAAAAAGTCCTAACTCCCAGCACCTCAGAATATGACCTTATTTGGAAGTAGAGTCATTGTTGATGTAATAGTCAAGATGACATAATACTGGAGTAGGGTGGGCCCCTAATCCAATATGACAGGTGTCCTTGGAAGAAGGCAGTCATGTGAAGACATAGAGACACACCAGAACACCATGTGAAGATGAAGGCAGAGATGGGGCGATGCTTCTACCAGCCAAGGAACACCAAAGATGCCAGCAAACCACCAGAAGCTGGGAGAGAGGGATGGAACAGAGACTTCCTCACAGCTTCAGAAGAACCAACTCTCCCACTACCTGGACCTTGGACTTCCAGCTGCCAGGACTGTGAGACAATACATTTCTGTCTATAAGCCACCCAGTCTATAGTACTTTGTTATAGCGGCCTGACCGGACTAAGACAAAGAATTTTATTGTAAAGTTGTGACAGAGATGCTGTTTGCCTTCAACTGTTTGGCAAAGCATCCAAAGCTAAAGAAACAAAAATCAGACACACACAAATACATCCAACGAAAAGTCAAGTCCACTAATGATTCTGCCCAATTCCACAAGTGAACATCTCCTACTTTCCAGCTAATATAAAATAGGAACTCTATTAGGAACCTTTAAAGGGCTATTGCATGGGCTATGAGAAATTGTAACGGGTATTTTTCAAACAGGTAAAAAGGACAGAGGTCTCCAAGTGGAGGGAACAGTGTGTGGAAGGGACCTATGGAGAGAGAGGGACTGGAAGAAGCCAGGGTGGCTACAGAAACAAGAGAGTGAGGTGAGCCTGGAGGCCATGCAAGGCAGTGTTGGGTATAAAGAATGTCAGGGGAGGGGAATGATAAACAAAATATGATTGCCAGAATTTCTCCATGATGCCTTGTGGATAGAATGACATCCTGACAGGAAAAGAGGGCCATATGTTCTCCTTTTTCTTCTCAGGGTGGCATCCACAAAATAGTAAAATTATAACATTTCCTAAGAAATGTACTTTCTTAGGCAACATTTCTTTCCCACTAAAATTTATAAAATCCTATGTGAAGTGTAATACAATGTAAATGGACTGCACTGGTTTCCTGCTGTCTGAATGTTGACCTCACAACTTCAAAAAATATGCTGGGATGTGAATTATATGGGACAACAAAAGACCCTGAATAGCATCACAATCCCCAACTTCAAAACATACTACAAAGCTAAAGGAATCAAAACAGCATGGTACTGGTACAAAAACAGACACACAGATCAATGGAACAGAATTGAAAGCCTGGAAATGAAACCACACATCTAAAGGCAACTAATCAACAAAGGAGCTAAGAACATACAATGGAGAAAGGAAAGCCTCTTCCATAAATGGTGCTGGGAAAACTGGACATCCACATGCAAAACAATGAAGGTAGACCATTAGCTTGTACCATACACAAAAATTAACTCAAAATGGATTAAAGACTTGAAGGTAAGATGTGAAACCATAAAACTCCTAGAAGAAAATATAGGCAGTACACTCTTTGACATTGGTCTTAGAAGGATCATTTCAAATGCTGTGCCTACTCAGGCAAGAGAAACAAAAGAAAAAATAAATCAATGGGACTTCATCAGACTAAAGAGCTTCTGCAAGGCAAAAGAAACTATGAACAAAATGAAAAGACAGCCCACCGACTGGGGGAAAATATTTGCAAATCTGACAAGCGGTTAATCTCCAAAATACATAAAGAACTCATACAACTCAACAACAAAAATCAAACAACCCAATCAAAAAATGGGCAGAAGATATGAACAGACATTTTTCCAAAGAAGATATACGGATGGCCAACAGGCACATGAAAAGATGTTCAACATCACTAATCATCAGGGAAATGCAAATCAAACCACAATGAGATATCAGATATCATCTTATACCTATTAGAATGGCTATAATTACCAGGACAAAAAACAACAAATGTTGGAGAGGATGTGAAGAAAAAGAAACCCTCATACACTGTTGGTGGGAATGCAAACTGGTGCAGCCATTATGGAAAACAGTATGGAGATGTCTCAAAAAATTAAAAATTGAAATACCATATGACCTAGCTATACCACTACTGGATATTTATCCAAAAAACTTGAAATCAACAATTCAAAGAGACTTACGCACCCATATGTTCACTGCAGCATTATTCACAATAGCCAAGACGTGAAAGCAACCCAAGTGCCCATCAATTGATGAATGGATAAAGAAGATGGAATACTACTCAGCCATAAAAAGGACAAAATCATCCCATTCACAACAACATGGATGGAACTTGAGGGTATTATGTTAAGTGAAATAAGCCAGTCAGAGAAAGACAAACACCATATGATTTCACTCATATGTGGAAGATAAACAAATGCATGGACAAAGAGAACAGATTAGTGGTCACCAGAGGGCTAGGGGGTTGGGGGATGGGCATAAGGGGTAAAGGGGCACACATTTATGGTCACCGACGAATAATAATGTACAACTGTTACAATGTTATAAACCATTATGACACCAATAAATAAAAAAATATTCTGGGATATGAATATGAGTTTTCACAAAAGTACAGAACATATACATACATGAGGAACTGTCCATGACACATTCGTGTGTATGCACACATAGACTCCCACATTCAACCATATTTGAAGATAAAATTTAAAATATTAAATCTCTGAGAAAACAATTATTTTCCAAATTTTATTCAAATAAATGCATTTTCATTTTTTTAATACCTTAAAAAATAATGATTCAAAGGCTAGTATTTTTTTCAATTTTATAAATATTTTAGATGCTTCCATTTCCCATTAATGATAGCATTGGAGGAAAAATATAAGCAGAAAGAAGAATGAAGATATCACCTCTTTTTTCATACTAGATATTTACTCTCAAAATGCTAGTCATATCTTATATTGGTACAGCTCTACAGACTCTACTTTTGACCTCTGATATCTAGTCCAGCTCTCAGCATTATGTAACGGCTGCCTCTCATTTCAGGTCCTGCTCAATATCCTTGGAAGCAAAGGCAAAAATCTGATCACTCAACACCTCAGAGCAGCCCTGTCTCCTGACTTCTAACAATGAGAGAACAAAGAGGAGACTAGAGTACTTGGATCCCTCCAGAGGTCAGACCAAGTAGCAAGACGAAAAAAAATTGATTTTCTGCAAACTGGAGTTGCACTGGAAACTTGCTGAGTTTTCACTTTCAAGTAATATCTGTGCACAGACCCACAACCAGTTTGGGTAATTTTCAAGGTCCCAGACCAAGGAAATCATCCAACAATTACCAGAATCCTTCTAACTAACCTCTATAAGACATGGCAAATGAAATTCATCATTATGCACATATGCAGATCTTCCCGCTTTGCTGGGCACATCTGTATTTTAATAATGAAAGAACTGCATTGTTTGGTAACAGCAGACTCTACCCACCTCTTGGCCTGAATACCACAGGGATATCAAAGAAAGCAAATGCCAGGGTGGCCTGGTGGTGTAGTGGTTAAGTTTGTGCACTCTGCTTTGGTGGGCTGGAGTTCATGGGTTTGGATCCCGAGTGTGAACCTACATACCGCTCATCAAACCATGCTGTGGAGGCATCCCATATAGAAAATAGAGGAAGAATGGCACAGATGTTAGCTTGGGGACAATCTTCCTCAAGCAAAAGGAGGAAGATTGACAACAGACCTCACCTCGGGGCCAATCCTCCTCACAAAAAGAAAAGAAAATGCCATGTAGTTCTCTTTCCTCTTCCCATCACCTTGAACATGAACACTTCAGTTTCAGTTGGAATCTTAGGAGTATCCTGCCATTTTTTTAACCAAGCAAACTAAATATAGGATTAGGCTAGATAAAGTAATAATGACCTTCGTCAGGTAGCTCAACACAACAATTAAGGTTCATGGATTCAGACTGAATATGCAGAAGATCCACATTTCAGAGCTGGTGTGAATTAACTCAAGACCACTTAATTGTAGATGGAAAACATTAGAAGCAGTTAAAGAATATTGACTTCTAGAGGTAATGGCAATGTGAAAACCAGAAATAGAAATTGAGGAGAAGGGTACAAGGTAGAGACATCGGATTTATTCCAGTTGCACGCTGTGATGAAGAAGAGTAATTTCTTTGTATGATTTAGTACTTTTTGTCAGTTAAAAATGATAACATTCAGAATTCTTGGCTGTTGACTCAGTCCCTTAAACAATGATAAATAGGACACATGAACACACTCCAAACAGTTCATTCTACCTATTTATGAGTGAAGACAATTATTGATGGTACCTACAATTAAAAGAAATACAAAATACAGAATCAGGGAATATTAAAGCTTGCATGAGCCTTAAAGCCTGTCTAACGCAGCCCTCTGAATTTCCAGAGGAATTAAGTGAGACTTAATTCTCACTTAAAATGACTTCTGGAAAAGACAGTGCCAGGAAGACTGACTCTAACCTGCTGAATTTCCAGCTTGTTATGGACAAACTTCACTCCTCCAATTCTGGAGAGATCAAAGGCCACAGCAAAGCAAAATATGCAATGGAATGAAAATCACTAAACAATTACTGGTTCACCTGCTTTCATCCATCTCCCCCATGATCCATTCCCCACAGAGCAGCAAAAAAGAGCATTTTTTTAGGTATAAGTGAGGTCCTGTCAGTGCCCTGCTTAAAACTCTCTGTTGGCTCCACTCTAATTAGATAAAAACAAGGTTTTGTACCAGGGGCTCTTAACTTGGGGCCATGGGGCCATGAACTTATAGTTCATCTCCATTAGGTTCACTACCTCAGTTTGAAATTTAGCATTTCCTTCTGTGCTGGTTAATTTTATGTGTCAACTTTACTGTACCACACAGTGTCCAGATAATGGGTGAAACATTATTTCTGGGTGTGTCTGTGAGGGTGTTTCTGGGTAAGATTAACATTTGAATCAGTAGGCTGAGCAAAGAAGATCGCCCTCCCCAATGTGAGTGAGCCTCACCCAATCCGTTGACAGCCTGAATGGAACAAAAAGGTGATAGAAGGGAGAATTCACTTCTCTGTGTCTCTGCCTGGCTGCTTGAACTGGGTCTTCTGTCCTCGGACTGGGACTTGCACCATCGGCAACTCTAGGTCTCTAGCTTACAGACAACAGATCATGGGACTTCTCAGCCTCCCTGTGAGCCAGCTCCTTATTTTATAGGTAGATCGATAGATATAGATAGACAGATAGATAGATGATAGATAGATTAGATTAGATAGATAGATAGATAGATAATAGATAGATAGATAGATAGATAGATAGATAGATAGATAGATAGATAGATAGATAGATAGATAGATAGATAGATAGGTAGGTAGGTAGATAGGTAGGTAGATAGATAGATATCTCCTATTGGTTCTGTTTCTCTGAAGAACCCTGACTAATACATCTTCAATTATTAACATAGCAAAACAAGTAGTTTTAGAAGTACCTATGAGTTATTCACAAACAAAAATCAAAGATATTTTGATACAATATTACAGTTGTTGCTGATATCTTGAAGTAATGTTTACCCTCATCTCTACTTTAAAGTTATAGTAGTTATGAGACGAACTTCTAAATCTGGCTAATTAGCGTGTTAATAAAGAAGGATACTGTATTGCAAATTTGTTTTTATATTTTGATAACTACATTTCATCATAACCAGTCTGCTTTGGAACCCTAAGTCTTATTTTATGTACTTAAAACTATTATTCTGGAAAGAGATCCATGGGCTCTGCCAGGCTACCAAGGGGAACCTTGGCACTAAAACATTCGGGAATGCCTGTCCTGGATGGCCCTGACCCCATCTCATGCCACTGGCCCTCATTTTCCACATTCAGCCACCAACCTCCTTCTTATCCCCAAGCCTGCCCACTCATCCCACTCAGAGCTGTGTACTTCCTCCCCGTCTGCACGTCCTCCTCCCTCTGTACTTCCTCCTTCCTCTGCACTTCCCCCTTCCTCTGCACTTCCCCTTCCTCTGCACTTCACCCTTCCTCTGCACTTCACCTTCCTTCTGCACGTCCCTCTTCCTCTGCATGTCCCCCTTCCTCTGTACTTCCTCCCCCTCTGCACTTCCTCCTCCCTCTGTACTTCCCCCTTCCTCTGCACTTCCCCTTCCTCTGCACTTCACCCTTCCTCTGCACTTCCCCTTCCTTCTGCACTTCCCTCTTCCTCTGCATGTCCCCCTTCCTCTGTACTTCCTCCCCCTCTGCACTTCCTCCTCCCTCTGTACTTCCCCCTTCCTCTGCACTTCCCCTTCCTTTTGCACTTCCCCTTCCTTCTGCACTTCCCCCTTCCTCTGCATGTCCCCCTTCCTCTATACTTCTTCCCCCTCTGCACTTCCCCCTTCCTCTGCACTTCCCCCTTCCTCTGCATGTCCCCCCTTCCTCTGTACTTCCTCCCCCTCTGTACTTCCTCCTCCCTCTGTACTTCCCCCTTCCTCTGCACTTCCCCTTCCTTCTGCACTTCCCCCTTCCTCTGCATGTCCCCTTCCCTCTGTACTTCCCCCTACCTCTGCATGTCCCCCTTCCTCTGTACTTCCTCCCCCTCTGTACTTCCTCCTCCCTCTGTACTTCCCCCTTCCTCTGCACTTCCCCATTCCTCTGCACTTCCCCTTCCCTCTGCACTTCCTCTTCCTCTGCATGTCCTCTTCCCTCTGTACTTCCTCCTTCCTCTGCACTTCCCCTTCCTTCTGCACTTCCCCTTCCTTCTGTACTTCCCCCTTCCTCTGCATGTCCCCCTTCCTCTGTACTTCCTCCTCCCTCTGCACTTCCTCCTCCCTCTATACTTACTTTTCCCTCTCACCCCATCTTCCTTGGTTAGTTCTTTCTCATCATTTGGGTCTCAGCTCAAGGTCTCCGAAGGAAAACCTCCCTAGCCTCTCCCATCTGTCATCCTCTAGACCAGGGCTGGCACAGTTTTTCTGTAAAGGACCAGACAGGAAAGGTTTTCAGCTTTGCAGGCCACTCCTCTCTGCTGCAAGCACTCAACCCCGCCACCACTGTCATGTGAAAGCAGCCGTAGACATATGTGCAAACAAATGAGTGTGGCTGTGATCCAATATACTTTGCTTGTGAAAACAGGCTCCAGGTCAGTTTTGACCCACAGCCTCCAGATTGCTGACCTGTGCTCTACACCGTGACCTGAGTCCTTCAGAGCAGTTCTGTTTTGAGATCATCTTCTTTGTTTTCTTGTATATTAAATGCCTCCCCAGCTAGAATGAGTTCTTCATTTGTGAGCAGGGATTTACTTTCTCTATTCTCTCTTAATCAGGGCTCAGCATCTGCAACACTACCAACTGTTTGATGAACGAATAAAAACATAAAGTGATGATACTCTGACCACCCCAAGAGAGGAGCAGGCTGTGGTTAGTTTAAAATATATGTATATAATATATTTATATATATTTTATTGTAAAAAACCTGAAAGTTTTTCTGTCATGGACCTTATATAATAATAGAGCAGAACATATGTCCAGGGATCGCTCCAGAGAGATTTCCCTTAGAATCTCATTTATTAGAATTCAAAATATTAATTTTCAAGGATGGTTCACCCCTAACATATATCAAAAGCCATTGAATTGCTGACAGTAGTCCAAGTCAAAAATACAGGGATCTCCCCAGCTTTTCCTTTTGTAGTTTTCTCTTTTATTTAAAGCCTAAATGTCAAACATTAAAATTTATCTGATTTGGTTTTGCTAAGTGGCATGCAAGATGACCCAATGAGACACAAAGAGTAACCCTCATATTGAAGGTATCAAATGGATTGTCAGGATTAGAAAAGTGAATTTCAGAAACCCCAGAACAATGCCTAAAATTAAAATCTCATTTCAGTGCTCTTGGACCTACCACTTACTCCACATGGATTTTCAAAAAGATGTTTAGTTTGTTCATCAATGAAAATATCCATGAAATTATACTCATTTATTCCTTTAAGTGGATAGTTATTCTACATAATCACACTTCACTTATAAATCTGGTCACTAGAAGTTAATGAAGTGAGTCTTATCTTTAATCTTATATTTTAACATGTACATTCAACCTCCTATAATTTAAACTAAGGGGGTGTTATAATGATCTGTTTAAATAGTCAAATATAACCTTACTAAAAATAGAATGATAATTTTTCAGGTAGGAAATGTCCACCAAGAATAATAACATTTTACATGGTTAAAAATTTATTGAATGTTTATCTCTTTCATATTTACAACAATCCTGTGACACAATCAAGGCAAGAATTATTACATCCACTTTGCAGATGAGAAAACTGAGACTCCAATAAGCCAGTTAGCTAAAGTCACATTTGACTAAGCAAGAGCTGGTCTGAACCCAATCTGCTGGACCCTAGTATAACATGCCTCCTCAATCAGTAGCACCACCCCGGTCATCACTGTGTGCAAGGAAATCAGAAAAGATTCAGCACCAAGTAATTTACACTGTCAGTAAAGCTCAGGTAACTCCTGGGGTTCTTTTTTATTTATTTTCAATAAAGACCATCAGAAGTTTCCAATAACTAAAGCAAAGCAGAATGGATCAGACCAGGGAAATACTAGAATATCTAGTTAAATAATAGAAAAACATCTGGAACATCCCCAAATATTTCAAAATTGAACACCACACTTCTAAATAACCCATGGGTCAAGGAGGAGGTCAAAGAGAAATTATAAAATATTTCTAATTAATTGATAATCAAAATACAACATATCAGAATGTGTGAGTCACAACTGAATGAATGTTTAGAGGGAAGTTTACAGGAATAAATGATAATGTAACAAAAGAGGAAAGGTCTCAAATCAATTATCTAAGTTTCCACCTTAAGAAACTAGAAACAAAAGAGAAGATTAGACCCAAGGAAATCAGAAGGTAGGAAATAGTTGAGCAGAAATCAATGAAATAGAAAAGCAATAGAGAAAAGTCAATGAAATCAAGAGGTGATTCTTTGAAAAATTCAATAAAATTAATGAACTTGTAGCCAGACTGATAAGAGAGAAAGAGAGAGAAAACACAAATTACCAATATCAGGAATGAAAAGGGGAACATTAGTACAGATTCTATAAACATTGAAAGGATAATAAGGGAATGTTATGAACAATGTTATTCCAGTAAATCTGATAACACACATGAAATGGAAAAATTCCTTGAAAGACACAAACTACCAATATTCACTCAAAAAGAAAGAACCTGAAAAATTATACATCTATTAAAGAAATTGAAATCTTAGAACAAAGAAAACTCCAGGCCCAGATGACTTCACTGGCAAATTCCTCCAAACATTTAATAAAGAAACAAAAATTCTACATACTTGTTCAGAAAATAGAAGAAAACAATTCTGAACTCAATATATGAAACCAGAATTACCCTGATACCAAAATAAAAGACATTACAAGGAAAAAAAGACTACAGATCATAAACATAACCATATAAATTCTTAACAAAATACTAGCAAATAGAATCCAGCAACATATACAAAAGCAAAATACATCATGACCAAGTGTTATTTATCCCAAGAATAAAAGGTTGGTTTGATATTTGAAAATCAATCAGATAGACAGGTAGGTAGGTATCCTACCTATCTACCTTATCCATGGACTGAATCAGAAAAAAAAACGTGATTTTCTTAATAAATGTGAGAAAAGCCTTAACAAATTTTGACATCCATTGATGATTAAAAACTCTCCGAAAACTAGGAATATAAGGGAATTTTCCCACCGTTCTACTCTTTGTTCTCTGTTATACCCTTTTATTCAAAGCAGTCATAAGCCCACCCAGACTCAAGAGACAGGAGCACAAACCCCACCCCTTGATGGCAGGAATGTCAAATAATTTTCAGATATTTAAAAAATCACCACAGACCATCTTCTGGCAACAAATTATTGAAATTTCTTTCACATGTAAAACAGACTCACTACCTTCCAAGACCTCACTTCTAGGTACCAAAGTCCGATCAAAAGAATAAGACAAAAGTGGTGTTGAGTGACTTCACTTTTGAGGCTGGGTCATAAAGGTACTAAAGCTTTCATCTTGTTCCCTGGGAAATTTGTGCTTTGAGCCCTGAGCTGCCCTGTAAGAACTCCACAATCCTTTGGCCGCCATGCTGTGAGGAAGTGCAAGCCACATGGAGAGGTCACAGCAGGCACGTCAGTTGACAGTTCACCTAAGGTCTCAGACACTGTGAAGCAGAAACAAGCCATCTCAACAATACCCTGTCTGAATCCTAACTCACAGAATCCATAAGCATACAAAATGTTGTTTGATGCCACTTAATTTGGAGATATTTATTATGCAGCAGTAGATAACTGGAAAAAATTGTAACCAGGACATTACTATTGCTTTGGCTGTACTTCTCTCCTTTCTAGCCAAAAAGAGTCGGCAATTCTTCCCACCGATACAAAGTTTGCCAATTTATATTCAAGATATTCAAGATTCTCAAAAAGTTTAAACCCATACGCTCTTCAGATAAACACAAAAATCTCACCCCCTCCTTTTATGCTACCTGAAATCTCTAGATAAATTTTCATAACTTTATTTTTAAAGCCCATGAAGGGTACAAAGAGCTACTTTTCATTTTGAACCACACATCTCTCCAGATTCTGATTTTTTCCCCTAATACTGAATACCCTGCCAATCACTGATCTGTCATGATATGTCAGTCACAATTATTGATCCAACAAAAGGATTAATTTCTATTTCTACTGCAGTATGTGCATTTCCAAAAACTCAATCATCAAAGACTACCACCCAATATTTCAAAATTATGTGACAATGTTTTGATTTGCTAGTGTGCCCCAAAAGTATAATCCACACTTTGATTGACTACTTATAGGTAATTATCTATGCTTTACTACATCAGAATAATAAAGAAATAAAGACATTTAAGTAAACTACACATATAATTATAAAATTTTATCGTAAGGAAAGAATTTCTCATTGGTGATCTGGCACATTGCTTTTTCTTTCCTGTAAAAACTCTTTCAAATTCTCCCAAATCTTTTCTTAATCACAAGAAAGTCCTCAAAAACAATGTGTGAGCCCTACAGCAGTGAACTCATCAGCAATGTTGCCATTTATCTTTTCCACCCGGGATCTTCACATCCTCTTTTTATGCCAATGTCTTTTCATTCATCTGAGGTTTTTCAAGTATAAAAGATCCTTCCAGGATTCTAAAAAAGAGACACTTGGTGAAAATCAGGCAGCTTGCTTTAAAATTCTTTAATCAGCTCCGAGAGTTAATTAGTCACTTGGTGACCCTATGCCTGTCCCTAAAGTATGTACACTACACATATATCATTAGCATAGATCCAATTTTCTTCAAGAAAGAATACTGATAAGAAAAAAAATTATTGAAACATCTTAATTAATTCATCCCAATGCTATCATATAAAACCAAATTATCACCTGGTGCTTAATTCTCTGAGATTGGAGAGCAACTCAACTTAAATCTAGGTAGGTCTAAGAGTGAGTACACATAAAATATAGATAAATATATACACATACACCCAAGGGCATGGTTTTGAAATATTAACCAGAGGATTGTTACTCTCCCACCATTTAAAGTAGACAGTGAGGCTGAGGTTCATTGCCAAGACCAAAGACAAAGTGAGCATCAAGTTGAATTCTTGGCTGTGATGTCCTGGTGTATTCCCTCTCCTTCTCTTCCATCTCCACTTAGGATTATCCTCCAGGACCCTCCCAAATCTTCTCCCTCTAGAGCTGCACTAGAACCCCCCCAAATCCTAGTTACTTTATTAGGCGTTTGTTAAACAAATATTGGTCAAATGTCTACTATGTGCCAGGCACTATTCTAGGCATTGAGATACAGCAACAGACAAAGCAGACACAACCATAACCTGGAGCAGCAGTACAGACAACAAAGAAGAAAGCATACAGTGTGTCAAATGGTGAAGGGTGACATGGATAAAAATAGAGGAGAAAAGAGGGATGGAGGGTGCGGGATACAGTTTTACACAGAATGGTCATGGAAGGCATCTCTGAAAGGGTAATATTTGAGCATCAGGAGATGAGGAGATGAGAGAGGGAGCCATGTGTGTATCAAGACAAAGAAAAGGGGCTGGCCCAGTGGCATAGCAGTGAAGTTCACGTGCTCCACTTTGGTGGTCCTGGGGTTCGCAGGTTTAGATCCCAGGCGTGGACTGACACACCACTTGTCAAGCCGTGCTGTGGGCATATCCCATATAAAGTAGAGGAAGATGGGCGTGGATGTTAGCCCAGGGCCAGTCCTCCTCAGCAAAAAGAGGAGGATTGGCAACGGATGTTAGCTCAGGGCTAGTCTTCCTCACAAAAGAAAAAAAACAGGCCTGGCAACAAGAGCAGACTGTGCAAAGGCCCTAAGGCAGGAAAATATCTGTGTTCTTAAACACCAAGGACCCCAGTGTGGCTGGAGGAAAATGAGCAAAGGAGAGAAAGGTAGGAGGTGAGGGCAGAAAGTTAAGAGATGACCAGATCTTGTAAGACCTTGCAGGCCATGGTAAGGAATATGGCTTTTACTTTGAGGGAGATTGGAAGGCATTAAAACCTTTTGAGCAGAAGATAAGATGACCTGAGAGGAAGGGAGGACAAGTGCAAAAGCAAAGAGACCAGTTGGAAGGCCATTATTGAGGAAAGAGAGGATGGTGGTTGATAGCAGGTTGAACACAGAGCAGATAATGGATGGAGGTGGTGAGAAGGGGTCAGATTCTGTATACAATCTGAGGTGAGGCTGATAGGATTTGCTGTCATATTGGACACGGGACATGGAAGAAAAAGAGGAGTTGACAGCTCTAAGGTTTTGTGGCCTATATCCCTGGAAAGATGGGGCTTCCATTTCTGAGATGGGAAAGGAAGCCAGATGAACAAATATAAGGAGGAAGATCAAGAATTTAGCAGAGCAACTTGCAGGTAATTCTGGCAGTCATTACTTCCCTTAAAAAAAGAAAAGAAACTTCACCTAAAATTTCATTGAAATATTTTGTTAAGTGAAAGATCCATATCCCTCATCTCTCTAAATATACTACACAAAGAAACAGCAAAAAACCTTTTGAAAGAAGAAATTGTTTTAAAAAATTCTCTCCCATTCAGAGAAAGCACTGGAGTAGTGAGATTTTTTTTCTTCATCTTAAAATTCTATCCCAAGAACTTGCTTTTATAGGTACAATCCTTGAGTTCCCCAAATGAGCAATATTACAATGCTCTCCTTCTATAAGGTATGTGTAACTTGCAAAGGTCTGTGTGGATGTGTGTCTGCATGTGTGTGTGGACACAAAAGAATAGCTACTGTTTTGAAGACGTATATATTTTATATCTGAAAATCAAAGCAGTTTTTAAAATTGGTTTAGAGCATTGTTCATAATTTCTAATTTGCATATCACAGCAGAGTTAGTGATAGAAATACATCAATGACGTCACAAGTTGTTTTCTTTATGAAGTAATAGATTAATTATATTCCCATTTGCTGCATAGTAATCAAGATGCGATTTAAAAGATGAAACTCACACCTACTGACCCTCATTCATTTTTCCATCAGTCACCTAAAGCTTACTAAGTTTAATGGCCTGTGAAACATTCTCTAAGAGAATGGGAAAGTTATGGGAAGCAATCAATACTGCTTTCCCCATTTTCCCCCTGTCCCCTTCAAGATAACTTATAAAGTCTCTCAATATACTATATACTCTTCTTCCTCCAAGGGCCCAAGTGACAGAAAGAGAAAATGCTTACCACTGTCAGGTTTTATGCTGCCATAACTAACAGTTCAATCAATAAGCAACTTTACAAGTGGCCTGATTAAAGAAACTGCTCCTAACAGTAAGGTGTTCCTATTATGCAGAACTTTGGCCTCTGCCTGGAATTCTATGAATTGGATATGAGGCCACAGCCTGCTTTATTTCTAAATTGAAAGTATGCAAAAGCCAAAGTTGCTGGAGGCAATCTATAAAGTCTTAGTCCTATCACAGGGAGTACTTTCAAAATGACCTATTCAGAAAGCTAATGTTCCCTGTAGTACAGCGAACAGGAAAATAACAAACCACTGCCCGCATAAAACATTTTGATAAATAGCTGGTTTAATAGGCCACTTTACCAGGATGAATCTTATCTGAATCCAGTCCTCCTCCAAAGTTAGCTAGAACTATCAATGAATGGTAACCAAATGATGAGAAATTATTTATACCCCAGTAAGCATAAAAAATATCCACCAGCAGCATTTACTCATCACAGAACACTTTCCTCTACTCCAGTGTGGAATGCTCTTTGACCTTTGTTCCACTAAGGAAAATCTGAATGTAAGCTTCTCTATCCAGTAAGGTCCTTGTCATAGCCTTATCTGTGAAAGCTGCCATGTTTTAACCCAAATCATTTCAAAGCAGACTATAAGATCACCACAGAGACTCTGCCATATTCATTTTTGACTTCACAGAAGCTAGGAAAATTTCTCCATTCATGATATACATTGAGTAAATATTTGCTGACTTGATTTGAAACATCTACTTTAGGTCATCAATGAGTGGTGTATCAGGTTTATTTTATTTATTATAGAAATTGGCTCACATGATTATGGAGGCCAAGGTATCTCATGATCTGCCATCAGCAAGCTGGAGACCCAGGAAAGCTAGTGGTGTAATTGAGTCTGAGTCCACGGTTCTAAGAATCATGGGGCTGATGGCATAAGTCCCAGTCTGAGTCCGAAAGCCTAAGAACCAGGAATGCCCATGCCCAGGGGTAGGAAATATGGATGTGTCAGCTGAAGAGAGAGAGCGAATTTGCCCTTCCTCTGTCTTTTTGTTCTATTCGGGCCCTCAGTGAATTGGACGATGCCCACCCCCATTGGTGATCTTCTTTTCTCAGTCTACTGATTCGAATGCTATTTTTTCCAGAAACACCTCACAGACACACCAAGAAATAATGTTCTACCAGCTATCTGGGCATCCCTTAGCCCAGGCAAGTTGACACATAAAATTAACCATCACAAGCGGTATCAAAAATACTGAAAGAAATGAGTTTTCCTATATTATTAATATCACGTCTGCTTGCAACAACAGTCTTCTCTTACTAAGAGCACCAACTCAATAGTGATGGTTTCACCCAAGGAGTTCTATAGCTTAGCGTTTTTTCAGTACTTGGATTCCACATCACATGAGATACCTAATCTCCTGGCACCTCAGGGATACCAGCCCCCAGCCATTTAATAAAAGGGGGATGGACTTTTTATTCACAGCAAAACTGGCCCTAAAGTACTTACACTCTTTATATTTTCAAAGGAACTGGTATATCCTCACTAACTTCTTTTCAAGTTACCTGGATATTCTCTTATATGTAAAAATACTAATTATGATACAATCAAATAACTATAACATTCTAATCAGCAAATACCCCAATACGAGGGCCCCTTAAAAACTCACAGAGAGGCTGCTTGATTTTGTGTCTTCAAAGAAAAGTCAGTAGAGGAGCTGTTGTCCTTCCAAGATCCCTGCTAAGGAGTCAGCACAGAGTATTACTTCAACAGCACCGCACAAGAACACGATACTCTTGAAAAAATTTTTTAAATCTCTAATTCCTTCCTACACAAGCTTTAATCTTTTTGGCACATGCTGTGACTTCCTCAATTACAAGGAAAAAAAGTCGATTTCATCGTAAGGTAATACCCTGGACGTATATTTTTCTCCTCAGAAACTAATAAGGGCACTTACCCCCTTGAGAAACAGTGAGGCAAGTAGAACCATCATTGCAAGAAATTTTTTAAAGCTATTTATGTTCTCTTTTGAGCATAAGAGATTCCTAAATATTTTGAAGTTACTAAGAGTCTCATGAAGGTCCTTTTTAGTACTCTTTTATAACCTGTTGTGCCAGCAGAGGAGTTATCTCTGCCTGATTGTGCTGCTTTCCCCAGGCTCGTGCCCTCTGCACATGCTCTCTCCAGCCCTTCTCCAGGTCAAGGACCCGAGGCTGCCTGGAGCATTCCTATCACTCAGGGTATAGACTCAGCCTCTATAAGAAAGACGCCCAACAATACTGTTGCTCAAAAAATAGAAAGTTTATTTCTTTTCTTATTGTTATACAGAGGTCAGTGAGTGATGCGGGGCAATTATGTCACTTGGCCATCCTGGGGTGTGGGCTTCATCTTCCTGGGGAGCTATGTGTGAAAGCTTCTCACCATGCCCCTGAGCCCAGGCCTCTATGGGCTGGTGGCCAAGGATAGGCAAGGATGTCAAGGATAGATGTAAATTCATAAGTAAGAAAATCTATTACATAATAGGCAGGTGTGCCTCCAACAATAGCCACCTCTATACCTCCTTATGAAATAAGGATTTAAGAATCCCAGTAAAAGGAGAGTGGACCTAGCATTTTCCCCTCATCCAGGGAAACGGAATGAAAAAAAGGAACTACCAGCTCACTGAGGTCGATTACCCAGCTGGCTCCTGAGCCTTTTGTCTCTCTGGCTTGTGTAACTCTGGCTTCCAAGTGCACTGCATCAATGGATGTGGCTGCCTTTTCTCTTTCTAGCATCACTGGTTTGCTGACTTGGGTTACACTTGCATCAAGTGCTTTCCTTTGCTCTCACTGAAACCATCCAGTGGTGCTCTTGCTGGAAGCTGGCTCCCAAGCCCCACAACCACCTTCCTGGATTCAGGAACAAGGAAAGAGAATAGAGGGCAGATACTGTCCCTTTTAAAAGACATGACCAGGAATTTGCACACATCACTTCTGCACGTAACCCCACTGTCAGAACTTGGGCTGGTGGCCTTATTCTGTTACATCTCAAATAAGGTGCTTTCCCTGGAAGAGCACTGAAAGTCCCACATCCCAAGATGCCCCTCATAGTGGGGCAAACCAGAATGACCTGTCACCCTACAGAGGAGTTCCACTACAAAAGAAAGGAGAGAATGGATATCGGGACAATTAACAATCGTTGTCCCATGTCCTTTAACTTCTGCATTTACATCTCTCTCCCCTTCTTCTTGGTTCTTCTTTTTAAAATTAACCCTATCTGACATAACAACAGATAGCTTTTCCTTGTGATTTAGCTGCTGGACATTGCCAGGAGAATATGAGAACTTTAGGAGAGCAGACAAGGTTATAGCTCTTTTACATACATCTAGTGCTTCTAGATAGGAATAAAATATAGACAGATGACACGTATGTATATACACACACATATATACAACAGAGGGCATATGTCAAAATATTAAGAGCACATATCTGAGGTTGAGGTTAGCAGGTTACTTCTAACCTTTTCTTGAGCTTTCCTGTATTTTCCAATTTTCTACAGTGGCTCTTCATTACTTTCATAATTAGAAATGGCTATCATTTCCAAAACATTTGTTAAATTAAATAGTAGTTCATGGTAGGGGGAAAGTTGCCTTAACCTCCATTTCTAAGTCTCTAATGGAAATACCTATAACACCAACTGGGAGTCCTACCGCTCACAGCAGATGTTTTACAACATTTATGAGCTCATGTAATCTCTCAGAGTAATTATTATTGTTGCCAGTTTACATGGGAGAAACCTGAGGCTTTGCAATTTTAATGACCTAATACAGTCGCTGGCTAGCAAGTGACAGAGCAGCTGTTTCTCAGAAGTCTGGAATAATCACATCTAACGTTTATCACTGCTTACTATGAGCCAAATACCACTCTAAAAATTTAACATATTTTAATTTATTTAAAATTCATGACCAGCCTATGAGACAGGTACTAATAAGTCCCTCTGAGACCTGAGGCTATAGAGACAAGAAACTTGCCCAAAGTCACACAACTTGTTAGTGGTTCCTAACCATTGTGCTAGTTGACTTCTCTTAACTCCCCCGAAATGAATTTAGGACTTTCATTCTGAAGTACACATGAAAGAGCAGGGTTATTTACCTAAAAGGAATACTAGAATAATGGAAACTTTTCATTTTTTTTCATATTGAAGGTAAGTTGAAAATTTTAATGGGATATAAACGAGGATATTCAATGCACAGAGAATCAGCAGGAGAACCCTTCCGCCATTGTCAATGTCGTTCACGAGTCTCAATCTCCACCTGACACTGTAAAGTACCCTGTTATGACTGCAACCATCTGCAAGGGCAGGTGGCCTTCCCTTCCTGTCATCAACCAGTTTTTACAATGACTGTGATCTGAATCCATGTGTCTTTACCTATGCAAAACAATTTATGTCCCCCATTGTCCAGATGGTCTAAAATTTTCTTGACTACCCAACCCATTCCAAACTTCAGTCTACAAATTTCTTTTCTCCCATGGTAACTGGAGGGTGGTGGAAAGTGGGTGCCAACTTCCCAGAGCCTCAATGCATTTTGAGTTTAATGTTTTCAAATGCAAATTTTATCCATAGCCATTATAGTCAGTCATAATATAAGTTTCCCATTAGAAACACAATGAATTCCATTAATGGAAAAATTAATATTGAAGACCTGCTTTTTCAGAAACTCAAGAGCTAAAAAGGGCCTTGGAGATCATCGGGTCGGATAGTTCCCAACTTTCAAGTCATCACAGCCTTTGGGTACCTCACGCTCTTCACGTGTGCACCTCTGAACTTTGATGAAATGCTAAAAATCATTTTTGCTACAACTAAGAACAAATAACATTTCAACACTGTCTGTCAGACAGAAGGCTGAGAGGAGGAAGCACTGCACCTGGGTTCCCAGTAGGAAACAATGTGCTACAAGTCAGGGAAGGAATATAGGGTACCTGCAGGCTGGGCCAGTGAGAGATGGCAGATCTAACAGATGATGGAAGAGTCCTGCATGGTGGGTATGTGAATGCACAGTCAGGGACAGCAAACACTCAGACCCAGAACCCAACCATCTGGTAACTCTTCAGAGGCAATAACTGATCAAAGTGTCTCAAGGATTCTAAAAGTTGCTCTTAGTCGTAGACTCATGTTTACTTTTTCATGGCTTCAAGCATCCTGCATAATTTCCTCATATTGGAAAGTGTGCTAAATCCTGAAAGGATGAGACCTCTGACCTAATCCAGTAATTCCCTTTCACAGATTAGGCGACCCTTGACAGTCATATTGAATCACCTCTCTAGTAGGGAAAATCAGATGGGTATTTTATTCAGACCTCTTTTTTCCCCGCTTGAGAATAACTTTAAGAATCGAAGGCAGTGCAGACACCAACTGGGTCCCAGCCACTGAGCAAGAAAGTGAGTGGTACTAATGTGTTAGGCAGCTCAGGCTGCCATAACAGTACCACAGACTGGGTGGGGGACTTATCAACAACAGAAATTTATTTCTCACACTCCTAGAGGCTTGAAGTCCAAGATCAGGGTGCCACCATGGTTGGGTTCTGGTGAAGACCCTCTTCCTGAGCTTCTTCTCACTGTGTCCTCACATGGTGGAAGGGGAGAGAGCTGTCTGGGGTCTCTTTTACAAGGGCACTAATCCCATTAAGGAGGGCTCCTTCCCCATGGCCTAATCATCCCCCAAAGGCCTCATCTCCTAACACCATCACTTTGAGGGTTAGGATTTCAACATGTGAATTTGGGGGGACACGAACATTCAGTCCATAACAACAAGTCACCTCAAAATAAGGCTGTGCCTACAGATTCCCTCCCTGAACTAATTTGCTTATTCCTATTCCTTGCCTAGGTCTCCCACACACCACCTCTTTCCTTCTGAGTGAATGTCTTTGTGACATTTGATGGGACCTGACGCTCTTCCACCCCTACCCGGTCCCAACTCTCATGCCATACTCTCTGATCCATCTATCTTCTAAGATCCTTACATATGGTGCTCACAACTGAATTCTGGCCTTGGTCTATTCCCCTGGAACTTGGTAGCCAGCTTCTTCCCCAGAGTAACAGCCTTTTCTAGCAAAGGCAGTAATTCTATAGCCAAGCTCTGCAACTACTCCCACCCCACCCCCACCCCAAGTGGGGCAACACAAACGGAAAGCCAGGGTTCCCAATGGCTGGTCTTCATCCACCCTCTTCTGGGACAGGCCACAGCTGCCACCTTGCTTCAACTTACTTCAGCCTCTCAAGTCCAGCATAAATCACTGATCATTTGACTTAGTGCGTTCGAATATTTATTCAGTCATTGACTCAACCAACTGTCACTATCCGGCATGTGCCAGACACCGAGGACACAGAATGAATAAAACAAAACACAAACCAATAAACCAACATAAGCCCTGCCTTCAAAGAGCCTGTAAACCAAGAACAAGAGGGGAGCAAATGCATGAATTGAAGTATTGAAGTGTTATTGTAGAAATGTGCAGAGGAGCAGAGGGAGCTCAAAGGCAAGAACCATCCACAGGAAGGCGAGAAAGCTGGGAGGCAGGTGTAGGTAAGAGGCCTCAGAAAGGGATGATGTTCGAGTTAAATTTAATGGGAGAGTAAACATTTACCAGCGGACAGTGAAACTCCGTGCAGAGAGAGCCACATAAGCAAGAGCAAAGAGGCACGAAGCAGCCTGGTGTGCTCAAAGCACTCCAAGCAGTGTAGAGAGACCTTTGCACAGGGCAAGAGAGAGAATTCAAGCGGTCACTTGCTCAGGGCTCAGCTGCAGGAAATCTGCAATTGCTGGCTTTCAAATGCCACTATTCTCTGACATCTTCCTCACCATCATCACTCACTATGGGCTGTGGTGGTTTGAAACATGTCTGCAAATTTTTGGACAGTCCTCCCATCCAGAAGTTACTGTCAGATGGTGCCTGGGGCTGAGGTCATCCTGAAGCCTTCTCTCCTCACATAGCTGATGCCTGGGGTGGACAACAGTACAAAGATCGAGAGAGAATGAGGGGAAGGAAGACAGAGAAAGAAGAGAGGAGAGGAGAGAGGCAGAGCCCCCAGGACTCCAGCTCTCAGAGGTTCAATGCCAGCCTATCTGAATCTTCCCAGGAGTGATGAGTTATCTCTATGCACTAACTCATCTCACATCACAACAACCTTGGGGGGGAGGGGTGTACTATTAGTGTCCTCACCATATAGACAAGAATACTGAGGGTAGAGAACTTAAATAATTTGCCCAAGTCTCCTCAGCTGGTGGAATCAGGATCAGATCCCAGATGTCTGACCCCAAAGCCTTATATCTCCCTCTATTATCCATGTAACTGATGTTCGTTTGGCCAGAGCCTCCTCTGTCCCCACAACAGACCCCATTTCAGCTGTGACCCACCGCTCTTCTTCTCCCGGTCTCGTCCCCATTCCATCCCTCACCTTGTGCTGGTCGCTGTCAGAAGGATGGGCTGGGTGGTGGTGAAAAAGGAAGAAAGACCCTGCTGCCCTCTCCAGACCCTACTGGCAGTGAGGGAGAGAGGAGGACTGCAGGAGAGGGACCTGAATGAGACCATCACAGCTCCCCTGGCACCTGGCAATGTCACCCACCCTGGTGAGGTGGTGGGACCGAGACCAAGGAAGAGAAGCTAGACATCACCCTACAGGGGTTCCTCACCCTTCCCCATCCCCTCCTCACACCCCCACTTCAGCCCTTTCATTAAGGATCTGATTCCACGCTTATGCGAGGATGCTCCTCTGATGCTCCACCTGGGGTCCCCAGAGAGCAGATCTGCTGGAACCCAATTCTAGGCACAATTCAGGAACCACCTGACTTGTACCTCAAAATCCTATTCCCTGGGCCCTGTGAGTATGACATGGTGGGGTGAGATTTTGACATCTCAATGGCACATGGGGTCTATTTCTATGTTGTGGAGCACTGTGGTGATCCAGGCACTGCACACTGATAGACACTCAATAACTCTGTCCGTCCCTAAGTTAAACTGGCTCTGATGGACTGACCCCCAGCTCTAGAACTACCCTATATATATGTGTTTGAAAGAAACAGTCTCGTGTTTCAAACAATTTTCACACAACAATTTGGGATGCAGAAGTTTATAAATTATTTTGCATCGTTAGTCTCTTTAAGTTCATTGAATCCACAAACATATACTGAGTGCTCAGTAGGTGCTAGCTGTTGTGCTGGCAACTGGGATGCAAAAGACAAAAAAGACACTGTGAAGGGCTCACATGTGTCAGGGAACCACACGGGTGAACACTACATTTCAATAAAGGTGTGGTTGGAGAAGAACAATGAAGCAGTCCAGAAGGCAAGGGAGGGGTGCGTGAATTCTGCTGTGGTTGGTGGAGTGAGGGCCACCAGGTTGATTAGGGCCGATCACAGAAAGGTAGGAAGGGGAAGGGTCTGCAGGCTGGAGGAACAGAGTAAGCGAAGCCCAGAGGCATGCACAAGCCGAGGATTCAGGAAATAGAAAGTGGCCCTGTGTCTATGGCCGAAGTGGGACTGGACAACAGAGTAAATGTGGCCAGGGAAACAAAGCTTTGAATGTCTTGTTTAGGAGTCCAGTCTTCCCTAAGTCTGACGACAATCGAGAGCCATCAGGAGATTTTAAGCAGGGAAGAATCGTGATCAGACTGGTGTTTTAGAAAGCCGACTCTTGCAGCGGGGTGCAGAATGGAGTGGAGCGGGAAGAAGCTGGTCTGAGACAAGTCAGGCATCTGCAGTGTGAGCCACCTTCCTGCACAGACCCTGAAATATGTCTTGAATTGATGCTTCAAATTTCCACACAAGGATAACAACCCAGTGAAAATTATAGCATCTGTATCCACCAATTTAAACTCCATTATTACAACCATCCAGGGCAAAGTGTGTTACTATTTCAAACAGAGAGGTTGCCATTGATACACAAGGCAGGCCATCACACTTATTGACTGGAGACACTCAAGGTTGCAATGACGTGTTCACCATGGCAGCAGCATGATTTAATCAGAACATCCCTTCCTCTTTTCTTAGGAACTGCAATCCTCCTACCCTGAAAGTGCCCCTTTAATCCTAACAATCTTGGTGACTCTGAGAGCTCACGTGAAACACATTTCTGGTTCAAGTGTTTAAATACCATTCTGGTTGCTTTTTTATTTCTCTCTTTTGTGTCTGGGCCATTGAAATGTATCATGCTGGTCACTGCAGAATGTCAACTTTCTCTTATTCCTGTGCATATTTGCAGTCGCTTCCCTGGCCACCCTTTTATTTGTGTGCCCCAAGTTTGCAGGTAGAATTGACATCTGCTACTTCTTTGTGCCCCTGTGTAAATTTCTTTTGTGAAACCCCCCTACTCCACTCCTCCTTCCTTGGTTTAACGGAGTCTGACCCCGCATCTTCACATGGACTGGGCTTAGCCCACGACCCAGGCCTGGCCAACAAACCTACTGTCTCCACAAACATAGTGATTGTTCAGGGATGGGCAGTTGACCAAAGATAGGCCAATGAGAGTCATCCCTGGGATTGCTGGAGATACCGAGAGATTTCATAGGAGATTGTGGAGGTAAAACTGTGAGGGAAAATCCACACCCAAATCTACTTATTTGAATTCTCTATTACATGACATCCCCAGGCGAATATATATTTCTCACCCTCACAGTCCTTCTGGAGAGCTAAACACATCAATACACCCTGTGACTATGCCGTAGTAAGAAATAGAATAGAGATCGGCAGAATTCTGTAGGAGTGTTGGGGAAGCACCAGGTCTTCCTGGGGGACCAGTGTTCAGGAAAGGTTTCACTGAGGAGATTTTGGGTTTTAAATGCTAAAGAAAGCTATCAGGTGGAGAAGTATTGGGAAAGCATCCTCTCTGGTGGGGGAGGGGTTGAGAAGGTGGAACACGAGGCTACAAGAAGGTGTAAGTGCAGATTGCAAGAAGTCTTGAACGCCCTTTATCCTCAAGCAATCTGTACCCTGAAAGGTTTCAAAGCAGCAGATGGATAGAATCAGATCTCTCTCCTCATTAAATGAGCTTGAAGTTTGAAAGAAACATCCAGGAACATGGTACCTAGATAAATAAACATGGCCAACAGAACATCCTCATGGCCCCCAGCTCACAGCTGTCATTTACAAAGACAATCCTTTGAGCAGATGGGAGATAGAACAAGGAGAGCTTAGTAGCGGCCTGACGAGTTAAGAGGCTTTTTCGACAGTTCGAGGGAATGCTGGTAAGACCTCGAGTGAGGTAGTGGACATGGAAACTGAGAATGCCACATCTCCTCTCTTGTGTCCTCAAGTCCACCTACCACAGTGCCAGGGGCCCCCAACACGGTCCAGGGACTGATGAGCCTCTGAAGGTGTAACTGGGTGCTGCTACTTGCTCTAACGCCTTCCTTTCTTTTGCAGAATTCAAACAGAAAGTAATTTCCCAGGAAACAGTAGTAAGAATGCTTCACCTTCCAAAGATGAACAATACTCTCCTATTAGTCATTTAGATTTCTTATTCTCTAGTGGTTTGAAGAGTCTGTGCTCCTCCTGAGCCTACTCAGGGGCCTACTTAGTTACACCATTTTTAATTCTGTATTTTAAAAAAATTAGTCAACTTTGAAAATCCTGACAGAGACATAAATGTACACAAAAAAACCAGAAGTTTCCAGACACTCCCACTAAAAAAAAAAGAATTTTCAGAGATGTATGACAACCCACGCCATGACATAAAGCCTTGATTTAATATCAGTCATTATGGAATTGCATCTTAAATCCAATGAATAGAATTAGGTATCTGTATCAGATACAAAATCATTTAACATGATTTGACAACCCTGTGCCTCAGCAACTAATTAATTTTGTTACAACCCACCAATCAATAGGCAGAGGAGTAATGCTAACTGATGATGACATTGCGCCTCCATGGCCATTGATGGGCTATTACACTGAAATTGCTGGACCGTCTTATCTGCCCCTGTTATTGTCTGCGCTGAAGTCAATGGAAGTGCCAAATGCAGGAGGAAGATTCCCAGCTGGAGTCTTGTTCTCTGTCCGGCCCCATTAGCTTTGTTAATTATACTCTTCCCATCTATTTTTCCCACCACCTACCCCCTGTGTGTTTCAATTGGTTAAGACCTTGACTTACTTCATCAGCTCTCTGAATTTTTCTATAGCTCAACTCAGAGGAGAATAAAATAAGAAGTATTTTATACATTCAGGCATTGGGGCCAAGGCTTTCTCTTGTCCCTGCACTCCTGAAATTTATAGGAGTGGAGGTTTCGCAGAGCAAGGGAAGAATGCAGAAGGGATACAGCAGGAAGGGAACAGAGTATGGTTTGCAGATGACAGAGTTAAAGGAGCAAGCAGGCCAGGCCAGAAGTGAAGCCTGTATACCCAGAGAACACTTCTTCCCTGTGGAAACTCCACCATCTCATTTGTAAAGGATCTAGAGGGTGTTGTGATTTACAAAGTCACAGAAATTGGGTTTATGCTATGCTTCAGAGATGGAAATTCTAGGGGTAACACTGAACAGGAAAAAGAGTCATGGTTTCTGTGCAGATTCAAAGAAGCGCAAACACATTAGGCTTTCAAAACCACAAACATGGCCTCTGAACTTAGGCTGTTATATTTCACAATACTTTCAATGCTCTTGAATAATCTCACGAGACAGAGCGAGGAGCTCAGAACACCAGGGCCTCAAAAGCAGGTTTTAGTCCAGCTCCTGAGGCCTTTTCTGGGTGTGAGTTTCACCACTATCATTTCCCCACCAGATGATAAATTCCTCAAGGACAAGGACAAAATCCTATTCATCTTACAACCTAATCTGCCTCCATCCACTCCCCACCTCCAGCCCTTTGACCCACCACCCAGCACGTAACATAGGACTTTCATAAGTACATGTTGTCTGAATTGTCTTAAAAACTAAAAATTGCAATCACCATGCTAATTTTGTGAGGTGTGGCAGGTCGCACAAAAGGAGAGAAAATACATTTTTGTGTAGATGAATTATTATAAATCATTGTCAGTTTTCCAGTTTGGTCCATGAACAATTAGGCCAATTACGTAGCTGCAACAGTTTGCAATGCCTTTGAATGATCCTTCAAATGAATGAGCACAAGTCAACCAAAGTAAAGGGAAATTTGCCAGGAGAGAATTGATCTTAAATGCCAATAGTTGAGTAAAAACAATCAAATTAGAAAATGATTTGGATGAAGGATGAATTTTGTGAAGATTCTGAAGGAGACTTGTAAATCTTAAAGAGACTCCATTGTATCTAATTCATTAATCAATACCTGACCTCACTTCCCTTTATATGGGTATATCACACTATACACTCTTAAACCCATCAGCCATATTACAGGGGCTTTTCAGTCAAACATGGAATGAGGAAAGAGAGAGAGCCGTTTCAGAAATAAGTGGACAGGAGCAGGAAGAGGATTTGAGGGGGAAGCAGAAAAAAGAAGGATATGACCGTGAGTGGTTGGGTTAGAATTAATTGTGCTTTGAGCTCTGAGAGAGGGAGGGGTAGTGTTATAGACTCCTAGAGAGAGGGAAAAATAGGTAGAGAACTTCCCCTGTCCCAACAACCAGTACAGACAATGCCCCGAAGAACCAAGCCACAGTGAACTGGCTACGGTTTGGAGATGGTGATGGGTAAGGAGCATGTACGAGCCTCGAGCCTCAGAGATTTGGGGAGGAAAATCTTCAACTTGCAGGAGGGCAGTGGACATTTTTTTTTTCTGGCCCAGAAGTTCTGTAGAAAGTAGCCTGTCCCACTTTCAGCTTTTATGGTTCAGGAAGGACTAATGCTGTCCCCGATGCCAAGCATGAGAACATGACCCAGGCCTAGCCAATCAGAACACTCCATTTCCTGAGCCATAAGGATTGGTCCAAGAATGGCCAAGTGGCCCCAGACCTGCTAGGAGGAGTCATCTCTGGGATGGTTCTGGAGTTATGTGAAAGAAGCATTCTCTTTCTTCTGAGGTTAATTTTGCCATGATGTAAACTCACACTACTTAGAAACCGTGTGGGGAAAGCTTGCCTGAAAATGAAAGTAACTCGGAGGAAAGAAGAGCTGAGAGAAAGTGAGACCCATCCTGGTTACATGTGTTTGCGCTAGGAGATCCAGGCGTGCCTAAACACAGCTGTACCCCTAATTCCCTAGTCAGCTATGACTATAAATTCCTCTTTCAGCTTACAATTGTTTGAATTGGGATTGTTTTATTTATAGTAAAATTGTCTTCCTAATATAAGGACATTCCAACTGTGGATGTCCATAATTAAAAGAACACTAATAAGACATGTTGAGCCCATAAGTAGAAGAAGTCTAGCAAGAAGACCACCTAACACATTGCTGGACACAATACAAAATTCTCAATAGATGATTACCAAATGAAGCAAACATCAGGAGGAGAGATATAATGCCATTGGACTTCAAAATAGAGAAAGGAAAACTGTTCCAGGCTCTAAGGAAGAGAAAAAGAAATTACTAATCTCTATCCAATGAAAAATGAATCCTCAATGATAGATTTCTTGGCTATAATATCGTAGCAGAGCAAGGAAGAATGTCAAAAGCACTCTGCTAAGGAGAGCTTAGAGAGTTTCTTAAGGACTTGGCATGGGTCCTGTTCATCTAAGGACCCTCAGATTCAATGTTTAGCATACAGCTGTTATCTGTTTCAGCAGGATCTTCCTTTCCTTTCAGAGACAAATGACTTCAACAGTTTTCCAAGTTCCTGTGTGTCCCTGAGCTGATTCTCCGCAGACCTTTCCTAATAGAGGAACCATAACTTTCCACAATACTACAGCCCAGATAAGAACCCAATCTTCTCCTTCATGATAGCAAATGCATTATCAGTGTCACTGGCTACTTCCAGTTTGGATTTCCAGAGAAACCAAATAACTTTAAATAGAAGATACCAGTCTTCTCTCACCCAATGCATTCTCATGGATATACACTCCCTTGCTTTAAACAGCAATGAAATTCTCTGCCAGGTCAAATCAAATTTCTAACACTGTATGATTCTGTTTGAAATGAGAGTCAGTCTCTTGTGTAACAAATTCACACCAGGACACATTCAGAAGAGGTTTGGGTGGAGGGGTTGGTGAGGAAGATTGGCCCTGGGCCAACACCTGTGCCAATCTTCCTATTTTATATGTAGGATGCCACCAGAGCATGGCTTGATGAGTGGTGTGTAGATTCACTCCTGGGATCCAAACCCACGAACCTCAGGCCACTGAAGCAGAGCTTGTGAATTTAAGCACGATGACACCGGGCTGGCCCCCAGAATAGTTTTTTTTTGTTGCTTTGTTTGTTTGTTTTTACTGAAGAAGCTCAGGTAAAACATATCTGTGCCCTAGATAGCATGCAAAAATGTTTCACCTTTAATATTCCAGTAAAATCATTTTTACTCTATACACTAAGTCCCACCCCTTAGCCCCATAAAATGATCCTTGAACTTGGGTTATTATGTGAAATTATACTCTTATGGTCAAGTAGGCCATAAGTGTATTATGTTTATGTTTCTGGTGCTAATAAGTCAGTAAGTATAGTCTCTCCCTAGGAAAAATTCTCTGGATTGGCAATGTGGGTACATATTTTTAAATCTTGAGGATATCACAGATGATTTCTTAAAGAATTTAATTAATTCTGTAAGACATTAATTCTTAAAGAAATACTTTCAGTTATTAAGAGTATCATAAACCAGCAGTAAATCACGGCAGATTGAACACATGTATTAACACAGTTTCCTCCTGAAATCCCACTAAGAGGATGGTAGGGAGATATCAGAAATACACACCAGTTCACACATGCAAAAAGGGGAGGATATCACTGCAATGAAACCATGGACCCTGGAAAGCTCCTTGACCTGGAGTGTCAGGAGACACCTGACACTTATCAGTAGGGGTTATTCAGAACAGGCTGATTCACAATTGCCTCTGAAGTGGAGGTGAGGGCATGGCTGAAATCAGGAGGATTAGCTAAAAGTCAGCCCAAGGAGCAGAGACACCGTGCCCTCCTTCACGCCTGGAAGACCGGAAGTTTATTTTGTATTGTGAATACAGCAGTAGCCGTGTCCTGGCAGAGCAAGACGGGCATGGTTACCATGTTAGAAACACAGGGTTAAGAGGAAACCTGCATATTGAACCCTGAGAATCCCTCTTGCCCCCACATCACTGGTCCAGGCTCACGCCCCTTGCAGGATGCTAGAGGAAGTCTCCCTCCAGAAACAAGGAGCTTAAGAGACCCACAGATATAAATAATTCGGAAGACCCCGGGAAGCCTTTCATCACAACCACCTTAGCACCTTCAGGTCATAAAGCCCTGCCTCACTCAGACATTCCAGTCAGCTTTTCAGTACCTCACTCTAATACAAGATTACCACGCACAGGAAAATCGTTAACACAAAAGACAGAAACAAAAAAAGTAGATCTCAGAAGAAGCATCCACGAAATCAAAACAGAAGAAACTTCTGTTTCTGTTACAGCGTAGTTTGCGTCAGACCGTCTTCTGGTATCAACAACTGTGAAATCAGCATAGTTTTTATAAATGCTGCTTAAAGACATTGAGAGTAACCAACGTCTTGACGGGCCAGAGGTAAAAAAAAAGGAGAACATATTAAGGCGAGACAAATGCTCTTTGTCCCTCTTCCTCTAAAATGCATGTCAGTGAGGAAGCGCCGAAGGAGACGCTGAGAAACCATGCAGACAGGCACAGCCTAGGGCTTGCATTGTCTCACAGACACAGGAAAACAAGGACTGGAGCTCAAAGTTATCCAAATAGCCAGGATTTTAGTGAGGTAGATCTTGTGGGGAAAAGGAGACTTGTAGCAAATTTACTCCAACATTCCTCTAGATCTAGAAGCTAAGCAGAGCATAGCAACCAAAAGACCACAAAGCAAAATGGGCAAAAATTGTTTAAGGCCAGCCCTGCAGACAGCCCAGGCTGTGCCCTGGAGTGAGGGCAAAGAGGAAATCAATTTGATCTCACAAGGACCAAAACATCCTCAACTCACCTCAGCCCCTAATGGGACCAGAATGTGCCTCCCGTCCTCTCACTGCCTGCCAGAAGGAAGCTGAATCCTTTCTGGAAGAAGATAACATCATCCAGAGACTCTGACTTTTTTTAATGTACAATATCTTGCATTCCATAAAAATTATTAAAAATCAAGAAACAGTAAATAAAAGAAACAGGCACACAGTTATTAGATATGGATTTTAAAATAACTGTGATTAACGTGTTCATTGAAATAGATGACAAGAAGAAGACTTTTACCAGAGAACTGAAATTTATTTTAAAAAACAAATTAAAATTCTAGCACTGGAAAATACAATAACTAAAATAAACAATTAGATAGAAAAGTTTAAGAGCAGAATAGACCCAGTCAAAGAGAATACTAGTGAAGAGTAAGGTAGATTTAAATAAAATATCCTCACTGAATACAGAAAGATTAAAAGATGGAAATGCAGACAAGAGCATAATTTATCATAGGCTCTGAAAGGTCAAGGATGCATATTTTAATTTCTAAAGTAATCATTAGAAAGATAATAAAAGCATGTAAAAATAACTAGCTAATTGAGAGAGAAAATGGACTAATAAAAAGTGTATTATTGCTAATTCTTACTGCTATTCATAAACCCCAGAAAGTCTTAGGATTTGGAGGCAAGCATGAAGTATCTATGAAGTAGAGGTAAAGGTGTGACTGAAATCAGGTTTCCAAATTCAAAACAATTATAATAAGAAAAATAACAAACAAAAAAGAGATGAAACAAATAGAACACTGCAGATTTAAATCTAAAACACAAATATATCAATAATTACATTTCATGTAAATGAGATAAACCAGTAATTACAATAAATATAAAAGTACTAAATTATTCAATTAAAGGGAAAAGATTAGTAGGCTATATTTTTTAAAAACAACTCTATTATGCTTACATACTTAAATATGGAAAATTTAAGTACACAGAGCTGATGGAAGTAACATGATTGACAACAATATATCATCCAAACATTAACCAAAAAAGAGCAGGTAGAGTTATACTGATATCAAACAAATTAGACTTTAAGAAGTATTAACAGAAACAAAGGATATTTCAAGATATAAAAGATTATCCAGACAGATAAAGTCATCTTAAATTACTTGCACCTAACAATATAGCTCCAAAAGCTAAAAAAATTAAATTCCACAAACAGACTAGGAGATTTTAATGATCCTCTTTCAGTAAATTATAGAAGAGTTAGACAAAAAGAAACAGAGATATGAAATATTTGACAACACAATTAACATATTTGGCCCAGTCTACATATATTTAACGCTGCATGTAATAACTGCAGAATGCACATGCTTTTAACATGCACATAGAACATTTATCAAAATTGATTATGAGTCATCAAAGAAGACTCAGTATACCAAGAGAATGAATGATATAGAACCTGTTCTTTGACTACATTGAAATTAGCCTAGACATCATTAACAAAAAGATAATTGAACCAATTGCCAAATATCTCAGATTAAGCAGTTCTTTCTATATGACTCATGAATCAAAGAAAAAACTTCCAACAGAAATTCGAAAATATTTTGAACCGAATGATAACAAAAATAGGATACTTTGGAACTATACTGTAGAATGCAGCTAAAGTCACTATGAAAGTTATTGCCTTAAAATGTAACATTCAATGAAAGAAGAAAGCTGAAAAATCAGTGATCTAAGTATCTCAGAAGTTAAAAAGACAGAAAATTAAACACAAAGATATTAGAAAAGAAAATAATAAAGAGTATAAATTAATGAAATAAAATAACTTCATAACATAGAAAAATCACAAAAGCCAGGAATCAGATTTTTGAAAAGACCAATAAACTGATAAATTCTAGCAATTTTGATGAAAATTAAAAGAGAGAAATAAGTAATTACAAATATCAGGAATGAAAAGGTAGACATCACTTAGGGTCTTAGAGATATTAAAAAGATTAAAAGAGCTTATTATGAACAACTTCATACCATTAAGTTAGAAATTTTTTTAAAAGGACTAATTTCTTGAAATACACAAATTACCAAAACTGACACAAGAAATAGAAAAGTCATGGATTATTATATGTATTAAAAGAATTTAACTGATAATTTAAAATCTTCCCCAAAAGAAAATCACAGACCCAGATGGCTTTACCAGTTTATTCTTCCTACTATTTAAGTAAGAAATAATATCAATCTTATCTTACAGAGGATTTTTTTTAAAAAGGAAAAAATTAAGAATCCAACTCCTTTGATGACCTGGATTCTATAACCTGGATTCTAAAATCGAATAATGACATTGCAAGAAAGAAAAATTACAGACCAGCAATTCTCATGAACATGGGCACAAAAATAATAAAGTAGTAGTAAATCAAATCCAGCAGTATTTAATAATGATAATACATAACAATGAAGTTGGGTTTATTCCAGGAATGCAAGATGAGTTAAAATTAGAAAGTGATCAATGAAATTCTCCATATTAACATAATAAATGATGAATCCACTATCATAGCTAGACTTCACCACCCCTCTATCAGAAATAGACATACAGAAAATCTGTAAGATCCAGTAGGCAGAAAATCAGTAAGAACGTGGTTAACGCCACCATCAATCAACCGGAAACAATGGACATCTATAGACTACTTCATCCAACAACAACAGAAAGCTCACATGGAACGTTCACCAAGATAGACCACATTCTGGGCCATGAAACACACCTTAACAAATTTAACAGAATATAGAAGAAAAGAAAATCATCATCACCGCAAAAGTGCTGCAGGTGACAGTGGTGGTGACACCCATTCTACAGCTAAAAATAGATTTGGAAACCACTGTCCTACGGAAATCATTAATAACTGTTGAATGACCCAATTACTGGTCCTTCCTTTGTGAGTTTTATCTCCACTAGAAATGATTATCTCTATTTGATTACAGGACAGCTTTGCCCACCTTCCTACCACCACCATTCAATTGCTTTTTAAAGAGTTTTAATTGACAGAGCATGAGATTTGGAGTTAGAATACTTGGGGGGAAGTCACAGAACCTCTCCAAATTTAAGACTTCTCATCAATAAAAGAGAGATGCCAGTGTCTGACCTGTTACATTACAAGCAATGAATTGGAAAATGCTTGACTATGAAACTCCATGCAAACGTTAATTATTATTATTTAACCCTTCCAAAACTTAAATGGAGCAATTAATGGTGGAAGATGCTGGGTTTCATTCAGGATACAACCTGAAGATTATTTTCATCTATCTTATGTATGGAAATTAAGTGGTTACATTCCTAGAATGAAAATTGGATGAAAACAGATGATATGACTGAATACAACTAAATGAACCAAGTAATGATGCCCCTGAGTCATTTAAGACCTCAAATCATTTCTCCCTCTATAAAGAACCACTCTCCACCCCCTCTCCATGCTCAGCTCTATTACTGCTTTCACTTCTTCTTTGTTTAGCCAGGCTACACGCACAGAGAGGCAATACTGTATCGCAGTTAAGAAGTTACACTTTAAAACTAGACAAATCAGGTTTGAACCTCTGCTCCACTACTTAGTGTGATCTCAGATAAGCTATCTGGTTTCTCCAAACGTCATCTCACAGAATTTTTGTAAAAAAATATCTAAGAGAAGGAATATGATAAGCTTTACAGGTGCCTGGCAAATAACATTTGCTTTATAAAAGGTATCAACTTATTATCATCATAAGTAAAATTATTTAATGAGATACCCAGATTTTTATGAGATGAAATGAGGTAGCATAGATAAGGGAGATTGTACTGAATTGGAAGAGTAAAAAAGACTTTTGAGGCAATGGTCATCAAGATGATCCAAATGTAGTTTTCATGTTTCCAACAAACCTTTGATATAAACTAAATTGAGCAATATTTTTTCCTAGGTTTTCTAAGTGATTTCTTTTTTTTGTTGTTCTGGTATTTCTCAGTAATGCACCATAGTTTTTTTCTTTTTACCTTTTGATCCTCTTCACTCATCTCTCCCACCCCCAACACCTGCCTCTGGCAACCACCAATCTGTTATCTGTATCTATGAGCTTAGTTTTTTGTTTTTTTTTTTCAGATTCCACAGGTAAGAAAGATCATATGGTATTTGTCTTTCTCTGACTTATTCCACTTAATATAATGCCCTAGAGGTCCATCCATGTTGTCACAAATGGCAACATTACATTCTTTGTTATGATTGAATAATATTCCGTTATATATGTATGTCATGTGTGTGTGTGTGTGTGTGTGTGTGTGTGGAGAGAGAGAGAGAAATACACACCACAATACAAACCACAATTTCTTTATCCATCTATCCATGTAGAAGAATTAGGTAGTTTCATTATCTTGGCTATTGTAAATAATGCTGCAATGAACGTGGAGGAGCATATGTCTTTTCCAGTTCGTGTTTTTGTTTTCTTCAGATAAATACCCAGAAGTGGAATCACTGGATCATATGGTAGTTCTATTTTTAGTTTTTTGAGGAACCTCCATACTGTTTTCCATAGTGGCCGCACCAATTTACATTCCCAGCAACAGTGCACAAGAGTTCCCTTTTCTCCACATCCTTGCCAACACTTATTTCCTTTTTTTTTTTATAATAGCCATTCTAACAGGTATGAGGCACTATCTTGCTGTGGTTTTAGATTGCATTTCCCTGATGATTAACGATGTTGAGCATCTTTTCAAGTACGTGTTGGCCACCTGTATGTCTTCTTTGGTAAAAAGTTTGTTCAGATCTCTGCCCATTTTTTAATTGGATTGTTTGGTGTTTTTGTCTTTGAATTGTATGAGTTCTTTATATATTTTGCATATTAGCCCCTTATCTGATATATGATTTACAAATATTTTCTCCCATTCAGCAAGTTGTCTTTTCATTTTCTTGATGGTTTCCTTCACTGTGCAGAAGCTTTTTAGTTGGATATAGTCCCACTTGCTTATTTTTGTTTTTGTTGCATCTCAGATGCAAAAAATCATCACCAATACCTATGTCAAGGAGCTTACTGCCTATGTTTCCTTCCAGGAGTTGTATGGTTTCAGGTCTTACCTACAAGTCTTCAATCCATTTTGAGTTAATTTTTGTGTATGGTGTAAGATAGTGGTCAAGTTTCATTCCTTTGCATGTGGCTGTTCAGTTTTCCCAACACCGTTTATTGAAGAGACTGTCCCTTCCCCATTGTATGTTCTTGGCTCCTTTGTCATAAATTAATTGACCATATATGTGTGGATTTATCTCTGGGCTCTCTAATTTGTTCCATTGATCTATGTGTCTGTTTTTATGCCAACAGCATACTATTTTAATTACTATAGCTTTGTAATATAGTTTGAAATCAGGGAAGTGTGATGACTCCAGATTTGTTGTTCTTTCTCAAGGTTGCTTTGGGTATTCAGGGTTTTTTGTGGTTCCATACAAATTTTAGGATTATTTGTTCTATTTCTTTGAAAAATGCCACTGGAATTTTGATAAAGATTGCACTAAATCTGTAGATTTCTTTGGGTAGTATGGACATTTTAACAATATTGATTCTTCCAATCCAGGTGCATGGAATACCTTTCCATTTATTTTTGTCTTGTTTAATTTCTTTCGTTAAGGTCTTGTAGTTTTCAATATACAGAACTTTCACCTCCTGGTTAAATTTATTCCTAGGTATCTTATTCTTTTTGATGCAATTATAAATGGGACTGTTTTCTATATTTCTCTTTCTGATAGTTTGTTATCAGTGTATCAAAATGCAACAGGTTTTTGCATATTGATTTTGTATCCTGCAAATTTACTGAATTTGTTTTTTAGTTCTAACAGTTTTTTGATGGAGTCTTTAGTGTTTTCTATATATAATGTTACATCATCTGCAAATTGTGACAGTTTTACTTCTTTCTTTCTAATTTGGATGCCTTTTATTTCTTTTTCTTGCCTAATTGCTTCTGGCTTGGACTTCCAACACTATGTTGAATAAAAGTGGCAAGAGTTCTAAGTGATTTATAACTAGTAATTTTTCACAACTACTTGGCCAGAACTGAAAGTTAAGAGAATACAATATCGACCTAATTATCAAATGCCTGAATGAATTACCATTAGGCAGTCTCCCTAGGTGCTGATGAATGGATCAGATCCTGGGGAGTGGCCTTCTGTGGGGGGTGCTGTGGTTTATCCATCCAATGACTTCTCTTTTTGAGAACAACCCCTCCTCCACTCCACGTCCTGGCGGGGTTGTTCACTATCGGGCCCACTCCCACCCACATCATAGTAGGAATGTGATGCTACCTGGCCAACCAATAAAACTGCATCTCCTTGTCAGGGATGATTTCAGTAGGGTCACTTAGAATCTTTCTTGCAATTTGCTATATAGACTGGGAAAAAGAGTGGTTTTCTCTTCCTTTTGGAACAAGTTTGGGGCTCCCACTAGCCAGGAGTCATCTTTCCCATCATACAGACAGAACATGCCTATGGATGAAGCCAACATTTAAGTGAAACAGAGCCAAGATAAGTAAAAAGAGAGACAGAGGCCCAATGATGTTGTTTGAGCCCCTGGAACAAGTCAAATCTAAAACTCATCACATAATCCGCCTACCCCCATATGTAGTTTCATGAGCAAATTTATTATCTTTTCTACTTAACGCACTTCAATTTCCATCGCCTCAAATTAAGAGAGTCTAATTAGTGTACTTATTGACAGAAACATTTTCCAGAATATTTATTGCCTCTCAAAAGACTTGCATTCTTCCCATCTATATGGTTACCTCGAAAGATATTTTGACCAAAATGTTTGGAAGAAGATCTACACAAAGACAGGGCTACAGTCTTTCATTGCATGTTTGTAGGGTTATTTTCCCTCCATGTTAGAGTCATCCTGATGGCAGCATAACTTTGTATCTCCTTATATAGAGTTTTTTTTTATTGTGTATGATAGACAACACTGCAGAAGCTCATAAATATTAGACAGCAATAGTGAATTTAAAAATTTCAAGTGGATTGTTATTTAAAAATCATTCTAACACTAGCAAAAGGAGTATCAAATTTCAATAAGTCTTCAAATTCATTTCTGAAAATGTGTAACAAATGCATTCAGCAGCAGGAATGGCTCTTTCCCACTCTCTGAAGTTCTCTACTCAAAAAAGGAATTCTCAGTGGATCTCACAACCATTCTATGACAGAGAAATTAGGACTCCCAGAAAGCAAGTCGAAAAATTGAATTAGACTTTGATTCAATTAAATTATAGCTCAGAAGAGACTGGTATGCATAACTGATCACGAGTTACCAGTTTAACCCTCTTGGCAATCACTTGTGCACACTGTGAAAATATTTCCTCTATTTGTTATTAGAAATGTGACATCTGCTTGTGGTGACAATAAATGAACACAGAAGCTTATGAAACAGAAAACTCTCTACCCCTCATTTGATCCCCATTCACCAATGATAACCACTGGATTGATATCAACTTCCTAAAGCACCATTATTTTAATTCAGTCATGCAGATGCTGTCATATATGACAGAAAAATTCTGTTCAGAAGGTCCTTCTGACTTAACAAACATAAAGGAGGCCTAAAAACCAGAGGAAACTCAGTGACTATATCAACATGATGTATATAACAGTAGCTAAGAATCGTATGTCAAAATCAGATATAGGACAATTTTACAATTAGGCAGCTCTGCAGTGTCCCTTAGGATAGCTTCCTGTGACATTAACATGTGTCCTGTTTAGAACTAGGAATTGGATTATTGCTTAATCCCTAGGGGAAAAAATCTGCAGTATCGATTCAGTGTTTGTAACAAAGTCGCTGGGAGTGTCGGAGGGGTGAACTTGGTGAGGAAGAACCAAGAGAAAAAGTAAGAAAAGCATGGTTTAGTGTGATTGTCACCCCCACCATAAAAGTGACCCCAATTGTGCCTTGAATGAGAGCAGGAAAATGCAAAGTAAGTGAGGGGACACGCAAGCCCTCCAGGCAGCAAAGCTTCTCCCGAGTTAGAAAACCCTTATGAAGTGGTGGCGGCGGTGGAACAATTTGCTGAAACATCTGCTGAAGGAAGAGGTTCCAGCTCATTGGAACTTCACTGACAACACTTGAATGAGTCGCAGAAAAACTCAAGTCTGCATGATCATGTATGCAAGGAGGAGCTATGCACAGAAGTCGCTGCTCCGACAGTCGCTCCCAGCTCGCCATTAGCCCACTTAGTTTTATCTCTCTTCATGCAGCCCGTGTAAAATGAAGCCCTGCCACCAAGCCAGGGTTTCTCCTCCTTTATCTACGATATGTCCATGTGTCTTGACAAGAAACGGAGCACTGGTCCCCCTTCTCCAGACCCCTAGCACGGTAATGTTTCCATAACACAATGTCAATTAACCCAGGCAAAATAGCACGTAGACATCAGCGCATGTCACAAAATTTCAATGTAACACATTTTTTAAATATGTCTCAGTGTCATAAATAATACTAAGACAGCTGCATCTTCACCATTTTTGCTGAATTGTGCTCCCACAATGAAAAGTTCTTAGTTGATCATATTATCATTTTCTCAATGGGCCTACCTACTGATTGCGGTGGGTAATTGAGAGATTTGAGTGTTTACTATAGGTATATTGTCTATGCACCATTTACTGCCAAAAGAATTTTAATTTCTTCCCTTCACACATCAGAGACATTATCTGGTGATTTATTTTACAAAAATCAAGGTCAAAGCAAAGACAGTTTACCGAATTACAAGGAGTCTCCGAGAAGCCCAACAGCCATATCGGTTACATATGATGTTGCCACAACTGCTCCTGGAAGGATCCATAATCATTTTCTAGCCAAGTCTGCAATGAAAATAGTTTCAGTTTTGCTTGCTTTGGGGCTCTTTTATCAGCTAAGCCTGCCCGATTATCAGCTGCCGTTTGTATAGTTGGTCTGCTGACAGAAATTGTCTTATCCATTTCCTAGAATGCTTCTTGTTCTTTTTTTTTTTTAACTTTTGCACAGACACCCACAGTATGGGATACCCTTCCTGACTAAAGACATCATTTATGAATGTGGAGAGAGACACTGAATTTGGCAGAGGTTAAACAAACAGCCTGACGGATCACTGGTCCTATAAGGACACGTTTTTATACTCACATGGGAAAAGCTCATCACAAACAGAAAGGACCACGTTCCTCCCCATCCATCTCCGTCTCACAGAACTGAATACAGCAGAAAGGAAAGCAAAAAGTGATCGACAGTTGAGTTTAGAAGAACTACTTAGTAATCAAGTTTATGATGCACAGTTAGGTTCCCTTACTTCCCTTACAATCAGACTAAGACTATCCAATTTTGTATGCTTTGCACATTTGTATTATATCTTTATTAATGTACGTACCATAAAGATAGATTTGTTTCTGTGCTGGCTGTTGCTTATCGGCCGTCTCTTCTAGAATCCATGTTGGGGTCTGAGCTACCAGAAATTAAAGGAGCGGCCTCTATCTGATGTAAATAGGATTCCAGGAGGCCAGTGTAGTTCAAAATGCAGCCTGGCCTGGCTTGCGGCTCTAACTCTGGCCACTAGGGCCACTGACCCTTTGGGGTCAAGGGCACTGATTTGCAGTCAAAATAACACAGGTTAAAGTTTTATCTCTGACGTTTATTAGTGGTTTGACCTTCCCCAAGTCACTTGATGCTTCTGAACCAACTTTTCCCACCTGTTAAATTGGAGACAATAATATCTGACAGGGTTTTGAAGCTCTCGAAGATAAGGGAAGTCGGGGTTGCTGTGTGAGAACGCCATTGTCCTAGGAATCATTATGCATGCGTTGAGCTACATAGAGGCCTCTGTTTTGGCTGAAGGAGGAGATTTTTACACAATGTGGAAGCAGAGGAAGATGAAAGGAAGGCAGGGAGACAGAGCACAGAGTGTTCACCAGCCCACCCAAAGCCTAGAAGGGCTGCTAGCCGTGCACGCCCAGTCTCCCTGGGGTCAGCCAGAAGACCCTGATCCATAACAACAACAAGATCTCCAAAGGATGCAGAATTTTTGCAGAGGGCACGTGTAAAATTAGAAGGCGAACATGCGTATCTCAGAAGAGTTGCAGGCCAAGGACACTCCTACAAGGGCAAAGCAGAAGGGTTTGAGCAAATCTGCATTTACGTGAGAAACAAAGTAAAGACTTTTACTTTTGTTATGCCACGTCGGCAAGTGAGACCAATGGCTCAACGGGATTTAGATATTAAAAATAATAGAATCTTGTTTGTACTCACAAACTGGTAGAGCCTAGGGAAATCAATATTGCAATTATATATAAAATATTTAGGTTACAACTACACAAAAGAAGACATTTACAAATTCTCCCTATCCTCTCTCAAGAGTCTTCCTTTGGCCCCGGGGGCAAGCAATTCCCAAATGCAGCTAACATAGGGGAATTCATCCCTTATGAAGTATCAGGGAAAAGTTTAGCATGCTGGGGTTGGTGAGCATGGTCTGAAATATTCCCTGCACGTGTGCACTCCGATTCTGCCACCATATGGGCCATGAGCCAAATGTACCCAGCAGAACTAATCTCATGTGTTCTAATATCAGGTTCAGAAAATATAGTCAGTGTCCAAGATGTGCTCATCCATCACTGGGAAAACTTATAGTTTGTGTTCATAGCACTTTTCACAAGAAAAGACCATTGTCTTAGCCCTAAAATAAGAGCATCTTCCTTCCCACAGCTATCCACACTGCATTGTAATGATTCTAATCATTTTCCCCAAAAGTGTGTTTAGGTAATTCTGTTACCAGGGCTTGTAAATCAAATTGGCATGATCTGTGTAATATCAAAGTCCTGTACACTATCACTAAAAGAAGCCCATGGAAAAAATTGGCGAACTGAGTATATACAAAGATTATAAAACCAGCTGGACCCCATTCAGACCTCACCATTTCTTAAGTTATTATTTTTCATTGTTTGGACTTCCTATGCCTAACGCTATAAGTTAATGCAGGTTCCAAGGGTGATTTTCCATTTAAGAACTATGAGATAACACCAGAAGCATAAGACTAATGGGAAATTAGATTAAACATTTACTATAAGGAAAAGATCTGTTCCGCTGTTGTTCAATATCACATTTATCAGCAGCAGTTCTATTTCCAGGAGGAAATTGTTTGAGATATTCAACAGCTTCATACCACACAAGAGAATATTTCATCTTATTTGTCAGCATGGAGTATGTGGTCAAGAAGCATCCGTTCAGCTGGGAGCTAAGGGTACCATCTGGCCACAGAAATATCAAACTAATAAAATAAAGGTTTTGTTTATTTTTTTCCTAAATAATATCAGCCAAACCCATAAAACAGAACATAAATCTGTAGCTAACAATCCAGCAATGAAAAATGTAATCAAACCTTAGTATATACAGATGTATCTGTAATCATTCATTCTGAAGCCATGTTTTTTTATACTTGAATGCTTTACTACCACATTCCTTAACTCACCTTAAATTATATATTCAGGAATAATGCAATAGTCCATATGCATTAGTCAGGGTCTTCAGAGAAACAGAACTAAGAGGATACATACATACATACATATATACACACACACACGTAATGTATGTGTGTATCGTCATAATATATTGTGAGGAATTGGCTCATGTGGTTATAGAAGCCAAGAAGTCCCATGATCTGCCATCTATAAGCTGGAGACCCAGGAAAGCTGGTGGTTTAGTTCCAGTCCTAGTCCAAAGGCCTGAGAACCAGGAGAACTGATGGTGTAAGGCCCTGTCTCAGGGCAGGAGAAGATCCATGTTCCAGCTCCACAGTCAGGCAGGGACAGAAAATTCTCCCTTCCACCTTTTTGTCCCATTCCAGTCATCAATGGATTGAATGAGACCCACTCACACTAGGGAGCACAATCTCCCTTACTCCATCTACAGATTCAAATGCTCATCTCATTAGGAAACACCCTCAAAGACACACCCAGAGTAATGTCTGGCCAACTATCGTGGCACCCTGTGGCCCAGCCAAGTTGACACATAAAATTAACCATCATGCCATAGAAAACAGTTCACAAATAGGATTGCTCTGTGAACATGCTGGGACAGATTGACCTGAATTCAAAAAAAACAAAAAAAAAACCAACTCTGCTCTGGAAGCTCACTAAGAATTCTGGGAACACACTGATTTGTTCAAGGTCCCAGCACCACACAGAAAACCACATCAATGGTACACTTGCCCTCATCCCCCCAGCTGTCCCCTATAAATCCGGCAATGTATAAAAGGACCTGGTAACTGACAGGCCCTTCTGGAGGGAGTGAAGTCACTGGGGAGGTGTGATGTGCTAAGGTTTTCCCTGTAGACACTGACAATGATTGAAAGACTTGTGAGTGTCTACCCTGTTCCAGAGTCCTTATTTTTATGAGTCTCTGTGTGTGCATGTGGTAAAATATACATAACTATATAACATAAATGTACCATCTTAACCATTTTCAGGGGTACAGTTGAGTGATATTAATTACATTCACATAGTTGTGTTACCCTCACCACCACCATACAGCTCCAGAACTCTTTTCATCTTGCAATACTGAAACTCTTTATCCATTAAACAAAAGCTCCCCATTCTCCCCATCCCCCCAGCCCCTGGCAACCACCACTCTTTCTGTTTCTATGAATCTAACTACTCTAGGTACCTCGTGTAGGTGAAATCATACAGTATTTGCTCCTTTGTGTCTGCCTTATTTCACTTAGCATAATGTCCTCAAGGTTCATCCATGTTGTAGCATGTGTCAGGATTTCCATCCTTTTTAAGGCTGAATATTCCACTGTATATACATACCAAATTTTGTTTATCCATTCATCCGTCAACATGCATTTGAGTTGTTTCCACCTTTTAGCTATTTTGAAAAATGCTGTTATGAACATGGGTGTATACGAGATTTTTTTTAATCTTTAAACTTAAAACTTGATGATGTGGGTAAGGCAAGCTTGTTTGGGAGACAGTAGATGGTAGTGGTTCAGAGGATGGACTCTAAGTTCAGACTAGCCTGAATTGCAGCTGTCACTCTCTAGCCGTGTGACCTCAGATCAGTTATTTGACTTCTCTGTGCCTTAGCAGCTGAATCCATAACATACAATCCACACTGTGTCTATTTCCTAGGTCTGTTATAAGGATTGAGCAATGTATACAAAGTGCTTATCACAGATCTTTGTACATGGTAAGGATTTGATGCTGTTATTTTTAATACAGAAAATCAGAAATACAAGCAAACTAATGGAAGAAAACAAAAATTACCCTCTATCCTGAATTTTTATTACACATTTTTAGGTATACCCGTCTGTCTTAGTTAGTTAGGGCTGCTAAAACAAAAATATCCTAGACTTGGTGGCTGATAAGCAATAGACATTTATTTCTCACAGTTCTGGAGACTGGAAGTCCAAGATCAAGGTGACAGCAGATTCGGTGTCTGGTGAGGGCCAGCTTACTCGTTCATAAATGGCTGTCTTCTTGCTGTGACCTCACATGGTGGAAGGTGACAGGGATCTCTCTAGAGTCTCTTATAAGGGCATTAATACCATTCATGGGGGCTCCACCATCATGACCTAATCACCTCCCAAAGGCCCCCCCTCCTAACAGCATCACATAGGGGGTTAGGTTTAAAATATGAATTTGGGGGGACACAAACATTCAGTCCATAACATCATCCTTACCTGTTTCTTACAGAAATTAAATACCATATACACTGAATGGTCAGCTGTGTTTTCCACCAAACTCTATACTGTAAACTTCTTTGTGAATCTGTAATTATACTTCTAAATCATCATTTTTAATGGCTGCATAATCCTTTTTGGGGGGAATCCACATTTATTTAATCAATTCTAAGTCTGTCTTAGGTGGGGTTCCCCAGAAGCAGATCCTGAGGGAGGGATATGCTCCCGGGGGAGACCAATAAGCAGACGGGGAAGCAGGACAAGGAGAGGAAGGCAGCCCAGCAGAGGGGTGACCTCAACAAAGCCCATGGAGGTGTCTCCAGCCTGATCCATGGGAGCATGGCACTGTGGAATCATCCCAAGCCCAGGCAAGGATGCTGGACTTCCAGACTTCACACCCATCAGGTACTGGGTAAGACCCATCCAGAGGCCTTTGGGCTCTCTGCACATACAGGCAGCACTGGCTCCAAGAGCCTACAGATCCAGGTGCTGCTGTTGAAAGCAAAGCCACACTTGAGGCCCTACATACACACACATGCACATACACACATGAGGATACACACATGTGCATACACATGCGCATACACACACAATATGCATGTACGGGCATGCATGCACACACACGTGCTAAAAAGAAATCCACCTGAGGGGTTCTGGGCAGAGGACCAACAACATGAGGCCCCTGTAAGGTGCCAATATGGGAACAAATTCTATTCAGACAAATAAACATGGGCAAAGAACATATGCAAGTCCAGCCAGAAGTTTGTATACTCTTTTTCCAGAAATCATCCAGAACACCTCCTGTCCATCAACTGCCATACATGGCTCCTTTCTCTCATCCCCCTAACTGGACAAGCCCACTGGCTTCACAACTCAACTTCTTGTCTACAATTACGAGACACAGGAAGTCTTCCAGCCACATCCCAGCAGAGAATGGTGACTGGACTATATGAGTGAGTTACCAATTGCCCTCTATCTCAGAACAAAGATGTGGCAGAAGACTCATCTCTGCCTTGGTCAAGGAGCTTTAAATACCATCTAGAAACTTAGATCCTGACAGATTCCTTCCAGAGTCTATAAGTCATCTTAAAAAATACCCAGGGAGGGACACTGCAGGAATTTCAGGTGGTGTTAATTATTCTTGTCATTATCAAATTTCTTTGAATACATTTTTATCACAATGGTGGAAAGTAGACAAGTGTCTTTCTTTTCTAGGCTTCTAGGAGTTGGAGGAAGATAGAAGTAACACAGTGGGCTCTTTGTGCCCTGGCACTGGGTCTACACATGTGCAGGTACGCAGGCAAGGCAACTCTGCTGGAAGGAAAAGGCAGAGTCCTCTGAAAGTGCAAGATATGGGACACGTACATTTGATCTCCACCTTTCCACCTAGCTGGTGCCTGAGGCTCTGCATCTCACAGGGCAGCTTAGAGAACTAAGTAAAGGGGCAGCCTCACTGTGACATGTTAAAAGTGTCACTTGATCCACTTCTTTTGAATCTGGAGCCTACCACCCCAGGCGCCGTGGCTCATAGGGTTGGAAGGATTGCAAAGAGGTAGAGGTGCTGGAGACTTATATCTACAGCACCCCATTCGAATGGAACACTGGTAGATGCATTTTGCCAAGAGTCAGTATCATTCACGGTGCCTGGGTTCCTGGTGAGCCCACTAAAGCCTGAGGGGTACACTAGGTTCCTGACATGGCATCCTTGATTAAGGTTACTACGATCTTGACAATGGTGAGAATGCTACCTGTGTTAGCACTGAAGAGTTGAGGAAGCGCAGGGGGCAGAAAGAACATTCTGGGCAGGTGGAACAACACACACACACGCCATGGAAATGAGCACAACTCACCCACAGGGAAAGGAAGAGAGTCATCTGACCAGTGAAGCTATGTGGTGTGGAGAAAATGTCACCGTATTGAAAGTGAGAAACAGAGGTATAATTCCTGCTCCGCTGGGGTGACCAACCATCCTGGGTTGCCCAGGACTTTCCCAGTTGCACTATGAAAGCTTCCCATCCTGGGAGCTCCTTCGGTCCAGGGTGAACCAACGTCACCCTACCTGAACACCAGCCACATGATATGGGTAGTTAGTGATAGGGACGGTACGCTCATGTCCCCCCAAAATTCATAGGTTGAAACCTTAATTCCCAATGTGATGGTGTTTGGAGGTGGGTCCTTTGAGAGGGATCCCTCCTGTTGGGAACAGTACCCTAGTGAGAAGAGACAGGGGTGCCCTTGCTCCCCCTCCACTGCCCACCTGTGAGCACACAGCAAGAGACCAGGAAGCACACAGCCGTCTGCGAGGTGAGGAGAGAGTTCTCACCAAAACCCGACCATGCCAACACCCCATCTGAGACTTCAGTCTCCAGACCTGTGAGAAATAAACGCGTGTTATTAAGCCACCCCATCTGTGTTAATGTCATAGCAGCCTGAACTGACTAGGACAGTCAACCTCGCTAGTGGAAAGAGCACAGAGTGTATATGAGTTAATATAAGGAATACATTTAGAAAAGCACTAAGTAAGTGGTAGGCTTGAGGGACCACAAACTGGGGGTTATGAGCACAGGTTCTGAGCCATCTTGCCTCTGCCACTTGCTAGCTGCGGGACCTTGGGCAATGGTTTAACCCCTCTGTGCTCATTTTCTTGTCTTTTTTGTAGATTTTTTTAAGACTTTCTTTTTTTAGAGTAGTTTTAGGTTCACAGCAAAATTGAGGGGAAGGCACAGCGATTTCCCACATATTCCTGCCCCCACACATGCACAACCTCCCCTATTATCAACATCATCAGATGATGCATTTGTTACAATTGATGAACCTACACTGACACATCATCACCACCCCATAGTTTACATTAAGACTCACTCTTGGTGTTGTACATTCTGTGGGTTTGGACTTTGCATAGTGTATAATGTAGTGTAGCCATCATTTTGTTACCATACAGAGTATTTTCAGCACCTTAAAAATCCCCTGTGCTCTATTTGTCCCTTCCTCACCCCAACCTCTGGTAAACACTGATCTTTTTACTGTCTCCATAGTCTTTTCAAAATGTCATATAGTTGGAATCATACAGTATGTAGTCTTTTCAGATTGGCTTCTTTTGCTTAGTCATATGCATTTGAGATTCCTCCATGTCTTGATGGCCCATTTCTTTCTAGCACTGATTTGCCTTGTTTTACCATGCTTGAAATGGGGATGTACGATGATGATGATACTAGTATCTATCTTACAGGTTCGTTGGAAGAACTAAATGAGTTAATACATGTAGAGCATTCAGAGTCACAGCTGGAACACAGAGAGCACCAGGTTGGTGGTGACCATTATTATTGAGAGCATGGATGTGTCTAGGAAGGACCTGCTTAGCATTCCAGCTCCACCACCTATGAGCTGAGCAAGGTACTTAATCTCTCTAAGACTCGACTTCTCCACCCATCAAATGAGGATAATAACATGGCCTCGCAAATTCCTTCTGCACATTAAATGAACTGACACATGTAAACCACTGAGTAGAGTCCCAGGTACACCGGGAACTTCCTCATCGGCAGGAGAAGACCTGGATTTTATTTTCTTCTAGTGTCTTTCGGTTCCATGATTCCTGTTTCTCCTCTAATTCAGATATACAGTGTACCAAATAGTGCTTTTTGCCCCACCCATGGCAATGGGAGACAGCAAAGTGAACACCTGAGTTGCGAGCCTGTTAACCAGAGCACTGAGCACATGTTTGGTTCAGTCGATGGTCCGAGACACATAGCCGGAGCCTGTTAAGGTTGCAGCTGGAGGCCGCTGGGAAGGACTGTGGGCCAGCTGGGAAGAGGCACCAGATGGAGGTGAGCGCAGAGCAAGCACTGGGGGTCAGGGACTCACCCACGGTGAGGAGGGGCGGCAGTCCAGGGAGCAGTTAGTCCTAGGATGATCAGCTGATTCAGTCAGGCAGCGTCCTTTTCCCTGGGGCCTGTCCCAGGCAAGGAGGGGCTCCTCTTACAGGTGCATCTGAAAGGGGCTCAGGGCTCCCTGAACAGGCTGCCCTACAGAATCCCACCATGGTTCATGAACAGAAACCCTAAGCTCAGAAGCACCAACCCACAAGCAACCTTTTGGATCCTACCCCATTTTACACTGAAGATGCCACCAGTATAAAATCCAGTCCACTTAGCTAAGAGGCTAAAAGTCATTGCTTTCTAGAGGTCAGAAACAAATTAAAAGCCAATGTTTCTACAGTTATTTACCATTTGTAGAGAAGACAGGTGGAAATTATTTTAGACAACCTTGTTCTATACTCCACATGCAAAAAAAATATGTTCTTTGGAGTAATATATTTGTCAAGGTTAAAGAAAATACAAAGAGTTAAAAAATAATCTGTAATTATTTCTAAAACTATAGCCCATGTTTCTTAGTCTCCATCAGGATACACTTCTGCTTTATTATACATATTATCTATTTAAATTAAATAACCTGGATTGAATTTAATATTACAAATTAATTTTTAATTCACAGATATTAAGTCCCTACTGAGTATATTGTTTCACTTCTAAACAGTAATGAAATCAAAATTTTCCTTTGGACACTTAGCATGTTAATGATAGTTATCACATTTGTCATCACATTTGTCATTTTCTTTACTTCTCCTAGACTTGCAAGACTGTCCCAGATACAAGTGGAAAGAGAGATAAACATGATCCTCTTTTTGTATTTTCTATAAAATAAAATTGAAATCAAATGCTATTGATGTTCTCAGGATAAGATGTAGACTCTGCAGGGCTGGCCCAGTGGTGTAGCGGGTAAGTTCACACATTCCACTTTGGCAGCCTGGGGTTCGCCAGTTCAGATCTAGGTGCAGACCTACTCACCACTCATCAAGCCATGCTGAGGCAGCGTCCCACACAGAGGAACTAGAAGGACCTACAACTGGGATATATAAGTATGTACTGGGGCTTTGGGGAGAAAAAAGAAAAAGAGGAAGACTGGCAACAGATGTTAGCTCAGGGCCAATCTTCCTCAAAAAAATAAAAAGAAAAACAAAACAACAACAAAAGATACAACTCTGTCTCTCTCTCCCTCACCTGATTCCCTGCAGACATTCTAACCAGCTCCATGAGGTTGTCAGTGGGACAATTGTCAAACTTCCTAACAACATTTGTATGATATTTCTTGTGCTATCACTAGCTTCTGAATGGGAAATGCTTACAAATAGATTATTAATGGCTGGTGTCACAAGAGAGAAATTTTATTATTGAGGTAACTGGTAAGGGAGCCCTGATCAATTTATCTTATGACACAGAAGAAAGACTGTCATTCACCAAACAGGAATAAATTGTATGGACCTGTCTGGTATTTTGCTTTTAAATATTTAATTGTTAAAAATGAAAGCAGCATTATCACCTCCTGGTGGGAGTTAAGATGTTACAATCAGAAAAGAACCATATGAAGAAAAGCAAAAAAAAAAAAAAAAAGAATGCCATTCTGGCCTTGACATATGCATGTGCCTTAGTCCATTTGGGCTGCTATAACAAAAATACTATAGACTGGGTGGGAGCTTTCTTGGGTGCTTTGATGAGGGCACTAATCCCATTCATGAGGACTCACCCTCATGACCTAATCCCCTCCCACCTTTTCAGATCTGATTAAGTTTAGGGCCTTGAGATGGGGAGATGATCCTGGATTATCTGGGTTGATACAATGTAATCACCAGTGTCCTTACAAAGTGCAGGCATGGGGGTCAAGGTCAGAGATGGAGATGCGTCAAAGGAAGCAGAGGTCATAGTGATGTGGGGCCGTGAGCCAAGGATTGCGGTGGCCTCTAGAAGCTGGACAAGGCAAGGGACAGAGTCTCCCCTAGAGCCTCCAGGAGGGACGCAGCCCTCCTGACACCTTGATTTGAGCCCAGTGAAACCCATTTTGGACTTCTGACCTCCAGAACTGTAAGATAATAAATTTGTGTTATTTTAAGCCATTAAGTTTGTGGTAACTTGTTACAGCAGCAACAGGAAACTAATACAACATCAGGGGGTCTAAGGAAGTTGGACTTGTCAGGAGGCCTGTGGAAAATGTGCTCAGGGCAATCAAATTTTACATTCCATCCTCGATGCATGAAATGCCATTAAGTGTGAAGAGTCCTGGACACCTCCTGCAGTGGCTCCAGCACTGGCCCGTCCCCAGGCCTCGCCAGGAAGGACTCACACCCATTTGCACTAAGGGCAGTATTTTTTCCTTTTGTCGACTGGTTAGTGCCTGATACATGCCCATATGAAACATTAATCATGGCCAGCTCCCTCCTTCACTTATTTCCTTCAAAAAACATTTATTAATCATCAGTTATGCACATGGGTGCTTGGTAACACAAGAGAGGCAAAGACAGATAAGTCCTGGACATTAGCTGCAAAGAATTTTAAGTCTTATAGGAGAGAAGGGTCATGAACACAAATAACCATAGTGGAAGGTAGACACTGATAAGTGCCAGCAGGGAGGTGAAGAATAAGAGTTTTAAACATTCAAGAAAAGCATTATTAGTGCTTACTGTAGACCACATGTGCAATAAATAGGTGACTTCGAATTCTAGCTGAAGGAGTCGAGGATAATTTGGAGAATGGAAGTAGAATTTGAACTGGATGTTAAAGAATGGGAGGATTATGTATTGAAAAATAAAAGAAAAGAGCATTCTATGAAGGACATGAATAAAGATAGGAAATCAGAGAATAAAAGCATGGAGCACATACAAGAAATGTGCGCTAGATTTTAAGGTCCCTGAGAACAGAGACTTTTGTCTGATTTGTTCACTGCTTGCAGTGGACTGAATGTCTGTGTCCCCCAAAATTCATATGTCAAATCCTAACCCCCCAGGTGATGGTGTTTGGGAGTTTATTAGGTCATGAGGTGGAGTCCCTGTGAAAGGGATTGGTGCCCTGATAAAAGAGACCCCCAGAGAGCTAGCTTCTCCTCTGAACTGTGTGAGATTGTGGCAAGAAGATGGCTGTTTATGAGGAAGCAGAACTCTCACCAGACACCAGATCTGCTGGTGCCATGATCTCGGACTTGCAGCCTCCAGAACTGAGAGAAATAGATATGTGTTGATTATAAAGCCATCCAGTCTATGGTATTTTTATTACAGCAGCCTGAAATGACTAAAACACCACTCTACTGTATAGGCCTAAGACAGTGCCTGGCAATAGTAAGTTCTCAAGAAATATTTATGGAAGGAAGAGAGGGAAGGAGGAAGGAAAAGAGCGAGGAAGGGACTTGAGATAAGAAGATCCTTGGGGGGATGGTAGATAAAAATTTGCAAAATCATTCAAGTTCCGGAAATACTACACCAGATACACACTCTTCAGAAGAACTTGGTGTTCAGTGCAGTGCAATCTGTTCAGGCACGTGCACCTAGAAGTATGTGCCTGACTGCATGGAAGAGCAGGTCACACTTAGTGAGTCAAGAGCCAGACACAATTCTAAGTCTGAAGGATTCTAAGTCCAATGAATCAATCATTGGATCTTCTCTAAAATCCTAGGGAGTGAGTGTTCTTGGCATCCGCATTTTTAGGTGATACACTGAGGCACAGCAAGGTTAAGTAACTTTGCCAAGGTCAAACAGGTATCAAATGCAGAGCCGGCATCCAAATGCAGCCCTCGACTTCGGCGCCCATAGTCAGTAACTAGAGGACAGACATCCCTCTCCATAGCAATGGGTCACCCTGTTCCTGTCACCCGCTAGTTGGCCTGTTTCTCTGGCTTAGTGCTACCATTTTACTTCCCCCACCTTGTTTCACTTTCTCCCTACCACAAAATCTGGAACAGACCTCTCCAAAATGCATACATCCAACCCTGACTTTGACCTGGTACTAGGGACTCCCACTCCAGTCAGCCAGGGCAGAGAATCACTTAGTGCCCAGACAGATACTGTGAGCTCTCAAGTCATCAAAAAATACAAATTAAAATGAGTTCTCTTCATTTGTCTATTCGTTAGGCAATTTTTTAAATAAAACCCCATATTGATAAATGAGTAGGAAATTAACTACATCATGTACGGCTAGAGGGGCTCTAAATTGGTGGACATTTCCAAAGAAGCAATTTGACAACAGGCTACAAAACTGTTGAAGATGTTCATACTCTTTGACCCTGTCTATCAGATTTCTGAGAATTTGACCTAAGAGAATAAGCAAAGATACATATGCCAGAATGACAACAGTATTTTTTATAATAGCAAAAAATTAAAATCAACCTAAATATTCAATATCAAGATAAAAATTAAATAAATGAAATGAACCCAAATTAATGACTTGGGGAAGTGCTCACAAGTCATTTTTAAGTGGGGAAAAAACCAATATCCAGAGGCACACAAATAATTCCTCAATTTTGAATTGAAAAAACAGATGGACCTAAGAGGGTATTATGCTAAGTGCAATAAGTTAGACAAAGATAAATACATATGATTTCACTTATATGTGGAATCTGAAAAACAAAACATATGAACAAACAAAACAGAAACAGACTCATAGATACAGGAAACAAACCGGTGGTCACCAGAGGGGGAGGGGCTGCAGGGGCGGGAGAAATAGCTGAAGGGGATTGAGAGGTACAACTTCCAGTTATGAAACAAATAAGTCACAGGGATGTAATGTACATAGTCAATATATAGTCAGTATTGTAGTCACTTTGTATGGTGACAGATGGTAACCAGACTTAGCGTGGTGATCCTTTTGTAATGTATATAAATATCGAATCACTGTCATACACCTTGAAACTAACTGATGTACGTCAATTGTACTTCAATTTTAGAAAGTGTAAGTGCATTCACACACATTTTAAACAACATTTATATATCTATGCACACACACACACACACACACATATATGAGAAAAGAGAGACAGAGAGAGAACCCAGTATGGAGAATTGTCTATATGGGTCTCCATGGAGCATGTGGAATGTATATATGTTATTAGCAGTTATTTCAAGCATAGTCCCTGGTAGGTGAGCAATGCTCAATATTAACTGATTGTTTCATGTTGGATGGTTTTAATTTTTTTTCCTTCCTTATTTTTTTGTTTCTTCTATGTAATTCTCCTAAGAACACAGTTTCTTTTATAGCCAGAAAATTAAAAGGTTACAAAAAGATATCTGGGTATGCCTATCAATGTCTTAACATCTTTTTCCATTTGCTTCTGTCCTGTGTGAATCTGAGTGCTTCTAGAAGCGAGCCTCTGCTGAGGTTGAAATGAGTCCATCTCCAGGGGGCCGTGGCATCGTAAGCATGCTAAAATAAAAGGAAAAGGCTAAGTGCCGGAGTCTGATCTTCCTCCACACCCCACATCCCTGGAAGCTGAGTTCCTTTGATGTAAGCTGCAGCCCTGCATTGGGATCAGCCTTAGAGGCAGAAGGTAAGCAGCGCCTCCTGCTTTGCTGTCTCTCCCCTGCAGGCCTACAGGTGTCCCGTTCACAGGAGAAGGTGCACAACATGGGGAGATAGAGATGCTTCAACACCGAAGCTCCTGCACTGGTGATGTGCAAACAGCTTACGCGTTTATCTAGATTGAGATCATAATCAAATCAGACTTCCCAGGGTATATATTTGCATTCTCAATATTGACCATAAAAGCTTTTCACTTCTCTCAGTATTTCTTTCCTAATCGTTTACATTGCAAGAGCCATATGCAGATGTAAAGGAGTGGGGAATCTTTCTCCCAGATTCTCCCCCTCAACAAAGAACCTCATGCCCCAGTATTGGAAACACACCCCAATTTTAGTGTAGCCAACCTGAAAAGGGGTTCCACTTCCCCACTGTCATAGAAGAGTGACACTCTTTCTCCACTTTTCTCAACCATTTATATTCCTAATGCAATATACAGCGTATAGATCAGGGAAATGTTCTTGTCAGAAAGCATACTCGTCTTGCTCTACCTTTATAGCCAGAAGAAACATACCCAAGGAAGAAGGGCTCCATCTTTCAAAAGCGTATTATCTGGACCTGTGTGATGGTTAATTTTATGCGTCAATTTGGCTGGGCCACAGTGCCCAAATAGTTGATGAAACATTATTCTGGACATTTCTATGAGGGCATTTTTGGATGAAGTTAACATTTAAACCAGTAGACATTGAGTAAAGCAGATTGCCCTCCATAATGTAGGTGATCTTCATCCAGTCAGTTGAAGGCCTGAACAGAACAAAAGACTCACCCTTCCCTCACTAAGAGAATTCTCCAGCAGACAGCATTTGGACTTGAACTGGAACATCAGTTCTTCCTGGTTCTCCAGCCTGCCAGTCTTCAGACTGGAACTGCGCCATTGGCTCTACTGGGTCTCCAGGCTGATGGCCCACCCTGCAGATTTGGACTTGTCAGCCAATTCCTTACAATAAATCTCTTTCTCTATAGATAAATATACGTTCTATTGGTTCTGTGTCTCTGGAGAACCCTGACTGATACACCTGACCACATCAATTTCTAGATTCCTTTGCTTTGTGTTCTTGGCAACCCCCACAGACCCTGATTTTAGGTCGTCACTCAGCTAACATCTTTGCACAGACTGTATGTCTCTTGGATATCTTGTCTCCTGACCCAAGCCAGTCTCTGATCTGCTTTTACTCTGACGACTGACCCCACCTCAGGTATCTACCCTTGCCCAAGCCCTATTTTCTTTTCTTTTTTTTTTTTTTTTTTTTCTGGTGAGAAAGATTAGCCCTGAGCTAACATCTGTTGCCAATCCTCCTCTTTTTTTGCTGAGGAACATTGGCCATGGCCTAACATCCGTGCCCATCTTTCCCCACTTTATATGTGGGACGCCTGCCACAGCATGGCTTGATAAGCACTGTGTAGGTCCACATCCTGGAGATCTGAACCTGCAAACTCCGGGCCACCAAAGCGGAGTGCACGAACTTAACCACTATGCCACCGGGCCAGCCCAGCCAAGCCCTATTTTCTGCTCAGATATTTCACGTTGCATGAAACAGGACAACACGATAAGCAACACCAAAATAAAGACTGAATTCCTGGAAGCCAACCCATACGCTGTTGTATATAATTCCCCTGTTGTGTTCACACTTTCTATCTACTATCAAATGATATTCTCAACCCCATTACTTGTTTGACTCCAAATAAGTGGAGAGCTCACTCAGCACAGAGTCTGGCTGCCATTTCTGTGGCATCCACATCAAAGAGTGCAGAGAAGCAGCACATCCTGGAAAAGATGATAGTTCTGAGGATGAGAGGTCAGAGGAAAATGACCTCTATAACAATGACATAGACTCTTCTACATAGAATTTCAGTGCTCAGGGATTTTCCACTGCTGACCTTTTCTTTTCTTCATGAAAGAGAAAGATTGTTCTGTTTGTTTTTTGTTTTGTTTTATGTTTTGCACTTTGGTAGCTATAGTAACACTTGGATAAATTTTCATTAGAACGAGCAGTTAAGTTGTCCTAAAAATTATGTATTGATTAGAATAGCGATAGAACACAGCATGAATAACTAGATATTCACAAAGGGGATCATTTTTCCAGGTCTTAACACTCAGAGGAAAATGCAGAGTTTAAATGAAATATTTTATGTTAAAAATAATATTTGCGATTTTTGCTCATTCGGTTAACAAACACCTATTGAGTGTCTTCTGGATATAACCAAAAACAGATGTGGCCTTTCCTAAGTCTGGCTGAATGCACATCATACATCAAACCTAGTCTTAAGTAAGGTAATTAGAAAATCCTCTTCATCTTAATCAACATGGGGTTGCTTAGGCAAAAAAGGGAGGAGGGAGAGGATTTATTGAAAGAATACTTGACGAACATTCTCATCCTGCAGAATCCTTGCTTTCAAAGAACCAAGCACCTATAGGAATAATATCTTATTCAAGAGTATACTTCATAACTGCTCTCAGTGGGAAATTTCATCTGAGCCTTGTATATACTAATCTATACTCCATGGCTGAATTAAACCTAAAGGAAACACTTTCCAGAATTCCCATTCCTGCTATGATCCAAAACTGCAATGGTGCACACCACACAGATACTATTCACACAAATACTATTCCTCAGAACTTACAGTCAATAGATTCAAGAGCCCATAAGATTCATGTAATAAACTACAGACTCAGGTGTAAGACAAAGGATAATAAAAATTCATTACCTGATACAACAGTTTTCCCTGAGGTGCCTGCAGGTCCTATAGGGCAGGCCTGCATGTTATTAAATATCGAGGAATCTGAGGGACTCTGAACAGCTCCTCCTCAGTCTCTTCTCCAACTGACTGCTGTTTGAACAAGATTATGTATCAGAAACAACCATCTACTCCTCTGAAATTCTTTTCTGTTCAGCAGAGTGAAGCAAGACTAACACGGAAAACCAGGCAGACTAGAGTCTGGATGACCCAGGAAGATTCAGAGTCAGTGGGTATAGCTGGCTCACAGCCGTGACAACCTTTATATAGCACTGAGCAAAACTGAATCACAGCTTCTCCCATTAGCTGGGCCACAAGGCTTCTACAGAGCCCCCTCCTCCTTGTCCCCAAGCCCAGGGCAAATGTTCCAGATTCTTCTCCAGCACAGTCTTACCCATTGCTCACCTTTCCCCTCTGATATTGTCTTATTCACTACCCCTCCCTCAACATTCCTGACTGTGCTTCCCTGCACGGTGTCCTTGCTCTGATCTCAATGTCAGCATCCCTTTGTCTTGTGCCTGGTGGACAGGCCAGTCTCTCTCATTCTGAGGCCCATTCCTATGCTCCAGAGACTCCAAATTGTCTATAAGGAAGAATGGGCAGCAGGAAGCAGGCAAAAAATGATACATCTACAGAATGCTTTAGATATGTGTTCTAGACCAATAGTATTAAATTGGGTTCCCATGGAGCCCTGGGGTTAAATTCAGGTCCTTCAGGGCACTGAAAAGTGTGTCTTGACCTCTGTCTCACACCATGTATTAGTCAAGTTCTCTAGAGAAACAGAACCAACAGGATGTGTATATATTGAAAGACATTTATTATAAGGAATTGGCTCACATGACTGATTAAGGAGGCTGACAAGTCCAAAATCTGCAGGGCCACTGTGGCTCAAGATCCAGGAAAGCCAGTCGTGCAATCTGAAGGCCATTGCTGTAAAATTCCCTCTTGCTTGAGGAGGCTGGTCTTTTTGTTTTATTCAGGCCTTCAACTGATTGGATGAAGCCCACCCACACAATGGAGGACAATCTGCTTAATCAAAGTTCACTGATTTAAATGTTAATCTCATCCAAAAAACAAATTAACCATCATACATCATAATATTTCAGATCCAAAGTTAAAAGACAATAAAGATTTTTTTTAAGAAACATAGAACAGCTTCTTCTTGCCCTTTGGGTAGGAAAATGTCTTAAACAAAACACACAAAAAAAAGTGCCATGCAAAAATTAAAAAATTGGAAAACTGTGTTATACTACTGTCCATTAAAATTAAGAATTTCTAGTCCTCACAGGCTAGAGACTGAAAAGGCAAGCCACTGTTGAGAGAAAATATTTGCAATAAGTATATTCAATAAAGTATTCACATCCAGAAGATATTTCTTACATATCTATGAATCTGTAAGAAAAAGGTAGACAACACAATAGAAAAAAATGGACAAATTACTTGAACAGGCATGACATGAAAGTGGTTATCTACTGGCAAATAAATAGCACAATGTGATCCCACTACCTTCCACCAGATGGATAAAATGAAAAAGCCTGACAATTCCAAGTTTGGAGAGCAGGTAGAGCAAAAGGAACTCTTACACAACGGTGGGAATATACATTCATATAACTGGTTTTAGAAAATTGTTTGGTATGTGCAAAGAAACCAGTACATTTGCATACCCTGTGACCTAGTAATTCAACTTCTCTATATAAATCCAAGAGATAGGCAGGCACATCTGTATCAAAAGATTCGTATGAGAATGTTGATAGCAGCACTTTTCATGTTAACCAAAAAACTGGAAATAACCCAAAAGCCCCATAGCAGAAAGGAAAAATAAATCATAGCGTATTTCAGTGAGAATAAAATGATCTACATCCACAAGCTGCACATGGGTGAATCTCACAAATGCAAATCTGATCTAAAGAAGCCAACTCAAAAAGTCACTACTGTATGATTCCGTTTATAACAAATTCAAAAGCAAGGAAACAGTATCTGTGGTGTAGAATCAAAAGCAAGACTACCCTTGGGGAGGGAGGGTATTGACAATAAGAGGCTCAATGGGGCCCTAGAATTCTGGAAATGCTCTTCTTTCTCATCTCGTCGCAGGTTCCGCGAGTGTATTCACTTTATGAAAACACAATGAACTGTCCATTTATGATTTGTGCACTTTTCCAAATATATGTTGCACTAAGATGTTTTACCAAATTATCGATACAAACATTATACAATAATACACGGCCTAAACAATATGTCACTAGGGGAAAAAAGACAACAAAAAAATCTAAATTCAAGATAGATTACTCCTGTTGCTTACCTTAACCCCATTAGGTCTGTCATTCTGTCAAGGAGCAGTTACACCTGCAAGGTAAAATTTAATTAATTTGCATACAAGTAGACAAGGTTGCTGAGGTGTCTTGTGTCGATTCTGCTAATAGATGCTGACAGTTGAGTTAGAGTACTTCCTAGTAACTCTCTTTTTTTTTTTTTTTTTTGTGGGGAAGACCAGCCCTGAGCTAACATCTGTTGCCAATCCTCCCCTTTTTGCTGAGGAAGACTGGCCCTGGGCTGACATCCCTGCCCATCTTTCTCCACTTTATATGGGACGCCACCACAGCATGGCTGACAGGCAGTGCATCGGCGGGCGCCCGGGATCCGAACTCGCGAACCCTGGGCTGCCAAGCGCGGACTAAACCGCTGCGCCACCGGGCGGCCCCCTTAGTAACTCTCTTTTACTTATTTTAATAAGGCAACAAAACAACGTTAATACTTTAAGTATAAATTTTCCTGAGGATAAGAAAGTCTTCAATGGACTTAATTTTTTAAGTGACACTCACAAATCACCTAATCCTTTTATCCCAATTGGCGTCAAGAATGGAAATATCTGTGCTTCTACTTATTTCAGTGGGTGTAGTTCAACTATATTTAAAAGGAGATCAAGTTAAATACCAAAACCTCAGAGGGAGGTTAAGGAGATACAGCCCTGAAGGAAAATGTTATTGAGTCCTTTAGCCCTTGGGAAAAATGAAACATTGATGGAGATGCAAAAGACTGTTCAAATTCGGAGACCTGCCACATTTTTTTATTTTAATATAATTTACTCAGTTGTATTTTTCGTGGTAAAATATACATAAAATGTATTGTATTAACCATGTTTAAGTGTACAGTTCAGTGGCGTTAACTACATTCACATTGTTATGCAGGCATCATCACCAAACCTTTCTAGAACTCCTTCATTTTCCCAAACTGAAAATCTACCCATTACACAGTCACTCCCCATCTACCACACACCCAATAGCCCCTGGCACACACCGTCTCTATGAATTTGACTACTCTGGGTGCCTCATATAAGTGGAATCATGCATTTGTCTTTTTGTGACTGGCTTATTACACTTAGTACAATGTCCTCCAGGTTCAACCATGTTGTAGCATGTGTCAGAATTTCCTTCCTTTTTATGGCTAAATAATATTCCATCACATAGATAGACTACATTTTATTTATTGATTCATTCATGGGTGGGCATTTCAATTGTTTCCACCTTTTGGCTAGTGCGACACATTTTTAATTTGAGGTTGTTTGTGACCAAATAAAGATGGCCACAAGTTCTTGGACACTCCTCCCATGGAAAGACAGGGTTGATGTTCCATCCCCTGGAATCTAGGTGGGCTCTAGGACTGCTTGACTGATACAATAGAGCAGAAACAAAATGTCCTAGTATCCACACCCAGGCTTAAAAAAACTTATTACTTCCTCTTCCTGCTCACTCTGGGATCACCATGCTGCACAGACCACCAGTAGGTGTCCTGTCCACAGTGCCAGCTGAGCCATGCCCTCCAGCCATCCCAGCCAAGACAAATACATGTAAAGAAAGCCACCCCAGACCTTCCAGACCAGCCCTTCCACCAGATGTAGGAGGAACCCCAGTCAGTGCCACTTCTGTCACAGGAATCCTCGAGCTGAGTCATGCCCAAATTCCTGGTTCACAAAATCCTTAAATATAATAAAATGGTTCTTTTCAGTCACTAGGTTTTGGGGTAGTTTCTTATACAATAATAGTTAACCAGAAGAACCTTGGCTCCAAAACATCAGAAAACTCCTGCAGCCTTGCAGCAGAACCTCCCACTAAAGAAAGAATATCAGATCTTTAAATACCCAAAGGAATCAACAACAGGACAAAGCCACCCCAGGGCCAGACTATGAAATGTCTGGTCAGTCCCAGACAGGTTGGAAGGAACATCCAGATCACAAAAAACATTCTGGAATTTTGACCCTATATTCCTGAATTCACTCACTCATTGAATAACGTTGCGTCAAACACATGTTACAAGCCACGCGTTGTGCTAAATACTGGATGATGTCAATAAGTCACACACCCGCCTTCACAATGGTTGATCTCCCAGTTCTCACCAATACTACATGCCTCAGCTATTTTTTCTGCTGGTTCACCATCCTCCAACCTCCGGCTCCTTGTTCCAGAATCAACAGACATGCTCACAGGTGCAGTGTTTCACTGCAGACCAAGACATTCTGTGGGTTCTTCTAACATATGTGAGTGTAGCTCTAATATCATGTATCTTGCCCCAGCAAGAGCCACTTAGCCTATTAAAGAAAAAAGAAAGAAAGAAAAAGATATAGCCAGGTCCTACTTAAAACTAACATTTTCTAGTATTTTCTAGTGACTTTTGTTGGGCTCATTTTAATTGTACAGACTGCTGGAAGTTACCAAGTGTGCATTTTAGAATTCATGAGACAGAAACTCACTGTTACTTCATGGTCTGAGAGGGCATAGTGAATTCAAAGGGAAAACTGAGCAGAATACAAATACCTCCACAGAAAAAAAGATTCTAACTTTGTACAAGGAGACATACTGAATCAATTGTTTCTAATAGGGTTTTGACTGCATCCCAAGCTTGGTGGGATCAGTTTGCCATGTTTAGATTTGTTTGGTCGGGGGAGGCCAGTGAAGGCTTTGCTAGGTGAGCTAGCTTACCTGATAATGCAGAACAAGTTCATTCTGAAGACCTGAGCCCACACGTCCTGGTTTTCTCTTCGGGGCTGTCATTCTGCTGTGGGCAATGACTTCAGTGTATCAACTCAGCCCTCCCCTGTTCCAAGGCCGTCCGGATGAAAGCTGGCACACATGAGGAGACCCATTCTCACCAGTGTCTCGAGTTAGTATTGCCGATATTAACAAGCAATGGGCCAGCAGGAGACACCCCTGAGCACTGACATGCAGCTTTCTCTTCTTTCCCACCACATTTGCTCACCTGGTGTAGGTGTTTCTCATTTCTCTTATTGACAGAGTTGGGATAGGAGTTGTGCCATGAACCCAGCCCATTTTAATCCACTTGACCCATTACTTGATGTATTTAGAATATCTAGAATGTGTCTAGAGCCTCCTTATCCCAAGTACCCCAAACGCAAAAAAATGAGGCTAGGATGCTCCTCCAAGTCTGGCAGAATTCACACAACTATAACTGTAAAGCCTTTCTCATTCCAAATATCACCACTGACCAATGCCTTCAGATTTATGCCACTGCATCAATCCCACCAGATCAGATGCCCTTAGATATGGACAAAAACCCAAAGTAAACATAACAACAGACTAAACACAAACAGTAGATTTGGTCTACTGGCTTTGGAGCCACGTCTATAACCAAATTGATGTCCCTAGTTCCATTTGTACCTAATCTCATTTCCCTTCCCTTTGCCATCAGCCCCACCACTGAGATTCCAACATCCTTCTCAACAGAATCTTTCCAAGTTATGACTGGGAGATCTATCCAAAAATAGGTTTGTGATAAATGTGTGTATTAATCAGAGGAAAATGATCATTGGCCATCACTGACTCAATTATCACATGATGATGGTAATGACTTTTTTTCTTAAGTATTTAGTAAGAGTCTCTAGCCAGGACCCTAAACATGAAGGTCTAAGGATAAGACGTGACTGGTGACAGATGTGTTCAGAAGGCTGAGTTTGAGTCAGGGTGCCGAGTGAAAATCTTCGCTCCACTCATCATGAGCTATGGAAGCTGAGGACAGCCTCCCTGCACCTCATCCCTTCCTATGTGAAAAGAGTGGTGATCTGCTTCTATTGGAAGGTAGTTGTGAGGATTACATGTATGGTTTGTGTAAGCACATACACAGTGATGGAATCACAAAACGTAAGTTCACTATTCATAGTTTTATCATCATCATTGTCAGCTAGGTTTTCTTGGAGTATCCCATTTTATTAACCTCAACAATCTGCAGTATAAACAGAAGGACTGAAGGGTGCCTGGGGATTCTGTTAGAGAACATTTAGGTATCATTTGACCAAATTATATTTCTCCTGTTCCAGTAAATGTCACACCAGGGTTGCCCCAAAATGAAACCTGTTTATGTAACAAGAACCAAGGTTTTTACCCCAGCCCTCCTCCATGAGGGAAACCAAGAAAGCAAAGATGATTCTGACTGTCAGAAATTTAGATGGTTTTGATATCACAGGAAAGCCACTGAACTTTATAATACGTAGACAGGGGGAGTAGCATCCAGGTTCCTAAAAGATTATCATAAAATACTCTGTAATAAATAAAATACTCTGTAGGTGGAATAAGAGAATCCACAAAGAAAATCTTTAGTAAATGTTTGGTCATTTAAGGATATTCCACCTTAAGAAATTACTGTCAAAGAATGGCAGAGAATGGGGAAGAAGTTTGGGGAAGGGAAGAAGGCTGAAATTCAAACATTTTCCTGTTTGTCTGCATATTTCACTTAATCTGTTTGAAAGGTAGGTTTTACAATTATTAATAAACCTCTGAGGTTTTGGTCCGAGGTATGGGTCCCTTGAAGTGGCCAATTCTATGAGTAAGATATAGCTTTTTCCCTTGCCTCTTGTTTTGTAAATGTCTATATTTTTTACATAAAGTCCTCACTCCTACTTCACCCCACATTTTAAGTAATAGTGTCTTTACAGAAATGTGGAAACATCTAAAGCTCTTCTGATAAACTTGTGTTACAATCAAGCATGGAGAAGGCGTTGGTTCACAATCCAGCCCCCATACATGGAGGGCAGGGAGAGACTGAGGAAAGAGACAGGCCACCCCACATGGGTAGGTGGCAGGTTTAATAAGGAAGGAAACTTACATACAAGGCTTGTCTTAGCAGCCACAAGACAGGTAGATGTCTGTCCACACCCAGAGGCCTTAACACTGTCCAGGTGGTCTCACCAACATGTTACTCTCTCAAGGCTACACCTTGAAAATGGCTCCAACTGTGAGAAAGGTGGGTGGGACATTCATTCCAATGACAGGGGAGGGGTGAGGAGCCTCTGATTGCCCAGCTCCTGCTTCACAGGTCAACCAGTGGTCACATCCTCTCCATGACCTCCTCCAACAGAAGGGTATTGGTGATCTGTGCTTCTCAATTTGTGATAAGGTCCACTGCTTTCCTGTTTCAGCCCAAAGGAATTTTAGACAGAAAAGACATAACCTATAGCTCTCTTTTTTCACCCCACTTGAAGGAGGAACCATCTTGGGTCCTCCAAAGCTCCTAGCACAAGAAGAAAGAAGGACAAAAAGAAAGAAGAAAAGGCTGAGAGTGTGGAAGTACAGAAAGAACCAAAAATTGAGATGGTGGGGGATCAGAATCGGCCACCCCAAGATGTGTCTCTTTGACATGCAGATTATTTTGGGCTGGTTATTTTTTAAAAACTACAGACATGGGAAAAGCTCTGAAAACCAAGTAGAAATTATCCTTTGTAAGATATGTTTACATTTGTAAGGAAAATCTCCATTTGTAAAGGTGTCTCCCTCTCTGTACCAGGAGTGGGGCGGTGAACTTATCTCTAGAAACTCTTATCAATGCAGAAGGCAAGGGCTTAAATCTGCACAATAACCTTACTCTTGTTTATTGCGCCTTTTCTGGTAATCTCCCATAACTGACTCTCCCAACCCCCAACATCCCCTTTTGTCTTTAGCTGAAGATGGTATTTAAGGTGGTGGGCTTTAGCCATTCTGGTGAGTTACCCAGTTTTCCTGGGTTTCTCCCACATATATATGTTTGTTATAAAGCTTTTTTTGATTTTCTCCTGTTATTCTGTCTCAGGTGAATTTAATTCCTAGACCAGCCAGAAGGACCTAGAGGGTAGAGAAATTGTCTTCCTCCCCTACAAGACTAAGGTGAAGCTGTTTACATTCACTGAAAATCTCCGCACTTATTTTTTTCACTGGGGATTTATTGAGCATCTTTAATGTTCAGATGTGTGTAAGGCTGTAGAGAAACAAGTATGAATGACACCTAGTCCCTGCATGCATGCTCTTGCCATCTGAAGGAGGGTGCTCTCTACATCTCAGCTGTTGGCAGCCCTCACACCATTCAGTTGCACACACCTATTTCCAATGAACGAGCTGGCTTTCTGTGAGTCTACCCGAAAAGGTTGCAAAGAGAAATAGCCTCCTTTAAAATATTGAATACATTGGGAAAAATAGTAGACTTAATTGGTGTTACAATATCAGTATTTCAAATTTTTACCACTAGATGTTTATAAAGATTTTAGATTTCTGGTGACAGATATTCTTTAACAAAACACATTATAATGAATACTTGGAACTGTTTCCTGTCTCTTTTCCCAAATAAATATTTACCTTGATTCATGTTCATATTAATGAAAAGATTTTTTTCCATCACAGCCCTGAATACCAGGACTTGCCTCAAACAAGAATTCTTGTTTTGATCAACTCAACCCATTGGGAGAAAATGTGTCTTTTTATTTAGCTTCTCAGGTGCTAATCAATTGCTAATTATCTTTAACCATATTGACCTTCTCCCACTGTTTTTGCCATATAGATTAATGTGACATTATAAGGAGCACAATTTCATGCACTGAAAGGAATGGATTCATGCATTATTCACTCCACATAAATACATGCATATTTATTTGGAACTTTCAAAGTTCTCAGAAACAAGTACTGAGGAGAGATACAAGCTGACAAAGACAAGAATTGGGACAGGACAATTATATTTGATGGAAACAGAGAAAATAGACCAATCTGTGCAGAAATGAAGCTGCTAGAAAGGAAGCAAGAACATGAGGAAAGACAAAACAGGTAAATGCCTCCAGGTGTGTGTTAGACCTCACGATGCATGCCAGGATCTTGAATGCCAGAATCTCACCTGGCCATTCATCACATGTGCAGCCCACTCTGCTGGATCCTAGCGGCTATACACACAGAAAACAAGTCCAGGCAAGCGAGCACTCTAGTGTGATGCTCACGTTGGCCTCATACTCTCTGGCTTCCTTCCCTACAAACTGAGCCAATCCATTTTAGGCATTAAAAAAATACTTCTGTTTGAACCAAAGGAAGAGGAAATGAAAATAAGTGCCATCCTGTAGCCTCCTTGCCCCTGAATTCCCCTTTGTTTTCTACTTGTCACCTAAGGAAGGTAGGGAAAGTTGATGCCTGCTCTCAACCAGGAATAAGCCCTGACCCTATTGGGTCATATGAAACCCTGTTGGGTCATAAAGAGAAAGGATGAGAGGAAATCTAAACTGAGAATCCAAAGAGAATACCCCAATAGAGCCATGGTATTATAAAGAATATATCTGTCTTCATCCCCAGTTCCATCCACCGAGCTTCAAAAATCCTTGGAATTTCCTGAGTGACAGTAGCATCTTTGTTATGCTAATAAGGTGACTTCTGCTGTTTCCCTAGAGAACTTCAAGATGGGGGCTGGTCACCAGAAAGACCAAGCCTGGGATTAAAGGGTGGGAACTTTCAGCTCCCGACCTCTGGGGAAGGGAGAGGGGCTGGATATCGAGTTTGATTAGGTGGCCAGTAATTTAATCAACCAATGAAATCCCAATAAAATTTTTGGACACCAAAGCTCAGTGAAGTTCCTGGTTTGTGACCACGGTGACCGGCCTGGAGGGTGATACGCTCTGACTCCATGAGGAGGGGCGTGGAAACTCTGCATTTGGAACCTTCTCAGACTTTGCCCTGTGTATCACTTCTTATATCCATTGTAATAAAACTGTAATCCTACATATAGCGCTTTCCTGGGTTCTATGAGTTGCTCTATGGAAGTATCGAAACTGAGTGGGTGTGAGAACCCTGAATCTGTCACCAGTTGGTTAGAAGTGCAGATGGCCAGAGGACCCCCAAAGTGCAGGTGACCTCTAAGGTCAGGGCAGTACTGTTGAAGACTGAGCCCTTATACGCTGGAGTCTGTTGGTAACATGGGGTAGTTAGTGTCAGAAGTGGACTGCAATTCACCCACTTAGGCTGGAAACAAAACAAGAACACATTTGTCTTCCATGTTTGGCTCTTTCCTTGACACCACAGCCCCATGATGCTCTTGACCTTGACAGCATTTGCCTTCAGCTCAGGATTGCAGAAAGAGGTCAGGGCAAGGAATTCAAGTTCTCTCTGATGTGGTTTTCAAAGCTTTTATGAAGCAGCAGAACCCTTTTTCAAATGAAGTCTTATAAAAATCCAGCAAATTTTATTAGTATTATTTTATTAGTATCATTTAAAAGCAAAAGCATCATTTTATTAGTATTATTTAAGAATAATTGTCAATTTCACATTTTCACACCTTATTCTAAGGTATTTAATGACATTAAAGAATTAGCACATCAGTGGTCTCCAGAATGATAATACTGGGTATATAAAGTGCATTTGACTGTGCAAGTTATCAGAGGTCAAGTGGGTTTTGTAAATAACATTCAGAGTAACTTTGACCCAAAGCAGGCGTTTCCTACCTCTGAAGTATATTGGGACATTCAAGGCATTGGTCTTTTTTGTGACACATATAAGAATAAAAAATTTAAAAAGTAAATATTAGAAGTAATGAAGAACCATTGACTTTTTTTCAATGAAATACATTTTCAAATGCTGTGGAACACCTGAAAACACTCTGCATAACAGAGTGACGACCCAACCCCTGTCCTAACTGGCAATGAGGTTTTGACTTCTGAGTAAAGTAGGCAGCTAGAATGAGACCCCTGTATAAAACTGGAAAATCCTCAAGTGACTGGACCCTGAATGACAAGGTCAGTCACTCTTGCCACAAAAATACAACGATGAGGTTTGTCTCTCCCTGAGCTCCGGTTAAAAAAGAAAAATAAAAGGAAGTCTTCCATGAGAACTGAACAACTGATTTCAGGTCTAACTACAGCAAGGATTAGCAAACTATGGCCCACATACCACATCCATCCAACCACTGGTTTTTGTGGATAAAGTTTTATTGAAACACTACTATGCTCCTGTTTACATAGTCTCTATGATTGCTTTCACACCACAGTGGCAAAGTTGAGTAATTGCAAGAGACTACATGGCCCGCCAAGCCCCTGATATTTACTATCTGACCCTTTACAGGTAAAATTTAGCAACCACTGAACTAAAACATGGGGTCCCAACTTACTCTGCCTAGGGTTTTCAGGAATACCCAGAGAAATCAATATGCCAAAATTGGCCTCAGGATTTTGATATCACTTGGGTACCAGGTAGGTGCAAACACAAAATCATTCTAGAGGGAACTTCAGAGCCCACACTGCAGAGGATTCCCTCAGGTCAAAGCTTACAAAATACATGAGGAAACAATCCACATGAGCAAAAAGACACCACTAATAGACGATTAACATCCCCAGGAAAGTCAAATAACAGAACAATAATCTTAAAAATACAATAGAACTGAAATAGTTGAAAACTCTTTAGAGGACTTGACAAACAAAAAAAATAACATTAAAATGTCAAATGGGGGCCGCCCGGTGGCGCAGCGGTTTAGTCCGTGCTTGGCAGCCCGGGGTTCGCGAGTTCGGATCCCAGGCGCCCGCGGACGCGCACTGCCTGTCAGCCATGCCGTGGCGGCGTCCCATATAAAGTGGAGGAAGATGGTCACGGATGTTAGCTCAGGGCCAGTCTTCCTCAGCAAAAAGGGGAAGATTGGCAACAGATGTTAGCTCAGGGCTGGTCTTCCCCACAAAAAAAAAAAAAAAAAAAATGTCAAATGGAACTCTTAAAAATATATGGTAAATGACTAAAAATTCAATTAGTGAGTTAAGTACCAGATAGCTGAAGAGGGAATTGGTGAAGTGGAATTAGAACTGAACAAATCACCTGGAATGCAGCATGGACAGAAAATAACTTGTAAATATGAAAAACAGATTAAGCCAAAAGGATGATAGAATAAAAAGTCCTAACATTTGTCTTACATGATATCCTAAAAAGGGAATAAAGAAAAAGAGGCAAAATTAAAAAAAAAAAGAAAAAGAAAATAATGCTGAATATTTTCCAAAATAGATGAAAAACATAAGTATTCAGAATAAAAATGTCACACAACCAGTGTTCAATCTTCTAAACTGGCCCCCATGATACCCACCAGGTATCAATGTCCTTGTTGCAATAGCTTACCCTAGAGTGTAAATTGAACCTAATGACTTATTTTTAACAAATAGAACATGGCAAAGGTTATGAGATTCCACTTCCAAGATTAGGTTGTAAATGACCATGGCTTCTGTCTGCCACGTTCTCTCTCTGGCTCTTCTCACCTGCCTGCTCTGATGGGGAAGGCCACCAGCAAGGAACCATGGGTGGCCTTGGGCCCACAGCCAGCAGAGAAGAGACATCCTCAGTTCAACCTTCCATGAGTGGTCTTGCAAGCCAACTCTGTCCCCAGTGAGCCTTCAGATGACTGTGAACTCACCCACCACCCTGACTGCTGCCTTGGGAGGGACCCTGGAGCAGAGCACCCAGCTAAGCCAAGCCTGGATTCCTGACCCCCAGAAACAGTGAGAAAATAAATGTGCATTATTTTAAGCCACTACATTTTGGGGTAGCTTGTTATACAGCAATAGATAACTAATATGCATTCCAATAAATAAAAATAAATCTTCACTGAGCCACTTCACTGTGATATTTGGTGCAGCAAATTCGAAGAGAATATGTTAAAAATGATTGGAAAGAAAAAGAGCATCTACAAAGAGTCGATTAACATTCAAATGCCAGAAGATGACAGATCAATAAAATGTTGAAAGAATAACTCAACACCTAAAAGTCTATACCAGCTACTATGACCATGGAGTGAAGGGGAAGTAAAGACATTTCAGACAAAGACTAAAACCACCTGCAACTCAGAGATTTTGCTGAATGAATTCTTAAAGGAGGTACGTCTGAAAGGAGGATGCTGAATCCAAAGGAGGGACTAAAGCAAGTCAGGAGGAGTTAGGAATTGATTAGCATGAGGGTCAATTCAGACAAACACTGACTATTTAAAACAGCAGTAGTAAAACATTTGGGGAAATTAAAAACATGTTGGAACTGAAATATTGAAGAAAATACATGTAAGAAAGGAAGTTATTAATCAAAGTTAAATCTGTAAGTTTTTATATGGTTCAGTAGAAGATAGAAATATTAAAGAATATTAGACTTTGTGAAATACAGAGTGCATATTTTAACATAGAAGGATAATCACTGAGAAAATAGAAACAGAAGTAAACTTCAGATCAGTGAAAAGAGGTGAATAAAGAAAATGCAAGCCAATAAAAAAGAAAAATAAATATAAGAAGTAAAGTAAAAGAATGATAAATAGGAATTACAAATAAATCCAAATATATTTATCACAGCAATAGGGCTTTACTTACAAATTCAATGACAAACACTCATTATTGGGAAAAAAATCAATTCTATGCCACTTAGATGAGATTCACCTAAAACACAATGACAAAGAAAGGTTGAATTAAACTGACCAGCTGAAATAAAGCAATATATAATATTAAGCAGAAGAAATGGTTTTAATGCAAAAGGCAATAGTAAAGAGAATTTTATAAGGAGGAAAGGATCAATTCACTGGGAATATTACCACAACTTGTGTGCCTGTGTGACCTAAATAATATAGCCTCAAAACCTATACAAATCCTATACGAAAAAAAAAAATTCTTTTAATAAGAAGGAAAAATGATCAAATCTATAGTCATGGAGGAGATTTTAATATACCACTCTTACCAAATGATAGAACCAGCAGAAAAAAATAAAGGACAGAGAAAATATAAACAAAATCATAAACAACCTTAAACCCATGAGCATATATTAAGCCCTGCACCCAAGCTTTAGAAAATACATTTTCATTTCAAATAAACATGGAATATTTACAAAAATTGACTGTGCACTAAGTTGCACAGAAATTCTCAACCAATATAATTGAATCAATATCATACTGACCACATTCTTTGACCATAAAGCAATAAAATTAGAAGCAAATATCCAAAAGCACAACAAAAAGAAAGTCATATATTTAGAGCTTAAAAGCTCTGAGTATCAGTGCAAAGGAAGCTTTGTGAGTCAGCATTTTTCTTCTCTCCTCCTGGAAATCATAAAAAAGCAATAAGGAGAACAAAGCCATTTGCAAACTCCATTTTTTTTTTCATTGAAACTAGGAAACAGATATAACCCACAGACTACAAATTATTCATAAGGGCTGCAAAAGCCGCTGATTTGGGGCAAAAGCCACTCAAGAGAAACTGAAGAGAAGAGGGCACAGCGGCAGGCAGCATGGAAAAACACCAGCACAAATGCACATCCTGAGAGGGGAGGAGAACCAAAGGCATCGGTTGTGTCTCTGCTTTGCAACATGGGTGTGGAGCCGAGAAGGGCAGGGCTGGGCTGGTTCCTGGGTGCTCCCGTAGACCTAAGAGGCAGGGTGAACCCAGGGGAGTCAACGTGCTGCTGTCTCCATGGTAGCCAGAATTTGTCTCTCAAGTTTAAAAACTACAACAAACAGCATCAACATTCTAGAACTCAGGGAGCATTGTTTCCATGAGACTTCCTGAGGAAATTAATAAAGGCTGAATCTCAGCCAAATGAGTTAGAGAAATAGCCAAAAAAAAGTCTGTGGTGTTTAAATATAGAACTGACATAAATATAAGGAGGAGGGTAGTAGATGATAATATGTATGTTATATGTTCCAGTAATGTAGAAAGGATTCAATTAGTAGAAACGTGGCAGGAAAGGGAGAAGAAATGTGGGAAATGAAAGTTCATTGAATGCTGAATCCTCAACAGCTGGGAGCTTAAAATACAGCTTAAAGATAATACAGTCATTAAAGCATAAACATATATAATAGTACTAAGACAAAATTATGAATAATAATGTTGGTAAATATAAAAGAAGTGGTCAAGGAGGGGGGTTGGGGAGAAATAGGAAACAAGTTAATGTTATTGCTCTTAGAAAGGAACCCATAGATGTTATTTAAGGAAATGGAGTTCTGAGGTAATTCTAGGATGGCATAAAAGTAGCTTTTGAATTAAAATGCCAACTTTACTAATTATCGAAATAATTAAGCAAAGAAACAAAGCTAACAGGTCACATAGTTAATAATACTTTTTTAATAGACTTCATTTTTTAGAGCAGTTTTAGCTTCACAGTAAATTTGAGCAGAAAGTACGGAGATTTCCCGTACCCCCTGACCCCACATATGCACAGCCTCCCCCACTATCAAAATCAGAGTGGTACACTGTTACAATCACCTGAGTGCTGCCTTTGTTACAATCGATGAACCTATACATCATCACCACCCAGAGTCCATAGTTTACATTACAATTCACTCTTGGTGTTGCACGTTCTATGAGTTTGGACAAAAGTATAATCACTTGTATTCACCATTATAGTATCATACAGAGAATTTTCATGGCCCTAAAAATTCTCTGTGCTCCACCTGTTCATCCCTCCCACCCCACTGATGCTTGGCAACCACTGATCTTTTTACTGTCTCCATGGTTTTGCCTTTTCCAGGTCATATAGTTGGAATCATACAGGATGTAGACTTTTCACATTGGCTTCTTTCATTTAGTCATATGCATTCATGGTTCCTCCATGTCTTTTCATGACTTGATAGCTCATTTCTTTTTAGTGTTGAATAATATTCCATTGTCTGGATGTAACACAGTTTATTTATCCGTTCACCTAGTGAAGGACATCTTGGTTGCTTCCAAGTTTTGGCAATTATGAATAGAGCATTATAACTCTAAACATTCATGTGCAGGTTTTTGCGTGGACATAAGCATCAACTCACTTGAGTAAATACCAAGGAGCACAACTGCTGGATCATATGGTAAGAGGATATTTACTTTTTGTAAGACAGCGTCAAACTATCTTAATAATATTTTTAAAACATAAAAACAGAAAGCAAAACATTAAACAATGTGATACAACCAATACCAAACATCAATTTAATATTAATAAATTTAAAAGGACTTTTTTATTGTTAGTGCCATCAAGTCAATTCTGACTCCTAGTGATCCTATGGACAGCAGAGCAGAATCCTGTCGAGTCTTTTTGCTCCATCCTCTCACCTTCCAGCACTATATCAGACAATGCTCCACTGCTATTCTCAGGGTTTTCATGGCCAGTTGTTCGGAAGTGGGTGGCCAGGTCCTTCTTCCTAGTCAGTCTGGAAGCTCCACTGGAACCTGTCCACCATGGGTGACCCTGCTGGTGTTTGCAATACTGGTGGCACAGTTTTCAGCATCACAGCAACATGCAGCCACCACAGTGTGACAACCAACAGACAGGTGGTGTGGTTCCCTGACTGAGAAACAAACCCAGGCCTTAGCAGTGAGAACCCTGAACCTTAACTAGTAGATCACCGGGGCTTGCTGAAAGGGCTTAACACACCTATTATAAAAAACAGGTATTCAAATTGGATCACAAAGCAAAACCAAAAAAGATGTAATACAAAAAATTGGGTAAAGTTATATCAAGCAAATGCAGTACAGCACCCTCAATCCTATTGTCCAACAGGGACATTCAAATAATGTGAAACTATTAAGTGTCCAAAGGAGGCACTTTATAATGGTACAGGGTAAACTGCACAATGAATATATAGCAGTTGTGACTATGTACCAAATAATATAGCAGCAACAGTCATTAAGTAAAATGCAGAGATGCCAGAAAAAGTGAACAGAAGTAGTAAGTGCAGGATTTTTATCCTTGATTCTCTGTAGTTTGAAAACGATATCCCTTGGGATAGTTTTTCTAGTATTTATCCTGCTTGGTGTCCTCTGAGCTCCCTGGATCTGTAATTTGGTGTCTGACATTAATTTGGGGGAAATTCTCAATCATTATTGCTTTAAATATTTCTTCTGTTCCTTTCTCTCTTTCTTCTCCTTCTGATAGTCTCATTATTCATGTTATACCTTTTGTAGTTGACCCACAGTCCTTGGATATTCTGTATCTTTTTTTCAGTCTCTTTTCTCTTCTCAATTTTGGAGGTTTCTATTGACGCAGCCTCAAGTTCAGGGGTTCTTTCCTCAGTTGTGTCCAGCCTACTAATAAGCCCACCAAAGGCATTTTTCATTTCTGTTACTGTGTTTTTCGTCTCCAGCATTACTTTTTGGATCTTAGAATTTCCATCTCTCTGCTTACATTGTCCATCTGTTCTTACATGCTATGTACTTTTTTCACTGAGTTCTTAGCATACCAATCATAGCTGTTTTAAATTCTGTGTCTGATAATACCAATACCACATCCCTGCCATATCTGAGTCTGATTTTGAGGTTTGCTCTGTCTCTTCAAACTGTGTGTTTTGCCCCTCAGTATGTCTTATAATTTTTTTCTTCATAGCTGGACAAGATGGACTGGGTAAGTGGAGCTGCTATAAATAGTCCTTAGTAACATGGTGGTAAGGTGTAGGGGAGGGAAAGCATTCGATGATTAAGTCTCAGTCTTTCAGTGAGCCTGTATCTCGGGATTGTGAATTTCAGATGTGCTTCTGTTTTTTTGGTTTTTTCCCCTCTTAGGTGGGACATGATGGCTAGAAGGGGCTGGAGTTGGGTATTTCCCTTCCTCCAGGTCAGTTAGGCTCTGACAAAATGATTCCCCTGTAAGCACACCTTTCATATGTAAATCAACAAATCCGGAACCCATACTCCAAACCACCTCCTCTATCTGGCTCTTACACTCCACTTGGCAATACTCCTCTGCCCTAATCACCCCTGGACCAGGTACCAGATGACTAGGGACAGCCCCTGTGCCCTGGAGCCCACTGAAATTATTCAAACTAGCCAATCCTAAACCTGCTTATTTTGCTGTGCCTCACTTTTCCCACAGAAACCACAATAAAGGCTCCTGCCCATGCTTTCCCCTCACTCTTTCTGCCTCCTGACTGACCCTGGTGCCTCCCTGTGTGGCCCTGCATGGCCTACCTTCTATTGGGAACTGTGAGTAACAAGCTGTCTTTCCAGTGGCAGTTGTCTCCCGATCTGTTGGCCTCACCATGTTGGAATAATGATAGAACATACATTTCAAAATGTCTACTAATATCAACTGTTTGCAAGAAATGTGAAGAAACTTCAGCTCTCATACAGTGACCGGTTGGAATATAAATTGTTAAAATCACTTAGGAGAACAATTGGAAACATCCAGTAAGGCTAAAGATTTGCATACCCTTCTGCCAGTCAAATCCTACTTCTAGAAAAACTTACCCATCTGTGCACAAAGAAACAGGTATAAGAAGAATCAATGCAGGATACCTTTTCAAAATGCAAAAGAGTGGAGACAACTTAACTGTATCTGAGTAGGAGAATGGATAAATAAACTGATACAGGAGCATATTATACAGTAGTTAAAATGATTGACTGGATTCATGTGTAAAAACATGAAAAATCTCAGAAACAGTTAAGTTAAAACATTATATATATATGCAATATATATACTTATATTTTTTAATTTAAAAATATTATTTATAGGGGCCGCCCGGTGGCGCAGCGGTTTAGTCCGCGCTTGGCAGCCCAGGGTTCGCGAGTTTGGATCCCGAGCGCCCGCCGACGCACTGCTTGTCAGCCATGCTGTGGTGGCGTCCCATATAAAGTAGAGGAAGATGGGCACGGATGTTAGCCCAGGGCCAGTCTTCCTCAGCAAAAAGTGGAGGATTGGCAACAGATGTTAGCTCAGGGCTGGTCTTTCCCACAAAAAAAAAAAAAAAAATTATTTATAAATCTATTCATATATGAAAAATGCAAAGGCACATGTGTAATAGGGCATACCATCTTCAGGTTAGTGGGTAATGCTGGGGAAAGAGGGAGTATGATGGGATAGGAGGGTAGATTACTTGCATCTATAACATTATTTATCCTTTCTCAAAAAAGGAAGAAGAACAGTTCTGAAGCTAATTATTAACACATGCTAAGCCTGAGCAGTTGATTCATAGGCATCTCATATTATTTTCTATTTAAAACATTTCATAATTTGCCCCTTTGAAATGTTTCTATTTTTTCCATTTGAAATATCTATGGCTTATTGTTTTAACCTTATACAAAAAGAAAATCTAGGTTTAAAATCTAGCATGTAGCCAACACACAGGCACTTCGCATAGGCCTACTCTCTGGAGTCAGCTGTCTCGACTAGAGTGGCCACTAAGCACTCCTGATTTACAATTAAATTTGGTCTCTCTCCCATTCAGTTACACAAAGTGGATTCAAAAAGCCAGACCGAACCACATCTGGGACGTCTAGGACATTGGCTCTGGTTAGCTCACTCCCTCCAGTTCTCATTGTCTCGTCCTCCCTATCCCACCTCCATCCAGGCCTGTGCCCTGTTCCAAATCCTTTCCTGAGTTCACGGGTATCAGGTCAGGAATTTATTCTTCTTAGAAGCATGAACATTTGAATAAGACACACTTTAAAAGACTTCAGCAATGAGATTCCACTTCACACCCATTAGGATGGCTATTGTAAAAAAAACAAAACGAGTTTGGTGAAGATGTGGGAAAACTGGAACCCTCATGCATTGCTGGCAGGAATGTAAAATTGTGCAGCCACTGTGGAAAACGGTATGGTGGTTCCTCAAAAAATTAAATGTAGAATTACCATATGATCCAGCAATTCCATTTATAGGTATACACCCAAAAGGTTTGAAAGCAGAGACTTAAAAAATATATTTGTTCACCCATGTTCATAGCAGCAGTATTCACAATAGCCAAAAGATAGGAGCAAACCAAGTGTCCATCAACAGATGAATGGATAAACAAAATGTAATATTATTCAGTCTTAAAACGGAAGGAAATTCTGACACAGTATAACATGGGCAAACCTTGAAGATGTTACGCTAAGTGAAATAAGCCAGTCACAAAAGGACAAATATTCTATGATTTCTCTTATATGCAGTTCCTAGAGTAGACAATTTCATAAAGACAGAAAATGGAATGGTGATTTCCTGGAGCTGGAGGGAGGGAAGAACAAGGAGTTAGTGTTTGATGGATATAGAGTTTCCATTGGGGAAGATGAAAAGCTCTGGAGATGGAGGGTGGTGATGGTCACATGACAATGTGAATGTACTTAATGCCACTGCACTGGATGCTTAAAAATGGTTAAAAGGGTAAATTTTATGTTATGCATATTTTACCACAATGCAAAAAATGACGTCAGCACTTCAGTCTTGAATGACTCTGTTTTTGGCTCAAGGCAGATAGAAGGGAAGACTATTTTTGAGCAGTATTGGGAGGGGATGGTCTCATTCATTCAATAACTATTGTTCCAATGCCTACTTTGCACCTTATACTATGACAGATGCTTGACAGTTCATTTTGAGGACAAACCAGTAAAAAAGCAATTATAGTGAAAAGTGCTAAGTGTTATGAGAGCGATGAGGAGAAAGAGCACATTGAAGATGACTAAGAGGATCTGCCCAGCACTTGTAGACAGCTATAGATCAGTTTGTGTGGAGCACAGTGAGCCTGGCCTGCAGCCCATACCTTCTGAAGAGTGGATATATTGAGAGAGAGGGGATGTCAATCAAATGACATTTTCAAGCTTTTATGTGTACATGATTCACTTGCTTAAAATTTGGGTCTTTGATATAATAATTGAACTTCGTGTTTCCTCCAAAAGAAATGTGCAAAATCTTTTCTCCCTTAAGCCACGGGTAGGGAATCTCATTAATAATAATGGTAGTTGGCTTATTGCAAAATGCATATTAGTGACCGGAAAGGACATGTCCCTCACAGCAGCATCTTCTCTCTTGAAAGGAAATGAGACCTTTCCTTTGGTGGCGCCCCTATGGGATGGGACAGGGGACATCGTGGAGCCTGTTTTCCTTGATATTACCCTTTCTTTTCATAGAGGACAAAACAAAATTGAAAATGAGCATAATGTTCTTGTTCCCTTCTTTGATTTAATATTAGCACCATTAATATCATATATGGTCCAGGAAGAGAAATATTTTTCTAGATTTTCATTCTGGTATCTTCCACTATCTCTGGCACATCACAGAAAAGCTTCATAATCTACTCATCATTGCATGAGCACTTATGGGCAGAGTGTTTGCTATAATGGTGTTCACGAATCTGGGGATTCAGAAAGGTCTCCGGAAGTTCCTTCTCAAGTGTCAGAAATCTCCTGTATTTTGCGAAACATTCTTTTTAGCAAGTAGGGCCTGTCTTGTTATTTAAACCATTTCACTTGGACGTGTCACATCTTCCTTCCTTGGTACTAACTCCCAGTGCAGAGAAGTGTTAGAGTCAAGTGTTAAGCACCACTTTATATTTCCCTTTCCCTGAGTGTCAGCACTAATAAACCACAGCATCAATGTGTGCTTTCCTTCGTCTGAGGTACCAAGTGGAGGCCTCCAGAAAAAGGCACATAGCCTTGGGCGGAAAACTAGTAAACTATATAGTGCTTCATAAAAGTCTTAGGAGATTTGACATAAAACGATGACATTTCCAAATAGCAAAGAAAACTATTAACAATTGAGAGATATTATAAATAACCTGGAAAGAGTTTAATCATATTTAGAAATGCTTTTCTCCTAAATTGAATAGCAATATATGTTCAATGTAAAGAACTAATCAACACAGAAAAACACTCCCTCTCAAAATTACTTTTAATCTCACCCCTAAAGAAAATGTCATCAATATCTCAGTATATATTTTAAATATGTTTATGAATATGAATATGTGCGATTATACATATGTATTTTTAGAAATATATGACCATGTTTTGCCAACTGTTTTTTTTACTTAGCAATATATTATTAATATTTTTCCATGACATGTATCTTGACAAGTCAAGAAACAGTACCCTCTAAAATAATTTTAATGATTGCATAATATTCTCTTCCATATAGTTAGAAAAACAGTACTATAATTTACAAACCAATCCCCTATTGCTAGAAATTTATATCATTTAAAAGTGTTTCACTTTCATAAGTAAGGCTATGATAAATGTACTCACACATACCTCTTTATACAACTTTATAATTATTTCCTTAGGACAAATTCATAGAAGTAGAATTCCTGAAACTTCTCTTTTTCAATTTTTTATTTAGAAAAATGACAAACCTATAGACAAGTTGTAAGAATAGCACAAGTATCCTTATACTCTTTATCTGGATTCACTAGTTGTTAAATTTCTCCACATTTACTTGTACTTCTCTCTCATTTGTTATCTTTCTCTTTCTCCCATCTCTCTCCCTTTCTCTCTCTCTCTCTCAACATTTCACACTATACACTTCAGTATCTTTTCTTAAGAACAAGGGTATCCTCTATAACCACAATAAATTATTAAACTCAGGAAAATTAACATTATACCACACTGTTATCTAACTTACCAACCATATTCAAATGTCCTCAATGATCTCAAAAATATTCTTTGTAGTTTTTCCATCCACAAGCCAATCAAAGGTCATGCATTGCGTCTGTCATCTCCTTTAACCTAGATCAGTTATCCCAGATACTTTTTTGTGAAACTGATCTTTTTCAGGGTACTTGTTTTTCAGAAGGCCCTCCAGTTTAGATTTGTTTGATTGTTTGCTCATAATTCGATTCAGGTTAAAACTTCTCTGGCAGCAATATTTAATAGGTAATGTTGTGTCCTCCAGATAACACATCAGGGATCACATGATGTCAATTTGTTCCATTACAGTTGATGTTAAATTTGGTCCTTTGGTTAAGGTGTTGTCTGCCAGTTTCTCCCGATTATACAAGTACCTTTTTCCCTTTACAATTAAAAAATAGTTTATCAGTTGACATGCACTTTTTTAATGCTGTGGTCATATGTTGCCAAGTTCCCCTCCAGGAAAGTTGGCCCATTTCTAAGTGATAAGTAGGAGATGGAAAAGTTATTCATTGGAGAAGAATATGGGACAAATGATTGGAAGCCTTAGGTATCTCTAGAAAGATAAATTCACTGGATTTGTTTGAGGAAGTGTATGCACTTCTATTTTCTCACCAAGAAAACCAGGAGCTACAAATGGTCCAGTCCTTCTATCTCTTTCTACACAAGAGACGAATGCTTGTGGGTGTGTTGTTGCTGCTGTGGTTGTTGTTGCTTTTCATTCCTATAATGTAAGACTTTGATAGGTAAAAGAATTCTGGGCAGCCATGATTTGAGTCTAAGGCTAATACAATGTGTAGGTGTCTACACACACTCTGATAACCATATCTTCAACTGTTATATCTCCTTATTTTCCCTTAACCTCCTACCCAGCCATCGCCACTTTTAACCATTTCTACCTTGCTTCCTCTGAGTTTGCTTCTCATCTGATCCCCGACTTTGTCTCTCTGATCTCTGCCTATCCTGACTTCTGGATTGGCACCTCTTTGCTGGCCTATGGCTTGTCTCCTACTCGCTGCCAGGGTTCTCCTTTCAGGCTCACTCCTAGTCCTTGGAGTCCTGTCCTGTACTTTAATCTAGCAAGTAGCTGTCTTGGTCTGTTCAGGCTGCTATAACAAAATACCATAGACAGGGTGGCTTATAAATAACAGAAATTTGTTTCTTACCATTCTGGAGGCTGAGAAGCCCAAGATCAAGGTGCTGGCAGATTCGATATCTGGTGAAAGGACACTTCCTGGTTCATAGACAGCCTTTTCTCTATGTCCTCACTTGGTGGAAGGGGCGAAGAGCTTTTTCAGGCACTTTTATAAGGCACTAATCCCATTCACAAGGGCTTCGCCCTCATGACCTAAATGCCTCCAAAAAGCCCTACCTCCTAATATCATCACCTCAAGGGTTAGGTTTCATCAAATGAATCTGGGGGAGACACAAACATTCAGACCACAGGATAGCTCTTTCTCTCATCCCAGGGTCTGAGTTCCATGGCAGACTCCGGCCTCAAAAGACTGACCCAGGACATCAAGCCTGGGCAGACCCCAGCAAATACAGTCAAAATATACTTGCTAGATTATGAGAGGAATGACATAGAATGAGATATGGTAGAAAGACATTGGTTTTCTAAAACTTGGCCCAAATTTTCCCCTTATTCTACAGAAAGTAAGACCAAAAAAAAAAAAAAACCCACAAAAAACAAAAACAGAGAGAGAGAGACATATTTTCTGGTTGTTGAACTAGATTACATGTATGATTAGAACTCCTGTTAGGTTGTCTCTCTGTGGGCCAGTGCTGAGTTTGACATGGCTATCCTGGATGCACACATTTTCTCCATCTCATTCTCCACCAGTGTCAGCTTATCTACCCACAGCCTCTTCTCCCTTCTACCCCTCCTTAATTTCTACCTGTTTTCCCCAATGTAAGCTAGCGATTCTAGCTAACTTCCAACTGTGTGCCGCAGATTTATCACACCCTGTTCCTCCTGTCATGAAGCGACGTATCGGCTCAATACCAACCCCCATTCTGTGCTGGGTTCTCTGGTTCACTGGGGTCTGGCCTCTGCTACTTAGTTCTCTGGTCTCTGTTGGTCATTATTGTCCCATCCTTCCGACAGACTTCCTGTTTGCTGACCCCCTGCCTGACATCCGATTCAGAACACACCTTTTCCTAACCCGGTTGGCCTGCTCTGAGATGAATGTTTGTGAGTGTTCTAGCAATGTGTGACTAAGTTATGGTCAAGTGATTAACCCCATAATGTAGTTTTCCACTTTGAGAATAATAAGCCAAATATATCTGGCCCATTCTTTCACACTCTTTATGCATTAAAACAAGAATTGGAAAAGTTCTGTAAAGGGCCAGATAATAAATATTTTACATTTTGGGGACCAAGAGGCAAAACCAAGAATATTTTGTAGGTATTATATAATAAGAAATAAAACAAATTTTTCATTGATGAAATTCAAATTATAATAATAATTGAGTACATTTTTTTCTAATACAGATCTACTACTGAGAAGAATGGAATTCTCTTTTGATGAGTGGGTAACATTTCACTTAATTAGGATTCAAAGTTATTTGTCATCAAAATCAATTACAAATGTTCCTCTGTTAGTGTTGATCTGTAATGACATTTCATGTATTTAATCTTTGAAAGTCTTTTCACACAGATAGGAGCAGCTGAAAACTGATATAAATCCATGAACATATGATTGTAATTGAGGGTATTCATCACTTGAAAACCAATTTTTAGAACTCTATTAGAATCTTCTCCTGATAGCTTTGCATGTTGCTACATTGCAGATGGATCACTTCCAGTTGAAGGTTAGGTGGAAGCTCCTCAATTGCACAGTTAAATGGATTTTGAAATATGGAAATTTCCTTTGCTCTTGCATCAGGGCCCAAAAATTACTGCTGAAACTGTAGTCTGAGTTTAAAAATTATAGCCACTGCTAAACTGTGGAGGAAAGAGATCTCACTTCATGCTTTAGCGTTGGACAACACTCCAAGTATATAGAGTAGTTTGACAGTATCTGTGATTCAACACTAATTGTTGTCAAAATGACTTTACAGCAATGTACATTCTGCATATAAGCACTGTTTTGCCTTGTAATTTTGTGTTGAATTCATTTTAAAATGTTATGACGTCTACAGCAAAAACTAATTTCCAAAGCCATTCTGTGTTCCACAGCAGTGGTTGAGAATTGTTCTTCTCATTCAAAAAAGTTTCAGCTTTGATCCTGAGCTATAAAAATCACAAGAAAACTTTACCACTGCTGAGCCATCAAACTGCTATGTGGCAAACAAGTCAGGATATTTGGCTTTTATTTTTAACAATATTTTATAGAACTGACGATTGTTAAGTCTATGAAAGCAAATGAAATCTCACATTGATACTACCTGGTCAGTAACATATAATATATTTGAATATTTTCCACACAATACATAATATAATAAATAACCATAGGCCTTAAACACTTTGCATTTCCACAAGCTTTCCGAATTTGTCCAACTAAAGCCTTTTCTGTTCCACACATGGTTTACCAACATCAATTGTAACACATCTTATCAGATTCCACTTCAGTTTGTGCTTAGTGTTTTCTCTTTTCATGTATTCTCATTGGGAGTTGCTACACATTGACTATTCGTAGGGGCTAATTCTTTGTTACTTTAAACTCATCATTGACTCCTCAAATAAACAACTACTGAGTAATATTGCTAACATCTGTCAACTTATCAAGAGCAAAGGAAAACTGTTTTGACTATTGATATTGCTCCCAAATTCCTCAACTCTTCATGAGACTATTCTTGCTGAAGGGCTGATAGTCTTTTAAACAAGTTTATTTTCTCTGCACATATTCCTTTGACTGCCAATCAAACATGATTCATTAACTCACCATTGGGAAACAGCTTTCCTTGCTTGGCCAACAAATGAGCCACTTGGAAATTTACTTTTCTTGCAGACTCACTTTCATTGCTAATCCTTGTGAAGAAATTCTTCTGTGATGAGATGTTCTGTTTTAAATTTTCCAATTTTTTTAGATCTTTGCTTTCCTGTGAGTTAGGAGCATTGTGATAAGAGCCCCATCTGATAATGATGACGCATAATGTATTTTTAAGCATAATTATTTATTATAGTCATTCTATAATAAATACAATTACTTAACATCTAAATAAATAACTAATTGACATTCTACTTTGCCTTAAAAGTGTGACATTCAAAGTCTACTTTTTCCTTCTTCTTTTTTTTTTTTTGTTTTGATATGAAGAGAATGCTTCATATCATTGGGTAATAAGAAATAAATAAAATGGCATGGCATGGCTGAAATGCTCTTGAGTTACGCATTCACTGTGATTTGTAGTGTGCTGAGCAACAGCTCCAAGTAACGAGAGGCTCACATTTTATACTCTGTCATTGTAGCCCAAAAGCAACCACAGAGAACATAAATGAATAGGCATGGCTATGTTCCAATAAAACTTTATATAAGGATGCTGAAACTAGAAGTTCACATAATTTTCACGTGTCCCAAAATAATATTCTTCTTTAAGATTTTTTCAACCATTTATAATATAAAAACCATTCTGAGCTCATAGGCCATACAAAAACACTAGTGAGCTGGATTTGGCCCCCAGACCATAATTCACTGATCCCTGCACTAAAACAAAGAGTGAGCAAAAGTTAGAAGGATATAACATCTAGTGACATTATATCTTTGCTAAAGTGGGTTTTTAGTAGTTGCTCTGATAAAAAGCAAGCACTATACAAAAATCTATGTGGAATAGGAAACGAGGGTGGTGGTATCTAATCTGATTCCAACATTTGAGAAATTGTGCAGTGGTGGTGCCCAATAGACACACACATCCCATTAGTAAGTAATTATGGTTGTTTAAGAATGAAATATATTATTTTGTTTCTCAATTTGTATGTTTTTCAAATGGCTGCTAAATTACTAGACCACAAATATTTAGTAATTTACTTGAACTTCTCTACTTAATAAATAGAATTGTTATGTATATTTGAAGACTTTATTCTTGTTAGAGCAGTTTCAGGTTTACAACAAAATTGAGAGGAAGGTACAGAGATTTCCCATATACTCTGTGATGACTTTGTTAAACTAACATTTGTTAGGTGGAGCACCGGGTGCCAATGGTGTGCCCCCGTTCAACAACAGACCACAAGGGAAATTGAAATAAAGAAATTTATGACTCACAAGTCCTGGAGGAAGTACCCAGCCCTCCTCAAGGGGCCACATGGACAGGTCAAGGCCAAGTGCAGATAGAGAGAGAGACAACATCTAGAGCATGTGCCTTTATTAGGGTCCATGGGTGAAGTGCTTTGGGATTCCCAGGATAAGACCATATTGGTCAATTCAAACCAAAAGAGCAGAGTTTTGGTAAGCCCCAGAGGAGTCTTATCTAAGGGGTACATAAGATATATAGGTTCTGGGAGGCAGGAGAGATGACTGATCACAAGGGCTGTGGGGGAAGTCATATCAGGACTTATATTTGCTTGTGACTCTGCGGGCTGCTGTCTGGGGCATGAGCTTGCACAAGGGGCTCTTGTCAGTTTAAGGTCCCTGCAGGCCACTTAGCCAAACAAAATGGATGCCAAGGCAGCAATACCATAGAGTGGCTTAACTCAACTCTCAACAATCACTCACCAGAATAATACATTTTTCACCAAGAAGGAGCCTACAATGACACATCATTACCACCCAAAGTCCATAGTTTACATTAGAGTTCACTCCTAGTGTTGTACATTCTATGGGTTTGGACAAATGTGTAAGGCCAGGTATCCATCATTATGGTATCATACCAAGTATTTTCACTGCCCTAAAAGCACTCTGTGCTCTGCCTTTTCATCCCTCCCTCCCCCACCCCCCAATCCCTGCAACCACTGATCTTTCTGTTGTCTCCATAGTTTTGCCTTTTCCAGAAAGTCACATAGTTGGAATCATATAGTAGGTAGCCTTTTGGGATTGGCTTCTTTCTCTTAGTCATATGCATTTGAGGTTCCTCCATGTCTTCATGGCTTGATAGCTCATTTCTTTTTAGTTCTGAATAATATTCATTGTCTGGATGGACCACAGTTTATTTAACTGTTCACCTACTGAAGGACATTCTGATTGCTTCTAAGTTTTGGCAATTATGAATAAAGCTGCTATAACAGCTTTAGGGTTTTGCACGGACATAAGTTTTCAGCTCCTTTGGGTAAATACCAAGGAGTGTTATTACTGGAGCATTTAGTAAGAGTGTTTATTGTGTGTGTGTGTGTGTCTGTGTGAGGAAGACCAGCCCTGGGCTAACATCCATGCCCATCTTCCTCTACTTTATATGGGACGCCGCCACAGCATGGCTGACAAGCAGTGTGTTGGCAGGTGCCTGGGATCCGAACCTGCGAATCAAGGGCTGCCAAGTGTGAACTAAACCGCTGCGCAACTGGGCCAGCCCTTGTTTAGTTTTTGATAGATACATTTTTTAGCCTAAGATGCCATGAAAAAGTTACTGAGACACTAAGGATCCATGAATCTAACAGGTTTGGGAACTTCTGATCTAGACTATGACTCAAGTAAGGTACAGCTCCTTCCAGAAGAGGCAGGGCTTCCTAGGAAAGCCCAGCATTCTCCTGTACAATTCAATATCCACAACCCAGGAGAAGGGAATGGAATCCTTGTGCCTGGGACTCTTCTTTCCTAATAAATTCAATGGGGAATATAAATAACCCAAAGAAAGTAAATGATAAGAATAGAAAGAAAAGCAAATTGAACAAAGAAGATGGGGAGTCGATATTTCTATGCTGTCATGTTTTTTCTTCTCCCTTTCCAGAGATGCCCTGCTTCTCTACATTGTGTATCCCAATCACTTCTAATCTCAGGCTTATTTGTTGATTTGCTTAGGCTGTTACAGTGGAATTTGGTTTTATTGAATTCTCAGCATGAAAACAATCCTTGCTGAAAGCAAAATTGTGCATGGAAGTATCTCTTCCTTCTAGACAAGTGATATGAGCAGCTTCCGTGAGTGAGCCAAATCCCTTTCCAGTAGGTGGGCTGCTGGAAGTAAGTGATGGATGGGACATCTACCCTCCCTGTGGAATTGTTCCCAGAGCCTAAGCAGTTCCCTAGGACAGAGCTGCCTAGAGTGAGAGCAGAATAGGGCGGAGCTGTAGGAGAACTCATCCCTCAGGGATTTGTTCAGGATCCCCTACTGCTTTATGCATGAAGACCTGGACCCACAAGCTATCTGGAGCATCCAAGAGTCCTGGGACCCCCCCCCCATCTCCTGCCAATACCTCAGTGCACTTCACACTTCTGCCATATCAAATCACCATGCATCCCAAAGCACAGCATGTCATGCAGTTCACTCTGCCTAGAATATCCATTCAATCCATCCATCTGATGAAGATTTAGCCTTCTTCTAAGAGCTTGTACAGGGGCTCCTTGACCTCCTTAAGACAAGTAAACAATTCCTTCTTTCCTGCCACTGCTGGTGCTCATGCTGCATGCCTTCAGTTTGTGCTCATCACAGCAAATTGCAGTTGTCTGCTTCCATTTCTGTCTCCTCTATTGGGATTTGACCTTTTTGAAGACAAGCCTCTGTCTCTTCTCTTTGTCTCACAATTGCCTAGAACAGTTACTGGCACATAAGAGACACTTGATGAATATCTGTTGATTGAGTAAATGAATAGTTGAATACCATCATCAGCTTTCTGGAGCCCTGTGCTGTAGAAAAAAGCTTAAGAGGTGGTCAACTCTCCCACTCTATAATGATAGGTAGCTACTGAGAAGTTTAGAGCCTACAATACTCTTTCATACACATGAATCCATTTAGTTTTTATAACAACTCTAGACAAAGGAAGTACCATTATGGCCATTTTAATATAACTCCTAAAATGAAGTTTAAAAACATTATAAGACCTATCCAAGGACACCAGTTACTAATTGGCAGATGTGGAACTTGAGCCCAGCCTTAATGAAGATGGGGCCACAGTTCTTTCTTCAATGATAGCATTTGCTCTATAAAACCATCCTCCCACCTTGTCTCTAAGTGCATAAAGCAGTGTTTCAGTGAGGACTCCTTGGTTATAAGCAACAGAAACTCATTCAGATTAACTCAAACAAAGGGCATTTATTATAAGCATGTTGAGGCTTCATAAAATCTATCAAAGGCTGAAGAAATAGGCATTCCACCAAGGGAAGCTAGGATGTAGGAGCCACAGCCAGCATCTTACAGCAAAAAATAGACCTAAGAGGACACCCAAAGTGGGATGAGAATATTGCAGCCATTTCTTTCCCCCTTAAGCCACTCTTTCAAGAGTCAAAATCCTGGGAGATGATCCAATTGGCCAACCAACTGCTCCACTCTAGCTGTTCATGGTGGGGAGAGAAAGGACCTGGCCATGTCAGCTTTGTGAGTGGAAGAAAGGCACCCAGACTTACTACCTTCCCATGACTGCACAACATGTGGGATGATAATTACCCAAAAGGGAATTTGAGTGTGGTTGAGCAGGGGAAAAATGCTGTATAACAACAAACAAACAAAGAAATGCAACACTCAAGGTTAATATTATTTATTTGGAGCATTTTACATATAAAGGAAGCAGGAAGGACAATATGTTTATGTTGATTGTTTTTCTGAATGAGACTATAATAGTCACAATAAGCAACAAAGTCATCTATATTTAAAAGTCAAATAATGATGCTCTCAAATCACACATAAAATGTCAAGATGTGGAAGATTTCAGACTGCTGTGTCATGGAAGTTTAATGAAATATATTTATTTCTTTGAAATGTGTCTACTCTCCATTATACGGCAGTGTTATCTAAATTAGGGGGCTTATTTCTCTAAAATTCTTTCCTCATCTGATAGCTTTTGTTTTATAAGTCAAACTATCTGAGTTTTATTTGCTCAACTTTGGCAAGTTTGCTTTCAGAATATCCAGACATTTTGGAGATTGTTTCTTTCCTTTTTTTTCCCCAAGAAATCATCAGGCAATCCTAGCCTTGCAATACCCAGAAATGATTCAAGTCCCAGGCCCCCCTCAAAATCACGATTAGGTCTCCATTTCTCATGTACCTGTAACCTGGTTGTGACCTTCAGTAATTTCTAATGTGGGATCTTTTTTTCCTTGCTTGAAGCATTATTGCGGAGTTTGTTTTGTCGAATGCTGCTTGTTGAGACTAGCTACAACAAATGAGTCAACTTGGGTGTTGCTCAAGTTTCTATCGATCAGTGAAATTTTGGGAGAAAGAGTGTATAATTAGCAATTTCTTTTTCTTTCCAACATATTGAAGAAAATCAAGACATGAGATCAGTTATTTACTATTCCAGTTAGTATGTAGCAGTTAAAAGTTTAACCCACAGTCACTTAATCTTTTTGTGCTTTAATGAGGTACTTGCACTGGCTTCAGCATCAGGTCAATTTGACTGATTGCCCTGGGACTTGGCGAAATCCCTTATCCTTAGTTGTTTACTTCCAGGAACTGGAAATGACTTTGGAAGGTAGCTTTAGGAGGAAGAATAATGTCTTCTAAAATCTAACCCATCCCCACCCCCCACCCCTGCCATTCTCTTTAAAAACTAGGAGGTAGGATTAAAAGCAAGTGGGCTTTAATTTTAAGAGTTGCTGCAGATATTTCAACATCAATAAAATGTGCATAAAGCACCTATTATATGGATTTGGTTGAACCATAAGAAGTTGCCTCTTTTGTGGGTTAGCAATCAACTGTTGGCAATCTCATATGTTGCAGCCTAAATAAAGCTGTGTAGAGGCTACAGCAGAGAGCAAAGCAGTTGTGGTGTTTGCCCTTATGGCAGGGAAAATAGACATCAAACACTGTTACAGTACACACTATGCAATTATGTTGTGGGCTTTGCCACAAGAGCAGGTGACAGAGGAAACCTCCAATGCCTCAGTAGAGGCAGGAGGATGTGGGGGAACCACCCCAAGAAGGGCCAGAGGAGGTGGGCAAGGACCAGAAAAGATGTTAGGACTTATCAGAGCACTGCAGGGGAGTTGTGAGGCAGTCATCCTCAAGTAAAACTCCAAATGAAGCATTCTAGAATTTCAGATATTTTATAATGGCATTTATCTCTAGAAGCAAGAAGAGTGCTGTGGTTGATGGAAAGGCCAAACAGAATCAGACACAAGGGCAGTAACTTTGCACATGGCACTAAAATGTCTTACAGAATTAATTCAGAGTTTACAAAATGGAGATTCAGGTCCCATCTGATTTAGGAATTTTACATTTATAGATTAGATTGTAGTGATTATTCAGGTGTAATGAACAGAACAGGAGGAAGCCAAAATCAATCTTCCTAACAAGATTCACTGTGCTGCTTCCAACCTTTTGTTTTTCATCAAATATACGTTTGAGATTATTTTTCCCCCAGATGAATTAATTCATCCTCTTCTGGTTTAAAATATTTCCTTTCCTGCTCAGCTTTCTGATCTCTGAAATTTTGTTTTTCATTCTTCATCTGATGTTACCAACAATCTTTACCAGAAATGGGCCCTCTAACACAAATTTATACATACTTCTTCCAAAACCCCCCAACAGGGGGATCAGAAGCTTCTCTTCTTTAGAAAGAGCACAATGTAAAGTGATTAAAAGTAAAAACTAACAACAACAGGAAAACTGGCTCTGGAATCAGCCGCCCTGGTTCTCGTTCTCATGACCGTGTGATGTGACTTTGTACAAAACACTTGATCTCCCTCAAGCCACTATTTTTTCATTTATAAAAGGAAGATAATTTTTTTAATCTAAATAAGAGTTTTATGAAGAGCAATGGTGATAGTGCATATATTCACTTAACAGAAAGCTTGTCATGTATTGTGCTTAATAAACAGCGGTCATTACTTTCTTAAATATTATGTGCTGCTCTTCACTTTTCTGAATAATATAGTAATAATTTCCTTTATTGAGCATAGACTCTTAGGCTAGACACTACTCTGGAAATTTTATGTAAGTCATCTCATTATTTTAAACCCCTTCAAGGTTGATATTTTTATCAGTTTTGCAAATGAAGCAGCATAGTGCAGCGTTAACAGTACAGTTTTCAGAGCCAGACAGACTGGAGTTCCATTACAGATTCTGTAAGTTACCAGTTATAAGACCTTGGAGAGTTGCTCAATCTGGGTCTGAGTCTTCTCATCTGAAAAATGGGTTATACTAATCACAGGCTAGTATGGATTTTGTGGGAACTGAAGGCAACACTGTCTGTAAATTACAAAGCCCAGCTCCTTGTGCATAATAAACATCAACAAATCTTAGCCATATTTTAAAATTTTCACAAGGAAACTGAGGCCCTGAGAGAATAAGTAATTTGCCCAAGGTAGCAGAGTTTACGTGTCAAAGCCAAGATCCAAGGGCAGGTCTGAGACCAAAGCCTGTGTTCTTTCCAGCGTATCACCAGCTGAGGTCAGTAAACTTGCCCCCCGTCATTGTGAAGACTGAACAGTTCTCCTACTTGCCTGTTCTGTTGGATACAAGTTGGCTAACGGATGGTGTTCATTCAGCTCCCATATTCACTTAATTTATCAGCTGCCTGTTTTTCTCTTGAGTGGTTACTTATACCTTACAAAGTCATCTATCTTAACTCCAGGATTTTGCAATAAGAAGCTGGATAAGAGACAAGAAATACTCTAGCCACTGAGATAAATACATGAGGACAAGAATTGGCTGACCTCACAAGAAGCCCAGCATCTTAACAAAAGTGATATGAGCATGCTGTGAAAAGTAAGAGCTCTTCTGCTTATTAGGAGATACATCATCTTCCAAATAGGGCTTTTCTACCTATTATTGTTTTTGCACATTAAGTGAAATAAAGGCAGGCCAATATTGAACATGTTCATGTTATCATTAGTTATTTATTTCAAATATGTATATCTGTAGACAGGTTATGTGGTCAACAGCAAGGTACCCTCAAATGTGAACTTGAGGTTAAAAGCCACTTTTCTTAGTAAAATTAAAGGGCTTGCAATCAATAAACTCAGTCACCTGTGGAAGGAATTACCTGCTGTAAGTGATCATTTGAAGCCACTGGAAGATGTTGCTTATTATTTCAGAAAGCTTACAGTTCACTGTACCTGGTTAGGAGAATAGTGCAGTATTAGTTAGATGAAGAGTTAGGCTAATTTAGGTGCCAGCCACCAAGAAAGAATTTTCATCTGACCCTTTTCACTGTATTTCCACAACAATTTGGGAAGAGCTGTACTTCACAGGTGAGAAAATTGAAGTGCAAGAAAGCTATGTAATTTTCCGAAGAGCACAGAGCTGAAATTTGAATCAACGTCTGACTCCAAATTCCATAATCTCTCAGTAGAAAAGTAAGACCTTGAATGTCTCCAAAACTGTCTAGAGAAAAATACGTTCTCAGTAGTGGGTTCTGGTTCCCATAGAAGGTAATTTTCTACAGCAAAATTGGAGTTTTCAAGCCATCATAGGTTGGAAGTTGCTAGCCAGTGGGGTCATCAATTCCTCAGATTCCCTGAGCATCAAGCACACTTCTGCTTTAACATAGTTCCCCCACATGCCTTTTCCAGAGAAGAGGTCAATCCCCTTAGCAGTTTTGCTTCCTCAGTTAATTAGCAAATGGCCATTCTGATTTATCCCACCACCTTCTTGTGAGCTTCGTCGCCAAGAGTCATTCTCCTGACTCTCTGAGTTCCCAAGGAAAACGGAGTTGCTGAGCCTATGAGAGCTTCTCTGTGGCAGCTCTCTCATCACTCTGCAGCTGATTTCAGTTCTTGTAATAGAGCAATTCTCACATATTTATCTAGATCTGTTTCTATAAGGTATGTCTAGCTAATCAGCGTAAAGTCAGATTCCCCTGATGTTTAAGTAACACTTACATTATCAACAGCTCCATAAAGAATTCAGCTAATATTTATCAAGTTCCAATGTGCCCAGACACTATACTAAATGCAAAGGGCTACTAAGACTCCAAATCAAAGACGAATTAGAGTGAGTCTCTGTCCTTGTGGAAACCACCGTCTAGTATAGGAGCTCACAACTTCTCATCACAGGATCAAAAATCACCTGAAGGAATGCAGGGAGATCAGTTTTGCTGTAGGACAGAATTCATGGACATCCAGTCAATAGCCCTAACATAATCTAAGTCTGTCACAGGGAGCAAACAGAAAACCCCACATTAAGGGAAGGGAGATTCTCCTCTCTTACTGCTAGGTGGAGGTAGAAGTCTGGGGTCCCCACTCAGTCTCTGTTGATGCCCCAAGGTGTGAGGGACGCTTCATTACTGCTGGGTGGAGGTAGACGTCTGGGGTCCCCACTCAGTCTCTGTTGGCGTCCCAAGGTGGGAGGGCCCCCTCATTACTGCTGGGTGGGAGGGGGAGGTCCAGCTACCCTCACTAGGCCTTTGTTGATACCACCCTGGCACCGTGATGTCCCTCAGTCCCGAGGTCCTAGCCAGTCTGCCTTCTCCCCACCTTTCAAATACAGATAATGTCTAGTGTTTTTAGTCGACTTAACAAGAAGACTAGACCAAAGTACTTCTACTGCATCTCCAGTATACCATGTGTCGATCCAAAAGCCAGTCTACCCTTTGGGGACTCTGCTTGGCCAAGGTTGAAGGTTGTGTCGAGCATATGTCTCACATGCAGTGAAGACCACCCCATGGGTACTTCCTTCCCTACCCCCATCTTGGCCCTCAGTCTCACAGCCAAACCACATACCATAACCACCCAGTTCCTGGAAAAGTGAGAGGGCTGGGAATTGGATAAGAAAACAGTCATTCATCTCAGCACTTAATTCTGTTCTCTCCAACGACCAGAATAATAAGCCATATGCTGTGCTATATTCCTGGCTAATAACCAGAGAGGAGGAAATGAGCACATTTATGAATTATCCTGTTGATGTTCTTTAATTTGCAAATCCAAGCAGTTTTTTTAAGTAATATCTCTGCCAAAATAATCATTTCCCACCACTGATGCTTCATTTTGAAAGTAGCCTTAGAAATTATCTTCTTTATATTGCACCTATATCTTTACACTTTTAATCTCCTTTCAACCTAGAAAGTTTAATTTTGCAACGGCCACTGACATACAATAATCAACACAGCATCAGCTAGCTCAAAACTGCACTTGCTGGCCAGTAGGCAGTAAAAACAGAAAAGCAGTGATTAGCAAAGCTTACTGGAGAGTCAATGTCTTTTTAAATACATCCCATAATAGTTGTGACATAAAATTAAAGCAAATTCAGATATATTTCTGAAAAGTCTGTCTTTGCAGTAGAAGTCAATGCTAAATCCTTGCAAACATGATAAAATAAAACAAAACACCCTCACGGATAAAAAATGTAAAAATCAGAAGCTGAGCAGAAAACTTGGATTCACTCTTTATTCTTCAGTGTCTTCAAGTCTCGGCTCTTGTATAAGACCCCTGATAAATGCCTATTCTAGTTCATTTTCCATAGCTCCTGAATTATGCCATCTTTGTTATTATAATTTGTTAATGTGCAAACTGTAGGAACCTGCTTATTCCTGGAGACACCCAGCCTTTTTTGTGCCTTTCCATATAACTTAAAACATCCGTGAGTACCAAGTAGGAAGTGAAACGAGCATGAGTCACTGTGGGCCGGCTAATGCCAGCGAAAGAGAAACAAGCAGACCACTTGTAGGATGTCTTTTTATCTCTTAACAAGAGCAATATGTCTAATTTTGAGTCTTATAGCTGTGAGAAGACTGCCCCAAAATGAAAAGCTTCCACTCTCACCCTCTCACTAAAAATAGCAAATAAACAAAAAATCTATAACAGCTTCTGATTTGCATGCAGGTTAAATCCAAATGCTTTTCCTGTCATTGGCTGCCTTTCCTAATACTGCTTCACTCCCTACCCACCTGATCCACATGAAGCCTGGTAAACAGGCAAGCCAATCGATCGATTCCCAGTTCCTGCTACACCATTTGTGGGCTCACCTTCTTTCATCCACATTTGCCCAAATCCATTTTTTCACAAATATATATGAAGCATTTGCTCTGTGTCAGGTACCATGCTAAGTGGGAGGATAAAAATGAATAAAATGTGTGCCTTTGCTCAGGCTCCTTTATTCTGGAATGCCCTCCCTCCCTGCCCAAACTCCACCCTTCTCCAGAGATCTATCCTTCCATGCAACATGTGCTCTGATGTCCTGTATTACTTCTCTGCATATAGGAGCTGAAACTACACCACATACACACACCCTTATAATGCTCTAAAACAGTATAAAAATGGAGGTTTTTACGAAGAGGTTCATGTCCTACAGCAGGTTGTAGAATGGAGGTGGTTCAAACCCAAAACTCTAGGAGGTAACATTTCTTGAGCACCTGCCAGGCCCTTTGAGTAAATATCCCACTTAATCCCTTCAGCAATCCTAATAGTAGATATTACTACCCCCATTTTTAAATCTTTTTATTGTGGTAAAATACACATAACACAAAATTTACCATTTTAACCATTTTTAAGTGTGCAGTGCAGTGGCATTAAGTACCTTCACACTCTTGTGGAACCATCACCACCATCCATCTCTAGAGCTTTTCATCTTCCTGGATTGAAACTCTGTCCCCATTGAGCAACAACTCCCCATTCTCCCTCCCCAGCCCCTGGCACCCACCATTCTACTTTCTGTCTCTACAAATCTGACTTCTCTAGGTACCTCGTATAAGTGGAATCATACAATGTTTGTCCTTTCATGAATTTCTTATTTCACTTAGCATAATGTCCTCAAGGTTCATCTATGTTGTAGCATGTGTTGGAATGTCCTTCCTTTTTAAGGCTGAATGATATTCCATTGAATAAACATTTAGTTTATCCATTCATCCATCTATGGACACTTGCATTGCTTCCACCTCGTGGCTATTGTGAATAATGCTGCTACGAATGTGGGTGTACTGTTACCCCCATTTTATGTTTTAAAAAAAAAAGTGAGGTTTTCTTACCACAGCACTGGGGCTGAAATTCAAACCCAGGAGAGTCAGACGCCAAAATACACACGTTGCTGTCACGCAGCCTGCCTCTTCTGCTTTATGCAAAAGAATTTATCAACACCGTCCTCACCTGGCCTGTGCAGGAACAAAGAGATACTAGTAACCCCTGCAAGGTACAGAAGTAGATAATAGAGTGGTGATTACCAGGCGGTGGGAGAGGAGGTATAGGGAGGTATAGTTTTATAAAGCTACAGTTACACAAGATGAGTAAGTTTCAGATACATAGTTAATGATATTGTATTATGCACTTAAAAACCTGTTAAGAAGGGTAGATCTCAGTTATGTTCTTACTACAAAACAAAAAACAACAACCAGACACACAAATAGACAAAGAAACTTTTGGAGGTGATGAATATGTTTATCACTATGATTTTGGTGAAGGTAATACAAGGGTATATATATGTATATGTGTGTGTGTATATATATATATGTGTGTGTGTATATATATATATATATATATACCCAAACTCATCAAATTATATAAATTAATTATGTGTGGGTGTTTTCTATACCAATTATACCTCATTAAAACTGAGGGAAAAAAACAAGTAAAGAGTTAAAGCAATGAGACACCTTTTGCTGAGTGTCTGGGTTGGAACTGAGGAAGTCTGAGAACTATAACCACAGGGGTTAGAGATTCATAAACAGAGATGCTGCAAATTCCTGAGGACAGAGCCCAGAGTGAAATAGAAGCCTGTTGTCTAAGGTAAGGCAGAAAGACAAAAACTTTAACAAAAATGAAAACTTTATAAACACCTTTCTATGGGCAAAGTATTTATATTTGCATATTTTATTCTTCTCTCCAAAATATTTCCTAGTCATGCTACTTTGTACTCAGAAGAGAAAGACCTTGATGAGCATAATCAGAAGAAAGAAAAGCTAAAATTCCATTGTTGTATAGAGAAAAAATAAAATGAGATGGGATGGATAGAAGGAAAAAAAATTATTATATGTAAACCAAATAAAATCATAGCATGAATAAAATATTCTGTTCATAAAGTCTTTTCTTAAAAAGTAACACCAAGTGGTCCTTGTGTATCCTTCCAAACGATATTTTTAAGAAAGGGGAGTGTTTTCTTAGGGATTCATTCTGGTTAAAATTTTGAAAACAGAGGTTATAATACTAAGAAAATTAGTTTTATTCTTTCATTCACGATAAAAAATACAGACTGAACAATAATGATGATTATTATTGTTATACCCTCTCATTAATATATGAATTTAAAAATAAATAAATATGTCGCCTCTGCTTGAACTCTAGGTGGGCCACTTACTGATTGACAGCAGCAGAGGAGGAAAAGCTTCTCTCCACCCTCACTCTTACTCTGCCATCGTCCTTATTTCGGGAAACATTTATTGAGGACATTTTGCTCCAACCTACAGTACATGTGACCCAAAATCCGCACTCCCTGCTCTCCCCACATCTGGATCCACTTTTTCTCGATCTACAAACTCAGCTTTTCTTCTGGTTCTGAGATGTCATTTATCTGTAATCAGACTTCACAACTCTACACTAATATCGTGAAACACAATTATGCCCAGCTCTGGTACCCGTGGCCTCCACTCCACTTCTGCCACACAATTATTTCTAGTTTTTAAGTCCCCCCAGTTACCAAGGCATGACTTGTGCTGCCATCCACTCCCAAAACCACACACTAACTTGTCATTGCTAGACACTTATCCTGGAGTGACAGTTTCAAAACTGTCACTCAGAGACGCCTGTCCCAAGCTCACATGCTCTTTGGTTCCCACAGAAGCAGCTCTTCAACCTCATTGAGACTCCAACCCATCAACCCTTCCATTTCCATCATCCTCTCCTCCATCACTTAACTCACTTTGTGGGTTAGTCTCCATGGAGTCTATCATTTCAACCACTCTCTAGCCAATATTGCAAATTCCCATGTTCCAGGGTTTATCCTTCTCTCTGAAAGCCTTTACTATTTTGACTGAAAACTTCTACTCATCCTGCAAATTCCAAAAGAGTTTCTCATAATTAGGTTTAACTACTCTGCCCCATGGAGGAAAGACTGCAGCTCATGATTTCACACCACAGGATCTGCTTGCTTTTCCTTCCTTGCAGTGGGAATGAGTTACCTACCATATTATATGAAAAATGTTGAAGAAATTGGAATCCCAATTAGAAAAAGATAGTAACACTACATATGAGATAGCTTGACCTATATATATATTCACAATTTAAGTGAAATTACAAATAACTTTAATTCCCTTTGCAAAAGTTGGAAACGCAATCATTTAAGGTTAACAGATACAGTCAACAGGAATCTTTCTAGTCAAACAAAGGTGACGAATGAGCAGGCAGAAGCTAGAAGGACTCACCCTGTTGTGTCCAAGAGGAAAAATGGAATTCTCCTCTGTTAACAACTTTGAGTAAAGAGAGAGAGATACTTTGCAATGTCTCTTCTTTACCTGTGAACCTGTGATACAAAAGCTGGAAAAGAGGTTATTATTTAGTAGCCAGTGGCTGGCCAACGCTCAGTCAAGCCAAACTAGAGATTTTACAAATATTTTACAAAATTTACAAACAATTTTTACAGATTTTACATCAGCCCTGTCTGGAACACCCAAGACATTTTCTGCTTTGTGCAACTCTTTTACCAGAGTCTGATTCCCTGGGAAGCCAAGTGAATCTGGGGGAGAGGCAGGAGAGAGGAAGAAACTAACACTTGTTGAGCGTCTACTATGGGCCAAACTCTTTCTATGTTCTCTAATTCTCAATAAAGAAAAAAAATTATTCTACACTGATAACATCACTCCCGTTTGTAGGTTTTGGAGACACAGAAAATGTGAGTAGCTTGGCCAAAACCACACAATCCCACTACTAGTAAATGACAGAGAAGAATTTGACCCAAAGCAGCTGCTTATCCCCTCTCTGTCCCCACCATGAAAAAAGGCATCACACATTTGCCCTTCTCCAAGAACCAATAAGCTAAAAGAGCTTCCTGAGAAGTAAATTAGTCCAGGAGCATCATCAAGGCCACTGCAGGGAGATCCACACTTTACACAGCTCCTAATGTATGTGTTTATGGAAATGGCAGTAAACAAGCCTGATTTACATCAGTATTTTTAATATGAGTTTCACTTGACTTTGCATAATGAATTTTAACCTTCGACTTTGGCAACATGAAATTTAGATACAAAAGTCAAAGCAGTGGAGAAATGTAACGAAAAGGAGGAAACCAATAAATAAGCCCTGGCCGGACTCCTGGAAGATTTGAAAAAAGAAAGAAGAGTTCTTGAGATCCTACAGAGGTGATAATGAGAGAGCAAGGCAGAGATTGTGGCAATGATCAAGCAATTGAAGGTTGAACTAGATAATTTCCAAGGTTTCTTCCCACTCAGCAACCTATGTTTCTTTTATTAAAAAGGTAAAATAGTGGGTGATCAAGAGGCCTTCGTAGTGAGATGTCAGTGAGCCCCCCGCTCTCGTACCTCCATCCTGGGCTAGAGAAGCCAAGTTGAATCCCCGGATCCTTCACTCAGAATAATGAGATACATTGGCTGTTTGCCCCATGATCTTTCATCTTCCAGAACCCAAGGCCACCTCCTGATTACTCATGAAACAGAAAGTCAATTGAGGTGACTGCTCTCTCCAAAAGAAAAGAAGATATTGGCCTGATTAGATTCAGAATCAGCCATATTTATTGCTCATTTTTCAAAGCCAGGTTCTTACAGAGGTTCTGGTAACAATTCTGAATGACGAGTACTCCCTATTTTTCTTCTTTTTAAATCATCTATGTTGAGGTATAATTTATATACACTACAATACACCAATTTTCAGTGCCCAGTTTAATGTGTTTTGACAAACGTAACCACCCCAGGTGACCACTGATATGCTTTCTGTCACTATAAATTATTTTTACCTTTTCTGTACTTTTATATAAATGAGACCATACAGTATGTACACATTTGTATTTGGTGTCTTTCACTCAGCATAATGTTTTCAAGGGTCACCCATGTTGTTGCATGTATAAGTAGTTCATTTCTTTTCATCGCTGAGTAGTATTCTACTGTATACAATGTATGGATATGCTATAGTTTACTTACACATTCACCTGTTGATGGACACTTGCATTGTTTCCAGCTTGAGGCTCTTATTAATTAACATGCTATAAACACTCATGAACAAGTCTTTGGATTAGACAGGTTTTTATATCTCTTGGGAAAACACCTAGGAGTAAAATTTCTGGGTTGTATGGTATGTGTATGTTTAAATTTACAAGAAATTGTTTTCCAAAGTAGTGCCCTTTTGCACTCCTACCAGAGTGGATAAGAGTTCTAATTGCTCTGCATCCTCATCAACATTTTTTATTGTTAGTCTTTCATTCTAGCCATGATTGTGGGTGTGAAACTTCATCACACTGTAGTTCTAGTTTTCATGTTCCTGATGACTAACAATGCTAAGCATCTTTTCATTGGCCTCTTCGTCACGTATTCAGATCCGTTGCTCATTTCTCTTTATTGGGTTGTCTTCTTATTAAAGAATTATAAGCTATTTAAATATTTTTATACAAATCCTTTGTCAGATATATATATTGTGAATATTTTCTCTCAGACTGTGGCTTGCCTTTTTGTTTTCTAAATGGTGTCTTTTGAAGAACAGAAGTTTTAAATTGATTGATTGATATAGTTCATGATTTTTGTGTCCTATCTAAGGAATCTTTGCCTTCTCTAAGATTGCTAAGATTTTCTGCTATGTTTTTCTTCTAAATGTTTTATAGTTTTAGTATTTACATGTAGGTCTATGATCTACTTTGGGTTCATTTTGTGTATGATGTGAGGTAAGGGCTGGAGTTCATTTTTCCAAATGTACGTCCAGTTGTTCCAGCATCTTTGGCTTCTAAGACTATCCTTTCCCCCATAGCATTATCTTGGCCTCTTTTGTTGAAAATCCATTGGTTATTTTCTTGTTGGCAACAAACACTATGTATCTTTTACTTGTTTGTTTATATTCCCCGTCTTCTGGAGGTTTCGAAGCAACTTACCAAAATCCTTGCAACATAATAGCCAACAACTAATAAGTAGAGCTAAGATTCAAACCATGTTTTTAGTTCCAAATTCAGTGCTTTTTTTCTTTTTCCTAGACTGCATGCTATCAGAATATGACACCCCATGCTCAGTCTGTGAATACAGATTTGTTAAGTCCCCACCGTATTCCAGTATTATCCAAGGGGCTGAAGACAGAACAGTGAGGAAAGCAAAGGGAGACATTCATTCTTAAGGAGCATATTTTCTAGTAGAAGGAGGCAGAAAATAAACACAACGGATAGATAGATGGAGAGCTAGAAAAAATAGAGATAGATAAAAATTTCAGGCACTGACAGATTCTCTGAAAAAGATAAAAAGAGGTAACATGGTAGAAGAATGACTGAATGAAAGCCGTCACCTCCTTATGAAAGGTGACATTTCAATTGAGACCAAAATGTTAAAGAACAGTAAGTAAAGAGCTCGGCGAATGCAAAGGCAAAGGTCCTGAGATGGAACTCAGAGCGGCATGTTGAAGATGTAGCAGAGGGCCAGGATGATGCTGTAAACAAGGGAAAACAGAGCAGATGTTGGAGATGCTGATCCTTCTGGCCGCAGTCTTTGAACTTTATTCTGAGAGGAATGAGAAGCCACTGGAGGATTTCAAGCAGGGTAAAGACGGTCTGATTTATACTTTGGGAAGATCACTTCAGGCTGCTCTGTGGGGCGGAAACAAGATAAAGAGGCATGATGAAGCAGATGGGCCTTACAAGAGGCTACTGGAGCAGGCCGTGAGAGATGATGATGGTGCAGATGGATGGATTTTTAGCAGTGCAGATGTTGAGAAGAGCTCGGGGTCAATATATACTTAGAAGGTAGAGCCGTCAAGATGTGCTGCCAGGTGGAACGTTGGGAAAAGGGAAAGAGAGGAGTCAGGGATGTCTCCTGCGTGTGTGGACAGTGCTGCCATTTGCTGAGAAGGGCCTGTTTGAGTGGAATTGGATTTGGGAAAGGGAAATGAAAACAGATCAGTTCCGTTTGGACTATAGTGAGTTTAAGACACTTAAGAGATGTTTAAAGATAGATCCTGAGTGAGCAGTTGGATATGTAACATTGGAACTCAGGGGAAGGCCCAGCACAGAGATGTAAACTGGAGGGAATCTGCTAATAGACGGTATTTTAGACAATGAGAGTGGACGAAGTCACCTAAGATGAGAGTGCTGATAGAGAATCTATCTTCTCATGTGAAGATTTGGGGAACAGAAACAAGATTTTTATATAAGACAGCTATGGGTGTGCTATGGAGTAGAGTTCAAAAGTTTTAGAATAAATTATGGCTGCCAACAGCCATTTCTCATTATGCCCACTTACTATAATGTCTATCAATGAATTGTTAGCACTTACTGGTTGCATACTACATGCCTGAAACAATGGTAAGTGAATTATACATTATCTCCTAAGGAGATTATCATTAGCCCCTTTTTATTATTATTATTTTATTTATTTATTTATTTTTGTGTGGTGGGGGGGGGGAAGACCAGCCCTGAGCTAACATCCGTCGCCAATCCTCCCCTTTTTGCTGAGGAAGACTGGCCCTGGGCTAACATCCGTGCCCATCTTCCTCCACTTTATATGGGACGCCGCCACAGCGTGGCTGACAGGCAGTGCGTCGGCGGGCGCCCAGGATCCGAACTCGCGAACCCTGGGCTGCCAAGCGCGGACTAAACCGCTGCGCCACCGGGCAGCCCCTCATTAGCCCCTTTTTATGTATAAGAAAATGGAGCATCAGAGAGGTTAAGTAATGAGCCCAACCAGTTAGTGTCACTTCTGAGTTTTATTACACTAACAGCGGTGAAATTTAACCACTACACTGTACTACTGTCAGTATAAGAATAAGCAGTTGACACTGCTGCCCTCTTCCATCTAATCTAAAATGTCATTGATCATAAAATGCACCATTGTTGCATGTTCCACTAAGAAAGAAAAAAATTCCTGCCCACTAAACTGTGACACAATTTTCACTTGGAATTTTTATATGTCATTCTTGAAAGAACTCATTTAGACTTAATTAGACCTAGATTTGTTTCATATATTAATTTTATACATACAAAAGGGAAGATATAAGCAAAATATATCATTAAGATTTTTCTACAACTTTTTCATGTTTGAGTCCAACACTTCTGAAACACTTTTGTCTCAAATATATGTGTCCACATTTTTTTACCCCAAATCATCCTTTGTATCACTTAAGGTGTTGGTGATGCAGCACTTCTTACAAGAATCCATAATTCGACTAAAAGCTATTATTCTGAGCTTTTAAGCCTGCTTTGAAATTGTGGAGTTCTGGTCTACTTTTGATCCTGCCTCAGGAATGTTGGTAAATACACCTGCTTCACCACTTTTCCCACCTTCTCCCACAACCATCTGGTTTCTAGAAGTTACAGGTGGAGCACTTGGCTCCAAGATTTTCTTTCCAGCAAAGGTTGCTGCTGGCGCTTGCCCATGCTGGGACAACCAGAGCCACACCACCACTGCCCCCTGGCCCTCAGAGGTGGTAAGACAACATCAATAGTAGGCTGTATCTCAATTTCAGAAATGCAGAAGGTGAAACGTGTGCATCACAGAATGGAAGAAATCCAGTATTTACCAGAGGTGAGGGGGGAAATTAGGAAGACTAATATTGCCACAAAACAGTATGAAGGACTAACGGGGTTGAAAACATACAGCGTTCATGTCTATTGGTTTTCTAGACTTCCTACCACAAAAGGTAGCCAGGATTGCTTCTGCAATAGCTGTGTTGAGAGATTATGGGTAATTTTGTTGTTATTATGACTACCTGCATTTTCCAGTTTTCCTAAATTGTACTTAGATTATTTGTGTAATATTTTTAAAGTAATATTGTGTGATTCAATATTTTCTTGTTTCACCTTGGTTAATTTTACTAGTTCTTGTATATATCCTAACAAGTATATACAGTGTGTATATGGGTGTGTGTGTGTGTGTTTACATATATACATATACATATATATAGCATATATATACTATATATATAGTATACATATATATGTGTGTGTGTATATATATATATATATATATATATATATATATAGCATGGGAGCTGGGAGCATCTGTGCACAGAATGTTGGAGGTTGAAATATGCGTTTGTGAGACACTTTCCCACAGTGATCACCTTAATTGTAGTATGCACGTTTTTGCCAAGCGAAAGAAAGTCAAGTACGTGTTTCACAGGTGAAAAGCGCTGGTTCTATGGCTGATTCCTGATGAACTCGTGTTTTCGTGCTTCGTAGTTCTTAAAATTTTCAAAGCCGAGCAGCGCCATCTAGTCGTACAAACCAGAACTGCTGCCTCTCTTTTTCCGTCTCAGCCTGGATCTTGGCAACACCTGGAGTGGCTACACCGTATTTCCTCAGTCCTGTTTTCGTTTTGTTGAGAAGACAATTATACAGTCAAATTTGTGTTTTTGTTACTGATACAAGTCTTATAAACGATCATCAAAATGTCAAAACCTCAAAACTCTTCCTAAGGAGTTGTTGCATGTACACAGTATTTCTTGTAAAAATTCACAGTAACTTTTCAAAACTTTTTACAAATTATTGGGTTATGTTGGCAAAATCAGACATATTTTGCCTAAAGATAAATACATTGTAATGATTAAAAGATTGTTTCTTTGATACATCACAGAGTGATTTCTAGTCTATAATTCTCTTGTCTGTAGTAAATTATTTTATATATTACTGATACATGAAAAGCCTATCACTGTATTGATTGTGCTCTTATTGCTTATCCCTTAATGAATTTTTAGAAATTCCTAACTGGATAGACTCTTCTGAAGAAAATATTTTACATTAATCCTTTGTTGAGATAGACATTTTCTGGTAGTGAAAAAAGTGACATTTCTGGAACAGTTTGTAAAATGTGACAGATCACCAATTCTGTGGGATGTTAAACTACTGTATGCGAGATGATGCTACTTGCCAAGAATACTGGCTTTATTTTGATCTTCAGTGTCCTGATTCTTTTGGATTCTTAGCCACAATTTTATACTCTTTTATTATTTTGCTATCTTGTTTCCACAACAGATAGCAGCAATAATATGATGGTTTCCATCCTGCATTGTTTGCTCAAAATCTCTCTTGACTGTTATTTCCAGAGGGTGATGACACTGACATCCATGGAAGTATCCTATACCTGCAGAGTGCCCCACTTCTCTGTTCACTTGCCACATGGGACTAGAATTGCTTTTTCTCTACATTTCCCTCTGGATTATGATCTGGAAGTCACTAGACTGAGGTCAGTGTTAAGAGCAATCATTCAAAACTGGGATATAAAGCAAAAGATGAGTATCAATCCCTTCCTCTCATACAGGAGTGAAGACCCACAAGGATTATTCTAACTGCTTACTATTGATTAAGTTTCCCAGACTTGTAAATTTATAGATTTTTTTCTAATAGAGATGAAAATAATTTCTACCCAGTAGAAAAAGTAACCCCCAAATATTACAGTTTGTTGTCCTGTAAGACATTGACTTGTTTTGTATCATACCCAGTAATCTTCTCCTAACCTTCCTTTGGTAAATTGTCCATAATATGTAGCTCCTCAAATGGCCTTTGAATTGGTCTTAGTGTCTTCCTGATTCCCTTGTTAATCAATAAATGGAATAAAATCTCTGATGTGTGCTCAAATTTTATGTTTGCATGATTTTACCTTTTGAAAACTATACTTTAGCCATTTGCACTGTGATTATACTCATCTTTGCTTAACTCTGTGTGTGATGTACGGATGGATGCTCAAACGAATGCTTATGACTGGAGGACTCCAATTCCCAGTATCAGTACCAGGACTGCAGAGGCAGAAGAGGGAGAGTTGTGGTTCTCCATTTCTGAATAAATGTGTACATATACAACACGTACCATAGAGGAGGGTTTATTCTATTAACCAGGATTTCTTAGTCTGTTTTTATGTCTCTGTATTAGTTTCCTATTGCTACTGTAACAAATGATCACAAACTTAGTGGCTAATTTATTATCTGACAGTTCTGGAGGGCAGAAATCGGAAACCAAGGTGTCCAGGGGGCTGCATCCCTCCTGGAGGCTCTAGGGGAGCATCTGTCCCTTGCCTTGTCCAGCTTCTAGAGGACACTGCATTCCTTGGCTCACGGCCCCACATCACCTCAACCTCTGCTTCCATCGTCACCTCTCCATCTCTGGCTCTGACCTTCCTGCCTCCCTCTTACAAAGACCCTTGTGATTACTTGATCCCACCTGGATCACCCAGCATAACCTCCCCATCTCAGGATCCTTAACTTGATCACATGGGACTAGAATTACTTTAGGTAAGGTCCCTTTTGCCACGTAAGGTAACATATGTTCCAAGAATTAGGAAATAAGCCTCACTGGGGAGGACATTGTTTGACCTACCACAGTCCCTATCCCAATACACTAAAGAAATGCATACAGAAAACATTTTAGAAAAGAATAACAGTGAGGTGTCTTGTCTATTATAGGGGTTATAGTCTTTTAAAAGGCCAAAACAATCTAGTTCATACATGTCTGGGATAATTGAACAAGTTATATTTACTGGTTAATTGCAGGCTTCTTAACTTAGCAACATTGCTATATCTCTCAGTACATTCTACAAATTTTCTTTAATTTCATGGAATTTAGTATACCATAGTTATTTATGCAGAAGTTCTGGGGTCAAACAGATTAAATGAAACCCTGGCTGTCTAGTACGCACTCTTGGTCAAACTATTTCGCCTTGTTGGCTCCAGTTTCTTCACCTAGATAATGCCTACCCTATGAGTTTGTTGAGAAATTAAATGAGATCATGTACACAATGTGCTGCCAGAACTCCTGGCAGACAATAAATATTTAATAAATAAGCATTTATTTTTATTATCAGTGAAATCTGAACCAATTGTCCATTCACTACTGCCACCACAGTCTGAGGCACCGTCATTCTGCGTGGATAGCTGCCATCGCATTATGTTATGGCTTTGGTGCTTCCACCCTTCCAGCCTGCAGTCTAGTCTGAAAACAGCAGCCAGAATAATCCCGTGAAAACTTAAGTCAGATCTTGCCACTTCTCTGCCCTGCAATGACTCTCCATTTTCCTCAGAGTTAAGGCTTCATTTCCCCACTGCCCAGCTCTGTAATTCACCACCTGCTCCACTCTAGCTGTCTGCCCCTCTGCTGATTCCCCAGCAACCCAGGTTGGCCCCTGTTTGCTCAACTTAGGCCTCTGTTCTGCACACTACCACCCCTCCTATGGTCACAGCCTCTCCTTCCTTCAAGATTAATTTCTTCATCTCCTTCGAGTTTTTGTTCCCAGTGAGGCCTATCCTTACTGCCTTCTTTAAATTGCAGACCGCTCCTCCCATCTCCCACCACAAATATTTCCTATCCCCCTTCTCTGCGTAAACGTTTTCCATAGGGTTTATCACCATCTAACATATTATATCATAATTTTCTTATATATTTTGATTATTGTATGACTCCCTCAGTTAAAATATAAGTTCCACAGGGATAAGAATCATTGTTTATTTTGTTAACTAGTGTATCAGCAAAGCGCCTAGAAACTGACTACCACATATTAGGTGCACAAAAAGTATTTATAGAATAAATGAGTGGATCAATCTTCAAGGTGATTGATGGGGCCAACCATCTTTCACATTTTTCTTTCTCCTCCGTTCCACCCTACCTGCTGCTGTTACTACCAAGCCTTACCCCCACATACACTGCCATGTGCCCAGTAGCTCAGGATATTTATCTAATTATGTTATTGGTAGCATGTTTTCTGTTCGTTGTGTTTTAATGCTATAATTTCACCAAAGATTTTCTTTGTATATTTAATTTATGTACTGACAAAATTCCAGGAATTCCTTATGAGTTACACATATTAATATAGTTAGAATTGTTCTATATTTCTTGTATAAAACACACAAACATACACACACATATTGTCCATGTTTGATTTCCATAGTTACCCCATTACATAATTCCAAATATCCAGTTTTCCACCAAAAAAATTACAAGACATGCAAAGATAATATGGCCCAGACACAGGGAAAAAGCCCTCAATAGAATTTGTTCTTGAGGAAGCCCATATGTTAGACTCAATCAACCATTTTACATATATTCAAAGAACTAAAGGAACCCACCACTGAAGAACTAAAGCAGAGTATAAGAATACTATCTCACCAAATAAAGAATACCAATAAAGAGATAGATATTATAAAAAGGAACCAAATGGAAATTCTAGAGTTGAAAAATACAATAATGGAAATGAAAAATTCACTGAAGCAGCTTGAAAGCAGATTTGAACAGACAAAAGAAGGAATCAGCAAACTCAAAGATAGATCAATTAAGGTTCTCCAGCCTGAGGAACAGAAATAAAAAGAAATGAATAAAAGTGAAAAGAGCCTCAGAGACCTGTGGGACGCTGTCAAGTGTACCAATATATGCATAACGGGAGTGTCGGAAGGAGAGGAGACAGAAAAGGAGGCCAAAAGGATATCTGAAGAAATAGTGGCTGGAAACTTGCCAAATTTGATGAAATGCATTCATCTACATATCCCATAAGCTCAACAAATTCCAAGTAGTATAAACTCAAAGAGATCCATGCCTAGACATATCATAATCAAACAGTCAAATGCCAGAGAGAATCTCGAGAGCAGCAAGAGAAAAATGACTCATCACATACCAGGAATCCTCAATAAGAATAACATCTGATCTCTCATCTGAAACCGTTGAGGCCACAAGGAAGTGGGATGACATACTCAAAGTCCTGAAAGAAAAGAAATGTCAACCAAAAATTCTATATCCAGCAAAACTATCCTTCAGAAATGAAGAAGAAATTAACACATTTGCTGTTAGCTTAAGCCTTTATTCACAAGTAGCAATATGTGTGAAAATTGGGGGGAAACTTTTTGTAAAACATAAAAATGTTCTAAGATGTACTGACTATACTTGTTAAATTTTGATATTGAACAAAAGATATTGCCATAGCCATAGTTCAATAGAAACGTTTCTTTCAAAGACTATGATATGCATATCAACATTATTTCAATCATAGAAGAAACTTAAAAGTTCACCCACCAATGACTTTCACAAAAGCTCCAAGTAGAGAAAAGAATTATGACAATGTGCTAATCTGGTCCAAGTATTTTTGCCTAGAATCAGAATCAGAATTTTTTTTATTGAGTGTGTTTCAGTGCTATAATTTCACCAAAGTTTTTTTTTTTGTATGTTTAATTTATGTTCTGACACAATTCTAGGAATTCCTTATGAGTTACAGATACTAATATGGTGAGAATTGTTCTATATTTCTTGTATAAAAAGCACAAACATACACACACACATAGTCCATGTTGTTTTCTATCACATTCTACCTAACAGATATGCAATTGAGTTGACAGTAACTTGACTTGATTATAACGTAGTTTCATTATAATGTAACTTCATTTTATCAACTTTTTAAAAATTGCCTCAGTCTCTATTGATTTAGTTAGCTCTATTTTCATAGAAGAGTGAAATTAAATACAAAAGCCAAACTAGATTATAACGACTGTTACCACTTATTGAGAATCTCCTTGAGCCAGATCTGTGGCATTTGTTATTTCTAATTTTCCAAAACAACCCAGCAGGTGGGTATCATTACTATCCCCATGTCATGAATGAGTAACACAGAGATTAAGTAAATTGCTGAAGCCCGTGCTTGGTAAATGATAGGGCTGAGATCTGAGGCTAAACCTCAGGCCTATACTCATTCTCATTTACCACACTGCCAAAATAAGAGGATTTAACCCTGAAATCTGCCTTTTACATCTCTCATTTTCCTGAAACTGCTCTCAATGGAGTCCCCAATGGTCTTTCTGTCACTAAGTTTAAAATAGACTCCTTTTGTCCTTGTCTTAGCTGACCCTTCAACATTTGACATTGTTGACTGCTCCCTCTTTATGAAACAGCTCCTTCTCTTGCCTTTCTTGGCAGCAACTCTCTTCTGGTTGCTTCCTACTTATTTGGCCACCCCCCTCAGTCCCCTGTGCAGGGGCACAATGGAGGGGGCACAGTGGAGGAGTGAAGTGCACCTCCTCCACTTCGCTCATAAATGGTGGAGCCCTTCAGAGCTTTGTTCCAAGCTGCTTTGTCTTATCTTTCCTTCATTCATCTGTTTGTTCATTCCACAAATATTTTTTAAACTTCTATGATGTGCAAGCACTTACAAGCCTGGGGAAATCCTCAGTGAGCAACAAAGCCAAGCATTACGGGGATTACGACATGATGAAGTACAGTCATGAGCTGCATGATGATGTCTCCATCAATGACTGACCTCATACACCAGGGTGGTCCTATAAGGTCAGTGCCATACAGCCTAGGTGTGTAGTAGGTTATACCATCTAAGTTTGTGTAAGTACCCTCCATGATGTTTGAACAACAACGAAATCGCCTAACGATGAGTTTCTCAGAACTAATCTCCATCGTTAAATGACCCGTGACTGTACTTCATTACAATTGAGAAAGTGCTCTAAAGCAGCAGCAGAGGGGTGCTGCAGAGAGATGTCGCCAAGAAAGTGGACACAGCCTTGGATCAAGGTGGGGTGGGGGTGCCGCTCTAGGGAAATTTTCCTGAGAAATTAACATTTAAGTTGACATTTGAAGGGTGAGTGAGAGTTACCTAGTGGAACCGAGAGATTTGTTCTGGCAACAAAAACAGCGGATGAGAAAGCCATGAGCTAGTAAGCGTCAGGCATTTCTGAGAAGCTCAGGAAAGGACAGAACCAGGAGTGGAGGCTGGAAAATAGGTGAGAGAAGAATCATGCAGTACTGTACAGGCTACAGTAAGGATTTTGCATATTCCCCAAGGATAGCAAAGTCATTGAAGGACTTTAAGCAGGGGAGGGACATGGTCTTATTTGTGTTTTTACAAAACCACTCTGGTTGCAGCAATAAGAATTGTTTGGAGATGGGAGCGGGGAAAACCACCATAGTTTTTGGTCTGGCTTATTTCTATAGCCTTCAAAATATTTTCTTCACATATGTTATTGCTCTTCTCCAATGCAGCTGCCAGCATGATCTTTTTAACCTCCTCAATATTTTTGTTGCATTTTTTTAAATTTAAGAACAATACAGAAATATATGCTGACTGTAAAAACAATTTTAAGCACACAGAATAAAAAGTGAAATTCTACCTTGACTTTCCACGACAAAGCCATTCCTCTCCCCAGAAATGAGAGCCATTTAGACCCTTTTCTATGCATTTCCATGTGAAGGTACAAAGAGAACTTACCATCTCCGAGATGTCTTGGACCACCTGTTTCCGTATGACAATGCTGTAAATATAAACCTATCGTTACCAAGGACAGTTGTAGCTATGCTGGTGGACTCTTACTGGAACTCTCACAATAATTTTTTGTTTTGGGGTACCAAGTATTTAAAGAACCTCCTGCTTCAAATATATCACAGATGTTGTGAAAGGAAATAGTATTAATAAGGTAACCAGCTGTGTTAGTCTATTGGGGCTGCCATAACAAAATACCACAGACAGGGGGCTGAAACAACAGAAATTTGTTGTCTCACAGCTCTAGAAGCTAGAAGTCCCAGATCAAGGTGCCAGCAGATTCTGTTTCTGGTGAGATCTCTCTTCCTGGCTTGCAGATGGCCGTCTTCTTCTCGTTGTGTCCTCACATGGCCTTTTCTCTGTGCAGATGCAGAAGACAGATCTGTGGTATCTCTACTTATAAGGACACCAGTCCTGTCGGATTAGGGCCCCACCCTTATGATGCCATTTAGCCTTAATTACCTCCTTAAAGACCAAAAACTGTCACACTGGGAATTAGGACTTCAACATATGAATTCCAAGGGGACAAAATTCAGGCCAGAACACCCGTCCATTACTATTTTCTTTTAGTCCATGACCTTGGAGTAGATATTTCTCCTTCTGTATCACAAGACTAGGATGTGAAATACTCAGCTGCTACTGAATATACAGCCTTCAATACACCTGAACACAAAAAACTGGTGGGGAGACAGTTTGTCGGCAGCCAGTTGGATATTAAAAACGGACTCACTTCTTTGCTGAGCGCAGCCCTTAAGTCCCACATCGACTCTTCTGCTGAGTCCAGCTGATCCTGCAATCAATGTCGCTCCATACTTGAGCTGTATAACTTCGCAGACTGAGAGAGGGGTTCCTTCATAAGAAGTAGTTCTGGGATCCCAAATTGCAGGAACCTCAGGTTTCACTTCCAGCTAGTATTCAACAAGACTGATAGAGGTGTCAATAGCTCTAATAAAATTACTTTGATTAGTGCTCAAATTATGCATTTTCTATGCGCAGTCTAATCCCCCACCCCAGGCAGGCATCGGAATGCAGAAAGCAGGATCCCACATGGTCCAGCGGAGTTGGCCACATGTCTGATACTCTCAGAAGCTAATTAGCTTGAATTTTCAAAGTCTCCGTTCTGATGCTTCTTTCATTAATTTTATAATCAGTACACAATTTTTGAATATACTATTTATTAAAACCAATGAAATTTTTGCCACCCTAATTCTCCAATCAGAATTTTTAAAAGGATTGATATTGAAGTATGAATCATCTAAGTAATTTCTCTTCTGGAAAATATAAATGAAAATAATATCAAAAAATTGAAATTAAAGAAAAGAAGTAAAAAATTATATTGCTAGAAAACATAAGTGAAACTGTTCAGTGCTTCCGCCCCAAAAGAGAAAATAGACTGTCACTGATCCCACAGACACTTCCAACAGGACTTCAGGGAAGAGCTCTATCCAAGGTGTTTCATAAAAGCACTTTTATATAACTTTGTAATCCAGATCTTATATGAAAAGTCACCTAAAAATTTAAATGGGAACATAGATAACACTTTCTTCCACAATTTAAAGGTAGTCTTTTCATTTTCTCTCAATTTTTTTCTTTCAAATCTTTCTATTTTCCACCCACTTTTTATTTGGTCGTTTTCAGTTCTTCAGGGCTGTGAAATTGAGTACTGCTCTCTGAGGTGTCATATTTATACCACTCTTACCCGGCTGAATTATTATGTCTCCTTTACTACTGAGTTGTTAAGGAGTAAAGAGGCTAAGCGATAGTGACTGGAAAAAGAAAAGAAGGTTGAATATAACAGTGGTGGTGTATTTACATGAAATAATAATGTCCAAATTTCTTTGTTTTATCCAATTGATCCTTTCTTTATCAGCAATTGAAGCATGCAGAGAACATATCCTTTTTAAAGATATTTTTAAAAGATTAGGTGACAAATTGCCATATGATCCAGCAGGTCCCGTTCTGGGTATATATCCAAAAGAACTGAAAGAAGGGTTTTGAAGAGTTACTTGTTCACAGCAGCAAGAGCCAAGAGGTAGACACAACCCAAGTGTCCATCAATGGATGAATGGACAAACAAAATGTGGTCCATCCATACAATGGAATATTAGTCAGCCTTAAAGAGGAAGGAAACTCTGACATATGCTACAACATGGATGAACCCTGAGGATGTCATGCTAAGTGAAATAAGCCAGTCACAACAAGACAAATACTGTATGACTCTGCTTATATGAGGTACCTGGAGTAGTCAGATTCATAGAGACAGAAAGTAGAGTGATAGTTGCCTGGGGCTGGTGAGAAGGACTGGGGAGTTAGAGTTTAATGGGCATAGTTTCAGGGTTGCAAGGTGAAAATATTTAACACTATATCTTGCACAACCATGTGTTCTGTAGCACAACAATGTGAATGTATTTGACACTATGGAACTGTATACTCGTGACAGCGTGATTTACAATAAGAAATACTATGTATTTGATCTTTGTACCCATTTCTGGCACAGAGATCCTAAAACTCTAGGAATTTCCTGGGATGAGAGCAATAAAAGCGTCTTTTGTTGTGTTAATGAGGTGACTCTTGGACCTAAGGATGGATTCTGGTTGCCAGTGGGTCAAACGTGATTAGAGGGTTGACACTTTCAGTCCCACCCCCTGACATCTGGAGGGTGAGGCAAAGATTTAAATCATTTTGAATACTTTGTGGAAGCTGCACCTGTTTTGTTAGATGTGTTTAGTCTGGATCCTAAAATGACTCAAAATTTCCTGGAATAGTATTCCTTAGTCCTGTCCTGTTTGCAATTGAATTAGACACCTGGATGTGGGTTTGAGCTAAACCTGGATATAGTTATAAGCCAGAATAATCATTGTGTCATTAGTCACCCCCTTTTCGTGAACAATTGAATAGTTATAATAACTTATGCTGTTTCCAATGAATATAGTGGACTACGTATCCAGACCAACCATCCTATTGGAAAGAGACTGAAAATGGAGTACAAAATATTAAAACAAACCTGTGAGGAGCTGTAAAGCGGTGAGATCCAGCCTGACAGAAATCTGTGTACATAGCACCCGGAAGCTTCTGCCCTGACATCATTTACTACATCGGTCACTGATGTCGTTGAGCATCAATTTTCCTAGTCTGACCCAAGGTAGGGAGTCTAATAAGAGACTGTCCCCTAAAATCGGGACTTCACAGGGCTCCACCAAAACTAAATTCACCCCACCTCCCCCTCTAGGACACTCCAAGGAATGTCACCTTGGCTCAGAATAGACAAGTTTGCAAAATAGAAATCTGTCTCTGAGAAGCTGTAATCACACAGATTTTTGTGCAAAGTTCACAATACCTGGGTGCCCCAAAACACAGCAACCTATGTATTTATTTAGAGTAATCTGAGGTTGATGGCACACCCAGGCACTTGGCAAAAGTAAACACAGACCCTGTGGCACACACTTTATTATAGGCCTCAAAGAATTTTGACAAATAATTTTCCAAGGAAAAAGAGTAGTTGACTGTTAAAAAAATCAAACATAGGAGGAAACAAGCTCCAGAAAAGGAAGAATCAGAAGAAACTGTGATGAATGGGAGAAATTAACCCATTTTCAAACGAACTCTGTGGTACTCTTACCCAAAACTTATAACACCACTCCACTCACAAGAAAAACCTCAGAAGACCCCAAATTGAGGAACATTCTACAAAATTCCTGCCCGTATACCTCAACAAAACTGTCAAAATAAAAAAAAAAAAAAAACTAGAAAAGACTAAGAAACTGTCAGGCAGAGTCTAAGGAGAGATGATGGCTAAATGCACTGTGGTGTCCTAGATGGGATCCTGGGACAGAAAAGGGACATTAGTGGGAAAAGTAATGAAATCCAAATGAAGTCTTGAGTTTAGTTAATAGCAATGCACCAAGGTTAATTTCTTAGTTTTGACAAATTTACCGTGGTTATATAAGATGTTGCGTTAGGGGAAACTGGGTGAAGGGTACTCGTGAACTGTCTAGTACCACCTTGGAAACTTTTCTGTAAATCTTTAATTTTTCCAAAAAAAACACCCCATATTGTATATAAAAACACATAGAAATCTTCAGAATGAAAAATATAATAATTGAAATTAAAATAAGATTGATGGTATATAGATTCTAGAGTGGATTATACTCAAAGAGTGGATTAGTGAAATATGTGAAGCAAAAACTGACAAAACTGTTAAGAGAAATCAGAGTGGGAAAATGTAACTTATCTACATCAGAAATGAAGAGCTTAAGCAGACCAAAAAGTGATGAGAATATTTGTACTCTAACTGATATAATCAACAACCTTAATTTAGTAGAGAATATATTTTATTTTATGGTATTAATGGAATACCTAAGAAAGTCTCAAAAATTGTTTAATTTTGTGAAAACCATTAATATGGTCTTACAGATACATAACGTTGAGTAACTGCCTTTTATCACTCGATATTAAAATGTTGTTTCATATTTCGTGCTGTTCATTTTCACCACTGTATAGTGTTCCCTTCTGTATAAACTACAGTTGATTTAGCACATCTCCCATTTATGGTCATTTAGATTGTTTCCAATTATTTTCTTATTTCTTTACCATTGCAATTAAATTAGAAATCAGCAAATCCACTTCAAGACATACATTCTATGAAAAAATCTCCAAACATGTGCACAAAAAGTATACTTACAAGAATGTTCTTTGCAGCACTGTGATTTTTCTCCTTCACTAATGGTTAGCTTAGTGTTGTGGGGTTTCTTGTCATGTGGAATCTCCGCCAAGCACCAGTAAGTAAAAACTTGGAATTCCCACATCTTCAAGGAATGGGCCTGCCTTATTACCCTGGCCACTCTAGCCCAGAGCTGTGAGCATGGCCTGGTGTAGACATAGTGGTAGACTTCAGAGCTCAGCAGCTGGGGCCCTTGGTCAGTTCTGCTCCATGTAGATGGAGGCTTATGAAGTACATTCCTGTGTACCATCCACAGGCACCATTCTTATGGTGCAGCATACACTGTGACCCAATGGCTGTTTGACGGTGCTGTCCCCTTCTATTCTATCTTTTGAGAGAGTATATGGATTTGAGAACCAAGGGGTAAAAGCAAGAGTAGCCTTGCTCACCATCACTCCAATGACTCACTTAGGGAATTTGTGTGTCCCATCCCTCACAGTTCTAGGCTCTGTGGGTCTAGAGGTCCCGGCTCTCAGAGGGAAGATGTTTCCAACCAGGGGCACAGTGAGAGACATACTAAACTTTAAACTGTGGCTGCCACCTGGTCATTTTGGACAACTTGTGCCAAAAGAACAACAGGCTATTGATAGGAAAAATAAGCACAGGATGGAAGTCAATAGAGGATAACCAACTGAAGACTTAAAATAGAACAGATAATTTTCCATTAGCATATATGCTTCAAAATATTCAAAGCAACAACTCACAAAATTATAAAGGAGAAATAAATTAAACAACCGTAGTTGGAGATTTGCACATCTCTGTCTCAGAACCTGAAAGAATAAGCAGAACATAAGGTTCTTAAACTATCACAACCACTCAGTGTTCCTCTCTTATAACTCATCCCACTGCATGTGCAGGCATCCATCGTGGACCTTTTGCATCGTCCCTGCAGGAATCAAAGGGCATGGGGAACTGATAGCAACCAATGTGAAGCTGTGGCTAGTGCTTTCTCAGTGAGTGATAACGCCCTAGAGCCTTGTGTCTTCCACCAACATCCACAAGACAGGCTAACTCATTCGCTTGTAAAAAGATAAAATCTCAGCCCCTGCATGGTTCTTGACACAGGCAGGGAGGGTTCATCCCCAACATTGCCACTCGAAGTTTCAGATCTCACTCCTTACCTATCAGGTATTTATAGCCCTGTGTAGTTCCCTCCTCTTTAAACTGGGCTGGCCCTATGAGTCACTGCTGACCAATAAAATGTGTTGGAAGTGACACTGTGTATCTTCTGAGGCTAGGTCATAAGAAACCTTACAGCTTCTGCCTGGGTTTCTTAGAACAGTTACTCTGGGGGAAGCCAGCTATCTATCCTTTAAGAAGTCCAACCACCAGGCTTTGAGGAAGACCCAAGCTAGCCACATGGAGTGGCTGAGTGGGGAAAGAGATGCCAGACCAGAGCCCAATGATTTCAGTCATCCTACCTCGGATGCCAGATATGGGAGTGGAGAATCCTTCAGATGGTTCCAATGAATCCAGCCCCAGCTGCCACCTGAGTGTAACTGCAGTAGAGAACCCAAATGAGAACCATGCAGCTGAGCCCAGCCTACTCACAAAACCATCACACATTGTTGTTTTAAGTCTTGGAGTTGGGGGTGGTTAGTTACACAACACAGATAATAGGAACAGAGAATGAAGAAGACAGGATCAGGAAAGGAGCTAAGCATGGGTGTGCAGGTGAAGTCTAGCTTCAGCCTAACTCCACAGGGAGCTCTTGAGTGAAAATTGTTCGTGACTCTCTGTCCTGCTTCCAAACAAGGGAGCAGAGCTTTTGCACTCAACCTCCCCCACCCAAGAGACAGTCACTGGCCAAAGGATGGGTATGGAAGGTGGTGCAATTTCCATTAAGTGCCTCAGCTGCTCAAGGGCAATCCACTGGAGCTGATGGTAGATGTAGCCATTAGCCACAGCATGTGTAGTATCAGGAAATGGGCACAGCAACCAGTGAATGGGGATCTGGGCAAACACCTAAGTGTCTGCCACATTCCCTCTTGACAACATCCTCTTTCCGAACACCATCGATTCTCGTCTGAGTCATGGAAGTAACACCTAACTCATCCCCCAACTCCACCTTTATCACTCTCCAATCTCCACACAGCATCCAGAATGATCTATTGCCCTGAATGTAATCTGGGCGCTAGGATTGAAACCTTTCACTGGACTCCCATTGTCCTTAGTGAGGTCCAAACTCCTCACCCTGTCCTGCAAGGAGCCTGGTGACCCGGCTCTGCCCAACTCTTCATGCTCTACCTGCACCCTCTCCCCCACACAGGCTGCCTCAAGGTTCTTACTCTCCAGGCTATGTGTTGCCTCAGACAGAACCTTTGACAAGCTGTAGCTCTTCCAGGAGCATTCTTGCAGCTTTTATTGCATGAGGTATGGAGGGAGCAAGAAAGTGAATTACAGTGAGTGAGGGAGGGAGTGTGGAAGTCAGGGAGGGAGGGGGAGAGGGAGTAAGAGTGAATGAGTGAGGGGCCGGCCCGGTGGCGCAGCGGTTTCGTCCGCGCTTGGCAGCCCGGGGTTCGCGGGTTCGGATCCGGGCGCCCGCCGACGCACTGCCTGTCAGCCATGCCGTGGCGGCGTCCCATGTAAAGTGGAGGAAGATGGGCACGATGTTAGCCCAGGGCCAGTCTTCCTCAGCAAAAAGGGGAGGATTGGCAACAGATGTTAGCTCAGGGCTGGTCTTCCCCACACACAAAAAAAAAAAAAAAAAAAAAAAGAGTGAATGAGTGAGTGACAGTGAGTGAGAGAGAGTGAGTAAACAAAAGCATTTTTCCTGGGGAGAAAAATTAAAATTTGTCTTAAGAAGTGAAAGTAATTGCAGTCAGTTGTAGTATTAGAAAAAAAATTATTTCTGCATATAAACAGGGATAATACACAAGAAGTATTTAACAGCCAGTGTGGCATAGGCAGCAACCAATGAGAATGGGCATCAGCTAAGGTTGGGATGATTCCCTAGGCTCCTGGTGTTAACACCTTAGTTGCTGGATCTTTGGGAAGCAAGGTGGAAAGGGGAAGAGAGAGTGGGGAGAGAGGGGGCAGCAAATCTTAGGGTGGTTCAAGACAGCGGCTATTTTTCAAATGATCCAGAAGTATTTCGGTAACCAGTGTCACTGCACCAGTGCGTCCTGGCTTGAATATAGCCCCTGATTAGAGAATTTTTAACCAATTTGAGGTCCTACAATATACATAATTTGGTGCCCTACTTTTTTCAGTTTAACAGTGTATTGTAAGCATTTTCCCAGGGTGGGCATTTCTCTGTTTATCTCTTTGCTTCCAGAAAGGATTTGAGGCAATTTAGTTTTGAATCAGAAGAAGAGTGTTGAGGGACAATTGCTTCAGGCCACAGAAAATTCTTTGGAACAATCTGCTTCCTAATAGTGTATTTTTCTCCCTTTTACAAGTCTATTTGGTTCACCGGTGTATGTCTAGACCCTTCCACTGTGCCTGGATCATTGGACATGGTAAATAAACATCGATTGAATAAATGAAGGAAGAGAGAGATGCTAAGTGCAGTCAAAACAACAAGGGGTGGGGAGAGAAGCTAACTTACATTTTTAAATTACAATTCATCCGGTAACTGAAAACAACAACATGAAAAAAGCAGCACTTGCGTAGAAGCAATTCCCTGGCGATCTGTCTTACAGTTTTTCATCTGTTCAACACATGAAAGGGCAGAAGTATCCAGTTCTCTGATGGATTTTTACTCAGATTCTAGTAGGAATAAAGAGAAGGGGCCATGTATTTCTTGGCACTGAAGTGAAATGACTAGTCGAGGTAAAAACTTCCCTCCTAATTAATCCTTCTTATTTGAACTCATATTTGAGTTTATTAGGATAAGAACGTTACTTCTTCTGATAGCTATAAAGTTCCATTTTTATTGCTGTGAAACATTACCAAGATACACAACTAAAATAATTCATTATTGTTCTTGCAAATAATTTCAGTTCTTCGTTTTTCCCTACTCTCTGCTTTTTCTTCCCTTTCCAATCATTCACTTATTTCAGTTCATGTATTTATGTTTTTTACATTTTTTTTGTTTGTGAGTGCAAGCATGTTAGTTATTCTATACCATCAAATAGTATTCTCATTTTAAAACACATAAAACCTTTATTTTTTTAAATTTTAAGTTTGAGAGAAGCATATATTGCTATTATTATTCAAGAAAAATGCCATATTCACTTCTAATATTAATAATTAGAGAGTTTTATTTTTCACCAGAAAATTACAGTTTTCTATTAGGTTTAATGTGGGTTAGTCAAGTTTCTCTCCACTGCGGTGGGGTTTTTGTAGAAACACTATAAAGGAAAATGTAACTCAGTGATGTTCTTCACCTTTGAAATTCATGAACTCCTAGGAAACCCAGATCCACTTCTGCTCTAAATGTTTATGCTGTGCTGTTGAGAAAGGAAGATTCCAGAGGGAACTTCAGACTCCGGGGCACCAGGGTTTCCTTCTGAAGCACTGGGTCTTTCATCTGACTTGTCGGCCAGGACTTCTCAGAGATGTGCACGTCTTGATTCCTGTCCAAGTATTGTCAGGCTGTCAGGAAGAATCCTCTGAAAAGCCCGCCACCTGCTGAGCTGAAGTGTGCGTCTCACAAAAGTCAATATTTTCAGCTTTTCCTTTGTCCTGAGTGTGTATAAAAGGGCTCTCTGGTATATATCCCTTTTTTGTGGGCGAGTATTGGCAGAGAAAAATGGCTTTCATCTTTTATCCTTCTGTGGAGAATAAAAATATAGAATCACAGATAAGTTATTTTAGACTATACTAGATCCTTTCTTTAGATTAAACTATTTTATTAAAAACCCTGAATAGAAATGCAATGACAAAAAATAAAACTAGAATGTAGAGTGCAAAAATCATGTTTCTTTGAACTCATTAATATTTTTTAATTTTTAATTTTTTTGTGAGGAAGATTGGCCCTGAGCTAACATCTGTGCCCATCTTCCTCTGCTTTATATGGGACGCTGCCATAGCATGGCTTGATAAGAGATGCGTAGGTCCCCACCCGGGATCTGAACGTGCGAACCCCGGGCCACCGAAGCGGAGTGTGTGAACTTGAGCACTATGCCACTGGGCTGGCCCCTGAACTCATTAATTTTAATTTACTTTGTTCTTAATAATGAGATATATAGTCCTTAGCTTAGATGACAGATATGAAGATATGAAGGCTTAGTGAATCATAGGAGAAGCGGTTCATTACCACATGTATAAAGCCTTATGCAGTTCCCAGTGCATAGAAAGTACTCAGTAAACATTTGTGGAAAGAATGTAGAAGGAAAACACTGAACACGCTGGACCTGACGTCAAGAGACCTGCGTTCCAGGACTCACACTAATTTAAGCAGCTACGTGATTTTGAGCTGTTAGCCTCATTTCTCTTATCCGTAAAACAAATATGTTGGATTGGAGGACAATATCGTTTAAATTTAGTATTTTCTTGTGTCAGGGATGGGTCTTTTTCAATATGCTGTTGTCAGTCAAAACGTTAAAAAATTTTTTTTTAAACAACACATTTTGTTACAGCTCTGAAACTGCCCTTGAAAGAACACCAGATCTACACATCTTTACCCTCCAGACTCCATTCTGGACAGAGTAAATATCTTTCCAGTTTATACGAGGAATACATTTTTTTTTATATAATTTTTATATCAGTATTTTCCTAGACATTAGAATTCTATACCAAAATTATCCCTTCCTTAACAGAAATGATTTTAAATTGTATATCAGAAACCGATTTTCTACTGATAAGGTAAGATGTATTAAGTGATTGCATTGATTTCTTGCTGGTGTACTCTTGGACCCCTTGGTTGCTATCACCATGAGCATAAGTGAGAAGAGTCCAGCTGGGTGGAAGTGTCCTGGGCACAACTCACTAGCCATGAGTTTTTGTCTTCGGCCCTGACAGGTTAGGACCAGCAGGAATAATCACAACCCAGCCCAGCCAACTGTTCCCTGTCGTATGTATATATTTTTTTACCTTTTTATTTTGAAAGAACTTTGGGCTTATAGAAAAAGTACAAAAATACAAAGAATTCCCACAAGCCATTCGCCCAGATCCCACAAGGTAAACATTTACCACATTTGCTTTAGCATTCTCTCTCTACAGGTGTGAATGGATGCATGCGTATGTGCACCCATGTGTGTGTTTTTCTCCCTGAAATATCTGAGAGGAAGTTGCAGACACGATGTTCTTTTATCCCTAAACACTTCAGTGTATATTTCCCTAAAATAAGACATTTTCTTAAATAACCCCAGTACAACAATCAAAAAGCAGGAAATTAACATTTATATAATACTCTAATCTAATCTAAGGACTTTTTTCAAATTTCACCAATTGTTTTATTAATATTCCTCATAGAAAAAAATGTTTAAGTATTTTTCCAGTCCATGATTCACTCCATAATCACACATTGTATTTGTTGTTAAATGTCTCTTTAATTTCCCTCAGTCTGGTGCAGTTACTCATATTTCTTTGTTTTTCATGACCTTGACATTTTTGAAGCATACAAGCCAGTTATTTTGTAGAATACACCTCAGTTTAGATGTGTCTGATGTTTTCTCAGAATTCGATTCATGTTACGCATTATTGGCAGGAACCCCCCCACCCAGGAGTGATATTGTGTCCTTCTCAGTGTAACATACCACGAGGCACAGGGTATCTATTTGTCCCTGACCGGGGATGTTTGATCACTTTTACAGGTGGTGCTGTAAAGTTACTGCTCTTTCTTTTGTAATTAGTACAAATCTTGTGGGGAGATAGTTTGAGAGTCTGAAAATATCCCATTTCTCATTTTACTTTCATTCACAAGTTGCTTTTGTTTTGGTGAGGAAGATTCGCTCTGAACTAACACCTGTTGCCAATCTTCCTCTTTTTTTTTGCTTGAGGAAGATTATCTCTGAGCTAACATCTGTATCAGTCTTCCCCTATTTTGTATGTGGGTCGCCACCACAGCATGGCTTGACAAGGTGTGTAGGTTGGTGCCTGGGATCCAAACCAGCGAACCCTGGGCTGCCGAAGCGGTGCGAACTGAACTTAACCACTATGCCACAAGGCCGGCCCCTCACTCACAAGTTTTAACATCAATTGACGATCATTGTCTGAAACAATTATTATGGATGCCAATTGACGATATTCTAATTCCATCATTCTTTCAAAGTTGTTAGAAGACTGCTATAATGAAGAAGTTCCTGTTTCCATTCATTCATTTGTGTTAATATAGACTCATGATTTCCTATTTTATTGTATCGATTATAATGTTAATGCCCTTATTTATTTTAATCCTAAAATTGTCCCATATTTTGCCAATGAGAGCCCTTCAAGCTGGCTCCCCCATTCTTTTGACACATCTCCATTATTCTTTGAGCATATTCTTCCTTTCTGGCACAAAAAGTTGTTCCAGACCCATGTCGTAATTTCCTTGCCTCAGCCATGAATTTAGCCATTTCTTCAAGGATCCTTTATTTTGTTAGTGGAAAATGGTATTTAGAAACCAAGATCTAGGCCATAGGTGTGCTATTTGTTACTGGGATATCACAGGCACCCTCAGAGGACAGAGCAAGATAATAATGTACACTCACACAAATCTACATTCATATCCACAACTATATCTATACCTATAACTATATCACCTACTTCTATTTTTATGTATCTATTAAGAACCATAAATCGATTCCAACCCAACACCACCAGTTTATTCCCTTTTCCATGTTTGTAGCTCCCTCCCGTAACACTGAGTAGCCTGGATCTCAGTATTCACAGTGTATTTACTTATTTGCACAATCCTAAAGTATAGTGAAAATATAGTTTCAAAACTGCTAACCTTTACTTATATTTATTTAGAGTTACTGTTATTTTTACTACTGTGTCTAAAGTTACTTAAATCATTTCTTTTCTTGACTTCAGTGTGGTTATTTATTTAAAACACAGATGGGTATTTTGAGCTTTTAATCCCATCCTTGTTGCCTTTTTTATTCACATTTTGAACATACGGTACATGAAAATGGTTAGACTATAAAAAGACATACTTTTTATAGTGTCCCTTCCTCGTCCTTTCTGCCCTGTTCCCACTCCTCCTCTCCACCTCATTCCCACCCACTCCTGTAGGGATCAAGTCACATAAACTTTTGATTCACACGTCCTGTCTAATTTTTTGTGTGCACACTGGCAGATATTATTTTCTCCCTTTGTTTTTTACACGAAATGTAGCATACAGTATTGGTCTCCTGAGGCTGTCATAACAAAATGCTGCAAGCTGAGTGGTTTCAACCAGAGAAATTCATTGTCTCACAGTTCTTGAGGCTAGAAGTCCAAGGTCACGGTTTTCGCAGGGCCATGCTCCCTTTGAAGGCACTAGGGAAGTATCTGATCCAGATCTCTCTCCCAGCTTGTGGTAGTTTCTTGACTCGTGGCAGCATAACTCCAATCTTCACATGGCTTTCTCCCTGTATTTGTGTCTGTGTCTGAATTTCCCCCTTTTCTAAGGACACAGTCATGTTGGATTAGGGGTCCATCTAATCATTCCATATCAGTGTATAGGGATCTTCCTCATCTCTTCACAACCACAAGGTGCTGCATTGTACAGATATAGTTTATTCAACGATTCTCCTACATAGAGCATCTAAACCGTTCCAAATATTTTACAATTATAAGCAATCTGCAATAAAAAAAATTTGTGTATATGAATTTTCATATTGCTAGAAGAGTCTCTTTAGGGTGAATTCCTAGCAGTGGGATTAGTGGGTCAGAAAGTAAATGCATGTGTACTTTTGCTAGGTATTGCCCAATTCTCCTGCAAAAGGTTGTAAAAATTTTTATTTCCATCAGCAATGAAACACTATTTACCCACAGTATTTCCAACAGAATGTATTGTCCATCTTTTCCATTTTCGACAATTTGACAGGAAAGTTATATCCCAGTGTAGTTTTAGATTACATTCCTCTAATTATGAGTGCGACTGGAAACCTTTACATAAATGTAAGGATAGTTTTTGTATCTTCTTTTGGTGAATAGTTTGTTCCTGTCTTTTGCTGATTTTTCCATACAAAATTTTTAGTCTTTTTTCCTCAGTTTTTTAGAAAATATACTAGGATGTTGTAAATAGTTTTTTTTTCCAGTTTGTCAGTTGCCTTTTGTTTTTTGCTTTAAAACAACACTAATTTATTATCTTACACTTCTGGGATGGGAAGTCTGCAACGAGTCTCACTGGGTTCAAGTCAAGGTGTCTGCAGGGCTGTGCTCCCTCTAGGGGAGAATCTGTTTCGTGGCTGTTTCCAGCTCCTAGAGGCCACGCATACCTTGGCCAGGAATGTCTTCCTCCACCCTCAAAGCCAGTAGTGTCTTCAGATCTCTGACTGATCTCTGTTAGTTGCCTTTTGACTTTGTTCACGGTATGTTTGTGTTTACCATTCTTTATTGCAACTGGTTTTGAGTTCTAATTAGAAAGCCTTTTCTCCAGACCCACAGTCTGGAGGAATTCACCCATGTTTTCTTCTAGAACTAGTATGTTTACCTTTTTTTTACATTTAGATCCTTGATCCATTTTAACTTTATTCTTATGTATGGTATGAGATATTGTCTTTACTCCTGTTAATTTGTCTATTGTTAATTTACAGGTCCTCAATCACTGGACCCAAAGTGGAAGAAGAAAAGTTTTCCTCCAAACACAGACAATACAATTGCCTGTAGAACATCATATAAAAAGCACAAAAAAGCTATTAGATATTAATATTAGAACTATTAATCAAATTTTCAAGGTTGCAGGACATAAGATCAATTACAAATACCAATTGTATTTCCATATATTAGCAACAACCAGAAATTGAAATTTTAAAAAATCATTTGCAATGTCATTAAAAAATAGAAATACTTAGGCTGAAATTTGACAAAAGTTGTAAAAGACCTTGTCCTCAGAAAAGTATAAAACATCACTGAGAGAAATTAAAGATGACATAAATAAACGCTAGTGGATCAGAAGATTCAGTATTGTTAAGATGTCAATTCTCCCCCATATAGATCTGAGATTCAACACAGTCCCAATCAAAATCCCAGCAGGCTTTTTTTTTTTTTTAGAAAATAACAATCTGATTTTAAGATTCATATGGAAATGCAAAGGATCTAGAACATATAAAACAACTTTGAAAAAGAACAAAGTTGTAGGACATACTATCTGATTTCATAACTTATTTATAAAGCTACAGTAATCAATACAGTGTGGTGTTGGCATAAAGATAGACAAATAGCTCAATGGAATAAAATAGGAAGTCCAAAATAAGCCCACACAAATATGAACAACTGATTTTGACAAAGGTACAAAGGCAAGGAATGCGGTGAAGAAAAAATTGCTTTTCAGCAAATGGTGCTGGAACATTTGGCTATCTATATCCAAGAGATGAACTTTGGTCCCTATCTTCTGCCATATACAAAAAGTACCTCAAAATAGAACTTAAACCTATATATAAAACCTAAAACTATAGTATTTCTACAAGTCATAGGAGAAAATATTTGTGACCTTGAAGCTGAAGAATCTACCAAATACTGAACTTTTTGTACCACCTTGACCAAAGGTGATTGTTTTGATCTACTTCATTATGTCATTTTTTAACTCTAAGTCTCCTTAGAGTTCCAAGTCACTTAGTAAGGGAAGTAGCTTTATCTTCAATGATGAGCTGAGCTCACATTCCCAACTGTACTGCCATTTCCTCAGAGTAGAGTTTATTAGGTCAGCAATTTGTGATAATGATATCGTTATTCAGTAGAGACTTGAGTCTAGAAAGTGGGGTTTGGGGGCTGCATATACTCAAAGTGATTCTTCAAAACCACAGTGGGCTCATTGGATCCTATTAACAGCTGATAAAACCACTGGGATGAATGAATAAATAGACCAGAGAAAGACTTGAGTAGATGGTAGTTGATATTCCTGTACATACCCTGCCACTGGATTTAGAAAAATGAACTAAACTTGTATGGACCCCAGTTCCAACTATTGGTGCCCAAAACAGGACACCCCCAAATATCCCACAATAGCATATTGCTTATTTGAATTAAAGTTACTTGAGAAGCAAAAAGGGCATTCTGACTCTCCTGTCTCTATTTCCCCTGAAAGTAGGAAACAAATCTCCCAAGCGAAAAGTGCTCTCCCTGCATCCTTATCACCAGAGCTAGGGAGTTCAGGGCTGAGAGGCCTGCACAAACAAACTGTGCTAATTTACAACCTCAAGCCTAAATTCTGCTTAAATTCCACACTATTTACATACCCCAAACCTAAGTTTCTTTGTCTCGTGAGTTCTTCACAAATGGGTTTCTTTGTGTAAAAAAAAAATCTATCTATCTATCTATCTATCGATAGATAGATACATATATACAGCTTGCTTTGTTCACTCTCTGAGCATCATTTGTTTATGCTCTCCAATACGTAGGTATTAAACTGGGTTTTTCTCCTAAACTGGGTTTTTAGTCAATTTGGTTATTAGTCCAGCCATAAAAACAGAAAAGAAAGCTGATATTCCCGGCGCCGACACAACCACTACCATCAGTTCCGAGCTGTGTTGCCTTGCACTAGCCAGGTAACCTCCCTTGAACCTGATTACTTTTGTGTATAAATGGGATAATATGCTTACTTTTTCTAACAAGGCTATTGTGAGCATCAAATGATACAAAGTACAAAATAACAGGAAGCATCAAATGATACAAAGTACAAAATAAGAGAAAGCATTTTTAATTGTAAAGGAGTTGGAGTGGGCAGAGGAGGAGTCCACTGTTAGTCTCCAGATTATGGGATAATAAACACCTCTAAGGAAGATGGGCACAGATGTCAGCCCAGGGCCAGTCTTCCTCAGCAAAAAGAGAAGGATTAGCAACGGATGTTAGCGCAGGGCTGGTCTTCCTCACAAAAAAATAAATAAATAAATAACAAAACACCTCTAAAATAATAGAAAGTGAGAATCTAGAAGGAAAAAAAATATCTAAGTGCTTTGTAAATTGTAATAAAACTCACCTCTTGGCGGATTAACTTTGACAATACATCATGATAAGTGCTAAGCAAATGTTAGTTTATTATTTCTACTATTATTAATGCCGTTTTACAGTAAAATGAAGCTTGGAGAGTGTTAGTAACTCATCATCTCTAGCTAGTTAGTGGCTGAACAAAGCTCCAAACTAGGTCCTGTCTGATTCCAAAATGGAGCCTGCACTTCTAACCACTAAGTTACATTGGCGTCCCTTTAGCTTTGAAATTGTGATTTCCATTAAACTTGGAAATTGAATTCGTTCTACATGATAGAACATCAAGATGGTACTGAAATCACTGGAAATGAAAGTTTTTACACATTTGGTGGTTCATTCTTTAACACAGATGGCACGGATCCTTTAACTGATGCACTGGTTCGGGGAGATTAAACTAGAGAACTTTTATCAGCAGACAAGCATGACCCTCCCTGCCCTAAACGTCATCCCCCGGGGAGCTGGGGAGATTGGCTCGGGCCCGCGGCTCCCAGCGTGACACGTGCGCGCAGTCCTGGGGCGGAACCTGCCCCCGCGCCCCCGCAAGGCGTGGGCGGGCTCCGCGGGCGGGAGGTTTGAAACCCGGGAGGCGGAGCGGCGGGAGGGCAGGGCTGTTCCCAGGCCCGGAGCTCGCCCGCTCCCGCCCGGATCCCCGCACTCCGGGGTTTGCGCGCGGCAGGACGCAAGGGGGATTCCCCCTTGGGATTGGAGCTCCCGAGTCCCCCCTTCCCCCACGGGGTCTGAGGTCCGAGATCCCCGGCGGGAGGGGAGGCCGGGGTCTCCCGCAGGGTCGGAGGTCCCCGGTTCCCCGCGGGGACCCGAGGCCCGGGGTCCTCCCATGGGAGGCCAGGCTCCCCAGGGCGCAGGCCCCGGCCCCGCGCGGGCTCGCCGGGACGCGGAGGGGCCGTGGGTCCGACCCCCTGGGCTGGCGACAGGCGGCGCCCGGGAGCCCGGGCGCATGAGGTGAGGGTGGCGACGGCGTCGGAGGTTCAGAACAAGGCCATCCTCAGGTCCCCGAGCCTGCGAGCTGTGACAGTCCCCTCTCCGGCCCCAGGTGAGGCGCCGGGAAGCTTCTAAGTCACTTTATGGACACAGGCGGGTTTAACTCGGATTTTATGGGACATCGTCCTCGTGGCTTCCGAGAGGCCAGGGAGGAAGCCGCGCCGGAAGACGCCGGCCCGCGGTGTGGACCGCAGGAGGGTAGAGTGTGGGGCAGCAAAAGCCCTTCCGTCACCTCCCGCGGGGGCGGAGTCTGAGCTCCCCGCCCCCGTGGCTGTTGGAAAACGCGGACGAGTGGATTTCCGCGGAGCCGGAGCCGGCGCGGGCGCGTCGCTCTGCGCATGCTCAGTGCCGCCCGCTCAGTCTGGCTCGGCCGGCCCAGCGCCGAGGACCAGGTGCGGATCCCGCCGGCCCTCATGGCGGCCGCCGGGACCGCGGGGGGCTCGGTCCTGAAAGGTGAGGGGACCGCCTGCTCCCTGGAGGGGTAGGGGTCGAGCGGGCGGCGGCAGCGGGCGAGCTGGGGGACGGGTAGCCGGGTCGCGGAGCCTGGACCGGGCTCGGGGGGCGAGCGGGGAGGGCAGTTCGGCCCTCCCGGAAGTTGGCCGCCGCCTGTGGGGTCAGGGCTGGGTGCGTCCCCGAGTCCAGTGACCGTCCCTGTGTGGTGGGGTGAGGGTAGGGGATGTCCCCGAGTCCAGTGACCGTCCCTGTGGTGTGAGGTGGGGGTGGGGGTTGTCCATGAGTCCAGTGACTGTCCCTGTGCCGTGGGGTGTGGTGGGGGATGTCTATGAGTCCAGTGACCGTCCCTGTGCTGTGGGGGGGCCATCCCCGAGTCCAGTGATTGTCCTGGTGGGGTGGGGGTGGGGGTTGTCCATGAGTCCAGTGACCGTCCCTGTGCTGTGGGGTGTGGTGGGGGCCATCTCCGAGTCCAGTGGCTGTCCCTGTGGGGTGGGGGCTGTCCATGAGTCCAGTGACCGTCCCTGTGCTGTGGGTTGATGTATGGGACCGTCCCCGAGTCCAGTGACCGTCCCTGTGCTGTGGGGTGGGGGTCGTCCCTTAGTCCAGTACCATGACTGCCCCACCTGGGCTGGGTGAGGCTGGTGGTGCAGGCACGACGTGGGGTCGGGGTGGGAGGGTAAGGGGGCGTGGAGGAATGGGTTGATTTTCAGCTTTCTCCCGGGTCTTCGCCTTTGCAGGGCCGGGTGAATTTAGGGGAGTGGGGCAACTGTGAAATTAGGAAAATAGCAGCTCCTCTCCCTGTTTATGTCAGTGTTGGTTAGGATAACACGTGCGTCCTCTCGCTGAGGAATCACTGTGTCTGGGCGCTGTGCTAAACGCTCGGTTGATACTGCCTTAATTGTAACTGTCCTGTCAGCTCTATTTGATCTCATTTTACAGGTGGGCAAAGTAAGGCATGGAGCACTTAGGTACTTCTCCGCCCAGTCACACAGCTAGTCAGTGCAGGCGAGATTTGAGCACCGCCGCCTGCCCTGTAGCCAGTATATTCTACTCCCGGTCCCTGGGGAAGTCCCAGGGTATCTGGGGTTGCTGAGGAGGATTAGAGCCCTGGAGACATGTAGGGTTAGGTGTTGGAGAGAAGGGGTGTGGGTAGTAAGGATCTGTGTTGAGGGGCCTGGAGTACTGTAAAAACCTTACAGTTAAAAGAGACAGACCAAAGACTCTACGTAAACTCTAATCAGGGGTTGCTGTTTTTCAAATATTAGTATTTTGTTAACTTAACCTGACTTTTGTTTTGCTTTGCTCACAGTTATTTAGAATGGCACACCTGGAATTCTTTTTGAACATCAGGTTTTGAGAAAAGGATTTTGGCTAGAACAGGGGTCCACAAACTGCTCCCTGATCCCCAGATCCTTCTTGCTGCCTGTTTTTATAGGGCCTGCAAGCTGAGAATGATTTTTACTTTTTCAAATGGTTAGGGGAAAAAACCCAAGAAGAGTAATGACGCATGAAAATTATATCAAATTCACGCTTCATTGTCCATAAAGTTTTATTGGAACACAGCTATGCTCACTCAATGTATTGTCTTTGATTGCTTTTGTGCTACAGCCAGGAAGTTGAGTGGTTGTATGGCCCGCAGAGCCTACAATATTTACTGTCTGGTCCTTTACGGAAAACAGACTCTTGCACTAGAAAAGTTAAGCCTGGTTTAGGAATTTGGAGAGAGCATCTGATGTTAAGAATGTAAACTGTGACATGTGCATGAGTCAGGTTGTTCTTTGCTTGAAATTTTAAGAAGCATAATAGCACTGATGCTGTTTTGAACAGGCTTTTAATAGAAGAAGTTTTAAAGGAAATTTAAGAAGAAATTTTAAATTTACTTTTAATGTAAATACAACGAGAAAAAAGTCTATTGAAATCCTTGGGCAAGGGATGCTGGAATTTCAAATATATTTCATGCTAATATCTTGTTTGTTTCCAGATGTAGTGGCATATGTTGAAGTGTGGTCAGCCAATGGAACAGAAAATTATTCAAAGACATTTACAAACCAGCTTATGGAGATGGGGGCGAAGGTAAGAAATTCATTTTACCATTGCTACATATGACAGTCCTCTGATACATAATGAGATATATTTGTATTTTCTTATTTTGGGAGTTAGTACTTAGAACATGAAGGACAAAGAAGAAAAGAACCATGATGTGAAGAATTTAGATCAGTCAGATTTAAGAACACTTGGCCTTGTGGGTGATGTGAGAGGAGAACTCTAGGGTGAAAATATGGATTCTCCCGTTGGTTACTTGGATGCATGGTGCTGTTAATCAAAGTGAGGCATACAGGAAAAGGAACAGGTTTTTAAGGGAAGGTTGGGAAATATCTGATAGACATGGATATACAAATATGGAACTTGAGATAGTGAAGGCTAGAGACCCTAGGGGTCAGCTGAGGCCACCAGTGTGGATAACGTCCCAGGTGGTTAGAATGAAAAGCACTGAAGGAGCTTGTTTAGTATTTCCAGGGCAAGTGACCAGAGCTGTGGACCCAAGGGCAAAGATGGAGGAGAATGCCAGGAGAATCTGGAAAACAAGTCTGGAAGTGAGAGGAGGGACAAACTTCAATGATGAAATTTGAAAACGCTGCAGACTCTTCAGAAAAGTTAAGACTGAGAAGTAGTCTTTGTGTTTGAAAACTCTAAGGTCATTGTTGAGCATAGTGTAGTTTCCAGTGAACTGGATAAAGGGGATGGAAGTTTGTCCAGGAATCACTGAGATACAAGGAACAGGGACGGTGAATGTAGACTGCTCTCAAAGGGTGTTCAGCGATGAAAAAGGATATTTGTGTGTGTGGGTTGGGATTTACAGGAGGATGGCTGATAGGCTGAGTGTAGGGAGGGATTAGAATAGGTGAGAAGATCACTGGAGTTGGGCCAGGAATTAGGGTGAGGAGAGGGGCGCCCGGGGCATGAAATCTAAGGGGGCATTCACCCTCAGGCGAGGAGTGACTGCTCCTGAATTTTGTTTGGCTCACCCTACTCCCTGTCCTGATGCAGAGATTAAAGGCCCAGAGCAGACTGGGGTGAAAGGCAATCAGAATGTAGGGGTAAGGTTGGCTTTTGGGCCTGAGAAGACGCCTTTTTTCTGATACTTTGAAAGTTAGGAACCTGAGGGGAGTTTCCATCTTGTGATACCTACTACATACTTGGGCGAAAGACATGCTGTTGTGGCTGAGAAAAAGCCATGAAACACGTGAGTTGACAAAATGGCTTTTGAGGGTAGTGTGTATTAAGATCTTAGATCTCTTGGATCTTTTTGTTTTTCACTTTTTATTTGGAAAATTTTCAAATAGAAAAGATGAAAGAATAGTACAGTGAACATAGATCTGACAATTATTAACATCTTAACATACTTGCTTTGTCTCCATTTCCCTATACAGTATGTTTTATATGTGTGTATTTTTTCCTAACTGTGAAAGTTACAGATATCATAATTTGCCCTTAAATATATTTAGTTTTCATCCTTTAAAAACAAGGACATTTCCCTGTGTAAGAAAAGACCATTGTCACATCTGAGAAAATTAAAATGATTTCCTAACAGTAGGAAATCTGCAGTAGTTTTCTGCAGTAGTTGAGTCAATTTATACTTCTGCCATCGTGTGAAAGCTCCATTGCTGTATACGCTGATTTTGTCAGTCTTTCCTTGCAGCCACTCGGGTGCGTTTCTGGTGGTATATCATTGTGGTTTGAATTTGCATTTTCCTGCGTGTTTTCATGTATTTATTTTGAAGAGCCTCTTCAAGTCTCCAGCTCATTTCTGTTGGGTTTTTCTTTTTCTTCTTGATTTGTAAGCATTCTCTATATTTTTCAATTGACCCCTTTGTTGTCATATGAATTGCAATATTTTCTGTCACTCTGTTCCTTGTCTTTTTACTTTCTTAATGGTATATTTTGATGATAATTGTAATATAGTTTATTCCTTTATGGTGAGCTGTTTTGTGTGTCCTGTTTAAAAGAAATCTGTTCCTACACCAACGTTATGAAGATATTCTCCTATGTTATTTTCTGGAAGCTTTAGCATTTTGCCTTTCACGTTTAGACTTTCAGTATATCTGATTTTTGTATGTGGTGTGAAATGGTTTCACTTTTTTTCCATATGAATATTCATTTGTCTCAACACCATTTATTGGAAAGACTGTCCTTTAACCAAGCTCTGCAGTAATCCCTTTGTCTTCAGTCAGGTAACCATATATTTCAGTATCCATGAACAGTCATGTACCACGTAACTATGATTTGGACAATGACTGGCTACATATATGTAGATGGTCCCATGAGATTAGTTCTATGTAGCCTAGGTGTGTAGTAGGGTATACCATCTATGTTTGTGTAGTACACTTGATGTTCGCACAACAAAATCACTTAAGGAGGCCTTTCTCATAAGGTATCCCCGTCCTTAAGGGACGCATGACTGCATTTTGTTCTCATGACAAACCACCCTGTCTTAATTGCTGTAATAAATCTTCATAAGTCTTCCTCTTTGTTCTTCAGTGTGTCCTGGTTATTCTTAGCTGTTTGTCTTTCCGAATACATTTTAGAATCAGTTTGTCAATTTACACTATAAAGCTCTTTTGAAATTTTGATTGGGATTGGATTGATAACAATAGAGCAGTATGGAGAGAACTGACATTTTTATGAAATTGAATCTTCCCAACCCGTGAACCTGTGAGCCTTTGTTGATTTAGATTTCTTTAATTTCTTTCAATAATGTTTTATAATTTTCTTGGTCATATTTGATGCTATTATAAATGGTATTTTTTAAATTCCTGTTTCTAACTCCTACTAATATCTAGAAATAGTTAATTTTTGCACCAAGCACCTTGTGTCCAGAAAACTTATCAAACTCATTTATGATTTCTGTGGCATTTTCAGGATTTTAAAAATGTGCACAATTGAATCCTCTGTGCACAGGATAGTTTTATTTCTTTTCTTTCTAATCCTAACACCTTTTATTTCTTTTTCTTGATATACTGGACCAGTTCGGCCCAGTTGAATAGAATGCAAATGTCAGACATCCTGTCTGGTTCCTCTTCTTAATGGAAAGCTTTTAGCATTTTGCCTAATACAGATTTGTACTAACTTTCAGATCCTAATTTACTAAGAGTTTTCCTCGTGAGTAAACTTTTTGTCAAATGTGTTTTCTGCATGTGTTGAGATGATTGTATTATTATTCTCATTTCCTTCATTAATGTAGTGAATAATGATGATTGATTTTTTTTTTTTTTAACGTTAACTAACTTTGCAGTCCTAGAATAAACTCACATGGTGGGGATGTATTACCCTTTTTATATATTGGTTGATACAGTTTGCTAATATTTTGTTGCCTGTTTTGCAAATGTCTCCAGTATTGACGCTGGCTTTGTACCTGCGAAACTGTGTGCAAATAGTAATAATTTATATTTTGTTTTCTGCACTTTATCTACAGGTTTCAAAGACTTTTAACAAACAAGTAACTCACGTTGTGTTCAAAGATGGATACCAGAGCACTTGGGACAAAGCACAGAAGAGAGGTGTGAAGCTCGTCTCAGTGCTCTGGGTTGAAAAGTAAGCAGTTTCTGTCATTTTTTTCCTTAAACATCTAGAATTGGTAAAGTGTAGAGAGATTCTGCATGGATCACGGAACCAGACAAAGTTTGACTTCCATCTTTTTTTCTGCTTTTTACTAGAGCAAGTCCTTTAACATCCTCAGGCCTTGGCTTCCACAGCTGAGAAGTGGATATAGTGTAATCCCTAACCCTGCCTGGGGGAAATGAGCTTGCAGGCCCTGAGACAGGGCTGTGCTTGGTGTATTCAGGAAACAGTAAGGAAGTGAATGTGATGAAGCAGATTATATTAGTCTGCTACGGCTGCCATAACAAAGTACCACAGACTGGGGGGCTTAAACCACAGAACTGTATTTCTCACAGTCCTGGAGGCCGGAAGTCCAAGACCAGGGTGTTGGTAGGGTTGGTTTCTTCTGAGGCCTCTCCTTGCCTTGCAGAGATCTGTCTTCTGTTTGTTCCTTCACCTGGTCTCTCAGTGTCTGTGTCCTAATCTCCTCTTCTTATAAGGACACTAGTCATATTGGATTAGGGCCTACCCTAATGACTTCATTTAACCTGATTACCTCTGTAAAGGCTCTTTCTCCAAATTCAGTCACATTCTAAGGTACTGGGTGTTAGGATATCGTAGGAATTTTCAGGGGGATGCAGTTGAGCCTGTAACAGGAGTGGTCAAGGGGAAGCTTAGGAGGAGATTGAGGTCAGAGAGGTAGTGGGGTGGCAGATAATGCAGGTTCTTGTAGGGTGTGATGCAGAGGAGAAGTGTGTGGGAATCAGGGCAAAGGGCAGGAGCAGGGAGAGCTTTGGGAGGCTGTTGAATGATCCAGGCTAGAGATGTTGCTTGCACCAGGGTGGCAGCAGTGCAGTCATGAAGAATGGGCAGATTCAGGATATATTTTTGAAGGCAGTGCCACACTAGATTTCCTGAGGATTTGGATAGAAGTTTGTGGAGTAGGGGAGGAGGCAAGGATGACTGAGGTTTTTGGCCTGAGGAACCAGAAAGATGGCTTTGCCATTTACTGAGATTGGGAAGGCTTCAGAAGGATTAGGTTTTGTGGGGGGGATCAGGAGTTCTGTTTAGATGTGCTGAATTTTGAGTGTTTATTAGGCACCTGTGTGGAGGTGTTAGGTAGATGGTTGGATATATGAATGTGGAGCACCTGGGAGAGGTTAGAGATGAAAACGTGGGAGTTCTCAGTGTACAGATGTTATTAAAGTCACAAATCTGGATGTGATCTCTTAGTGGGTATAGAGAGGGAAGGGAAGAGGTTCCAGGATTGAGTGCTCCAGTGTTGGAGGTTGGGGAGGAAAACTACTGAGGATGGGGTTCTAGTTGTCAGGTGAAGAAAGCTTTCAAGGAAGGGATAATGATCAGCTATGGCAAATAGGTTGAGTAAAGGCAGGTCTAAGAGGTTACCACTGGAATTAGCAACATGGAGTCTGGGATCTTTACAAGCAGTTTTGGGGGATTAGTGGGAGCAAGAGATACTTGAGTAGAAGTTGTGATTGGAAACAGTGCATGGAGACAATTCCACTGGGGGACAGAGATCTGGGGCAGTGTGTGGAGGGGGATGTGGAGTGGAAATGATTGTTCAAGATGGGAGAAATGACAGCATCTCTGTATGCTAATGGAACTGATCCAGTAGAGAGGGAAGTTTTGATGGTGCAAAGGCAAGAGGAGACATTTACCCCTGCAGGTGCATTGCTCGTGCAAAAGGCTTAAGAAGATTGTGGGGATAGACTCTAGCAGACAAGTCAGTGGGTTCTACAGGATATATGGGTTATATCCTATGGGTTATATAGGATCAAGGATGGATTATTCCATATAGACAGGAGGGAATGCAGAGTGTACAGGGACATTTGCTGCTAAGAGTGGGTGTGGCATCAGGACTTGTGGAAATTCTTTTCTGACTGTTTCTGCTTTCTTAGTGAGAGGAAACAAGACTATCTTCTGAGAATGAGAATGGGAAAAGGGTTTTAGAAGTTTGAAGAGAACACGTGGAACAGTTGTCTAGGAACCTGGAAGAGTGGATGGGTCAGGGAAAAATCCTAGAATTACTAGTGGGCAGGACCAATGGCTCACTTGGAGATGGTGGTTGTAAGTGAATGTGAGGCCAGAGGAGCAGGCCCATTGTTCATCCAGCAGCCTGTAAGCGGGAAGGAGGCAGAGTGTTGGATTTATCCAGGGTTGGATTTTGCCAGGCAACCGCCATCAAGGGATATGCTAAGCAGTGGTGATGTGATGGACCAGGGACTCCAGGCTTGGTGGGGTTCATGGAGGGAGTGAAGGAAAGAAGGATGGCAAGATTGTTCGATTAACAGATCATAGGTCCATGTTGGCTGGAGGTATTGTTGGGGTTGTACAAGAGGCTGTGTTTGGAAAGACAGGAGGATGTGTTTGGAGAGAGTGATGCTTGAAATGTAGATTGTAGAGGGCACGCTGAGAAAATGGAATGAAATCCATGGTACCTACTCTTCACAGGACCGCCTTCCGTTGTAGGGCCAGTGAGCCTTGAAGTAGTTCTTGATTCAGTAGTGACAAACAGCAAGTACATGCTGGGTGCTCTGGAGAAACCAGAATGACTCTGACAGCACTTCAGAGCATTTAGAACCTAGCTGAGGGGGACAAATAAAATGTCATGTTGGAGTGGTCAGGGCCACTGTGACCACAACTCCAGGGGGCCCTGCTTACCCTGTGCAGCATCACCCTGGAGAAATTTACTTAAAAAGGTCAGTTCCTCACATAGTGTTGAACGGCCATGCCTTATTATTACATTTTGTTAAATTAATAGACTTGATTTTTTAGAGCAGTTTCGCACATCATCAGCCAAAGACCATGCCTTATATTTTACTTTGCTGCTTTCATATAAATTTACTCTAGTTTTCTAAAAAAGCAACAGTGTAACTCCTTTACACCTGAATTTCAGGGGACATCCGGTTCTCCAGAGGCATTTATCATATGTATCTTTAGCCCAAGACAGTTCTAAAGTGGCCACTATCAGATTTCCTATCCTGGATAGTCAGATAAGAGGACAGGGCAGGGACAAGACCAAAGGAGTTCTAATTATTAGAAAATACAAGTGAGTGTGTTTTTAGTGAGAATGTGAAAAAGAGATTTAAACCTTTTATTCCTATGTATGTATATATATATAAATACAGTGTTATTACTAAGTGGCCTTTAGTGGGTGTGGCCTTCATGTAATTAGTCTTGGGAAAAGCAGTCCCAAGAAACTAAATTACAACTAAAGAAGTAAGGAAAACTATTTTATCTGGAGATGAAATTTGCTTTTTTCCTTTTTTTTTTGAAATGTTTATCTTAAGCTGTTTCTAGGAAATCTGTCTTGAGTGTGTATGTTTGTCGAATGACCCCAACAACATCCTTGAGCGTATTTTCCTCCCTCCGGTGCAAGATCCAGTCTAGGATCTGGTATTGTGCATAATTGCCTTGTCTCTGTAGACTCTTTAGGCAGGACCATTTCTTGATCTTTTATGGCATCGGCAATTGTGCAGACTCCAGTCTCGCTCTCCATCCTTTTGTTTAGAATAAGATGTTCTTCGTTTTGGGTTTGTCTGATGTTTTCCTGTTATTACATTCAGGTTATGGTTTCCCACCCAGGATGCTCCGTGAGTATGTGTGTCCTATCCAGGGGCCCACAGTGTGGGCCATCACTCTTATTGGTGATGCTGATTTTGATTACCTGGCAAATGTTTGTTGATTTTTTTCCACTGTACAATTATTGTTTGTTTCCCTTGAAATTAATAAGCCACCTGTGGGGAGACAGTTTAAGATCATGCAGACTTCCTGCTGCACATCTAATCTCCCTGGCTCCCCTGTCCCCCAGGGGCAGCGCTTGGTGATTGATGACTCTTGCCTGAATCAACCTTAACTCTGATTTTTACAAGGTGATTATTTTCCAAGTCCAGCTCTTCCTTCTGTTTCCCTGGCAGTGCCCCGCTGTGTACTGTAATGAAGAGCTTCCCTTCTCCCATACTGATTGACTGGTTGATTAGTATCAACTCGTAGATTCCTGTATTTCTCAATGGTTTGTAATTCATTACTGTCTGTCTGGTGCTCAAATTCTTCAGATTTGGATGGTGGGAGCCCCTTCAAGGGCTTTTGTGTCATTGTGACATGTCCATCATTTTCATTTGAGCACTTCTTTACTGTCTGGCATCTTGTACCTGCTCTAACTCAACCCTGGCATCAGCCATTTCTGCGAAGATTTGTGATACTTTTGAGTGGGATTAGTATTAGAGATGAAGACATGGGTGCTGGTGGGCTCACGGCTATGGAGCATCACTGCTTCTTGGCCTTCTGAGCAAAGTAGGAAATATATTTTGTTCCTTTCTTCCCTTTTCCTTACCTATTTTGGATGATTTGATTGGGTAGTTTTTTAACTAAAACTCTTTCCATTATTTTTATTTATTTATTTTTAGTGATTGCTTTAGGGATTATGATATAGATCCTTAATTTTTCTGAGTCTACTTAGACTTAATATTGTACCACTTCACATAAAATATAGAAACCTGGTAATTGTATGTGTTCATTGATTGTGCCCTACCATCCTTTGTTAGGGTTGTCATATTTGTTACATCAAATGCCTTATAATCCCACAAGACAGTGGTGTAATTTTTGCTTTAAACAGTTGTCTGTATTTTACTTTTTAAAATTTTTTAGGGTTTTTTTTGTGGAAATTCTCTTGACAACATCTTGAGATGAAGCCAGAATGCAATTTTTAATTTTTTCTTTTTAATTGATGCCTTAATAGTTTATAACATTATGAAATTTTAGTTGTACATTATTGTTTGTCAGTTACCGTATAAATGCATCCCTTCAGCTCTTGTGCCCACCCCCCATCCCCCTTGCCCCTGGTAACCACCACACAGTTCTCTCTGTTCGTGTGTTAGTTTATATTCCACATATGAGTGAAATCATGCAATGTTATCTTTTTCTGTCTGGCTTACTTTGATTAACATAATACCCTCCAGGTCCATCCATGTTGTTGCAATTGGGACAATTTTGTCTTTTTTTATGGCTGAGTAGTATTCCATTGTATATATATACCACATCATCTTTATCCAATCATCAGTTGAGGGACACTTGGGTTGCTTCCACTTCTTGGCTATAGTGAATAATGCTGCAGTGAACATAGGGGTGCATAAGCCTCTATGGATTGTTGATTTCAGGTTCATTGGGTAGATACCCAGTAGTGGGATAGCTGGGTCATAAGGTATTTCTATTTTTAATTTTTTAAGGAATCTCCGTACTGTTTTCTGTAAAGGCTGCACCAGTGTGCATTCCCACCAGCAGTGTATTAAGGTTCCCGTTTCTCCACAACCTCTCCAACGTTTGTTTTTTGTCTTGCTGATTATAGCCATTCTGACAGGTGTAAGGTGATATCTTAGTGTAGTTTTGATTTGCATTTCCCTGATGATTAGTGATGTTGAACATCTTTTCATGTGCCTATTGGCCATCTGTATATCTTTCTTGGAAAAGTATCTATTCATATCCTCTGCCCACTTTTTGGTCAGGTTGTTTGTTTTGTTCAGTTGTGTGAGTTCTTTATATATTATAGATATTAACCCCTTATGGGATATATGATTTGCAAATATTTTCTCCCTGTTGGTGGATTATCTATTCCTTTTGATCCTGGTTTCATTTGCCTTGTAGAAGCTTTTTAATCTGATGAAGTCCCACTTGTTTATTTTTTCTGTTTCCCTCGTCCTAGTAGACATGGAATTCAAAAAGATCCCTTTATGACCAATGTCAAATAGTGCACTGCCTGTATTTTCTTCCAGGAATTTTATAGTTTCAGGTCTCACTTTAATGTCTTTGATCCGTATTGAGTTAAAATTTGTGTATGGTCTACTTTCTTTCTTTTGCATATGGCTGTACAGTTTTCCCAGCACCATTTATTGAAGAGACTTTCCTTTCTCCATTGTATGTTCTTAGCTCCTTTGTTGAAGATTAGCTGTCCGTAGATGTGTGGTTTTATTTGTGGGTTCTCGATTCTGTTCCATTGATCTGTGTGTCTATTTTTATACCAGTACCATGCTGTTTTGATTACTATAGCTTTGTAGTATATTTTGAAGTCAGGGATTGTGATACCTCCAGCTTTGTTCTTTTTTTCTCAGGATTGCGTTAGCTATTCAGGGTCTTGTGTTGCCCCGTATGAATTTTAGTATTCTTTGTTCTATTTCCGTGAGGAATGTCATTGGGATTCTGATTGGGATTGTGTTGAATCTTTAGATTGCTTTAGGTTGTATAGACATTTTAACTATGTTTATTCTTCCAATCCATGTGCATGGGATATTTTACCATTTCTTTATGTCATCATTGATTTCTTTCAATAATGTCTTAAGTTTTCATTGTATAGGTCTTTTACCTCCTTAGTTAAATTTATTCCCAGATATTTTATTCTTTTTGTTGCGATTGTAAGTGGGATTTTTTTTTTTTGGAGTTCTCTTTCTGTTAGTTCATTCTTGGCATACAGAAATGCAACTGATTTTTGTAAGTTGATTTTCTACCCTGCAACTTTGCTGTAGTTGTTGATTATTTCTAATAGTTTTCAAATGGATTCTTTAGGGTTTTCTATATATAAGATCATGTCATCTGCAAATAATGAGAGTTTCACTTCTTCATTGCCTATTTGGAGTCCTTTTATTCCTTTTTCTTGCCTAATTGCTCTGGCCAAAACCTCCAGTAGTATGCTGAATAAGAGTGGTGAGAGTTGGCACCCTTGTCTCGTTCCTGTTCTCAGAGGAATGGCTTTCAGTTTTTCCCCGTTGAGTATGATGTTGGCTGTGGGTTTGTCATATATGGCCTTTGTTGTGTTGAGGTACTTTCCTTCTGTACCCATTTTGTTGAGAGTTTTTATCATAAATGGATGTTGGATCTTGTCAAATGCCTTCACTGGACCAATTGAGACGATCATGTGGTTTTTATTCCTTGTTTTGTTAATGTGGTGTATCACATTGATTGATTTGTGGATGTTGAACCATCCCTGTGTCCCTGGTATAAATCCCACTTGATCATGGTGTATGATCTTTTTAATATATTGCTGTATTCAGTTTGCCAATATTTTCTTGAGGATTTTTGCATCTATGTTCATTAGCAATATTGGCCTGGAGTTTTCCTTCTTTGTATTGCCCTTGTCTGGCTTTGGTATCAGGGTGATGTTGGCCTCGTAGAATGTGTTAGGAAGTGTTCCATCTTCCTCCATTTTTTGGAAAAGTTTGAGAAGGATAAGTATTAGATCTTCTTTGAACATTTGGCAAAATTCTCCGGAGAAGGTGTCTGGTCCTGGACTTTTATTTTTGGGGAGGTTTATGGTTTACTGTTTCAATCTCTTTACTTGTGATTGGTCTGTTCAGATTCTGTATTTCTTCTTGGTTCAGTTTTGGGAGGTTGTGTTTGTCTAAGAATTTATCCATTTCTTCTAGATTGTCCAAATTGTTCACATATAGCTTTTCATCTTATACTCTTATATTCCTTTGTATTTCTATGATATCTGTTGTAATTTCTCCTCTTTCACTTCTAATTTTATTTATTTAAGCCTTCTCTCTTTTCTTCTTAGTGAGTGGCTAAGGGATTGTCAGTTTTGTTTATCTTCTCAAGAATTAGCTCTTTGTTTCATTGATCCTTTCTACTGTTTTTTTGGTTTCAATTTCATTTATTTCTGCTCTAATTTTTATTATTCCCCTCATGCTGACTTGGGGCTTAGGTTGTTCTTTTTCTAGTTCTTTTAGATGTAGTTTAAAGTTGCTTATTTGGAATTTTTCTTGTTTGTTAAGGTGGGCCTGTATTGCTGTGAATTTCCCTCCCAGGGCCGCTTTTGCTGCATCCCATATGAGTTGGTATGGTGTTATTATCATTTTTGTTTGTCTCCAGATATTTTTTGACACTAATTCTTTCCTCCATATTTTCAGCTCTATTCTTTAAAACTTCTAGGTTTTCCTTTATCTCCTCCATTGTGTTTTTCATCTCTAACATTTCTGATTGGTTTTTCTTGATGGTTTCAATCTCTTTTGTGAAGAAATTCCTTATATCAATGAATTGTCTATCTGTATTTTCTTTTTTTTTGTTTGTTTGTTTTTTTTTTTTTTTGTGGGGAAGACCAGCCCTGAGCTAACATCCGTTGCCAATCCTCCCCTTTTTGCTGAGGAAGACTGGCCCTGGGCTAACATCCGTGCCCATCTTCCTCCACTTTATATGGGACGCCGCCACGGCATGGCTGACAAGCAGTGCGTCGGCGGGCGCTCGGGATCCGAACCCGCGAACCCCGGGCTGCCAAGCGCGGACTAAACCGCTGCGCCACCGGGCGGCCCCACTATCTGTATTTTCTTATAATTCACTGAGCTTTTTTATGATAGCTATTTTGAATTCTCTGTCGTTTAGGTTATAAATTTCTCTGCCTTCAGGATTGATTTCTGGGTGCTTGTCATTTTCCTTCTGTTCTAGAGATTTAATATATTTTTGCATTGTGCCTGCCAATGTTGGCTTATTTTTTCACATACTGTGAATATCTGGTTGCAGTTTCCACTTGCTGCCACTGGAGGGGGGTCAAGCACTGTGGAGGTCAAGTGCTGTGTATTCTGAGCCCTCTGTGATCCAGGGCGGCTCTGGCTGACTGATTGTGCTGAAGCGCTGGCCATGCGGTGGGAGGGGCTCTCTCTTTCGCCTGCTCTATCGTGGGGCCTTCTTGTTCTTCCCTCACTGTCTGCTCTCTTGGGGTGCCCAGATGATGGCAGCACCCTGGCAACAGTTCAGTCTCCTCCATGTGGAAATTCCCCACAGGCTGTGAGAGAACTTTGAGAGCATCCGTTTTCCTCTCCCTGCCCCCCTGCCGGGAGCCGCATGGAACCGGAGTCGCCAATCGAACAGGGAGGGAGAGTATTTCCTCCTTACCTGTCCCCACTTCTTCCAAGGGTTCCAGCACCTCCACCATCAGATGTATGGCTGCATGGGTCCTTCAGACATTCTTTATGTTGTGCGAGTGTCCTTTTGTTGTATCTTAGTGGGGGGAGAGTTTAAAGGGGAAAGTTCAGTCTGCCATGATGCTGACGTTCCCCAGTTGTCTGTATTTTAAATAAAGAGAAAATATAGTACCTCATATTTATGTATATATTTTTTCTTTCTATTGTTCTTTGTTCATTCCTGAAGATCTGAGTTCCCTCTGGTATTATGTCCTTTCAATGTGAATAATTACATTTAGCGTTTCTACCTTTTTTAAAAATTAAGGTGAAATTCCCGTACCATAAAACTCACCCTTTTAGTGTACAATTCAACAGTTTCTAGTATATTCTATTAACATATATTTGTAACCATCACCCCTATCTCATTCAAGAACATTTTCATTACCCCAAAAAGCTTTATAGCCATTAGCTATATCCCTCTCCATTACCCCTTACCCCCAGCCTGGCAGTCACTAATCTACTTTTTGTCTCTATGAATTTGCCTATTCTGAACATTTCACATGAGTGGAATTTTACAGTATGTGGCCTTTTATGTCGGGCTTCTTTCACTTAGCATGATGTTTCGAAGGTTCATTCATTTTGTAGCATGTATCAGTACTTCATTCCTTCAAGGGGCTGAATTGTATATACCACTTTTTATTTATCTGTCCATCAGTTGATGGACAGATGGGTTATTTGCACTTTTTCACTATTATGAATAATGCTGCTATGAATATTTGTGTACATATTTTTGTGTAAATATATATTTCCAGTTCTCTTGGGTATTTATACACCTAGAGGTGGAGTTGCTGAGTCATATGGAAACTATATGTTTAGCTTTTTGAGAAACTGTCAAATTATTTTTGAAATTGGCTGTACTGGTTCTACATTCCCACCAGCAATGTATGAGTGTTATTATCTCTCTTTATGATTATAGCTGTCGTAGTGAATGTAAAGTGATATCTCACTATAATTTTGATTTGTATTTCCCCAATGATTAATGATGTTGAGCAGCTTTTCATTGTTTTACTGGCTATTTGTATATCTTTTTTGGAGAAACATCTATTCAGATTTTGCTCAGTTTAAGAAATTGGGTTATTTTCTTTTTATTGGTGAGTTGTAAAGAGTTCTTTATATATTCTGAATATAAGACCCTTATCCGATACATTATTTGCAAACATTATTTTCTCCCTTTCTTTGCGTTGTCTTTTCACTTTCTTGGTAGTATGCTTTGAAGCACAAAAGTTTTAAATTTTGATTAAGTTTCGTATCTGTTTTCTCTTTTGTTTCTTGTGCTTTAAATGTCACAACTAAGAAATCATTGCCTGATCCCAGGGCATGAAGATTACACTTGTGCTTTCTTCTAAGAATTTTATAGTTTTATCCTTCCATTTAGATCTGTGGTTTGCTTTGAGTTAACTTTTGTACATGGTGTCAGGTAGGGTTTCACCTTCACTCCTTTACACGTGACTCTCCTGTTGTCCCAGCACCATTTGTTGAATTGTCTGGGTACCCTTGTTGAAAATGAGTCGACCATGGACGCATGAGTTTATTGCTGGATTCTCCATTGTATTTCATTGCTCTATATGTTTATCTTTACGCCAGCACCACATGGTCTTGATTGCTATAGCTTTATAGTAAGTTTTGAAATTGGGAAGTGCGAGTCCTTCAATTTTTTTTTTTCTTTTTCAAGATTGTTTGGCTATTCTGCCTTCCTTGCATTTCTATATGAATTTTAGGATTAGCTTGTCAACTTCTGCAAAAAAAAAAAAAAGGCAGCTGAGCTTAGATAGAGATTGTGTTGAGTCTCTGATTAGGAAAGTGTTGCCATCTTAACAATATTTAATCTTCTAATCCATGACCATTGGTGTGTTTTCATTTTTTTAGATCTTTGATTTCTTTCAATGATGTTTTGTAGCTTTCAGTGTGCAAGTCTTATACCTCCTAGGTTAAATTTATTTCTAAGTTTTTTGATGCTGTTGTAAATGGGATTGTTATCTTAATTTCATTTTAGATTGTTCAGTTGTTAATGTATAGAATTACTACTGATTTTTGTGTATTGATCTTGTGTCCTGCAAGTTTGCTGAACTTGTTTATTAGCTCTAAGTGTTTTTGTGATTTCCTTAGGATTTTCTATATACAATATTATGTAATCTTTATAAAGATAGAGTTTTACTTCTTCCCTTCTAATCTGGATGAGAAGTTGTGACCGAGACCACATGGCTCACAAAGCCTAAAGTATTCACCATTTTGCAGAAAAAGTTGGCTGACCCCTGGTTCAGAGCTCTGCGTGATTCATCTCTGTTGTGTTTCACCCTCAGCTGCACTGCTTTCCCCGTTTGTATTTTGCAGATACTCTGGGCTGTGTGTCCTCAGGCAGGCCTTTGTTCTGGGGGGGCACATGCTTCCTAGAATTCTGCCACCTTCTCCTGGTTCTTCACTCTGTTTTATACCCAGTTCCTTCGTATCTAAGTTTCAAGGGTCACCTTCCCAGAGGAGCTTTCTCTGTTCCCCAATTGATAATAGAGTCCTCTTTGTTACTGTCTAGCTCAACTTTTTATTTCCTTTTTGTGCTGTTAAAATATTTGTTCATTTGTCTGTTTTATTTATCTGTGTCTGTCTACCTACCTACCTACCTACTTGTGCCTTTTGGTCTTTCCGTTGTAGTGTGAACTCTCTAAGAACAACTACCAAGTTCATCTTGTTTTATGGTTGTGTTTCCAGTGTCTAACGTGTTCCTGGCTCATAGTAGGTGCTCAGTAAATATCTGTCCCAACAACTAACGAGCAGAGGGAACTTTCCTTACGTTGGCCCAGAGATAGCAGAGAAAATGTCGGGGGGGGAGTGATGTGAGCTACGTGTAAAAGCTTGTGTAGGAACGTGGGACGGGGAGGGTACAGAAAAATAGACTTTTACTGACAGCTTGAAGTTTATGGAGAAGCTTGGACAAAAAGGTAGACTGACAGGCATTCTTATACTGAAATGAGGCCTGTGGGCTGATCTGACTCAGGCAGGGACTGTCACCCACAGCTTCTCTCCTGAGAGTCCTGCTGTCTTGCCCTCATTTGCTGATCTGTCCTAATTCCCTTCTTCTTTGTCCCATTTCTCTCTATTTCTGCCCTCACTTAGTCCTTGTTTCTCAAGGGCTCACAGAAACTCAAAAAATACTTGTAATTACCCAAAGGCAGTCTCTTAAGGTCCCTTTGAAAGTGAACTTAATCCCATTTTAATACAAATTATTTCTTTCTTGTTTCTTACTGTGGTAATGCAATCAGATTTTAATCATTATATACAATTAATTACTGGTTTTTGTTTCCTTTTGCTATCTTGAAAACATAAACTTTCTTTGAGTTAAATGTATTTATACTTAAATGTGTGTATTTTTTTTGAAGTTAAAAATCCTCACCTAATCCATCTCTTGCCTTATCATCCCTCCCCTTAGTTGGGGGAAACCTACCGTTGAGAATTTGGCATAAGTACTTTCAGACTTTTTACTAAGTATGTAAGAAATGCATAATTATACATTTATGCATTCATATTTATATATACATCCATGTAAATAAATAGGTTTTATTTTTTTGATGGAATGAACATATACTTTTTCAGTTAACAGTATATTAGAGAACATCTTTTCATGTTTGTACATAGAGATATAGCCTGTTGTTTCAAATAAATATATAAAATCTTTTGTAATAGATATTCCAGTAATTTATGTAACTGATCTCCTATTTTTGAGTTTCAAGTTTTTCATTTTTTTCTTCTTTTTACTTCTAATCAGAAATAATGCAGCATCGAGCCTTTGTGTGTATTACTTTCTTGCAGATGTAAGTCTTTCAATAGGTTTAAATTCCAAATGTGGACTTCTGAGTTCAGAGGGCTTGCATGTTTAAATTTATGATAGATGCTGTCAAATTACCTTCTGGAGAGAGTGTGCCAATTTCCATTTTTTCTGGCGGTGTGAAAGCACACCTGTTTCCCACACCCATTACTCATACTGTGAGTTACCACACTTTTTAATCTTTCTTACTTTGTAGGTGAAAAAATAAAATTGATTTCATCTGTATTTCCTTGATTTTTAGTGAACTTGAGCTTTTTTCAGCAGAACTTGGAGGTAGGAGGTAACAGGCACAGTGACCTTTTTTTTAATATATCATGTGTCTGTTCTTCTGTTGACTGCTTATCCAGGCTGTTGCTCATGTTCCCCCACTGAAAATGTGAACATTAAATACGTAAGGTCACTAGGTGTCACTAGAATCCCATTTTGTTAGGTTATTTCTGGACATGTTCTTTCTAAGAGCAGATAGCTTTGAAACAACAGCTGATAAAGTTCTGGCATTTCCTTTGGACAATCAACATTTTTATACGGAAGAAAGAAGAAATAAAGGTGAAAGGAATAAAATTCTGTTGAAGGAAGTTGATCATAAAGTCACATTTTTGAAGCAATCATAAAGTAACAGATAAATTGGAAATACAGTTCACAGGCATTTGTCCTGCCCAGTTAAGAGTGCATCGCTGCCCGGATGCCCCCTCACCCCTGCGTTTAGCATTTCCTACAAACAGGCACATACATTTTCTTGCATAACCACAACACAGCCATCCGTGTTAGGAAATTAACCCTGAAACCTCCCCACCATCGAGTCCTCTGAGCCCATTCTAGCCTTACCAGCTGTTCCCATCATGTATTTTATAGCAAACGGCTCCCCTTGAGAAACTTACATTGCATTTAGTCTACGTGTCTCCTCAGTCTTTCTGTGGCTTTCGTGCCTTTGATACTGTTGAAGGTTACAAATAGTGACGTGTGGTGTCCCTCAGTGTGGGATTGTCTCGTGTTCCCTAGTAAGATTATCCAAGTTCTGTGTCTTTTGCAGGAATGTCCTGGGGGTAATGATGGGTTCTTCCTGCACCCTCTCAGTGTGTGGTCCTGGGGTGGTCAGCTGGTCACTTGGTCACAGTGGTGCCTGCCAGGCCTCTCCACTGGAAAGTCCCTGTGCCCTCCGCACCCCGCCCCCGGCAGTTAATGTAGCTCCTGAGGGGAGGAACTTTCAAACTATGTAAATAACTGTCCCTCATCACACTTTACGTGTAAGGTGTATGTGTGAGTGGCTCCCTACTTTATTTAGTGAGTTATAATCCATTACTGCCATTGTTTCTTTTCACGCTTACATTGTCCTTGATTGACCAGTGGTGGCCCATTCAGACTGACTGTTCCTGTTGTTTTACCTGTTCTCCTTCATTCTCTGAACACTTTTCTCTCTGGTACAACAATTTCATCCAGGCCCAGCTTGTACTTTTTCTTTCCCAGCCCTGGATTCAGTGATTTCTCCAAGAAGCTCTAGTTCCTTTCAGTGGAAAATGGTATTTCGAACCCAAAATCTGGGTGCCAGGCATGCTCATTGCCATGGGGGTGTTGCTGCTCCCACACCCTCTTGTGTGATATATGTATTTATCTATGCCCATGCATTGGTTTGTAAAACCATCTGTCTATAGTGAATCAGTGCATTCCCACTCATGCCTGAGATTCCAGATCCTGCCCGCAGCTGGGGGGTTCATTCTCGTCCTCTTCCCCTCTAAGTTTGTGACTCCCTGCTCAGACAGAAACCTAGCTCCTGTTATCCTTGCTTCCAGGGTGGCTAATTAGATGGGTAGGTAACCAGTCTCCTCTCCAGGGCTGTGCCCTTCCTTGCACAGAGCCCTTCTTTCCTGCTTAGGCTCAAATCCCCCCTCCACACTGGGCCTCCTCTCCACACAGATGTCCCCCTTCCCTCGTGGTGCCCCCATGTGTGGGCACTCTCCATACCTGCCGGAATTCTGACACCCTGCACTGTGCCACACCCCTCCTCCTGTGTGGACACCCTCCTCACCATGCCTGGGCTCCAACACCCCTGCATGGATGCTTCCTCCTCGGGCTCTGGGAAGTGCTCCCCACCTGCCTTGGGTGCTGACACCCTGCTTTGTGCCTTTAGCACTGCACCCTCACCCATCCACACAACCTGCTTGTGTCCACTCTCTGCCCTGCCTGAGTGGCTCCAAGACTGAATTCTTGGATGGGAAGGGAAGGCAGGAGGGGCGGAATTTACTCTTACACCTGTTCCTACATGGAGGGCACGTTCAGAGGGATTGCCAGAGTGGTAGGAATTGAGATCACAGAGTTCAGAATTGTTCTTAAACTTTTAAAGTCTGTCAAGCCTATTCCTGTGTGTTAAAAGGACAAGTGTTTTTTAAAACATGCCAGTTAGAATTTTTCTGCTTGTCGCAAACTTTTTGTATTCCTCTGTTGGTTAAGAACAAAGCAAAGCAGCGCACAAGATATCCACTGTTACCAATTAGGACATCAGCCCCAAAGTAAAAGACATATTCCCTGTCTCAGACGGCATAGATTTATTGAGAAGACAGAACTAATATTCATGAATCACTTAGTAAATAATACCAGAGTAATGGGTTTCTTGTAGCTTTAAAACAGCAGTTCTCAGATCATGGTCCAGGGACCTCTGGGGTTCCCAAGACCCTCGCAGGGGCTCAGCAAGGTTGAAACTCTTTTTGTAATATTAATAGGATGTTGTTTGCCATTTTCCCTCTCGTTCTCTTAGGAGGGTACTTTGCAGTTCAGGGGCCACATGACGTATGCAGCACATGGAATGCTGAAGCAGATGTGAGAATCCAGCTATTTATTGTCATTTGCAAAAATGTGTAGCTATGCCACTTTTCTCCCTAATTTTTTTTCTGTTTTGGAAAATATGGTTATTTTTCATAAAAGCTGTTATTTGTGTTAACATGTATTGAGTTTGTTATTGTTGTTTTTAAATGAATTAACAAATATGTAGTTTTAAGAACTCAGTTTTAATTTGTTACACTAAATATCTGTAAATAAAACTCACACGAAAAAACTTTTTTCGGGGCCGGCCTGGTGGTGTAGCGGTTACATTTGGTGTGCTTCGCTTGGTGGCCTGGGTTCACAGATTCAGATCTTGGGTGAGGACTTATACCACTCAAGCCATGCTGTGGCAGCAACCCACATACAAAATAGGGGAAGACTGGCACAGATGTGAGCTCAAGGCCACTCTTCCTCAAGCCAAAAGAGGAAGATTGGCAACAGGTGTCAGAGCCACTCTTCCTCACCAAAAAGAAAAGCTTTTTGAGATCCTTGAAATTTTTTAAGCTTGAAAGTATTTTAAGTCCAAAAAGTTTGAGAACTGCTGCTCTTCGGTTCAGTTTGTGTCAGTGGTTTCCATCTACATGCTCTCCCACTGTGATTGCGGGTCCTGCTCTGTGCCAGGTGAGTCAGTGCACATGTTTCTCCTCACTCATCACTTGGGGGAGGGCCTGTGATTTTCTTGTTCTGTTCTTTGTTGAAAGGGGTCCTTCTCCCTCAGCAGGCTGGACATGTTTCCATTGCCCCAGCTTTTGCAGAGGTAGTCGGTGAAAGCAGCATGGTTCAGGCAGGGCTTCTTGGATAAGAAACAGCGTGGAACTGGTTTAATGTAATGACTAAGATTCGAATAGCTTCCACTTTCAGTGGCGCCTTCCCTGCCAGCTCATGACGTGTCATATGAATGAGTATTGAGATTGCCAAGCAGTTTTGCTATCTTAAATATGTGGGGAAAATGCCATTTCAGCATCAGACAATTTCTTTGCTTTGCTGTCATGGATCTCCCCAAGGGCTGTGCAGCATTTGACAGTAGCTGGGAGATGGAAAAGGCAGAATCATCCCCACCCCCTACGGTATAACTGAACTTCAATGCTGGCCAGAATACTTTGGGTGTAAAGCCTTATTTCACTCTTGACAGAAATATTTATGATAGACCAAGGCAAGTGTATTAGGATTTGATAAGTTGTTAAGGAAGCTCATCAAATCAATAATATAAATTGTCCTTACTTTTGTCCCGGAGGTTTTTATCCATGGGCATGTACCCTGATGCAATTCAGGATGGAGTTGGTCAGCCTCTTAACGGCAAGTCCAGAGGCGCTGTGGTGGGACCAGGGCTTCTGGTGGAGGAGCTGCCAGGGGTCAGTGTGGCCAGGCAGAGTGAGTGAGGGGGCTGTGGAGAGAAACAGGGCCTGCAGGAAGCCGCAGTCTCAGGTTGTTTTTCAGAAGGAACACCTACTAGAAGGCAGTGATCAGGAACGTCAGGGCCTTAAAACTCTCCCTGCTGGGTTGCCGTTTGGAAAGTTTCCACGTCTCCTTGGTACATAACTCCTCTAGTTTGAAGATCAGTGGACAGGGCTGGACATAATGTGATTCCTCCTGGGAAAGACAAGGGAACTGGCCTATGGTCTGGACCTTAGTGCATTAGGTATGAAGAAAGTGACAGAGCAATTTGCTTCTTTTGTGTGCATAAGGAAAAAGGGAGGCATGGTGACCTGCAGAATGATTTAGTAGCAACAGACAAGTCACTTCTGGGCGTCGTGTGCATTCCTTTATTATTTGCTGTTGTCTTTCCCTCAAATGCCCTTCCCTCACATATAGCTATTAAACTTCTTTCTTTACAGTCTTGTTCAAATACTGCGTCTTCTCTGAGCGCTTTCCAAGGAAGTAGCATGGTATATTGAAAAGGTGCAGCTCCGGAGCCAGGCGGACAGGAGCTCGGATCCAGGCCATGGAGTGTGGTGCGCAGCTCTGGACTAGCTGCTCAACCGCTTGACCCTGGTTTCCTCCTGTAACACGTCAGCCTGACTTGTGGGCACAGTCAGGGCTCACTCTCAAGCCCAGCTTAAATTCATCTTTGCTATTTCTCTCTACTCATGGAGCATATTACCTGAACCTTGGTGACTCCCCCCCCCCGCAATGTTCCTCCTTGTGCCATAGTGGGGTATGTGACTTGGACTCTTCTGTCAGGCTCATGTGCCTGAAGGCTGGAGCTTCACGAAGTCATTCGTTCTTTATCTCTCCTTAGTGCCTTCCATAGATTAATACATTGTGGCTGAATTGACTTACTGACTGGGTTTAGCAGATAAGGTGGTGACTTGGGGTGGGTTTGACATAAGCAGGAGGGTTGGTCCAGGTGCAGCCAGGGCTAGTCCTGAGGCTAGAAAGGGAGTGGGTGGTCTGGAGCAGGCCTGCAGGGGCAAGTGCTGTATCCTTAGCTCTTGAGGCAGAAAGCTCATCGCAGTAGATCCCGGGGCAGGATTCCCCAGAGGGAAGGATGGCAGGTGCTGCCTGTTTCCCATGGGCTCTGAAGTATCAGCAGTGAGACAGCAAAGTTTAGAAAGCGGGTTCTGTTTTTAGGGGCATCTCTTGAAACACTTTTCTTTTTAACCACTAGATGGGAGGATAATGTTATCATTTTACATTTCTGAAGAAAAGTAGAAATCCAGCAAGTGAGCTTTTTTTGTTTATTTAGTAGATTTTGATTGAGCTCCTGGTAAACGTGGGTTTTAACGTAGTCGCTTCAATATTTTGCGAGGCATGCTAAGGCACCAGCTTTAAGGGCCACCTATTTCTTGTGAAAGGTCACAGTGAAACCGAAGTAGATTGGATTCAGGGAGTGTGTCTCTGTGCAGCTTTCCATCTTGCCCCTTCAGAGAGAACTTGCTGGGACACTTATTCTCAAAGGGGACAGCACAGTGTCTTCTACAACTATATCACCTGGGTAAGGCACACATTTTACCTGATTGAATCAAGCCTTTCCCCAAACTACCTCACTAGTGGAGGATACTACTGTGATCTTCTGTGAGCCTCAGTTTCCTCAGTTGTGAAATAGGAGGAAACAATAGTACTTACCCACCAGGGTTGGTGTGAGGCTTCTCAGGAGCTGCCTGAACTTTATTATAATGATGATTATAAGTTTAATCTCATGTTTATGATGCTAGGATTATCCCAGTTCTGTTTATCTACATCTTCTATCCAGGTGCTTCTCAGTCACCCTCCTTTTGCTATTTTATTGCTTGTGACAGTGGGAAATAGGTGACATTTTGCTTGAGTAAAGAGAGGCTGGTAAGTGCTGCTCAAGGTGAAAATTGGTAATTAAAGGATCTTTTTAGAAAGAGACATTTCTAAGAAGCATTCCTCTCCTTGTTCTCTTTATCCTTCCTGCCCTTCATCTCTTTCATTAGATCCATTATTCTGCCCATCCCTTAATTGTAGGCTTTCTACAGGCTTGGGTGATTAGTTTGTTTTTTAAATCAACTTTATAAAAATGTAATTTACATAAAATGTACCCGTTTTAAGTGTACACTTCACTGAGTTTTGACAAATTTGCATGCCCATTGTTACAACCACCACCATGATCGAAATACAGAACATTTTCATTACCCCAAAAAGTTCACTTGTGTCCCTCTACAGTCAGCTTCCTGCCCCCACTCCCCACCACAAGGCAGCCGCTTATCTTGTTTCTGTCACTATAGATTAGCTTTGCCTGTTCTAGAATCTCATAACTGGAATTGTCCAGTGTGTACTGTTTTGTGCCTGGCTTCTTTTGTTCAACATGATGTTTTTGAGATTAATCCATGTTGTTATACACACACATACACATATACACATATATACACATATAAATCAATAGTTTCATTTGTTTTTATAGTTGAGTAGTATCTATTGTATGGGTACACCATAGTTTATCCATTCACCTGTGGATGAACATTTGGGTAGTTTTCAGGTTTTGGTTATTATGAGTAAAGTTGCTATGAACGCTCATGTTTGCATCCTTGTATGTTTTCATTTGTTTTGGGTCATTACCCAAACTGCTTTCCAAGGTGGTTGTATCATTTTACATTCCTACCAGTAGTGTATGAGGGTTCCACATCTTCACCAACACTTGGAATTTGTCAGTCTTTTTCATGTTAGCCATTCTAGTAGATATATAGCAGTATTTCATGTGTTTACTTTTTGGGTAACAGTTTTTTGAGCTATAATTCACACACCATACAATTTGCCCATTTAAAATGTACAATCCAGTGGTTTTTAATATATTTACAGAGTTGTGCAGGCATCAACACAATCAATTTTAAAACACTTTCATCACCTCAGAATGAAACCTTGTACCCTTTGCATCACCCTCCATTCTCCCCAGTCCAAGGCAGCCATTAATCTACTGTCTATCTCTGGATTTGCTTATTCTGGACATTTCATAAAAACAGAATCATACAATATGTGGCCTTTGTGTCTGGCTTCCTTTTCTTAACAATGTTTTCAAGGTCCATTCATGTTGTAGCATGTATCAGAATTTCATTCCTTTTTATGATCTAATAATAGTCGATTGTGTGGATGTATCACATATATCTGTATCATATATAAGGTTTGCCAACTTATCCTATTCTGTGGGTTGTCTGTATACTTCCTTAACAGTTTCCTTTGAAGCAAAAAGATTTTAAGTTTGATGAAGTCCAGTTTAATTTTTGTGTGTTTCTTGTGCTTTTGGTGTCATTTAAGAAACCTTTGCCAAATCCAGGATTACAAAGATTTACTCTCCTATATTTTCTTCTAAGAATTTGACAGTTTTCTCTCTTACATTTAGATCTTTTGTCCATTTTGAGTTTTTATGTATGGTGTGAGGTAGGGGTCTAATTTCTTTCTTTTGCATGTTGGCATCCGGTTGTCCCAGCATCATTTTTTTGAAAAGACTATTCTTTCCTCTTTCTTTCTCTTGGCACACTTGTCAAAAACCAATTAACCATAAATGTGAGCATCTCATCTGGTTTTAATTTGTATTTCCCTGATGACTGGTGCTGAGCATCAGATAATGTGCTTAGTGACTATGTATTGTCTTTGGTTTAGCTCTTTTGCTCACTTTAAAAAATTGGGTTTTTCTCTTCTTAATATTGAGGTGCAGGCGATTTTCGTATATTGTGCATACCAAATTTTTGGTCAGATATTCATATTGTAAATATTTTCTTGTGACATCTTTTTTTTTTTTTGAGGAGGAAGATCAGCCCTGAGCTAATATCTGTTGCCAATCTTCCTCTATTTTGTATGTGGGATGCTGCCACAGCACAGCTTGATGAGTGGTGTGTAGATCTGCGCCCGGTATTCAAACCTGCGAACCCCAGGCCGCCAAAGCGGAGCGTGTGAACTTAACCACTACACCACTGGGCTGATCCGTGTGACTTATCTTTCATTTTCTTTATTGTATTTTTTGAAGCATACAGGTTTTTTTATTTTGTCCAGTTTGTCATTTTCTTCTTTGATGCTTTGTGTTTTTGATTCTATCTGAATATCTTTGCCTACTTCAAAACTATGAGTTTTTTCTTCTAGGAGTTTTATAGTTTTAGCTTTTATGTTTAGTTCTGTGATCTATTTTGAGCTATTGTGTGTGTGTGTAGTATAAGGTAGGGAGGTCAAAAGTTTTTGTTTTTCTACAATGATGACATTTACTCATTCTGAAAATATTTTTTGAGTACTTACTCTCTGCCAGGCATTGGGGTTACAGTTGTAACTAGACAGGCATATTCCCTGCCTTCATGTAACTTACTTTCTAGTGAAGAAAACAGATTTTAAAAAGTGCAACTTGTAGTAAGTGCTCTGAAGGGAACAAGGAAGGACCTGAGTTGTCAGTGACATTTGTTGAGTTGAGGAGAAAGAGGCAGGAAGGAGCTAGTCTTGGAGAGAGTTGGAGGATGAGTGTTCTGAGGAATAGACAGTTGTGGCCTGAGACAGGAGAACGCCAGTGTGTTTGAGGATCTCAGAGTGTCGGTGGCTGGAACCTAGTGAGGAGAAGAAGCTTTGAGGCAAGCGGAGACGTGCTCCTGTGGGGCCATGGTGAAGGGTTTGAATTTTATGTATATCTTTGGTTTTATCCTCAATATATCCTCTAAATGTCAGACCTACATATGGACTTGCCTACTAGATGAGTCGCAGCATGTAGGTTTAAAAGGGTCCAAAACTGAACTCACTGTCATTTCTCAGTGCTTCTTAACTTCATTTTCTGTCTTGGTTTGTGGTGCCATTTTCTTTCCCGTTGTGCAAGCGAGAACCCTTTGAGTGAGGATGCTTCCTTTCCTAATCCTGTGGTGTTGTGAAGACAGCCCCCTCCCCACACACAGCAAAGAGAGATCAGCGATCATCCCAAGGTTGGTAGTTACAGTGAAAACAGTAGTCCCCTCCTAACCCCTTGCCCCTAACCCGTGTTCCTCAGAGGCATCTCCTCCCCACTCAGGCAGCTGTTTCTATGGCTTGTACCTACCTCCGTGTACCTAATCACTGTGCTCCACCGCTCTCTCGATTTTCCCGTGTTCGACGTTGATGACTTTCTGTGTGGAAGTGAGACTTTAGCTTTCCAACTAGCCGCCTTCCAGGGGACCTCACCCCATGAGTATGCATCTATTTGTACACACCCCCCCACAATTCTTCTCTTCTTGTTATCTCAAAGTTAGTGATAAATTACATCAGTAGTTTTTATTTGCATTGTTATGACTGTGCAAGTTGTTTTTAGCTGAGTCTGAAAAGGCGCCACAAATACATTTACCCTCATGTAAAACTTCTTGTCCTATTTGAGCTCGGCCTGGTGTCCTTGAGTCCAGTGCGTCTCTGGTCCAAGTCCCCCGAAAACTGAACCTGTCACCTCTGCTGTGGCGGCAGGAGCAAGTGGGGTGCAGCAGCTCTGACTCTGGGCAGTTAAGAGCATAGCTGCTGCTCCTCAGACCCACCCTTGGCTCCTGCGGGCTTCATGCACCACAGTCGCCTCCAGGTTTGAGGAGAGGAATCTGGTCCCTTCTTGTGGACTCCTCCTCCCCCACCCCGACTGCTAGGTCAGGTTCCCCTTGTTTTTCACAAAACTGTTTGCTTTTCACTTGCCCAGACATCTCTTACCTACTCTTTATTTCTGTTAGTCTTCTGTGTCGTTTTATTTTCCTTTACTGTCATTTGATTGGAGTTTTGGGGGGCAGAGAAGAACACATGTGCTCAGTCCTTTAACAGAGGTTAAGAACTTTCCATCTTTTTTCCTAAAAATTGCTCATTTAGGATCCCCACCCAGGTCCCACTCCCTTTGCTGAAATCTTCAGCATCTCCTACCCCACTAGCCTGACTGTGGTCTCCTTGCTGTCAGTGTCCCTGTCCTGGAATTCATCCCTCAGAATGACCTGTCCAAGGCCCCCCTCACTTTTCCTGGGGCCCACAGGACGATGGCTGTCCAAGCACACGAGCTTGGCAAATACAGCCCTTGGGACGACCTGCACAATCTCTGAGTCACTGGTCTCCTAACTCCCACTGATTCACATCAGGTGGAGTATGTTTTCCCCAAATCACCATGCTGTTCACTTTGCCGTGCTTTTGTTTATGCTCTTCTTCCACACAGAAAATGTCTGTCCTCTAAACCTGCTTCCGCATCGGAAGTTACTCTGGTGGCCGCCTCCTACCGAAAGCTCTTCCTGACTCCTGTAGTATCACTGTGCTCTGACTTCTGCTCTGCCTTGTTGTTCTTCTCTTATTACAATTACTGTGCTGCATTCTTTGTTAAAATTTATTTTATTTTTTATGTTTACATTTTTGCAAATTTCATGCCTTTTTTTTCTCTTACTATGGGCGAGGGAGTAAGTACTAAGAAACACCCAGTGAGTGGATTGGGTTGACTGTTTACTTCCAGTGAGTAGCAGCAGTCGGATTTCCACCTGGTAATCAAGATCAGTCACCACAGCTTATTCTCTGCTTTTTGTTGAGTGGCACAAAGAACCCCAAATGGCCGGGGCAGTCTCAGCTTCCAATTTCATTGCTACTTTTTAAAGTTCTTATTGAAATACACATGTGAAAAAAGCAAAAATTCTAAGTGTAGGCCATGACAAACTGGCAGAAAACCACACCCTGTACCCACCAGCCAGGTCAAGAAGTAGAGCATTATTAATACTGCAGAAGCCCCTTCTGGTCACTTTCCCATAGGAAACCACTAATCTGACTCCTGAAACCATAGATTGGTTTTGTCTGTTCTTGAGCCTTGAATAAATGGAATCACACAGCATGCACTCTTTAGCGACTGCTGTCTTGAGCTTAACATTAATTGGTGAGATTCATTCGTGTTTTTGCAGTTATGAGTTAGTTCACTTTCATTGCTGTTTGAATACAGCCTTATTAATTTATCCCTTCCACTGTTGATGGACATTGGGGGTGTCTCCAGTTTTAGGCTGTTCCAAATACCACTGCCCCAAATATTCTTGCAAATGTCTCTTGGTGCACATGTGCACACATTTCTCTTGTGCATACCTAAGGCTACAATGCTGGATCTTAGGAAATGTGCATGTTCTACTTGGATAGATTCTTCCAAATCATTTGTCCAAAGTGGTTGTATGAATTTATTCTCCTACCAGTAGTGTATGAGAGTTTTAACTTTTACACATTCTTGCAACACTGACTTTTTCATTTTGGATTGTGGAAGTATTGTATTGTTTTTTTAAAATTCAGTTTTTTTAAACTAAAACAAAAAACAATTCACCATTTCTCACACCCCCCACTCACTATCTCTGGCAACCAGCAATCTGTTCTCTGCACCTGTGAGCTTTTATAGCTAGCTAGGTAGCTATCTGTCTGTTTTTTTAGATTCCACATATAAATATTTGTCTTTCTCTGACTTATTTCACTTAGCATAATGCCCTCAAGTTCCATCAATGTTGTCATAAATGGCAAAATTTCATTCTTTTTTATGGCCAAATATTATTCCGTTATGTATATATACCACATTTTCTTTATCCATTCATCCATCGATGGGCACTTAGATTGTTTTCATATCTTGACTCTTGTGAATAATGTTGTGTCATGCCTGGTTTAATAGAAGACAGTTACTCCCTCACATCTGCTTCTGCATTCAGTGTTTTGGGATAGCACATGTCATTTAGCTCTATTGTGTTCTCATGAGAGAATGAGAAATGAAAAAGGCAAATTATGTCTTCGTATTATGATAAGAGTAGCTTTGACCTCACATGCCCTCAAAAGGGTCTTAGAGACCACAGGGGTCTCTGACCATACTTGGAGATTCACTATCCTAGTGATAAGTACTATTGTCAGTTTGGTATGTAATCTTCTAGACTTCTTTTAAAATGAGAAATACTTTACCATAATACCCTAAAAGACACATACACACATTTCCTTTTCACTCTTAACATATTTTGGAGAGCTTTCTGTATTATGAATATATTTGCCCAGTTCTTTTTTTTTTCACTGTATTTTAATTATATTTTCAACTATCATTTACAAGTGGATGTTGAACAGTGATAGTCTTATGAAATATAGTCAGAGATGTGGTTAGGGGCTGTATTTTTAAAAGACTCCATAGATAAGTGAGATTATTCTGTAAACACAGCAGTGATGGAAGATTTTTGATCTGGGTTGGGGAGAGATGGGTGAAATGTTTTAAGATTAATATTTCAGTAATATATGAATGAATTAGAAGAGGAGAAATTGCAGAGAAGGAGATCATGTAGAAAATCATTATAATTGTTTAGATTTGAGTGACTGAATGCTTGGAAATAGGTATGGTCGTGGATTCCGAAGATAGGAAGGGAGGTGAATGGTATTGCAAGAGAAGAAATGGCAGGATGTGACAACAAGCTGGTCATGGAAGGCAAGGCACAGCGAAGAGTGGCTGGGATTGCAGATGGCTCTCTGGGGTGGTGGTGGTGTCCTGACAGAAACACACAAAAAGGAGAATCTAGTTTTGATGGAAAGATAAGCTTAGCCTTAATTTCTTTAGGACCCTTCTAGCTCTAAATTACTCATTTTATGGCCTGTTTACCCTTCAATTATGCATTTAATGGCATAGGAGTGCCAGGCGCTGGTCATTTTGAGGTGTGTTAAACGTCCAAAATTGTTGCAGAAAAGGATACCTCCTTTACCTCCTCTCACTTCTACTCTTATATTTTAAAAAGACCATATAGAGAAGATTTTGCAAAATTGAAGTTATATTGACTTTTGTACTTGGCAGTAAATGTGCTTATTTTAAAAGACATGTTTATTAAAATGGCCTATGCATGGATTTCTTAAATTACTAACTGACGCATGGGCAGATTTAATGATATGTGACTATAACAGAAACAAATGCTCATTAGACTAATTCAATTTAATTATTCAGATGCAGGACAGCTGGAGTACACATTGATGAATCACTGTTCCCTGCAGCTAATACTAACGAACACTTACCAAGCCTAATTAAAAAAAAAGTAAGTATACAATTTGTGATTTCAATATAGACAGTGGCAATTATGAATTTATTTTTTTATTCCTAGAAAATAAAACTTTTAGAAATATGTTCAAGAGTTGCCTTAAGTATTGCTATTGATGATATTGTTCTTTTCACATAGCATTTTTTAGTTAGTTATAGAGATTATTTTATCATATGAATGCTTTGATATAATTTGTAAGAAATGGAAGAGACTGGTTGGCCAGGAGAAAACTAGAAGTTGCCAGGAGACCAGCAAACATTCAGATGCTCTGGTAATTACTTCAGAATTCAGTTTGTTATGTCTGTAGTAAAATGCCTTTGTTCTGTTTAGTTGGGAAATCTTGAAGTCTGAAGCAGAGATATCCAAGTGTGTAAAGTTATTTATTACGGAAAATCTGCTCTACAAATATAGAGACACTGCTTTCATTCGAGGTCTAATTTACATTTGAACTACAACCTTTTCAGTTTTTATTTATTTAAAAGTTTTATTTCTGATTTCTTTATTTGAGGGTAAACTAGTTATAGTAAACTAGTTTTACTATGAAATGTCAAAGTCACTTTGTTTTCACATGAGAATCCATGTTGGACAGCAGATTTGCAGACTTTCTCCAAACTGAATTAGACAGTCTAGAATTGTACATTTCCTCTAGATTAAAGACAAAATTCCTATGGATATCTCTAAATTTTCTTCAAATAGTAAATCATATGTCTCTATTACATTTCATCTCAGACAAGCCAGAATTTGTCAGTGCTGTGTTGGATAAACTTACCTCAGTCTCCATCCAGATCTTCTCATCTGATTGTAGGTGAAATAAAGCATCTAACAGTCTCATGACTCTCTCTGATATGCTGAGCAATAGCTATGTCTGTCATTTTAAAAAGAAAATATTTATTTTAAAAACACATCAGTAATAAAGCAAACATCTCTCTTGATTTCCCTTCCCTCAAAATAAGCAGCTTTCAATTTGACTTGGGTCCTTGTGAATGCATGGTCTTCATTCACATACTACGTCACACATGTGCGTGCACACACACTTTACATGAATGAGGTTCTATATTTATTGTTTGTTAGGTTGCTTTTTCTTCTTCACTTCAGTATGTCTTTGACCATTTCATGTCAGTATGTACAGCTCTACTTCATTTTTCTGCGTTGTATTGTATATAGCATGAATGTGTTGTTCTTGGATTCATGCTTAGATCATTGTCGGTTTTTACTAAGCACGTAGTTTATGTGACATATTTGAGTTTATTTCTCCAAGTGGACTCTAGAAATGAAATTACCGGGTCAAATGGGTATACATTTTGATTTTAACAGTTCCACCAATAGGTACAAGAGTACCTGTTTCTTGACACTGACCAATGCTGGATATTGTTAATCTTTTTAATTTTTCCTAATCTGAAGCATAAATAATGACTGCTCATACACTTCACCCCTTAAATTTTTACTCATATCTAAAAACATTCCCTTTCCTTCCCTCTTGCAAATGCAGCTGCAAATTAGACATGACTCTAGACCGTGTTATTTTGGATTCTTGGAAGAGGTTCTCTGTTTTGATCTCCCTCACTCTTTCTGCTGCCAGCCTGACCCTCTTGCTTGCTGTTCTTCAGACATACCAAGCATATTTGTATTTTAGAGCCATTTCATTTTCTGTTCTCTCAGGAACATGCTTCCCTCCAAAATCCATCCACATGACTAGTTTTCTAACTTCCATAGGGCTTTGTGCCAGGATTGCTTTCTCAGACCTCCCCTGACTACTCTATTTACATTAGCAATTCCTTCCCACTGTGCCAACTGTCCCAATCCCCCTTACCTGCTTCTTTCCTTTACATCTATAGTACTCACTCCTTTCTAACATACTGTAACAACAGTGGTAGTTAGATAGGATTCAGTTGCTGACAAAGATTCATAGGACCCCAAGTAACAGTGCTTCAGAATCTACAGACCAGGGAGCGCCTAGGGGAGCCTCTTACCTTCTGCTCGTCATGAATCCACGTTCTCTCTATGTAATGTCCCCCCACTCTCACAGTGACAGAGCCCTCCCTCCAGTAACAGACAAGATTGATGCGCTTTGGGGATACAAACACCCCCAAACTCCAGGGACCTGTAGTTACAAAGCAACACTGTTAATTTAGTACATTGCATGCTATGCAGGTACTTGGGTGAAAACAGTTCAGGCCATTTCCAGGCCTGCTGAAATTAACCCTCCCAACACACATACAGAGTAATTTACTTATTTGTTATGTTTATTTCTGTCATTCCTTAATAGAGTATGAGCCCCATGATGGCAAGGATCTCTCTGTTTCAAGACCAGTGCCTGACACGTAATGACATCTTTGTTAAATGACGAATGAGTGAATAACTCACTGATAAAGCAAGGTGCTTTATCAAGTCAAGAACACAAGTGTAGGCATTAGCCTTGAATGGCTAAAAGAAGTCCTTTCATTAAGATTGGAACAAAAGAGGTTAGACTAGGTGCCCATGTATACATGTTTGGGCTGGTAACTTCAACCTGAAAACCAAAAGAGGCCTAGACAGAAGATATATCTCTCTCAGGTCTTTAAGACTGCTCAGGTCTAGAATAGTAGATAAAGATGATGTAACATTCAGTTTTTGTATTTGTGGGAGTGGCCAGGCCAAATGGGGAGTTGTGAAGAAGACAAAGTGGGGAGGGCAGGTTTGAAGGAGACTTGTTCCCCCTTTTATCAGAGGATGGGAAGATTAGAAAGTTAACTCCAGACTTTCTTGTAGATATCAGCCGTGGGCTTCGTCTGTTTGAGGTTTCCTTATTTTGTCACACTTTGTGTGTGTAGTTAATAGTTTTTGATTTTTACGGCTGAATGGAGTTACTGTGATTTAAACACAGTAAGGCAAGATTAAATAATGGTTTTTCTTCGGTAGTTACAAAATAGTTGCTTTTGTGTTTTATTACTGTGTTGTGACTTTTGGGGGGGAGGGGAGATAACACGAGAGTAGCAGAAATAAGGAAAAAGAGACTAATTTTATTTCAAGAACTTTTATGGAAACTAAGAATGCAGGGATCCTGAAATGCCACAGAAAACATAGCTACTTAAGGTACAGCCCTTTATTCAGTCTTAAAATTCTGTCCATATTTTTACTATTGCACAAAAAAGAAATATTTCCAATTCACATATAGTGCAAAAAATACCTCTTTAAGAATATTTTATTATTGATGTTATAAAGTATATCAGAAATGTATGTGAAAGTATTCTTTTCCTGTCTTACACAATTGTAGCACTGTATTGTTAATTTTTATGTCCTTTTTCACAGCGTAAGTGTATGCAGCCCAAAGATTTTATTGCAAAAACACCAGAAAATGATAAGAGACTTCAAAAGAAATTTGAGAAAATGGCTAAAGAGCTACAAAAACGAAAAACAACTCTAGGTAAGCAAGTCCTCCACGTTTATGTTTGTATGTCTAGTTTAATTTGCCTGATGACCAGTGGCATCCAGGATGACAGAGCTAAGGGGGACTGCAGTAGTTCTAGCCTAGGAAGGAGAAAATGAAATGTAAGTCACCTACAGACTACAGCTATTATAGGGCCATACAGTTGAGCTATACAGAGCCTTTTTTTTATTGAGGTATAATTGACATATAGCATTATATTAGTTTCAGGTGTACAATATAATGAATTGATATTTATGTACATTGTGAAATGATCACCACAGTAAGTCTAGTTAACACCTATCACCATACATAGTTACAAAATTTTTTTTCCTTTTTTTTCCTTGTGATGAGGGCTTTTAAGATGTACTCTCTTAGCAGCTCTCAAATATTTGATACAGTATTATTAACTATAGTTGCCATGCTATACATTACATTCCTGTGACTTATTTATTTTATAACTAGAAGTTTGTAGCTTTTGACCCCTTTCACCCAGTTCTCTCTCCTCTTCCAACCACCAATCTGTTCTCTGCATCTATGAGTTTGGGTTGTTTTTATTTTTTTTAAGATTCCACATATGAGTGAGGTCATATGGTATTTGTCTTTCTCCGTCTGACTTATTTCACTTAGCATAATGCCCTCAAGGTCCATCCATGTTGTGGCAAATGGTAAGATTTCCTTTTTTTATGGCTGAATAATATTTCATTGTGTATATATGCCACATTTTCTCTATCCATTCATTCATCCCTGGGCACTTAGGTTGTTGCCATGTCTTGGCTATTGTAAACAGTGCTGTGATGAACGTGGGGGTGCAGATATCTTTTCAAGTTAGTGTTTTTGTTTTCTTTGGATGAATACTCAGAAGTGGGATTGCTGGATGCTATGGTAGTTCTACTTTGAATTTTTTGAGACACCTCCATACTGTTTTCCGTAGTGGCTGCACCAGTTTACGTCCCCACCAATGGTACACAAGGGTTCCTTTTTCTCCATAGCCTCACCAACACTTGTTATTTCTTATCTTTGTGATAATAGCCATTCTAACAGATGTGAGGTGATATCTCTTTGTGGTTTAGATTTGCATTTCCCTGATGAGGAGTGACATTGAGGATCTTTTCATGTACCTGTTGGCCATCTGTATGTCTTCTCTGGAAAAATGTCCTCTGCCCATTTTTTATCAGACTGTTTGTTTTTTTTACTACTTATATTCTTTTAGTGATTTAGGAAAATAACATCGTGAAACTCTAGAATACCTTATATGTTTTTGATATTTCTCCTTTTTTGCCTTTTTTACTATCCTGTAAATTCAGTATTGAAGATCAATCCTGACATATCATTGATACAAATAAGCAATTTTGATGACTATATAATGCATAGCATAGAAATAGGAAGCATTAATTCCTCTAGTTTTTTTCTTTGTTTTAGTCTATATTACTATATCGTAAATTCTCTGTTATGTATTTTGAAATTATTCACATAGAATTATCAAGCTTTATTTTAAAGCTGTCATAATAATGCCAGAGAATTGACTAGAATATTTTGCCTGCACAGTGTTGCCAGATAATTTTTCCAAAAACTGTGTCTTTATCATTTGTTTTTGTGCTCAGTCATCCCATTGCCTGAGAAGCAAGTCTCTTTCTCTCCTGGTGCCATGCTGGCCCCCCCCTCCCTAACAACCGGGATGCTCCAGACAGAAACATGGAGTTCTCCTTGACATCTCTTTCTGCCCCAACACTGACTACCCATCCAGACCCTTAGACCCTGCTTCTGAAATGATTGTTGACTCCTTCTCTGCTCTCTTCTTCCAGGTCTGCGTCACCCCTACTTGAATCATTGTAGTAGTTCCTTACCTGGGCCCTCTAGGCACTGTGTCCTTACCATCCATCCATCTCCCGTAATTCAGTCAGGATGATGTAAATCAGAAGTCAAGTGGACTTAAAATTCCTCGTTGTCATCCTAAGAAAAAAATATTTAGGATATAATCCTGTACTTAACATGTTTACAATCTACCACATCCTATATGATCTGCATGTGTCTGCATATGGTCAGAAGTGCAGTAAGAGTTGTTTAGGCCTAAAAGTTGCAAAGGAGAGGATATTGACTGATTCTGGGCTTTTTTTTATTGGGGGCGCAGGTGGTCAGAGTCCTAAAGTTCTCTTTGAGCAGGTTATGGATTCTAGAAAAGTGCACAGCCATGTACCCACACAATGGATTAGCCCATTATTTCATGGCTCCAGGACCCCCCTGACCCAAGAGTTCATGTGTGGGTCTGTGAGTGTCTGCTGAGGGGAAGTGAGGTAGAGGGGTTAGTGGTGGCAGTTTCTGAAACCTAGGGTAAAAACCATGGCAGGAGAGGCAGAACAACTCTACCCATCTTAGGTTCTTGGCTGGGCTCTGTAATGAGACAGTAACAAGAACAAAGCATACAAATTTATGTCAGTTTTTCGTGATGCAAGAGCCCTCACAAGGAAATGAAGATCCAAAGAAATGGTAAAACCTAAGTGCTGATGTACTAGGTTCAACAAAGAGAAGCACTTGTGGAAAAGTAACTAAAATACGAGGGGTGACCAGAGGAAGATAAGGGTTATATTTATTTTAACAAGGTCTGTTTGTACAGAATTCTCTGGGCCTTGACTCCCTGTCTCTGGTGATAAGAATGTTTCTTTCCTCCTGGTAGAAGGAGGGTGTCTTTCACAGGGGAATTTTCTTTCCTGCCTTCAGGAAGTAAAGAGAGGGTCAGAATGCCCTTCTTGTACCTGCCGTTATTTAAGTCCCTTTAGCTCAAAATAATCCTTATGCTTCAGTGGCATATTTTGGGGTGGCATAGTCTACCACCTGTCACCACGTTTAGGAACCAAATTTCACTGTGGCTTCACCTTCACACTAGTTGTGTGATCCTAAGTAAATACGTTACTTAACTTTTGCATCCCTGTTTCATCGTCTTTAAATGAGGATACTGACAGCTGATGCCTTGGGTTTGAGGAAAGGTTGAATGAGCAATGCATGTGTTGTACTTAGCACAGTGCCTGCGGAGTGCCAGCATTGCTCAGCAAATGCTGCTGAGGTGGTGGCGATAGAATATTGGTAGCAGATAATGGTTTTAAAGGGAGAGAGAAAAACTATAGGGTGGGGGGCAGGATGTTCCTTAAAGGAATCATATTGTTCAAGTAGGAAGGCGTTTCTTTGAGCTTAAAATTGGATTTTTGTTTATTTTCAGATAGTGGTGTACCTGTTCTCTTATTTGAGTCTAATGGTTCATTGATGTATAGTCCCACAATTAAAATGTACAGTGGTCAACACATCGGAATGGAGAAGAGATTACAGGAGATGAAGGAGAAAAGGGAAAATCTTTCCCCTGACTGTAAGTGCTTACATTTTATAAAATGAAAATTATGCAAATAGGTGAATAAATTGTGATGGAAAGGTCTTTTTCTTCTTCACCTAGATATTTTAGTTTATATTTCCTGATTCTAATAGATTTTGACCTATTTCAGAGTAGACTTGTTAATATTTTCATCCAGGAAATCTTATGCTTCATTAAGATTTTTTAAGCATATCTTTGGGGCTTTTTTTTTTAAATTAATCAGGCCCCTCTTTTGAAGGAATTTGCTTTAGATTAAGTATCTAATGCATCAGTTTATGTTTTTATTTCTTTAATCTTTAAAAATTTTAATTAAGTAATGTATAAGCACATTTTCATAAAACATTTACCAGTGTATGGCTTTTAGTAAAAATCCATCTCGATTCCCACCTGATTCTCTTCTGTCCTTGGGTAACCCGTATTTTAAGGTGATGTATTTTTCCAGATCTTTTTCAGTGCGTCACGTATCTGTATATACATGGAAAAGACGCAGGCATCTGTATCTTTCTGTGTCGAGGTGTAATTTTTCTTTACCTAAATTGGATCATGGCATACCTATTGTTTTCAACTTTGTTTTTTCGCTTGAAAGTGTCTTGAAGGTTTTTCAGGTCAGTAGGTGTGGACCTACCTCTTTTTTCTTTTTTTTAAGATACCACAAAGTAGTCTAGAGTTTTGATATTGAATCATCTAGATTGATATTTTTCCAATTTTTCTTTTTTAGAAATAGTGCTGCAGTTTTTATTCTTTTTAAACTACACAGTATGGTGGTTCTTGTTTTTGTTTTTTTGGTGTGTGTGAGGAAGACTAGCCCTGAGCTAACATCTGTGCTCATCTTCCTCTACTTTATATGGGACACCGCCAGAGCATGGCTTGGCAAGTGGTGCGTCAGTCCGTGCCGGGGATCCAAACCTGTGAACCCCAGGCCGCTGAAGCAGAGTGCACGAACTTAACCGCTATGCCACCAGGCTGGCCCCGGTTCTTGTTTTTTATTTAACCGTTTTCCTATCTATGGACATAAGGCTCTCCCTCCACTTTTTAGTGTTATAATCTATACACAAGTGGACATACTTTTACATAAATCTTTATGTTCCTGTGTATTTCATGTATTTCAATAATATTAATTCATAAAGGCAGAATTTAACATTTTTGATAGATATTAACAGATTGCCCTTCAAAAAGTCTGTACCATTTTATCCTTTGCCAGTCATTTGTAAGAGTGGCAGCTCTCCACACTTGGGAAAGCGGATCACATTAGTCTTCACATCTTTTTCAATCCGAGGTTGAAAAACTGAATTTCTCTGTTTAATTTGCTTTTGAGGTTGCTAGTGAATTTGCTAATGAGGTTAAATGTCTTTTCATGTTATTAACTATGACTATTACTCATTATAACTTTTAATGTTATATTCTATATATTATCTCTGTGAATTAAATCTTTGTTTAAATGCGAATTACAGTCGTGCTCTGCATAACGACGTTTGGTTAATGATAGACCACATGTATGATGGTGGTTCCATAAGATTAGTACCATGTAGTCTAGCTGTGTAGTAGGCTATACCATCTAGGTTTGTGTAAGTACACTCTGTGATGTTCGCACAACAATGAAATCACCTGACGATGCATTACTCAGAATGTCCCGTTGTTAAGCGAGGCATGGCTATATATTTTTCTTTTCTTTCTCATTTGTAAAAGTTTTTTCTATATCATGCATATTTAATCCTTGTTATGCGTTGCAAACGTTTTCTCCTAGCTTTCAGTGTGGAACACAGTGTGCTTATCTAGTGGGCACTCAGTAAATATATTGTTGAATAAAATACATAAAATCTATTGTATGTCATTTAATATGCAGGAACTTTTGTGAAATAGAAATGTTACATTTAATGTAAACAAATCTGATTGTCTTTTCCTTATGGCGTCTAGGATTCTGTGATGCTTAGAACTCCACCATAAGGTTTTAAAATTGTTCTGTGTTTTCTTCCATTACTTTTATGGTTTATTTTTTAAGGTTAGATATTTAATCTATCTCGAGTTTATATTTATATATGGTATGCAATGGGCCCCTATACCAGTTGAGGTTAGTTTTGGCTGCATATGACAGAAACACAAAACCAGTAGCTTAAATTAAGTGCATTTTCTGTCATGTCAAAGAGGTCAGAAGTAGGCAGTCATGGGGTGGCCATTCTCTGGTGTCTTTGAGAATCTAGGCTCCCATCTTTCTGCTTTGCCTTCCTTGGTGCCTGGCTTCTGTTTCAAAATGTGTGTGCCTCCCAGCTGGGCCAGCTCGCTGTGAGCAGCCTTACCAGAAGTCCTATCCAATATTGCTGCCGAATTCCATTAGTCAGGACTCAGTCCTATGGCTATTCCTGGTTGCAAGCTAACTGCAACCATTTATGGCTAAAGAGCTACAAAAGCAAAAAACTACTCTAGATAAGCCAAGAAATATAATACAGTTTTTTGCATTTGTGTTCATATACCTAATTTAATTTGCCTGATGACCGGTGACATCCAGGATGACAGAGCTAAGGGAGACTGCAGTAGTTTTAGCCTAGGAAGGAGAAAACGTAATATAAGTTGCCTGCAAGAGACTGAGCAAGACTGAAATGTAGTCTTTCAGCAGGGTGTGTTGCTGTACTAGTAAAATCAGGGCTCTGTTATTAAGAGCAGGGTGAGAATGGATATTGAGGTAGGTAAGTAGCAGTGTTCCAGATGAATATCCAAATTGTTTCAACATATAATTATGTATATACCTGTGTATGCCTTAAACTTTATTTCATTAGTTTGCAGTGTTAATTCTGCCACTTAACTGTGTCCAGCACAATTTAAAATTCAACAACTGAAAATTTTGTCTCTGTGCTTACCTTTCTTATCTTGATTTATTCTCATTTTATAATTGTTTGCTTTAAGTTTTCTCAGAAAAGCATCCTTTTGAGTGTCTTTAAAAAAATCTTTGGATATGAGACTGAAACGTCTCTTTTGTTTCTTGTTTGTTGTGTGCACAGCCTTTGAAGATAACACTTATGAGTTTGTTAAATCATTGATATCTTGGATATTTTCTGTGAAACTGCTAGGGTTTCTCAACCTCGGCATTATTGACATTTTGGGCTGGATAATTCTTTATTGGGGGGCTGTACTGTGCATGCCAGAATGTTTCACAGCATCCCTGGCCTCTATACACTAGCTGCCAGCAACATAGTCACACCGCCCCCCGAAATGTGACATCCAGCAGTGTCTGCAGACATTACCAAGTGTCTGCAGGAGCCAAAATCAGCCCTGGTCGAGAACCACTGCTCCAGTTACAGAGGTAACTGTTACCAGCATCCTTGAAAAAGCCTTGATCATCAACAGTAGGTCTAACTGAAAATATTTGTTTACCTTTGTTGAGCTTCTGCGTAAATCCAGGCAAGCCTGACTTTTCAAGATCCCTTCTAACTTTAATTATCCTGTGATTATCCTTTTTTTGTAATCTGATTTAGGTAGGTTATTTTTTATGATGCTCATCATCTGTAATAGATTGGAGTGAGAGGTTTTGGGGCATACTGTTTTGCAGTAAGTTTGGAGTATGACGTAAAAGGCACCAGTTTGTGTGTGTGATGTGCGAGAGTAGAGTCAGTGGGTTACCATTGGCTTCGTCCACTAAGATGTTTCCAAGTCGTGTCTAATGAGATGTTCGATGTTTCAGCTTCCCAGATGATTGAAAAGTCTCAGGATAACCCAGTTAACTCCCCGTGTGAAGCATCTTTGAACATTTCACATGATGCTTTGTGTTCAGGTAAAATGATTTTCTTTTCTGTGATATATTTAAGCTTTGAGAATATTATCGTTTTTATAATTGGAATTTTTTCTGGTGAGAACAGTTAAACACTGGAATTCATGCATTTCATCCTGAAATTAGGTATTGTAATAAAAATTAGGTATTGTAATAAAATTAAGACATGAGAAATTATGTGAGTTAAACTTGCTTTTTGATTCCTGTGGTTTTTCTCCTAAGCATTTGCTTTCTTGAAGATATCAGAATCTATTGCTCATTTATAAAAAAACTTTGTGATCTTATGTGAACTGCATGTAGTTTAATCTGTATATTACTGAGAACAGTACGAGAGACAAGAGAAAATTGTTTCACACCGTGTATAATGAATATATGGAACAAGTTATTGAGGGGGGTCAGTGAAGTATGTATAGATCATCAAAAAATTTAGGAGAGAGAGGATTTCTAATTAGAAGCAGAAAGAGTGTCAGTAAAAATTAATGAAATTAGAGTTATGTATTATACATACATATTTTTTTTAATGTGGAAGCCCTTGTTTCACTTTGATAATTTTTCGTGGTTGTAGCTTTCCTTTGGTTATGTCACATTTCTTATAATTTTCTCACCTAGCCCACAATAGGGCCCAAATAAGTAGCAGTGACCCCGAAAAGAACTGTGTTCAAAAGTGCTTGGAGTGTTATGAAATGTCTCATTATGAAAGCCATAACAGTGACCAATCACAAAACAGTATCAAGGTATCAGGAGTTGAAACTAAAGCTTCCTTTTCATGTGTGGTTTGTTCCTGTTATCTTTTTGGCATGTGTTGAAATTATTTACCCATTTATCTTAAATAATCTCCATCTTTTTATTTCATACTTGCATTTATTTCCTGTAAGTTGGAAACAAGTGATAATAATAACGGTTGCAGATTCCATTTTTCCGGTGTTATAGGCACTGCTCTGCGTGTCTTATGTTCTGTTTCTCATTTTATTCTCCCATTAGCCCTATGAAGTAGGTGCTGTCGTTGTCCCCATTTTGTCCATGAGAAAACCAGGTCAGAGAGAGGTCAAAAGCTCGTACAAGGTCACACAGTTTGTGAATGGCCAACCCGGGATGCGAACCTAGGCAATCCGACTTCAGAATTTGCTCCATGACATGTCTCACTGCTTGTCAGCTTTTTGAGAAGTGTGCTTAGCTTATTCAGCTGCTAAAATAATAAGTGTCCTGTGTTTCCAGCTACTGACTTAGAAACACATTTCCTGACCTGGCGTGGGCATGGCCTCACCATGCCTGGTGGGCTTCCTTCTGCTCCCTGGTGGTTACCTGTGTCCTTCCTCTTTAAAAGGAGAGCTTTCGTGGTTTTGATCAGTAGTTATGACATTCACATTGCCTCCAGTGTTGTGTGGTTTCTGTAACGTGGAGGTCCTCCGTCCGGTCAGCACATGCCGAGCCCCTATTGAGGGATCCACCCCTGGGTATGAGGGTTCAGATTCCAGAAAGCAGTGTCTCTGGGAACTTCGAGTCTAGTGAGAGGACAGATAGGAATGTAATCATGGTGTGATGTGATGTATGGTTTTATAAATTTAGGTGGAATTCCGTGTGACTAGACCTGGTGAAGTCAGTGGGAGGATTCAGAGATGTTGATATCCGAGGTGGATTTTGAAAGAAGAGTAGGGTTTATCCAGATTCAAGTGTGGAGGAAGGGCAAGGCCTGGAGGTGTAAATGCGTATACAGTTTTCAGGAGGTAGCTGGCAGCTTAGCATTACTCTTAAGAAGTTTATAAAATATATGGGAAATCAGAACGGTAAGATCTACCAAGTGGTTCACTTTTGAATATAAATGTAATGTGAGGACTTCAGTGGAAGACAGGGGAGTCAAGGTGGGCTGCATTAAATTGTGTAATGCTTCATGGAAGACTGGAACTTGGCATAGACCTGAAAGCAGTAGTTCTTAACTTTCAGAATTGTTGACCTCCTTGAGAATTTAATGACAAGGTGTGGATGCTCTTCCTGGAAAAAGGTGCACATGCGTATGAACATCCAAAAGTGTGCATAACATTTTTAGAGGTTTGTTACCTGCCTCCCTGCAACCCCCATCCCATCCGAGGCACACAGTGAAGCCCAGGTTCCCTAGTTAAAAATGCTGGCCGTAAAGTGTCCTTAAGTGGAAACAAGAAGAACCAGGGTGTGGTCAATACTCTTCTTAACTTTGCTTAAACAGTATTACTTTATTGGTCAACTGAAAATTACTTTTATAATAATTTAAAACATTTTTAAAAGTTAATTCTTTATCAATATTTTCCAGATGAATCCTTTGCTGGTGGTCTACACTCATCTTTTGATGATCTTTGTGGAAATTCAGGATGTGGGAATCAGGAAAGAAAAGTGGGAGAATTTGTTGATGAAATTAAGAGTGATGTGTGCGTTTCATCGCCTGTATTGAAAACAAGTGATATTCATTCATCAGCACCTCCCGGTTACCTCAGTCAGTTAACTCCACGGAAATCCATGCATAACCTTTCCAAGGAAGAAATCAATCTGCAGAGAGATCCTGTGAGTGAAGTAGTCACCCCTGACACAAAGCATTCTGAAAGAATATCTAAGGAGATGTTGGATAAGAAGTGTAGTTTGTCTCCTGCATTATCTGCAACAAAAGGCCAGTCTGTGGGACATTCACGACCCAAGAGTTCCTCAGCAAAGAGAAAAACAACATCAGAGAACTTACTTTCACCTCCAAAAGAAAAGCTAAAGAGAAAGAGGTACAGTGGGAAATCCACCATACCAAAATTGCAGCTGTTTAAGTCAGAAAGCAGCCTGCAGTTTAGGACCAGATCTGTTACCGAGACTGCTGACTGTGGGGAGTCCTCTTATGATGATTATTTTTCACCTGATAATCTTAAGGAAAGGAATTCAGAGAACCTTCTTCCTGCATGTCAGTCATCATCAAGCCCTGCCCAGTTCAACTGCAGAAGAAATCTTTCTAAGAGGGAGAGAACAACCATCTTAGAAATGTCAGATTTTTCCTGCATTGGTAAAAACCCCAGATCAGTTGGCATTACCAGTTTAACAACAAAAACCAGCTCCAGTCTTCAGACACCTACAAATGATGAAGGAAATACAACACTGGGTTGCATGGCTTTTAAGGAAGTGTCCGCTACTGAAGAAACTCCAGGGTTTTGTGGACAGGCTGCCCCTCAGACCAGAGAAGACATGAGCACAGATGGAAAAAATCTCTCTTCCTGTACCATCAATGAACTTGCTCTTCAGAAAGCACATGTAGCGAAAGAGCGTCATGGGGATTCAACTCCTTTGAAAGGCAGCAATAAAGAAATGAAAGAATTGATTGACGTAAAAACCAGGCAGAAGGAAGATTCTGCTTCTGAAATGTTGAATTTCTCTGAAGGTGAAACACAAAGTGATTATAAGTTAAATTTTGTAGGTGATTGTAATGTGGAGAAATCTACGGAAGAAAGGGAAAACTTGCCCAGAGAATATTGTGAAAGTATGTGAATCTCCTTTTCCAAGTTTCTGTGTTATGGGAGTATGTAATAGTACATCTCTCTTTCAGATTTATCACAACTGTTTCATAATTAAGATATTTCTTTTTCCTCCTATTTTTTCACTTTAAAGAACATGTTTGATAGTTTCCAATGATAAATTCTTTAGGAATAGATGGCTTAGTGCCATGTGGAATTTCTAGGCTCATTGGTCAAATCGGTTGTTATGAAGGCATTTCTCCAAGCCTTTTCCTTCTATGTGTGAAAAGGATAAGTGATACCTCATGTGAATAAATGACTAGAGTGGATGCTTTTCCTTCTTTCAATATAGCCTCTGACTGTAACAGGATTATTGTGCAAAGAGGCGTAATAATGGAGGAATTTTTTTTAAATCTCAGGTCGTAACAGTGAGGCTGTTTATTTTAGAAGGGTAATTAAGGTAGTGTAAGCCATTGATTCTATCAAGAAAAGAGGAGGTATAAAAAAGTAAATATGGAATTTTGAAGAAACTTTGAGCAATATTAGCTATAAAGAAATATTTTTTTAACATTTTTGCTCAAGTAAGAAGTTCATTGCTCCAGGCCTTGTTTGACTTCTACTTATTTTGCTTTAAGCATATCCTTTAAATAGCTTTATTCCCATCTGTAATTTAATTGTAACCGTAGTAATGAACTATGTAATTGTAGCAAAAGTAGCAACAGTAGAAAACATTTTTGCACTTTCTGATTATAAGCACAAACAAGTTTCAGCAATCAAAAGTGGAGAAATCTTGAACTTTAAGTCTTTACCTAAAGATTGGGTTAAAATTTCAAAAGCACCAAGTGTATTCTTCATTATTTCTCTACTCTTTGCATAGTTTTACCTACCTTTTTCAAGATGGAGAAGTTAAGGGGATTGAAATAATCACAGATGTATTGCTTATCTTTTCCTTGGGTATAAACTGCCCAAACTTGTCTCACAAAATTAATTAATTTTGTATATTTTTAACCTCCTTTTTATATTTGAGCTTTCTGAAAATATGTGAAGTTCGACAAGAAATTAGATTTTATGTTTCATTAGGCTTAGTATGTGTTCTCAAAATATTTGAAGTCATGTCGACTCTTAAGTTAATATAAAACAGTAGATGTATAGAATTGTTTTGGTAATTAAGAATATCCCATTCTTAGAGCTTGCATTCTTCTCAGTTTTTATCTTATGTATTTTTTAAGCTTTTGAATAATATTTGATACATGCAAATATAAATTAAGTGAAAAAAACTAGTTTCAGACAATGTGGTGCACCCTATAACGCCAGTGTTGTGGAGAAAGTGATCATCCTTGGGAGCAGGTGTACGGCCTGTTGTAGCACTCACCCAGTGTCCATGACACCCCGGGGTCTGGGGTGTGTGTGGTGAGGGCTGTCACACGGTCGGTGCAGGTAGGCTCCTGGTGCTGAATGTCACCTGCCTTATTTTATGTCATGCTGAAAAGACAGAAATCATTGCATTTTAGGACAGGAAGAGCCGTGCCTATTGTCTAGTGTAAATCTAACCCCTGTGTTTTATAGTGATAAAATCAAGACCCGCTGATGTTGTAAATTGTCCCCGGCAGCCCAGCTGGCATCCCACCCTCTCTGCGAATTGACCGTAGATAAGAGTGTGTAGCCTGCACTGGCCTTGGACTCCCACATGTGCCGAAGTTGTGGGGCAGTCAAACTATTCTGTACATCAAGCTACACCGCTCCAAATCTTTTACGTTGAAATAAAAGTCTTTTTTCAATTTCTGTTTTCAGTTTACTTTTACTTCTTGCCATTGTTGATTTCTAAGATAGATAGTATGCAGTGAAGGTTGCAAGAACAAGATACAAGGAGACTCAGTGAGAGATGTTAATAGAACAGGAATGGAAGGAGAAACTTCTGATTTTGTTTTTTTAAGTAATCTTTGAAATCATATTAACCAATTATTTTTTCTTTGTAAACTTTTATTCCCTAAGTATTAACAATTCACAAATACATGCTCATTGTAACAAAAATTGCTAAAAAGAGTAAAATTTCCCCGTTTCACTCTCCTCACTTACCTCCTTTCCTTTAAGAACTATTTGTTCTGCACCTCTGTGTCCCAGACACTCTTCCCATTTCCATGGGGGTGGCAGAGAAGGAAACGTGTGCCCCTCAGAGAGGTTATGCTCTGGTAAGGAAGACAGACAGTAAGTGAATATTAACATGATGTCAGGCTGTGAGCAGTGTGTGGTTTGAAGAACAGAGAAGTGCAGGTGGTTAGATAAGGCAACCAGGGAAGGCTTCTTGGAGGAGGTGGCCTTGTGACTGCCCGCATTGTGTTTCAGGTTGAGGAAACAGCAGGTATAAGTGTCCTGAGGTGGAAAATGCTTTCAGGAACCACACAGAGGCCAGCACAGCAACAACTCATTGGGCTGAAGGAAGACTGGGAGGAAACGAGGTCAGAGAGGCAGCCAGGAGCCAGATCCTCGACAAGACTTTGAGGTTTTTGTTTTGAAGTGTGATGAGAGCCATTGGGGAGTTCCGAGTAGGGGAGTGAGCAGGTGTGATTTACATGTTAAATGTAACCCTGGATACTTTATGGAGAACAAAGTGTGGTTCCGGTGTCCAGGAGAACCAGTCACTGTCAGCAGTCCAATGTGTGTCCTTCTAGACGTTGTGTGTGTATGTGTACACAAACAGGTAGCAAGTACATGTGCTAAGGGTTTTTGCATGCACAGAATTATCCTATTGCCTTAACATTTTCTTTTTAAAAAAAAGGTATTTCCATATTGATATCAATAGATAAACTTATTTTTTAACATAGTCTGTATCAGGGGTCAGCAGAATTTTTCTGTAATGGATCAGATAGTATATATTTTAGGGTTAGTGGGCCAGGAGGCAAAATCAAGATATGTAGGTACTTATTTAGTGAGAAAAAAGACATTTTCACAAAATTTTTATTGATGAAACTCAAGACAAAATTGAATACAATTTCTTGTAATACAAGTCTAATGAGCAGAATAGAATTCTGTTTTGGGGGTAAGGAAGGACTTTTCACTTAATTGAAGTTCAAATAGAATGTTGCCATCATCAAAATTGATTGCAAATGTTTATTAAGGCTGCCACATAATAAGAATTTTGTGTATTTCACCTTTGAAAATGCCTTTTTCACATACATGGGTACTGCCAAATATTGATCAATCCATAAGCAGATCGTTTTCATCCAGCATATTCGTTGCTTAGAAGGCACCTAAGGAATTCTATTAGATTTTTCTCTTCTTTTGTGCCTTTTAGCATGCCCTTAACAGATTAAGCATTTCTAGTGAAGATTAGGTGGAAGCTCCTCAATTATGCAGTGAAGTGGACTTTAAAATAAATTACCTTTGCTCTTGCATTGAGATGTGAAAGACGTTGCTGGCACTGTAGCATGAGCACAGGAAATACGTCCATGTTAAATTTGCATGGGAATGGAGATCTCACGCCTTGTTTTAACTTGTGACACCACGGGACATGAAGTGTATAAAGCTGTTTGATGTTACTTATTTGTCGAAGTGGCTTCCCACCCCCCCATGGCACTGGTAAACACAGCTCTTCAGACCACCACCTGAAGTTGGCTTTAATTGCCAATAGACAAAGCCAATGGGTTGTCCTGAACTAGCACACAGCTTGGCCCCTAGTTTCTCAGTAATGAAGGGAACTGAAGTTCCACCAGTGCCGTGTGGCCGTTGGCAAAAGCAGAAGCCAATCCTTTCCACACCCACACCCTCACTCTTGTCCGTGGTTTAGTAGAGATTTTCTTCTTTGCTGTGGATGATGAAATTTTACATGTCAGCACTGACATGTGCCTTATCTAAACAATTGGCCATGCCCAACTATTAGGTTCTTTCTCATAGATAAAAGTTACCAATTATGAAAGGTGATGATCGTTAGCACTCTTCTTCTACAAGCTCTGTCTACCAGATCTTACTGAAAGCATGTCTCAGGCACACAGACATTTATTAAACAAACATTTACATTGGCAAGCAGATGCGAAACAGTCCCCAAACAGACCTACATGCTGAAGTCCCAGGCCTCTGTTCTTTAGGTTGACTGTCCACACCTTATCTGAAAGGTTTCCTGGAGGCAGTATTCTAGGGCCAAGTTTCTATAAACTTGTCAGCATCGGGCCACCAGATACCTTGACCCTGTCGTGTCCCATAGGACCATTTAGGGATTAGGCCTTAGATCTCATCCCCAGGGACACCAGCTCATCCTAGATTTTTTATGCCCTATTCATGCCCGGGTAGTGGGTGCCTCTGTAATATTTTAACCAATCTCGTTTTCTGGAATCCATTAATTTAACCAATGAGAAATTATTTCTGACATCCATGATGCTGATTAACAAGCTGATGATGTCACCAATTATAGCTCATTTCTTTCATCTGTTTTGCCAGTTAGCAAAGCATCTAATACTGGGCAGGAGGATTTATAGGAGTTGTCTCTGGAATGTGGGGGGTTTTTTTTGTTAACTTGTTAGCTCTCCACTCCTGGAGTGGCTGCTTTTGATGGGGATGAACTAGCACACAGACTTCAAGTCATACAGTCTATGCTGAAGTATTTATACTACTTTACAGCCTTCATAATACAATGTTTTTCTGTCCTAGTGCATTAATCACTGTGATAGAAATGACACATGACGTCTGTGCTGATTTCAGTTGGTTGGTGGCCTGCAGCCCTAGGTTGGGAAGGATTATAAGGCTTCGTCCTGGCTTTGAAAGAAGAAGTGATATGATGAATAGTAGTATCTGCTTAGAGAAATGATTAATATGGCTCAAGATGGGGTTTATTTGGATCATAATTTTATTTAGTTAATGAAGAATTATAGGCAAAAATGCTATAGTAATTGTCTAAAAGGTGCATTTTTGTGTTCATGATTCATAATCCCAAGGGAGAGAATGGCTTTTATAATTTCAGATGTTTCGTAGCTATACAAAAGTTTGATAATCTTTTTGATGTATTTGATATATATCATTGAAATCATCAGGAGGTATACCATTTTTAAAATTGAATTAAAAATATTTTGTTTTATAAGAACTAAGCCCATCCAATCATAGGCACTTAGATATTCTTATTCAATATAGAGTATTTTGTGTAGTCTGACTGTTTCTTCATTCAAGAGGAAGTATAAATTACCATTGTAGCAAATAGATATATGTGTATATGTATTCCTTAAATATTTTAAATTGAAGAGTAATTATTGCCCTTTTTGACAGCTCAGGTAATATACAATGTTTTCAGAAGAGTGTTTCAACCCTCTTCTCCAGAATTTGCTAGTCCACTCACTGGAGGTAAGCAATCTTGACAGCTTGATGTAGCTTAACAGGGAGACTGACTACAAGGAAGGTGTTACAACCTATTGGTTATTTGATTGGTTGATTTGTTCTTTCATTTATTCATTCATCTTTCATAAATCATTTGTTTACTTTGCACCTACTGTATCCAAGGTATTGGGATAAACACAGGGAGATAAGGTTGATGTAAAGCTCTGTCCTTTTCCCATAAGTAGGGAAGATACAGTCAAGATAATCCTTATACAAGAATCAGGAAATTCAAAAGATGGAGAGAGCACTCCCAGTGGGAAAGTTTTATAGTATTACAACTAATTTACATATTTAAGGGAAAATGGAAAGGAAAAAAGTCTACCTCATCTATTAAAGATCATGATTAGATTTTATTTTTGTTTGTAGTTAACCAAGTGAATTTATATTTTACCAGATGATAAATATTTATATATATATATATATATATAGTTTTTTGTTAGCTGAATTTTGCTTGTATAGAACCTGTGAGTAACTTGCACACATCCTCAAATTCCAAAAGTATATATGAAAAGGAGTTTTTCCTAGGTGTCTTAAGGTTCTCTACAGTCTTAAGATTCTGCATCCTACATTGCCCTTAAATAATTCATTACTCAGATTTTAGGGGCTCAGAAGAAATTTCCCATTGGGATAATGTTAAAATTTTATATGTGCTTTTATATGTTAGAATTAAGGATTCTTAGATCAGCCTTCAGAAGCCTTTTTCATCTTTGATGTAGTCGATCTTGCAGAGTGCCTTGTGTGAATAAATATTAATTGCTTAAAAGTATTATTAGTACTCGTGTTAGTAGTCTTAATTCTGTGTCTTGAAAGTAGGAAAGTAGGACATGCAGGAGGATAGATGTTGGAAATAAGTTTGTTTCTTAGCACTCTGCCCTAGACAAAACTCTGACATGGACCGAGTTTCTCTTAAGAAATTTAATGGTTTTCTCAGCATCCATTTCTTTCTCTCTCTCTCCCTTTTCCTAGCATATTTAAATTACATATCTTCTTATGCTGCCTTAGCCTGGTTCTGCTTCCACAGTGGTCTTCCCTCAGTATCAAAATGTTTTTTCACTCCTGCTTATGTTTGTTTGGTGAGTGAAGGTAGTGAGAGGTGAATGAGTCACTTTCTCACCTTCCTCGATGTGTTTGTATTTTGATGATATTGTTAACCCAAACAAATTTCTAACTGGTGAAATTTCAGGCAATATAACAACGATAAAAATTCTGGGACTGGGAGGTTCTTTTCCCTCTGTATTTGATCATTTTTTGAAGACGACGAGTCACTTATATGAAGTTAGAATGAAAATGAGGGGCAAGAGAGGAGTCTAGGATTTACGACTGATAGGTAGATGGTTGATAAAATTCATCAAGCTGGGATATATTGAAGGAAGAACAGCTACAGGGTGGACCCGGGGCATGGTAGTTGAAATTTCTCTGAGACATTCAAAATAGATGTTCATTAGGTAGTTGGATCTGTCAAGCCGTACCTCAGCTGGGAGGTCTTGGCAAGAGACATCGAATTAGGACTCTTCAGTAATGGATGACTTCATGGGACGTGATGAAATCACCCTTGGGGAGTGAGAAGAGAGCTGATGATGACCCTGGGAAACTGCAGCACTTCAGGGGCACACATAGCAAGAGTCATCAAGAGGTGGGAGAGCCAGGAAGACAGGCAGTACACATTTGTTAGCGAGCTATGGCAAGGCATGAAATCTGGCTGCTCTCTACCAAGTGCTTTCAGAATTACCTTGCACTTTCAGCTGCTTTTGGTTTATTGATAACATCCTTAAAATATAGTACGTTACTGTAGCTAAGTTTGTGAAATGCTGCTTTAACATAACCAAATAAGAAATCATTTACTTATATCATTTTGCAACTGCATGATTTGTGAAGTTGTGAAAACATGTCATTAGCAATATCAATCTTTCTTAAGTTTTAAAAGATTATGTTGCAAAATGCTTTACAGTCTGTTTCATTGTTCTCAGCAAGAACTGAGGCAAGTCGCTGTTATAGATCATTTTTTGGCGTAGGTACGCTGGGAAGCTGCAAACTCATTCATAGTTCAGTAACGGAGCACCGGATCCCAAGTTATATCTTTAGTCCACTGCTTTTCTTATTTGGATATGCTCTTGCTTTAAGTAAACAGTTATTTAAAAAGGAAATTAAATGTATAGTCAGTACAATTAATATTCTAATCTTTTAACCACTTTTAATCTTAGATCTTAAAGATGAAAAAACAGGTTGCATCTATGTCCTGCCTAGGGGTTAGGAATTCTCAGCATTTTCAAAAAGTAGTAGTTATATGTAGTGGAATGTAATGTATAGATGATAGATAGATAGATAATCTTACCTTCAAAGTGAGTAGAAGTGAGAAACTTAGTATAACAAAGATTTGATCCTAGAACAAACTGTCAACTGCAGAATACCCTTTCACATGGCCTACCAACCCACCTGCTCCAAGTAAGGTCTTTATTTAGTGGGGCCGTCACTGGGGCTGGGCATTCATCTGGGACTGAAGTAGGACTGGGAGAGAAGTGAAATACAAGTCAAATATAAGAGATTGCTGAGGAGATAGTGAGATCAGCATATGATTGGTTTGAGTCTCCAAAGGGGTCCAATATTAGGGTTTATAGGCAAAGAGTGTTGGTTCTTGGTTTAGAACTTGACCTTAAAACATTTATAGAGTAGAGCTTGCAAATAACAGCTAGTTTGAATTCAAGAAAATATTGAACCATTGTTCTGTATTTTTTCACTTAGAACCCAATTTTTGAAAGAAGAGTTAAAAATTTCAAATCAGACCCTCCAAACTTAGTTATATCTGGTTTTATCATAGCATTCTCTTTTATTTGAAATATCTGCAGAGCAGTCATTCTCATGTTGTATGATTTAAAATTTTTGATGTCACTTAAATTATTTTTGCCTTGTATTATATTTTTTTATTTATGTTACCTTGTCTGTTGGCTTGTGAGCTCCCTAATAGTAGGGACAATCTTTGTGCATCTTTGCATCTCCAGCGCGTAGCCCCTGGTCATTAGATATTTATAGGGAGGGAAGAGTGAGAGTAAGGAGCACTGTGTAAGGCAGTAGCAGTAGGTGAGTCAGTTCAAAGTACACATTTCACACTTGTGGGTTACTTAGGATTTCTACACCCTTTAGCATCTAATGAAACCTCATTTGACTTGATGAGTATCTTCTTTTTGGTTTGGTAAGATGCTGGTCTAAGGTGAAAATTTGTGGGGAGTAGAATCACCATCTGTCATTTGTAGATGGAAGCTTGAAGCTTTGTACTGAAGACTGTTTTCTAGAAAAACTCATACTGATCCCAAAGCTAAGGTTACTTATTTCCTCTAATATAGAACTGCCTCTCTGAGGAGCTGGGTTTTAGTCATTATGTAAAAATCTAAGGACCCAGCCCTGATGGCCTAGTGGTTCAAGTTCAGTGCATTACACTTTGGAGGCCTGGGTTCGGTTCCCAGGGGTGGAACCACACCACTTGTCTGTCAGTAGCCATGTTGTGGCGGCGGCTCACGTAGAAGAGCTAGAAGGACTTAAAACTAGAATATACAACTATGTGCTGGGGTTTGGGGAGGGGAAAAAAAAGGAAGATTGACAACTGCTCAGGGCAAATCTTTCCCAGCAAAAAAAAAAAAAAAAATCACTTCCGCCTAGAATAAAGAGAAATGTCAAAGATAAAGCTTAAAAAAAAAAAATCTAAGAATTGAAGTTTGAATAGTGCATAAGGTGCAGACAAATTGTCCTGCATCATCAATGGACAAATGGGATACTACAGAACTAGTACATTGTCACCTGACAGGCAAAATTGTTTATGACCATTGAGTTGAGTGAATTGCTTGGGATATTGGAGTGGAGTAAACTGGAAGTTCTAAATAGATCTCATGGAGCATGAAGTGTGCAGTGTTTGTTTAGAAGGACTACACTTTCGTGTTAAACTAGTATGCATAAATTAAAGTAATTTAAAAATTTGGTTTGCTTAAGTTGTATTAATATTCAGGCCATGTAAAGTTCTAACTAATCTTCATTCCACTTGGGTTTTAGGTGTTAAAAATGGACCCACAAGGCATGATGTTTTAGATGGCTTATGTGAAAACTTTAAGGATCTCATCAGACCTCATAAGGAATCAAAGAAAAGAGGGAAAGGCCGAAAGGTTGGTGTGTGAAAATATTATTTTAAACTTTCCAGTGCTGCTACGTCATAATGTTCTACTCTGGGTTAATGAAACATAAACTCGTCTGTCCAACTTGTATTTTACTTAAGAAATTAATTATGGGTGGATGTTGGAAAACTCTGACCATAAAACTGAGAGTACCGGTCACATTCAGGACAGAGAGTTACTTTTGATGGATCAAGCTTTCTCTCACCACTTTGCCAGTGCATTTCTTGCTTGTAAAAATGCCAACAGCTCCTCTCGAGCAGAGAATGTCGGTGGTGCCAGCAATTGTTGTTTTATAATCTGAGTAAACATTCACTAGGTAGGAGGTAAAGAACCCAAACATCTTTCATTTGTGAGCTAATCAAGGTTTGACCTCAAGCCATCAGAGTGAAAGGTTTCTATACTGACTCTCGGGAATACTCATTTGTGCTTCAGCTTTAGCTCTTCCTCTAAAACTGTGCAGCTCTCTCATCCCACTGTAGCCTTAGTGAACAGTGCAAGGAGGATGTGAAATTTTTTGATTCTTCAACATCTGCTCTCGTTGCTTAAATTTAAAACTAGCCCCTCATTCAAGGAACTATAATATAGTGAAACCTGAATTCCAAATGATAGGAAAACTGTACTGATAAATAACAAATGGGAAAGGAGCGCAGTGACAGCAAATAGAGTCCCCACTAGGGCATCCAGCTTCTAAGGGCAGGCCCAAGCGGATAAGCATATACCAGAGGAAGTGAAACATGACACCTTCTTATATTGGCAATGGCTACAAGAAGTTTAAAATTATAGATTCCAGGAATGCCTGTTGTAACTTGTAGAAAGCTTAGATTTCTTTACTGATGCTTTCTGGTTTGTCTCAGAAAAAAATGGAGCAAAGAAATGGAAAGTAACCACATTTCAGGTAGAGCAACAGATTTGCGGGGAGAGAGATTGTTGGGGTCTCTCCGAGGCTCTGGCTCCCTGTGTTCTGATTGTAGCGACCATCCCTGAGCCTGTTAACATTTTTGGTACCTGCTGCAACACATCCCAGTGACTGTGGCTTTGTAGAAAACAGGAGACCTGGGGTTGCATTTATATTTTGTTTCCCCGTGTCCCAGTCTTCTTCCTAATTGTTGCGTGGCCACTTAACCTTTTTCCTTTGGGAAGAAAATAAAAAAACACCTTTTTGACATTCATTCAATCAATATTTATTAAACATGCACTATTATTTTTTTATTTTTTTGTGAGAAAGACCAGCCCTGAGCTAACATCCGTTGCTAATCCTCCTCTTTTTGCTGAGGAAGACTGGCCCTGGGCTAACATCCGTGCCCATCTTCCTCTACTTTATATGGGACGCCGCCTCGGCATGGCTGACAAGCAGTGCGTCGGCGGGCGCCCAGGACCCAAACCTGCGAACCCCGGCTGCCAAGCGCGGACTAAACCGCTGCGCCACCGGGCGGCCCCAAACATGTGCTATTATTTATGTCCTGCACCTTCTGATGTATTCCATGGTGGTCTATATACACCTCTGCTTTGGATCTCTGCACGTTATGATATTGTTTCCTACTATCTGCCCTCCCAGGAGTATCTTAGGGAAGCAGTCGGACCTACTCGTCTCTATTATTCCAATACTTGGTATTATGCCTGCATTAGAAAAAAAAGTACCCAGTAAATTTTGAGTTACTTGTTACCATACAGACTCCACCCTGTCTGATCACAGCATGAGGTTTAACTTTCTCATTTGCCCACTGTGGAAGTTAATATCGCAGACATTTGACCTCGCCTGGCTTCTCCCTGACAATACCCTCTACCTGATGAGCTGGGTCTGTAGAACACTGGGTTAGAGACATGCATCCTGGGTGGGAACACTGTCCCTTCTTTCTTATGAAGCATCTCACCTTAAATGAGAGAACAGTACCTCCCAGTGTTATTCTATGGGTCAAGCAATAAGTGCTGCACAAATATGTAGTATAAGGTGGTATCACTGTCATGAATACTAAGAGAAAAATAAGTGGCTGAAGAGGAAAACAAAATACAGAATAATATGTACATGCATACATACATACCTGCCTTCAACTGACATGCTCAGGAACAAAAACAGTATAACAGTTTAATTTAATTACAAGACTTACTCAAATTTGTCTTAACTCTTGTTTTGAAAGTCTTCTAAATGTATTAATGAACTTTCTGCCCTCATCATTTAGAATGATAGCGTATTAGTGCTGAAAGAAATCCATCACTTCTGGTTCTGTATGGAATAATTACCCGGAAGACTTTTTAAATACGTACATCCTCAGTCCTACTTAAGACCCTCTGGGTCAGAATTCCCAGGCTGTGTGTATGTCATAGCAATGAGCTGCTGACCAGCTTCTGAAAGCCACCTATCCAGTACAATCCCTTTCTTTACAGGAGGGACACAAGCACTCAGAGAGGGGACATAATTCACCTTAGGTGTCCCATCTTGCTATTAGCAGACGGGATGAGAACCCAAATCTCCTGTCTTGCACGTGACAGTTTTCCTAATCCATTTTTTATCCTAGTCACCACACAGCCTTTTCCCTCATGAGTCAAGAAGTTGTGACACCTTAGGACAGTGGTTCACAACTTTGTTGCACATTGTAGTCACCTGCGGATCGGTATTGGATACAGATGCCTGGCTCACACTCCCAGACATTCTGATGTCATTAATATGTGGTGCACCCTGGGCACAGGATTTTTAAAAACTGAGGTGATTCTAACATGAAGCAAAGTTTGGAAAACACTTTTGTGCCTTAGGGACTTTCTCGTGTAGTTTAAACAAATAATTTACCCTGAAAAAAGTTTTGTTTGTTCCTAAACCCTTTTCATATAAACTAATTTCATTGTTTAGATTCTTAAAACAGACAAGCTTAAAATCCTGATTTGTTTGCTAATGGGTTAAGTGTTTTAGAAGTGCAAATTTAGGTAGCAGTATAGGGAGATGAAGGGCCATGGTTTATTTTTGTACGGGTTAAAATGAAGAATGATAGAAATTTCTTAAAGTGCAATTTTAGATTTTAAAGATATAGCTTCCTCGCACTTTAGGATCCTTGAATGTGGGTGTGGTAGAGGCGTTTATATTGATATCCTGTGTTGTAGTGAGTCAACAAAAGCACGAAATTTAGTTGCCTGGTGTTGGAAATCGACTACTACTAGAAGGATTGTATTGTTGAACTAATTAAGTTTCTTATCTGTAACTCACAAATACAATGTTACTCTTGAGGGTTATGACAGTATCTCAACCATTCCCTTTCCCCCCCCCCCCCGAAACTGAGGTCTTACCTGCTTGTTTTTGTTCCTCTTAGATTTCAAGACAAGTTGTGTTAAACTGAAATTTGAGACTTTTTAACATAGTCATGTTTTTATATAAAAGTATATATGAGGGGATTAGATTCCATCAAGCACAAAAATTGTTGCCATTTCCTAAAAACAATCTCATAATTGAATTTTAATGTTGAAAAAAAGCGGGTTTACAGGAAATATCTTTCATCAGCTGATTGTTGAAGCACAAGCCTCCGCTGAAATGAAGAACGCTGATGTCTAGAGTGTAGGATCGGCATTTTTGTGTTTTCACGTGAGAGCTAGCTTCCGTGCTGTTTCCGTGGTTATGAAAATGGTTTGAAACTCAGTTGTGTCTCATGACCCTAAAGATCTTTTTTTTTTTTTTATCTTAAACTTGAAGTAGCATATAGGGGTAATGTCCTTTCTGGGAAGCCCTGCAGAGCAGACCTGATGAGAGTTGTTAATCCTGAATTCTATGTAATATGAAGGTGCGAAGTAGAAGATGCGATGGTCAGGAAGAGGGGAAAGCGTGGAGCCTGTGGATAGGGATCACAGTCTTGCCGGAAGGTGTGGCCTGGGGATGCATGCTGGTGCATCCAGAAAGAGATGCAGACGTCAGCCCAGGCAGGGTCTCCGGAGATTGTTCTCTCCTTGGTTTTCTGTAGCGTTCCTGCGAGTGCTGTTTCTGTTGTTGTTCTGCAGGGCAGCAGGGCTTCATGCCTTTCATCTGCTTTGGAGAATTCTCGCTTCTTTTTCCCCCACTCCTGGGGATTCAATTACGAGTGTCACCTTCGCCTTCTATACCGCATGCCTCCTGACTTTACTACATTTCCACGCTTTTGTGTCTCCTTATTTCATTCTGGATATTCTCTATTGTCTTCTTTTCCATTTCACCTTTCCCTCTTTATATGTCTGTTCTGATGGTAAACTTATATATTGGGTTTTAAATTTTCATTTATTGTATTTTTCAGTTCTTGTAATTCTATTCGGATGTTTTTTAGTAATTTCCAGTTCTCTGCCAAAATTATTAGCTTTGTATTTTATTTCTTTGAGCACAATTAGCATATTTATTTTATCGTCTATATCTGATAACTCAATTTTCTGGTTCCACTTAGTTTCTGTCCTTATTATCTGTTATCTCTCTTAGTTTTCAGTCAGATGTTCCTCTCATATGCCTGGTTATTTTTGATGTATCCTCATACCAGGAATGGAGATGATTTGAAGTTGAGCTTCTATCTCTGTGAGGCCAACTATCCCCAGGGGAAAACGGGCCTCAGATGCTGACCCCCTCTGAGGGTTTCTCCTCCTCCCACAATTCACCATCTTATCAGCTTGGCGGTGTCTTCAAGTAGCTGGTGTGTGTGTGTTTGCATCTTGTCTGGCTTTACTAGTTATTCACAGCAGAGAGGTTATTCTGAGCTACTGAGTCTACCATTCCTGGGAATAATGGGTGAATTTTAACGACCGTTAAAAAACAAAACAAAATTTCTTTAAGTAGAGACAGGATAAATCCTTCTCTGAGAAAAGAGCAATGAGAGACGTAGTCCACAGAAAAGAATTTTTAAGATGAACATTCAAGACATTGGCTGCAAAAGACTTGCTAAGCATCTCTTAAAGAGTGAAAATAAATATAATTTGATAAAGAATTACAGAATCCTCGAGCTGTAACTTCCATTACAAATTTTTTGGTTTAGTACCCGCTTTTAGTGGGAAAAGTCACTTTGTAAATCAGTGGGAAACTATCTTTTTTAGACATATTAATTTAAATATATGTTTACAAGTTTGCTGAACCTTTTTTATTTTGAGAATCTAATTAAGCAATTTCGTTACCTCTTATAATCTTAAAATCTTAATTATAATGTGTAGGTCACTGACAAGGAAAGATATTTCTCCCATCTTTTCAGAGGGAAAAATATAAAATGTTATGACAAATCTTAACCTGTTTTCTTTGTTGCTTGTTTAATATTATCAGACATAGACCCTGCAGAAGCTAAATATAAGATTAATGCCAGTCTAGGGTAAACGCATATGAAAAATTTTTTTCCTCCAAAGTTGTTTGTTTATTCTACTTCTGTTATTTTTGTTATTGTTCAAAATATTGATTATTATCCTCAGCAAAATTCTTCTTTTAAGGTAAGTCAAATGCCAGATTGCCAGATCAAATGCTTCCTTTCCTTTTTTTTTTTGGCTGAGGAAGATTAGCCCTGAGCTAAAGTCCATTGCCAATCTCCCCCCCCCTTTTTGTTTTTTGCTTGAGGAAGATTGGCCCTGAGCTAACACCTATTCCACTCTTCCTCTATTTTGTATGTGGGGTGCCTCCACAGCATGGCTGATGAGTGGAGTAGGTCCACGTCCGGGATCTGAACCTGCAAAGCCGGGCTGCCAGGAAGTGCGCGGATCTTTAACCACTCGGCCACAGGGCCGGCCCCTCTGCAAGTTTCTTAAATAGAATAGAAAACAAATGATGAATAATAGCCTACATATGTTCCAATAATTGCCTGTTCTCACATTTTTACTAAGATATGAGCCCTTTAGGACACAGACTGTGTCCCATTCATCTTTTAGAACTCAGCATAATATAGTACCACACACAAAATAGGTGTTCAGTAAATATTTGCAGAGTGAGTAGGGGCTGTGCATTAATTTCCATTCTGCTATTCAAGTGAACATGTTATGCCATTTCTGATGCTTTTAACCATCACGTAATACTGTCATAATCGTCATAATATACCTCATTTCTTTTTGAATCTTCTTCCTAAACTTGAGAAATGGTCTTGTATCAGTGAAGGAAGGGAGGTTTTGTAGTGCAGTGCATTGTTGCTAAAAGTATCGACTCCTGAGCGAGGCTGCCTGGGTTCAAACCCCAGCTCCACCACGTCCTGTTCTATCATGATGAACAAGTTCCTTAATATTTCTGTGCCTCTGCTTCCTTGTGCATAACACAGGCATCATAATAGTGCCAACCTGAAAGGTTTTATGCTAATTAAATGATTTGAAACTCTCAAAGAGCTGAGGATGATACCTGATATATAGAGCCATTCAATAAATGTTAGCTATTTTTTCCAGCACAAATGTGGGTGAAAATGATGTCCACATGTTGACTGTCCTTTGTTCTGCAGCTATAAACATAGTGAGCTGAGTCTCTGCCACTCCTCACTTCCCTACCTGCCAGAGACTGCCGTGTATCTTTAATGAAAATGGCCCTCAGAGTCCCAGGATCGTCCAGACTATGTCTCTTACTGGATTTATTGGCCATGGTCATGCCTGGGCCAAAGCAGAACCTCTGGCCATAGGAGGGTATTCTTTAAAAGCTCCCACATGGTTCTGAGATGATGGTCATCCTCCCAGTGAGAGCCTCTGCTACAGGGTAAGATGGAGCCACGTCTCTTTAGGCCACTAGCGTGAAATTATCCCGTCACCTCACCCAAGAGGCAGGAGGCATGGTTTTCGTAGTCGCTGATTCCTGCTTGAGTGTTTTGCTCCTCACAGTTCCTGACAAATACTTTCCTCTTCTCTAATGTCATTAGAACCATCTGAAAATAACCATACTCTATTGATAAACCTATGCAAGCTGTACATAATGTGCTGAGTGTTACTACTAATAGCTTCCATTCCTCGAGCACTATGACCTCTCTTCAGGCTGAGTTTCCTGTTTTGCTGTCACACAGAGGTGCTGGAAAGAAAGTATATTTCAGAGACCTCTTCTGATGCCTTTATTGTGGAGGCAGTAGATTTGGAATTACAACTCATTTGGGTCTGGCTTCTCCAAAGAAGGAACCTTGCAGTGGAGAGAAGATAGAAAGGTACCAGTGTTGAAAAGAAAAGAAATACTTGATGGTAAGAGAGGCCTCGAGAGGTCTAATCCAGGTGCAATTTGGATAGTCTCTCCAGGGGCAGGGAAGAAGAGAGCTGGAGGGAGATAGCAGCCTTCTTAAATAAAGAAAACAGGGTATTTGAGCCACTTTTCATTTAAAACAGAGAGATTATTTTCCCTGTTATCTCCTATCCTCTAAAAGGTCCCTGAATGAGTACTTAACTGCTCTGCTGGAGCCCCTAATATTTTATGAATGTGCTTTCACAATGTGCAGTAATTCCAGGACTTTGGCTGTTTGGCATTAGATAGACTACTTAGCTGGAAGCATATAATCTTGTGTGTTTTGTTTTTAAGTTTAACTTTGAAGTTGAAATAGCAGTGACTCATCCAAATGACAGGTGATATTTATTTTGTTTCTTGAAAATTCGGCGTGAGTATGTTGTTGTTTCTCGCTTAGGGGAATTGCCACACTTCCTCGAGGATGACACCTTCATGAATGTCCATGTAAATAATTTCCATTGTCTACACCCGCTGTATGCAGTAAGATAGGACCTATCTCCTATGGAGGTCCTTTGAGGGCAAATAATTTGATAGATGAGCTTACAAAGATCGAAGGTGCCCTTGGTTTCTAACACAGGTGTTTAAATGATCTGTGATTGCTTTGATAAATCACTTTTGGCACAGTGTCCCCCAAAGTTGGCAGTGGTGGACATGTGCTCGTTATGGCAGGTGTGGAGTTCTCTGGTAGATGTGACTTTGTGAAGCCAGCTGAAAACCCGCTGCCTCTGGATGGTCTTAACAATTGCTTTCGGCTCCATTAGCATGTTGTTTTTTTCTTGTTAGGTAAGAGAAAAAATATTTATATAGGAAACAGTACACAAGAATCTTCAAAGAGTGCCACCTTTTTAAAATGTGTTTTCTGTGTTCAGTACAAAATGACTGATTTTTGCATGCAGGGTAAAATGTGTGCTTTAGGAATCATCAAATGTGTTTCAAACTGGAGGTGGTGGAAATGAGAGCTGGTAAGGATGGCTCTGAATCACATTCTCGTGTGCCCTCAGTGAGCGTCTTGGGCCACTTAAAGGTAGAGGCCAAGGTCGGAGTCCATGAGGCACAGAGAGGAAACTTGGAAATCTGGTTACAATATGCTGGTGGGGACTCGATGCACTGGGCCAGTGAGAGGTGTGCATTACGAATATAAGTAGAGCTGCTAGTGTCTAAGGTCTAGCTTGCTAAATATACCATTTGGGGGATATTAGCCAAATGATAGTAAACCATGGTAAACTGGCTTAGAAATATCAAATTAATCTGTTTCAGATATGCAAAAACTCAAACAAAATAATAACTTGCTGAAGTAGCAACGTGAATCTTTACATTAACAAAAAAATAAAATGAATTCTTTGGGAGTAAAGGAACCATAGATAAGTAAAAGATGCACAATCCCTCTAGTGACTCCCTAATATAAATACTGATTTTTCACTGAGCAACCAGTGTGCCAGGGAACTGTCCATGCGTAAGTGTTAACCCCTCCCCTCTCACCACTGCCCCCACCTCCCCCTGGCATCCACTCTATCCTCAGACAATTAGTCCAAGCTAATCATGGTCATTCTGTTCCTCTTACCAGTAATTAGTTTGGGAATATGACTCACTTCTGCCCAATAAGATGTGAAGAGAAATCTTACTGGGAGGTTTCTGGAAAAACTGTTCTCTCACTCGAGTTAGCCCTGGGAAGAAATGCTCTCCTGCTCCTCAGAGCTTTGTTATGGCTGGATATATCTCCTGGAACTGCTGCAGCCTGAGGATGAAGCCAAAGAGAGAACCAAAGAGAGGAAGGGGAGAAGGAGGCCTGCAAATCTCATAGCTTATTTCCACGACATCTGAGAGATGTTTGAATAGGGACAAGTTGTCTCATTTGTCATGTTCTGAAGATATGATGGCACATACACATACAGAAATGCATAGCTGTATATGTTTGTCCAAAAGGCCAGATTTCACTTTAAACGTGGGTGGTTTTCCCAAGCAGGTTTTACCATGTCTTCTCTGGAGGAGCATAATTTCCTCTCCAATCATAAGATATTTATTACTTCTCCTTTCTTTAGGTCTATTCAATTCTCTTTAGTCGTTTTTAAAGTGATTGCTTTCCAAATAATAAATTTAGGAATATAAATTACTGGATATTAATCCAAGATACTTTAGTAACTTAAAAAAAAAAAAAAGAAAACAGCATTATTCAGAGGAAGGGGGTTAAACAGAAGAGTGACAGATAAAACCACAACTCAAAATCAATGAGGCATTATTATAGACTGTTAAAAAAATAAAATAGGAGGCGTTTCAAATAGATTTTGGCATATACTTTTGTGGCTTTTGGATATGAGTTAAGATTTAGTTAATATGTCAATGGTGAGTTTATGTAAGAAAATAATATAATATACAATGACTGTCAAACCAGAGCAGCTTGGGTCTGGAGCAGTTCTTATTTTCAATTTTGAAAACATTTTTTTTGAAGTTATGCTGTTTTATTTTTCTGCAGAAATGTCTTCTGTGTTTTACCTTTAAATAAATTCACTAGTTATAATCTAATTCTGTTTATTTAAAAAAGGCACTGAAATCTTTCTCAGCATTGATCAGGTTCTGGCTTTTTTCATCTTTTGTTTTTGGTGTTTGTTACTATGTCATTCCAGTTTCACAGGTGAAGTTTTAACAAAAAGGAGGGACAATGGATCAGAAACTAGGAATCAGAAACAGCTGAGGAGGGTTGCAATTTGTGTTGTGACCCCAGAGGGGTCAGAGGGTAGAGATATGTGTTTTTTCCTCAAAATAATAGCACTGGGGGGCCCGCCTGGTGGTGTAAAGGTTAAATTCATGCGTTCCGCTTCGGCGGCCTGGGGTTCACTGGTTCCAATCCTGGGCCCGGATCTACTCACTGCTCATCAAGCCATGCTGAGGCAGCGTCCCACATAGAAAAGCTGCAACTCTACACTATGGTACATAACTATGTACTGGGGCTTTGGGAGAAAAGAGAAAAAGAGGAAGATTGGCAACAGTTGTTAGCACAGGGCCAATCTTCCTCAAAAAAAAAGAAAGAAAAAGAAGAATTTAAGAAGTAAAAAAGAAATAATAGCGCTGGCCTGGAAATCCCATGAATTTGCACGTTTTCCCCAAATTGAGCCCATTTCAAAGGGCTGGAGTTGTTGAGTGTAGGGTTGTGTTTAGAGTGAATAGTGAAAGAAGCCTCTGCCCTACACTGGAATTTAACCAGTTTGAGCAGATTTCTTTGAAAGGCCACAACCAAGGGTTCGATCTCAGAAGCCAGTCTTCGTCTGCCCAGTGACCATCTGTTCTGCAGGTGGTGAAAGTGCCTGGCTCTGGACAGCCCTTGGCTCGCCCACCCTCCTTCATACTGTGTAGATCCTCTTCTCCCACCACGCGCTGTGTGGACTCAGATCCCTGAGTTATTCAGTGGGTTATAACGCATTGCTGTCATTTGTTTTGGGAGGAAGATGCTCAGATTGTCCTAGATTTAGCCAGTGAGACCCTTTAAGTTGTCCTTTTGACACACTCCATTCTTCCTTAAGCACTTCCTTTTGTAGAATACTAAGATGTTCTGGGCTCATATTTACTTTTCTCGCCCAGGTCCCATTTCTCTATGGAACCCTATGCCGTTCAGTGGAGAATGGATTGTATAAAAACAGGATCTGCACTCAGTGTCTGTCGTAGTCTGTTTGAGCTGCTGTAACAGAATTCCATAGACTGAGTGGCTTGTAAACAACAGACGCTTATTTCTTGCAGTTCTAGAAGCTGGAGGTCCAAGATCAAGGCCTGGCAGATTTGGTGTCCAGTGAGGGCCCACTTCTTGGTTCCTAGACGGCTACCTTCCTGCTTGTCCTCACCTGGTGGAAGGGAGGAAGGAGCTCTCTGAGGTCTCTTTTATGAGGGCACTAATCCCATTCATGAAGTCTTCACCCTCATGACCTAATCACCTCCCAAAGACCCCACTTCCTAATACCAACAACTTGGGGTTTAGGTTTCAACATACGATTTTGGGGGACACAAACATTCAGTCTATTGCAGTATCCTTGTTCCTATTGCAGCTTCATTGCATCCAGTCCATCTCCACATTTAGAGCCAGGAGATGGGTGTATGTGTAGACCCAATGGGAGTTTTAGTTTTAGATATTAAGTTTGCTAGATAAAACGTCATAATAAGTAAAGCAATATATGTGTATTTTTTGAAACAATTTGGATATTAATGATGAATAACTTGGGTATACATTTTCTCTCTGCTTGTTTTTTTTTTTTACTATAAAAATTAATCTTCATCCACTATATGAGTATTCAAAATTGATACTGATGCTTTACTGATCACTATTGTATTATTTGAGAACATTTAGAAAGGCATTAAATTTTTTAGAAAAAACCTGTATATTAAGTCTCTGCAATTCTAATGAATTAAAATAAATTTCACATAAGGAAACAAGATATAAGGAAGGACAGTTAGTTACAAAAAGGTTAGCATAAGAAAGTTAAAGATTTTAGCCTCAATTTTCTGTAGTGAACACAGCTTTAGAGCATAGAATTTACCATCAGATTAAAAAGGGAGGTATCAACAATATGAAAGATACACGTAGTGAGCTTCTTATTTAAAAAAACTAGGGTCTCTTGGGTCCATAAATGGAGTTTTTCTGAAGGAATTTCAAATAATTTAGCTGCCAGGGATCTAGATAATAGAATATCCTCAGGAAGTGAATTGAAGACATTTCCAGAATTTATCTTTTGTCATGTTTGATTTGCTCTTTTTTATTTTCACTGTAGTCAACATTTATATATATATATGATTCTGGTAATGTCCGTGTACTAGGTGGGCTTATATTAGTAGTAAACAAAATGAATAATCTTGGCAAATGTGTGGCTTATCTCCTTATTTCCATTCCTTTTATGGAAAAGTAGTTTCACTGTTTACCTATGAAATGGTACCTAAACCCAAACATTTCAAAGAATGTTTTATTTTTTAAATGTTTCTTTTTTTTATCACTAATAAAACAAGTACATTTGTTTAATTTGACCTACCTTTGATCTTACTAAAACAATATCAACTAGACTATTTCCCAAATATTCATATTTTCTCTCTCTCCCCCCCGCCCCAACTTTTCCCTCACTACTTTAGAACTTCTGGAAAATGCTTTTGCTTCAGTTGAATGCAGTGTTTCATATTTGTGACTTGTTTCTCACTGATGAGTGGATTATTTCACATGGTTATCCTTCAGTGTTTGCTTTGATTACCTTTTGGTTCCGTAGAGCTGTATTTGGACAAGGGCTTTCCCTTGTAAGGAACAGAGCTCTACACTGAACAACAAAGTTAAAAGCAAAAAATTATGGGTTGTTTTTCTTCTCTCTATAATAGATACCTTGAAATGCTTAAATATGTGAGAAGATGTGAGCAGAATAAGAATGAGACAGTTACATTTTATAGTAATCCGTTACAGATAATAAGATAAGGGTTCCTACTTTTCTTGAGGCTATGTCATACAATTTTATTGTACTCTTTTCATTTCTGAGATCTTCATACTTATAACTAAAATATTAAGATATATACTTTATGCTTATGTTTCTTCCCATGTCTGATGAATATGATTAAACCCATGAATAACCAATGAATATAGCTAAATTTCCTGGACCTCCAAACCATGTCTCATTAGTGGCAGCGCTGGGAGACATTGGGGTTGTACCTTGAAATACATGGTTGCTTAGTTAGCTTCCCATTATAAGCTATAGTAGAAAATGAAAGGGTTCTTAACTTGGGTTATCTCAAATGTAAGGAGAAAATCAGCAATATTCCTATAAGACATATATAAACTAAGGGGTATCGTTTCTACCATCCTATTAAGAATTAGGAAAAGACCTTCTTCCCTCTATCAGCTCACACCATTCCCAAGTGATTTGTCTTATTCTTTCTGTAAAGTCTCTTTACAAAGGAGACTGCTACAGTTTGAGTATTGTGGCTCCTTTTTAAACTGTGCTGCCAGTTTCTGGACCTCTTGTCTTGCGCTGAAGAGAAACAAAAGATGTACATTGCTAATTGCATAATCCTCCCTACTCTACCAAAGTGAACAGTTGTTGGAGACTCAACATGTTCAAAAGCTTGAACTTTTATCTCTCTTCCAAGATATTCATGTGCATTCTCTCTCTTGCCACTCAACCTGCTGCCATCCTCCTGTGTTCCCGTTATCCATCAAGGTAGAAACCTGGGAACCATCCTTGAAGGCTCCCTCACCCCCCATATCAAGGTTAATTTATTCCACCTCCTAATTATCTTAAATCCAATGCCTTCTTTTCGTCTTCCCTGCCATGGCCTTGCTGCTGACCTCCATCCTTTCTTATCCAGGCTGTTTTTTTGCAATAGTTTGTCATTTTATCTTTTCACCTTACCTCCAGTCTTGCCACAATTCTTCCCAAAACTTATGCTCTTCGCTGTCTTAAGGAAGTTTTTGTAATGTTGATCTCCTAAGTGACAGCTTGGTGAATCCATACAAACTACTCTCAGATTCCCAAAGAAGTAGCTTTCTTTCATGTATATTTCCTTGCATATTTATTTGCTCCACCTGGGATATCCCATGCTACCGTATCTGCCAAACTTCTTTCCTCGTTGAAGCCTTAGCTTGGTCACTTTTTTCTTTAAGATTCTCCTGACCATTTCACCCTTCAGGCAGATAGTTTTCATGCCCTTGTATTTTCAACTGTATGTATATCTGATGATCGCTATAATTTGATTGGATTATAATTTTTTATCAAAATGTTTGTCATTCTCTTAAGGGCAGGAATCCCTGGTGTCTAGTTTTGTGTTTGATATATCATTCTGGCTCACTTAGTGTTTAATGACTAAATTAATATTTAGTATCTGACAATATACTTTCTTAGGGATTGGATGATCCTATTTCCAGTAATTATTTAAGGATTTCCTCATCTTTTCATCACTTTTTATTCAAAACTGACCAAAGAGAGTAAACTTGAAATTTGAAATTCAAACACTTTAGGAAAAGTTCTAACAAGATAGTTGCTTCTTGGGTATTCACAGCCTTTATCAAAACTGTTCCTGGGCATTTAAAACAAAAGTGCAATGGATTTGAAAGACAAAATGTACTGGACGATTAAGGAGATGATTTTATTCAGACTATTGTAATGTGGAGATCACTTCTTGATGAGGAATGCTCAAAGGAAAGGAGAGGGCCTGGGGTTTCGTCCAGTCAGGTAAACAAGGAGTCATTAGGGAGTCTTTGGGAGCCAAGAATATATCACATACTTCTGAGGATTATGTGATATCCGAGGATGAAGATATCTGAGTCATTGGAGGAAGAAAGGTGATGGTGGGTCTTTTTTTGGAATATTGGAGAGTAGAGTGGTCCTTTGGGGTTAGCCTTTTCTTCAAACACAAAGGATGGGAGATTTCTAACCAGCACTGTTTTCCAGGAGCACGAGGCTCGGATTCCACATTGTCAGTCCCACCATTTGTTCAAAACGAATATCATTTCTCACCGAACAACTCAGAGGCAACATAAACCTTTTGAATGAGGTGAAGCAGAATCTAAGAAATAGTCTCTTGAGGACTCTTGCTGGCATTGGTTCTGTCTATTGAGAGGTGATGGCTAAGATCAGTTGTTTTAGGGTCCTGGAAATCAGACATCTGATAAGAAGGGTTCCTAAAATGAAAAGAAGCAATATAAATGAACATAGAGGTTGCATTATAGTAAAGATTCAGAAGTTGAATCCTGAGGGGGACCAATCTAATGGACCCCAGAGATTGGTGGAAGAGCATTTTTCAGTTATGCAGCACAACTTGTCGAGTGTCTTGAGGCTCTCTAGCTCGAATGTCCATAGGTGTTGTTACCTCTCATACAAAGGCATGCATGACCCTTGCACCAGACCTTCTCATGGTTCAGACAGAAGCCTGTCCAGACAGAATCCTGCCCATGTGTGGTCACATTGTCAGACGTCAGCACTCTGGGCTCCTTCAGATCCTGGGGAGAAGGGCCAGCTTCAAGGTAACTGGAGTCCAGATAGGGATCTGGACAGTCAGGTGCTAGTTCTTGGTGATACCCAGTCAAGTGGGGGAAAATTGGAGACCTTAGTTTGGAGGGTTGTAGCCAGATATTGAAGGAAACCCAAAAAATTAAAAATTTGGTAAGGATTGACAATTTGGGCAAGGTAACAGGATCCAGGCCAATGTGCAGGTAGGGATTGAAACTGGTTTTCCATAGGGGAAAAGGAAGTCAAGTAAATCTCTGATGGAGTTTTCACATCTATCAGTTCCCTGCAATGTACGCAGAGGTACCAAATAAGTCAGACAGTGAACATGCATAGTTTCCCTTGGAAACACAAATTTTACTTCTATAGTCCCTGCCCCAATAATCAAAGAAAGATTATTTATGATCACAAAATAAGGCTGGTCTCATTAGATGTATTTCCTTAGGTGCAGCAAGAATGTTAATCTGCCTTGTAGGCCTTAAGTTTGATTTGTGGCAAGTTTTCATAAGGAATCTTAGATTGCACATTTAAAAGCCTCTTGGGGCTACGAAGCCAAGCCAAAAGCTTGCTGTCAGATTTCACCTGCGGTACCTATAAATTTGGGTGAATTCCTTTCTTCTGAGGTCCCAGGATATCCTACAGTTGTTGGGCCTGCTGCAAAATGAGCTTCCTTACTCCTCTGTAAGTCTGGGAACCCTGTAAGCCAGGTTGCAGGCTTGTTTTCCCAAGAGGGCTTTGCAATCACTTGTACCATGAAGTCAACCTTAGTTCCTTAAAAGTATCTGGTCATTTCTGATTAAATAAGTATTGTTCTCAAATATGACCTTCCAGGCAAGGCCATGGTTGCATAACCAGTGTTTTCACTTATGTCCTGGTAACAAAGAAGACAGATTCTTTTTGAACCTATGCAAGTAATTATATTGTCCTGAAAATAAGAACAATCAATAAGAGTTTCCAAATTCTGGAGGGGTCAGGCAGGGAGAATAAGATATCATTTCTAAATGTTTCCTTTCTGTCTACAAAAGCTTAGTCTACTAAATTGTTAAAGATCTAGACAGCATAGGAAGAGCAGGGGCTTCCTTATATCCAGGAAATAGAACATTGAAACATCAACAATATTCCAGACAAAAAGCCAGTCATCCCTCAATAGTTCATTTAGGCTTATGTAGTTAACTCTCGTTCTGCTTGATCTTCAGTTAGTAGCCGCTCATGAATTCACCTGTTTCTCAGCTAGAGTTCTGGAAATCCTGACTCAGTCCCCTGGTACGGTCTCAACAGTGTTTAAATGATGCCATCAGAAGACGGTACTCAAGTATTTGATGTAGTCCTTTTCTACTAAGAGGGTCTTGCTTTGTTGAAGACAGATCAACTCTGGCCTGTAGGTGATTGCAAGTGCTGATCAGGAAGCATCAGAATAAAACAAGGATCTATAGATGAAAAAAGATTTTAAATGAGTGTGGTTAATTTACTAATGGTAGTTTTCAAAAGTAAAAGATCTGATGCAAGTTCAATACAAAAATAATGCAACTGACAAAGTTCGTTGTGGTATGCAAGACAAAGGCAATCCAAAAACGTCTTAGACAAAACATCTCTAAACATGACAACCCTATTTTCAAAGAAGAGTGGACATTACCTCTAATTATAAAAATGTCAAAACATAATATTTGCAGAAAAAAAATCTTCAGATGTAACAAAATAATCTCAAGACTTAATGTACCATGGATATGCTAATCAAATAATTAGAATAGACCAAGAATATGTCAGGAATACCAAGTAAAGAGATTCAGTTAGTCTAGAGTAGGACCTAAATATATGTCTGTTAACATTCTAGTCACACTAATTTAACCTGAGGAAGGCTAAGCATCATTTCCCATTTGACAACTCTTCCCGTACAACTCATCAATAGTAACATATCACACAGACCTAATTATTTCTACCACCTCTCTTTTCATAAAGTGAAAGAAAAAAATCTTTGTGATTTTCCAGGTGCCTCTGGGAAATCTCAGAGAGTTTTAGATACAAAATTATATCATTTAGTGTTTGATTTGGGGAAGGCAAAAATATCAAAAGTTGTCAGGAAATCTTGAGCGCTTGGTAAAGACAGAATCGTAGGTTACTTAGAAACAATACTTGACTACCTGTCTATTCAAATAACAATAAAAGGCTTTTAAAATAAACGGAGATAATATGATTTTTAAAGCACCTTATTAGCTTTTTCTTAAAGGATTAGATTTCTTAAATACTCAAAGATGTAATAAGGTCAACATAAACCATAGAAGGTTATGCTGGTAAAACACAGAATCTTTGTTGTCTAAGCCAGTGTTACACAAAAATAAATAAATAAATAAAAGGTTAACCCTTTACATTTTAGATGGAGGCTGTAAACAGTAACCCAAGGAAAGAAGCCCATCCATATGGAGCAGACTTTGCTAAGATTTTTGCATATTTCATAGCTTTTCAAACTCAGATGTTGTAAACCAAGACAAAGTTCATTCTACATGTTTTTCATTTATTATGCCCTTTCATGTTCTGGAACAAGCCAACACTTTACTTTAGGATTGACCTTAGGAGTTCTTCAAGGTCAGAACCAATTTTGTAACAATAAGATGTTAACATGCAATGCGTTTCCAGTTGCTATCTCCAAATGATTCTATATTGATAGTTAAAACCCAGAAAGAAAGCTTTTTGGGGTCCTCAATAAGCTGGAAGTGTGTAGAGGGTTCAGAAACCAAAAACCCACCCCTTCAGGATAGAACTATTATAGTTATGGAAAAATGTAACTACATACACAGTTGTATTTCCGTGAAAGTATTTCTCTTTAGTATAAACCACATATTTTAACTTTTTTAGAGTAACTAATTTCTGATTCACAGAGAAAAGCAGGGGTGGATAAATGTGCACTGTCACATGCCAGCATTTATACATATGTCATTGTCTCTGTAACATGCAACAATAAAAAACAAAAGCATATAAACTTAAAATTGTGGTTAGTAATCAGAATTTCTGTATTCCGTCCAACTTAGCAATGATAGTAGGTATCTAAGGAATATCCATTAATTAACTCAATTGAGCATTAGGTCAAAGTTTTAAATTACCTAAAATATTTTGAAAATTATCTTCGAGATCTTATAATATAAAACACAATTGCTGTTAAAGTTTGTCAGAATAATGATTCAATATGGTTAAACACAAATTCACATTTTTCATAATCTTAAACATTAAGTAGAAGTAATGCTTGCTTATTCAATCAGTAAACTTGTGAAAGTTTAGGGAGGTCATGTTCGAGAAGAATAAAAATGTACACTTTTATTATACTTAAAGCTGATAACTCAAAAAGACATAGTTTTTTTTTTAATAAACCAAAAATATTCAACTAGTCTCATTTGCCAAAGATTTGCCTAAATGTGTGAACTTGGATTCTTAAAACATTTGAGTTTCTGTAAGAATACTTTTTTGTTTTTAGCACTGTTGAAATATTATTGGGTGTTCAATTTTCTTAATTTCTGAGAGTTTTAGGAATATTCAATTTACATGTACTTCTAAGCCAATCACAATAGAGCTTCTTTAAGAGATTTTATAATCTCATTTGGTAACACCGTCTCGTGATACTGAGCTCAGGATGGCCAGTAATGGCCTTTTTGTATTACAGGCAGAAAAACATACAGACAACACAGAGCTTATAATTTCAATTTTAAAATTTCACTCCTGGCTCAGGCATAATCACAAAATACAAAACTCAGTCCAGGTATCTACTTTTTTTCTTTTTTGCTTGAGGAAGATTCTCCCTGAGCCAGTCTCCCTCTGTTGTGTACGTGGGTCGCCACCACAGCATGGCTGCCGACAAGTGGTGTAGGTCCACCCCTGGGAACTGAACGCAGGCCACCAAAGTGGAGCAGGCTGAACTTAACCACTAGGCCACAGGGCCGGCCCCAAGTATCTACTTCTTGATGGCATGAAATTCTTAATAATTTTGAGCTCAAAGTAGAAAAATAATCAGAAAATGCTGACAAGGCAGATTCTCTGTCATCTTTCACCCAACAAAGGTAAGATCTCTATAAACTGTCAGCCCATTTACAGAGATCACCTGGTGGTCAGACCATGAAACCAAAAGAAGCTGGCACCAGAAATCAAGTGAATACTCAAGAGGAGTCAAAATCAGATTCTTACCATGGTGTCAGTGGACAAGGGTCTGGAGCACAGGTCAGGAGCTGGACTTAACGTTGGGTCCCTGGACCGCCACTCAGGAATGATACCCGAAGGGCTTTTAGAGCCCAGGTTACCTGGTGGGGAAACAGGGTTAATTCCATCTAAGGCAGGGCATTAAAACTGTGAAAAACAAAATGCACATGACAATTAAGATCGTTCTGTTCAGACTGCTGTAATAGGGAGGATGTTCATGAATGAGGAATGTCTCCAACAACAGGAAGGGGCCTGGGGTTTTACAGAGGCAGATAAACAAGGGAAACATTAGCAAGTTTTGTGAGAATCGTGACGAGGATGGAGATGGTTTTCTCTGAGTCATTGAGGAAGAGTGGTGGTGGGTCCTACCTTGGAGCAAGAGAGCAGCGTAGTCCTTTTGATTCTGCTTTTCTCTAACATAAAAGGGTGGGAAGATTTCTTAGCCAGCGCTCTATGTTCTGCAGCACAGGGCTTGGGTGAAGTTTGACTTTGTCATCAAGAGTCGACTTTTAATAGAATGGGAATTAATCTTATAGGACAGGTGAATCCAGGTCTTGGTTGTAAAGGACTGTTTAATTTTCAACACTGAATGTGGTTGGTTCTAATAAATGTTAGCTGGTCTTTTTTGGTCTTTTCCAACAATGGTAAACAAAGTTTACTGCTTCTCATTAGGTTTGTACACTGTGAATATCACCTAACACATAGATTTCATGGGGGAGGGGGTGTTGGAGGAGTCAGGTTACCATGATTAAAAAGAATAAAGTGACCAAACTTTCTCCCTGTTTTTATTACCATCGGTGAAATGTGACCTGTAGCAAAGGTTACATAGATAAATGACTAAGTTAAGAAATGGCTTGTATTCTCATGAAATTACATACCGTGGAGGTTGTAATTTACAAAAGTGCTAGTATTAATATTTACTTTCAACAGAATTATTAATCATGTGGCACTCTGGGAGTAATTCATTATCTCATTTCTTAGATGAGACACATGAGATAAGGAAAGGCCAAGTGGCCTGTCAAATATGAAGTCACTAACAAATGAGCTGCAAAGAGATTTCCTGAATTAGTCTTGTTCTGGGTCTACCAGCAGCTGATTGTATTTCTTGTACTTCATATATTCTTTTTGTAAAATTGATTGTTATAAGATAGTTTATGGATCAAAAATAGTGATAGCATTCTACAAGGATGAAAAACACATTGACTTTTGTATATAGAAATATTTTCAACTCAGCAGAACATGCTGAATGCTAACTGCACTTAGAGTGCTATAAGGGATAAAGTTATTACTTTAGGGTCAAGTTAGTAATAACAACTTGAGTTGTTTTTGCGTTAGTTTTCATATACCTTGCCAGTTAAAAAAATATGCATCTGAATAATATTTTTAAAATTTTATAATTTTCAAACAGAAAAAAGTGAAAAAATTGTACACTGAACACCCATATACCCACCAACTCATTAAAGATACTTTTTTTTTCGGCTGAGGAAGATTCTCCCTAGGCTAACATCTGCTGCCGATCTTGCTGTTTTTTCGCTTGAGGAAGATTCATCCTGAGCTAACATCTGTGCCTGTCTTCCTCTATTTTGTATGTGGGTTGATGCCATAGCATGGCTGACGAGTGGTGTAGGTTTGTGCCCAGGATTTGAACCCATGAACCCGGGCTGCCAAAGCAGAGTGCGCCAAACTTAACCACTAGGCCACGGGGCCGGCCCCCTAAAGATACTTTTTTTAGAAGATTTCAATTTTGACTTTCTTACTAATATAAAATAAGTGTTGTTTAACTCATTAATTAGGGAAGGAACCAGAAAGCTGTTGTGTCCTCTTCAAAGGAGAACCCAAGGAGTATACACATTGATAGACCATTAGGAAGGTGAAATGCCTTTGCTTCATAGGCACAAAACTGGTGTCTTCCACACTGAGAGGAAAGTTAACTGAACCTCTACTGGGCAGATTTAACATGTCTGTGGACAAGAATTATTTGCATTATCATCTTACTACAATTGACAGAGTCGTAAATAGCTCAAAGGATGAAAAGCATAAAGCCCCTAAAATCAGATAACCGTGAAGGGGTGTGTCCTCAAACAATTCATAGTTTCCCATTAAAGTCACCCAGTAATCTTTTGTTCCATTTAAAAGTATTTTTCTCAATGTTTATGAGCAAAATAATCTCAAAGAAAGATTATTCTTGATTACAAAATAAAACTGATCTTACTAGCTATTACCTGAGTATTTGTATAGGGGCAACAAGAGTGTTTGTAGGCCTTCTGAAGGATGCTTTGTAAAATCTAGAGCCTTGTAGTATTGAACAATTAAAAAATTAACTTATATCTGAACATTTTCATGAGTGATTTCAGATTGGACTTTTAGAACCCTCCATTACTTGCTATCCTAAGGCTAAGAAACCAAGCCCAAAAACTCTTCTCCAAGTTTCACCTGCAGTACCCATAAATTTGGGTGGATTTCTCTTCTTGAGGTCCTCAAAATATCCTGTGTCTTAGTCTTTCAGGCAGTGACCTTCCACAGCATCTGTAAGGCTGGGGCTCTAAACCAGGTACCAGGCCAGATTTCCAAGGAGGACTTTGTAGGCATTGGCAAAGAGGCTGGTCACACCTGATTACTTGAACATCGTTCTCAAATAAGACACTCCAGGCAAGCCTGGTGGCATAACCGATTTTTCCAGTTATATCCTGGTAAGACAGAGAATATCTTCTAAAACTATAGAAATAACTGTATTGCCATGAAAAGTAAAGGGACTTAGTAAAAGTTTCTGAATTTTGAGGCAATCATTGAGAATCAGATATAATTTTAAAATGTTTTATTTCAATTTACAAAAGCAGTGTTGCCTATATTCTTCTGAATTATAGATAGCTTAAGAAGAAAGAGAAAGGGCTTCTTTGTACATTCATAAGATAGAACATTAAACAATATCAACAATATTCCAAGTTCACAAGCACACTCAATATCCCTCATTTGTTCATTTAGTCCTGTGTAGTCAGTTCTTGCTCTGCAGGAGCGTGAGTTAGCAGTCTCATGAAGCGGTCTACTTGTCAACTAAACAGCGGCCGGGGAATCCTGACTTTGTCCAAGCCTCTGGTCTGAAGGTTGTCTAAGTGATGCCATTAGAAGCGTGTACTTCATAATTTATTCTTTGAAGCATCAGTAGTTTGGATTACTCGATACCTTCCTTTTCCATGGGGTCTGACAAATCCCGTGTTGAGGTCACAAACTCTGGCCTGTAGCTGATTGCAGAGCCATTCAGCAAGCATCAGAGGAAAACAAAACTATCTGTAAACTTGAAATGACTGGGGTTGATTAATTACTCATAATTTTCTTATGTGAAGGGGCTGATGTGAGTTCATGACAAGAGTAATGAAACTGACAAGGAAATTTGGTTGTTTTTGTGGCAAGCAAAACAAAAATAATAAAATGGTCACCAAAAAAATATGCAATATTTCTTTAAGGTCAACGATTTTACCTATTTTCAAATAAATCAGTAAATGCTACCTCTGATTTATAAAAATAAAAAGATTTATTTATAAAGGATCAACATAATTTTTACAGACAAAAAAAATCTTGAGATATAGCATAATATTCCTGAGAAACAATAAATAAACTAAGAATATGTCAGAATATCTAGTAAAGAGATTCAGTAAGGCTGGATTAGGTCCTGGGCATCTATAATTATATATATGTATTAATTAATTAATTAATTATTTTGAGGAAGATTGGCCCTGAGCTAACATCTGTTGCCAATCTTCCTCCTTTTTTCCTTTTTTTCTCCCCAAAGCCCCAGTAGTTAGTTGTATGTCATAGTTGTACATCCTTCTAGTTGCTCTATGTGGACGTTGCCTCAGCATGGCTTGATGAGCGGTGCATACATCTGCGCCCAGGATCCGAACCAGCGAACCCCGGGCCACCGAAGCAGAGCAATCGAACTTAACTGCTGCACCACCGGTCCGGCCCCTGGACATCTATGTTTTTATAAAAATCCATAGATAAGTCTGATGTGCATCCCCAGTTGAAAGCCATTGCCCTAGAAAATGCTAGATTTCAATGACAGAAGCAAGACCCTGACCAAGTTAACATTTTAAATAATAACTGAAATTATAACACTATATTGTTGTCTAATCGCAGCACAGTACAGCTAGAACACACTAAGTAGAAGAAATCTCAAGAGAACTATTAGAGAAGCATTTTGACCAGTGTTTTCCCTAAAAGTAAAAACATATCATGGACAACATGGGCAATAACCAATATCAAGGATTTTCCATAAAGCATATGATTTCTGAAATATTTATAACATTTTACCTATTAGATTTTCACCTAGAAAGGCTGAGTGGCCCTTCTGATTTCACAATTCTTCCCATGAAACTTTACAATAGTGACATATCAAATCTAATTATCCTAGCACCTCTCTTCTTATAAGTGAAAAATATAAATATCATTGTGATTTCCAGGAGCTCTTTAGGAAATCTCAAAGGTAGTTTTAGATGTAAACAATATCCTTAAAGTTTTATTTTTTTTTTATATTTAGGATCCAGTTTGGAGAAAGCAAAAATCAAAAAAGTTATCAGAGGAGATTCGTACAGTTCATTAAGACAGGATTATGTGTGCTGGGAAATGATACTAGGTAACTTATTTAATTCAAGTGACGATAAAACATTTAAACATAAGCATAGACTGTAACCTAAGTGAGCAACGTCTGTTTTCTTAAGTAATCAAAGGCATGGTATAGTCAACATAAAGGAGAGACAGTTATCTGTTTTACACAATCTTTGCTAGCTAAGCAGATCATATAGAAAGTTAAGACTAACCTTACATATTGTTATTATCAGTAAACCATAAAAACAAGCCCATCATCATTGAGCACACCTTGGCTAAAATTTTAACATGTTTTATGTCTTTCTCTAAACTCAAGTATTAAAAACTAACGTAAATTAAGTCAAGTTTCACTCTTAGTCTGCCTTTTCTTATGCTGGGACAACTAACACTCTCCTTAAGGACAGAGCCCAGAGCGGCCATGTGGTCACACCAAATTTAATGGTAACACTCAGATGTTATTTCTGTTAATGTGCAATGTGTTCTTCATTGCTGTCTTCAAGTGGATCAATAAACATTTTTAAAGTTTTTTCAGTTCCTATGATGGTAAATTTCGATAGCCATATACCACTTAAACAAAAGCTCTTGGGATTCCTCAGTAAGTCCCAATAGTGTAAAGCAGTCTAGAGATCATAAAACCTGAAAACCACTGCTTTAAGACAAAATTACCCTTTTTTTTTTGATAAATGAAGGCACACACAGTTGTATTCCCCTGTCATTATTTCTCTTAGTGTAGTCTCAACCATTCATATTAATTATATGTTTTAGCCAAAGTTACTAAATTCTATTTCACAGAAAACTGGGGAGGATGATTGAGAGATGTCTGTGTTAGATGGGCAGTTTAGCAGACCAGCAAGGCTTACATTACATCTTTCTACCCCCGTGTCTCTTTTACACCCTTTTAAAGTTGCAAAAATGAACACATTCATTGACACAATCCAAAGACATAGCTTCTCTATAGCATATAAAAATAAGAAAAAATATATAAAATTAAAATTATACTTAGTAATCAGTGTTCCAGTATTCTATTTTATAAATTACTGAGTTACCCAACAATTTCTTGATTAACTCAATTTAATATAGGACCAAAGTTTATATTACCTAATGTTAAAAGATAAACTGAAGCATATTAAAATTTTTAAGAGTTTATTTGAGCAAAAATGGATTTGGATCTGGCAGCACCAAACTGGAAGTGGTTAGGAGCATTCTACCATCAGGAGCTGGGGAAAGACTTTTATAGAGAAGATGCAGAAGCTAAGCAAGGGAATTCTTTGACTGGCTATAGCTGGATCAGTTGCCTTATTTAGGGAAGGCTAATTGGCTGTTGGTGGTTGATTGTCCTTAGGTTTTGATTTCTTAACCTTGAGGTATTTACAGTCTCAGGTTTTGGTTTTTTTATCTAGGCTACTAAGGCTTTAGAGCCACCTCAGTCGAATGGCTTCCTTGTTTAATTAATTTAACACTGAAGATCCTAGAAATTATTTTCGTACTGATGTACTCCAAGACACAATTAGTATCAATGTAAAAAGTTTGTTACAGTAATGATTCAGTTTGATTTGTCACCATTTATATTTTTTATAATCGTAAACATTATATAGGAGTAATCTTATTTGATCAGCAAACTTAAGTTTAGGAAAAATAAACCCAAGTAGAATAAAATGTATGTTTGTAATGTACTTAACATGGATAATTCAGATAAGACATATCTGTTTTCATTAAACCAAAATTATTAAAGTAGTCTTAATTTACAAACAAATTAACTATGTGAATTTGAATTCTTAAAACATTTCTGACTTGGTTATAATTTCAGCCACCGGGCAAGAATAAAGACAGAAATACCAAAATCAGTCTAGATTTCAAAGAGCTGTTCTCCTTCCTGGTGTGCATGAAAATCTTCATTGATTTTAGCTCAAAATGGGCAAATAAGCAAGCAAGAAAAAAAGACTAATCAACCAGGTCCTCTGTTGTCTCTTACCCAAAAAAGAATGGATCTCTATAATCCACTAGTTAATTTATATAGAACACCAAGTGATTAGACCATCAAACCAAATTCCCAAGCACTTCTTCCACTAATGGAGACTAGTTTATTCATTAATGAAACAAAACAAAACAAAAACTGTAGAGAGGAAAATTAAAATGAGAAAAACAAAGAATCAGCAAAGTTCTGTTGCTACTTGGCATTCATCTCTGGGAGCTAACAGATGTGCCTGGACTTAAGCTGCCTGTGAAGTGTACTTCTCAGGTGATGAAGATTACCTGCCTCTGTCAGATGAATTTATTGGGCATCTTAATGGAAGACCTTCAAACACGTTAAAAGATGCTTTTTTTATAACTCTTTTACTAATATGAAATGAATATGTGTTAAAGATTTTATTTAACTCACTAATTAATGATAGGACCAGAAAGATGTTTTGTCCTGTTCAACGGAGAATCCACAGAGCAGACACGTTGATGGTCCACTGGGAGTGCTGAAATGGCTTTGTTAATAGATCCAAAGTTGATTTTTTTCCCCAGTGGGAGAAAGAAGTCAATTGAACCTCCACTGGACAGATTTTGCATTTCTATAGACAAGAATTATTTGCATTACTGTCAATTTTCTATAACTGAGTTGTAAAATAGCTGGAAGACAATGAAAGGCATAACCCCATAGAAGCAGATAACCCTGAAGGGGATGTGTTCTGAACAATGCTTGGGTTTCCACTGAAGACGCCCAGTAGTCTTGTTTCGTTTAAAGCTATTTCACAGTTTTTCCCTCTAGCCTTGATTTTACAAGTAACTCTTTTTTATATTTACTTTATCATATATTCATTTCTCCATACATCAACCTTCTTATTTTGTTATTTATTACTAAATAAGTTGCAGATATCAATACACGTCCTGTTTTAAGGAGCTTTCTTGACTAATCAAGAGAATTGTACTGACTATATTTTCCAATTCCTAATTTGTAAGATCAGATAAGTAGATATGCTTACTCTTAATAATAAGATTGCACTTTCCATTACTGTATTTCAGACCAGGGTCCTTTATCACACCAGTCTGAACATGTGCTATCTATCTTGGCACTCGTTAACACCATACTCTAGGGAAAGCTTGTCTCTTTTAGGTTCTGTAGCTGGACCATATAAATGGAACTTTAGTCTTCTAGATTCCTTATCAGACGTTTGCAAGTCAGAGGGATATAGAAGCATGATAGTCTTTTTTGTTTGGATTGTTTTTTTGCCTTCTGTATATTTTTTCTTTTCATTTAGACTTCCATTTTGGGTTTTGAGTTTCCTTATAAAAACGGTTCCTCTCCCTCAGCCTGAAATGAGAGGTACTATCAAGACTCTGGTTGACTTAACTGTCCCAGCCTTCCTTCACTCAGACCTATTAAAGGTCCTATTCATGGTTTTCTTGAGTGATATTAACAGATAAGATATTAATAGAATAGGTTAATAGATTATATGAAATATATATATATGTGTATATACTTGTTTCCCATTTTGTATTTATCCATTTATAATAAATATCTAATAAATATTGAGTGCTTGTTGTATACCAGGTACTTTTCTAGGTTTGGGGGGAAAGTAGAAAAGCAAACAGAAGTTCTTGCCCTCATAGAGTTTATATTCAATTTGTAAATGAGGGACAGGATAGACAATAAACAAGAAATAATAAAGTAGGTAGTGTAATAAATGCTAAAAAAAAACATAAAAGAAGGGAATAGTGATAGGAGGGTTGGTGTATGGCTGCAGTGTTAGACATGCAGCCTAGAGACAGTTTCCCTGAAGGTGACTCTTGAGTAAAGACCTAAAGGAGATAAGAGAGTGAGCCTGTGGATATCTGAGGAAGAAGCATTCCAGGCAGGAGAAACAACAAATGCAAAGACCCTGGACTGAGAGTGTACTTGTCATGTTCAAGGAAAAGTGTGGCTGAAGCAGTGTGGGTGAAAGGGAGACCAGTAGGAGGTGAGGTCAGGAAGGGAACAGGGGCATCTTGCATAGGGCTTTTTACTCAGAGTGAGATGTGGAGCCATTGGAGGCTTGGAAAATAGGAGTGACATAGTCTAACTTGTGTTTTAACAGTTTGACTCTGGCTCTGTGTTGAGCATTGGTTGAAGTCTCAAGGACTTTAGCAGGGAGATGATTGAAGGGGCTTTGACAGTCATCCATGTGAGATGGTGGGATGCCAGGAGTGGAGTTGGTGAGAAGTGGTCCAGTTCTGGATATATCTGGAAGGTTGAGTTGATAGGATGTGTTGATGGATTGGACATGGGGTATGACAAAAAAGTGGAGAGTCCATGATGATGAAAATGCTTTTGACCTGAGTAAGAATGGAATTGCCATTCACAAATGAAGCTGTGAAAGGAGTGGGTCTGGGAGAGATCAATAGTTAGTTGTTGTTTTCCTTTATTTTGATAAAATATGTATAACATAAAATTTGCCATTTTAACTATTTTTTGGTGTACAATTCAGTGGCAACATCCAGTGTTGTGCATCCATCACCACTATCTATTTCCGAGTTTTTCTCACTTCAAACTAAAACTCTATACTCATTAAGCAGTAACTCCCCATTCCCCAGCCCAACCCTAGCCCCTGGTAGCCTCTAATCTACTTCCTGTTTCTATGAACTTACCTATTCTAGATATTTCATATAAGTGGAATCATGCACTATTTGTCCTTTTGTATCTGGCTTTTTTCACTTAGCATAATGTTTTCAGGAGTCATCCATGTTGTAGTATGTCAGAATTTCATTACTTTTTATGGCTGAATAATAATATTCCATTGTATGTACATACCAAATTTTTTTTATCCATTCATCTATTGATGGATGCTGAGGCTGTTTCTACCTTTTAACTATTGTGAATAATGCTGTTATGAAAATTCTCACACAAGTATTTGAGTCCCTGTTTTCAATTCTTTTTGGTCTATACCTGGGAATAAATTTGTTGATTATATGGTAATTCTGTGTTTAACTTTTTGAGGAACCAACAAACTGTTTTCCACAATGTCTGCATCATTTTATATTCCAGCCAGCAATGTATGAGCCTTTCAACTTCTCCATATCCTCATCAACACTTGTTATTTTTCTTGTTTTTGACTATAGCTAACCTAGTAGGTATGAAGAGGTATGTCACTGAGGTTTTGGTTTGAATTTCTCTAATGACGAGTGATGTAGAGCATCTTTTCATGTGGTTATTGACCATTTGCTTATCTTCTTTGGAGAAATGTCTCTTCAAGTTATTTGCCCATTTTTAAAGTGGATTGTTCTTTTTTTGTTGAGTTGTAGGAGTTCTTTATATATTTTGGATATTAAAACCTTATCAGATATATGATTGGCAAATATTTTCTCCCATTCTGTGAGTTAGCTTTTCACTTTCTTGATAGTGTTCTTTGATGCATAAAAGGTTTTGATTTTGTTGAAGTCCAATTTATTTATTTTTTCTTTTTTGCCTTTGCTTTTGGTGCTGTTTTTAAGGAACCATTGCCAAATCCAGTATCATGATTTTCCCCTATATTTTCTTCTAAGAGTTTTACAGCTTTAGCTCTTAAACTTAGGTCTTTCATCCATTTTTAGTTAATTTTTGTGTAAAGTAAAGGTACAACTTCATTCTTTTTTGTATGGATATCCAGTCCTCCCAGCACTATTTGTTGAAGAGACTGTTCTTTACCCATGGATAGTTTTCGGATCCTTGTCAAAAATCAATTGACCGTAGATGTCAGGGTTGATTTCTGGGCTTTCAGTTCTGTATTTAGATCTATGCTTATGTCAGTACCATACAGTTTTGATTACTGTAAGTTTTGAAATCAGGAAGTATGAGACCTCCAACTTTGTGGTTCTTTTTCAAGATTTTTTTTGGCTATTTGGGTTCCCTTGGAATTCCATATGAACTTTAGGATGGATTTTTCCATTTCTACAAAAATCACTTGGGATTTTGATAGAGACTACATTTACTCTGCTTTAAATAGTGTTGTCATCTCAACACTATTAAGTCTTCCAGTGCATGAACACTGGACATCTTTCCATTTTTTTAGATCTTCTTTAATTTCTTTCATCAGTTTTTTAAATCTTCAGTGTACAAGTCTTATGTCTCCTTTATTAACTTTATTCCTAAGTGTTGTATTGTTTTTGATACTCCTATAAATGAAATTGTTTCTTAATTTCCTTTTCTGATTGTTCGTTATTAACATGTAGAAATACAAATAGATTTTTGTGCATTGATTTTGTATCCTGCAACTTTGCTGAATTCGTTTATTAGTTCTGGATTCCATTGGGTTTTCCGCATATGAGATCATCTCATTTGTGAATAGAGATAGTTTTACTTCTTCCTTTCCAATTTGGATGTCTTTTGTTTCTTCTTCTTGCCTAATTCCCTGACTAGAACAGTATTTTAGCTTTGGACATGTCAAATTTGAGATCCTTATTAGACTTCCAAATGGAGATATCAAGTAAGTCCAATATTTGAGTCTGGATATCAGGAAATAGGTCTATGTTAGAGATGTGAAATTGGAAATTGTCAGCATGTAGCTGGTATGTAAACCACGAGGCCATGTGAGAGACCACCGAGAGAGTGCATATAGGTAAAGAAGAGAAATGGTCCGACGGTGACGTCATGGAGAAGAACCTAGCTTTGTAGATGTCAGGAAAATTTTCTTTTCCCATTCCCCTTCATCCCGTGGTCCTAGACTTCGGGTACTTCCCACAGATGAAACGATACTGGCTTCTTCTGATGGTTCCACAGAAGAACGTAGATGCCATGGAATGGGTTCCTTTTGGATTTTATTTGGGGCTGGTCACATCACTGGGCCTGTCATTCAAGGATGACACTGAAGAGCAGGATTGGGTTTCAGCCAGAATCTTACTCGATGATTAGAGACTCCTACATAAAGGCTTTGTCTCTAGACTCAACCCAGGGAGCTGGGCTGCAGTTGTTCCACTTGTATCCGAAACATGAGAGCTAACAAAGGATATTTCAGAGGCATAGAAGACAGGGCAGCAGCTATCTGCTAGGGGCTCACCTGCCACTTCTCTGAGTTCTTCTTTTCAACACTTATTTGATTCAAATTATCTCTTCATTCTCCTTCCTCTGCCTTCCCCAAATACACCCATATGATACACAGGTCCCTTCAGTTCTATCCTGTGTGTCCACCTCGGGTCCTTTGGATACCTTTTGTTCCTCTTCCTTTATCCACAAGGACCATGCAAGACATGAGTAAGTCTACAGTGGTTAGTTCATGGTTATGCTAAGCAGTTGGTTGCATTTGAAGTATATCGTATGAGTTATAAAAGTATATGAATAATGTGCATTTGCTTTTGTTTTGAAAAAATTGTATATGCACACACACTCCCATGGATAGGACATTTGGCTGACTATATACCAAATTACTAAGCAATAGCTATTTTTGGCTGGTGGAATTACAGGGGAATTTATATTTCTAATTATATATTTGCAAAGCATTTAAATTTTTTGCCATCAGCGTGCCTTTCTTATGTAAGTTAAAAATGTTTTAAAACTTTTATTTAAAAAAATTTTTTAATTCCATTTAAAGGGAGATGCCAACACATAAATAAGCAGTCCCATTATCTGTGCTTCCCGTGTGCAAGGGATTAAAGAATTTGCTTGACCCATGCAACAGAAGCACAAGCATTATCGTGTACATATGTCTGAGACAAGAATATGGTTGCCTAGAAGTCTTGAGAAAAATGGTTCTTAAGCCTTCAAAAAAATGCCTTTCTTACCCTCTCCTTCCTTGGAAGTCCTTAAATAGGTTGGCACATTTGGAGTTTCGCCAGCTTAACTAGTAGAACAGACTTCTGGAGGGAAACATTTTTTTGCTCTTCTACTTCATGTCCTGGATTGTTTTGGATTGGTTTAGGGATAGTATCTGAGTTTCTATCTCTTGGGCCGTTTTTTCTCCAGGAATACGAAGTTTTTGTTCTTTGGTATATGCTTAAATGTTTACTTTTAAGTGATGTAACTTTTCAAAAAACGTTTTAAAGTTTATTTCTGTGGGAAAAAAATATTTTTTTATATTTTTGACTGTTTTTTGTTCTTTCTCTTTTGAAATCTCTAGCCAACAAGAACATTAGTCATGACAAGCATGCCATCTGAGTAAGTATTCATTGTTTTGATAACTTCCTACTCAATAGAAAATTTTAGACTTTTCTTTCATATAGTCTGATGCTGTGCTTTTGGGCAGCTCATAGATCTGTCCTGTATTGCTGTTACTCTGTATAATTAATATCGGAGTGAGAAGATCATTGGAAATAAAAAAGATGGTTAAAAGACTGTGAACAGTTTAGCCCCAAAGGCTTTCTGAGTTGTGTAGAGAGCATTGAGGTGTTACAGTATTTGCTATTCCTTGTGCTTGCTTCATACCTAATGGCTCTGTGTGTCCACCACCCCCACTCCATGAATGTTCAATAAGGGGAGTGTCACTGGCTGAAACATTCCCCTCAAAGGTCTTAAAGAAACACTAGTGGGAAGCTTTCTACAACTATAGTAAAGCAGCCATCTACACGTTTTGTGGAAGAGTTAATAGCTTACTGGCATGCTCTTATCATCTTCCTTAAACACTTAACACAATAAAGTACATCCAACAAAAATACAGCACTATATTTTTTGTAACAGATTTTTGAATTCCTGTTTAGAGGGGAAAGCCATGTTTTTTTATATCAATCATAGGTTTTAAGGATTTAAGACATTCATCAAAGCATTCGGATATTTCAGTGAAAAATAGACTGCTATAAGAGTGCATGATTAGAATCCTTTTCCTCCCCATGGCATGAAGTTGAAAGGACTGATAATTCAGACACCATCGTTATATAGTGAAAAAGGAGCACGCTCACAATTTGTGTTAATGTCCTACAAAATATATTGGACATTCTAAATAGTCTAATACAGAAATGAATATTCAATATGACTATAACATTTTTAAAAGTCTAATTTTTGCTCCAAATAAGAAAACATTAATAATTCGATACTTTCTCAAAGGTTTGAAAATCAAACTTTTCAATTTAGGCCATATTCTCTTTTTATTCTTTTTACCCACATATGCTTCTTGTCTGAAGTTAAGAACAAGACCTAGATCAAAATGCCATATTGATTATTCATGTCCTGAAAAGACACTGATTATTTATTAGCAAATCCAACCAATAGCTGGTACCTGCTAGACTTGGAATGAGGAAAATCATAAATGCACAGAAATGAAGGGTTCTGGAGAGCATTTGGTTTAGAGGTTTTCAGTTCCTTTTGCTTTTGTTTTCTTTGCCTTTTTACCCCAAAATTTAATATTTTCCACAATCCCAATAAGCGTAGATCCTCTGGTTGAAGTGGTGATGGGGTGGAGCCCACGTCTTGACCCATTCATCGTCTCCACCCTAGGGATCTCTAAGAATTTAAAACCGTGATGTAGTTCAAGCCTTTCATTTTATAAGGCTTGCAGTTGATATACCCAAGATCACCGGAGATCAACTAAGAAACGCCATAAAGTGGAAGTGGATTATTGGAGGCAGTCTCTATAAGCATGGACAAGAACAGCCTTTTCCCCTTTGTAATATAATTTCTGGAGAGAAGTTTATTTCTTAGCATGTTGCGTACGCTGTAGTGTGGCTTAGGAAGCCCTACATGCCCTTTGTATTTCACTTTGCTGGGAGAGAGGGAAAAGCAAGACATCAGAACTAAAGGGCTTACAAAGGTGATCATAGAAGGAAGAGAGGAAGAATGGAGAGGTGCTTGGAGAGGAAGTTAGATAGGAAGAATATTAAAAAAAAAATACTTAGGGCATTAATGAAGTGAAGGACCAGAAGGTAAAAAATGGTGAGCTTTATGAAAATAGGGAGCTTCTGTGCTAAGGTTTGATCTGATGATTTAATGAAAGAGGGCTTTTTTTTCCTCTTAGTAGAAAAACTATGTGTTTGACTCTCCATTAATGTCATATTTTCAGAATAAAATAAGTAAGTGAGAAGCTTTATCCTGACCATGCACAAATTGGTTCAAATAAGTGTAAAAAGTAAATCATTGCTGTGGTGGGAAGAGCGCTGGGCTGGTGTCAGGTCTGGTTTCTGTTGCTGGCTGCCCACCCATGGGCTTCAGGCAGGCCATTTCCAGCCTCGGGACCACGGTTCTCTCGGCCGTTAAAATTGGCAGTTAGAGTTGAGGTCTGAAGTTTTTTTTTATTTCCCCAAACTTTAAGTCATTGATTGTAAAGAAATTAAGACATGAACATCATAGATGAGATCAATGTAGAATTTTAGCTTTCTAGTTTTTGTTTTGTTTTGTTTTGTTTTTTTTGATGTAATTACCTTCACGTTCATGTGCAAGAAACATATTCATTTTGTTGATTTTTTTTCTTCCTGTTTGATAGAAAGCAGAACGTCATCATCCAGGTTGTGAATAAACTGAAGGGCTTTTCATTAGCCCCGGAAGTGTGTGAAACTACCACTCACGTGCTCGCCGGGAGGCCTCTGCGCACCCTGAATGTGCTGCTGGGAATTGCGCGTGGCTGCTGGATCCTCTCTTACGAATGGGTAAGCAATTATGTAAGCAAAGTGTGTGTTTGAGTTACATATTCTAAAACAGAAGGCGTTTTGATAGACTTGGTCCTCCGAGGTGGTAACACTTGATTCATGCCAATGTGCATCCTTGTCAATTGCACACTTGCCTGTGAGCTCCTTGAACTCTTCTCCCTGTGGCTCATCACCCTTCAGCCACTGCTGATCCCTTGGGAACAGGAGTGTGGTGAGGAGGAGAATGAGAAGCCTTCCAGATAAAGACCTCTTGGCCCCTGGCAGAAATAAGATCAGAACAGACTTGGAATGAAAACACAGAATGCATGTTCTCACAGTCAAATGCACTTTCTTCTGTGTTTGACCAAGAAATAATGTGACCTATGTTAGTGATGGCTTAAAAAGCCAAAAGAATTCAGTGATTGTTTTTACAGATGGATTTACTTAGGATGAAACATGTTCATTTAATCCCATTTGGATACGTTTTATCTTACCCATATCTATCTGTAACATTCCTTGCCCTTATTTCTGTGCATTAAAGGTAGTTTTTAAAAAAAAAATCATTGTTTTCATTATTCATAAAAAATATTTGTTATTCTTTCTATTTTTACTTTGATCGTCAACCTGTGTTCACCTCAAAGCATTGCTGTCTGATGAGAGTGGTGTCATTAGTTACTTGTGTTTCTGTTTGCATTTTGCTAAGTATCCATCCTCCTTCCTTCTCCCCCTAAGAATGTATTATGTTAATACTTTATTAATTTAAACCAGTAGAATTATAATATGCAAACAAACTACAGATGTATTTTTAAGAACCACTGTGATCTTTTTCTCAAGTCATAATTTAGCCCTGCAGCTCTCTGGTACAAGAGGTTTAAGAGATTAGTGCTAAAAATCATGAAGTGGAAAAAGTAGAAATTCCCTAAAACAGTACTATCTGCATTGGTGGCAACTGGGGAGTACTTCACCTAATTATATATTAGTACTGATCCATGTTTATTTGCATGAAATATCATTTATAACTCCAGCTTCCATGAATGAGTACACTGTTTTCTTTCCCTCCAATTTACAATGTCTCTGTATCTTCATCAGTCAGCTCTTCCTTCCCTCGTGTCTCAGAGGAAAAAATGTTCTTTATCTTTTGTAAAGATTGCATCTGTACTTGATTCTGTACCCAAATTATTCTTCTGGGACTTTGAGCAGACCAGAGAGGTCAGACATGAGACTTGGCATTTACTGCTGCCCTGCGTAAAGACCAGCTACCCGGATGCCTCCACATTTCTGCACAGCATGCTGCTAATGTTCTTTCACTAATCATATGTAGACACAGAACCAGAAGCAGTTTAGTTGACAGTAACTATATGTGGGATTAACCGCTATACGTGAGAAAGGCAGGAGGTAAACATGTTATTTAATAAACTTCTGGTCCTCAGACAGGACTCCCCACCTGGACCTTCTGCCTGGAGGGAGGAACCTGGGCTATTCAGTCACATAAGTGAATAAACGAAGTATAAGCACAATAAGGCAAGAAAATGAAATACAACGCATTTAGATTGGAGAGGAAGAAATGAAACTATCTCTATTCATAGACAGCATGATTATCTATGTAGGCAATCACAAGAAATCTACAAGAAAAGCTCCTAGAACTAATAAGTGAGTTCAACAAATTGTCAGCGTACAAGGATACAATAATACAAGGTCAGCATGGAAATACTTAAGTATAAATCTAACAAAAATATGTGCAGGATCTGTAGGCTGAAAAGTATAAAACACTGATTTAAAAAAATCAAAAAGGGGCCGGACTAGTGGTGTAGCAGTCAAGTTCACGTGCTCTGCTTCTGGTGGCCTGGGGTTCACAGGTTTGGATCCCGGGGGTGGACTGATGCACTGCTTGTCAAGCCATGCTGTGGCAGCATCCCATATAAAGTAAAGGAAGATGGGCACGGATGTTAACCCAGGGCCAATCTTCCTCACCAGAAAACAAAAAAAATTAAAAGAACTAAATAACTGGAGAGACATACTATATTCATGGGTTGGAAGACTCCATATAGTTAAAATGTCACTTCTCCCCAAAATGATCGGTAGATTTCACACATTTCCAATCAAAATCTCAGGACAATTCTTTGACAATATAGACAAGCTGATTCTAAAATGTATATGTAGAGAAAAGGAACTAGCATAGCTGAAACAATTTTGAAAAAGAAGCACAAAGTTGGAGGACTAACACTTCCTGATTCTAAGGCATCCTTTGAAGCTGCAGTAATCAAGACTATGTGGTATCAGAGGAAGGACAGACATAATGGAATGGAATGGGCGGTCCAGAAATAGACCCACACAAATATGGCCTGGGGTTTTCACAAAGCTGCAGAGGCAATTCAGTGGAGAAAGGTCAGTCTTTTCTACAAACGATGCTGGAACAATTGGACATCTATATGCAAAAAAATGAACCTACCTCACTCTTATAAACAAAAATTACCTCAAAATTGATCATAGACTGCAATGTAAAATGATCAACTCTTAGAAGTAAACATAGGATAAAAATCTTCATGACCTTGGTTTAGATAAAGAGTTCTTAGATACAAAACTAAAAGCATGTTGTGTAAGAGAAAAAAATTAATAGACTTCATCAAAATTAAAAATTTTTACTCTGTGAAGTATGTTATAAAGAGACCAGGAGAAAATATTTGCAGATCTCTTCTGACAAAGAACTTACATTCAAAAATAAAAACAAACAACCCAAACAAAAATTGGCAAAAAAAAAAAAATTTGAACACTTTATCAAAGATATATAGATGGCAAATAAGCACATGAAAATATGCTCAACGTCGTTAGTCATTAGAGAAGTACAGTTTAAAACCACAATGAGATACCACTACATAGCTAGTAGAATGGCTCAATTATAAAATATGTTGATAGTCCTCTAGCAAGGATGCAGAGCATCTGGACTCGCATACACTGCTGGTAGGAGTGGAAATGGTCTAGCCACTCTGAAAAACAGTTTGACAGTTTCATATGAAATTAAATATACACTTACCATCTCACCCAGCAACCTTGCTTCTCAGTCATTTGTTTAGAGAGATGAAAGCTTAGGCTCACGCAAAAATCCATACGTGAATGGTGTAGCAGATTTGCTTATAATCACCCAAACCTGGCAACAACACGAATGTCCGCAGTGGGTGAATGGATAAACAAACTGGTCCATCCCTACAATGGAATGCTGCTTAGTAATAAAAAGCAGTGATGATATGTGCCACAACTTGGATGAATCTCTCTTGCACTGTGGGCTGCCTGCCAGTGAGCCAGCTGGCCTCAGGGTAGGACAGTCCTCGGCTCCCTTAGGAGGGCTGCCCCGCGCTCCACGCCCTCCAGATGTGCCCCCTTCTCCCCACAGGACCCCAGGCCTCCAGGTGTCAGGCTGTTGGCGTTCCCAGACAGTTCCGATAAAGTTGGGACTCCAGATCCAGACTGTGAGGCACCAGGCTGCCACAATGAGGGAACATCCCTGAGGCAGGAACAGTGTGTTTGAAGAACAGCAACGAAGCTGCTGGGGGAAGCCAAGAGAAAAAGAAGTAGAAGATGAGAGGAAAGAGCCAGACCGTGAAGGGAACTGTGGCCATATAACGTGTTTGGATTCTATTCCTCATGTCGTGATAAGCCATTGGAAAGTTTCTATCAGGGGAGCGATATGATCCGACTTGTGATTTTCAAAGGGTGGTGGCTCACTGTGGGGAAGTAGGAGTGGAGTCAGGGAACTCTTTGGCAGGCCGTTGCAGTCAGTATTCTAGTGGAAGAAAACTGCAGCTTGGATTGGCAGAGTGGAGGTGGCAGAAGGGGAGGAGGTGGCCAGAGGGTGGAGGTGGGAGGGGAGGAAGTGGCAGGAGGGGTGGTGGTGGCAGGAGAGGCTCCAATTTGGACAATATCGTGAAGGTCGAGTTCAATGACTTTTTCATGGATGGGCCACGGGTTGTGAGGGGAAATGGAGTTAGGGATAATTCTGGGGTTATTGACTTGAACAACTGTATAAAAGTTGGCAAGAAGATGATTTAACAAGATCCGTAGTGATTTAAGAGGGATACATTTGAGTGGCCTTCCCTTTCCTCCTCACATGAAGACAGATGTCATGAAGCCCGTAAGGCTTACCAATGCTGGGACAAGCCGAGGAACACGAAGGATTTCTGGCAGCCACCAGAAGCTGGAGAGAGGCCTGGACCAGATTCTCCCTCAGAGCCTCCAAAGGAACCAACCCCGCTGACACCTTTATTTAGGACTTCCAGTCTTCAGAACTGGCTTTGTTGACTGTAAACAAGAAGAAAGAGTTGAGAAACAGAGAACATTAAGAAAAAATTAGAGAAGAAATGCTTACAAAGAGAATAAAATAGATTGCCTCGGTTCTCCAGCCATTCCAAAGCTGTTCACGTTCTGTCGTGATGCACGGCTCCCTGGGTGATACTGGCCGGGAGCTAGGCCAACCTGCAGGGGGAGGACCAGCTGTGCGGGCCTCCGAGACTCGAGAAAAGGCGGGACTGAGATAGAGCTGAGGCCCAAGAACCTCCCTAAGGGTTCCAGCACTAGCAAGGCAGTGCACGAAAGCATTCAGTGAATATTTTTAAATAACATATTTTATATACCAGTACAGTGATTTTAAGTAGTGGTAAAGCAGAGGCCTCAAAATTTAATATTATTTTTCCCTTACTAAGCCACCAATTAAGCCACAGATTCTTCTGTAAGATACGACTTCTGAGGGGTTCATACATTTTATTTATCTAGTATCTCGTATGTCCAATACCTTCTATCAGGAAGACAGAAATCAACAAATGGCTGTTCAGAGAGAAAGAATGGAGTGAAAAGGTGATTGCCGTTTACATGATTACACTGAAAACACACATCCGTGCACATATGTAAATACGGATGTGTGTGCTCTGTTTAGAGGTCCCCATATATTTCTATTATATTATCATCATTTATAATGTCCAAATTGGCAGTGCATTTACATTAAAGTTATCTTGAAATAGAAGACCCACAAAACTGTAACACAAGATCCAGGCTTCTGATGTTTTAACAGTTAGTAGGGTGATAAAGTGAAACAATAAAAAAATAATCCAGTACAGGATAAACGCCATGCTATATGGCTGCTCCCAGATTTGGGGATTTCCTAGACTGGAAGTTAACCTGCATCTGCACATAAAATGGGAATAGACTTGGCTGAACTGCCTGGGTGCTGGGAATGTTCTAGGTGGGTAGCCTTAGGTAAGTTGCTCCATCTCACTGAGCTGCGATCCCTGTTGGTGAAATGGAGCCGACGGCAGTATGTCCTTCATAGGTTTGTTTGAAGACTAGAAGTTAAACACGCGCTGTGCTTATAACAGGGGCTAGCAGAAGGTAAGAACTTAATAAACAGCCTTACAACAGAAACAACAGTGTATTAACTTCCCCCCAAAGAGCAATAAAAATCAATTACTATCTGTTGTAACTATGGTTTTATGTGTAGAAAGAATGCATTAACCCTTTAGGGGTTTTTTACTTTTAAGTAAAAAAAGATGCTTTTGCTCTGGACCAGTGATAATTCCGCCATGGACCAGTCCAGGCCATCCTAGCATTGAGAAATGTCCACGACAGCTCCTGAATGCTGCTGGCACTCACAGAAGAATAGCGTCAGTGGAGTCTGAGTGATCCGGGTCCCTCAGTGCGGGAGGGGAACACGAGCTGAGGCTGGAAACGTGGTATGGTCTGGGTCGACAACGGGAATGCACCTGCATTTGTCCTTTCAGGGACCTCAGAAGAGTACCCTTCCTCATCTGGAGGTATTTCGGTGCTGTTTGAAACACCGCTTCTCTTAAAGCCACTGTCGTACTGATTTTCATCTGTTCTGGTTCCTCCAAAACCATCAGAGGACTGTCACTGCAAGTGGTCACTCTCAGATTTTGAGTTCTGTGTCTTTCTGTGAAAACAACTGCAGACGTTGCTTTACTGATGATGCCTAAACACATCACTATTTGTGAAAAGTGCCAGCTCCCGGGAAATGAAAAAGGACCAGATCTACTGTGGCTTAAAGTGAAATAGTGCATGTCGTTGTGACGACTGTCCTCCAGCGGGTGTTACGTGTTTACTGATGTTAATAGATTATTGCTGACTTACGAAAAAAGTTGTTTAGAAATGAACAGAATCTCTTTCCTCGTGTATCTCAGTCTTAAACAAAACAAAAATAATTGCTTCTTCTTGCATGTCCTCTTCCATTAATTGTCTGAAGAAATTCAGTCAGACAAACACAAGAAACTTTTTTTTTCCTTTGGTGAGGAGGATCAGCCCTGAGCTAACATCCATTGCCAATCCTCCCCTTTCCTCTATTTTGTATGTGGGACGCCACCACAGCGTGGCTTGATAAGCAGTACATAGGTCCACGCCCAGAGTCTGAACTTGTGAACCCTGGGTGGCTGAAGCGGAGCTCATGAACTTAACTGCTATGCCACCCGGGCAGCCCCACGAGAAACTTTTTTGAGAGAGAATAGTTGCCGCTGCCATTTATAAACCCACTCCATGTAATTTCCAAAGTTCAGTACAACTTGTGTATAACTTTAGACATGAACTTCACAGGTTGCAGTTTCTTTTAGGGTCAAGATATGGAGTGTCCATACTGTATACTTTAAGGATCACATTGTCTTTGTGTAAAGCAATGGCTCTCTCTCCCTCTCCCTCTCTCTCTGGACCACCTCTTTTTTCCTTGTCCCCAGTGCAATTCGGGGGATTCTTAAAATATTCTCTTTGGCTAGCAGTATAAACTTGCCTCCAAGAAAAACATTACTGAGAATGTTTTTATTTCAGGGTTTGTGTGGTATTCTCTGGAAATTTCTTGTAAAGGAGAGTTCTAGCAGTTCTTCAAAATTAGATGGTTGTATGTGGCCCAGTTAGTCATAGCAAAAAGGTTATGGTAATTTTATAACAAAATTCAGCTTGAATTTTTACTTCATCTTTTTTTTTTTTTCGAAAACTATGTTGGCAGTTTCTGCATGTTTACAGCAGTTCCAACTTCCATTGTTAGCGCTGCTGTTTTCAGCAAAGAGAATAACTTGTGTTTTTCCTGCTTCGTGACTGAATTGTCTGGCAGATACATAGAAATAGAAAACCGTGTCAGGAGTTGCTCTGTTTCCTGTTCGTGGGAGACAGGAAGTAACACACCAGAAAAATAAAGAAATTGACTTGACCAAAGTGTCCCTTTAGACTGCAGCTTTTTTGCTGTATTGTGTTCAAGCTTAGTGCTGTTTGAGTTCTTTAGATATTCATATCTTCCGATTCTCACTTATTTGATGTTTCGTGCATTCTCCTCTGACTTAGCTACAATTCTTCTTTGCCTTTACACCACTTTGTGTTCAGTGAAAGGTAGTGGAGTGCCCTGTGATCTTCCATTATGTTGGGTCTGTCCGCTCCTCTAAGACACGACAGAGGAGTGAGGAGTGATTCAGCCTATATTCACTTACTGAAAAATGTTGATTCTGAATAGCTTATGAACAAGGCTTGATTCAGGGTTTAGAAGCTAAATCAGTTCCACAGCCAAATTTCAAGACAGTTAACTAGTAACAAAAGGACAAAAAAATACTTTATAATCAAGTGTTTCCAGAAATCAAAAAATGATGTCATAATGAGTCAATTTTCTTGAAATAACGTGGTTCAGTTTTGGCTTTCTCACATTGAATTCAGTCAACAGTGAGTCTGAGTTTATTGGCGGGAACACAGAATCAAATGTTAGAATTAGAATGAAACACGTAGCTCATGCAGTCCATGCCCTCGTTTCACATTGAAGAATGCTAAGTCACACTCCTAAAATTTATAACCAGTGGTAGAACCAGGCTGGAGTCTACATTTTTCACTGGTACATCACACCACCTTCCCAAGACTATTCAAAAGGAGTTGTCTTGAAAACCATTCTCTTTTTTTACCTCACGTTGGCAGATTAACTTCTGAACACATTCTAAGAGTAATTTTCAGACCCAGTGTACCTGGTGTAACACATTTGACATCAGCTTTTTTTTTTTCTTTTTGCTGAGGAAGATTTTCCCTGAGCTAATATCTGTTGCCAATCGTCCTCTTTTTGGTTTTTTTTTTTTTTTTTGCTTGACGGAGATTAGCCCTGAGTTCACAACTGTGCCAGTCTTCCTCTATTTTGTATGTAGGTCGCCACCACAGCATGACTGACGAGTGGTGTAGATCTGCGCACGGGATCTGAACCTGCGAACCTGGGCCGCTGAAGCGGAATGCGCTGAACTTAGCTATGCCATGGGGCTGGCCTCTACACCAGCATTTTTGAGCTGTTTTCTTAAGTTCTCTCTGGGAAACATTTATTGGCTGCAACCATGTGCTAGGCATTGATGGCACCAAGCTGACTAGGATCCCCACCTTGGGTCTTTGAACCCTCATGGGCTTGATTCCACAGTTCTTTTTACTCTGCCACAGATTATACCTTGATAAAGTACTCATCCTTTAAAAAGCATTTTCACGTGCACTGTCTCATTGGATCCCTATAGAACATTTTTGCAATAGAGAAGGACCCTGTTTGTGTGTAGTGTGGAGACACTAGGAAAAATAGCTTGTCTGCCTTGAATGTGGATCTTTGAAAGTTTTAATTCAGACATTGTCCTAAGGCAATGACTGTAAATAGTACACCTAATCAAAGTACACCTAATTTATAAACTTTCATTATTAAAATAATGGATTCTGTTTGTGGACAGACGTATAACCTGTAGTACTTTGCTCTTTTCACTCAAGGTAATTACTGAAAACTGCCCAAGCTCTTTCTCTGCAGAACCTGCAGTAGAACTGACCCTTGGAACCATGGGAAGCAGGTGGTCTTATTTGAATCCTCCACCCTCCCTCTGCCATCCTTTTGTTCATCCTGGCAAGTCCTCAGAGTGTGCTTTTTCCACACTGCAGACTCTGTGCTTTCTCAATTCCATCATCTGTGGTTGAAGACAGAAGAAAAAGTGATTGACCTGGAAAACCGAGGCTTTGGTGTTGCCCTTCACGAGGACATTTGAGAAGATGCGTGAACAGGACTGTGATTGTCATCTAGGAATGACTAGTGGTGGAGTTTGAAGGAGTGAAAGTTGTTTTTTAGAGTGAGAAGGCTGTAACATCACTCTGGGACACAACCATTGACTGTATGATGAATGAGGTTCCATCATCATTTTTGGAATTCATACCTTTACATTAATAATTTGTTCTTTAATTTTGTAAAGGTACTAGACAGAATCTACTTAATACGTCTGGCACAGACAAGCTAGTGCACAGGTCCTAAGACTGAGACTTAGCATGGTGGCACTTTGAGTGAGAATAAGAAGGGTAGGCGTTTGGAGAAACCATCAGGGACCAGAGCATGGCTCTGTAGGTCACGATCAGGAGTTTGGGAAGCCACTGGAGTATTTCACCTTGAGAGTGACAGGCTTTTACATCTCGGGCTTCTGTGTAAAGAATGGATTGCAGGGAGGCAAGAGCAGAAGCAGGGTGACTGAAGGAAGCAATTGTGATCATCTAGATGAGAAATTATAATGGCTGTGACTAGGGTGGTGATAGGTGGAGAGAAGAGATCAGATCAGTGTACTTTTTAGGAAGATCTAACAGGATTTGATAACACGTGGTATGTGGGGATAGAGAAGTCAGGATGGCTCCTACCTAAGTTTTTTTGCTGAGCCACTCAGGGTAGATAGTGGTCCTATTTACTGAGGTGGGGAATACTGGGGGAGAAAAATGTTTGCAGATTTAGGGTACAATAAAATTTCTGATCTATGTGTATAAATATGAGATTCCTATTAGACGTTCAAGTTGAGATATCACATATCACGTTAAATACATGTTTTCAGGGCAAAGGTTGAGACGGTAAATATTCACTTGGGAACTATTAGTGCATCGGTGGTCTTTCAAGCCATGGTACCTAGGCAGTGAGTGCACAGTGAGGAGAGGAGTGAGGTGAGGACTACTCCCTGGGCTGTGCTGACAGTGAGAAGTCAGGGAGAAGGAGGAGGAGCAAGGGAACCAAAGAGGATGAGATGGTGGCGTCAGCAGAACACCAGGGGAATGTGATGCTCAGTGGGAAGAAGAACTGTCTCTGGAAGGAGGGTGTAGTTGACCGTGTTAAATGCTGCTGAAAGGCGAATAGATGAAGACAGAGAAATGGCCGTTGGATTAGACTAGATGGATGTTGTCAGAGACCGTGGAAATAGCAACTGTAATGGTGAGGAGGGTTGAAGAGTGAATGGTAAGTAGCGGAGTGAAACAGTGAGTGTGTAGAACTAGTTGGAGACCTGTTGCTGTGACTGGACCAGAGATATTGGTCTTGGTAGCTCAATGGGGCAGTATGAAGTGTGATTCAAGCCTTGTAGCATGGCCAGTTGAAAGACAGTGTTCCTGGTGCCTGACAATTTGGTTTTATTACGATGAGTTGGGAGTGGTCTTGTGAAGCACCTGAGTCTATTGGCTCAGCAGGAAAAATATGGATTAAGGTTGTGTATATTAAAACAAAAGATGCTATATTTGGCAAGCAGTTTAAATGAATAAGGCTGAAAATGAGCAAATCAAGTGATTCATCTTAGTTTGGTACTTGTTGCTGCTCACTCTTTTCAAAATATGGCCTTCGGGGGCCATACTGTTTTTGGTTTTGTTTTGTTTAACTTGGGGCAACTAAGTAGTAACGCCAGTTCTTAGTTTTTTTAAACCTCCAATTATCTCTTCCTTGCCTCGTGATTGAGAAGTCTAGGACCTCACCTTAGCCCATGTTGAATTGTATCACAAATTCAAAGCTTATTTTTAGAAAAAACTTTAATTGTCCCTAAAGGTTCATCTTTATTAGCTAACCTCTGCAACTTTCTGTTGAGTTCCTAAGTTTTCACATAGGGTTCTGACACGCCAGTGAAGCAGTTCTCGCTTTATTTTATTTTATTTTTTTGGTGAGGAAGACCAGCCCTGAGCTAACATCCGTTGCTAATCCTCCTCTTTTTGCTGAGGAAGACTGGCCCTGGGCTAACATCCTTGCCCATCTTCCTCCACTTTATATGGGACGCCACCACGGCATGGCTGACAGGCAGTGCGTCGGCGGGCGCCCGGGATCCGAACCAGCGAACCCCGGGCTGCCAAGCGCGGACTAAACCGCTGAGCCACCGGGCCGGCCCCGAGTTCTCGCTTTAAATAACAGAATATCTTAACTTGAGGTTCTCATCCGAAAACTCAACCATGATTTGATTCTCTGGAACTTTTTGAAAATTGTCTTCAGTGATCCATCCTTTAGCTATCCATTGGTGATGTTGGAGACATTGTTAACTATCCATTCTTTTAGGTTTCTAAGCTCCCTTCCTGAGTTAAAATAGTTTGACAAAAACATGATACTTGAACTCTATTAGTGCCTGCGTAAGTACCCTCTGTGGATTAGGCTTCAGTGATAATACTAGATTTTGGAGAGAGCTGTTGTAAGAAATACTGGATTTTAGAAAACTTTGAACATTTTTCAAAACTGTAATTGACAACATTGTACATTTTGCTACCTGATCCTTTTTATGTGTGATCCACACAATACATTTCTCTTAAAATCCATTGCTCTGAAGGTTCTCTACAGAAACCTTTTAGGCTTTTCTTTACTAGAGAATGAGAAATATGTAACTGAAATGATTTTGTCAACTGAAATAGAAATTTGCCTTAGGGCATGACAGATCTATTTTTCAGTTCTTCTTAATTGATTTTTGTTCTTTTGAAAGAAAGCTCCTCTGCTTGAATATTAAAGTTCCATGTAACCTAATAATTGATCAAACACTGATGGTTCTCAGGTAGTGCACAGACTTACAGATGTTAGCCTTGACACATAAATGCAGGTGGATGATCTCTGGTTGTTGGCATTCGTGAAGCTGGGGCAGAATGAAGTGCTTTTGTCCTTCCATGATCCTTCCTGCCCTTGCTCGGCAGGCTGCCCACTCTTTGCCGTATCACACACCATCCAATAGTGTCCTTTGGTGAGTCGAGAACACTTCTCCACCGAACTTTGTTTTATGTAACTCTGCTTTCAGTTTTGTGGGATAACAACAAAACAAGAAAGAATAGTACACAAACAATTGTATGCACAGGTTTTTTCTCTTTTTACGTATTTTTGATATTTCGTGTACCCTTTATTGAAGTAGAACGTTTATTTCAATTGTTAAATTGTAAACAGTATTTTTGGTAGTAAAACTTACTTAGAGACAGCCATAGTCTCCTTGGCACAAGGGACTGGGGCAAAACAAAGAATGTTCATACATTAAAGCAGCACCTTTTTAGCAGATGCTGGTTATTTAGCAATTACAGGCTCTTTGAGGGCAGAGACTGTGCCTATCTTTACTTACATGGCCAAGGACCCAGGGTGGAACATAAAGCACAGCACTTCCTTGTTGAAGGAATAAATTAGTGGGTGGATGACTACACATACTTGTTATTTCTTTTAAAAATCCCAGAATTTCTTCTTGCCTCTGATAAGCTAAAAATGTCATATAAAAACATTGTACATGATTATAAATTACAAAAGTATCCATGTAGTTCATGTGTTTCTTGTTAAAATTCATAAAAATAAAATGACCTGATGCTCATTTAAGAACAAAATCTTTATAACTCAAATTCATGGAAAGAAGAAGAAAAAACAGTAATTGCTTTTAGTAGCCATAATATTTGGTTTATTGTCTGTGATGGTAATAATAATTTCTGCTTTGTTTTCATACAGCGAAGTGATGTTTCTGCTATTTATTTTAGTTACATTGGAATGTGTTATATTTATTTCTTTGTTTTCATTTTGATAAGGAAAGTAGGAACTTGTGTTATTTATAAAGATGTTTGGGCTTCACATTCAATATGCTGGTGAAATGCTGGGTCACCCTGGTCTTTGCTTAGCAATATGTAAAAAGTGGCTAATAGTGAACAGTTAAGCTCTCAACTCCAAGAATAATCCATTTTCATTTTTGCATGCTGGAAAAGACTGGATATTAAGCAGCATAAATCTAACTTAAATGCCTATGTACAATACAGCTACACTATTTTGTAAGAATATTCAAGCATATATCAACATGCAGCTTCTTTCTCCTCTTACTATCGGTATTTAGTCTCTGTCAGTTAATATCTCTTAAAAAGGGAAAAGAGTTCTTAACTACTTATTTTTAGGACTTTATTGCTTATCTTCTCTATCTTGGTTAAATAGGTTGTGTTAAGGTTTTGGTTTCCTGCCGCTTTTTTTGGAGACAGCTGGAGCAGTGCTTTTTCAGCTTTAATAACAGATGAATCCCCTGGGGATCTTATTAGAATGCAGATTCTGATTCAGGAGGTCTGAGCCCCAAGCTGCTTCATTAGTTACTGCTCCCAGGTGACATGCAGGCTGCTGGCCCAGTAACCACACTCTGAATAGGAAGGTGCTAGAGACCAGCCGGCCGTGTCTGGGGTGGACATGGAGCTGGTTCTAGACGTTGTTAGTTATGCAGAAAATGTAAAGACGGAGCTACCTTGCCAGGAGGTGTACACATGCTCTTTCAGCTTGTCACTACAGTAATCCTGTGTGGAAACTGAGACTTGAACAGGTTTAGTGAAGTGCTCATAGACACAGTGCTTGAAAATGGTGGATTTTGAATTTGAATTCAGCTTTTCCTCCATTCCTAGTCCATATTCTTTCTAGCATCTACTTCCAGAGACAGCCTAGAGAATATTTTTATCTTCTACTACTTTAAACTTTGATATATTCATTCCGTGTCTGCATACCACCTTCACGTATTTTTAAAAGATTAGTGTATAAGAGAGTGAATTTTAATGCTAACCTTGCCTCTCACTAGCTGTGTGATGTGTAAGGCAGGTAAACTCTCTAAGCCTCAGTTTCCTTATCTGTAAAAAGATCAAAAAATCATCTAAACAAAGTGCCCAGTAAGCATTCAAAAAATATTAATTACTATTATCATGAAACAAGCATTTTTTGACACCTATCACCAGTCTTCATTCAAATCATAACTTGAATGAACCTTGGAAACATTCTGCTGAGTGAACGGAACCAGACACAAAAGGTCGCACATTGTAGAATTTCTTTCATGTGATGTATCCGGAATAGGCAAATTTATTTTTGACAGAAAGCTGATTAGTAGTTACCAGGGGATGGAGTGGAAGGGAGAATGAGGAGTGATCGCTTAATGGGTACAGGGTGTGTTCCTGGCGTGATTAAAAGAGTTTTGAAACTAGAAAGAGGTGGTGGCTGCACATTGTGAATAGACTAGACGCCACTGAACTGTACACTTTAAAAAGGTTAATGTATATTACATGAATTTCAGCTCAATTAAAAAAAATCATATATGGAAAATTGCCTCCCTGAGGCAGTCATGACATCTACTGAATAGGTTTGTGTTTTAAAAATAACTTTATAGAATTACAGAAAGCATTTCTCGACGTTCTGAGATGTGTTGGAAATACAGAGGAATGGCTTGTTTTGGAACAAATATCATTGCCTTGAAACTTTGCCAGTTCAAGTTGGTCTTTTCGGAAGACTAGACCTCCTCTGTTTTCTGGCTCCAAAGTGTTCAGGACATAAGCACCCTATTATTTTGTTATTAAAAATTATACCATTGATAGCCCCAATTTTTTCTCCTGAAGTTTAACCTAGAAATGACTTCATTGCAACAACTTTTTCATTAACTACGTGGATACTTCTGTAATTTATAATGGTGTATAATGTCTTCATGTGACAGAAAGGTCAATTAACTTGCCTCTTGTCACAAAGCTGTAAAGAGGTGGAGATTGGTTTAATTCAGTTGCCTGGGTTCTGTGTTCTTAACCAGTAGGCTATACTGTCTAGTTGTGGAAGAAACACAAATACTTTTATTCTTCCTCTAGAAAAAAATCAAAACAATGTACATAGTAGCAAATTCTCTTAAGGTGTTGTTGTTTGAGAAAATCAATTACCCTCATAACTGAGACAAAGAATCTATAAAATCTGATGAGAAAAATATTTGTAATTTGATTTTTATAATTTTGTTGTTAGCTTAAAATAGCAACCATTAATAATTACTATTTTTGTTACTCTTGTATAGGAAAGAAGAGATTTGCAAATACTGAATATATGTTTCTATACCTCATAAACTCTTCCCAACCAAATTTTTCAACATAGTTGGTGGGGGAAGGACAGGTAGTGCAGAGTGATGAGGACGACCCCACTCTCTTTTCAGTGATGAAAATAAAGGAGGAAGTATACTTTTGAACTATTTGAAATTATCTAGCTTCCCATGGGTTAAATCTGTGGCACAAGTTTCTGTCAGATTTGAATTTTAGTCAATCAGCTGTTCTGTACAATATGAAGTCTTTTATATACAAAGGATATTGTTGACGTTTCCCAGAAAGAAGGCCTCGTTTTTCCTTATCTGCTGTGTTCTCACAAGTATTCTTGGTACCACAGCTGCAGTGGAATTTAACAATTATATATGGTAGGTGGTATGCTCTGGGACAGGTCCAAAAACAGTGATTGATTCAGCTGGCTATTTAGAAACTTGGAATAAACTTAATATTACAATTACAGTAAGAAATGATGAATGTTAATAAATGTTTTCAACACGATCATAATGAGCTCAAGAAAGTTAACTCAGCTACATATTACCATTGTAATTTTCATATGCGTAGCAAATCATTATCATCTGGGGTCATTTATTTTTTTCAAGTGCAACCTAAAATCCCCCTTACAGGTCATTTTTTTTCTCTTACCCTAACCTTTCTCATCGCTTATACACTGAAATAATTCTGCATTGTTTTCCCTCACTTTAAAAATTTTTGGGGTGGTCTGGCCCAGTGGCGTAGTGGTTGACTTTGTGTGCTCCACTTCGGCAGCCCAGGGTTCACGGGGTCAGATCCCAGTCACAGACCTACACACTGCTCATCAAGCCATGCTGTGGTAGGCATCCTACATATAAAATAGAGGAAGACATGCACAGATGATAGCCCAGGGCCAATCTTCCTCAGCAAAAAGAGGAAGATTGGCAACAGATGTTAGCTCAGAGCTAAACTTCCTCACCAAAAAAAAGAAAAAAAAATTTTGAGAGGTCAAAAATTAAGGGTCCCTTGCTTAGTGTTTTTGCTTATTAAATAGTTTCTGAGTAAATTAATTTTTTAAAGACAGCCAAAGAAAACTTCTTAGACAATTAAGAAAATATTAAGAAAGTAAGCTGAATGTTAAGAAAAATTACTTTGGTTCTGGTTCAGGCAGTGGGATTTACTTATCCTGAGCTATAGTTCTTTTGATCACTCAGAATTTTCTAATTATTCTTCAGGGAATAGGAAGTTGAAACAGCTAATAAAAGCTCATGACCATTAGCCAGCACCAGTGCTAGATAAACAATATATACTTTTTTACTTAAAAACAAAATGAAACAAAAAACCTGTGCTTTCCATAGCTACGTTAATTATACACAAGAACACTTGGGATATGTGCTCTTACAATAAAGCAAATTAATCTGCTGCACAAAGTAGTTCAAGCAATTTGAATGCTCTCGTTATTTCTCTTCTGCATTGTATTGGCAGTCCTGGCTGGTACAATAAGACAAAAAATATGCATACAGATTGGGAGAGGAAGAAATAAAACTGTCTGTTTGCAGAAGACGTGATTGTCTCCATAGAAAATGTCAACAAATCTACAAAAAAGCTCCTACAACCTTCAGTTCAGCAAGGTCGTGTGATATACAAAATTTAGTGGTATTTCTGTGTACTAGCAATGAACAGCTGAAATTCTAATTTTTTAAAATGCCATTTATATTAGCATCCCCGGAAATTGAAATATTGAAGTTTAAATCTGACAAAATATTTGCAGGATCTGTATGTGGAAAACTACAGAACTCTTATGAAAGGAATCAAAGGAGACCTAAATAAAAGGAGAGAGATACTGTGTTCATAAATTGGGAAACAATTTTTTAAAAATCATTTTGTTGAGGTTATAATAGTTTATAACAATGTGAAATTTCAGTTGTACATTATTATTTGTCAGTCACCGTATATATGTGCCCCTTTACCTCTTATGCCCACCCCCCAATCCACTTCCCCTCTGGTAACAATTATTCTGTTCTCTTTGTCAATGTATTTGTTTATCTTCAACATATGACTGAAATCATACTGTGTTTGTCTTTCCCTGTCTAGCTTTTTTCACTTAACATAATACCCTCACATTCCGTCCACATTGTTGCAAATGGGACAATTTTGTCTTTTTTATGGCTGAGTAGTATTCCATTGTATATATATATACCACATCTGTTTATCCATTCTTCAGTCAGTGGGCACTTGGGTTGCTTCCACGTCTTGCCTATTGTGAATATGCTGCAGTGAACATAGGGGTGCATAAGTCTCTTTGAATTGTTGATTTCCAGTTCTTTGGATAAATACCCATTAGTGGGATAAGCTGGGTTGTATGGTATTTCGACTTTTAATTTTTTGAGAAATTTCCATATTCTTTTCCATGGTGGCTGCACCAGTTTGCATTCCCACCAGCAGTGTATGAGGGTTCCCTTTTCTCCACATCCTCTCCAACATTTGTAATTTTTTGTCTTAGTGATTATAGCCATTCTGACAGGTGTAAGGCGATATCTTAGTGTAGTTTTGATTTGCATTTCCCTGATGATTAGTGATGTTGAACATCTTTTCATGTGCCTGTTGGCCATCCGTATATCTTCTTTGATATCCTCTGCCCATTTCTTGATTGGGTTGTTTATTTTTTTGTTGTTGAGTTGTATGAGTTCTTTATATATTTTGGAGATTAACCCCTTGTCTGATATATGATTTGCAAATACTTTCTCCCAGTTAGTGGGTTGTCTTTTCATTTTGTTCATAGTTTCTTTTGCCTTGCGGAAGCTCTTTAGTCTGATGAAGTCCTACTTTATTTTTTCTTTTGTTTTCCTTGCCTGAGTAGGTGTGGCATTTGAAATGATCCTTCTAAGACCAATGTCAAAGAGTGTACCGCCTATATTTTCTTCTAGGAGTTTTATGGTTTCAGGTCTTACCTTCAAGTCTTTAATCCATTTTGAGTTAATTTTTGTGTATGGTGAAAGATAATGGTCTATCTTCATTCTTTTGCATGTGGCTGTCCAGTTTTCCCACCACCATTTATTGAAGAGACTTTCCTTTCTCCATTGTGTGTTCTTAGCTCCTTTGTTGAAGATTAGCTGTCCTTAGATGGGTGGTTTTATTTCTGGGCTTTCGATTCTGTTCCATTGATCTGTGCATCTATTTTTGTACCAGTACCATGCTGTTTTGATTACTATAGCTTTGTAGTATATTTTGAAGTCAGGGATTGTGATGCCTCCAGCTTTGCTCTATTTTCTCAGGATTGCTTTAGCTATTCCAGGTCTTTTGTTGCCCCATATTAATTTTAGTATTCTTTGGTCTATTTCCATGAAGAATGTCTTTGGGATTCTGATTGGGATTGCATTGAATCTGTAGATTGCTTTAGGTAATATGGACATTTTAACTATGTTTATTCTTCCAATCCATGTGCGTGGAATAGCTTTCCATTTCTTTATGTCATCATCGATTTCTTTCAATAATGTCTTATAGTTTTCATTGTATAGGTCTTTTGCCTCCCTGGTTAAATTTATTCGTAGATATGTTATTCTTTTTGTTGTGGTTGTAAATGGAATTGTATTCTTGAGTTCTTTTTCTGTTAGTTCGTTTTTAGAGTATAGTAACGCAACTGATTTTTTAAGTTGATTTTATACCCTGCAACTTTGCTGTAGTTGTTGATTATTTCTAATAGTTTTCTGGTGAATTCTTTGGGGTTTTCTCTATATAAAATCATGTCATCTGCAAGCAACAAGAGTTTCACTACTTCCTTGCCAATTTGGATACCTTTTTATTTCTTTTTTCTTGCCTAATTGCACTGGCCCAAACCTCCAGTACTATGTTGAATAAGAGTGGTGAGAGTGGGCACCCTTGTCTTGTTTCTGTACTCAGAGGGATGGCTTTCAGTTTTTCCCTGTTTAGTATGATGTTGGCTGTGAGTTTGTCACATATGGCGTTTATCATGTTGAGGTACTTTCCTTCTGTACCCCTTTTATTTAGAGTTTTTATCATAAGTGGATGTTGGATCTTATTGAATGCTTTCTTTGCATCTATTGAAATGATCATGTGGTTTTTATTCCTCGTTTTGCTAATGTAGTGTATCACATTGATTGATTTGCAGATGTTGAACCAGCATATTTCCCTGGTATACATCCCACTTGATAATGGTGTATGATTCTTGTTAATGTCTTGCTGTATTCAGTTTGTCAATATGTTGGTGAGGATTTTTGCATCTATGTTGATCAGCAATATTGAGAAGGATAGATACTAAATCTTCCTTGGATGTTTGGTAGAATTCTCCAGAGAAGCCATCTGGTCCTGGACTTTTATTTTTTGGGAGGTTTTTGATTACTGTTTCAATCTCTTCTAATTGGTCCATTCAGATTCTCTATTTCTTCTTGGATCCGTTTTGGGAGGTTGTATGAGTCTAAGAATTTATCCATTTCTTCTAGATTGTCCGAAATGTTGGCATATAGTTTTTCATAGTTTTCTCTTATAATCCTTTGTATTTCTGTGGTATCTGTTGTAATTTCTCCTCTTTCAGTTCAAATTTTATTTATTTGAGCCTTCTCTCCTTTTTTCATAGGGGCTCTGGCTGAGGGTTTGTCAATTTTGTATCTTCTCAAAGAACCAACTCTTAGTTTTATTGATCTTTTCTATTGTTTTTTTGGTTTTACTTTCATTGATTTCTGCTCCAGTATTTATTATTTCCCTCCTTCTGCTGACTTTGGGCTTTGTTTGTTCTTCTTTTTCTAGTTCTGTTAGGTATGGTTTGAGATTGCTTATTTGAGATTTTTCTTATTTGTTGAGGTGGGACTGTATTGCTATGAATTTCCCTCTTAAGACTGCTTTTGCTGCATCCCATGTGAGTTGGTATGGTGTGTTTTCATTTTCACTTGTCTCCAGATATTTTTTGATTTCTCCTTTAATTTCTTCAATGATCCATTGGTTGTTCAGTAGCATGTTGTTTAGTCTCCATATCTTTGTCACTTTCTCAGCTTTTTTCTTGTAGTTGATTTCTAATTTCATAGCATTATGGTTGGAAAAGATACTTGATGTGATTTCAGTCTTCTTAAATTTATTGAGGCTTGCCTTGCTTCCCAACATATGATCTATCTTTTAGAATGTTCCATATCCACTTGAGAAGAATGTGTATTCTGCTGATTTTGGATAGAGTGTTCTATATATATCTATTAAGTCTATCTGATCTAGTTTTTCATTTAGTTCCACTATTTCCTTTTCAACTTTCTGTCTGGTTGACCTATCCATTGATGACAGTGGGATGTTCAGGTCCCCTACTATTATTGTGTTGCTGTTAGTGTCTCCTTTTAGGTCAATTAATTGTTGCTTTATGTACTTTCGTGTTCCTATGTTAGGTGCATATATATTTATAAGTGTTGTGTCCTCTTGGGGGAGTGTCCCTTTTATCATTATATACTGCCCCTCTTTGTCTCTCATTGTCTTTTTTATCTTGAAGTCTACTCTGTCTGATATAAGTATTGCAACACCTCCATTCTTTTGTTTCCCATTAGCTAAGAGTTTTGCCTTCCATCCCTTCACTCTCGGCCTGTGTTTGTATTTAGAGCTGAGATGTGTTTCCTGGAAGCAGCATATTGTTGAGTCTTGTTTTTTAATCCATCCAGTTACTCTATGTCTTTTGATTGGGGAATTTAATCCATTTACATTTAGAGTGATTACTGATATATGAGGGCTTAATGTTGCCATTTTATTGCTTGTTTTCCTGTTGTTCTTTATTTCCCTTATTTCTTGTCCCATGTTTTTCAGCCTGCCAATTCAGTTTGGTGCCTCTCTATGATGGTTTTCTGAATTTTCTCTTTATTTATCATTTGTGTCTCTGTTCTGATTTTTTTTTAGTTGTTACTGTGAGGTTTGTGTAAAAGATCTCATAGATGAGATAGTCCATTTTCTGATAGCCTCTTATCTTCGTTAGCCTTAATATGTTCCATCATTTTCCTCTTCCCCTTTTAATTTATTGTTGTCACGACTTATTCGATTTTGTGTTGTGAGTTTGTGGTTTAAATGAAGTTATTATATTTATTTTTGATGGTTTCCTTCCCTTTATCTTTAGAATTATAATTAAGTGTTTGCCAATCTGTTCTGATAGAAAGGTGCAATTTTCTGATTTCATCTGCCTATTTTTCTCCTTGCCCAAGGCCTTGTAAACCCTTTCTTTTTAGTTTTTTTCAGGTATGAAGGACTTCTTGTTCATATCTTGTAGGGGGGGTCTTGTGGCGATGAAGTCCCTCAGCTTTTGTTTATCTGGGAAAGTTTTTATTTCTCCATCATATCTAAAGGATATCTTTGCTGGATATAGTATTCTTGGCTGAAAGTTTTTGTCTTTCAGAATTTTGATTATATCATTTCTCTCCTAGCCTGTAAGGTTTCTGCTGAGAAATCAGCTGAAAGCCTGATAGGGGTTCCTTTGTAGGTTATTTTCTTCTGCCTTGCTGCCCTTAATATTTTTTTCTTTGTCATTGACTTTTACCAGTTTTACTAATTTATGCCTTGGAGAACATCTTTTTACGTTGATGTAATTAGGAATTCTTTTAGCTTGTTTTACTTGTATTTCCAGCTCCTTCCCCAGGTTCGGGAAGTTCTCAGCTATTATTTCTTTGAACAAGCTCTCTGCTCTTTTCTCCCTCTCTTCTCCCTCTGGAGTACCTATAATCCTTATGTTGCATTTCCTAATTGAGTCAGATATTTCTCGGAGAATTTCTTTATTTCTTTTTAGTCTTAGTTCTTCTCCTTCTCCATCTGAAACATTTCTATATTCCTGTCCTCTAGATTGCTAATTCTATCCTCCATAATATCAGCTCTGTTATTTAAGTACTTCAAATTTTTCTTTATCTCATTCATTTTGTTTTTCTTCTCCAACATTTCTGATTGTTTTTTTCTTTATAGTTTCAATCTCTTTTGTGAAGAATTCTGTTTATTAATTTTGTTCCTGATTTCATTGAACTGTCTGAGTTCTCTTTTAACTCATTGAGTTTTTTTATGATAGCTATTTTGAGTTCTCTCTCATTTAGATTATAGATTTCTGTGCCTTCAGAATTGATTTCTGGCTGTTTGTCTTTTTCCTTCTTTTCCGGAGTATTAATATATTTGTTCATACTATTTGATGGGGTGGATTTGTGCCATCGCATAGTGATAGTATCCGGCCACAGGTTCCACCTGCCACCACTGGGTGGTGGGGTCAGTTGCTGTGTGATTTGAACCCTCCACGATACCTGTCAGCTGTGCTTTTCAGAGTCTGGGCCACTCCTTTGGACCACAGTGGTCCTATGTGCTCTGCCCCTGAATGGGTAAGCAATCATGCTGGGCCTCAGGGCTGCTGCCACCTGCTCCCACAGTTCCACAGAGACACGCTCCCTCCTTTGGGGCCACAGGGTACTATGGGCGTTCAAGGCACCTGGCAGCTCGTTCACCCAGGTGTGCAGATCCACCCCCATCTCCTTCTAGGTTGCAGCAGCTGTAGTGTATGGTGGACAGGGCCTCCCCACTGGGGCCAAGCCTGAGCCACTCGCTGGGGACCACAGTGGCACTGTGGGCTCTCCCACCAGATGGGAAAATGATCACACAGGGGCTCCTGGCTGCTGTCTCCTGTTCCTGCAGTTGCACCAAGGTGTGCTCCCACCCTCAGGGCTGCAGTGATGCTATGGGCGCTCCAGCCAGGGAAGCAGTTGCACACGTGTACAGGGCTTCTGGGCGGGCTGGAGAGAGTTCACCCATCTCCATCACCTCCCCAGGGGTATTCCATCTACCTTCAGATGTATAGCTGTGTGGGTCTCTCTGGTGTCCTGATGTGCTGTGTGGGTATCCTCTGCTGATCAATGAATGTCCATTTAGTTGTAGTTCGAAGGGGGAGAGAGAAAGGGAACAGCTCACTCCACCATGTTGCTGCTGTCATTCTCCAATACTCGGTATTTTTTAAGCTGTCAGTTCTCCCTGTTTTGATCTATAGATTTAACTCAGTTCTAGTTATAAGCCCACAAAAATATTTTTGTAGATATTGACACACCAGTTCTAGTTGCAAAGCACTTTTGAAAGAGAAGAGCAAAGATGGAGACTCACACAATAGAGGAATCTAGGTGACAGGTGAATAAGAACTCTCTGTACTATTTTGTGAACTCTTTTGTGAGTAAAAATAAAATCTTTAAAAAAATCAAGCATAATTTATGAGGCTTATATAAAAAACAGCACTCCCTGCCCTGTTGTTTCACAGCCTGAATTCTCACTCCTAAAATATCCTTCTGATATTTTATCTACATATTTCTAAATAAAATGCATTTTGTCTCATTTTTTGACTTTTCACTTTAAGATGTTATCTATAGATTTCCTTCTGTGGAAGATTAAAATATGTCTGTATAGCTTTCACTCCTACACACACTTCCCCTCCCCAATCTATCCAATGTGGTTGTAATTTTTGTTTAACATATTATATATGCATATATATTCACACACACATGTGCACACACCCATACACAGATGACTGGATACCATATGAGCTGAGCCATATAGTGTACTATGATTCTATTTCCTTTCTGGTGATGTTTGTTTTTCCTGAGCTAATCATTGACAATTATTTTGATTGCTTAGTTTTCTATGTACCTATCACTAATTCACTGCAACACTTTTCAAAAGAATTACAATTCCCTCAAAACTCTCTACACATCAGATAATCTTCCAATGCCCTTTATTTTTCTTGGAGGCACCGCACGTGATCCCTTTGTTGTTCTGCCCCCTCCAGACTGGTTCTTTCTGGGTCTATAGAACAACTGTTTTCCTGGAACTTCCCATCACTGTGACTCCAGGAATCCTCTTTTTGTTTGGTTTCGTCTGTGTTTTCCTTTCAGGGCCTTTTTCAAATGGGTATAAAGTCATGTTTCATAATGAGGCACTGATTGAAACTTTGTGCCTGAGTGGCATATAGATAATCTGCTGTGGTTGGATGTGTTTGCTTGAGGGAGGTCCAATGTTAGTATTTGCCTTTGTTTTCTTCCTGGGCTGATCAGTGTCCCCAAAACAACAGCCCGTGTCCTGCCTCTGGGTTCTGTGCTGGTGTCCCAGGGTGAGGGCTGTGCTGGAGAGGTTCTCATGAGCATTTCTCCCATTGCTCTCAGCAAAGCCCATCCCTTCTTATGTACTTACAGATGAGGGTGGGCGGAAGGTGGGAGGTTTCTCCTTTTTACCCTGTTCTACACCCAATTTTTAGAGGTATCTAGTACCACCAATTTCTCTACCTTTGTGGGAATATGTGGAGGGAACTGGATGCTTCCTCTTGACTCCTTCTCTAGACACTTAAGTTCGAGCTTTCTGTGCCATTCTAAGTCAATTACCACTTATCCATCTGCTTTGCAACTTCCAAAATATCGTATTTTCTCTATTGTTGACTCTTTTTCCATTCCTTTTAATGCCATCATTTTAGTTAAGTATTGGGAGATGGGGAAGATATATGTATGCTCATTTGGCTGTGTTTAACCATAGGTGACTTCATTTTCTTCCTTGTATATAACACTATTATTGACTTGCATTTAATAACAGCGCCATTTCCTGGCTTGGGTTCCCTGTAGCTGCACTGCCTCACATTGTTAGAGTCGGAAGGTTAGGTGTATATAAAACAAAAGACCATTTGTGTTTAGCCTGGTATGGAATAACTGCGTAGTCAATCCTACATAGAAGAAGTTGTCTCATCAGTCGCTGTTAATGTAATAATGAGTCAAGGAAATGGTTCCTATTTAAATTCATCAACAAGGTTCAAGTTTTATGAGTGATAGCTTTAAAATGTCAAAAATATCATATTCATTTTGCAGTGGATACTGAAATAACTTGGCCTTCATTTTAGTCGCTATAAACATGGGATTTGATCCTCTGTATTCATGCAACCCATCCCTTGCTTTATTTACCTTCTCAATTATTTTTGTTCTGTCATATATGTTAGGGGAAATATGTTGGGTTAACTTTTTAAGTTCACTTACAGAGTGATCTTGCAGAGTAGATTTTCCCAATTTTGAACACTCTACTAAGGTAAAGATAAGTTTGGCTAATGAAAGTATTGAAGCAAAATGTTTACACTATATTTTTGATTTGATGATTTCATTACAATCATATTAGTGTTTTCTGCTATCTCTGTACAATGTCCTTTCCTGGGATATCTATATAAGTTAAATTTATTAAGTCACTTACCAAAATTCTACTGTAGATGCCTTATGGTTTTATTTTCAAAACATTTAGAAAGGGACAAATCCAGAGAACATAAATTTTCTCCAAGAGGTTGTTTAAATTCAGATGACATTTTAATGTGGGTTACATCTGAACTCAAATGCCACACGCATTTTTAAGGCTGATTCCCTGGATTCTTTCACTGGTACGTTGTGTTTCTCACTATACTGTTCTTTCATATTGCCTCATGTCTGAAATGAACCTGATTTTGAAACTTTTTACATTTTATTTCCTGGGCTAATCATGAGTTTGGAGGGAACCACACATTGTTAGTGTGTCTCTGTAAATAACATGCATTGCCTGATAAAAGTAAGGTAAACACTGTGTTACTTAAATGTTTTTAACCGCCCATAAAAAGCTGAGTAGAAATGATTACAGTGTACAGTTACCAGTTTTCTAACACCTTCTTTCATTAAACTTATTAAGATGTCTTTTTTTTTCTGTAATGTTATTTAGGCAATAAAAATCAAGGGAAAACAAAAAGAGATTTACGTGTCAAAATGCTCATGTACACACAGCTCTGATTGGAGATTGAACAGGGTCCCTGAGAACTCAATGTATTACTTTCCCTCAAATGGAGACAGTTTCCCATGTTGTACTCCATTCCCATTATATCGTCATGGGCCCAAAGCCCTCAGAGCTCTTTATCCTGTCTTTTCTGGCTTGTCTTCTGATTCTCCCCTAAATGGTTCTCTTACCGCATGCTAATGCCCCTGAGCACATGGATAGGAATGGTATATTATTATACCTGACCATAGGGCTCCAACCAATCCTGTTTTCTTACCACTTCTTCCAAAGCACCCTCTGCTCTAGCCAAAAACAGAACCTACTTAAATCCTGTCTTGGCATGTGGTATTCTCTCTGTGCTGGAGTACCCTCTCCCCTTGCCCCTGTCTCTCTCTGCCTGATGAACTCTTACTCATCCTTTAGGACTCAGTTTAAAATGTCAGCTCTTCTGTGGATGCTTTCTTGGTTCTCTCAGGCTGAGTGAGTTTGCTTCCTCTTATAGGTTCCCACAGCACTGTTCTGGAAAAACCACCATTTGTGGTTTGTCTTCTTGCCTCCCCCAGAGGGTGAACTCCTCAGGTCTGGGTTTGTTTCCAGGACCTAGCGTGGGTTCTTATTTATGGTGGGCTCTCAATGAGTTGTTCACAGATGAACGGATAGTGAGCCGAAAGAAACAGTTGTTGAATAAATAAATGCATCTGTTTAAAGTAAGATCCAGGCCAGTGCTGAGAATTATCATTCAGATTCTATTTCCTGTTCTTGTCTTTATTCCACTATCATTCTCACTTTTTCTTAGAAAAAAAATTGCTGTCTCATGTTGGACAAGTACTAGCTTTAATATATAAAAAAGGAAATATTTAAGACTGATATCCCATAGATGGTTCTGAGCCTTAGAAACTACCAAAAAGGAAGGCTTGGGTCTCATTCCCAGTAATTTAGCAAAAGAGTTTAAGCTTCATGTAGCAACTCTAGAAAAAAAGAATGGATTCACTGAACGTAAGAAATGAAATTGCAGATAAAAAAATAAATGTGTTATGTCATTCAATTTGATTATTTTAGTTGTAAAATTATACTATTACATAGAAACATAGATTTTCAGGGAGTTTTGTCATAGAGCAGGGATGGCTACAGAATCTCAGATATCATTAAATGAAAAATAAAAACATTGTTTTGATTATTTAAAAATGTGTGAGTTCAAATGATAACAATAATAATACATTAATAATAATGAAAGCTTGTTTATGAGACATTTTATGCTTCCAAATTCTGGGAAGTATTTTCAAATGTGTTATGGAGAACTTCTCCTGAAAATATTAGCTAACATTAAAAATAAAGTCACACACTAAAAGGACTGCTTTTTGAATTTAGGCTTATAACCGATGTTCTCCTAATTTATGTGTTTTTTTAAATTAATAAAATCATGAAATATTTACTGAGGATTATAATTTTTGAAATTGGAAACTTGGATTTTTTTTAAATATAGTATTTCATATGTTTAGTATTTCATATGCTAGAAATAACTCAGATTTCTAATCATCATGAGAATTTTTCTTAACCAAGCATTTATTCATATTCATAACATTTATGCAACCTGAAGATTCTAATGTCTCTCTGGAGTTCCAGCACATTTGCTTCAAATCTGTAGAGTGTGTAGTCACTACTGGCTTTTTTGTTCATTTTTGCTATATCTTCAAAGTGGTTTATTGTCCACTAAGAGCCTAATAAATGTGTGATAAATGTCCTATTTGTTTTGTCACTTGTAGGTACTGTGGTCTTTGGAATTGGGTCATTGGATTTCTGAGGAACCGTTTGAACTTTCTAACTACTTCCCTGCAGCTCCTGTAAGTCAGATGTTATTTTATGATGGTAAATATAATTTGATATTCTCAGGAAATTATTATAAGCATAGATATAGACTCAGGTTTTTATTATATCAAGAGCAGTTATGCCCATAATTAAAAAGGCATATTCACAGAACTTAACACTTTTTATCTATTTGTGAGAACAAATGTGAAAATATTCTGCAAAAAGTTATGAGGAATGCAGTCTCAAAAGATTTTAATTATAAAAGTCCTCAGGATTGAGAAGAACAAAAATGAAAAAAAAAGGATAGATTCTTGAGACGGTAGTATTATATCTTGCTTACTGCTTTAAAAAACAATGCTTTTACTATTAATAGAGCTAGAACTGATAGGTATAAAAATTGTGGCCTACTAGCATTATGATATGGTCTTTATATTTTGGTGTTTTTCCTAAATTCAACTTTACTTACTTTTAATTTTAGGTATTTCAGATGCTTAATGAAAAAGTTCCAGGTTCTGATTTTTTAAAAGATTAAGCAATAATTAAGTAGATAGTTTAAGGTTTAGTTGGAAGCAGGATTGTGCAGAAGTTGGCTTCATTTTTAACATTGTTAACTGGTTTGTGACAGTTTATTCTTGGAAGAGATTAACACCTGAAAGATAAAGGGTGATTTTTGTCTGACACCAGTCTTCATGTTTTTTAGTTGTCTATGCCGTGTGATTATACCATAACAAGAAGTTGAAGTCTGACCTCTTGTCACTGTAGTTAGCTAGGTTGTTGGGTTGCTTGTTTTCATTTTTAATATTACTGTTTTGATTTCCTTTCAGCTTTATAAATATTTTCTTAAGAGAGAAAATTCCTCTCATTAAGACTCCGTTCATTTGAAATACCATGTAAGGAATTGAAGTGTAAAATAAAAACACAAAATCCCCCCCCCATTTTCTGTCATAAGAGAGTATATATAAATCTGAATGGCACAGGGAGGTTTGTCTTTGAAATTTACTTTACCTGCCTATGTGGACAAGTGATATAAGTTACATTGTTGCCAGTTTTTCCTGTATTATGTCTTCCTACTCATATCTGTCACACGGTCATTGAGATATCATAGAAACTTACTGTTTCTTATGAAGTGGTGATATTTTCTTATTATCAGATGTTTTTTAACTTGATACAAAGTTGTGATACCTCTGTTGAATTTATAACACCTTCTTAAATGTAACAAGAGGAACTGTTCTAAGATGGGGAGGTTCTTTTCTCAGTTAATATACTTGCTGGGAAAGTACAACATGGGGAAAAAGCAGAGCACCTGACTCTTCCAGACACATAAATTGACTCAAAACACATAGCAATGTGTGAGTGTTCTGAAACTAAGTTGGGGTAGGGGGGTATGTAGGGGTAAAATAAATTAGATAAGAAAAATGGAATAAAGGAAGAAATAGTGGCAGAACAGTATAAGGTGAGGTCAGACACAAGGTAAATGCTGGTTGCACATTTGGCTCTAAGCTTCCTAGCAGCTGCTTCAAAAGCAAATATATGAGAAATTGCTTCCAAATTACAAAGCATTACACAAATGCTTTTGTGGAGTTAATATTAATTGTACTGTGAAACTTCAGAATTAAAACTCTAAAAGTTTAAGGTTTTGCAGTCCTGAGCTTAAACCCATGCTGTCAAAATTTCCTGTAAACATTTGAATATACTATAAACATCAGATTTTGCTTTTGCACTCCAGAAAACTTTTTGTTTGTTTGTTTGTTTGCTGGTGCACATTAAAAAAAACTTACTAATGCAAATTATTTTTTTCCTTAAATAACTTTAGAGGTGAATCTAGCTTCAGAAGTGTACCTTTGTGTTTTAAATGGAAGGGTTTACTCAACCACAAATTAAATTGTAGCCTACTTCTCTAAAATACATCTTACTGGAAGAGAAAAAAGACCTCTATTAGAATAGTAACTAAAAGATAGTAAAGCCTCTTTGTCATGAAATTAAATGGGTAATTTTCATCATCATTAAAAATCAAAATTTTCCTTGTCTTGAGGCACAATCAGTTTTGGGGAATCAAATTACAAAATTGTAAATATTATCATAATAGTTACATGTAGTCATCTCACCTAATAAGTTATATTTAATTACTAAAAATACCTTCATATTTAATAGCCAGGCAGAATAAAAATAGTACAATCTTCATATAAACTACAAGAACACACATTTCTATTAATTTCAGAGATCCTGGAAGTTTTCACCATATAAACTTGAAATATATATTTGAGTATTAAAACTAAGCTGTCAACACATATGTAAATATGCTGTTTTCAAAATGAAAATTCAAAGCACCTAAGGGGAGGAGTAAAAATGCACTATGTTTTTCCTTCTCCAAATATTAAACTGCTAATAACCACTTCTCAGAAAATCCCTGAATATATAATAGATATTCATGGCTTAGAGAGTTTTTGCTTCCTTTTAATTATGATAGTGATGCTGAATTCAGGACATATGGATATTTACACAATCTATAAACAGTGCTTAGAAGAATGCAGTTCCAAGATTATCTCTACTATATAGTGTAAGTGTTCTGTTTTCCAGTTATTTACTGATGAGCTCGCACATAACATTCTTGGTTGTGACAACAGAGTCTGTAAAATGTCAGTCTTATTCAAAAACTTGGATTTATCTTGGCCCAGGCGTTCTACCAGGTCACAAGGCCAGGTTGTTGCTTGTTCTAGGTTGAGCTTTGGTTCGTTGAGTGGTGCAGGTTTAAGTGATGACGTTTACGGGCTCTACCTTGGAGCACGTGGATCACTTTGCACCGGAGAGCATGCCATCTGTCTGAGGTGGAACAGGAGACAGTATGCAGCTGCGTCTTTTAGGGCTTTGGGGTTAAGTCTTTGAAAACAGTACGATACATCCTTCTTCAGGTGTGTGCAACGTTTAGAAATCTGCTGGTCGGATCATCATGGTTGTGGCCTTGAGCGAGTAGCCCGATCCTTTCCAATAGTACCACTTAATCCCGTTGAATTTATTTGTGTTCTGCCTCTGTGGGTAGTACATTCCGTTCAAGTTGGAAGGACCACATGCATCAAACCACCATCCTGTGAAAGTAAAACACAGAAGGAATTAGGAACTAGGTAACCCCAACTACCTCACCCTGGAGTCACAAATACTCAGCTAGTCCACTAGTCACATTCCATGCATTTTAAGTAGGCAAATAGCCTTGAGTACAGAATGTGCTGCATTGACAGATGAGTACAGTTTTCCACCTTTACACTGACTGGTTTAAGCACAGTTCCATTATGGCAAATATTTTTATGAGCTCTGGTCCTCCTTTTCTCTTGTGCTGTGTGGAAAGGCCAGTCATCCACAGACATGACTAGGAGGCCATCCTCTACAATCCTGATTCGGGAAACATGGTACAGTTGGAAGTATGGATAAGTCAAAAACTGAAGAATTGTTGGATGACTGTCACAGGCCAGGATTACTTTCCAGTTCTAGCAACACAGTGGCCTGGACTGGTTTAGGCTACACTCCCCCTAGTAAAGAAATTCTTTTTGTTTAAAATATCACAAATTTTAAGTCCTCAGTGGAGCTAGATAAAAAGGAACTCTAAGCCCCCGAGACAAAAAGGAAATTTAAAACTATAGTGGCACACTCACTAAGGTAAAGCCAGGGGGCAGAGGGGGTGCTGGGCACAGCAAGATTCTGAGGCCCTGGGTTTGTGAGGGGAGGGAATGACCTCGATCCACATGCATTTATCTGAATAAATTTTAAAAACATTGTGTTGGAAGGACACATACAGGATGATGCCATTTATGTGAAATTTTAAAGTACGGAAAAAAGTAAAAACTGTTATTGATACTTCCATACATAGTAAAATAAATAATGTGAATGGACCTCAATTCAGTGGTTACCTCGGGGGCAGGGATTGGTAGGGCAGCTTTAGTTATATCTGTGAAGTTTTATTTCTTTAAAAAATATTCTGATGCAGTTATGATGTTAATATTTATTCAGCAGGCTGTGATCACCAGTTATGCCATCTAGGCACCTCAGTTCTTTCCCGATGGTGGCAGCTGCATGGCTTGGGCTGATTTGGATTAATGTCAATTTGATTAGACATTTGTGTGTGTTATTCAGTATCCTTCAAAATATTCAAGAATATTACAGATTTATAGTCTGTCCATTCTGGAGCCTGTTATTTGGCTTAACTATAGAATTTACTGTCAATGCAAAAATCTAGCCGGTCACTGGGCTGCTTTATCTCTGGTCCAGACCATGGAATCTGACTTCCTACAGTTGGGACCGCTTCACTTTTCTGTCCTGGGCTGCGTTTCTTCTCCCCAGTCTCTTTTCCACTTCCACTCTCAGCTCTAAATCTTGATTTGAGTAAATAAATATATTGTTTCCTTGGTTATTAATGCACTTCTCCTACTCTCTCGAGTAGCTCATGGACATATGGGTGGTCTGAAAACCTCCGCCCTGTTTAAGTCGACAGCTGGGTTCAGTGTGGGAATGGCAGACGGGAAAGAAGGGCTGGGTATATTTGGTCCCCCCACCTCATGCCTTTTCCCCTTTTCACTTGCTTTAAAAAGGATTATTACAGTAGGATGAGGGAGACAGGCAGCTTTTACACAATATAATAGCCTTCTCTCATTGAAATAATTATGGCGAATAGAGAAGACCTGTGTTGCCAATTATATTTGTATGTATAAATATATTATCTAAGGAACTGTAGGATTGATTTCTATAATGGAGACTAATTCTTTCAGTATTATTTTAAAGACATGAAAATTACTGAATTTCAAATTATTTTCATGAAGAACTTCTTCCTTTTGACTATAAACAATTCTTAACTGACGTGCTAACACACAGTAAGCTTAGATCTCGTCTTTGCTTATGCAGTACATTATATTTATAAACTATATTGACCATAGCTCTTACCTTTGGTTTCCCTGGGTGAGTGATGGGTGGATTTTGGTAATACAGTTTATGGTCTCCACAGATTAAACCTGCCAATTTCCTGTCTGCCTTACATTCAGTTTGCACAGTTGGCAGAGTTCTTGTTGCTGTTTTAAATCTTTCAATGTTTTTAAGAGCTAAGTTGACAGCATTTGTCAGTCACTATTAACTGATTCCAGTTATTCAATTTTTTAAACTTTTAGAAATCAGAAGAATAAGTTTTCTAGCAGTTGATTCTTATCACTGAACTCTTCAGTGTTTCTGAATACTAATTTAGCCATTTTAAGTGACTGTTACAACAGTCATTTGCTTATGGATATGTTTTCCTTTTTTTTTTTTTTTTTTTTTGTGAGGAAGACCAGCCCTGAGCTAACATCCGTTGCTAATCCTCCTCTTTTTTGCTGAGGAAGACTGGCCCTGGGCTAACATCCGTGCCCATCTTCCTCCACTTTATATGGGACGCCGCCACAGCAGGGCTGACAGACAGTGCGTCGGTGGGCGACCGGGATCCGAACCCGCGAACCCCGGGCTGCCAAGCACGGACTTAACCGCTGCGCCACCGGGCGGCCCCCTGTTTTCCATTTTTTTTAAAGCAGTCTGACATGGAAGGTAGAAAACAAGAACCTGAAAATAAAGGCCTTAATTTAAAGTGGACAATCATTCATTTTAATTTGATGCACTAAAAAAGCAGATTGGTTAATTAGTTTGTGTTTATAAGTATTTGCTATATATTAATGAAATCCTTAAAAAAAGACAACTGAAAATTCCTTGTTTGAACAGTAAATTATTAATTGGAAACATTTCTATAGTAATGGATCTATAGCACTGTTTTGGTTGCCATTTTGAACTTTTAACCTTTTTAATAAAGCAACATGAAATTAAAGCATCTCTCCAACATCTGATGCTCAGCGAGCACAAACTTGAGAGCTTGCAGAATGTCACATGTCCCGTCTCCTCGCCAGGGCTAGGTCCTGAAGAGACATAGTTGGCCTGCTGACAATTTTAGCTCAATATCACATTCTTGCTTAAAACTCAAGAGTCTGAAAGAGTGAAAAACAAGTCTCCCTATATCAAGCGAGTGTGTCTATTTATGACATGTGCACATTGTCACCAGTCACAGGGTGAAGTCCAAATAGCCAGCCTTTCACTCTATGAAATTGTTCCTTGCCAACAGAAATAGGGAGAAAAGTCATCCCACCTCCTGTAAGCATTTGTGAGCATTTGCAAATACATTTGTCGTTGTCTGCGTCCTTTGTGCTAAAATCATTTCCTGGTTGGCTTATGCTGCTTATTTTGCCGGCTGTCCCTGTAAGTCCTTTAAGGTGAATCCTGTAAGCAGGCAAAGAAAAAAAAAAGAAGAAGAATGTAATTGGCTTGGGCTGTTGATTTACCGTAGTGGAAAATTTTTTATAATGAAGAATTCCGTTCTACAGAAACACGTTCTGTGCTGGGTAGTGCACTAATGCATGCTCTGGACAAAATATTTTCATGCTGGTATAAACAGGAACCAACTTATCATCAAATCCTTAGGCAAAGAGGAATGTTTTCATGAAACCTTCAACGCATATCACTTGCACAAGCATCAGCTGGGACTTCAGGGCCCTGTAATTTATTTTCCTGCTGCTTTCAGATAAACAGAAGAGGGGAAAATACAATGTGAGGGCATCCTCTTTCCAGATCTCCAGGCAACATCCATATAGAAATGAGAGTCCTGAGATGACTGGACAACTTCAAACATCATTATTTTAGTGGAGGGGTGGGGGTGGTAGGGCAGCATACAACAAGGAATGATCATTGAATTTGGAGTAGAAATCTACAGAACTGTGTAGAAAATGAATCCTTATGGCTGCTTTGCCTCTTTTCTTTACAGTATTGTCATAAAACCACTAGACATTGAGAAAGAAATAAACACAATATTAAGTTAGACACTAGATAATAGCTCACACTTGCAGAAGATGGCAAAAATCTGCCTTGCACAGTGATCTGTGTGCCAGTGAGGAGCGTGGAAGGGAAGGAGGAGGTATGTGAACTGCTTCAGGAAAGCCCATGGCCCATTGGCTCAGTATAGCTCGGAGCACGGCTTCACGTGAGAGTGTGTGACTGTGCAGAATGTGATGTTACTGTGTTGGTACATGGAGTGTGGGAGCATAGGAGCCTGGCACTCCCACTGAGTCTTCCCGTCCTGGGGATCCTACAAAACAGAACCCTGCAATGTCGGAAAGAGAATTCTACTTTAAGCCCCAAAATGACGCTCATCTTTGTAACACCTGCTCACATTTGCTAACCACCACCTTGGAAGGAATGTAATTTCCAAGAATTCATGTTAGAACAGAGGATGGAGAAGAGAGGAAAGGTTCACCAGGGACTGTCTCTAACCAGGCCATGCTGGGCACTTTCACGGGCATGTGCACTGAATGCCCATACCACCGCCCAAAGGCAAGCATTACCCTTGTTTTTACATATAAAATCATTGAGGTTCAGAGGTAGGAACTCGTCCAGAGTCACATCTTGTACATAGTAGAGCTAAGATGTGCACCGGACGCATCTGACTCCTCTGTATGGGTCCAGTCTGGTGCACACCTTAACAGGGATGGTTGTTTATTGAGGAAGTAGTTGTGAAAAGATGGCAGCAGGGAGCATATCAAATGAGGGTCCATAAAGCATTAGTTCTAAGTAACTTTTGTGTTAATCACTTGGATTTAAAATTGTTTTTAATGTTGTAGCTCTAAAAACTTCATCATAGGCATTGGCTGAATTTCTGAATTTCCGTGTTATCTTCACATTTTAAAAATGACCCTGGCACAGCCTCTAATACCTGTTACAAAGTGTTCATATAAGTTCTACTCACCATTAGGATTTCAAAACACTTTCATTTCTTTCCAGGCCCTTGTCATTAACCATAGATATCATTGAGATAAACTATTTCCCTTGCTTTTCCTCCTTTTAACTCTCCTGTCTCCTTAGAACGATTTCAGGTCTGGTGGAACTCATTAAATTTCCCCAAAGGCGAGCAAAATAAGGGAGAATACTATTTTTTATTAGTCTCTGTTAGAAAGGTTGTATACTTTTAGATCCTTCTATTGTATGGCCCATTGGTTTAAAGTTGCTTTCTTTAAAAATTTGGTTATTGGGGCTGGCCTGGTGGCGTAGCAGTTAAGTTCATGCTCTCCGCTTTGGTAGCCTGGGGTTTGCAGGTTCGGATCCCAGGTGCGGACAGACACACTGCTTGTCAAGCCATGCTGTGGCGGCGTCCCATATAAAGTAGAGGAAGATGGGCATGGATGTTAGCCAGGGCTGGTCTTCCTCAGCAAAAAAGAGGAAGATTGGCAATAGATGTTAGCTCAAGGCTAGTCTTACTTACCAAAAAAAAAAAAAATTTGGTTATTAAGAATAGCCACATTCTTGAAATTGCTTTAAATTGGTATCAGTTGTTTTTATATAACAGTGAAGTGAAAGAAAAGGTAATGCCAACATTTAATTAAATCTCAGTGTTTTATGGAATTGCCAGAATGCTTGTGAAAAGTGACCAGTTTTTAAGGTTTAATGTACAAATAGTTTTTAGTTTCAGTAAAAAGAATCATATTCTATTGATGCATTTATCCATTCCTTAAAACATGTATTTTTCAGTTTTCCAACATTTGGGGAACAACATTTCTTTAAAAAAAAAAAAGACTCAGCTGCTACAAACAGTTGGCATTCTGTAACACTTGTAGTTATTATAAGTTTTAGCCATATCACAGTTCCTTATCACATTGACATGTTTTATTAGGATAATAATTTTTTTGATGTAATATCTGTCTTACACTGCCAAGTAAATTAAACTGAGCTTTAAATGAATGTGTGCTTTTTTAAATGGCATATCCAAAAATTGATTGCATTTCTAAAGGAAATATCTGTTAAGAACCATTTTAGTTTAAAATATTTTTATAATGTCAGCGTACAAGGGTAATGACCCATTTTGTAAAATCTTCTTATATAAACAGTCTAATCCTTAATTTTTGTGTTTCTTTTTTTTTTTAATTCCTCTATTGTAGATTCCTAACTGTTGCCAGTTGAAAAAATATTTAGCTTGGAGGTAAAACAATGACTGACCACTTACGTCTAAAAATTCATTGAAGTTTTGATCTCTTTGGAGTCAACTTGGAACTGTAATGAGGCCCAACACCTATCTTTTCATTCATCTGGCTCATGCCTGTCCGAGAGAGCCCTGCTCTTTCTATAATGAGAATTGATGGACTGTATTTCCTGACTTTTAAAAAGTCAGGTCAATGCTTGTACGTTATCTGTTTTCAAAACATGCTTCTGAATTTTGATCCACTGTTTCTAAAGCAGCACATACTGGACATTGTACAGTTTTCAAGTAGTTGTTCGGGCAAGCTGACTTTGTCTCAGGCCATTTTTCCGTGCTGTCCATTGTGACCCTCCCTAGGAAGCCAGCCATAGGACTTTGAAATAGTGTTTCTTTTCCAAACTATTCAGATCTTGGAATTTCTATTGAGCAGAGAGTCTGAGTTGGGCATTAATAAGATATAGATGGGACTGTACACCAGATGAAGTTTGTTTCCTGTGGTCTTCCTATTGAACCTCGTTTGTTTATTTCTGACCTCAAGAGTAGGTGTTTCAAAATGTCTGCTCCATGATCACCAAACACCACCAGTCTGTGCTCTTTTGACTCCTTCTGGGCTGTGTTGGTGACTGAACCGTTCTGTTGTGCCTCCTCAGACCAGTTCCTTTGGTGCCACCCAATGTGGAATCTCACTTCTGTCTCCATTGTTGCACATACATTTCTGGTACTTCTCTGTGTAACAGCATACACATATGTGTACACTTGCCTCAGAAGGTACTGGTCTTTCAGTCCCTTTGCTGCTCTCCATCTCTAGTCTCATGGCACTCTAGAACCAGAAAGTAAATTCCAAGTCAAGGTTGCCCATGCTTTTCTTGTAATATTGAAGATTAGCGCCGCCAAATTGGTGGCACACAGCAAGTTCTATGGGAAGGCTGAGAATCGGCTGTTCTTTCTGCAGCGGAGAGCAGAGGAGTTGACCGACTAACATCCTACCTAATTCTGCCACTTTTAAACTTGCAGCTCATCCTCACTTTGGGATGGAACATAACAATGGAATGTGTTTAAACTGCAGAAAGGTAGATTTAACTAAAAGTTTATAGTAGAGACACAGCATTCACATGTTCTACAAATGGTGGTTGAATGCGCATTATCTGCCGGAAAGGGTTCCTCTATACCTTTAAGATACACAGCAAATCCCACAGACAAAATGCTGCCCTCATGAAGTTTCCCTTATACTGTTAAAACCAAAGTTAGAATTTTAAAACAAGAGAAACTTACCTAAGGGCAGCAAAGAACTCTAAGAAACAAGATGTTTTTCCATTTAGGGTAGTCTGAGAGTAGTTTAGATCCTGGTTAATACAGTGGGTTCTCATTTTCTGGAATGATCACCCAGTAAATCCTTTAACTTTCTTCAGTTACCTTAAGTGACTTACCTGTAATTGAATTCTTCACTGGAGAGATAGAAATGTTCATACACTGAGTAAGCCTCGTTCCCTTCCCAGTCTCTAAGGTGTATTTTAAGCACGTAGCGTTGCTGATTAGTCACTTGGGAAACAAACTCATTTCCCAGCCAGTATTCCCCTGAAGGGTTCCCAAATCCCTGTAATGCAAGTCGTAAAATTAAATTACCTCATTTATTTTTTTCTTCATGTATTTGAAATCAATAGTCCATCAATGTGGTATGGAATAACTATCAAATATTCAGCAGAAATTCCTTCCTGTACTGTGAAAATTTAGGTTCTTCCATATAAGAAAGTGACTTTTTAAAGATCAGTTTTAAGAAACAAAGCTGTTACTGGAAGAAAATTAGTATTAGAACAATTAGAGTTACTTGGGGAACCCCCAAAAGAAGCATAAGCAGAAACAGCTACGTCTGTAGACCTGGGAAGCACTGTGAAACAGTTGGCTTCCCCAAAAGTGCTGAGCCTGCCATTAAAAATAAGGCTAGCACTCACACGTCTTTGTTTTTATATAGAGTTTACATTACATTGACAGCACCATTCTTTAATGGGGAGACTGAAACACCAGTTAAAAAGAACCCTTTGGTAAAAAAAAAAAAAACCTTATCAAAAGTCATTGGTTAGTTGTGGATTTGTGGTGAAGGTTCTGCATATCTTGAGAGTTAGCTTTCTCAAAGAAAATTATTTTCAGATGGTTTAAAGAACATTCATACCACTTTATAGTCTTTCCATGTCCTCTGAAAATCGACACTGCCATCTTCACGTCGCTGAATAATTGTCCACCCACCTCCACCAGTCTCCATGTCGCAATAAGCCTGCCAATGGGAAGTGCACTGTTACTGTGAGAAAGATCGTGACTCAGGTCTTCAAGTTAAGTAACAGAAACAAGATGAATACAGATACCTATAATAAAATTTGTGGTGATAGGGTTCTCTGGGGTAAATCTTTGTGGTCTTCCAAGAAACAGATGTTTTTAAATAAGTTGAAAACCATGATTTTAAAATAAACAGTAATATAACACAACGTGTTGATGAAAATATGACTCTCTTGTCATTATCTGCTCTAGGCTAAAGACCCACCCATTAGCTGACCCAACAATCACTGTTCCTTAGAGGTTCCTTGTGAATGGGACATCCTGACAGACTGGCCCCAAACCTCTCATCTCCAACCTGTAGAAATCCATCAGCTCACGTTCACAGCTCTGAAAACCTTTTTGATAGTTGCAGAGAGTTATGGAAAAGGGATCCTCTTGCATTGTAGGGTTTTCAAGACTCCTGTGGGGCTATTAGGCTTCCTCCATGTGGGATAAAAGTCAGGTTGCTTGGTTTATCCCTCAGTACGAGGGACCTGAGGCTTCCAGGGACTGAGTGTGATGGATGTGACCTGAGCATGCAGCTCTACCCTACAGATCGTGACTTCAAGCTTCTTTGCCCTTTACTCACTGCCCATGGTATTTCTCTTCCCAGCTCTTTTTATTTCTGCTTTTAAACTGGCTTGGTGGATATAAACTTTGTTCAGAACACAGAATTCTTTCTTGGGCTAAGAGCATGCACACTCAATTTCAACTCAGCTGGAGTTTTATTATGAAATTATAAACCTCTGAAAATAAGATTACGTAAATAGTTTTAAATAATAAGATTATGGTAGAATGAAAAAGTTTTCCAGAAAGTTAAGATAAATTTTCCTACAGCATTCAAGGTAGTAAATATGAAAGTTAAGGTTCAAAACCAATCAGAAATAGTCTTCCTTTGTTGTTTTCCATGGTCTTTGGGGGAATAATAGAGATTACGGCAGAGTAAGTTTAACTGTGAAGTATTCTGCATTTATGAGTTAAAATCCTGGAGAATGAGAACTAGAAGAGAACCAAGACCTGCTCTTTCATTTAATTGGCTTGCCTGATGTCTCACTGCTAATGGAATAGAGAGCTGCAGTTGGAACCCAGCGCCCTGTCCTCCAGTGGATTTCTCTCCACCACCCACACTGCTTTCCTGATGTTTGGAAACATATGTTCCATTAAAGAAAATTACATTTATCAAGAATAAAATGATTTCCCCATTTTAAATTAATCGGACATATAAAATTGATTTGCTTAAGGTAATCCCTTATTACACCCTGTATTGATATTATTAATTGTCATTATCATTGCTATGCAGTACTCCCCTTCAAGCACTATGTGAGGTACATTACATATATTATCTGTAATCAGAGTTGCTGTGATACTATAATTCTGCATTTTTGAAAAGAGGAAAGATTTAGTAAAGTTAGATTAATTTGATCAGAGTCATTCAGCTGTTAAGTGGAATATAGAATTTGAATAAGGTCTCTTTAATTCCTAATTCTGAAATGCTTTTTCTACTCTACTGTGCTGCCAAAAACAGAGGAACTTGACCCTTTTGTTAATAGGCCAAAAGTCCCTCAACACGGCTCCAAGTTAAAATCAGTTCGTGAATAAATACTGCCTCTTATTTGCCTGTGGTCCATGAAACGGTCAGTATTGCTCACTTCTATCAATATATCTTTTTAAAAAATCCACTTAGTAAACTAGCTGAATAAGCTATATTGGTCTGAGGAGTCACGTATGTGGAGAGAAATTAATTCCCCTGTCCTAAATGGCATGCTGGTGGGTGGAAAGAATTAATGTAGTTCTTAGTGAACCTACCCTTGTTCCAAGAATATTTGATTCTTTGATGTCAAAATCACCATTATGAAGTTACGGATACTTAAATCAGGGAGAAGTTCATCTTGTTATGGAAGTCAGAGTCAAGACTTGAATGGTTGAGAGTCACTACCAGTGCATAAATGACTGGAGCCATCCTATTCTCTAACGCCGCCAGGGACAATGATAAGATTATTACAACATTTTCTTAATATTACTTTCTCCAGATTTAACAAAAAACAGTTTACGAAAACTGAAGTATTATGGTTAATTGGGTCATGAAACTTTGAGAGAAAGATCATGTTCAAATAGAGTTATGCACACAGCCAGAGGTCCTCAGTGAAAATGGTAAGTTGATTATATCAGGAGCAGAGAAGTCCTCAGATGATGCCCAAGACCTCAGTGCTCCAACTACCACAAACCTGGGGCAGTTAATACTTCCGGTTAGCACACTATTGCGTGGTTCAGGGACCTGATACCTTGCTCTAAGGCTTGATGTCTTTCAGGAAATAGTGCTTGATTTAAATGTTATGCTTCAGCTCTGAGGCCATGGCGAATGACTGGTTAAACAGCAAAGACATAGCTAAACGCTAGGAGACAGGTATCCTGGAAATTTAAGGAAAGAAACTATTATGTCTCTAACTAACTAGCAAAAGCATACTCTAATGTTTCTGATAAATGCCATCTTGTCGTGTCTATCTTGTACAAAAACTTAATGAATTTTTCAAAAAGGAAGTTGAAATATTTAGGCCCTTTTGGAAAAGATCTGCCCAAAGATCTATGGAACATTCTTTTCTTGAGTTAGATGAAACAGGGCAAAATTGGGTCCCCTGCCATGCAGAGAAGTTGTCTCAAAGTCTTGGGGGCAGGCAAAGTGAGGGTAAGTGCCAAGTCCTGTCCTGGGTACCTCCATCATCCCCTCGAAACCACTCTTTACAACTGGGGTGTTGCATCATGCTACAGATTAGGAAACTGAGGGCTCACACAGGTTGAATGACCTGCTCAGAGGCACGAATTGGCAGAGCCAGAATTTAAACGCACGTCTATCCAACTTTCTCTTCCTGGATCAGATTGTGAGTTATGGAGTCTCAAGTCTGGAAGTGAATCTAGAGGTCACTTAATCTGGACCATTTATTTTAGAGATGAGAAAATTGAGGTTTTGAAAAATTGTTATTCCCTGCTGTGGTAGATGAGTTATTTTTACTGCATGTGTTTAAAAGGAATATAAATCCTAATGTTTCCAACCATGACCTGAGACTTGTATTGTCCCAGAGTGCTGTGTATTTTCATCTTCTGTGAGGCCAATGGGTTGGTATAGTGCATTGGGATCGGAACATTGCTCTAAGTCAGAAAAGCACTTATCCAGCAGTAGGATGGTACTGTACAGTTGGCGATGGTCCTTCTGGATTTGCATTGGTAGCATTCACATTTTACTTATATCCTCTATCCTCTTCCTCTTGTCACTCCTGTCCCCCTTTATCTCTAGGCCAAGAAGAGACTAACGTCTGGTGACAGACAATAGCATGCAAAGAACTGTCATGAAAACTACGTTGCAAAGGAGATTGAAAGGCTTGGTGTAGAGTCTGTTCATTACTTTTTCATCTGCCTATTTGGGTTTTTTTTCCTCCCCAAGTGCACTGCTTCTAGGGTGCTAGGGACATTAACTGATTTCAAGGTTGGTTTAACGCAGCAGGAATGAATTAGAAAAATTTCTTTGGAAAGTATTATCTTGAATAGCACAATATTTATCTTTTAAATTCATAACCAAGGTATATGTTACTGTTTTAAATTTCATGTCTTTAAACCCTTAATTCTTGTATTTTTAAAGTGTTTTTCTTTATTACCGTGTTAAATCCTGAGGATAATACTGAATTCAAAGAGATAATACTTCCAGGGGCTTCTTAAATTTCCCTTTGATACAATATCTAGTGCCTTTTCTGTAAGTGTTTACATCAGTTCAAGCTGTAGCTGCTTTTACAGTTAGATGCAAACTTATTTATAGACATTTAATATATACAGTCATCCACTATGTATATAACACTTTACACTGATTCTCATGTAATACTGTTTTACTGTATCAAACCTCTAAGAGAAGCCACGTTGAAATATTCCCTGAGGAAGTGATTTTTTTTTCTCCTCTAAAGCTCAGTGTCTCCCCGAGCAACTTCAGGAGCTAAGCTCACTGAGTAATCCAGAATAACTAAGGATAATTGAGTTAAGCCATATGCTAGCTTCTCCTGACGGTAAGTTCTGGTTCTTAGAACTTTCCACACAGTGTGGAGCGTACACCTTGAAGTAAACTCCATGTACTTGGAATGAAAATGAACTGCTGTCTTTGATGGCGTGTTTTAAGTCTTCCTGCCTACGTTAGACAGGGTAAGAACAGCCTGCTCCAGCAGTCCTCGCGGTGTGGCCTACAGACTCCTGGCGGTCCCTGAGACCCTTGCAGCAAATCCACAAGGTCGAAACTGTTTCCATAATAACCAAGACGTTCTTGCTTTGGCACCGTGATGGCATTTGCCTCTATGGTACAAAAGCGGGTGCTACACTAGTGGGTGAAACTGGTGCCCTAGCATGGATCAAGAGAACAGTACAAACTGTGCTAGAGTCACTGTATTCTTCAGTCACGTGCTTGCACTTGGGAGGAAAAAAAGCAGTAAAAATGATTAATTTTATTAAATCTCTACTGCTGAATCAAGGTCTTTTTATATTCTATGTGATGAAATGGGAAGTGTGTGTAGGTCACTTCTGCACGCCAAAGTACCACAGTTGTCTCAAAGAACAACTGTGTGATTATCTTAGTTGTGAGCTGAATGAGCCTTTTTTCTTTTTGGATGGAATATCGTTGTTACTTGAAATAATTGAAAGACAAACTATGATTATTTGAACACTGGTATTTGGAAGATATTTTCTTTAAAATTAATGAAATGAGTTTGACACTTCAAGGAAAATGACTGACGGTCTGCATGATTAAGCCAAATGCAAGATGAATATGAGATAGATATAAGATAGGTATTTCTACATCATTAATACCATGTCAATATTCTGTGGACAGTGATTGGACTTGGAGCCCTTGGCAAATACTTGATTTGAGGCAGACACTCAGAAATGTCTGTTGCTTTGCTTGCGTGAAGTTGGGGAAAGCATCTAGGGTGTGTGAACTATCTGCAGTTCCGCACCTGCTCAAATGGCCCGCTTACAGCCAGGGAGTTAAAAATGGGAGACGAATCTCTTACCTTTATTTCCTCTGTGGAATTAGGGAACCTTAGCGTGTAAATGCCGTTGGTCGTTAGTCCTGATTTGAAGGCTTCCGCACAGTCTCTGAAGATGATCTGTTCTTCCTTAGCAGCAAAGGAGTTCTTAGCTGCTTTTGTAAAATAGGAAAGCATTTAAATGGCATTCATGAAAAGATAAAAGTTTATTATTTCAAGATTCACTCATTTGGTAAGTTTTCTTACATTTGAATTCTCATAACTGAAAAGGATATGCCAGTTTTTTAGCCTTTCCAAAAAAGTTACTCTTTCAGCCTGTTTCATATTATTTCTCTAAGATTGTTACCAATAATCCATACTTCCTTTTTTTATCATCAACTACATGTGATGCAAGTACTTCACAATCAGCTATAATAAACTATTACTTTTTAAAAATCTATCGTCTTTAGTGGAATCGGGTAAAATTATCACAGAAGAATAAAAAAATGTACCTGAAAGCAGTTTTACCTCTACAGTGGCTGAATCGCATAGCCCATTAGTCATGAGCCTGTCTAGGCCATGGTATGTAGTTTTGTCCTTCTTTTTATATGTCTGAGGCCATGTCTTTATACATTTCTTTAGACTATTGGGTGAAGACATTTATTAGTCTTTGGATTTTTAGCAGCTGCCCCATAATAGTCTGTGTTAAAGAGAAACCTAACATTTATTTATCTGTCTTTGAAATTCTTCCTGTAAAAATTCTAGCGCTATGAAATTCTTCAAATTTTTATTCTGCTTTCAATGTTTAGACTTCCCAATCCTTTTCTGCCATGTTAAAAAAAAATGTGTGTGTATGTGTGTTCTCGCAAGTTTTTGTTTATATTTCGCTGTGGATACCTACAAAACAGGGGTCTGTGGACTGAGGGGCGTGGACAGGGTCACATCTGCTTGTCAGCTAGAGGCACATGGGACACCAAAGCCCCTTCTACTGCTTTTTCTCCCGTGCTCGTGTTTTCTGCCAGGATTTGAGCTACGTGATTTTCTCTACGTTGGCTCATTAGAGCTAACACCTCACACTGTCTTGGTCCCAACAGATAATGTTGGATGATTGTTTTTTCCTTTTTGATGAATGTGAAACAAATATGATTTTTCTAAATTGTGAGAGTGAAACTCTAGTTGGAGGGCATATATTGCAAACTGGCAGCCTGGTGTGAGACCTGCCACTCAGCATCAAGATTGTATCTGTGTCAAAAGAATACAAGTCAAAAAGACGTTATGAAATAAACCATAGTAAGAACTAAACCCAGTTGGTTTAAGAAAAAAAAGTTAAAAGTGCCACAAAGGTTATATATCACATCTCTAATTAATGACTGAAGATGCATTCCCTTCTTCCCTCTAATACCTAACAGAAGTTGGAAGGTAAAATGGTAATAAAGAAGGAAACATATATTTAAGAATGTGGCTAGAGAAGGGAACTAGCATTTCTTGAGTGCCAATTTCATGCTGGTTACTGCAATAATATCACATTAAATCTTCACAATAATCCTGTGGGTCTCTTGTTTTTCCCACATAAGAAATTAACTTGCCAAATCTCATACATCCAGTTAATGATGGCACTAACTCGAAGTAGGCTCTTTGAGCCCATGAATCAAAAGTATGTTTGGGGTGTTTTGCTTCATAATAATTAATTAGTATAAATATATATCTCCCTCCCCTTGCCTTTTTCCTGCTTAATTGGTTTTATACTGAGACCCTATAAAGCTTGCATATGAAATTTGTAAGAGAAATAGTGCCTTTTCTGAAAGATGAGAATTTTTTTTTAATTTGGGGAGTTTCACTAACAGCGATTAAAACTGAAGAAAAATTATATGTAAACATTACTTACAGTTTGATGTCGATATCATGGTCAATAAATTATGGACTGTCTCCATCAGATCATGTTGCTGCTTTTGGAGAACTGAATTATTCACCGTGGCAGTCGCTAATTGTTTTTCTAGTTCTTCAATGATGGAATTTTGCTTGGATACTAACACCTGGAGCTGATCTTTCTCTTCTTTTATTGACTGAAGTTGAACTATGTGCTTGTCTTCCATATCTAGCACTTTCTTTTCTAGGAAACTTGTAAAGGGAATAATTGTTAGTTAAGTGAAGGGTGTTCTGATTCCCATCAAAGCCAAGTACTTTATAAACATCTAATCAGTTTCACAATTCTTATACAATTGTTTATGTTTATTGAATGTCTACTTCTCTAAGGCACTCTATTAAGATGTTAAAGGAGTTATAAACTAACAAGATGTTGCCACAGCCCGGAAAAAGCTCAAACTTGTTGAGATTAGATACACAGATATGACAAAGCTTCTGTGTCTCCACTGAGGAGAGAATACTCTGGTGAGACTATAAGGTCCGTAATTAGAAGTTACCACGTGGAGTGTATTTGAAGACTTCAGCTTCACTAAAGAGGAATCTGCACACTGAGAAGGTGTCGTCTGCATTAGGGGCACATGTGGGCAAGTGGAAAGAGCCCTGGGCCGATAACCTCAGCCCCATGCGTGACTGTCTGTGTGACTGAGCAGGCCGTCCACTCTCTGGATCTCAGCTGTATATCTATCCAAGTGAATATCCACCTATAGAAATAAATCTCTATCTAAGATGGAGGCATTGGGTTAGATGATAATGTCTGAGGCCCCTTCTAGTTCAAATAATCTGTAAGTCTATTATTCCTTTGGGGGGGGCGGGGGCAGTAACATTTTCTGAGTCTTCAACTCTGCAAACAGCATTACTCAGCTAAGGAACTGACTACCTATTATAGGTCTTGCCTATAAGCAGTAACAATCAGTATTCATAATTATTATTGGAAATTCAATTGCAACTCTTAAATTTATCCCAGCCTGATGGTCACTGTAAATCAGTATATGACAATAACTATACTGTCACTATAACAAGTCAATAAATAATGTCAGTCATTTTCATTTGACTTTCATCAGTTTTACCATATCAACTTTTCAACTATTATTTCTTAATATTTTTCTTGATATCAACTAATTTTTTTTAAATTTGTGTATCACTTTCATTAATTTAAAAATCTAGATGGCTTACCATAAGCAGAAGGTAACCTAAAAATAAATGCCTGAAGTTTTTTCTGTTTCCCACCTAAAATCATTTCTAGTACCATCAGCGTACAGGCAGTACCCTTTGGGAAACAAGCATCCTATGATGCTTTGACCTAGACAATTAACATATAATATATGGGGCATTTTAAAATCACTCATCTATACTGCCTTCAAAACGATGATGCTGAAATTTGTTATCCAACCTTTTTTTTTGTTTGTTTTTAATATTCTGTGAGGAGGCAGAAAGATGTGACAATCACATGGTCCAGAGTATGAATGAGAGTTAAATGCTCTGGGATGGATATGAAAAAAACAGACAAAAAACTTAAGTCTCTTTCTCCCAAAGCTATACCAGTGACATACTGATCTGAAAGATTTAACCCTAAAATTAAATGCAGGCATATATTAGAGAGTTAAGCCCAGCATCAGATCATCCCAGACCAGGCTGGCTCTGAGAGCAGCATCCTGTAGTGAGTACAGAAGCTCAGATCATTGCATCTTAAAGCTCTAAGGAGTCTCAGAGATCATCTACTAGAGCAATATTTTGCAAAATGCAGATCAGGACCTGTTAATGGCTGTGAAATCAGTTTAGTGGGTCGCAATCAGCATTTTTTTTATGAAAGGAAATTAAATGGGATAAAACAGATGAGACTAGAGTGTAAATTCACAGCAAGAACTTTTCACATTATAACAAATACCGTGGTCAACAGTGATGGGCAGTAGAAGGAGGAAGTGGAGCAGCATGGGGTATACGTGCATTGTTTGAAATTTTGCTCATTAGCATGATTTGATTTTCTGATACTGGAGGATCAATTTTGGTCATCACTATAAAAGTTGGACTTAGGTACAGCTTTATATTAACCTAATTCATGGTCAGTTGAGAAGTGTCAGCATATATCCTGTGTTGGTAGAAATATCAAGGCTGAATCATGTTTCTTTTGTGAGTTTTTATTGCCTCTCTTCAGAAGGGGACAGTGTCAATGGCAGCACTTTTCAGTAACAATAATCACAATTTAATTGAACTGGCACAAATAGCCCCTAACTCAGTCATTTATTTTTAGAAGAAAGAAAGAATGATAAGATGAAAAAAATGCATAGTACTTTGAACTTCACCTGGTGAATCTAAACATGTCGTAGTGGCAATTTTCAGAAAAAATGTTGGCCCTACTAAGTACTCTGACTTCATTTGAACCTGTTCCATGAAGAAAGCAATTGCACTTTTGGGGAATTATTGGAGATTATTTAAAATGCGGTTTGTCAAATGTGCAAAACATTTGCATATTTTTGTAAAAATGAAATCTTAGACTAGTCAAAATGTAGGACACCTGAAAACGGCATGTCAAACTCATTGAAAAATGTAGAATCATCAGCACCATTTTCTCATTTTTGTTTATTACAGGTGTTGATGAATAAACCTTGTCATTTCATTTCATATTTGTGACAAAAGAGAATATAAGTTCTGCAGCTGCTAAAAAGATTATTCTTCCTGCAGATGTAGATTTGTTATATGTGGCTTTTATGATAAATCAGCTGATAAAAGCTATATGTTTTAGTATCTGTACTATGACAGGTCATTCAGAAACAGTTCTTATGCAACTCTAGTCTGAGTCGGACTTTTGCAATCAAATTGTGGAACACTGCTGTTGCGCGTCGCATAAAATTTTAGTTTGTTAGATTTGTTTGACAAGGCCGTTTTATGGAGGAAGTATTGTGATGTTGAAATTTAATTGCATACAAAACAAGATTTGAATTATTGGAAAAGTATATTTTTGGTCAATGTAAATTAAACTGTGAAAAATTGTGAAGGACTTAAGTGAAAAAAATGTGAAGGGTCATTTTTACTGATAATTCTAGCATTGTGGAATACTAAAGTAGAAACCTAAGGAAGGAACAAAGTTCAATACTAGGGTGTGTGCAGCAAACTGGACTCAAAGACATTATTGTTATGGCAAGTGACAAAAGTCATCATCCAGATCCCATATCTTCCCAACATTACTGACACATATTGAAGAAAGCATCATTAAATAAGGCCATTTTAACAAAATGAAAATAGAGAGATTGTTATATCTCAATTATTGGTCTCAAAATCTTATTTATCACTTTGCAGAAGAGAAAAATTGAAACATTAAAGAAAAATAATTGGATAAAAAAAATCTATTTGCTTTTCCAAACCCTAAATCAATAAGTTAAACTTGTTACCTAAACAACAGAAAGAATTATTTTAGCTTAGTTTTTGATTAACAGGAAAGAATGATTATAACACAATAAGCTTATCATCATCTTTGCCTAAGAATAAAGAATTATTTAAATTGTGAAATTTAAATTGTGAAAGAGTATATTGTTGTCTGACCATTCTCCATGTCATATATACACAAGGAAATAAGCACAGTAGGTGTCTGAATACAATTATCCTCATATGTCCCCAACGGGAATAGACCTGTGAAAACAATCCCCACTGATCACCTATCATTTTTGTTTCTGTATTTGTTTTCTTGGGATTTTTCTATATTTTATTTAAATGTGAATACAATCATATTTGATACTAACTTTTGTTTTTGCCTTGTATGTTTTAAGAGTAAGTATTGCGTCATGAAACGTGCATTGGTTTACAATATAAGTGTAGTTTTTCTGCTGTAGATTATTTTGCATTGGAAAAAACTAACTGCTCAGAGGCAAAGAAACTTGATGAAGTTAATATTAGAATTCCTAGGCCAGTGTTACTTTTACTCCATAATATCAGCATTTTTTTAGATTAACATGAATAATTTTTTTTATAGATTAACGTGAATAATATTGAGGCAGTTTGGAAGATTTCTGTAAGAGAATCTTTAAGGGCCTGGAGAATGGAAAACAAAATTGAGGACTGTATAAGAAGGTGCATTCCATTTCAATATTTTTCTCCAAACTCTCTCCCTACCTTTCCCTCACAAGGTTTCTGATTCTTATACTATCCATTAAGAAATTTGGCATTTTGGAATCAATGCTTAGAATTAATAGTCACATGAAATAGGCTTTCATATCTAGAAAGTGTGCGATTCCGGATTATAAATGTTTTTGTACTTTCATTACCTGTTCTTATCTTGCAATTTGTTTATTTCACTGGTCTGATCCAAAATCTGTTTTTCCAATTTGTTTGTAGAAAGGGAATGTTCCAGAAGCTGAAGTTCAAGTCTTGTTGTCTGATTTAATACCTAAATGTAACAAAACAAAATTCCTATTTATCATTTTTAAAATTAGATCTAACTTTCTTTTAATTAAGTTATCTAAGTTATAGGAAAACATAACTGAAACGTTATTTACCCGGGTATCTTATTTTGGCATAGTTTTCATTTTCAGAAAAGGCTTGGTGTCCTGGGTTACATCAGAGTGTGTTAAACATTTTTTTCACCCTATCTTTATTTTGGAAAGTGTTTAATAGTTCCGGACAATGGTGTTTGTGTCAAATAATAGAATGCTATTTTTCTTGTTCTGCCATGTTTTATCATTTCTTTTCACACAGTGAGACAAGTAGGAGTGTAAGATGGTCGTATTTAATATATCAGAAACTGTTAATAAATGAAAAAAGGTTTTGCCTCTGCTCAAAATGCTGTTCTCATGTTTGTTTGTCAGTAGACAAAGTGTCTAGAAGTCACAAGCCTCCATTCTATAAGAATACAGCTCATTTTTAGCCCAGCATTTTCTAGTTTGTATTCACTTGTTTATCCTTTTATGTTTTTTTCTTTTCATTTATCTTTTTCCTGTTTTAAAAATCATGTAAACCAATTCAGAAACAGTAGCATATCAATATAAGTGGGAGCTCAGTTTTGCTTTGTGGGCCTTTCTGACACATACCATGTGCAGTATCGCCGTTCCCATTGTGTTCAAACAACTTTAAGGACAAATTCTTTAGCGTTTGGCTGCCTTTTAGCAGGAAGAATCCATTACTCACATCCTCTGTGTCATGGTTATTCAGGATGTGATATCACGTGTAAGTGTAAGGGAGAATTGTTGCCCAGGAATTCGGGTCCTTGAAAGAAGCATTGTTTGTTCGGGGTCTGTGTCATTCATAAAAGGCTTGGCCTGGCCCCGCTGTGCAGGTTTAGGGATGGTCTGGTCCTTAGTCAAAGCTGGATGCGTTCATACATGAATACTCTTCTGTGAATGAGTAAAGGCACTGGCCAACATAAGGGTTGGGTTTTAATATTAACACCTGGAATATAGATTTGGCCTACATCTTCTTTAGGTCCAAATAGTCTATGCTGTTTATTGCTAAAAGGAACTGGAAACTCGAGTCTTTTATTTAACTCATAAGGGCTATAAATGAGTAGAATGGGGGAGCGATGGGGAGGATAGTGTATAGGTCCTGACTGACCAGGACCAATTGTGATTTTCTTCTGTCACTTTTCTGAGGGCCTCCAGCTGCAGGTCTAAATTATCCAGGACAGGTGCTTGTCTGTTATCTCTAAGATCTCAGATCTCCCACCATCCACCATTATCCAGTTTAATAGTCTCTCGCTCTGACCGGCTCGAAGAATCTTGCTTCTAATCAGAAATTTTCATGTTTGGATTTAAACCTATTTCACACAGTAACTGCTCAGCAAAAGCCTCTGGTAGGCTGAGTACATAATTCAGTCCCATGGTCTCCTTCCTTAGGCTCAGACATTCTAATATGTTTAGTTGGACATTATAGGCTATTTTCTTTCCAGCCATTTTCAAGTTTTCCTGTTTATCCTGGATCATATGATGTCTAGTTTCACAACACACTTATTTAAAATCATGTGACCCAACAAAAGTGCATTAGATGCTTGTAGGCTGACTTACACAGGATGTAACAGGTTTACATCATTGCTCCGTGTCTCACAGTTTTTTATTACTCTTCTCTGAAACGTCAGAAATGTTATACTTTCAGGATATGTTTTGGATGAGCTGGATTGCCCATGAGTTTTACTATCAAAAGGTGGGAAATGTGACTTGAACAATGCTAATTTATTTTAATAATTGACTATGGATATATTGATACATTTACTTTTAAATTTTTTTATCTTTTCACTTTTCGCTTTTATTACTTGTTGGGATTACAGTTTTCAGTATCTTGTGATCTCTTGTGTTGTAAATGATTTCTATTTTTCCTAAAACTGTTCTAATATTGTGGAAAGATTTGTTCAACAAATAGGTTCGTATTCTATCCTCAGACAAATGGCTTTTATTCTTCTGCCACTTCCCAACTATTTGCTCTGCCTTATCCCGCAGTTTTTAGAGAGCAATGAAGGAACACCTGTGCCCTTCTAGACATGGTCTTATCACAGTTGGAAGATCTCACATCCCCCTCCTGGCTGGTGACTTGCATTTCTTGGTCCTTTCAGCTGAAGTAGCATAGAGGAAAAATATGTCCTGGAAGTCATTTATAATTAAAACTACTCTTTTTCTTTGAGTGTGATTTATAGCTCAGGGTAGGAAGACACTAACTTCATAAGCCTATAAAGAAGCCAGCATTAGGAACCAGAAAGCCGATTCACCATCAAAGAGGCTTGAACTTGGAGCATCTCCATGAATTCCTCCAACAGCATTTTTTCTACCTGGACTAGTCTTATTGGGTCACATGTTTTGTGTCATTTAGCATGACTCTGGATAAATTTTGTTTTAATATTTTGCTGTTATTCTTTAATGATTTTCATATTTCATATTCTTCTTTCCTACTACTATTCATTAGTAGCTCATAGAATCCTCAGGCTAAAAGGGAACTTATCAGTCAGTCGTCTGACCCCACCTCTCAGTTTATAGTGAAACTGCTGAGGCTGCCTGGCCTTGCCAGATGTGTCCATCCAGATAATGGCAGGACTAGAACCATCACAGACTCAGCCTCCTGGCTGATGGTCAGCACTCTCTGTGCTCCAACTGCTGCCTCTTACTGTTCTATTTGCTTCTTTCTCTCTAGATTCATACCACAGATTGTATAAACTCATACCACAAGTTGTGTTAACAGTTCTAGATGTAGGTTTTATCTGAACTGAAGAGTTAGATTTAAGAACAAAGTTTGTAGCACTGTCCCTCAGTGCTTTTCATTTCTCAAATGCACAAAACAAGTTAAGGACTTTGGAATGAGAAGTATATCTAGAGTCCAGAAATTACCAGTGAGGCAGAGGAGTATTTATCTTGTAGTCATCAAGTAGGAATAAGATGAAAATGGTTTGAATGTCCTTAGTAGAATAAATGTAATTTAACCTCAATATTGAAAATGAAAATATATTTACTGATTTTAAATTCCTATCTAGCCACAAATTCTTAATTTCTTATCAATTCCTTTTTTTTTTCCTGCAATACTTGAGCTTTCTTTACTTTTCCATTATTAAACAACCATGCAGCAGGATTTCATGCTGGTATTTATCTGGTTGTACCATTGTGTGTGTTCTGTTTCCTTACTTACTTGGGCTTCAACATCAGTTAACTTCCGTGTTTGCTCTGCAGTTTGATTTAGTAGGTTCGTTCCTATTTCTATCATGACGGCCGTCTGGTTCTGTACTGCATTCTGTTGCATCTCCACCATTTCTTTCTTCATGTTGTCCTGGATATAATTCTCAAGCTAGAAAAGAACACATGTCAGAAAGACAGTCATTAGTCAGATGACCAGAAACCTTATTCCTAAATATTTTCCCTTTCCTTTAAAAAATCTATTGGAAGACTTATGCCTTGCTCTGATTTTGAAATCTTGCTGGTTTTTTTGTTTGTTTGTTTGTTTGTTTTATCACTAGCAGTAAAATACAGTGTGATTTTGTTAACTCGAAATCCAGCAGCTTAGTAATATCATGTGTAGGAGACAATCCGTTCAGATGCCTCTAGAAGTCCACACTGTGTCAGGCTAGGGAGGTAGTGAGGCCAAAGCTAAGAGGTGGGTGCATGCGTGGAGTCCAGCAGGAAGGACCATGGGGATTTTGCTATGTTGCATCTACTCTGCCAAGCTGTAGCTCTGCCCATATGAAGCAGGAAATGAAGATTTGGTACCAAGAAGCATCACTGTTTCTACCACATTCTAGACTCATGGTGTCTACCACATTCTAGACTTTTCTAGGCGTTTCTTGTAACACAGACATTAGGAGACTCTAAGACAATATGAGGAAAGGCGTACTTTTGGATTTTACCCATAACTTAGAGAATCACCCTCAGTTCCACATTCTGCAGTGTCCCCCCACGTCCCTCTTATTGAGTTCATCACACATTTGACCTATTAAGTTTTTTCCTAACATGTATGCATTTTTCACAGTTTCATCATTTCACATGTCAGGCAAGCTTTTAATCCTACACTAGTCCATTCATCATTTCATGTGCCAGTTGAGACTGGTTCTTCTCCAGTGAGTTACTATGGACGATGGGCATGCTGACTCGTTGTAACATTAGCTTAAGCACAAGAGAGTGAAGAAGCAAATTTCACTGCCCTAGGTGTAGATGCCTATGTCTTTGGCAGTAAAATTATATAATGAAATATAAATTCAGGACAGCCAGGTTTGTGGGAAAGAGCATGTGGGCATCAGGCCATGGATGCCTGCTCCCCTGTATCACAGCCTTTGACTCTATGTAAGTTGCTTAACTTTGGGGGGCCCCAGTGTCCTCATATATAAAAATAAGCCTTCTGATTGGTTAGAGAAGTGTTTTAAGGATTAATTAAGCTATGGTTTTTTGTTGTTCTTTTTTTGGTGAGGAAGATTAGCCCTGAGCTAACATCTGTTGCCAATCCTTCTCTTTCTGCTAAGGAAGATTGGTCCTGGGCTAACATACGTGCCCATTTTCCTCTATTTTATGTGGGACGCCTGCCACAGCATGGCTTGATAAGCGATGCATAGGTCTGCGCCTGGCATCCGATCCCGTGAACCCCGGGCTGCTGAAGCAGAGCATGCAAACTTAAACCACTATGCCACTGGGCCAGCCCCTAAGCTATGCTTTTAAAGTCATTCTGCTTGCATGACTTCGGGTACTTAAAATTTAATTTCCATCTTTGTTTTTCATAATGATACAGTGATAGAAGCCACAGTTCCATTCATTGATTCAAACTATAGGCTCGTGAGGACAGAAACCCTGTTTTTAATTCTTTCTCACATAGTTACAACCCACAATTTTTTAATTAAATTGAATAATTGAAAGTTGATTGTAAAACTGCTTAGAGTAGCTTTCTTTAAAACTCATAATTCTCTGCAGAGAAACCGTTCATAGAGCCAGTCATCAAACACAATTTCTCCTAAAATGCTAACCACTAAGTAATTCTGTACTTCTGCCTGTAAGAGTGAGAAAATGGAATCGGAAAGGTGGAGTTTCTCCCTTAGAGTTTGAAGTCTCCTTTGTTGGTGCAATTTATAAATTGTGTCTTGAATGGTGTTGTAAGGTCTGAGAGTTAGTCTTAGAACTGCAAGGTTACTGCTTCATTGCTTGCTTGCCGTTGACGCTGACTCTACTCCTGTGCTTCCCATCTCCCTCCATGCTAGTTATCTTGATGGTTAATGGTCACTCCCTGGTTCTCCACTGGTTATTGGGCAGCTCAAATGGCCTGAAACCTGACGATTTACTAGAACTCTGATCATTTGTAAAATCTTGTAGCTGAAGCCTTTGCTTCTCCATATGAATCAAAGTAGAGTAGACCATCTTTTTGTGTGTGTGTGTGTGTGAGGAAGACCAGCCCTGAGCTAACATTCGTTGCTAATCTTCCTCTTTTTGCTGAGGAAGACTGGCCCTGGGCTAACATCCGTGCCCATCTTCCTCCACTTTATATGGGACGCCGCCACAGCATGGCTGACAAGCAGTGCGTTGGCAGGCACCCGGGATCCGAACTGGTGAACCCCGGCTGCCAAGCACGAACTAAACCGCTGCGCCACCCGGCCGGCCCCTAGAGTAGACCATTTTTTAAAAAAATCAAGTACTATTGCTCGGCAATCCAACTTCTCTAATACAGACTTCGTAAAGTCTGAAGCATGATACCCTTTGTTAACTAGCTGGTGCTAACTAGCTCAGGCTTTTTAGTGGGTATGTTCTTTCTTAATTCAGTCTTTCCTTCTTCTCTTTCTCTTGCCTTTTAAAACTTTTATGATTTAAATACAAATTTAAAAGAACTTGTAGACAGAAGTTTGTAATTCCTCCTTTCTTTCTCTCTCTCTCTCTCATACACACACAAACGCACACTCACACTCTCTCCCTCTCACTCTCTCATCACCAGGGAGTAATGGAATTTTTGAGGTTAAAGTTAAAGCTATATAAGTCATCCAAAGGAGTTGTCTTAGTTACTCTTAACACCCAGCAAAGATAATATTTAGAAAGACTTATTCTGGGAAGTTTGGAACTATTAAAGATGTACTCAAGCTGGAGTTTGGTTTAAGTCCATACTCTGAAGTAATAATTTACAAAATAGTATAAATAAAAGTTTTAATCTTCTTATTGATTGCAGTACTTAAAAGCTAAATAAAAATAATTCTATCTTTCTCTCTCTAAATCATGTAACTAAAGGGGGAAAATGAATCCTTTAATCCTCCCCCACCCCTATTTCTAGAACTACTTGGTAAATGTGGTTACAAACATCAAGAGTCATGAGAGGATTGTTTATAATTTGACATTTTAAAGTCAAGTTCTAATTTAAAATTAGACTTAGGAACTTTGAGACATAAAAGACCTAATTTTTAAAAATAAAATTTAACTTTATTGCCATATCTTTTTCTAGACTTGAAAATGATAAATGCAAAATGCTTTTTAAGTCGCTGCTTTTCAGCTTTTCAGGATGACAAAGTATATGTGTATGGTAGGTGTGTGTGAGTGTGTGTGTGTGTGGTTAATCTTACATTGAAGCAAATTACAGATATATGTATACATGTGTGTATACAGATATTATATATGTGTATAGTTTCTATATACAATATATACAACTAAATAAAGGAAAATTCTATGTGATACTGACCTATTTGCTAACTAATTGAAGTCTTTGGGAGAAAAGTAGAACAGAAACAGAAATATCATATGTTAGGCATTTTGTGTTGTTTCTCAAAAAGATTTGTGCTCTCACACTTGAAGCAGCAAACATAAGTTAAGATTTTAAGAGAAATGGGTGATATGACAGTCAAGTACTCTGTAAGAAGAAAGAAGACTGTATCTAGTCCCAGAAACGACAGCAACAATAACAACACAGTAACTGTGGTTAATGTTTGTTGGTTACTTCGATGTCTCAGCTGCTGTGTCTGTCTCTGTCTATGGCCTCCAGGTGCCTGGTATTATATAGGCAGGGGCACTTCCGAGGACTAGCATGCACTGGTAGTTCAACTCAGAGGTCACACCACACTTTTCCTGACTTTTAACAGCCAAAAGTGTATGTCCCAAAATTGGCACGAGTGTGCCTTCCAGTCTCCAAGGCTCTCAGTGCTTTAAAAAACAGACCACCTGCCACACAGTTAAGGAAGGGGAGGACATCATTTTTACTACAGAAAAGCCTAGAGTTGAAGATCACCAATGATGATTGTATCTCCTAGGAGCATCATGACAGAAGAATCTGTTTTTCACTCCCAAGACTAGTAGTAATTTTTAGAGAGAACGAGTCTGGATGTTCATGACGTAGGGTAAAAATGAACATTTCCAAATGAAGTTCTCCCATTTAATGTAGTCTTTCTCTAAATCATTACAAGTCAGGAGCATGAGACCAAATCTAGACGTGAAGCCTGAGTGACCTATTGACCTTGAAATTTCCCTGTCTCTTGATCTTGGTGAATTAGTTCTTTTCTAGTTTATTGCCCTGGAATGAATGTCTTTCTGTTCAGCATCTTCCTTCTTTTTGTTGTGTGTGACTGAAACCCAAAAATATAGAAATTCCATTCTGGTATAAGGAAGTCTTAGTGCAAGAAAATATATGAGGCAAATAAGATCTCTCCTCCCACTAGCAGCCTGATACTTGGCTCTGCTTTGGCAAATATTTCCGTCCTTGCCATTTGCACTTAGCTGCTCTTATCAAAACAGTTCCAAGACACTTGAACCTCCGGAGGGAGGGGACATGGTTCCTTCTCATTTCACATGTGTGGCTTCGCATACTCACGTTTTGCAGGAATGTTGGACAGTGCCTTCCTATCTGAAGACGATTAGGCAGTGATTCTGATTTGTGGGTCCAAGTGTCTCTGAAAAGGTCCCCATTGTAAGTTTGGAAGGACTGTGTGGACATTCATTCTGTCCCCTTCTTAATTAATGGTCTGAGTGCTCTTCTAAGTGTGGGTCCTTGAGCTATTTCTCTTTCCTTAGAATTCAAATGAATTCTCAGGTTTAATATTTTAAGGCGATCACTGTCATTATAGTTGCACAGATTGTTGCTCAGTATCATTTTGATTTGCTAAAAAAGAATTACACCCTGAACACAGTCTTTAAAAGTTGGCAACACGTCGAAGCTCCAGCAATGAGAATATAATATTTTAACACATCATAAACGTACATTTTTTTTTAATGTAAAATACGTCCTGAAGTTTTTCATTATTCCCCAGCGTTTGGAATGATTGCATTTGACAGGGAAAATAGGTCCATTTGCGAGGCAACTGAGGCAGATTGATTACACATTAAAATGTTCCCCTCACGGTCTTCCTTCTCACCAAGATTATCATCATTATTTTTTGTACCAAAAGGAAAATAATCTTGAAATTGGCTGGGGAAAGGAAAACGTAGATAGTGTATGAAAACTGTCCCCCACTTTGAGATTTTGATGTTGGTCCCTTTTATATGGATCCTGGTGGAAAGATCATTTCTACTTAAATAAAGCTCCATGTCCTGGCGCCTCTTAACTGATGAGTTTTTGTGTCCATTTGAATGACCTAATTTTCCTAGGAAATTAAAAAATAACTTGAGGTTTCATTGGAAACATTTTATTCTATCATTTCAGTTTAGAAAGGAGATAACTATTCTCTCCTACACACACATACACCCCCAAAAGGATGTTTTTTTCCAACCTCAGTAATCCCTCCTGACTTGATCCCTCCTTCCCACCCAGTGTCTACCATCTTCTCTCTCCTGGATTGTCATGCAGCCCCTAACTGCCCTCCCACCCTGAGACGTATGGTGCTCAGTGCAAACTTGATCACTCTGCTGCCTAGATTACTCCCTGCTCCTTCGCCTGTAAAATGAAGTGTGGATTCCCTGGCTTGGCAGCACCCACCCTTTCTGATGGTACTCTAATCTCCTAGCCTCATTTCTGTGTGCACTGCCTCCTGGCTGTGCCACAGCACTTAGGCTGCTTCATACCTCTGGCCTTTGTCTGCGGGGGACTTTGTTCTGACTCCTTCCCCCTTCCTTCTGCGATTACCCCCTACCCCACTGCACGCCCTCCTCAAAGATCCCCACCACACTGTGTGCTGCATTCTGTTACCAAAAAAACACTTTGTATTGGTTTCATTGATTTTTAAATCGCCTAATACTATGGGTTTATGTTCTTGTTTGCTTGGGGTACTGAAATGCTATAGCCATTCTCCATCCATACACGCAAGAAGCAAAACATTTGCTCTTATAATTAGTTTGAAAACTTGAATGCAAGAGTATTAAATCCAGGGATATTCTGTTTGGAAGGCTTTTGACCTAATGTTCTTGGTTCCCTGTCATGATTAAATGGAAACATCTTTTGAGGTCTTCAGACAGAAAAGTAGCAAAACTGGGCTTTCCTCCCCCTTCTTATAGTGTTTTTTTTTTTTTTCAACCTAGAGATTTTCCTGCCTAAGCAGATGTGTACTCAGCGGTATTTAATGAGAGATGCTGAGATTAAAGGGGAAAGGCTGGGAGATGCATGTCTTGGGCAGACCTTTGTCCTTTTAAACACGTGCAGGAGACTGGGGGTAAATGCATTGCCCATGCGCTGGAGACCATGTTCAAATCACCCAGGAGCTGGGAAGTAATGTTTCCCTGTTTCCTCTGTGTACTGATGCCATACTTGAATTTATATAGCCTAGAAAAGTCCATGTCAAAGCCACTTGCCTTCCTTTGACTCTGTAATTTTGGCCTTTCTGTCCAGTCGGTGTAAGGCACTGTGGGACACCAAGGGCAACATGGGCCTCCAGCAGACGTTTCCAGGTGGTCAATGAGCAAACCTGCTTCCATCCACCATAACTACGTGAACCCCACCCACATGGGATCTTTCAAGCACTTCCTAGAATTAATCTGTTCTCATCTCTCCTTTTCACATTTTTGTATGAATAATTTATGAGTGACTTTCTGCTCTCTGACACTGTGTCTAGATAACCTCTTTCCTATTTTCACTAGTATAAAGAGACTAAAAGCGTGCTCGTTGACGTCTGTAAACTTGAAGACGAGATAAGGAATAGAGTTGCAGGCACCAGTTGATGCCATACTAAATCTAATAGTCTGTCCCCCTCCTCCTGGGACAAATAAAATTTAATACAATTTGAGCATACCAGTATATCTGTGCTCCATTAAATCATATTTCTTTGCTTTTATTTTTGAGTGTAACTACATATTCTTTTTTGTTATTTAATTGCGGAGAGGGGGGCTGTCACATACACTCACAACTCTTTGCCTTTTTGTATGTTGCCTTTACCATTACTCCAAAATCTAAGGAGAAAATGTATGTTTTCCCCTTCAAATGTTCCAGTCATTTCCTACTGATAAAATGGCTATTTTTCATCAGTAGCAGCCATTTTTAGTATAAGCAGGCTTAATGAGGCAGATATAGTAAACTGATGTAAGATTGAGCATTTCATATGGCAAAAAGTGTCGTGTTTACAGACGTGAAACTTTTAGAGGGCTCTAAGGTACACTTTTATTTACCCAATATCTACCCAAATAGGGCTCTGGCTCACAGGACCTTACAGATACTTGTAAGTCAAGGAGCAAATAAAATGCAGCAGATACTGTAAGGTCATGTATACGTTTATATACAGTAAGAGGAGTTATAGAAATTTACAATTGCAAAATGTCTATATGTGTCTGTGTGTGTGTGTGTGTGTGTGTGTGTGTGTGTGTGTATATATATATATATATATTTTTTTTTTAATCTCACTTGATTCTCACACTGCCCTAGCTTGGGTTTCCCCCAAAGCAGAGCCTGAGACAAAGGCATGCCTGCAGGAAGTTTATTTAGGAAGTGGTCCCAGGGAGCCGCCGTGGAGGACGGGCGAGGGAAGCAGGGAGGAGAAGGCTAGTTCAAACATGTGGATTCGGTTGGCCACCACCGTGGCAACTGATGCAAAATCCCACAAGACCTTCTGAGGAGCCTTAGGAAATGTCTCAAAACTGTCTATCTGGGGAAAGAAAGAGGATGCTCCCATCCCTGCTGGGCAAGGGTAGCCCCATGGGCATCAACTCTCCCACACTTTTGGGTTGTACTCATGGGAGCACTGGGGGGGTTTCCACTGGCATCTCTAGCCAGCTTGGAGTTGGAGAGGTTGCTGGGTGGGGAGCAGGGGTCTGTGGTACTGGCCAAGGCAGGGCCTGTGGGGCTGCCCCATAAGAACTGCTCCCTGTGGGAACAGCTAAAAGATGAGATGGGGCTGCAGGGATTGGAAGTGGTCACAAGAGGTGTTGCCTGAGATAGCAGGGTGGTACTCCCAAGGCCTCTTGTACGGAGGAGAAGACCGAAGGTCAGAGCACTTCCACGCCTCACCCACAGTCCCCGGGCCCGAGTCTGCTGCAGCAGCAGATGAGGCTTAGATGGAGTGGCGCAGGGACCATGTCACGTGGGACCGTTGGGTTAATGCTCACATCAGCAATCTGGTGCAGTGGGAAACCCATCCCTGCTGTGTGTGCTGCAGAGGAGAGCTGTTGTAAAAGCAGCCATTCTGAAAATGACAGTGTTTCTAACAGATTGGAGAAAGGGACAGGCTGGAGACAAGAAGACTGAGATCACCACATGAGGACGATAGGACATGAGGCTGACAGGCCGTAGCAGCAGAATTGGGAAGAGCTTCACTTCTAACCTCAGCAAATCCCCATTGCACGTCAGACATTCTGCAGACCTCGGCCATTGGTCGAGGTCCTGGGATATTCTGGCACGTTCTCGACTTAGGAGACATTAAAGATGTTTCCTATAGAGGTAGGAAGGGAATATAAACTATTCTCTCCTTTTTAAAGTGAACTGCATTATCAATTATTAAAATGGGAGCACCTGAAATTCAGCTCTGAGAATGAGATTGATGAGTTTAGGCTACAATATACTGGTGATTTACTTTTTAATGGAACTAAAGTTGTTCTTGCCTCAAATTAAAGGTGCACTGAGAGAACAAAAGAACATAAATATTTCAGTGTCTTACTATGGCAGACAGAATCTTTGAAACATATGTGTATATTCATAGACATATGTCTTTATGTGTGGAGGTATATATAGATAGAGACATGTCCATCCATTTTTACTTCTCTATGGGATGCTAGTCCTTCAAAAGCTGGGGGGAAAAAAGGCTTTAGAAATCGATAATATTGTTGAACTCTCTAACTTTGTGAATGAGGACACTAGGACCTGGGTCTCGGTGCTAGCTCCTGGCAGAGTGAAAATTAAAACCCTGGTCGCCCAATGCCTGGTCAAGCCCTTTTTCCACTATACTCATATACCTGTTCTCACCTAAAAAAATGTGCCACCGAGTGTTAACAATTTTACTTTTTCACTTCTAAGATGAAGTATTCAGATCCCAAAGGTTATTTATGTCTTTTATCTGTCCTGTTTCTGCTGTCTACGTCTGTAATATGTGGGTTTGCTAAAATCCTGGGTACCTTTCTAGGGGCAAGACCATGTGATCATCTTTGGAGCAGGCTTTTTTTTTTTCTCTTTAGCATGAAATAAATTTACACTGTCACAATTACTATACTAGATGGCTAGGAAAGGGAAAAGGCTAAAGAAATGTAAATGATTTTTGTCTTGAAGATACGTTCAAGACAAACTCGTTCTTTATAAGGAAGGCAGGAAGCTTATGTTGTTTCTTTCAAAGAAAGGGAGGGAGGGGGACTTGGGAATGCTTGAGAAATCTCAGAATTGGGCCTTGCATGCCCTGCTGAGTGCTGCATATCAGAACAGACCTCCAGCCAAGCCCTCTGCTGCTTTATCTGCTCTTTCTGCTAGCAAACCAAAAGGTGGAAAGAATTCCACCAACAGAATTGGGAGGATGATATTGGAAGGCCCTCAGAGGACATCGGATTAATTTGCATGGAAATTTAGCGATGAAGTATTTCATCTCTTGTACATGGTGATGCACTACTGACCGCCCCCCCAGCCCCGTCAGCAAAATGTGTTTTTGTGGTATTTTCTCAGGACGGCTGATAGCTCTCTTAAGAACTGTTCATATCCTCTTACCCAAACACCTTTCTGTCTGCTTTACCGTGCATTAGGATAAATGGATACAACATACATTTGTATACTCTCTCCACCAATTTGACGTTTCTATGAGCCGAGTGCAGTGGTGCCTGTGTGGTGGGGGAGTGCTGTGAGCTGCATTTAGCGTCACGCTCTGGTCGGTTGGATACAACCACCCAAACCACAAATGATAGTTGCTGCGGGGATAAGGATGGGAAATATCTAGGCAAGTGTGTTCTTTTCATTTTGAATTGCATGTTCATAAAGCTATCACTGCAGCTTTTTTAATTTTATGACTTTGTGGCCGCTAAAGTTCATGCTTTTCTGAACCGTTTAGGAGGGAAAGTCTCTCACTTCTACTATATTAGATTATCTCTGATTTGACCTCTGGTTCAGTCCTCATCCTCACAAGTATTTAAAGCTAAAAAATGTTCTTATTTTGGTATTTATTTACATAATCCTGTGGCCTGGGTGCACATACCTTAAGGAATTGTGTACTTTGCCTGTGCTTTGCAGAAGCAAAGCGATCTAAAAGTGATTGATCCTTTTTTTAACTCATGATAGAAATACAAACTATTTATTTAGGCTGTGTTTTACACATTAATTTTTAAAGCTATAATGCATTTTAAGCGTGTTAACAACTTATTTTAAACCTGATCAACAGCAGAATTTTTTTCTAATCAGAAACAATGCATCAAAAGCAAAGCAGTATTTAATGCCCAAATTATGTGGCAAGACAGAGTGTATAGCTTTTTTTTTTTTTTTTTTACTAATTATGACTCTTTTTTTAATCTTTATTTCTTGAGCTGAAATTTGATATGAAGTATATTAAATATATATCATAGTATTTACTGCTCACTATTGAAATGTTGATAGTCAAACTGGGAGTGCTGTTCACTTTGGAAAGCCCCAGAAAAGCCTTAACCACGTTCCACTTCTGTCTGTGGCTCACAGTCCAGCGACACTGTACAGAAAACCACACACGCCGTGCTCTGTGGATGGCTGCAGTCTGACTCCACGAGAAGAAAGCCTCAACTGGGAACTGCAGATAGTGATTATGACTTTGGACAAATCAGTGAGCTTCTAATTATGTCTTCCAAGGCCTCCTGACCCGAAATAAGAGAGTATCTTGCTACAAAATATATGTTTTATCAAAATTCTCTTTACAAAATACTAGGTCTAGGAATGATGTTGCTTCTGACTCATTTTTAGAGGGAGCTTATTTCGATCTTTTATTTCAGGGGTGTGTCATTCATATACTGGGGGAGTCACTCTCCTCCGGTGATTAAGAATACGTAGGAAAATTTGGTCATAAGATGAAGGTGTCATTGCTCCAAATGGAGTTTAAACACACATTATTTTATTTCTATTGGATTAGTTATTTATCCTAAAGTAATTTTTACATAAAACTTCACTCTAAAAAGGAATTCATGTAAATAAAGACAGATATGGCATATAGAGTTAACACCTTGACATAAAAGAAGCTTTCTTACATACTAACTTGCTATATATAAAATCTCTTGAACGGTCCCAATCATGAGGACTTGAAATATGTTTTGTGGCCATTTGTATAAAACCATGTTGGAACTGCTAAATAACATTCTTTGGTGAGCCCTTTTTGCCGGTTTCCTTCTTACAATAGAATTGTTATTCAGATTTGCAAATATTACTCTCTGGGGACTGATTTGATGTGTTAATGCACTGCAACTCAATTTTTAAAAATAATATAACAGATTGCTGTTAAGATTAAATGCTGTCACAGGCATCATGTCAAGTAAAAGAAGCCACACACAAAAGAGTGCTTACCTTATGGTCCCATTTATATCAAGTTCAAGAATAGACCAAACTTAGTGATGGTGACAGAAGTCAGAATAATGATTTCCAGGTGGGGGGATGCAAGTGAGGTTATTAACTGGGAAAAGGAGCATCTGGGGTGCTGGAGATGTCTTATATCTTGATCTCGGTTCTAGTTACATGAGTAAATTCGTATTTAAAAGTTCACGAAGCTGTCAATTTAAGCTTAGTACACTTTATATACTTCCTGTGTTTTAGACCTCAGTAACAAGATTTTTAAAAGGAAAGGATATTAAAAATGAAGTGTTTGACAAATTTTGCTGTGATACTACAACCTTAGTTGCTGTGAGAGATTTTATTTGCCTCTGTCTGCAGTTTTCATCAGGTGGTACCTAAGTACTGCCTAAAGAAATGAACTTTGGAAAAGTGATTTTCAAATGACTGTCTGCAGAGAGCTATAGATTAAACCATTCCAGCTGCCCGAAGAGAGTTGAAAGTATTCAGTTAGGTAAATTCGTAATTTAACATTCCGAAGCTCTACTCCTTCCGGATCAAGCATAAAAGGCATTTGCTCTTGGAAGACCAAGAAAGAATTCAAGCAGTTCCCATTAGTCTAAAAATAAATAATAAATAAATAAATGTCTGAGTCACGGGTTCATTTTGTTGGAGTCCGGCGGCTTCCACTGCAGGAAGAAAATGATTTGTTCTCTGAATAGTTGCACTACCCATTGCCCACTGGAATGAATAAAAAATTACTCTGAGAAAAGTGAAATAAATGAAGTCGTCTACTGAATTGAATCCTAGTTTGAGTTACTGCAATTTAAATATTTGCTGTTTTTGAGCAGCATCATAAAAACCTGAATAAAGAAGCTTTATTTGTGTTGGATGAAGGTGGAGAAGGAGTTGCCTTTGTGATTTTGGAAGCTGTTGTGAAGTCATCATTATGGCACAGTTTTGGGGACTTAAACACACCTGGGTATGCATCCTAGCTTAGCTACACACTAGCTACCAGGTCAACTTTTTTTAACCTCATATTTCTCATTGGTAAAACAGGTATATAAATGCCTACTGTGCTATGGTAAGTGAAAATTAAATGGAGTTCCCAAACTGCATGTCGAGGCACCCTGGGTTCCTGCAGCAAACTCATAAGAGCACTGGGAGGTAGTTTAACTGTTCAAGGGAAACCCAACTGTACTTAGCATCTGTCAGCCACTACAAGAATTAGTGGCTCCAAGTGGCTCACAGTTTCAACGCTATTAGATTGTGCCACTATGCAAAACTGGGTTTTTGGTGGTTGCTGTTGCAAAAAGCAAGTACTGCAAGAAAGTCAGAATGGAACTTGAAATGAGGGTAGCGGTGTCTGATCTGATGCCAAAGTTTGAGAAGTTGGGCAGTGCCTAACTGGCAAGTATATTCCACTCATAAATAACTGGAGTTACTTAAAAAAGTTTTTTGTTCTTTCAACTTATGTGTGTTTGTGTTTTCAACTGGCTACTAAATTGTCAGGACATAAATACTGAAGTTGTTGAACCTAACCACTTAGTAAACGTAACTGTTAGGTGCTTCTTTTGGCCTAGAGGTGCCGTGAAAAAATAATTGCTGAGACACTAAGGGTGCCGTGAGCTGAGAAGTTTCAGAACGTCTTGACTAGAACATTGCCGTTAGTAGGGTGTCAGCTCAGTCCACCGTCTTCCTTCTCTTCCCCCAATCCAGATACTGTCTTTAATTGCAATCTCTATGATTTGATATGTTTATTGGAAAACCAGTAAATCAAAAGAACTAGTAAATTATATAAGATCTTCATTAAGATGTATACTTGAATATTTTCCTAACTTCTGAAACCATTAAGGAAAACATGTTTTTTGCAAGGTAGTTGTCTGGCACTGTGTCTACTTTCAGGCTGACAACTTTTATAAGCATAGTGTACTTGAGGAGAAACGTTCTCAGAGCAACATGCATGTGTTCTGTGGGATAGCATGGTGGCCTCAGGCTGATACGGTTTGGGTGGTGTGGTGGAAATACGGAATGTGCGCCCATTGTACCAAAGTAATGTGGTCCATTTCTGCATGGAATTTATAGTCTTCATACTTGCCATCCTCACTTGTTCTAAGTTGAACTTGTTTTTTAACATACAGAGAAGCGAAATTTACTTGAACACCAAAGCAATTTGGGAATTAAATTTTCAGTGTGATTCTCCAAATGCTTGTGGTAAAAGTACAAGGGATTTGAATCATTTTCCCATAATTAGTTTCAGTTATAGAGGTCTGCCCCCTCTCCCTAACCCTACTGCCTTGCATGCACGTCTATTCCAATGGAAGCTAGTGGAAAATTCCTATCCCCTTTCACTTCAATGCCACGAGTTATAAAAAGCATGTCATTCAGAATTGACTTTTTCTTCTGCATGCTTGAATTTTTACTTACAACTTGAAGGGGAAAAAAAAATATTTCAAGAGATATTTCTCTGTCAGTGGTGTGAGGGACCACAGCATCCATCACCATGGGCCATTATGGAATGGCTGACTCAGTTTGCTTCATCTTTAGGGGGTCAAACATTTATATCAACAAGTGCTTTTTGAGTGATAGTATGTGACAGTGCAACACACTACCACCTCTTTTTCGGAGCCACAATAACACTCATTCACAGAAGTCACTTAAGATTCACATCTTAACGGATTCATTCAGTGGGGACTAAAGTTCACATGCAAGTGAGAATGAGGGGTGAGGATGCACACGGGAAGCAGGATGAGGGGTGAGGGTGCACACAGGAAGCGGGATGAGGGGTGAAGGTGCACGCAGGAAGTGGGATGAGGGGTGAAGTTGCATGCAGGAAGTGGGAATGAAGGGTGAGGGTACAAACAGGAAATGGGAATGAGGGGTGAGAGTGCACACAGGAAGTGGGATGAGGGTTGAAGGTGCATGCAAGAATTGAGAATGATGGGTGAGGGTACAAATAGGAATTGGGAATGAAGGGTGAGGTTGCACTCAGGAAGTGAGAATGAGGGGTAAAGGCGCACACAAGAAGTGGGAATGAGGGGTGAGGGTGTGCACAGGAAGTGGGAATGAGGGCACACACAGGAAGAAGGGAGCAGTAGCAGAGGTTTTCCTATTGTTAGGGTTTGTTTGTTTCAATCAAAATATGAGTCATCTTACCCCCATTTTTTAACCAAAAATCACTGTGGTCAGTGCTATGATTTGGTCTTGACTCCTACAAGCCAGTTTAATTTTGTCAGTGGTAGTGAATTCTTGAAAGCTTCCCTCAATTGTAGAAATCTGGTTTCAAATTAAAGTGGTCTAAATGCCAGTTTAAACTTTGTGGCTTAGCGTCTTTGTTGAATCCCCTTGGCGGAAAGACCTACATTGGAGTTTTGGCTGCTCCTTGAGGTTCAAATTATGAGTGGTTGGTTCCACTGGAATCTTGGCCTTCTTCTGGAGTGCCTTTAGGAATACTTTGGCTTGAGGAGGCCAAAGTTAGAATATAAGGTTTTATCCAAAATGCCTGTCCTGCATCCCAGCATTTTTCAGGTGGTGTGTGTAGACCTAACAGTGCTAATTATTTCTGGACGCTTAACCCCTTATTCTCCCAGACTGTTGATTTCTTTGGGGAAAAAGTCTATGCTAGCCTAGGAAATTTCCTGAAAATGACAGTGATAAACTCAGAATTTATCTGACATGAATGGGATGTGAATCCTCATCTTAATCTTTGTCCCCAGTGGCCACAAGCTCTCCTCTGGCCAACGTCAGAGAAGCAGCTCTTGGTTTTTCATGGCCCCTTTGCTGTGCATCTCAGTCATCCCAGTAACTGCTCAAGAAGCAAGATCAGGCCAGCCCACGTTGGGAGAGGAGTTGAGATAAGCCATGGTACAGAAAGTACATCTAAGAGATTTTCATAATAATGACCATAAATCATACAACTAGAAGCATGATAGAAAGATTTGAAAAAGGAAAAGTCCTGTTGCTCCCAGAAGCAGACTCTAATCTGGAAAATTGTTGTTTGTAGTAACCATCTCTCGATGATGCTGGAAAATGAAGGTGTTGGCAGGGAGAGGTGAAGATTGGAAATGCCAGAGGGAGTGATGGATAGGTACCACTGGTGGATGGGTACCAGTCGGGTACATGTTTCATCCCTGCACTTTCTTTTCCATTGAATGTGTATACTGCTCCTTCCTTCCTTAGGCATCTGTTGTACTTATTTCATTATCCCTGTTAACTTCCAATTATAACCTTAGTGGGGTTATATTATGTTTGACCAGTACTTAAAGCAGTCCTTAAAAGTTCTTTCTGGGTACCTCAGGAATAAACACCAAGACCACTCCTCAACATTTTCTGAAGATTGGATTTCATTAGAAGGCAAATTAGTCTTGGAAATCATTCAAGGCAGCTTTAAGTCAATCCAACTGTATAGATTCCAAAGATAACAGTACAAGAAAAACAGTACATGTATTTTTTCCAATTAAGAAGCGTTGACTTCCATAAAAGAGCACAAATGTCCATCTGCAGTGGTACAGTGGGGACATAAATCGTGTCATACTCATACAATGAGATGCTACACAGTAATGGAAAAGGACACATTTTAATACACACGACAACATGGATGAATCACAGAAATAATAAAACAGACCCCCCCAAAATATTTACTGTGTTGTTCCCATTACATGAAATAACAAAACTTAACAAAATTAACCTATGGTAGAACAGAGGTTAGTCTTGAGAGGTGGGGATACTGAGTGAGAGGGGGCATGAGCGAGCCATCTGCTGTGCTGGAAATCTCCATCGTGAGCTAGGTGATCATTACACAGATGTATACATATATAAAATTTCATCGTTATACACTGAAGATTCGTTAATTTTTTTCTATTATTATACCTCAAAAAAAAGTGCTAGATTCTGTGAAACAGAGACAGCACAGCACAGAGTCTGAGGCATGTCCAAGGCAGCAGTCTGAATAGATGAAAAGGTGAGGGCTGACATGGTCCAGCCGCATGTTTGGGGAGCAGAGGTGTATGTGTGAATGGAATAAGCTCCTGCTCTTCAAGGCTTATTTTGCCCATCCCTTATTCCTACAGTGCTCTATCTGGAAGAGTTACCTTTCAGTTGTACCACCTTTGCTTGCTGATTCATGAATCCCTATCTCTGAAAACATTGGCAAGCATGTGCCATTGTCTCCAAACGTCACTGGCTGCTGTCTTGCTGTTATGATGCATGTCTGTCTTGTGATGCTAAAGGATGGCAGCTGCCATTTACGCTTAATCAACATCACCGTCATATGGAGGTTTAAATCATTTGGGTTTTACCGTTCTGCTTATCTGTCTATGTTCCAGTCATGAGAGGGAAAGGGTAAAGCTTGGGAGGAGGTGGAACACTACCAGTGATTGCAGGGCTTTGAAATAAGACATCCCTGGGTTTAAATCCCTGCTCCGCAGCCTAATTATCTCAGGAACCTAGCAAGTCACTTAGCAGCTCAACACTTGGCAATATTTCCCCAGGGGTGAAATGGAAATGATAGTATCTACCCAAACTGGTCTTCTGGCCATTTTCGTAATTCCCTATTTGTTCTTACTCGTGGTGGTGGGCGTGCTTTGGGTGTGACCATTGTGTGTAATGTCAGAATGGCAGGGGTTGACGACCACAGTCAAGTCTGTTAGCTCTCCTGACCCACACAAAAAGATCTGCAGATTTTTATTTAACTCTTGTGAAAATCTGTGTTATTGTACGAAGCTCGGAAATAAAGAAACTTGATCGCAGTTTTCCCAACTCTACCATCTGATACCACTCTGAGCTAGAGTTTCTTCATCTATAAGGCAAGAAGAGGGTATCTGCCTTAAATGGACTGTCATGAAATTAAATGTGATGATGTTACCATGTCATGTGCATCTGGTAGATGCCAGCTGCTGTCATGATCACCTCTGTCCTTCTACAGTAATGACTACGTAGCACCAAAGGGGAGAAGGTGCCTTTCTCTGTTTTGACCTCTAGGGACTGCTGTTATATGAACAGTATCCTTTTTGCAAGAACTCTGCAGACTTTTTAAACCAACAAGCAAAGGATGCTGGCATCCTAGTAATGAGCTGAAATCCCCCTTGTTTTTGAAGAGGTGATGGAGGGCTGCTAGTTATCTCTGTGGCTGACCTGTGTTGCTGACTGAGGATTTTGAATCATTTAAAACTGAAATGGATAGAGAAGGGGTCCCCATTAAGAAAAGAGAGTTGTTTATTCTTCAAATATTTTCATCCTTTTTTGCTTTCTCATCCAGAGACCATTTATTTTAATGGTAGTGGTATTTTGGGGTGACAAAGGGGAAAGCAGATGTGGCAAGCTATCAGTTAATTCTGTATATTGAAGCCTCGGGGCAGGCTAATCATGTGACAAGAAATAAATTATAAGTATTAAATATTGTCCAATTAGAGGAAAAAGCACATGTGGACTTACTGTGTTTGTTATAACCCAGACGGGAACCATATTTGAAAATATGGACAATTAATTACATATCACAAAATGACCAATTGTTATTTTAGAGGAAGGTGTTCTGATTAATCTCAGTTCTTTAACTTGTAGCATAATTATCCCAACCATCACTGCTTTTAAGAGCATTTCACTATTACAGTTAAGTTAAAACCAATTATGGTCAGGAATTTCTGTTATTAACACTTAACAGTTAAAACTGGATTAATTTATTTTTTTTTTAGGAAATTTAAAAATCCATTCCTTGATAACTAAAAATAATAAGGAATTCCATACACATACACCAAATGTTAAGCATAGGTAATTAGCTTATGGTCGGAATTTGATTATTTTATATTATTCAGCAGAGTGTCTTCTCTCTAGCAGCATTTTTGCAACAGAATTTCCCATTAAAAACAGCTTGCTTTGGTAAGTTTTAAGCTACATCTGTAGGCAATAATTTTTCAAGATTCCAAAGACTAGATAGTAGTTAATAAAACTCAAAGGAATACTTCAATTATCTTCAGACTAATGTTTGTAATTATCCAGCAAATAACCAAGAATTGATGATATCTGGTGATTCTACAAATATAATGGCAGAGAAAATGCTTTCAGGAGCCTGGAGGAAATGATTCTCTTAGGAATTTTGAATCTTTTCTATCAAGATGTGCGGGTTGACTAGTTAACCCCAGAATGCCTGCTAGGAAGGTGGTTTGGGGGCTTCCCTGTAACATTCATTTTGTTCCTGCCTTCTTCTATAGAAACGGAATGTACAGAAGAGTAGCATTGCTTATAACTTACTGAAAGCTGGAGTGATAAAAAATAAATTTAACAGTACAGTCTGACTCTTCTAGTGGGCTCACAACATCACCTGTGAGCATGAGGGAGCATAGGCAGGGTGGTTTAGGAGAAGGTGCCGTGGACAATTTTAGAGCAGGTGTTTCTAGAGGGGGCACTCAGCCATGTGATATAAATAAAGACATTTTATATATGCACTTACAGTTGTCCTTTTCCATGTTGAAAGGAAGTTCATTATCTTACAAAGGTGTGCTTTGAGGTGTATAACTCGGAGGTCTAAAGTCAGATCATTTAACCTGATAAGAGTGAGTGGAATTATAATCTTTAACGTGAGATATGGTACAGATCTTGGTAAGTGTGTTTCTGGTAATTTACTAAAGTTAATTATAATGGCAGTCCCTGCGATGGTGTAGCATCTTACGGTTTCCAATGCACTGTTGATGTCATCATCTTATTTGAAACACATAATAATCCCTGAGGTCCCCACCGTAGGTAAGAAAACCTTACGTTTTTGAAGGTACACAGTAGGGGTTTTAGCCAGTTAACTTAGTGGAATAAGGCAAGGATTACTAAACAAATGTACAATTAATCATGCTAAAAAAAAAAGAAGGCAGTTTGAAAAGGCTACATACTGTATGATTCCAACTACATGACATTCTGGAAAAGACAAAACCACAGACACAGTAAAAAGCTCAGTGTTTGCCAGGGGTTCAGCGGGAGGGACGGACAAATAGGCTGAGCACAGCGGGCTTTTATGCTGTGAAACTACTCTGTGTGATCCTACGATGGCGGGTATGTCGTACGTTTGTCCAAACAAACCCGTAGAGCGTATAACACCCAGAGTGAACCCTAATGTAAACTAAGGACTCTGGGTGATAATGATGTGTCACTGTAGGTTCATCAATTGTAACAAATGTGCCAATCTGGTGGAGGTCATTGATAATAAGGGAGGCTGGGCATTTTGGGGGGGAGGTACAGAGTATATGGGAAATCTCTATACCTTCCACTCAATTTTACTGTGAACCTAAAACTGCTTTAAACAATTATCTTTTTTTAAAAAAAACTCATTTGTTACATATAAAGAGGAACAAATGAAATAACACAAAGACTTTTATTCTGTCACTTCAGACTGCACCAGTTAACCTAGCTAGCTCTCACTGGTTATATAGTTAAACAAGCAGACACTGAAACACAGGAAAATAAGTTTGAAGGCATGCTTGTATAATGATAATAGCCTCAATTTCATGTGTAAACATGGTTTATTTTATATTTAGATTTCTTTGAATCTCATCAGTTGTGTCCAAGATACCTCTTCTTTTGGTATAAAATGCCTGTGTTCCAAATTCGGGAGAACATAAACACATCATTCCTTTGCTCTAGTTTGGCTAAATCCCTGGGGCTGGCTTGGGCCAGAAATGAGACCCCTGAAATGGTCTCAGTTTTTTTCACCTCTTCCTTTTTCCTTCGGGATGTAAGTCTTGAGGGCCTCAGAGACTCCTCAGACAGAGGGAAATGGGCAGCTCCCAGGTCCCTCTCCCCACGTCTTAGAACAGAAAGACTGTCAGACTAACTGTCCTCATAAAGTCCCACAGGATTCAGCAGGTTATACCAAAAAGTATGGCCTTCTTGCTGTGGCTTCATGAAATTAGACAATTTCATGACACGTGTTTTTCCTTTTGCTGTTGAACCTAACTACCAAGATGTACTTTTGGCAGCCAAAGTACACATCTCCAGTGAGCAGTATGTTCAGCCCAATACTAAATGTTAGTGACATACGGATGCTAACCCACAGTCCAGGTTTAACTCTCATCCCTGGAATTTGCTGGCACAATCAATGAAGGTGCTAATGTACATCTTGGAATACTGAGTCCTTAAGACAGGGGGGTGTACATGGTAGCTTTTGTTACCAGGCTAATCACCAGATTAGCCTGTGGAATAGCCCCCCTCACATCGAGAAGACTGTTAACGTGTGAGCAAGTGTTAGTATAGTCTAGAAGGAATGTGACACAGTTGAGAAATGGAGAGGTCGAATGTTTGCTTCCTTTTAAGACTTTCTTAATATTTTCTACCTAAAAGACCAATAACTATTATGAATGTTCAGCACATATAAAACAAGGCATTCTCTAGGAAACTCTGTCAACATGATAAAATAATGTATTTCCCAAGACCTCTGGATCTTAATATCTCTTCCCTTAAAGATCACCCTTTTCCATGAAAAAATATAAAATTACATACTAAAAAATGACAGGTTATGTTCTTAACGTATATACTTAGTTTGGTTGATTGTTGGTTTTTTAGATATTAAATATTGGATACTTTGTAGTGTTAAGTTGTCAGAGCAGTGTAAAGATTCCGACAGCAGTTCACAGACCAGTGAACGGTTGCGACAAAGGGAAGACTGAGGCTGATTTTGGAGCAAAGTAATTACTGGCCCAGGCACCCCCAGGGGCGGTCCCACAGAGGTTTTAATTAGGTTCTAGTTGAATTGCAAAGATAATGGTTTTAGCCGGTTGAAGCGGTGCTGATGGTAAAAGGATTAGGCCCACTTCTTGGGAGAGTATTAATAGGTTTCACATCTGTACTCAGCTGGTGCATGCCAAAATTAGGACAAGAAAGAAAGGTGATTTCATGGGGAAATATCTAATCAAATATGAATTTCAAGACAGACAATAGCACACCTGACTCTGTTCAGGTGGTGGAGGAGAGTTCATCCCTTTATTTTCAAACTATGAATAAAACAGTCATTTAATTCCAATAAATTGTTGAAAATTTTTTCTAAAACATTATCTATGAAAATTTTTTTTACTGGTTTTGATTCCATCAGACCGTTGAGTTTTACATGTTTTTCTCATATTAAACATGAATATCATGCTGACGTCGAAACAGCTTGGGTTATACCCATCTGTAGGATGCTGGATGGGAGATGCACTCTAGTTGTTTTTACAATCACACAGAGAGGGCCGGTCCCACACTGCTTTCCTGGGACTGAATTTTATTTGCCTGGACCTTCAGGTGGTACTGTGAAATTCAGGACGTCACCCTTAGTCAACTTGTAGAAAAGGGTTACTATATGTACGGTTTGTTAGAATCTCTACATCTGCTTTCTCTTAGTTGTCACATAATTTGTTTTTACTCTTCTGAACTACAAAGTGGAATTGCACGTACTTACTTTACACACAAAATATTCCCCATTGCTCTTTTTTTCTTAACAGCTTTGTCCCATCCCCACCTAGAAAGGGTTGCATATCTTCCTTGTAAGTATTTGAGGACAAGGTTGTCCACATAATAGCCATCATATGCAAGACTGCTGAGGTGCTCTGCTATTCCAGTGCTCAGAAATGCCCTGGAATGTCCTGTACTTAAGACAGGACTCACAGGTGGTGGGAATTGCTTCCATTTCTGACTTGGGATGTCAACCAAGTTACTTAACGTCTCAGACTCACCTCCTGTTTTATTTTTCAAAAAAAAAATACAACTTATCAGATAGGTATAGGCTATATAATATTACAGTGTATACATGCTTTAAAAATAATCACACATATATATGCACTGAATATTAAGGATGGTTATTTCAGGATGATAGAATTATACATAATATTTATTTTTGTGCATTCTTTGTGTGCCCTATTTTCTACAATAACCATGGATCATTTTGGTAATCAGGAAAAATGACCATTCAGAAGCAGTTTCAGTTGCTTTTCCTTTTATACAAGAGTCTTCAACATAGTGACCGAACTGTTTACCATGGCTCCCCTCCACACCTGCTGGCCTGCACTCCTGGTCTCCTTTCCCAGTTTTTCTTTCTCCTCTCCTTCACTCATTGTTTTGTGCAGCATTACCACCTCCTGACACGTGTTCTGACGAGAATGTGGTGGTATAATGTAGTGTGCCCCCACCAGGGCGAGACCCTTAGTCATTGTCCTCGCCTCACTGGCTGACCCCGGAACCTAGAACACTGCCTGGACACATGTGGGCCTTCCATAAATATTTGTTGAACAAATAAATGAACTTAAATGATGCCTGCCCTGAACAGGAAAACCCCCAAGAGGGGTGGGGAGGAGTAGAGTGGTATTCACTCATTTATGTTAAAGGACTAAGAAATAACACTGTATTCATATTCATTCTCACTTCTCTCAACAATTTTCTGCAGTCTTTCCAGCCCCATGGAAAATTCTGCTTTTTGTTAGAGGAGGGGATATATGTGCGTTTCCACGTTTGTTTTCCTCTCTGTGTAATTCAGAGAAGACTTTTAAAGTGAAAAGCGCAGTGATATTATCCTGACTGTGTTTACAAGTGATTAAAAAATAGATGGGATTATGTCTGCCATTCCTGTGTTCTAGAGATATTTTGAGGACAAGTGTGGGAAGCTGTGGAAAGCGCTGTAAAGTTATTCAGGGCTACTGGACTTCTGTCCCTGTTGTTATATTACTATGATTGCTTAATGATAAAAATGTGACTGGAAAGTTGAGTGGCCCCCTGTATCAGAAGAATTCTAGAATAATCTAATAGAAAAACCTTCTTGTCAGCTTCCTTTAAAACGAAGGATATAGTGAAAAGAGAATACATATATATATATATGACTCACTTATTTTTAATAAAAATATAAATTATACTTTATGGGTGTACATACTTATATATTTGTTATGAGAGAGAGAGAATAATCTGCTGAGCTGTCATTATCGTTAAGTAATATAGACATTCTGCAAATTGTGAGCACCTGATTTGGAAACAGTCTGTACATATTCATGATTCATTGCATATACCCTCTTAATCTCAACTCAGGAAACCCACAAAGCTATCCAGGCCCTGGTGTCGTTTGGGGGCCAGAATATGGAACAATATAAACCACCTCTTTCCTGTCAAAATAGTCTTGCCATGTACTGCCCCTTCTCTTTATCTTGATTCTGTCATAGGTAGTCTCCTCTCTCTCTCTCCCTCCACCCTCCCTCCGTCCCTTCCTCCCCCATCTCTCTCTCCTTTTCTTTCTCTCTCTCTCTCTCTCTCACACACACACACACACACACACACACATGCACCTCTTTAATCCATATGCTCCTTTACCTCAGTCTTCCAAATTTTGCTCTTTTTCTCTAAATAAAATCTCTTCCTTCTAACCTTTTCTCATGTTGTTTGTGAGCCAAAACAAGATTCTGATCACGGTGTAATGCCACTGTACATATTTTAAGAAGAAGGAAGTTCATTCATTTTGATATTAAATTTGTCACAATGAAGGAAGGGCTAGTATAAATCTCTAAGTGCTCATCTCAAAGAACGGGGCTGAAGATTAGAGGGAAGGAGAATTTACTTCCTATTTTCTACTGTTTTAGTGATTTGACTTTTTTATACATTGCCCATATATTACTTTCATAATATTTTTGTTTTCTTTTTTAAGTTATCCATGTGGTGGTAAGGTTGATTGGAACTGTTGTTTTTCAATTACAAATGTACAAAATTGCCGTTATTTTATGGATTAAAATAAGTACTGTGGGCTAGCATGAGCATCTGATCACCATTTATAATAAGGTCATTATCCTTTTCAAGTTTCATATACAGTAACTGGCTTACAAACGTTTGGATTACAGCCTGTTTGTAAGCTGTAAAGAACCATACTGATTAAAGTCAACCAGTTTTCACATTTCAGTATGAAGAGTAGATGGATTATCTAGTGTCTAAACAGGAAGTAAGATGTTATAGACGTTGTGCGCACAAGTCCGTTTCCTAGTTCTCGCCTCTGCAGGCAAATGATCATCTCCCCACAGCATGACACCTACGTGGTTAATCCATTGTGTCAGACAGCCCTGTTTAATAAGCAGAGGACACTTGACCATGGAAAGCAAATATTATATGTATACTATAATATATACTATATATAGTAAACATTTATTGTATTTTATATAATATATATAGTAAGCACATATTGTACTATATATCTTACATAATATGTATAGTAAACATGATATTATACTTGCATTTTCCAAACTTAAATAGATTGTTCTTCCCCTACCATAGTGAAACTTTAATCATCTCTTCATCCCACTATAATGATATTAATATATAATTAAATAATAATGGTAATCATTTTCCTGCAATCTTAAATAAAGGTTTAAACACCTTATCTGAACGTGCAAAATTTGCTTCTGATACTGAACACAAGCCTGTTTCATGATGCAAGATACAACAGATGGGATACAGGAATGGTGGTTCTGCTCCAGTGCTGCATAGACCATTGGCTATGGGTATGGTGGGATTTTTTTTCTTTCCTTAAATGAACCAAGCTCTGGTTTGTTTGTTTGTATGGATATACAGCTAAGGAGTGTTTTGCAACCACACAGGATAAAACACACATGCATACACAATCCCTAACGGGGGGTGGAGAAGGGGCTGGTGGTCTGAGTTCATCCGAGCCTCTCACCATCAGTTTTTCCCATTGACCCCCAATTTTGTTTTTAGGAGCAAAACTGCATTGTTCCCTATACATCGACTGATGAATAGTAGTTCTACCTTATTAAAAGGATATATTATTCATAGTTTTAAAGAAAGAAGAGGATCTCAGTTCAAATTTACAGTTCCCAGCCTGTACTTCTGTCATTCAAAAAAAAAAAAGGAAGATGACAGAGGAAATGTTTACATCAATTTAATGGGCATTAGCTTTATTTTTCAAAACACTCTGTTTTAAAGCACAATAGACTTTGCAGTTGTTTATAAATTTAAGGTATTCATCAGTGTGAAATAATTATTTCCTTTCCCTGTTTCCTCTTATCGGAAAAAAAAATACATTCGGTCTCCTAGCAAGACACAATCCATTTTGCTGAGTTATTTGTCAGTTTTTATGAAGTGTGTTTACTATCACTGGGGCAGAGGTTTAGACTAGATGCAGGATTAGCAAGGGAATGTGACATGTAGTGCTTTTGTAGGTCATGGGGTGTGTTTGGTGTGCTAACTATCATGGATTTATCTTATCCTTGTTTAACCACTAAGCAGAGAGTGAGCCTTCCCGGTATTGTTCCATTCATATTCCTCTGCACTCATTCAGAAGTCTGACACTTCCTTTGCCTGGCAGATTAAAGGGGCAGTGTGGCATCTTTTGATTATGTGCAAAACAGCTCCCTCAGTCCACTCTCCTTAGGTGATGCTAACCACTCAGAAGTTGAAATGCTGTTCATCTGCCCTGGAATTAACCAGAAACTTGGTCTTATTTTCCTTCTTGACAAATTCTCTTAAAACCATGTTTTTTTTTTCCTCTCTCTCTCTCTTTCTTTCTCTCTCTCTTATTTTTAGTGTTGATCAGGGAGAGAAAGGAAATATGGAAACATAAAAAAATAAACAGCTCTAAGGAAAAGGAAATATGTAAAACAATGAAAAACACAGAATTGTGCTTTTTCTTTCTGTGATAATCTTTCAGTAGGTGTTAAATTGTGATGGTGATCCTTTAATCCTGTGGCTTATCTATCATCCCATTATATATTATTTTCTCCTTTATGAGAAAAGCAGTGTTTATTATCACAGGTGGCAAAACACAGAAGTAAAAAACAAGCAGAGAGGTTACATTTAATCACTTTAAGCGGGTTTCATATTTGCTTTTTTGCTTTCATTCCCAAGCCAGAAGCCTGTAAACTGAGGGAGTGAGAGGACAGACTTTTCTCAGGTGCATATCACTGAGATGGGCCAGGAGAACAGGTGCTGAGCCAATGCAAAGATAAACATTAGGTCATTGTTGGTGATATTTAGCTAGAGAGCTAAAGAAAGAATTTAGAAATACCATTGTGCTACTGTTCAAATATTTACTAATTGAACCTGGAAAGAAAAAAATGTTGGCCACCTCATGTAGAATTCCTTGTCCTTTTCCTTCTTTAAACAGTGTCTCAAAGATCTAGGAGAAGGGGGTTGTTTAAGAAAGAAATATGAGCTTTACTTATGGAGTTTCAGGTATACGTAATGGGGGCTTCAATAAGGAAATAAAATTTGGCAATCCTGCATTTGGCAAAACATTCTTTTATGTTTCTTGCCTGTTTATTTTAAGAGACAACTTACCAGGCGGGTGGATTAGAATGTTTACTACGTACAATGTGCCTTTCATCTCTCACCGCGGCGGCTCTAAGCCCTGGCGTTAACCGCGCCACAGTGAGATGTAGGGAGGTTATTCAACGTGAGCGTGACAATTTAAAAAGAAATGGGAAGTCAGAGCGAGTGGATACTTGGGATCCAGTTTATCTTCCAAATATTTGCACCAGTGTTGCTGCGTACTTTTTAAGTTGAACGTTATTATTTGCACGTCTATGAATTTTAGAAGATTTTAAAAGAGCATACCGCATGGACCTTCTTAGGAAAAAGGAGAAACTTATTGGAGAATTTGCCCAGCAGGGGTAGTGCCTTTAAAGATATTACTAATAAGTTTTATATTACCCGGTGGATCTTTTTGATAAGTTTTTGTTGTTTTCTGTTCTTTGATTTGAAGCAACCCCTCTTGTGGCAGTGGATGCTGTCTGAGAGCATTCATTCATTTAGGCCCAGGACTCAGGTAATAATTTAGTCGTTTCCTCTCTGAGGGTAGGAGAGCTAATGAGAAACACAGATTAGGAGCCAAGATCTATTCTGAGATTAAGGTAAAATGTCCTGACAGAAAGTTTATGATGAAATGACAGACTGAGAACATAATTATACTTTTCTGGGGCAAAGTCTTGAATGGGCAAGCCAGCTTGTTAAAGTTCCCGTCTGGCTTCAAATAGTCAGGTTCTCTACCGTATAAGCATTGTGATGTAATGTCATTATCATATTTAATGATTAGTCTACTATTTATGCAATTTGTTTAAAACTCCTTTAGAATATATATAGTCCATTTCAAGAAAAATTCCAGGGTGACTTGGGGTTTTATATAAATAGCTCCCAGGTTTACATGTGAAAGAAAAACTGAGCTTTCAATATCCTATTTTGGTTAAACTCTCTACAAAAAAATCTCTGAAGCAGTAGAATCCTCACAGCCCCGAGAACATGACCATCTGGTCACGATGTAACTGCAGCAAAATTGGCCGTGCACTCGTCCCACGTGGGGTGACCTCCACAGCCGGCCGCTGGTGCTAAAGGGGGCTGCAGTGCCCAGTCCCCTCAGACACGTGGAAACCCACCCCCGTTTACAAATGACAAACCCTCCGGGGTAAAGCCCTCAGAATCTGAGAAACATAAGGTCTGCTTTATTTAATTTCCTCTCATTTACCAAGAGTCACAATCTATTTTAGTAAATAAATTCAGGAAATTGGTAAAGCACTTGACTCCATCCGTTATGTATCAGTAATTAACATGATTGTCACGTTTTTCCTGGCTCCGGGCGCTACTGTTGCTTACAGCTTCCCTCACATGCCTGCGACCGGTTTATAACATCCCTGGTAATGGGTGTTACTGAGTTTAAACTACTTAAACAAAACAGCCCACACGTTTTGCAGAGAAGTACACTTCCTCTGCTTTATTCATAAAGATTCCTAACCTTAGAGATTTTTCTCTATTGATTCTGGCATTCTTTTCAAATAACCCTTTGCATTTTTCACCCACGACTACTTTACACCCTGGGATAGAGAATAAAAGAAATGATCATTCATTCAAAGGCATCAGCATGCATCTCTCTCCTGCTCTAATCCCCCCCTTCTGTGATTCTTACCACAGAGCCCATTGTAATGGCTTCGACTGTTCACCAAGTAAAACTGATTTTTTTCCTACCTTCATCAGCCACTGAGTGTTGTTTTCCATGATGTTCTCCAGCACTTGCAGTCTCTGCACCGAATCGTCGTAGTCTAGTGGTGCATCCCTCTGCACAGCATTCGGCACGTAGGAGCTGGAAGCAGAGCGGCAGTTGTCCGTCTCCGGCAGGAGGAAAGTGTAGCTGCAGGAGCCGTGCTGAACCTGATACTGCCTCTTCCCTATGCTGTCCATGCTCTTCCGAAAGTTGTTATAGGCTGCGGCCAAGACAAGATCACAGCTCAAAGTAAAGAAAACAATCTGCCACATTCTTTCTTTCTTCTAGTAATAAACCACCAGCTTAGCAAACTTCAAGGCACATAGGCTCCTGAGTCCTAAGCTGCCCTCTCAGATGCAGAGCTGTGCTGCCATGGCTTAAGGTTCATCAATGAAAGTCTTCTCTCTCCTCCTTTCCTAGCAGCAAATGTGGTTTTTGATGCTGTCTCCTCTCCGGTCCTGCAGTGAACTGTCAGATTGCAGCAGGAAGAGTAACCCTGCTCACTTGTGAGGGCTGTATTATTCGCTGTACAGATCAACGTTAATGCTTCTTTGTTTCTCTTCCCCCAGATTCTGTGGTGTCAGGATCCGAATCAATCACTTTCCTTTCCTTATATGATAAGTTGATAAGAGCAGCCAGACATGTGTAGTGCGCTGCTCCGCCCTCCTGGCTTGTCCATTATCTTCCTGTAGGGGGGTCACTAGCCAGGCAACAGGAAAAATCTGAGCATGATGCATGCTGTCCAACCAGGACGAGATGCTGCAGAAACCCTCTGGGAAAATCGGATCAGTTACAGGACCCCTGGGTATTTCAGAGGCACCACCCTAATTGAGCATTTCCTAGAGAGAGCAGTGGGTCTCTTGTGTCTGAAACTGATTTTACAGGGCTAAACTGGTAAAATATCTGGGGTAAGAACTAACTTTACAGTACAATGAAAGTTCCTGTTTTTCCCTTTAGGAATAAAAATGCTACAAATATGTCAGGACTTTGGTTTATTTTTGTTATTACAAAGAGGAAGAAGTCTTGCTCTTGTAAACTCTTTGCTTCTTCATAGGGAAAATAGTTTCATTGGTATTACTTGATTTCTGAACTATTAGCTAAGTATACAAAATTTTCATTTTAAAGCAGTTGGATAGGAAGATCTTGCCCTATTAAATCATGTTAGGAAGGTCAGTTTCTGAGTTCTGACATCTAATCATTCAATGTTCAAGATAAACTTAAAATAGATGGGACTGATTAATAGTCTCTTAAATTATGATAAATAGAGAAATTCAAACTTAAATAAGAGGATGTTAAGAGAGGAACTCATAAATTCTCCATTAGTAGATCAGGATTTGCTCAAATCCCATCATTTTGTAGCATATTATCTAGGATCAATTAAATCAGACCCACTGGGTGTTGGACTCAGGCAAATCGCTTCTCTTTAATTAAGCTCTAATGTCCTCATCTGTAAAATTCAGGGATTGCCTTAACTCCCAAGATTTTTCTGTTTCAGCTCTATGGCTCTGTAAATCCTCTGGGTTACTTCCTTTAAAAACTAAAACTTAACACTTCAGAGGTTAACAATATGCTAAGTCACCAGCCAGAGTGTACACAGGGAAAAACTTGGAGCCTTTGCCGTGGTCTGTTTGTATCTCAGTGCATGGAATCTGTTCTTCCCAGTCAGTGATGGCATTTCTGGCACACTGACCTGATGGACCACGTCTACCCATGAAAGCCAGGGTCAGTTTCTGTCGTGCAAGATCAGCTTTCAGAGGATTGCAGAATTATAATTTTAATTCTCAGATGGATGTGGAATTTGTATAGTGAATTCGATTTTCCTGGAATATGTTTTCAAGAGACCTAATTAAACCTTTAAGAACATCCGTCCTATGCATGGGCTGGCTCAGGTTACCTCTAAAGCCAGAGTTCTTAACCAGAGATCCACGGACAGAATTCATGGGGTCTCTGAACTTCGACGGGAAAAAATGTCTATTTTTCACCAAGCTCTTGCCGAAATGTAGCCTTTCCTTTAACTGTGAATAGGTCACAAACAACAGTGGTCCGTCTCTGTGGCTTTCTCATCAATAGGCATTGTAGATGTTTTTCTTGTGCTGTCTCAAGCTCTCACTTGCACTCAGCACTACATTGTTGCGAGATCCATCTCTAGCTCCTGTTGTTGAGTATCTGAATAAAGCAGCATGTGTCGTTTTCTGAGAAGAGGTCCGTAGACTTCACCAGACCACCCAAGGGTCCTGTCGCACAGAGAAGCTAGAACTCTTGTTCTGGAAAGGTCACGTAGAAGAGATTGTTTGATCCCACCATGATTCTGGTGCATGGTTTCCACTAAAGGAGCAAACTAAAGAAAATACACGCATTGAGACATGAACTATAGAGGAAAGCATATGGGCTTGACCATCAGACCTGTGCTAGAATCTGGTTCCGTGAGCCCTGAAGCAAATGCTTGACTTCTCCAAGCCTCAGTTTCCCTACTTGTAAAACAAGATGATTCTTTCTTTGTAGCGCCTCTAGGATTAAAATGATGCAGAATAGTAAATGTAACTTAGGAATATTAGATTCCTTTCTTTTTCGGCACTTTCCATTAAGTGGAAATCAGTTCTTCCACCATCAAATATTATAACTGGGTTATTCTCTGATTGAGTGTGCAGTGGTAGCATAGGGTGCAAATTTTTTCTTCTAAGTTTATTCCCCATTTGAAAAAGCATATTATAAGGTATTAACATTGCATTTTGTGAGTTTTAAAAATCATTCATCTGCCTTCCAGGCAAATAGGGTGGTTTAAAAAGAAGTCGCAGGAAAAGGATGTGCCACAGGTACTTTTCTTGTCTGCTAGTTTTGTATCAGACACTCTGTCGGGCACTGACAGTAGAGATTAATTCAGGGGGCTTCAGACTTAAAGAAGCTAATAGAGTGAGGGAGAGAGACCCACAAACTAATAGGATGTGATAAAAGGAGGAATTGTGAGAGTACACAGAAGGAAGACAGTGTTGCTTCCAGGGCACTGGTCCCGCAGGCATTGGCATGGATGCTTCTTTATCCATCCGTCCACTCAAGGTCAGAACATGCAATAAGCAGCTCTTCGTAAGTTCCTAAATGGAAGTTGTTACCGGAAAACTGGGGGCAAGCTCTGGTTAGACCAGGGGTGGGCAAACTTCTTCTGTAAATGGTCAGATAATAAATATTTTTGGCTTTGCAGGCCATATGGCCTCAGTTGCAACTGCTCAACTCTGCTCTTGTAGTGTAAAAGCAGCCATAGACAATCCACAAACGAAGGAGCCTGGCCGTGTTCCAACAAAGCTTTATTCATGGACACTGAAATTTGAATTTCTTGTAATTTTCACGTCATGAAATATTTGTCTCTGGATTTTTTTCAACCATTTAAAAATGTAATAATGTAAAAACCATCCTTAGCCATTCAAAACCGTGGACTGTAGTCTGCTGACCCCTGAGTTAGAACTAGAAGAGTCGGCCGGGGGGATGTGACGTGGTCAGTGAGGCCACTCTCGATGCACAGCCAATGTAAACAGGGGCCTCTCCCATGCCTTGGATCACGGCATGGCTTCTTAAAGAATTGAGAAGCATGAGACAGGCCAGGGAAAAGGGACTTAGGAAAAGGGCAGGAACATTTGCCCAAAGAGAAAGAGCCACTTTGAAGCCGGATCTAAAATGCAAGACAAGACGAGCTGGGGGACCGGACTCTGGTGTAGAGCAGACGTCACTCTGCAGGCAGCATACGCCAAAAGCAGAAGGCAGCACATTTGTTATAGTCAGAGTACACGGCAGGCTGCAGTGACCAGTCAACGAGGAAACGCAGAGAAGATCTGCACGTCCACTGCAGCCAATGAGGGAGAGCCAAGCAGGAGACCCTAGGAGGATGCTGATCTGGGCGTGGAGCCACGTGAAGGAGGACGGGGCTGGGATTGTGCCTGTGACCAGCTGACTGAAAGGGCTGACAGTCAACCCTCCTGCTCTCGCTTGTAGACAGGCCTGCTGTAGTTGTTGAGTAGGCATCACGCAACTGGCTGCTGCGTGGCTCCCTCCACCCCGGCCTGGGGGCTTGGAGGCTAAATGCAGGCCAGATCCTTGGCTTTTGAACGGCTTGACTGTGGTTCTCAGAACTGTTCATATTCTAAGAGAATCTTGAGTTTTCTTCAACAACTTGCTGACAGGATAGCTAAAGGCAGATGAAGCCATAAAATGAGAAGTATTATGACAGCCTTCCCCAGAGTCGCCTCCTGCCCAACCAATATTTTTTTTCTAACAGTTCTGCTGAACAGCTGTGCATGGTGCTGTTTATTTTGTTAATAATGTTTGTTTTATCATCACACTGTATGTCATCAGCTGAAATTTCAGAGGCTCCCATTTATTCTCTGTTGAGCTGTCTCAAGTTCTCCTTATCCTTCTTCATAACGAGGTAAATCCTGTTCAGTGGCCAAAAAGACCACCCATTCCCTGAAAGAGGTCAGCATGACAAAGAACTTTGACTTCAGTTTACCCTGTTGAACAAGAGCCCTAATGCGTGGGAGAAGCCCAAGGACCTTCCGTTGGTTGTGGCCTCCCCTCCAGAAATGTAGGTCCTGTAGATGTAGATCTGCTTTGATCTGGACCATGGAATCTGATTGACCACAACTTTCCAGAGGCCCCAGGCCACCCAGAGCAATCTGTGAGGCTCCCTCAGACATTTGGCTCTGTTGAATGGTGTGCCAGGAAGCCAGAAACCAAAAGAAGATGCCAACTTTAAATCAGTGCAAAGCGGGGCAGCCCCCAAGCCATGGATTGCCCGACAGAATTTTCAAGAAGGCCCACGTGACCTCTGCTATTGTCCAGTGAGCCAGTTCAATATTCAGTATTTAAATGGATAGTTATGTTGTTGGAGAAATCCTGGGATGGAAGTGGGACCACCTGGCCCAGGGAGATAGGGGGATATTGCTTTCTGAACTGTTAAAATCCCAATAAGTGTACACGGCAAATAAATGCCTTGAAAACCCCGTACCTAATTGAAAAATACATGGAAAGTACTGAAACATACTTAGAGGCACCTTGATCTCCTGCATTCATCGCACATTTTGTGGTGGAGTCTTTTCCCATCATATCTGGGCCGGGAGTCAGTCGGTCTCATGCCTGCTCTGGTCACCGTCACCCAGCGCGGTCTCCTTCCATCACATCACCGCTGCCTGCAGGCCTCAGAGATGGTGACTGGGGCAGGCTTATTTGGCCAGCGTGGCCTTAATTTTTGGAAAGCGCTGTGTTGGTGTAAGAGGAACTCCCAGTACTGAAATACCTAAGAAATGAAGCTGCGGACACTGTTTGGACTTTTGGCCATTTGCAGACAGACGGGCACACTCAGGACTCTCGGGCGCCTGACACACTGGAGCCGGAATGGGCTCTGGAGACATCTTGTCCATCTCTCCTCCCTCCCTATCCCCAGCCTGTTTAAAATTGGCCAAATAAAATCAGTCCACATGTTTATCTCCAACTCAGTGTTCCGTGTACAGGGAAAACCGTTAGAAAGTTCACTGGACATAAAATTGTTGTTCAAGAAAGTTGTTTTACTATTTTTCTTCCAAATTGTATGCACTAACTAATGAGAGCTAAAGAAGAAGCTACAACTGGCAAAAAAAAAAAATTCAGATTTCCAAACGCAGGCACCTCCCTAGTGATTCGTGGAGCTACGTGGAAGATCTCTACTTCTCTGATTTAGTATATGCTGAACTGAACCTGAAGAACCACAAATGGAATCCTTTTGTGAAAACTTTGGTGTTGCCTCTCTCTGGAGCTGCTGATCATGTTGAACTAATATTAAACTCTGAACCTGGAATGCTGTGGACGATAATTCCCAGCCATGGGATCTGAAAAAAGTACCGAAGGAAAAGCCCCTTCAAGTTACCAGAAAGAGAGAAGAAAAAGAAAATCGGTATAAATATAAACACACACACATAACCATGGAAAGCAGGTTTTGCCCCGGTAATGGATATGGAAATCAAGGCTCAGTGAGGTGAGATGACAGGAATTCCGTCAGCCAACTCCATCTCTGTGCTTTTTTTTTTTTTTTTTTTACATTTAATGGTGATGAATTTAAGGAGAATTTAAAGCAGTCATTTTTCACCCTGATTTTAACATGGCAAAACTCAGCCTTCTTTGGAGGGGATGGAGATTCGCTGTTTCTTACTGGCCATCACCTCTGTGTGCACAAACCCAGCAACAGACTCCATTTTACTGCCAAAGACTTGGCATGGCCTCTGGTCATCCTGAGCTGGAGCAGCCAGGTCACGAATGGAGCCACCACGCACCTGCTTCAGTATCCTGGACCCGCGGTGCCTGTAAGCAGGGAAGGTCCTGTCAGAAGTGCACAAATCAATGCAGCACTGAAGACTTAAAATCAAGTAGTTGCCTACTGGCTTAGGATGGATTCTCTGGAAATCCACCTTGTTGTCTAACTGCATCAGTTAAGCTTCATATATACATTCTAGTTACATTGTCAATTTTCTGGCTTTAACATTTTTTTTCTACTCTCTTTGCCTCTGATTTCATCCAGTGTAGATAGCTAGAAGGGTATGATGTACCTTTTAAATTATAAACAGTTTCTGAAATGAAGTATGATGCCTGGTTTAGCGCATTTCCTGTCCTAGTTGCAATTAAATATATTGAGCATTTAACATAAAATAGCTGGCCTGTTATAGAGTACAAATTCAACGTTGTCTGCTTAGAATGGGGCATTGGCCCCAAAGAATTCACCTTTGTAGAAGGTGAGGAAATGTATATTTTGTTAAAATAAGTATCTGCCTGCCAAAGGAGGAGAAAAAGCCCTTTGCCAGATGTGTTTTCCATCAATTTCCTTTCCTGGGAAACAGCCATTTCCCCTGCATTACCAGTGGTGTTTTCATTCGTGGAGCAGACAGAGTAAGTGCAGCGCATTAAAGGACAGAGGCCCCGATAGCATCAGCCTTATCTGTGACAATTATCTTTCTCGCAGCTGTGTAACTTCTGTCTGACAGCAAACCATAGGAACTGTGTGTGAGAGTTAGGATTGATGGAAGAGTTGGAGTTGGTAATATTCACGTGGTTTCTCAGATCGTTACCGTTCTTGTCTAGGTTAGTTCAATTACAAAGGTACCAAATCCTCCTCATTCTAATTTATCCGAGTGTTTCCTGTGAAGTGATGTCTGAAGGAGGTTTAGAGAGGACTTCTTTACAGTTGGTGCTCCCACGAACCAGCACAGCATCTGCAAAAGAATGTTTGTTTTTTAAAGCCACACTGTATATACTATGTAACCTTAAAAACTTTAAAAGAAAAGGCTTTTTGTTTACTAGAAACTTGGGAAATATCCAAGTGACTATTTTTTTTTAAGATTTCATCATGGATTCCCTGAATTTTTAGGAATATTTTGGTTCGTATAATTCTCCTGTTACAAAAAGTTATCTCAAATGCTGTTTGATTTTTAAATATTTTTGTTCTCTAATATTTTTATGGAATATTTTATCTTCCCATCAAAAAAAATGCCTAAAAGGTCAAGATACAAGTCATAACTTTAAAAAGGCAGAGGATGAAATTCTAAAACAATAGATGAGTGCATTAGCCTGATAATATTTTTGCCAGTAATTCTGTGTCCTGTTTTTTCCCCGTAGAAAAAATGCTAAACATTTTCTTTCAGTGGATTGATGTCAGTGTTTACTGTTTTACGCATGACCAATGTGAAGTCAATAAAATCTTTCCTTTGGCTAAGATAATATTTCATTAGAGATTTTGAGGTGGGCTTATGAGTTATAATTTTACATTAAATGTTTCTAAATTCATTTCAACAAGATTATAAACAATTCAAATTCTATTGCTTCTGAAAAATGTGTCTAGTCTCTCTGTCATAACCATTTATCTAAATTTCTCTGCGAGTGAATTTTCTTTTGAAAATGGCTTAATGCCATCTTTGTTTAATCTAAATTTATAAAGTTTTTATCTTAATTATTGAGAAACCTTTTAAAAAAGAGAGGTAAAAATGTCATGTGTGCTATTTACATTGATATATTATCTCTTTTTATAGGTTAACATAAATAAAATTGCTTAGGTCAAAGAAGTGAAAAATAACAGCACACGACCCCCTTTTGGTGTTCCCGTCCATCAACTGACTTGATATAAAAAAATCTTCCTGTGGGAAATTAGGCTTGATTATGGAGTTACATGTATAAAAAGTCATTTCTGAAGAATGATATATAGTTTTTGAAGAGTTATATTAGAAGTATAATAAATAGTTATGCATAAAAGGAAGTGATGTTTGCATTCAAGTGTATAAAAATACTCCTGCCCTTCTTGCTCTTTCATGAATCTAAATATGTTTGTTGACGATTCAAGCCTTTCCTAATAATCTAACGTGTAGATGCTCCACTTTATGTCTTAAACCGTATCTCAAGCAATTTCTTTGGTACGCAATTAATAATAAACTGTACTTTCATAAAATGTTCTGTTTCAAGGAAAGGGTCTAAATTCAAAGAAAGACTGATACAAAAGAAAAAAATGAAAGGAAGTAAATTGTACCAAGCCTGTAAAGAGAGGACATTTATAGCGATATTCAGGTACTTAGTTCCTGGCATCTGTTTCCCTCAAGAAAAAAAATTTCAACAATGGTTTTTGAAAGCCCTATAACTTTTCTAGTAGAATATTTAGAGAAAGAAAATATTATTTACTTTTCCCCAAAATCCTGTTGCATATTTCAGTGACCTTTTTAATTTATAGTTCCAAAAGTCTTTCTTCATTACAGTAAAAATTAAAACAAAACAACACAAAAAACTGCTAGAGATGGTACCTATCCGAGAATGCAAATATCAAACCCAATGTAATACTCGCCTGCTCCCTCTACTGGTCTTATACCAGATAACAGGCAAAACTAGCATGTTTTTATTAAGGTCATTAGTAGAAATGATATGCAATTTAGGACATAAATCATTAGCAACTAGTGTACAACCTGGCATACTTTCATTATAGTTTAAATACAAAAGAATACCACACCATATGCAGAAGTTAAACCCCTACTTAGGCGTGCACATGTGCATGCAGACACACACAGTAGAAAACATTTTTAGGCAATCCTTTAGCACACACAGAGCCTGAAGCTCTCTCTGTATTCTCTAGTGATTAGGTTCCTACCCAGTGAGTTAAGCTCTACTATGGCTGAGGTAGAAAAAGTAGAGGCCTGTGCTGTCTGTCTCTGTAAGGGGTGAGTTTAGAGTCCTGATCCTGCTGGTAGCAAGTTTACTACAGTCTGAAGAGGTAGATCCATGTTCCAGCACACAGGGACAGTGCTGTGACAACCTCCCTGGTGATCCTGGGTGCTACGGAGCAGGAGCATGGCACGGGGAAGCCTCCTGGATGGAGAAACGTCTGAGTGAACAACAGGAATACTTTCAGTGATGGACTAGATCCAGATGTTTCACTTATTTAAGAAGAAACTTCTCATCCCTTCCCCAAAGTAAAGACCAAAAGTGAAGGAAATTACATTCCAGGCAGAGAAAAAGCTATGCGGTAAATACGAGACCATGGAACTGAAGGGAAATTCACTGTGTAGTGGAGCAAAGAGTGCAGGGGAGGTGGTAAACCTGGAGACCCCATCCAGAACCTGCTCCTGAAGTTTCCTGTTTAGGCATTTGGACTTAGCCCTGAGGGGATGTACAGCCAAGGGAGTGCTTTCTGCAGGGAGTGACCTAATCTGAATTTGAGAGACCCCTGGAGTGCTGTGTGGGAGAGGTTGGAAGACAGTAAGATTAGAGAAACAACTGAGGACCAACAGGTCAGATAGTGGGGTGGCCAATATGAACACAGGGCTGGAGAGTATTTAAGAGGGACAATCAATAGGACTTCTAGACTGACTGGATTTGAGGATTCCAGCAATGGGATGGGTTTGGTATTGGGATTGACTCTTCTGCTTAAAACAACTAAAAATGCTGGGTAAAATAATTTAAAAATTGTTTTAAAAGCATCGATGAAATGCCAATAAGAAAATATCAGGGCCAAATTTAAGTGGAGGCGGGAACCAAGTGAATCAAGTGGAATAGTCAATAGCCCTGCCCTCCAGGCATTGGGCAAATCTGGAAAACTCTAACCTCCCTTTTCAAGGCCTGAGTGGGTGGGGAGAGGAGACAAAGGGCCATAAGGTGGAGAGTCTGGGACACCTCCTTCCAGGAATGTGGGGCCCCAGGGAACTCCGCCCAGTGTGTCCAGGCAGAAGTAAACCTGTTTCATCCCCGGCCTCTGCAGAAGAGTGAAGAAAATGTGCCCAATGCTAAGCACATCAGAAAGGGGGGAACCCATCCCTGAGGATTGTAACCACAGGCTCACCCTTTTTAGTTCCACAGTGCAAATTAGCTGGTTGGAAAAAACCTCAAGCCATGGTGAATTTTCAAAGTGGTTCTAGGCTGGTGCTGTTAACCCCTGCCCACATCCCAGTTTTGTGGCAAATGTGAATCCTTTCTGAAAGAATGCACCTTCATCATAGATCTCAAAAAATCCCTACAGATAATTTCCCTAGGATGATGAGCAAGTCACAAACAAGAATAAATGAACATGTAAGAACACATAGTACCATTAGCAAAAGTCAGCAGAAAGAAAAAATAGCAAAAACAGACTGGAAAGAACTTTATATATGGAAGCTATCAGCCACATTTTATAAAATAACTATCCTTTCACTTTTAGTTTCCTCCGGCTGCCATAACAACGTACCACAAACTGGGCAACCAAAAACAGCAGAAATTTATTGTTTCACAGTACTGGAAGCTAGGAAGGTGTTGGCAGGGCCATGCTTCCTCTGAAACCTGTAGGGAAATCCTTCCTTGCCCCTTCCTAGTTTCTGGCAGTTTGCTGGCAATCTTTGGCATTCTTGAGCTTGTAGAAGCAGCACCCCATTCTCTGCCTTTGTCATCACGTGGCATTCTCCTGTGTGTGTCCCTTTGTCTTTACATGTCCCTCTTCCTATAAGGACACCAGTCATATTGGGTTAGGGGCCCACGCTACTCCATTATGACCTCATCTTACCTAGTTAAGTCTGCAACAGCCCTATTTCCAAATAAGGTCCCATTCTGAGATACTGGAGGTTAAGACATCTCTTTTTGGAGGACACAGTTCAACCTATAACACTTACCATGCTTAAAGATGTAAAATAAAATTTTGAAAACACCTAAAGAGGACAGAAAACTATAGCAGAATAAAAGCCTTGTGGATTTGAAAACTTATAGAAATAAAAAATACAATAATGGAAATTTATAATTTAAAGATCATGTTTCACGAAAGATTAGACACATCTGAAGATCTGAAGAGAGACTCACTGAGCTGAAAGATGAGTTAAAAGGAGTCGTCTGAGAGTACAGCATGGAGAGACAATGAGATGGAAACCAGGAAAGAAGGTGAGACACCTGAAGGATAAAGGGAGAAGGTCTAACTAGAATTCCAGAAGGAGGAGAGAGAGCGAACACAGCAGATGGTATTTGAAGACATAGTGGGTAAAGAGTTTCCCAAAATGATGAGACACCAAGCTACAGATTCAAAAAGCCCAATGAATTACCAACAGGATAATAAGAAGACTGGGTAAAGGAGTAAGAGGGAAGAGTCGAGGATGAATGATCCTCCAGCTCCTGGCCTGGCAGCTGGCTGGATGGTGATACAGGAGAGTGAGGAGAAGAAAGCCAGGCAGGGAGGCGAGGGATGTACCTTTGTACAAGCTCAGTTTTAACTGGTTATGAAACCTCCAGAAAGAGTTTCCCTGTTGAATATGTGGGTCTGAAGCTCAAGAGACTGATCTGGACTGGAAGCACCGAGACCTATTTTCATGATCAGTATCAGTGCCAGTTTTGTTAGATAATCTTCACTAATATTAAATAATATATGAAAATAATGAAGAAGAACAGCTGCGTAAGTTGCATAAATCTTAATCTAGGTTTTTTAGATAAAGTTAAATCACAGAATGCCTCCATCCACTTGGCCTCTTGACCACAGCTTCATTGGTGCAGCCTCTATGGATTCTGACATGTCCTGTTCTCTAGATTTCTGTTCTGAAAGAGATAGATAATAATAGTAAGTAAAGAAGATCCAATCCGATCAGTTAAAAGGTACTTCCTAGTGTCTGTGAGATGTTGCAAGTGATTGAAAACAAAATAAAATCTGCAAAATATAATCATTAGCATGGTAACTTTTTATAAATTTGTCATTTCTTTGAGGGCCTTTGTTATGGTTGAATTGTGTCCCCCTAAAAATTCATACATTGAAGTCCTTACTCCCAGGACCTCAGAGTCTGGCCTCATTTGGAAATAGGGTCATTGCTGATGTAATTAGTTGAGATGAAGTCATACTGAGGAGGGCGGGCCCCCAATCTTCTGTGACTGATGTCCTGATAAAAGAGGGAAATTTGGACACAGACACAGAGAGAGAGAGAACGCCATGTGAACAGGAAGGCAGAGATCAGGGTGATGCATCTTCAAGCCAAGGAATTGCCGGAAACCGTCAGAAGCTAGCAGAGAGGCCTGGAACAGATTCTCCCTTACAGCCAGAAGAAAGCAACCCTGCCAACACCTTGATCTTGGACCTCTGGCCTCCAGAACTGTGACAGAATCAATTTCAATTGTTCAAGCCACTCACTTGTGGTTCTTTGTTACGGCAGCCCTAGCAAACTAATACAGCCTCCAAAAAAACGAGTACTAGAAAGGGAACGACTATGTTGCTGCTTTGCAGCCTCTACCAAACACTAACCACCCGGTTGTTGTGCTTCCTATTTAACCTAAGGTGGAAAAAATCCAGACAGCTCAGATATTTTAATAATAACCAGGCAAAACCTCATTTTGCAACACTAAAATCGTTTCTTAGAAATCGTAAGGCTCTTGAATTGCAGCCATGCTTGTGTAAGACTGTCCTCCTTCATGAAAGCCCAGCTCAAATGTCACTTCCTGTAGGAAGCCTCCCTGTGTCTCTGCAGGAAGAACGGAGCATGCCAGCCTCAAGGAAGGCCCCCTGCACCTGTCTGCGCCTCCATAACGGTGTTGCTCTGAGGTTCGTTGATAATGGCTCATTATCTCCACTAAACTGTGAGCTCACTAAAACCTGCGTCTGTGCTTTATTAGATTGCTGCTGATGTCTGTTTTAAAGTGACATCTGAGCGTCCATCTCAGCAGCACCTGCTCAGACAAAGACAATGACTTATAGTGATGAGATAAATCTGAGAAATGCCAGTGCAGGGCTCCCATTCTGCAGAGCCATTTATCTCAGCTGCCTCTTGCGACAAGGCGCCCTTCCCCACCAAGCTGAGAGTCCTGTCATTAGATCACACTCTGGGCGAGTTGCAGGATACTCCTTTCCATCCCAGTCATCTTGGTTTCCTGTTGTAGTGGAGCTGAACAAGATGCTGTGAAGTTGTTGCAAGCCCTCAGGCTAATTAAGTCTTTTCTAAGTAGTTGGACACCCTTTCCTCAGACCATCTGGAGTGCTTGTACCATGGTCTTCTTATTTGGGGGCTTCTGTTCTTTGAACTGGGGTGCTGCTGAAGTTTGCTCATTGGGTCTCTATTTTCTTATTGCCTCATTTGCTCCGGAGGCTGTTGCATTTGAATAAAGCCACTAGTATAGGTAAACAGCCCCAAATTGAATTAAATTATCAAATGTGCAGCATGTGATACAGAATAGATTCCCCAGATAAACACATTCACAGATTCTGAATGTACAAAGCATGACTGAGTGTCTAATAAACATACTAGAACTTACATTTAAAAGAAATGTTGTCCTTCAAGATAACTTTTTGAAACTATAGACACTTAATCTGCTGTCCCTATCCAAAACACTTTTAGAACTTCTTTCGGACAACAGCTCAAAGCCAAAGGGCTTGCATTTGAATATCCTCCATGATGCTACATTTTCACTCTTTAAGGGCAGAATAATTTTTTAAAATGCCCCAAACTGCACTGTTGTGTTAGGTGTAGGAGGTGACTAAACACAATACTCTCATATTATAATCCTATCAGTTTTCAGTGTTGCTTCTTTTATTCAATCTGACAGAAGTGAAAGACATTATGCTGGTTGTAAAAGAAATGCAAATTATGGAATTCTCAATAATCTTACAGTCTAGAAAGAGCTCTCAATGATTCTCGTTAATTTCCCCCGGAGGATCTAAGTGATCTAGAACCTAATTAATCCAGAATCTGTGTCTTCCACCTGCCTCCAAAGTAGCTCTAAAACAAGTCCAAGACTGGGTGTCATGGAGCACGAGGTCTCCTTCGTGTGTGTACCCTCCCATGAGACAGCAGAATGTCTCCAATGTTTAGTGGATTGGAAATGGGGGCTTTTCCTGATGTTTGGGAGAGCCTCACTCATCCACTGGGTAGATCAGAAGTGGACTTTCTTTTCACCAGCAGCTAAAAATACCACCCTGGCATGGTTTCCCAGACACCCAACTGTCCTGGAAAACATTTGGTCCATGTTCTTTGAGAAGGGTGAGTTTGAGCCACTGTGAAGGCTCATGGGAGAGGAAAAGCGGTGGAAATTCTTTCCCAAACTGGTATTTCTAGGAAAACACTCAGCCAGAACCTGCAGCTGTTCAGTATCCAATATCATTTCTAAACAACATTTTAGTTGGCAAAAGAAAAGTGAGAAAACAATAAGGCTCGAAGCCTAAAACTTTGGGAAACCCCTTTCCATAATGTGCTTACTTAGACCTTAAAAATATGCCTGTTTTCAGAACATGAGAGCTAATATCCAACTTTTCTAGGCCTGTTTTTTTTTTTAGGATAGATTTTTAAATATTTTAATGATTAAAAGAGAAAATTATTTCTTGATCATTTTCTAAACATAATCTAAATCTTGTTATTTAATTGGGTTTTTTCCCTTTCTTTTTCAGAATAGACTATTTCATTACTACCAAAATGCCAGTACTTTGGAGAAAATAGAAAGAATAGAATCAAATGTAAGTTAGTCAGCAAGTACGTATACTCACAAGATGTATACTCTGGACGTCTGTCACTCAGGGATGTGATCTCACAATTTCAAAAGCTCTGTAGTCCACAGGGTAAGCAGACCCGTCTGAAAGCTTCTCGGTGACACACGGGCTTGTTCAGGGCCTGAGCAGATGTAAAGGGAAAGGGGAAGCCGGGCAGATCAACGCGAAAGTCAGATGATGCCTTGTACAATTCCATCTTGGACACTGGTCTCAGCAGAGCTCATTCTAGCTCATTTCAGATCGGTAAATTATTGGTAGTAGAATTTGACTTCTCTGGCCCATGGACTCGATTATTCCTAGAGCTACTTCACAGAGTCCACGGGTTTTATGCAGAAGTGGCCCAGAAATCCTAGCAGCCACCCAGCCCTCCCAGAGCAAACGTAGGAACCAGGTAATCAGGTCTGGGATGTTTCAAACCAAGACACAATACCAAGGCTCTAGACTGAGGTGGTTTGCATGTTATCCTGACTGAGAAAATAAGATAATGAGATGGTTTTAGAAAAGTAAGACGAATAAGCAAAGGGCACTGAGGGTACCTCGGGAGACTAGGAACTGCTCCAGACAGAGCTGCCTCCAAGGGTCGGAGAACTTCTTTCATTTCCTTCACAACCCACTCGACGTCTGCCCCTTCCATCTCAGCCTTGCCTACCTGCAGCCTATACTCTTTCCATCTGTAATGTGAGAATAATTGATGGTTCTGTGGAGAATTCAGTGATATTGGCAAAGTACCAGGCACAGTGTCTGGTGCACAGGTTCATGCCCTTCCTCAGTCCCATTCTCCATTTGATTAGTTAACAAAGAAAGATCACCTTAATGAATGAGACATCGTAGATCCATCCCCTTGAGAAATGATGGCAGTCAGCCCTCCACTGGCTCTAACGTCAAGTGTTGAAAACCATCTGCCCTCACATTGGCAGAAGTGAACTCTCACCCTCTGATTAAGTCATGTCCATCAATAAGTAGTGTTCTTCTTCGGCTTCTTTATGAAAAGTGCTATGCATATAATTAACAGAGTTTGGGGCATTTTGTTCATACTTTTGTTTTGTTATGGTGGGCATGAAATTAACCCCTTAATTCAATGCTTAATGTGTATACCAAGTGGCTTACATATTATTCTGACTGAGAAAATAAGAGAATGAGATGGTTTTAAAAAAGTAAGGCAAATAAGCAAAGGGTACCCATCTTCTCCCTATGTCCCCAAAGCAGATGTCACCAGCAGTCACAGAAAGGATTCTTAGTTATAAGCGAGGGAAACTGATGCTGTCTAGTTTATGTAGAAATGGAATTTATTGAAAAGATATTGGGTAGTTCAAAACATAATAGCAATAATAGTGAGGCTATGTAGCAGAAGCCACAGCCACAGTTCCCACGCAGAACTGGCCTGGAGAGGTGTTACTTCCCCCTAAGCAAGCAGGAGCCACAGATTTGCAGCCAGCACCGCGAGCCCTGAGCTGGGAGACCTCTGCCAATACAGGCAAATTTCTGCCCCCACCAAGGAGCATTGGCCCATCCCTGCTTCTCACGATCATTAGCGTCACATTCCAGCCCCTAGGTGAGTGGGTCTAATTGGCTAAGTCTAGATAGCTAACCTGTGCTTTAGCAGCCAAGTGAGCTGGGAAAGTGAGAACCTTGCATTTTCAGACTCTGGTGGGAAGGCGGCTCTGCTTCCCACCAAGACTCACGATGTGGGAATTGTCCCAGCGTACAACGGTGCTCAGATGCCAGCCAACCACAGATAACGGTCTCCCCAATCCTACTGAAGTTATGTGATGTCTGCCAGTACTTCATAAGTTGCACTGGAATTCAAACATTAACAGGTGTTGAGTGTGAGCATTTTCTTGATTCAGCTTGTGGCCCTTTATCACATTAAACTGAAAGAACGTCAGAGTTGAAAAAAGACTCAGAAAGAGCCCTCATTTACAGGTGAGACAACAAAGATGTGGGAAGGCAAGGTGACTTCCCCAGGGGTCGCGATGCTCCTCATGAACACCGCATCCTGACGCTTATCCCTGTAGATAACTCTGCCTGTAATACTTTTGTTCATTGGGTGTTATTGACTCACATCAATAACTATATTGCTTTTTTAATAAGGGATGGATTTCCTACTCGTATGTCCTTGCTATCCTGGAATCCAACGCCCCTATGCTGTTTGTAGCTGTGGACCAAGAAAAGCAATTGAACTGTACACACGAATATAACCAAGAAGAGCACAAGATTAGGGATGAAACAGTCATTCCCTGTCCCCTTGGTTTTCTTTTTGATCATTAGCATGCAACTTAAACATCAGGATCTCAAGTGAAAGCAGACCAGTATCTTTTGACTGTTCTTACCAGACGTCCTTACAGGAAGTTAGGAAGTTATATGAAGAAAATATGCCAAACTATATGTGGTTAAATGTTTAGTGACTTTCCATAGTTCTGGGGAAATTTTAAATTATATTGGAACTTTTCTAAACTGGTTGGCATTGGCTAAGGTAGGACTACTATATTTGTTTTTAATAATGTAATAAGTCCTATGAACTCAACACGGGACCTAGAACACTGATGTCCCCTCTATTCCTGTGTCCTGTGTGCCCACAGCCCTGCCTTCCCTGCTCCAAGGACACCAAAGTCAGGATCTTTGTCATTCAGGCCTTCCACGCTGTGGCTGTCTCCAACCTTTACTTCACTACTTTTTCCTCATCACAAACTGTGTTTCCAAGAAAACATGGCACTTCCTGTCTCTGGCATTTGCTCCTACTAACCTTTCTTCTTAGAATCTTTTGCCCATGTGGGGTTCTCTGCTTCCAAAGCCTTCCCCATCCCTTAAGTTCTACTTTTTTTCCATGAAGTCTCCTTCGAGGGTCCTGATCCTTAGGGAGAAATCTCTCTTTTGAAGGTCTGCTCTTACTCTCTTGGTACATCGTGATAGGCATTCTGGTATCCGTTAAATTGAAATTGAGCTCTGGGCCTATATGGTCATGTTCTGTAGTAACTAAAACCCCTTGGGTGAAAATGTGACTTTTCATCTTGGCACACCCCGCCCTGCCTGGCACAGCACCTTGCTGAATATTACTTGGCAAAAATTTGTTGAGCATGATTCAAGGAGAACAGATTGAGACAAATAATAACTGACAGAGTGCCTGTGAAAGATTCCTCAGATGTTATAAATACACACAAACATGCACAGATATTTATTGAACACATTCCATGTGCCTGCAAGGCACTGGCTCCATAGCAGTGAATAAAACATACACAATCCCTGCTGTCATGGGACATACGTGTTACATTAGTGCAGTGGAAGAGGTAAACATGTATGTTTGTGTGACGTCCAGAATGATAAGTCCTTACAATAAAATGAAACTGGCTAAAAGAACAGAAAGCGATGGAGGTAGGAGCTGATTTGCATAGTGGCATCACCACAGGTCTCTCAGGTGAGACACCTGGATGAAGGATGGGAGTGAGGCACATGGGGAGTTCTCAGCAAAGGACCTGAAGTCTTACTACGGGAGGAGCAGGACGCTGGCTGGCAGAAAGCTAGGAGTGAGTGAGATGGTAAAAAATAAGGGCTTTGGGTACAATGATCATTCCTACATTTTATAAATAATCTTCGAGTTATCTTGGGTGGGTTATTCTGTGGAAAAGGCCCATAAGCTAACTTGACCCCAAAGAGGCGGTTGTGTGCAGCATCATCGTCATGGAGTCCTTTTTTCTCTAGGTTGTTATTGGGGTTTGTTTGTCTATTTTTAGCATTATCCTCTTTGGCACTCTTCTCCAAAATTTTGAGTTTTTACCGCTTCAGATGGGTGGACTATTTTGGTGGCTCTCTCGAGGTTCGTTGTATAAACTTGATTATACGTACTTTGAAATTCTCTCCAGTCTGATGGATGCATTGGTTATTCAGCAAGACTTGCTGTCTATCGCACCATCTCTGATCACCTTCACACCCTTCTGAAGTTCCTGCCGTGGTCACTACTCGAACTCTTGCCAATTCCCAGGCTTGTCTGTAATTGAAACCCTCAGGTTTGTGCGTTGAATTTGTAATCAAAAATTAAAAATTGAACTCAGAATCAATACACACTTTAAAAATACTACTACAGAATTGGAAGCTCAGGGAGGAAGGAAGTTCATCTGAGATTTGAATTCCTCCTCTTCCTAAATGTTTGTATTCATATCACCATCTAGGGTTTAGTGAACCATGAAAGGTTAGAACTTAGTGCAAACAAAAGTCACCCACAAAAATATTTCAGCTGATTTAGAAGGAGAGACAGCAGATGGAGACTATTGTCGAAAGAACTCTTACTAGACTAATTCTTTTTATTTTAATCTCTGCTTATCCCAAGCCTTTCGCCTGCATGTGCTGATACACTCCAAATCTACAATAAACTTGTTACCAGAACACAGTTCATTCCAGCCCGGACTCCTTCAGACCATTTTAACTGGGGGAGAGGAAATTTTTTAAAAGTTTATCTTATAAAGCATTTCTCAGTGTTGGCTACAAGCTTCACTTAATCTTTTCCAAAATTTGACAATACACAAAGCAGTTTGTAATGACTTTCTAAAGTGACTTTACAATGAAATGGACCTGTCCAGCTAGCGTTTTCCAAATCCAGTCGTATTCTGACAAGATGCAGCTATCTGGGGAAGCCCTTGCCTGCAGACACAGTTCTTCTGCTAAACACGTTGGGTCACAGTGGCTCCCCCAGTTACACAGTTGCCCTGCATTGGATTAACAGATAGCAAAGCAGAGACAATCTCAGAAGTGCCCAAATAAAATATAGGAAACTTCCTGTGGAGTCTAATTGGCACACTTGATTAATAGAGCCATATGGATCAGTAGATAACCCCTCCTCACCCCACCCCACTTCCAGCATTCTTGGCAGCACTATAGGAGTAATATTTTATAAGTATAAACTATCCTTCAGCTGTTCAGTTTTGAGTATTAGGGGTAAAGTGTATTTTTCTAATATTTTCAGACTAGTACACCATGTCTCTGTGTTCTGAATTTTCCTGTGGCAAATAAATAACTTAGCATGGCAAAGAAAGACCTTCTGCCTGGCTGGGACCCCACAGGGACAGGAGTGTGGGTTTAACTAGCACATGTCCAGTGTAAGATACGATGTGAGTGACATGTGGAGAGAGGGCTGTGTCCACCCGCAGCAGTGTGTCCTGCAATTGTCCCGTGAGCTTCCTGTTTAAAGGAGACAGTTTGGGTGAACACTACAGGGAAGTCGAATCTGACCGTGGTCACCACAGCTGGAAGTGTGACCTGGCACAGCCGCAGCTGTCTGTGAGCCCTTCCCACGGACGTCGGCTCATCCGAAGTGTGACATTGTAGCTGGAGCCACTGTCTCCCCATGTTTTCCACCTCAGTTTTACTTTTAGCAAATAAAACACATGATTAGGATGTCTTAATCCTAAAGTTATGGAACTTTAGGTTTGCCCGGGTTTGCCTTTCTAAATATCACAAAACGAGAATACTGCAAATATCTTTTTCTGTCTTGGAAATTTATTTGCGACATTAGGCGTCACTTTCACCTCACTCATTTTGGCTGGATTTCCATGCAAACTTAAATATCCCTCCTTCTGTATTGTCCATAAAAAGAGAGAGAAATTACATTTAACTGCTGTTTTCTCCTCTTTATAAAAGAAAGCCTGTGGCTGAACACCTTGGTCTATATTTTATTCTTTATGACCAATTATGCCATGGGATTGCAGTGCAAATTTTTTTAAAGACAGTTTCTGTAACACCATTCTTTGAACAGTTATTGAGCATCTGCCATATGCCAGTGATGGGGTTTAGGAATACACATGTAATATATTTTGAGTTTGACAAAGAGAACACAAAATAAAGGCAAACAGGAAGAAAAGTTCAGGTATCGGTAAGACACCATGAGCCTGCAGTTTGGATCAAGAGATGGAGATAAAGATGGAAGAGGAAGACTGAATGCCAAGCCTTAGAGCTGTTCATGTCTGTGGGCAGTGGGGCCCATTGAAAACTCGTGAAAAGGTTTAGTGAGATTAATCTGGCAGTGCTGTTTGGGATGTGCTGAAGGGATAAGAGATTTAGAAACCTGCCTTCTGAATCCCCGTCACTGGCTTTGGCCTATGGTAGCATACCTCTTGTGTCACACAACCTCCCATTGTGTGGGCATCCTGACTTGACATCCCTTGAGATGAGTCCTGTGTGACGGAAATACTCCCCTTAACAAAGTGAGGGCTCTGGGAGTCGGGCTATCTCACCGGGGAGCCCTGGGGCAAGTAATGCCCTCGTCTTGCACACCCAGCACTTGTTGTTCAGCCCAGAGTGAGGAACATCTGTTTCAGATTCTCAGTGTTGGTAACAGCCACTGATTTCTGTTGTCAGTGATGTGTATTGATTTGGTGTGAGCAGGCTCGAAGGTCTCTGGTGGTGGTCTAAATTATACAGACCAGAAGTCTGTACGATGCCTCTTTCTTTTATAAAAATAATTTGACAGGAAAAATGACTCACTGAAGTCTGGCAGATATAGAACCCCCTGAACTGACTTCTAACTCAGCCACTTTGGATTCCAACTGGGTGTCCTCAGAATTTGCTATCACAAGATCTACTTCTGGTTTAGATTTTGTTCGTTGTTTGTTTCAACTCGTAACTTCTTTTCTCCCAGCTTTATTGAGATATAATTTCCATACAATAAAATTCACCACTTTCAATGTGTAGTTGGGTGACTTTTGGCAACTCTGTACAGTGTGTGATCACCACTACACTCAAGACACAGAACATTATTTGTTTCTCATTTAGTGACTGGTGGACATTTGAGTTGTTTTTGACTACTATGAATCCGATTACGATTTTTGGCATACATTTGTGTGTGGTTACATATCACTTGGTAATTTTTCAGGAGAATAGCAGTCTTGGGGTCTGGATGATTTTATTGTGGTCTTAAAAAGTTTGCGATGATAAGGTTTCAGCCAGTGCTTCTTTATGAGAATGCATTCTTACTTGCAAGGGAGCCTTCATAAATGAGAGAGAAAGCAAATGCTTGTGAAGACTCTGTCTGGAGAGCCCAGACAGACTTAAGTCAAAGTGCCATGAATTAGCAATCCCCAGAAGCATAGGGCAGGGAACACTACCCTTTCTCAACTAAACTGAGGATGTAATTTGTGCTGTATGAGTCTGAGCTCTTTGAGCAAGTGAGTGTCCTCTCACTGATGTGTTGGGGAACAGCCCACTTGAACACCTCTCCCAGGGACAGAGTTCCATAGAGTTCAGGCTTACTTCAATTTGAAGTATCTCTGAACCATTTTGTCTTAAACTTTCCAAAGTCTGGTCATTTGGGGAAAACAGAGATGAATTTTCACTTTGCCAAGGGAGGATGTATAGGGAGACTGAGGGCGAGGAGTTGTTTATGGTAGTGAGAGGGGTGCTGACAACAGCTACAGGGCTGGGTCCTGAAGCAGACTGACCTCCGCCAGGGCTGGCACGGGGGCCCCTCATCTCCTCCTCCACCCCAGTCATTGTCCCTGAGAAGGAGGCTGTAGCTGCAGCTCTAAGGTCAGCTTTATATTTCAGAGCCAGGGGAAGGTTTGGGCCAACCAGGCAGCTGTCAGTCTATAAATGGTACTAACCTTTACTGGAGCAAGAACTAAAAACTCAAAATGTTTTTTAAAAAGGAAAAAGGGTTTAAAAAAGAAAAGCAATAAAAAGAAAATTGTGTTCATGAGAACGTCCCTCGGAAAACGAACTTCGCAGTTGGAAGGAATAGTTTGATAAGCTCCTTGGGGGTAGGATGAGACCTGAGGGGCATGCTGGAATTACAAGGGAAGATCAAACACCTTCCTAAGGAGGGGGGTCCTGCAGATCTGCAGAGTGGGGTATGTCAGTTTGGGCTGGCCCTGAATTGCTTGGGAAAATAGAAACACTGAACCCTGTATCTCTCGCCTGTTCTCCAAGTAGATGTGGAACAAAATCATTAGTTCACATCTGTTTTAAATATTCCTACATCATTGCCCTATCCAGGACACTTATAAGTCCTGGTCAAGCTCATCTTTATCATAACTGCCCATCTAGCCTCAGTGGCCTTCAGTCCAGGGGGATTGTGCACTACAGCGTCTGCTATCATGATAGACAGATTGGAATCCCAATTCTAAGGGAAAAGACCCAAATGGGGACTTTACATAGTTTATAATCTCGTTGTTACTTACAGAGTATCAGAAAAAGTGATCAAAATGGTAGCAGGGCAGAAATTACAACATTGAAAGAATGAAATAGTAATCATTGAAAATATACTTTTGCTTTTCCAGATGGATTTTTCTTAAATACTCAGTGTATGAAAATTGGAGTATAAAAATCATCAGAATACCTAGATGATAAATTGACAAGAAGAATTTTCCCAGGACCTCTTTCACCCATAGTCTCGGGGAGGCAGGTTTGTTCTATAGTGATAGATATTAGAGAAATGTAGTGACATAGAAATAAAGTCATTTTACAGAACTCAGACTTGAGTGATCTGTTTCTTCACTTATTAAGGATTCTTTTTGTTTTTAATTCTTGAAGAACAACTGATACCTCAATTTATGGGACCTTTTTCAATGTAAATTAAGGCTGTAATAGTGAGTGAGGAATACTTATTTATGTGCTATACTTCCTCTCTTTCTTCATATTTTATTACTAAGGATATTGACATGAAAACAGGATCTTCGTGTCCAATGAGTTCATCTACTGCCGATTTCCCACCAGAAATTCCAGGCTTTGTGACATCAGTGTGTACTGCTCTGGATGTCATTTGAAGAGCAAGCATCTGGAAATGATGAAATCCTGAACAACAGGGTTTTGTTTTCAGGAAGACAAGCTGAAGGGGAAGGGAAAAGGAAATGAAACTTCACTGAGCACCTACTGTGTGCCAGGCACTTCCACCTTTCATCCCATTGTGACACTTTCCTAAGGTCTGCAGTAAGACACATGAAAACCCTGTCAGTCACAACTTATAGCACTTTCTCAAATGTTGTTATGGTATTTGTTGCAACTAAATGAATTATGTGAAACGCATTTGAATGCTTTTATATCTTATTTGTCATAAAACTGAAATGTGAAGATGAAGCAATATATATTGGATAATTCTGTATCTACGTTTATTGATAGGAAAATAATTCAAAAGAAAAGTCTCAACTCATGAATCACTATATTAACTTTAATATGCCTAAAAAAGACAAGTTTTGTCCCCATATTTTCTTGTTCTATTGCATTTCAAATGCTACCCTCATTTTAAAACATTTTGCAGAAAGTTCTTCATAACAGCAAGAAGTGGGGGAGTGAGGAACAAACATCCAGTACTCGAAGAATGATTGAGTAAGTTATGTAGTGTTGAAAAATTGTTTTTACAGAGAGTTTTCAAGAACATCAGAGTGTGTTATAACATTAAGTGAAAAAAAATAAGGTTCCAACTGTGTAATAATTATACATAGAAATAAGAATGAAAAATGAAGCTAGAATGACAGTAGAGGAAGGAGTGGAGGGGAATAACACTCTGTCTTAAATATGTATCAGCCTGTAATCATTTCATGCATGAAGAAAGTGAAAAACGTTTGGTTTATGTTTTCTGAAATGTGTCATAAGCTAATGTCATCAAAGACTAAACATGAACACAAAAAGCAAGACATCCTGGGTGGAAAGTGGAATACCTTGGCACTTGGTCAAACTCAAGTCAAACCGGCTCTCAGCCACCAGAGAATCTGTTGGTTTCTGAGTTCAGATTGACGAGGGGCTTAATCTGGAAAGTGGCTCTAAAACCAGTTTTTCTTGTGTGGCATGTTGGATGCCAGTCTGTCTCCAGACGTTGTCATAAGCGATAACTTATCATAGGAACAGGACAACGTGAACCACGGGAGCGAGGAAAGGATTTGATGTCTAAGAACTGAGGTGCTCCTACTAGTAGTTCATAATCTCTTAAAGTTGCTGATAGAAAAGATCTCTTATTAATGTGTCTTCTGTGAAAGTCTGCCTGTTCTTCAGAAATAAATAATTTTTGAAGGAAAAAATATTTTAAAAATTATAAATTTTAAAAATGTAAATGTTGAAGAGCAGTTTAGAGTTTCCAAAGTTCATTCCCATAGGTTGACTGATTGAACTCCTATGTAATTCTATGAGGCGGGTGTTAGGATAATCTGTGGTTTCCATAGGAGGAAACTGAGGCCACATGAGGTAACTGTTACCTCCCCATGGGCCAGTGAAGACTGGCTTCAACTCCGGCCTTTTGACCCCAAGGCCACCTCACTCAGCACAGTGGTTGACTAAAATCATTCTTGTTGGCCAAGTGCCTACTTTTTGTAGTAACTGTTTACTGTTTTGGAGGCTATATCGTGCTTGAACTCTGGGGCTATTGTTTATTGAGGTCTTGATCGCACATGGTGTTTCTAGATTATCAAATATTGAGTGATAAACCCTGGTAAAAATGATTCCACACTGCTGGCCCACGAAGTCAGTATATGCATAAATAATGGAAATTCCCCCCATTGAAATCACCCCATGTGTGGAATGCATGGTTAGACTAACAGGTATTTTTTTCCTCTCTCTGCTAGCTTTTTAAAAACCTGAATTTCCTTAAATGTAACAGTATTTTAAAAGCCCTTTAGAAGTATCTTTGCAGCCTTCTCTCCAGCATGCTTTGTCAGTTGGGTGACAAACTCTAGATATCCACTGTATTCCAGGACATATGGTCCTTAGAGAAATAATTTTGGTACCTCCTGCTTCAGCATTATTGGTGAAGTTTGGGGGTTGAATTTTATAGAAGTGGCACCAAGAGACTCATAGCTTCTGCGTTGTGTTTGAATAAAAGAACATTAAGGTCCTACTATGGACAACTGAGTATACGACCCACAGAATTCCTCGTTTTGATCCGTGGCAAACTCTACATTTATTGAAATGCAAAAGAAAGACAGGGACGTGATTTTATGTGTATATCTAGGTAGCGGTGGGTATATTGTGTTCAATGTAAAATTCTTTCAGCTTTGCTGTATGTTTACAATTTTTCGTACATAAAATGCCAGGTAAAACCTACGGGACAGAAGTGGAGAAAAATTCTATGAGGCAAACTGAGAAAAGAAAACTATGGGAAGGCCTGCTGGAGTGTCATCGTTAATAAACTTTTCCCTTTTTACAAATATTTGATGAAGTATTTTGAACATATAGAGAATAGAAAATAGCATAATATTAATGGACCTGCCACTCAGCTTTATCAGATCTTTGTATTTTATTATTGTTGCTTCCACTTTTTGTTTGCTTGCCATAAATAAAATATTGCAAATTTTACAAAGTTAAAGCTCCCTTTATATTCTTCCCTGCCTGATTCCATTATCCTTCTTGCCTCCATAAATATCACTGCGATTCTGGATTTGCCGATGATCACATAATTTTTATGTGGTTTTTCAAACAGGGAGGTTTCATGAAGAGGAGTGAAGGGAATTGGTTTTGGAGTCAAATTTAGCCGGGTAGGAATGCAGATGTTGGTGCTTTCTAGAAAACGGGTAAGGTCCTTCTGAGTCTCGGTTTCTCCATCTCTTAAATGAGGATAATAACCCACCTTATAGGATTGGTGTGAGGGTTAAATGAGACATTCGAAAGCAGTTTTGTGACTCCTGGCAGGCGATGAGCACCTGGTAAGAGGTGGGAGGTCAGAGCCTAGTTGTCGGAATCATTTCAAAAGGAACGGCCTGGCAGTGTGACTCCTGACACTTACAAATCCCAAGGGGCCCATCTCAGTCACAGTCCTTGAGCTGTAAGAGCCTCAGTGTGCCTCTGGGGACGTCTGGCCTCTTGGTTTGCAGTTAAGGAAACTGAGTCCCAGGAAAAGCTAAGGGGATCTGTCTTGCTCAGACCTTGGTTGGGGGCCCACCGGGATGGGGCAGTGACTCCTTTTCAGGGCTCTGAACCTCAACACAGTGTGTCCCCCCCCCCCACCCCGCCGCCACCGCATAAGAAGACATCTGCTGAGAAAACCGCCCTACCTGCTTCTGCTAGTTTACAGTGGACTCCAGACCTTGGGTATAAAGATTTGTTACAATCCCACTTGATTTTAATTCAAACACACAATGGTCTTCCTGCAATCATCAGTTTCTCTCTTTTCTCTTTTTAAATCAAAGTCACTCTAATGGTTACGCTGTACTTATTTATTTATTTTGTTTGGTTTTTTTTTTTTTTGTGTGGGGAAGACCAGCCCTGAGCTAACATCTGTTGCCAATCCTCCCCTTTTTGCTGAGGAAGACTGGCCCTGGGCTAACATCCTTGCCCATCTTCCTCCTTTTTTTTATATGGGATGCCACCACGGCATGGCTGACAACCAGTGCGTCGGCGGGCGCTCGGGATCCGAACTCGCGAACCCTGGGCTGCCAAGCGCGGACTAAACCGCTGCGCCACCGGGCGGCCCCTGTACTTATTTATTTTTAAAGTGACCTAGGCCCTTGTTTTTCTCTATTTTTTTTTTTTTTGAAATAAACAAAGAGCTTTATTTTTGTCTCAAATTGCTGCCTCAAGACTGCAGTTCAGATACTATTTTTTACTGTGGGATTTCTGACTTTGCTCGGACTGAGAAGAGGTCTCAGGCACCTTTATAAATCCAGGATTGGGAGATACTATCAGTATATGTTTTTGGAGCCCAGGTAAAGCCATGAAGTTGTACAGGACTTCTCGAGTGAAGATCACCTTTCGTCGTGAAGGTTTTTCTCTTGCTAAGACTGACATCATTCAATCAGGGCAGAGCTCTATTTATTGCTTTTTTCTCACGTGAACTTGGCTGTCCCTGTTGGGAAGAATTCTAGCTGGCAGTGCAGTCAGTCTTCAGGCAAACAGAAGCTTTGGAGAGAAAAGAGGTGATGTGCCACAGACGGCCTCACCGCCACCTCTTTCCACATGTCCACGTTGTCTTGTAGTTGGCTGCTGTGCTCCAGCAGGAGATGGCTAGGAGAGCAGGAGTGTGGATGCCACACAGGGAGGGGGCCACAGTGCCGGGCCTGCCCCCACGGCCTCCCCACCGTGTGCTCCAGGTAGACCTAGTCCAGTGGTTCCTTGTGCAGGATCCTGAAGAGTGTTTATTGTGAAGGATTGTTTGTTTTAAGAAAATTCACTGAAGCAAATCAGCAGAGCGCTATGAGCCAGGTGACAGCACCTGGACAAGGGGTTTACCCACAACACCTCATCATGATGGGAGTCACCATATAGGGAATTTGACCTGTGTTTTCATTGTGGTCCAGCCTGGGGATAGGATACCACTCCCGTGGATCATGCAAATCCTTCCAAAAGAGTCACTCATGGACCCTTCATGGAACAACTAGGGCATTACCAAGAAACATGGGCCATTGATCATCTTCAACCGATTTTGAAACAATGAGTGAGTGTCAGATCTCATCCATCCACGTGACTGAGGAGCCTGCTACTGTCAGGTTGGTGTCCTGGAGAAGGCTGTCAGGAGCATGTGATGGGAGCACATGATGGGGCATTTTTCTGTAGAGGAAAGTAGTGAGACTCCGAACAGCTCAATGTCCCCTGGCAGAGGACTTCAGGGTAAGACGGCATTGGCCTCCAGCCACCATCACTCATTCCTAAGACTGTATAGAGAGGGAAAGAGAGGTATGAATTCATCAGAGGTCAAATTGTAACTTTCTGCCCTGGGTGGTGGAATGAGCCTGGAGAAGGGCCTGATTTAAGGGGCAGAAGAGAGATCATTTTAGTTGCCTCTCCTTGGTGGCTGTGGATGGTTTTAGACTTTAGTATTGAAGTTTTTAAAACTATTTTTGACTTATATTAATTAAGAACCTTTTGTAAATCTTGGACAAAATAACTGTCAAGAGCAGACGTGTTGAGATTGAGTTTATTGCTGACGTAGTGACTTGAGACAAATCGCTTTACCTTCCGGGTCCTTAGTCCCTCATCAGAAAACACAGATGACTCACTGGTTCTCAGCCTCGTTTGAGCATCCCTCTGTGCAGGGCTCTGCTCTGAGTACTTGGGATGCCTCAGGGAACAAAAGGGGCAAGGATCCCTGCCCATCTCAGTCCCCTCAGGCTTCTAGAGCAAAACACCACAGGCTGGGCTCCTCATAAACACTGAACACTTCTCCCTCACAGTTCTGGAGTCCACGGTCAAGGCGGGAGACTCAGTGTCTGGTGAGGGCCCGCTTCCTGGTTCTTACACAGCCAGCCATCTTCTCTCTGTGTCCTCACGTGGAGGGAGGAGCCAGGGTGCTCTCTGGGGTTTCTTTCCTAGGGGCACTGATCCCATTCAGGAGGCTCCGCCTCCCAGAGGCCCCACTACATAACACTGTCACCTTGGGGTCTAGGTTTCAACATATGAATTTGAGGGGACACAAACATCAGACCACAGCACTGCCCTTGTGAAGATTTCGTTCCAGCAGATGAGATAGTAAGGAATCAACAGAATAAGCAAGTAACGTAGTGCCATGGAAGAGAATGAGGAAGGAAACCCTGAAAGAGAGAGAGGAGGTCATCAGGGTGTGCAGCATCACCCCATAATGAGAAGGAGGAGCTGAAAGAGGTGAGGAAGTTGCCACGCAGACAACGGGGAAGAGTGTTCCAGAGGGCAGCAATGCCCTAGAAAGGGTGCCTGCCTGGTGTGGTCAGGAGCCTGACCTTGAGGGAGCTGGAGTGGGCTGTGAGGTCAGGGAGGTATATTGGGGCTTTTACCCTGCGTGAGTTGTGGAAACACTGCAGGTGTGAGGAGGGAGTGGCATGATCTGGCTCAGGTCTTGAACCATTCCGGATGCTGTGTAGGGAGGAGACTGTCGGGGTGAGAGTAGATGACAGTGGATCATAGCAGAGTTGTCTGGAGAGTCAGATACAGTCGTGTAGGTAAAGGCACTTAACAAATGACAAAGCACCACAAAAGAGGTAGGCATGAGGATTTCTTTTCATTGCACAAAAGGGGAAAAGATTAACTCCCAAAAAGGAGCCTTTGAAAGTCAGATGAAAACTTTAAGCAATAAATAATAATAGTTGCCTGGGTAAGTTTCTTCTACATTTCTCTGTCCTTCGAGAGACAGTTTTTTTCACATGCATTTAGCATACATTCATGAAGTGTGGCTTCTACGTGTGTTAGTCATTCTCAAGAAAATAAGCCATGAGTGACACATTTTTCATCTAAATTTAAAGGATATTGGATGAAATTTTGATAATTTTATTGGGCTCAAATCTTAGCTTTGCCTCTACCTGTGCCTTTACCAAGTCCATCACTGCTGTGGGTTTGTGCTGACTCACTTGGCAGGTAGAGGAAAGAGCAGGGTGAGCTCTAACGTTCTTGTAGCTCAGCCAGCTTCAGAATGCCTTCACAGGTGGCCCTCTTATTTCATCCTCACGGGTTATAAGCAATAAAGGAATCAGAGGTATCTGTTGAGGAAAGTAACTCCTCCATTCAGGATGGTTGGCTCCATCACTTCTAATGTAGGTATTTTATGTGTCTGCACACACAACAGCCAAGAAAATCTAGACACTAGAACAGTAGATGACCCGGTGACTTGGGATGGGCAGTAAGGAAGCCCAAAGTTTGGAGCAAGTGTGTGGGTGCGGATGGGGTGCACGGAGGGATTCCCAGGAGACAGAGTTGTGGCATTTGACGTTGCATCCCCAGCAGCCAGCACAGAGCCTGGACCACAGTAGATGCCAACAAACTAGACCTGAAATGACCCAACCAGATCAAGGCCAAAATAATTCCCTTTGGTGCTGGAATTCATAGTCTTCTAAAACAGTAATACATTGCAGTGGAGATTATTAATTATCAACATTAGAATGAATGGTAGATCTTAAGTGTTCTCACCACCAAAAAAATGGTAACTGTGTAAAGTGATGGATGTGTTAATTAGCTTGATTGTGAGGTCATCTCAGTGTGTAGTATATCAAGACATCACGTTGTATAACCTGAATATATACAATTCTTATTGGTCAGTTATGCTTGGGGGAATGAAAATAAAGAATGAATGTGAAGACCCCTGTATGGATGATAGGGTAAGATTTAGCAACCAACTGGTGCCGTTGGTAAATTAAATCAGCAGAGAATCTAAACTAATTCTCTAAGCCACACTGGAGGGTAGGGAAGGGGCAATGGTGCACAGTGGTCAAGAGCATGGGGTTGAGTCCGGCAAGGCTGAACACTGTCCCCTTAGTTCCTGGGTGTGACTCTGAGCACTTTCTGTCCCTTCCCTGCATCTCGCTGAGGGCGGTAATCTACTGCCGTAAGAATTAAGTGGGCAGCTGTGTTAGCACTAGTCTCGGGCAACGTGTGGGGTGCCCATAAAGGCTCCGTGAAGGTTGTCTTTACCGTCATCACTGTCAGTATGGAGAAAATATGGAAGAAAGGGACCAGAGGCAAGACGGTGTTTCCTACCATTGTCTTGCTGTGCTTCAGGTGGACGTTAGATGTCTAGAAGGGATTCCTTACGTCAAGGCTGGAATACAGACTCTAGAGCAAGGATTAGTTACTTGGTTCACAGGTGACAAATCTGATGTGTAAGGTGGACTTCATGTGCTTGTGCCAGCTTGGCACTGCAGACACCGGAGACAGTGCAGAGATAAATAACAAGCAGGCCTGGGCCCGGAGCTCACTCTCAGCCAGATCTTCACCCCGCCCAGCTGGGACCCTGCCCAATCTCTAGGAGCTGTTGCTGCAGACAGGAGAGCACAGCAGGCTGAGAGCTGGTGCCTGGCAGGGGGAGGGGGTGGAGGAGCCCCTTTCTTTTTCCTAACTTGTCTGTTTCTGGCAACATATCCTTCAAGACAGGGCTGCTGTTCTCAGCCTCTAACTCTCCTGTGCTACTTCTGAACTCACCGCTTTCCTATGTACGTCATCTCCCCTTAGTGAGCCCACGTAACCACCACTATGAGGGGATGCTCATCCTGCCCTCGTCTGTCTCCTTGGAAGAAATGTGAGCTCCTCAAGGCAAAGTCCTTTTGGTCTTTCTTCCACTGGCACTTTGCATGGAGCCTTACACAGAGTAAATGCTGGTCAGTACAGGCTGAATACTTACATTTCCAAGTGACACCGTCCTTTTCCAAACATTAGCTTAGCACGTCTGCAAGTGTGTGATTGCACCTATGTCCCCCACAACAATATGAGAATGTCCCCAGTGCACAGAACTTGAAGTGGGGCAGGAAGAAGGGGACACAAAAGCAGTTGATCAGCTTCTTTGGAGACATGCTGTGCACCTCGGAAAGACGGTGGGTTCCCACACTAGACGGGGGTCAGGGTTAGGAGACTGTGTCTGCATCAGTCTAGGAAGCAGCAGAGGAGTGAGCCTTTCAGAATCCCAGGCAGGGCCACAGCTCCTGAAGGGAATGGAGGCGTCAGAAAGCTGGAGGCCAAGCAGAAGCCCCTGAAATGAAACTGGAGGCAAACCTCGGTTCCCAGCCTCAAAACCAAAGAGAGAGGAAAGGAGGCTGGGCTCGTCACCTTGCGATGCCCGTGGGTCAGCAATGAGTACTGTTGGCCAGGCTCACTGGGAGGTATCCAAGCAAAGAAGGCAGTGGCCTGGAGGGGAAAGCCTGCCTTCAGAGGTCCGTTCTCTCACTGGTTTAAAGCAGGGCTTTTCCCTCAACAGTCAGGAAGCTTTTTGAAAAGGTAATTGGTGCTGTTTCCCTGAGCGACCCTGTCTCTGCCACACAGACCCTGCTGAAGCACACTCATCTGCACCCACGTTTATGCGGCGGGTCTGTGTGTGGCTTCAGAGCAGAAGGTGGAGGGACATGCTCTTGTATTTTGCTGCCGCAGTGTGTCCCTTAGAGAAGGCTCGCGCAGAGAGGGTCTCTCACGGTGGGCTTTCTCCTGCCTGCTGTAACGTGAGAAAAGCTAACCGGAGCCTGAAAAGAGCTGATACAGACAGGACTGGAAAAGCCTCGAAGGGACCAGAGTTGATCATTTCTTACTGCAGGCTTGCTAGCGCTGCAGCTTCCCGCTTGGATGCATTTGTGATTTTGACTTTCCAAAACACAGTGCTTTAAATCAAAACAAAAGGAGCTTTGGCTCTCACTTGGACTCCATACTAAAACACGTGCATGCACGCCCTGCACATGTACCCAGATATATACACACCCCCGACTTAACGGGGAGGAGAGGGAAAGCAGAAGATCTGATTCTTCTGATTGAACCATGTATTTTAAAAAGCATTAAACCTATTCAGATGGCACTTCTTGGAGTGAATATATGGCTTTTAAAAGTTTTGGTAGAAGTGACCATTTAAAAGAGCTCCTGGGAAGTAAGAATATTCCTTTCATCTCAGGCTCACATGGTCCTAAATAGGAAGGACTCCTCTAATCTCAGAATCTTAAAAAGAAACCTTGATGTTGTTACGTGATTACCTAAAGGAATGCCTTCCTCTCCGGCCCGGAAGGATATTTTTTAAGAGAATGTTAAACTTGTGACAGGAATTATTGATACCTTTGGAATTTTTTTCTCAAGTGACTCAGGCTCACTCTAAGTCATTACCTAGGAATTAGTCAGGGACTGCATGACGCCAGTCCCCACACCGTGTAAAGTGGAGCATAACTTAGCGAGAGAATGAGAACCCGAGGATGTTCTTTTGTGCGTTATTCTTATCGTGATGAATGATGCTTGTTTTCCTCTCCACTTTAATTAGAATGTTTCTACATTTGCCAAAGAAAATGTTGGAATGGAGACAAAAACCTGAAATTATAGGAACAGGGCTTGATGTAATAGCTTATTTGTAAAGGAAACACAACTTGTTTGGTATTTTATTGAAACAGGAAGTTCAGAGCCTCGGCGCACACAAGTACAACAAATTCTCAGGTGCTAGTTGAGTCATCTGTTGTTGGAAATAGTCTCCTGGTAGTTTTCCCCTGGATTTACTTTTTATCCTCATTTTGGGGTTTTTTTTCTAGGTAGTGTCAGTGGATGGAGGTAGGAAATGACATACAGATTCAACTGGAGATTGTGTACACTATTAAAAATATCAGCTATCAAGATTAAATAATAGAGCAGGGGAAATTCCTTATGCATACACACATGCCTTTTAATAATTGACTTTGTATAAAATAAGGGAAATCATATTGAAATAATTATTTACCTCAATGCTATTGCTATTGCACAAGTAACCATCACTTAGGGGAATGGATTTGAGATTGATAAAGATGAAAAGGACTGTGGATTTATTTCTTTATGTTCTACTTGCTATTAAGCAGTTAATCAAGTAAACATTTAACAGCAGAAGCTGGATAACAGTTTAGCAGTATTAAAAACTTACAGTAATGACATGAGCTGAGTTGGTATAGACACAGAAATCCTTAGGTTTGAATTTCCCATCCTTTTCTGAGAGATTAGGCTGGGATGCTGCCTTAAAACACGCAAAAACTGCAGCCACCCTGGCAAGAGTTCAGTCTTTTGAAAATTCCCTAGTGCACTAACAAGTCAGGTGCTGCTTCTAATGGAACTTGGTAAGGAGCCCAGGGAGGGGCTGGGGAGAGTGCATGAGGATTAGGGTCCCTGCCAGTGATCCCTAGTCCTTCTCCAGCCTGTGTGACCTGGCCTGCCAGTCTCACCCTCTGCTAAATTAGGACTGTTATACTGCCCTATCCATTCAAAGACACGTCAGGAAGACACCCAGATGCAATGTGAAGCAAGGCTTTGCAAAGGGAGCAAGCACTCACCAACTGTGCAGCATAACTGGTATTTCCGCCAGAGCAGCGGTACCTCTCTCTTTTTTTAACACTTTTTTTTTAGAGCTGTTTTAGGTTCAGAGCAAAATTGAGCAGAAGGTACAGAGAGTTCCCATATACCCCCTGCCCCTACACATGCGCAGCCCCACCCATTATCAACATCCCCCACCAGGTGGTAGATTTCTTATAATTGATGAACCTACGTGGACACATCATCATCACCCAGAGTCCATAGTTTAATGAGTTCACTCTTGGTGTTGTCCCTTCTATGGGTTTGGACAAATGAATAATGACATGTATCCACCTTTATAGTATCATGCAGAGTAGCTTCCTGCCCTAAAAATCCTCTGTACTCCACCTGTTCAACTTTCCCCACCCAACCCCTGGCAACCACTGATCTTTTCACTGTCTCCGTAGTTTTGCCTTTTCCAGAAGGTCATATAGTTGGAATTTTACAGTACATAGCCTTTCAGACTGGCTTCCTTCACTTGACTTGATAGCTCATTTCTTTTTAGTGCTGAATAATATTTCATTGTCTGGATGTGGCACAGTGTATCCATTCACCTAATGAAGGACATCTTGGTTGCCTCCAGGCATTGGTAATTATGAATAAAGCTGCTGTAAACATCTGTGTGTGGGCTTTTATGTGCACGGAAGTTTTCAAGTCTTTTGGGTAAATACCAAATGGCACAATTGCTGGATTGTATGGTATGAGTATGTTTAGTTTTGTAAGAAACCGCCAAATTGTCTTCCCAAGTGGCTGTACCATTTTGCGTTCCCACCGGCGATGGGTGAGAGGTCCCGTTGCTCCCCATCCTCATCAGCATGTGGTGTTGGCAGTGTTCTGGATGTCAGCTATTCCGATAGGTGCAGGGGTATCTCATTGTTTCAGTTTGCATTTCCCCGATGACATATGATGTGGAGCATGTTTTCATGTGCTTATTTGCCGTTTGTCTATCTTCTTTGCTGAGAGGTCTGTTGTGTCTTTGTCCCATTTTGTAATCCGATCGGTACCTCTTTTGGAAGTTTAGAGCCTGCCACTTGAGGCACATTATTGCTTGCCCAGCATTGTGGACGTCATCTTGGGAGCACAGGTCCTGCTCCCCCTGCCCTCTGCTGCACCACAGCGTCTCCTCAGGGGTTCACTCAGCACTCACCTTCAGCTCGCACTCTGATGGGACCTCCAACACGCGTCCATCCAGAGGGAAAATCTAGGCTCGCAGTGTCAATCTCCGCTCTTTAGATGGACCCGAGACTATAAATGTGGCAGGGCAGAAACCTTATGGCTGTATATCAAAAGATTTATTTTAGATAGGTTGTTTTTTTCATTGACAGACTAACACTGAACAAAACAATATTATTATGAAATGAAAAAATTGAACCTCCGTGAGTGTGTATAACTACAGATTATTTTTAACGTTGTTGGATAGATAAACAGTGCGAGAGAGATGTTAGGTAATTCCAGAAATGGAAGGTCTGGAAGGCCCCCAGATGCCTTTCGGTTCCTTTTACAGCTAGAGATACCCCCACATAAAGGGTGATTGTATTGATGAGTGCTAATCCCACATTAGCTTACACTACTGAACAGACGTGTCAACTGGGGAAAGTATAACACAGTGCCCATTAACACAGTTTGAGGTGAGAAAAAAAGCAGGGAGTCCGTTCATAATTGCTAAACACACCCACATGGAGGCAGATAAAATTTCCATAAAGAGGAAAAACAGAAGAAATACAGACTTGAGCCCCCAGGAAGGAGAGAGTTAAACTTCATCTTCATTCTGTGCTTCCAACACAGGCTCCTGTGAAATGGCGTCACTAGCCTTGCAGCCATACACACTAGAAACCCTGGTGTCATCTCTGACACTCACTGTTTTGGATTACAATGCATGTCAGCTGTATTTTTCAGAGGTTTCTTCCCTCCACTTCCACTGTTACTGCTTTCAGTTATCTTTGTAAATGCATCTTTGGAAAACACAGATCTCATCATGTTACACTCTGCTTTTAAATTTCTAGTGATTTCCTTTTGCCTGCCAGATCAACTTCAAACTCGTCAGCAAGGCATTCTATACATTTCACAAAGCTTGTTCTCAACCCACCTTCCTGCCAGCCCCGTTGCCTCCCTGCCCCTAAATGCCAACTGGCTGCACAGGACTACCTACCGTCTGTTTCTGAAACCAAGCTGTTTATTTCAGTCTCTCCTCTGCCAGGTGGCACCGTCACCATCACTGATTCACGCTGCCTCCCCATCACACCCAACGTGCACGCGCGCGCGCGCGCGCGCACACACACACACACACACACACACACACACACACACACACATATACATCCTTTTCCTAATTATCCTAAGGACAAACTTTTCTGGGAAGCATTCCCCAGACCTTCCAGGAAAAATTAATTTCACCCTCTTTTATGGTCTTAACAGTATTGTTTTTCTATCACCAGTATAAATACTATAGTACAAAAAGGATAAATAATATCACATAGTTTAATTGTTTATGTATGTGTCTTCTGCTAGATTATGAGCTTCTTGAAGGCAAAGTCCACATTTTCGTCCTCATTTTTTCTAACCCCCTGCATCGTACACAGAAGACACTCACTGTCTTGAGTTCAAATTGAATCTGATTGGAAGGAGGTAGCAAGGTTCTAAATGCTGTAAGGATAGAGGTTAGGAAGGCTGGCTTCCTTGAGCAGAAAGATTCGAGAAGGGTACTCATTGGGAAGGATGGAAGGTCATTTGGGGCCAGATTGTAGAGGCCTTAACACCAAACTAAGGTCGTTATCTCTTATCTGGCAGGGTTTGGAGCCAGAGAGGGACGTGGTCTCTGAATTTTGTGAGGACTTCCAGGTAATGAGGTGAAGGCAGGTGAAGTTAGATCTTAGAGTCCTGACGGGAGGTGGCTGGCAGCCACATGTGTGGACAGGAAACCCTGAGATTGAACCATGACCATGAAAATGGGAGGAAGAACCAGACCTGAAACCCTGTGGGGAGAATCAAGGGCTGCGAGGGCTGGCTTGTTGGGTAGGGGGAGGCTGTGGGAGGAGGCAGCACGAGGCTGGGCTCTCCCACTCACAGGGAAGGCCAGTGGGGAGGCTTCCTTGCCTGTCTGTTTCCTCTCTTTAATACGTAGCACATTCCTGGTCAGCCTTTGTTGTGGGCTGATCATTTGTCCTTTCCTTGTTGTTTACTGCCTCCAGGTATTTGTGGACAGATCTTATCTCCTTCCCCCTTAGTCACCTCTTGGCCCCACTCTGCATATTTTACTCTTTTAAACTCTGCTCCTGGGTCTGACCTCTGGCCACTCTCTGAAGGATATTTGTTTTGTGTCTTCGGATTTTATTCCATTTTGATTATTTTGAGAGATGTGATCAACTAAATATGGCCTTGCAAGTATGATCTTGAAGTAGAAAAAAATAAGTTTTATATATATGTGCACACATATATAAGTGTGTGGGGGGGGGGAGTGTGTTATGAATCTGATGCATCAGTCCCCTGACATCACTGCTTTCACTTACTGTTGTGCTCCCCAACCACTAGTCTGCAGCCTGGATTCTCCCAGTTTCCCCAGAAATGAATCCACTCTAAATTTTTTTTAAAGAAAGGGATGTAAAAATCAGAAGAAGACTAATGCCTACTGCCTGATTCTTCTTTAGTCTACTTCCATCTCTGTGAGGTCTTGGGGTTTACGGCAATGTGCTCATTTTCACGATCCCATTAACATGTGTAGTTATCAAGGGGGCCAGCTCCGTTTTGTCTTCGCTTTTCTCGTCCTTTTTTTTCTTTTTTGCACATTGCCCTTCTCTTCCCACCCCAGGTCTGTTCTCTAGTGAGCTGTCCTCACTTACCCTTCATCACAACTTACTGGTTGGTGACACTTCTAGAAGAAAACATAGGAGAAAATCTTTATGACCTTGGCGTGGGCAGACATTTCTTAGGACACAAACCCAGGTACGAGCTCTGACCATAAAGGGAAGTTGACAAGTTGGACTTCATGAAGATGAAAGTAATGTTTTTTGAAAGACACCTTTAAGAAAATGAAAAAGGCAAGCTCCGGAGAGGGGGAAAATAGTCATACTCCATGTATTTGAAAAGGAACTTGTATTCAGAATATATGAAGAATTCTTACAACCCAGTCCAAGTTCTTTAAACACGAGCAAGAGTGGAACTCCACAAAAGAAGTTATGTGAATGGCAGAGAAGCACATAAAAAGATGCTGAACATCATTAGTCATCAGGGAAATGCAAATTAAAACCACAGTGAAATACGGCTACACACCCACTACAGCCAAATTAATGCCAAAATTAAAACGCCCCGTGATGGAAGGGGGCGGGGCAGCTAGAACTCACGCTTTGCTGGCAGGCATATAAAGTGGCACAGATACTTTAGAGCACTGTTGGGCAATTTCTTATTGAAGTTTAACATATACTTGCCCAATAACCCAACAATTCCACTTCTAGGTATTTACCCAAGAGAAAAGAAAGCATCTGTCAACAAAAAGACTTAGACGCCACTGTTCACAGCAGCCTTATTCATGATATCTAATAGTTGGGGAAACCCAGATGTCCATCAACAGGTGAATGATAAAAATTGTGGTGTATTCAAACAATAATACAACAATAAATACAACAGTAAAAAGGAACAGACTGTTCATGTACACAGCAACATAGCTGAATCTCACACACATCTTGCTGAGCAAAAGAGGCCAGACATGAAGGAGTACTTGCTTGCCATTCCCTTTATGTGAACTTCAAGGACAGGCTAAACTAATCTACAGAAAGTGACAGAAAGCAGATCGGTGATTGTCCAGGGGTGGGGGCGGTAATTGAATAGAAAGGGACAGGAGTGAACTTTTTGTGATGATGGAAATATTCTAATCTTGATTGAGGTGTGATTACGTGGATATATCTGTATATATATTTTTCAAAATCATCAAATTTGTACATTTAAAATGGGTGCATTTTATTTGTAAATTATACCTCAATAAAGTCAATTTTAAAAGTTCTGCAGAAAAAATAAGCAGATACACATTGCTAGAAAATGAGACTATCGGTTGTTTATGCATTTATATGAATTTAAGCCAGTGTGTTCCTTCCCCTAGGGACATTTACACTTTAAGATGCAACTGATGTTAAATGCATCATTAAGAAGGTATGGGATAGGAGTTTGGGCATGGGAGCAGCTTCCCCCTTCAGTAAATTACATAGGCACTGGTTACTCATAAGGCTAACCTTGGTTTCAAACAAATAAATGGAAAGTAGGCTGTGTAAGCTTATAAGAAGAGATCCAAACTGAGATTTAATCTGTAACTAATTCTGAAACTGTTACTAGTCAGTCCTATTCTCTGAACATCTATAAAGTCAATATTCTTCTATATGTGGTGATTCTACACATTAAAAAGTAGGTCTACTAAAGTATTCCATCTCCATGAAAATAAATGAACTTTTTATAATGCTTGATGTGCATGTCAGTTGTCTGGCTGACGAGAAGAACTGGGAGAGCCTGGTCCTTGGACCTCCCTCATCTCAGCCATCCTCACTGACTGCTGCCTTGACGACCACATCAAATGGCTTCTCAGGCATTCCATGGCTCCTGTGCTCTGCCTTCCCAGGGACAGCCCTTCTCCAAGGCCAGTGGACGTGTTTACCCACTAGCCTATGATGTTTTAGCCAATAGAAAAGACTTTAAAAGAGAAGTAGACCACTGGACCATTCGAATCCCGTCTGTTTTGGACTCCAGTACCCTAATAATGAATTTTTTAAAAAGTGAATTTCCTAATAAACCTCCAGGGCTATTTGTTTAGGTGGGTTAGAATATACCTAATGGAATATTCCAGTGAATGTCGGAATTCCCCTGCGTATTTTTGTAATATGGACAAAGTTTCTTAGAATTATAAAGTTAAGTACAATAGAACTTTTGAAATTACCTGGGGGAAATTGAGTTGCTAAGTACAAAGGAGTAAGAGCAAAAAGTTGATCAGAAGAACCATCGAATCAAAAATGTCCACACAGAAAGAAAATGAGGAAATTATCCCGTACGTGCTTTCGTATCATAGGCTGAGAACTGAGGCCTGAAGAACTCGTTACACTGTCAACAGTGCCTTCTGTTATGTCGCGGAGAATCGATTACTCCTCATCCTCATGTCTCCTGTACGGCATGCAGGGGTGAAGTCTCAGTGGTGGTGACCCCACAGCGATGGTGACCCCACAGCCAGCTATGAGTGGAGAACCAGAGGAACCGGGCCTCCTGGCACGCAGCCCCCGTTCTTCCCAGACTCCTAAAATCTAGAATGGTCTCTCTTGTTTGGGACATTTTTATCCCTTTTTCCAAGTGTTGAGGTCCCAATGGGCTCTTTCCTTCCTAAGAGTTTGGCAGTTGCCCTTTTTCTCCTCCTTCCTGTGCCTCTCCTCCCTTGGGACTTCAGATTCATTGAAAAAGAACTTGTTTCACCCTGGGGGAAAGAGTTTCGAAACTTAAGAGCAGGGAGTCCCTCGCCTTTTGCTGCGATTTGTTCCCAGAAACCACACTATAAGGCAGATCATCAGGAAGATGTTACGGCCGGGGTCGCATTTCTGACCAAAAACTCAGCAGCATATAAATCATAGATGTGAACAATGATATGTCCTTAAACCAAGACGTGACACAGCAAACCACTTGTGTCTTCTGAAATAACCATTATGTTTGAGCGGCCAGACTGCATACGCTGGACTCCGAAGGGAACATTTGCCCTTCAAGTTGAGCTCTGGGAAGGGACCAGGGTTGGCAGCCACCAGCCTGTGCCTTCATTTGAAGGATGTGGAGAAATCAAGTTTCATTTTTAAGCACTGGGAATTAAAGAAATTGTTTTCGCAAATAAGAAAATGTCGATTTGCTTTTTAAAAAAATCCAGATTGGTAAGTTTTGTTTTAATAGAAAAAATTTGTAAACGGGTTTTTAAACGTTTGGTAAGTGCAGTGGGTCTGGTAGGCAGCTCACAAATTGCTAAGTCCAGAAGTATGACAAGATTCTGGAGAGTGCTTTTTTTCCATCATACTCTGAAGAATATGCCTGGTTGTAAGTACAAAGAAAAATCCTTGAAACTTTGAAATGATAAAGTTGTTTCATTTACTTATATATAGAATAAAATATCTAACAACCCCCAAAGTAGGGGGAAAAAAACTTTTGAAAAATCAAACATAATTCATCCCAACTCAAACCTGAAAATTCACAACAGTGGATTATACAGTGAGCTAAAAATAAATAGTGGACTAGAAAGTGACCTAAAAATAAAATTCACAATAGATTATTTTATAAATCTTGACCCAAATATGGCTTTGAATAAAAACTTCATTAAAAAACCTGGCCTATGTAAGGTGTCGTGGTCATTTTCTGTTAAAACGAGATCCGTGCCCTAGTTAGAGGGCCTTCCCCAGGTCGGACAGCCAGGACTGTCAACCCAAGGGAGCAGACAGGAGGAAATGCCTTCCCCTCTCTCTCCCTCCACACTGAGCAGGAGCATGGAATGGAGATATCTCAGAGGGAGGAAGATCACATGAGAAAATGTGGAGACCAGATCAAAACAAAACAAAAGGTTGGCAACCGTGGGAAACCAGGAGGCCCATGTTGTCAAACTGGGTCTCATCCAGGACGCGCTTGGCGGTAGAGCAACCAGTACACCCGTGAGAAGCTGGTGGAGACTAGAAGGCCGGCCTTAGGCAGGGCTTTGAGTGAGGGAGGCCAACAGGTAGAATACTGGTCCTGGTCGGCCCCTAGGAGGTGAGGGCTGTGGAGAGTGCTCAGCCCCAGCAAGATAAGCTGGAGCCCAAGCAGGACTTAGGTCTCAGCAGGACTGGAGGGCAAGCCAGGAGGACAGACCACAGGCTTACATGCCAGGGTGGGAGAGTCTGCAAGGGCCCCTGACTGAGTAGCCCCAGACCAGACCTGCTGGTGGCAGAGTGCATGAGTGGGTTGGAGACACCAGGGCCTGCAGACAAGTAGGAGAGGAAAGGCAGGCAGCACCCTAAAGACAACCCACAGAGAACTGGAGAACTCCAGCTATGAAAAAGAAAGCTCATCTTTTAGTGGATGCTTTATTTGTTTTAGAGCTGAAATTGCATTAGCTGAAGTGATTTACTTTCATGATTCTTTCAAGCTTGTTAAGACAGGGATTACATATTTTATTCTTCTTCGCTAGATGGATCAGCTCAAGGCAACTAGTACCCACTTGTTAAATACTCATTACAGATGTCTTCTAAGCTCGTGGTCCTCAGAACCGCACACGGGCCTGTCCACAGTGAAACTGTTCAAAGTCTCTTTGGTTCTAATTTGGTGGTTCTCGCTCATTAGAATCACCTGGGGACATTTTTAAACTCCTACTACCCAGGCCACACTCCCCTTGAATTAAATCAGAATGTCTGGGCTGGGACCCCAGCACTGGTCTTGTTTTAAAACTCCCCAGGTGACTGCAGTATGCAGTCCGGTTTGAGAACCACTGTTGTAATCCTTTCTCAGCCCGAGCAACCCACTAAATTCACCTAGGGAGCTTTAAAAATTCCTAATGCCCAGTCCCCCGCAGGTGTTCTGACTTAATTGGCATGGGTTAAGTTTGCAACACTATTTTAAAAGCTTCCCAGTGGATTCTAATGTACAGCCAGAATAAGAACTACTGCTCTAAGGCTAAAGCCCCACAGAACACTGCCAGGTCATTGGTTTGTGGTTCTTTCCAAAATTTTGCTTAGAACCCCTGACTTTAAAGTACGCTATGGGTTTGCTCTAGTTTTTTATAGGTTTACAGACTTCTTGCCCCCTGCTAGACAATTTTTAAAGAAACAAAAAGTTCTATAAAATCAAGAAGTTATTTCCATGTGTATTTTATGATGATTTTTGAAAGATGAGCATTAAAAGCAGTTCAGAACCAAGTGTGGCAGGATAGCTTCCATAGTTATCACTAAAGTGTGTGGAAAAGGCCCAGAGCAGCCAGCCCATGGACCACTAAGGAGAAAAAGATATCGTGTTCGAGCTTTGACCTATTTCTTGCAGTTGTTGAAAACTATGAGGCATGAAATCCAGATTTATGACCTTTTAAAAAGTTATTTGTGGATTCCCAAGACGATTATGTTCCCATCACTTGTGTAGCCTTTAAAACTCAAATGACGCTTTGAAAAAATCCAAGTTTGGCACACACGGAATTCAACGTCAGTCGTCAATAGCGTTCAGCGAATGTAAGGGAAGAATGCATTTTCCCTTTGCCTACATTATAGTTTGTTAGGGAGACCAGACAGAAAGGCTCGTTTGTATGTAACTTTTAGGAAAGCTAAGCTGGAAGTGATTCTCTTTGTGCGCTTTATTTCACTTTTTGCGTAAAATGAGAATTCGAGGAAAACATCTTAGAGTGAACCCCTTCACGGTGGACAGGCCGTTCCTTGCATCCTTTTCGACAACATGGTGTATTCTACTTTTACTGGGACTGTCATTATCGAAGAAACATCACCCATACTTTGCCAGGTGCACCAGTGCTGATGGCAGCCGGTCAGAGGCTTACCTTATCCGCCCCTCTTTTTTTGTGTGTATAAACTCTTCGGAATTTCAACTTTTGTTTCTGAAACACTGTCATATTAAAACCAATGCTAATTATATGTCAATTATATCTCAATAAAATGGAAAACAAATTTTAATTTAGCAACCAGTGCTGATTAGAGCAACTACACTCCTATGCCTGACAACACATGCTTGCCTGAGGCTTTTTCTGCCAAGAACCACAAGGATTCTTGAAATCATTTGCACCATTTTTATTGGTCTTGAGAGTCTCCCCCTGTCTGACTGTTAAATGTTGCGTGCTCCCACTTCTCCTAGATGGATGCAGATGAGTGGGGTTCAGTTGCCACTGGGTCTCTCATCCCATATGTAGGAGCTGGGTGGGGACAGAGGCCTCTCTGTTCCATCCCCAGAGCTCAGACCTGGGCAATCACATAGACATGAGGTGGCGGTTGTCTACCATCTAGACCACGTTCTCCGTTATCAGCTTATCGCGTTGAGCATTGTGTAAGATTCTTCAAGGATGCGTATGTCTTCCATGACTCCCCAAGGGGCACTGCAGTCTTCATTGTCTTTGCCTTTCCAACTGCGCTCGTCCAGTTCCTGGCTCAGCCCTCACGTTGTCTGGGGATCATCAGTTACAATGCACTCTCATGAGTTCACCAGTGTTAGGCCTGTGTTTGATGGCAAGAAGAGCGAGGTGAAAGATGTCATCCACTGCCACTCTGGGAGGTTGTCATCTGCAGTTTGCCCCCGAGGAAACTGAGATCTAATGAGGCTTACACAGCACAAGGTCACGTAGCTACGGGATGGAGGAGCCAGGACGCCATGTGCAGTCTTCATAAATTCAAGTCCCACATTAGCAAGGAAATCAAGCTTGAAGTTGGACTAGGGAAATTTAATGACTTCAGACCTATCTGAAAGACAAAGATGGTTCTAGAATAGAAGACCTGAATATCCCCAGATAGATACTATCACAGGAACTGACAAATGTAAAATGAAATTCAGAGATTGTTGGTCATTCCTGGGTTCCACAGGTTGTGAATTTTAGGGCAGTGCCTTGTGTGGTGAAGGGCATAGACGCTATATGTGTAAGACAGGGCTGGTTTGAATACCTGTCCCTCCACATACCAGTATGGCACCTTGGCCACATTACTCTGAACCTCAGTTTTATCAGCTGTAAAACATGGATAATGATGGCCTCTGCCTCACAAGATTTTTGTAGAAATTAAATATTTCATGGACCATACCTAGAATAGTTTAGCAAATGTGCTGTGTGCAAATGCTCAGTAAATGTTAGCAATTATTATCTGATATCTTAATTGTTATTTTTAACAACTACTGCCTTCCTGATCTCAATGAATGGGACCATTAGCTATTAAGTTATACACACCCAAATCCTAGGAGTTCCACCCTCTAGCACTCTAGACATGGAGACTGGCACAGGGGGAGGAGGAGGTGTCTGAACCAAGGTGATAATGTGACAACTGGCATTTGTCACATTTGGCTCCCTAAGAGCCAGGCACTGTGCTTGGGATATATTTTCACTCTTCCTTCCAGCATTTCTGTTACGTGGATATTATGATCATTAACACTTGCAGAAGCTGACTTAAGAGATCTGAGGACCTACGCAAGGCCACTCAGATACGAAGTAACAGAGCTGAGACTTCAACCCAGGTTCTTCCTGGAGCCCAGGCCTGCGCTGGCTCCACTGTATCACTCGACCTCTAGGACAGGAACTATGGAGGGGAGGTGACACAAGAGTTGTTACAGAATTTAGCTAATGGGGCTATAGAGTGGCAAGGTAGAGGGAGAAATCAAAGATGTTCCTGAAGTTTCAAGACTGGGTGATGGAGACTCTAAGAGAATCAAGAACCAGGAGCCAGGTTAAGAAGGAAGATGATCTATATGGTAGGTACACTCAGTCAGACATCCTTGGACGTGTCCAGCAGAGGTCAGGGGTGTGTTCATAGGACTGAGTTAGTAACAAAGCTGTTGCCTCATGGCTGGTCTTATAGATTCAGCTTCCAAGTGACTATCTCACCAAAAAACAAAAATTGCCCCTGCAACATTACATGTACACATACTATACATGTACATATACATGTACATCCACGTACACACATCTCGCCACCAATTAGCTATAAGGTACCTGAGCTGTGTCATCTGACAATAATAGCTGAAACCCGTTCATTTGTTCAGCTATTTATCAAGAGCATTCTGTGGGAGCAGTGTAACCCAAGGAGGCAGGCCGGTTCCCAGGGCTAGCAAACCTCTCCCAGCCACCCCCCGCCCCGGCTCCTCACCCCTTAGCTTTGTGACCTTAGGCAAGTTACTTCCTCTCCACCTCTTCAGTTGCTCATATGGAAAAGTGAGATAATAACAGTACCAGCCCCATAGAATTTTTAAGAGGATTAAATAAGCTAATATTTATGAAGCATTTAAAACAGTGGCTAACACCTAATAAGTGCTTAGTGTTTATTAAATAAAAGGATGAAAGGATGATTTAGCTGGGGAATAGCAAGGGGTTCCCTGAAGAGATGACAGTTGAGCCCAAATCCAGATGATGAGTGGGAGTTACCTGCCTGAGAAGGGACTGACTCATCGTCCAAGCAAAGGGGGCAGCGTGTGTAAAGGCGCTGTGGCCAGAAGGGAGCAGAGAGCATACAAGGCTGGAAGGAGACTGGTGTGGTGGGATAGAGGGAGAGAGAGAAGGATACTAGATCGGGCCATGGATAAAAGTAGGGGCCAGCTCCTGGAAGGTCCTGTAGACCATTTGAGATGTTTGGTTTTTTGCTCTGAGTAATGGGAAGCTATTGGAGGGTTTTAAGAGTATATTTGTGCAGACATTGTGTGGAGCAAAAGAAGCCAGATACAAAAGGGCACATACCATATGCCTCCATTTTTATAAAGTTCAGTAATAGACAAAACTCATCCATGATGATGGAGCTCAGAATAGTGGTTCTCTCTGGGAGAGGAGGTGAATTCTCTGCATAGGGGCAAGGATAACCCTCTGGAGTGCTGGAAATGTCCAGTATCTTCATGGTGGTGGTGGTTACGTAGGTGTACGCATAGGCTGTAAACTTAAGACTAGTGTACTTTATGCACTTAATGCATTTAGTTTGTTGGTGGTGCCACTGAGTCAGTTCTGACTCGTGGCATTCCTAGTGCCCCTGTGCACAGCAGAGCAGAACCCTGCCCGGTTTTTTTGCGCCGTCCCCTCACCCTCCAGCGCTATATCAGACAAGGCTCCACTGCTATTCTCAGGGTTTTCATGACCAGTTTTTTCGGAAGTGGGTGGCCAGGTCCTTCTGCCTAGCCTGTCTCAGTCTGGAAGCTCCACTGAAACCTGTCCACCATGGGTGACCCTGCTGGTATTTGAAACCAGTGACATAGCTTTCAGCATCACAGCAACATGCAGCCACCACAGTATGACAACCAACAGACGGGTGGTGTGGTTCCCTGACCAGGAAACAAACCCTGGCTGTGGCGGTGAGAACCCGAATCTTAACCACTAGACCCCCAGACCTGGTTATGCATTTAATACCTCATTTAAAAAAAGAAATATATGTGAGAGATGACACAGGAGTGGATGCCAGGACCCAGTTTGTAAGCTACTTCATTGATACAGAAAAGAAATTATTGAAGCTTGGCCAAAATGGTGATGGTGGGGTTGAAAATATGTGGATGGACATCGAATGATATTCAGGAGATGAAATCCACAAGACTTGGTAATGAGTTGGATAAAGAAGGTGAGGCAAAAAAAGTCAAGGATGATTCCTGGATAGCTGGTTCCATTCATTGAGATTCTGCAAGCAATGTTATTTAGTTATTAAGAATGTAGCTTTCCTGGGTTACAATCCAAGGCTCCTTCACTTCCTAATTATGTGACCTTATGCAAGTTAACCCTCTCTGTGCCTTATTTTCATCTGTGAACTGGAAACAGCAACAGTATCTCTTTCATAAGGTTGTTCCAAGGATTAACCGAGCTAATTCATATGAAGTGCTTAGAAGTGCCTGCTCTCACTACACGGTAGGCTCTTACTAACTTCTGGCTATTGTATAACGGGACTGGGTTTGGGAATGAAGAGCGTGAGTTAAGTTTTAGACATGTTGAGTGTGGATTGCCTGTGAATCATCCAAAAAGAGAGTCAGGCTAGCCGTTGGTTGTGGGCCCAGAGCTCAGAGGAGAGCTCTCTACTACAGACGGAAATGACATGTGTCAGTCATCTGTTGGGGAGTGAGCGGCATTGTTAAGAGGAGAGGGCTGTGAAAACTCTCAGAATCTAATGGCCCAGTGGGAAGATGAGCCCAGGCAGAGGGGAGGGGCTGAGGGAGAAAACCAGGGAGGATATGTCCCAGGGCCGAGGGCACAGGATAATTTCACAGAGGGGAGGTGATGTCGGCAGCAGTGTCAAAAGCTACTGAGAATTCAATCCAGGTGAAGGCATCTTCTGCCAGACCTGTTCTGAATACCTTAACCACGTGGCCGTGCACGCCTGTCCTGTCCTCACACCTGGGCAGCATTGGCATTGACCCACGCTGCACGTGAGCCAACAAGCTCAGGGTGGCACAGTAGGGGACAGAGATAGGATGTGACTGGAGGGAGCATCCATGGTTTTTTTGTTTTCTTTTTAATTGAAATATCTTTGACATCTCGCATTGTGTAAATTTAAGGTGTACAACATGTTGATTTGATACATTTATGGTTGCCATTGTAGCAATAATTAGCACCTCTATCACATAGTTACACAATTATCTTTTCTTTTTGGTAGTTGGAATAATTAAGTTCTAGTCTCTCAGCAAATGTGATGGTTATAATACAATATTGTTGTCTATATTCCCTATTCTGTGCATTATATCTCTAGGGCTTATTTACTACTTGCTATAAGTTTGTTCCCTTAAACAACATCTGTCCTGTCCCTCCACCCCCAGCCCCTGGTAACCACCATTTTATTCTCTGTTTTTACAAGTTTGGCTTTTTTAGGTTCTGCGTATAAGTGAGATCATATGGTATTTGTCTTTCTTTGTCTGACTTATCTCACTTAGCATAATGCCCTCAAGGTTCATCCATACTGCTGTAAATGGCAGGATATCCTCCTTTCTCATGGCTGTGTAATATTCCATTGTGTATATATCTCACATCTTTGTTATCCATTTGTCGATAGACGCTTAGGTTGTTTCCATATCTTGGCTATTATAAATAATGCTGCCATGAACATGGGGGTGCATATATCTTTTCAAGTTAGTGTTTTTGTTTCCTTTGGATAAATACCCAGAAGTGGAATTGCTGCATCATATGTCAGTTCTATTTTTAATTTTTTGAGGAAACTCCATACTATTTTCCGTAGTGGCTGCACCAATTTACAATCGTCACAAACAGTGCACAAGGCTTCCCTTTTCTCCACAGGGAGCTTCCGTGCTTTATCATCGTTGTCTTCCTCCCTACCACCCAGCCCCTAGTAGGTATGTGGGAATTTGAGATCGAAACTCTTAATAGAGGTCCTGGCTTCCTTTATTCCAGGCCCATTTTGTTTCACTCTCTATGTGGCCTCCTGCACCTTGATTTGCTTATCAGTAAAATGAAAAAGTTGGACTCAAATGATCCCTTTTATTGCTGGAGTATTTCATTCTAAATGTGAACAGCTTTAAATAATGTACTATTTTTAGATGTTACTCCAACTGTACTTCTTAAACTGAGCTGTGTGTGATATGTTTACTTACTGATAAGTAATTTAAAACATGTTAATAGTAAAACAAGCAGATATTTTACAGAGTAGAATGACAAAATATGAGACCTTACAGGAATTTACTCTGCCAGGGAGCTGCTTTACGCTTCCCCATCAGAGTCCCCGAGAGTCAGAAAGTTTGGGAACAATAGGTACAGTAATTTAAACCAAGAAAGTCTACGTTATAATTCAGTGTCTTTATTCATGATTTTTTAACTTTTTCTTAACCTTTTCAAACCGTGTTCTTGGTTACTAGTTAGAATACCCTTTTATAACTTACCCTAAATCTTACCTCTGTGTTCCAGCCCTTCCAGAGTTTGGGGTAGTTAGCTGGTCTTTGCAGCCTTTCGAGTGGAACATTGGGCCAGAGTCATAATCTTCGTCAAATCTGTTTTCTCTCAGTGATGACAAAATTGCCCAGAGAAAGGAAAGCATCTGTCTTCCTTCTTTTCAGCTCCCTGGTTTAAGACTTTCTTCTTTCCTCATGATGAAAAACCATATCATTATGCTTAGAAAGTGCAGACCTCTAAACTCACTTCCAACAGAAGGAGGGATTTGTAAGTTTGTTATCACTCATCTTTCCCATAGCTTGTGGGTCTCCAAGGCCAGGAGTTGACAAAACTGTTTCATACATTCCTAAAGTTTTGTATCTTGTAGCCCATTTCCCCAAATCTAAGATGAGACGGTGTTCTTACAAAAACTCCTCTCGAGCTCTTTCAAAGCATGTTTCACTAACAGTGTTTCGAATTACAACATCCCGACTCGGAACTTGTGAACTGCACGTTGAGCAGGAAAGGAATCCATCCTCTCCTGGCTTTAGTTGTCACCTCTGTCCAGGTGACTCCTGGACCAGCTCTCAGAACGGCACCCACACTACCTGATTTCTGACGTACTACTCCCTCCGAGTTATCGTTTCCAGAACCGAGCTTGCATCCTCACACCTGCTGCACCAGCTCCCCCTCAGCCAGACCAGTTCTCCCAATGGAATCACCTTTCTTCTGACCCCCTGGCTAGAGAACTACTCTGAAGCTTCCCTTCTGCTCCTCCTCTGCACGCTGTCCATCAGTAGTCCTTATCTTGTCTTTCAAGATCTACCTTAGACTTATTACCCTTGCTCCATTCCCTCGGTGACCCCACTAATCTAGATCCTTGCCCACTCTTTGCTCTGCCAGCATCAGAATCTGCAATTTCCATTCTAGTCACTGTAGACCCTCCGCTCTACCCTCACCCCGATTGAGGACCTGCTCCAGCACCTTCTGCCCTTCCTCGGCTGGCCTGGCCTCTGACCTGGTCCTCTTCCCCCGCCTACTGCTCCCTGGTCCTCTCTTGCCCCATCTACCGCTCCCGGCAGAGGTGCTTTCTTCCATTTGGACTGATCACCTCACTGGCCACCCTGATCACCTCTCTGCGCTTTCCCGTGTCCTACTCCTCCTTCAGGCTGGCTGAAGGCCCTGCTGCCCTGTGGAGCTTTCTCCCAGGTTCCCACCCACCCTGATCTCTGCTGCATTTTTGAAACTCTTCTTGTCTTGTCACTGCCACCCTGATTCCCCCAGAGGGTAAGTTTCACTTACTACTAGAGTAGAAGTCTTCCTGAAACCAGACTCTGTAATCTCTTTGGTCTCCCAAGCCCAACACTCCACAATCACTCAATAAATTCATTGATCCACAGATATAATTGAGCACCTACTGTGTGCCAGGCACTTTTCTAGGTGCAGGGATATATCCTTGAACAAAACAAGGATTCCTGCCCTTGGATTCTAGCAGGAGGAACATAAACAGTGAGGAAATAAATTATATGTTAGAAGATGATAAAATGTGTGGCCAGAGAAGAAGCAGAATAGGTTAAGGGGATCGGGATTGCTGATGGTCAGGAGGGTGTTGGGATTTTGAGTAGGGTGGGTAGGGCAGGCCTCCTTGAGATGGTGACAGCTGAGTAAAGACTTGAAGGAGGTGAGAGAACTAGCCTTGTGGACATCTGAAGGAAGAACATTCCAGGCAGAGAGGAAGGTTAGTGCAAAGGTCCTGAGGTGTGTGTTCAGGAACAGCAGGGAGGCCAGAGAGGAATGGAGTGAGCTAGGAGGAACATGCTAAAAGGGGAGTGAGAGGCATTGCCACATTGCCCGTTGCAAGGGCTTCGGCTTTTATTCTGAATGAAATGGCGTTGCCAGCGTCTTGAAAAGGTGACGTGATCTGACTTATGTTTTAAAATCTTCATTCTGTTGAGAAGTGTCTGTAAGCAGGTCAAATTTAGAAGCAGGGAGACCAGTTCAGTGCGAGGTGATGTTGGCTTGGCTCGGCCTGGCGTGCACAGCCGTGAGAGTGGTCCTCGTCTGCATACTTTCTGAAGGTGAGCTGACCAGATCTCCTCATGGGTGAGACAGGAGGAGTGAGAGGAAGTGAGAAGTCAAGGCTGACTCGTATTTTGGGCCTGGGCACCTGGAAGGATGGAATGGCCAAACTTTGAGGTGGAGAAGGCCGTGGGTGGAGCAGGTTGAGGAAGGAGGAGGAAGGGCCGGGGTTGGGTCTGAGGGGTCTGTCGGACATCCGAGGGGACTGGCAAGAAGGCAGCTGGACCTGGGATGCTGGAAAGAGGTGTGAACTGGAGAGAAAACGTGGGAGCCATCAGCACACAATGGCTCTTTGAGGCCCTGACGCTGGCTGAGGTCACCAAGGAGTGAGTGTAGACGAGAAGGGCCACGGACTGAGTCCTGTGGCACTTGGGCATCCAGTCAGGAGTAAGAGAAAGACCCAACAAAGCAGCCACAGCTGAGGGGGGCGGGGTGGAAGGAATTAGAGGAGGGTGAGGTCCTAGGAGCCGAGCAAAGAAAGTGACTGAGGGAGGGGGAGGCGTCATCAGAGTCCCAGGTCCTGATGGTTCCTATGTGACGAGGATTGAGAACTGCCCATTGGCATTGGCAATGTGAGGTCCTCGGTGACACAACAGAAGCAGTTCCGCGGGTGTGGTGGGAGCAAGAGCCAATCACAGCAGATGTTAAGGGAGAAGAATGAGAGGCAGGAGCGTGGACCACTCTTTCAAGGACTTGTGCTACAGAGGGACACAAAGATGTGCGGCAGTACCTGGCAAAGGAGGTAGAGAACAGGGAAAAGTGTTTGGGGATGGGAAAAGTAATGTTTTTGTATGTTGGTGTGAATATAGTAAGTAAAACTTCATGATCAGGAGGTGGGTGGGGAATTGATGGAACGAGGCCTCAGTGGGGGTGAGGGCCCCATAGTGTACAGTGGGGGTTTGGCCGTATTAGGGACAGTCTCTCTACAGTAGCAGAGCTGCTGTGCTGTGGGGAAATCTGTGAAGGGAAGTGGTGTCATCGGCTGGGTTTGAGGAGGGATGAAGTGCTGGGGAGCAGAGAGCTGTGAACAGCCATCCAGGAGACCGATCATGGACTTGAAATGGTTTAGAAGGGAACAGGGCATCGAGAGGGTGAAAGTGAGAAAGTGATAGTATCAACTGACAGAGGCCCCAGGGGGCTTCTAGAAGGAATGGGCTGAAAGATGGGAGATGGTGATGTGATCATGGGGTTTAAAATTCTGTAACCCCTGGGGGCTGAGCCTGACATGGGTGGAGGACAAGCTCATCAGGAAAGACGGGTCCAAGGAGCTAAGAGGACAGAGTTCAAAGGGTCACCTGTGTGTCTTTTTAAATTTCCATGAATTAGGACAGGAGTGGTGATGGAGAGGGACAGTGAGCCCAGAAATAAAATGGTAGGAGATGAAAGGAATGACAGTAAGACTGAGGGGTTTTAGGGGTCTTTATGTATTCCTCATTTGAAGACTTTGTCTTTTTTATTTTTATGGGCTTTAGGTGAATGTCAGAATAGTTAAAGGTGTGTGCTGTTTCTATTTCATTATTATTTTTTAATTTCCCAAGTCCATAGACATCATTTGTTTTTCTCTCCAGTTCTAATGACAAGCCAGTTCATTTTACCTTTGATCGACTCAGAGTCCATCCAACATGGTCAAGGGTGGCATTGACATTTCTAGAAGGTGAAACTTCTCATTATATTTTGTGTTTCCAGGCAGTTGCTCTGGGTCTACCGTCTTCTCTGTTGAAGTGGTTCGCACTAGGATCTGTCTTCTGAGGCGGTTCCCCAAGAGCTAGGGATTTCACGCAAGTCTGAGCGCCTCGAGAGACTTAGGATAAGGGTCACTTCAGGTCACTGTGCTTCAGGTATTTGCATTCTCACGTTGATGTTACAGAGGAGCCTCGTGTTTCCATGGTCTCGGGCCTCCTGCCCTCACTCACACCCCCAGGAGAGGAAGACCCGCTCATCAAACTGGAGAGTTTGCAAGAAGGAGCTGGGCATCCTTACTCAGCCCCCCTGCACCCATTTCCGATCTGCCCACCTTCCTGAGGAAAGCGTTCCTGCCCACCCACTCTTCACTTGCCCCTGCCATGGAGGGGCCCTTGCTCCAGTGCCTACTATGACTCTATGGTGCATCCTCCTAAATCATCGGGGCAGTGTTAGCAAACTCATATGACCGTAGGTCTAGGGCCCAAGTCTCCAGTCAGCTTTATGAATGACAATAGTGATTTTGATCTCTGTTTGATACCTACATCTACCTCCTAGATAGTATTGAATCTGGGGGTAAAAGAGAGATATTATCTATTGGAAACTTTAAAACCTCAGCGGCTGAGCTTTCCTACAAACACCACACATGGCTCTGTTAATGTCTCCGGTGCTAGCCTCCCCCCATTACACTCGACAGGATCCTGGTGAATTTGCCTTCTCATTCCATCTTGATCCACTTCCTCTCCCCTCCCTGTGCCTGGCCCTTCTTTAGTTCTTGTTGAATTGATTGCGCTCCCTTCCTTTGGGTCTTCCTGTTTCTGATTTCAGCCCCTCCATGTTGTCTGCAGCGTGATCTTCTAAACACGTGGATTTCATGACTTCATCTCCCGCTCAAGGATTTGGTGGCTCCTCGTTAACTAGATATCATACTATGTAATCATGATTACTCTGGTGCCTGCTTAGTCAGCCTCATCACCTTGGTACGCACTTAAATGCTTTTAAAAGTTAGCTCTTGTTATTGTGACCACCTGCCAAGCCCCGCATCCCTCACATGTCAGTCACCCCCAGTGATCCTGAACTGTTTGAGCAAGTGTGTGTGATCTTTCACACACCTTTTACCTGAAGTGCCCTCCAGTGCTTTTCATTGAGCAAACATCCTTCTACACACTCTCCAAGTCAGATGCTGCTTCTCTGAAGTCTACTCAGGCTCTCATTTCCCATCCCATGAAATGACATGTCTTGTTGTACTGTAATTTCTAGAAAGTCTTAGAGAAGCAATCACTGTGTCCTCCCATTTTAGTCTCTTCAGAACTTAGCCTGATACCCAGATGAATGAATAAATTAATTAAATGAACTGACAAAAGAATGAACAGGTATTCCTCCTGCAAGGAGAGTTGTGGGGACCTAGAGCACTGATTCTGTAGCTCAGCCCTGAGCTGCATGGTAGCAGGCAATGGTAAGAGGATTTTGCATCTTAGGAAGCACAGGAAAGCTTTTCCGGGATCTCTGTGACATCAGATAAGGAACTTTGTCTCCTGAGCTTCAGTTCTGTCTTTAAAATTCAAGCCGTGGTTGAGATGATCTCCAAGATCCTTCCCAACACTGACATGCTCTGCCTTCTTCCACGATGTCCCTATTAGCCAGAACTTATAGTTGAACTAAGGCGTCCAGTACTGGCACATTGTTTGGCTCTGCCCCTCTCTCGCCTCCTACCCTCTCTTGTGCTGCATCTCTGGGGTCAGCACCAGAATGTGAGACCAAATGGATCACAGGGGTACAGTTCCTTCAACCAGCTCGGCCTCCCTGCAGAGGACCGTAAGAAGGGACTTCACAGTGTGGGTGGTAGGTGAGAGGGAAGGAACTGCCTCTTCTGGTGGTGAGAATTTTCAGCTATTTTAACTAGATATTTACCTTTTTAATTTTTTTTTATTTAAAAAGGGTCATAGAACCACCCTCCCACATGAACACATTGTCTCCTCTGGCAGGAGTGCCATTATATCACCCACCACCTGTACCTTTTCTGCCTGACTCATTCCACTCCTCACTCTTGACACAGTTGGATTAGTCAGGGTTCTCCAGAGAAACAGAACCAATAGGATATATAGATATAAGAGGAGATTTATTATAGGGATTGGCTCACATGATTATGGAGGCCAAGAAGTCCCACAATCTGCGGCCTGTAAGCTGGAGACCCAGTAAAGCTGATGGTGCAGTTCAGTCCTAATCCAAAGGCCCGAGAACCCGGAGCTCTGATGTCCAAAGGCAGGAGAAGATGGATGTCCCAGTTCAAGCAGAGAGAGGGAATTTGACCTTCCTTCACCTTTTTGTTCTGTTCGGGCCCTCAAAGGATTAGATGTTCCGAAGACACCCTCACAGACACACCCAGAAATTATGTTTTACCAGCTCTCTAGGCATCCCTTAGCCCGGCCCAGTTGACACATGAAATTAACCATCACACCAGTCAAGTATGGTCTCTGTCTAAACCTTTGCAACCACAACAGATAGAAATGCAGGTGTCAACCATTGTGGTTGTGTGATTGTGAGCCTGAGCTGTTTGCTAGCAGTCCAAGCTGAGTTCCCAGTAAGTGCACCAGTCTGGGGGGGATAGGATTTTAGAGGAGCGCACCTCAGAAAACACTTCATAGGAGAAGAAACACTTAGACTGTCCTTGAAAGAAAAATGGGATATAGAAACATAGACTACAAAAGTATGTTTTTTTATTTTTCGATTTTATCTTTTAAATTAACGTACATTAAGATTGACTTTTTTTGGGGGGGGGTGTACAGTTCTATGAGTTTCAACACACATAGAGCCACCCTAAGCCTAGGGAATTGAAAAAAACCAAGGCACAAATTAAGGAATCATTTTTGGTGTATTTGGCCAATTAAAACTACAACCCACCATGCATTGTGAGACCCTTCCTAATATTATTGTTGCTAGAATGTGAGGAAGTGCATCTTAGATCTGAAGAGGCATGGCATTATTTCATTTGATGGGTATGACGTGGGACAGGTGTTGCTCTCCCTCTGTTACTCGGGAGGAGCAGAGACCATGTGAAGATATGGGAAGAGCAGGACTTCGGGGCCTGACACCCTCCACTCAGAACCTGACACTACTATCTACAGGTGTGTAATCTCAGGTGAACCAACCTCCCTGAGCTCCAGGTTCCTCAAATGTGGAATAGTGTGCTGTGAAAACTCTATAGTGAGGACTCGTACCTCCTCTGCTGCGTACGGCTCCTACGTACATCTGGAAACTCTCGGTGAGCCAGAGAGTGATAGTCAAGGTGAGCTCTTCCTGGAGGGAAAAGCAAATTCGCTAATTGAAATCTAACACTCATGTCTGGAGTAAATGAACTGTCAGCACCCTCCCCTGTGGTCTGATAACTGAGAGACACTGAGGCTGGAAGCACTGGGGGGAATTCTGTTCTGTTTATCTTCGTAAACAGTGTGGTCCCAAACCAGTATAGCTTTCTTGGTGAGGACACAGATGCAAAGGCACATTTTATAAAGCAGAGCTAATGTCTCGTTGGCCTTAACTAACTTAGATCCTTCAGTAATGTCCTAATTCTTTATGACCAAGGGTTCAAACGAAGAGCTCAGGACAGAGAAAGATTTCTGCCTTTGCTCAGCCACCTCCTTGTCTTATATATATACACACACATAAATATACATCCAAACATTTATGTGTATATATAATCATTTTATGTCACCATTCACAGAGAAAAGCGAGAACTCTTAGGAATTCCATCCAAAATTCACTCTGACTGCTGACCTGTCCTATTTAATTTGGAGCCTACTTAAACCTAGAACAGTCAGTAAACTCCAGTTAATCCCCTTTTCTTCCATGATTTCTTTTAAACAGCAGGCATCCTGGGCTCTGTAGGGAAAAGCTGTGCTTCGTTGGAAAACTGTCCTGTTTCAGATGGCACACATCCTCCCAGGTTGTCTGATTCCACCTTTCATTGCCTGTGAGCTGTTTCACAACTCTGTAAGTTGTAAAGACCTGCTTGGGATGCAGACGATTCTTGTCTGTGGACATGAAATGAATTCTCTCTGGTGGAGGGACTATCCCCCTCCTCCACGGAAAAGCCAATGTTTTCGTGCATTTGCAAGTTCATTTCAATATTCCTACCTATAAATGTGTTCTTTGATTCTCCTTTGAACCAGTGACAGCATCTGTCAGAGTTAAATAAAATGAACACATCTTAAATGCTCATTTTATACCTGTATGAGTTATGATTTTTTGTTTTTACGCACACAGAGATATTTATTTTAAGAAATTGGCTCATGCAATAGTGGGGGCTGGCAAATCTGAAATTTTGAAGGGTGAGCTGGAAGGCTGGACATTCTAACAAAGGTTGATGTTGCAGTCTTGAGTCCAAAGGCAGTCTGAAAGCAAAATTCCTTCCTCTTTGGGGAACCTCAGTCTTTCCTTTTAAGGCCTTCAACTGATTGGATGAGGCCCACCCACATTAAGGAGAGCAATCTGCTTTATTCAAAGTCTAATGATATAAACCTTAAACACATCTAAAAAATACCTTCACGAACACGTCTAGACCGGTGTTTGACCAAACAACTGGGCAACATGGCCTAGCCTAGTTAACACATCAAATTAACCATCACAGAGTTGTTCCTAATTTTTGGCTATTAAATGAAGCTGCTGTGGACATTTGTGTGCAAGTCTTTGTACGGACCTATGATTTCATTTCTCTTGGGGAAATACCTAGGAATGGAATGGCTGAGTCATATGGTCGATTATGTCTAACTAAAAAATCCCTTCTGAGTGTTTTTCCAAAGTGGTTGCACCATTTTACATTCCCACCAGCAGTGTATAAGAATTCCAGTTGTTCTTATATCCTCTCCTGGTTTTTTTTTTAAATTAATGTCATAATAGTTTATAACATTGTGAAATTTTAGTTGTACATTATTGTTTGTCAGTCACCACATAAATGTGTTCCTTCAACCCTTGTGCCTGCCCCCCAAACCCCTCCACCCTGGTAACCACCAAACGGTTCTCTCTGTCCGTGTGTTAGTTTATCTTACACATATGAGTGAAATCATGCAGTGTTTGTCTTTCTCTCTCTAGTTTATTTTGCTTAAGATGATACCCTCCAGGTCCATCCATGTTGTTGCAAATGGGACAATTTTGTCTTTTTTTATGGCTGAGTAGTATTCCATTGTATATGTATATACCACATCTTCTTTATCCAATCATCAGTCAAGGCAAACTTGGGTTGCTTTCACTTCTTGGCTATAGTGAATAATGCTGCAATGAACATAGGGGTGCATAAGCCTCTTTGGATTGTTGATTTCAGGTTCTTTGGATAAATGCCCAGTAGTGGGATAGCTGGATCATAAGGTATTTCTATTTTTACTTTTTTGAGGAATCTCCATACTATTTTCCATAGAGGCTGCACCAGTTTGCATTCCCACCAGCAGTGAATGAGGGTTACCATTTCTCCACAACCTCTCCAATATTTGTTATTTTTTGTCTTGGTGATTAAAGCCATTCTGACAGGTGTAAGGTGATATCTTAATGTAGTTTTGATTTGCATTTCCCTGATGATTAGTGATGTTGAACATCTTTTCATGTGCCTATTGGCCATCTGTTTATCTTCCTTGAAAAAATGTCTGTTCATATCCTCTGCCCATTTTTTGATCAGATGGTTTGGTTTTTTATCGTTCAGTTCTATAAGTTCTTTATATATTATAGAGATTAACCCCTTGTCAGATATATGATTTGCAGATACTTTCTCCCAGTTGGTGGGTTGTCTTTTCATTTTGATCCTGGATTCATTTGCCTTGCAGAAGCTCTTTAGTCTGATGAAGTCCCACTTGTTTATTTTTTTTTGTTTCCCTTGTCTGAGGAGACACGGAATTCGAAAAGATCCCTTTATGACCAATGTCAAAAAGTGTACTGCCTATGTTTTCTTTGAGGAGTGTTATAGTTTCAGGTCTTTCCTTCAAGTCTTTGATCCATTTTGAGTTAATTTTTGTGTATGGCAAAAGAAAATAGTCTACTTTCATTCTTTTGCATGTGGCTGTCCAGTTTTCCCAGCACCGTTTATTGAAGAGACTTTCCTTTCTCCATTGTATGTTCTTAGCTCCTTTGTCAAAGATTAGCTGTCTGTAGATATGTGGTTTTATTTCTGGGCTTTCAATTCTGTTCCATTGATCTGTGTCTGTTTTTGTACCAGTACCATGCTGTTTTAATTGTTATAACTTTGTAGTATGTTTTGAAGTCAGAGATTGTGATGCCTCCACCTTTGTTCTTTTTTCTCAGGGTAGCTTTAGCTATTCAGGGTCTATTGTTGCCCCATATAAATTTTAGTATTCTTTGTTCTATTTCTGTGAAAGATGTCATTGGGATTCTGATTGGGATTGCATTGAATCTGTAGATTGCTTTAGGTAGTGTGGACATTTTAACTATGTTTATTCTTCCAATCCATGTGCATGGAATATTTTTCCATTTCTTTATGCCATCATTGATTTCTTTCAATAATGTCTTATAGTTTTCATTGTGTAGGTCTTTTACCTCCTTGGTTAAATTTATTCCCAGATATTTTATTCTTTTTGTTGGGATTGTAAATGGGACTACCTTTATGAGTTCTCTTTCTGTTAGTTCATTCTTGGCATATAGAAATGCAACTGATTTTTGTAAGTTGATTTTGTACCCTGCAAGTTTGCTGTAGTAGTTGATTATTTCTAATAGTTTTACAATGGATTCCTTAGGGTTTTCTATATATAAAATAATTTTGTCTGCAAACAGTGAGAGTTTCACTTCTTCATTGCCTATTTGGAGTCCTTTTATTCCTTTTTCTTGCCTAATTGCTCTGCCAATACTTTCAGCACTATGGTGAAAAAGAGTTGTGAGAGTAGGTGCTCTTGTCTTGTTCTGTTCTCAGATGATGGCTTTCAGTTTTTCCCTGTTGAGTATGTTGGCTGTGGGTTTGTCATATATGGCACTTATTATGTTGAGGTACTTTCCTTCTATTCCCACTTTGTTGAGAGTTTTTATCATAAATGGATGTTGGATCTTGTCAAATGCTTTCTCTGCATCAATTGAGATGATCATGTGGTTTTTATTCCTCATTTTATTAATGTGGTGTATCACATTGATTTGCAGACGTTGAACCATCCTTGTGTCCCTGGTATAAATCCCACTTCATCATGATGTATGATCTTTTTAATATATTGCTGTATTCAGTTTGCCAATATTTTGTTGAGGATTTTTGCATCTATGTTCATCAGCAATATTGGCCTGGAGTTTTCCTTCTTTGTATTGTCCTTTTCTGGCTTTGGTATCAGGGTGATGCTGGCCTTATAGAATGTGTTAGGAAGTGTTCCATCTTCCTCTATTTTTTGGAAAAGTTTGAGAAGGATAGGTATTAGATCTTCTTTGAACATTTCGCAAAATTCTCCAGAGAAGGTATGTGGTGCTGGACTTTTATTTTTGGGGAGGTTCATGGTTACTGTTTCAATCTCTTTACTTGTGATTGGTCTATTCAGATTCTGTATTTCTTCTTGATTCAGTTTTGAGAGGTTGTGTGAGTCTAAGAATTTATCCATTTCTTCTATATTGTCCAATTTGTTCGCATATAGCTTTTCATAGTATTCTCTTATAATCCTTTGTATTTCTGTGATATCTGTTGTAATTTCTCTTCTTCCATTTCTAAGTTTATTTATTTGAGCATTCTCTCTTTTTTTCTTAGTGAGTCTGGCTAAGGGATTGTCAGTTTTGTTTATCTTCTCAAAGAACCAGCTCTTTGTTTCATTGATCCTTTCTACTGTTTTTTTGGTTTCAATTTCATTTATTTCTGCTCTAATTTTTATTATTTCCCTCCTTCTGCTGACTTTGGGCTTTGTTTATTCTTCTTTTCCTAGTTCTATTAGGTGTAGTTTAAGGTTGCATATTTGAGATTTTTCTTGTTAAGGTGGGCCTGTTTTGCTGTGAATTTCCCTCTCAGGGCCGCTTTTGTTGCATCCCATATGAGTTACCATGGTGTATTTTCATTTTCATTTGTCTCCATATATTTTTTTAATTTCTCCTTTAATTTCCTCAATGATCCATTAGTTGTTCAGTAGCATGTTGTTTAGTCTCCACATCTTTGTCACTTTCCCAGTTTTTTTCCTTGTAGTTGATTTCTAGTTTCATAGCCTAATGGTCAGAGAAGATTCTTGTTATGATTTCAATCTTGAATTTATAGAGGCTTGCCTTGTTTCCCAACATATGGTCTATCCCTGAGAATGTTCCATGCGTGCTTGAGAAGAATGTGTAATCTGCTATGTTTGGATGGAGTGCTCTCTATATATCTGTTAAGTCCATCTTGTCTAGTTTTTCATTTAAGTCCACTATTTCCTTATTGACTTTCTGTCTGGATGATCGATCCTTTGTTGTAAGTGGGGTGTTAAGATCCCTTACTATTATTGTGTTGTTTTTAATCTCTCCTTTTAGGTTTGTTAATAGTTGATTTATGTACTTTGGTGCTCCTGTATTGGGTGCATATATATTTATAAGTGATATGTCTTCTTGGTGGAGTGTCCCTTTTATCATTATATATTGCCCCTCTTTGTCTGTTGTTACTTGATTCATCTTGAAGTCTACTTAGTCTGATATAAGTATGACACCACCTGCTTTCTTTTGTTTGCCATTAGCTTGGAATATCATCTTCTATCCCTTCACTCTGAGCCTGTGTTTGTCTTTAGAGCTGAGATGTGTTTCCTGGAGGCAGCATATTGTTGGATCTTGTTTTTTAGTCCATCCCACCACTCTGTGTCTTTTGATTGGAGAAGTATTTACATTTAGAGTGATTATTGATATATAAGGGCTTAATGCTGCTATTTTATCACTCATTTTCCGGTTTTTGTGCATTTCCTTTGTTTCTCGTCCCCCATGTTTCGGACTACCAATTCAGTTTAGTCATTCCGTATGATGGTTTTCTTAGTTTTCTCTTTATTTGTTGTATGTGTCCTTGTTCTGATTATTTGTTTAGTGTTTACCATGAGGTTTGTATAAAAAATCTTGTAGATGAGATAGTCCGTTTTCTGATGGCATCTTATTTCCTTAGACTAAGACAATTCCATCGCTTTCCTCTTCCCTTTCTAAATTATTGTCACAACTTATTCCATCTTGTGTTGTGAGTTTGTATTTAAATTGATGAGTTTATGTTTATTTTTGGTGTTTTCCTTCTCTTAATCTTGATTTTTGTAATTAAGTGTTTGCTAACCTATTCTGATAGAGAGCTGCAATTTTTCTAATTTCGTCTACCTATTTTTCTCCATGCTCAAAGCTTTGTATCCCCTTTCTCATTTTTCTTCAGGTGTGAGGCTCTTCTTGAGCATTTCTTGTAGTGGAGGTCTTGTGGCAATGAACTCCCTTAGCTTTTGTTTATCTGGGATAATTATTTCTCCATCATATCTGAAGGGGATTTTCACTGGATATTCTTGGGTGAAAGTTTGTCTTTCAGAATTTTGAATATGTCCTTCCACTCTCTCCTAGCCTGTAAAGTTTCTGCCAAGAAATCGGCTGAGAGCCTGATAGGACTTCCTTTGTATGTTGTTGGTTTTTTTTTTTTTTTTTTTTTTGTCTAGCTGCCCTTAATATTTTTTCTTTATCATTGATTTTGCCAGCTTTACTACTATATGCCTTGGAGAGGGTCTTTTCATGTTGATATATTTAACAGACCTATTGATTTCATTCACTTGTATTTTCAGCTCCTTCCCCAGGTTTGGGAAGTTCTCATCTATTATTTCTTTGAACAAGCTCTCTGTTCCTTTTTCCCTCTTTTCTCCCTCTGGAATACCTATAATCCTTATGTTGCATTTCCTAATTGAATCAGATATTTCTTGGAGAATTTCTTCATTTCTTTTTAGTCTTAGTTCTCTCTCCTCCTCCATCTGGAGCATTTCTGCATTCCTATCCTCAATATTGCTGATTCTTCCCTCCACATTGTCAACTCTGTTCTTTAAAGATTCCAGGTTTTTCTTTATCTGCTCCATTGTGTTTATCACCATCATTTCTGATTGGTTTTTTTTTATAGTTTCAATCTCTTTTGTGAAGAAGTTCTTGATTTCATTGAATTGTCTATCTGTATTTTCTTGTAGTTCATTGAGCTTTTTTATGATAGCTATTTTGAATTCTCTGTCATTTAGGTCATAAATTTCTGTGCCTTCAGGATTGATTTCTGGGTGCTTGTCATTTTCCTTCTCGTCTGGAGATTTAATATATTTTTGCATAGTGCTTGAGAGTGTGGGCTTATTTTTCCTCATTCTGAAGATATCTGGTTGCAGGTCCCACCTGCTGCTACTGGGTGGTGTCAAGAGCTGTGTATTCTGAGCCCACTGTGATCCGCAGGTGCTCTGGCCAACCGGCTTTGCTCATGCTCCAGGGGGGGGAAGTGGTCTTTCTTTCGCCTACCCAATCCTGGGGGCTTCCTGTTCTTCCTTCACTATCTGCTCTCCTGGGGTGCTAGCTTGATGAAGACACCCCCACAACAGTTCAGTCCCCTCCGTATGGGAATTTCCCACAGGCTGTGTGAGAACTTGGAGAGCAATGGTTTTCCTGTGCTTCTCTCTCTGAGAGCTGCATGGTTCTGGATGAGAGGGGCTCTTTTTTTGCCTGCCTGATCCCAGGAGCTTCCCTTTCTTCCCTCTCTATCTGCTTCCCTAGGGTGCTAGCTTGATGAATGCTCCTCCACAACAGTTCAGTCCTCTCCATATGGGAATTTCCCACAGGCTGTGAGAGAAGGTGGAGAGTGACAGTTTTCCAACAGAGAGCCACCCCTTCCTCCTCTCTCTCAGAGAGCTGCACAGTCCTGGTCCCAGGGTCACTGTTGTTGGGGAAGGAGAGGAGTTCTTCTTACCTCCTCCACTTCCTCCGGGGTACAGCACCTCCATCTTCAGATGTAATCCTGTGGGTCTCTCAGATGTCTTTTGTGTTGTGTAAATGTCCCCTGTTGGTATTTCAATGTCCTTTTTGTTGTATCTTAGGTGGGGAGAGTCTAAAGGGGAAAGCTCTCTCTGCCATGATGCTGACATCACTCCATGATTTTTTTTTAATTATCTTGTTTGTTGTGGGGTTTTTTGGTGAGGAAGATTGGCCCTGAGGTAACATCTGTTGCCAATCTTCCTCTTTTTGCTTGAGGAAAATTACCCCTGAGCTAATATCTGTGCCAATCTTCCCTCTATTTTTTTGTTACTTTTTCTTTTGTATATGGGATGCCGCCAGAGCATGGCTTGATGAGCAGTGTATAGGTCCATGCCTGGGATCCAAACCTGCGAATCCTGGGCCACCAAAGCGGTGTGCACAAACTCAACCACTATGCCACTGGGCTGGCCCCTTAAAATTATCTTTTAACTATTTTTAGCTAGAAACTTTTGGGTCAGTATAGATAAACATGGTTATCTCTGAGGTCATCTTTGAGGAAAGAACAGAAGTAATACACATCACCCCTGCAGTCTGCTCCTGTGCTGTCCACTGCCCTGTAAGAATGCCCTCATGCCCCACTGAGACACCTGTTTCCAGCAATTGACAGCATTTTTAGTATGTGTGTTTTGAAAAGTTTGAAATGAAATTAAGATTTAGAGCAAATTGCTGTGAATTGCTATATGATAGGTATTGAGAAGATAATGAAAATAATCAACAGCAAGTTGACTTTAAAAATGTGCTTCTGAGGCTTTTCTCCTCCATCTCAAAGTAAAAGGCAGCCCTTCAGGGTAAGGCCTGCTGGTGGCACAGTCAGAGGGCACCATCCAGCACCCTGAGCATTCTCAGCTGCTCTGTTAAACTTTTTGTGCTGCTTGCAGCCTTGTAATTCTCAATTTATTTTTAAAAATGTACCAGTGGGGACAAGACGATGCTTTGCTAGAAAGAAACATTGACTAGCCATGGTCAGAATTCTTAAGGCAAGTATCCTACAGTTGGGAAGCAATCTTATGATCTGTGCCTTCAGAGGCAGATTGTGGTCTCCAAGGGTGAGGCTGCATTGGTACTTGTGTGTATGGACAGATCTCATCATCACGGGCACCTAAGATATGAAAGCACTGGGGGGACCGGGGATGAATAATAAGGGCAGTCTGTCCTCGGGGCATAGTGGGAAAACATCACATTCTTAAGACCTTCTGCTTCCTGGAATGAGTTTAACTGAAGCTCAGGAATAAGCAGAATCTTGTATCCTATTATATTTATAATATAAATAAAACCTGCCAATCATCTTCGTTTCTATGGCAACGCACTCCTATACATGCATGTCCTTATATACATCAGGGAGTGTATTTGTAGGATAAATTCCCAAATTAACTTTTAATTTTAGGTAACCTAAATCTTGCTTAAGCTTTCCCAGAAATTATTTTACTTAGGGTTGGAAAGTCAGCATGCACATAGTCTCTATTATTTTGAGTGAAGAATCAGATCTTCGTAATCTGCCTCCTCTGATTTCAAGCTGAATAAATAAATAAAAGGAAGCATTTTCATTTGTTGACTGCATCGCGTGCTTTAAACTGAGGTCAGGGACTGTGTCTTAATTATCTTTGTTTCCCCTGCACCTTGCACATGCCTGGCAGACAGTAAGCATTCAATTAATGTAGGAGGAAGAAAAATGAAGCATCAAAGAAGTTAGCTACTGAAGTCACATTCTAAACATTTGAAAGGTTGACATTTGTCCTTTTCTCCTGGATTAAAAATGGGTTTGATTTACTCCTTATCCATATACCAACAAATATCCTTGATCCCACTTTTTGTTGTTAAGAAAAACTGTATCCTAATAATGTGTTTGTGTGTGTGGCCATTGCACAGAATTTAGAAAAATACACAGCAAACTCTTAACAGGGCTTACCTCTGGTAAGTGGCAGGGGGCGTGAGAACGGAGGCATCTGGATGCTTTGGGCTTCTGGAAACAGAAGTCTCAACAAAAAAGTAGCTTAAAGAATTAAGATTTTTCTCCTCCTGACATAAAAAGGACAATTCCTATGTTCGGTCAGTCCAGTGACTTAGAAACATTGTCTAGGATCCAGCCCTTCACATCTTCCCACTTGGCCATTTTCAGCGTGTCCCGTGACCTCAGGTGGCTGTGTTGACATGACAGAGTCCAGCAAATAAGAGAAGTATTTTTGCTTCTGCATCAGTTTATATTAGTGAGGAAGAACTGTCCCCAGTAGACTTATTCTCATGTCCTATTGGCCAGTGTCGGGTCCAGCCCATGCCTGACCCAGTCCTTTGCAAGGGAAATGAGATCACTGTGATTAGCTTGGACCAATCCTGAGTCTTCCCCTTGGGCTGGGAAGGGACCCCTATCTTGAACATATGGCCCTGCAGTGGTTAGCATTCAAAAAAAAGGACCGTGCCCTGCCCTTAAGGAGGAAAAGACAGGAGTGGATTTGAGTAACAGACAGCAGAGTCTAACATAGGAAAATTCACTTTTTACTTTATGCCTTTCTAGATTCTTTCAGTTATCAACCACTTTTATAATTTGTTTTTTAAATGTATGATTGTGTCCAACCTTAATAGGAATCTTTCTTGATCTCCAGTTTCAATGTAACATAGTCCAGCAATTCACCGAGTTTATGGATTGTGGGTTTTTTCTTCCAGCTTGACTCATCCTTTAGCCAAAGCAGATCTCTTGGCAGGCTTCTGCCTCAGCATCTTCATCTGCAAAATTAAATGAAACCCTTTCCGCTCCCTATCTCAGAGGGACATTGGAAGTAACTAAAAACAGTAACAAAGTTACCACGCGAGTAGAATCACCATGTGCGTTGTTAGCATCCTGCCGCCATCTACCCAATCAGATGAAAGCTGTCACATGCCATGTCTTACGCTGCAAAATTCAACTGGCAATGAGAAAAGAGAATTAATTCCATGGCCGTATTTAAGTGTATTGTGTCGATTCCATTAATGTTGGAGCTGTTTTTTTCATAGTAAGATCCTCTTTTCTTAAAAACGGAAGTAGTATGAAAACCCCGTGAAAGAACAATTCGTTCTTTCTCTGATTTCATCAGAGATGTAGACTGAAGAATGTGTTCTTTGCTGCCTTCCCACCTCCACAGTCAGCCCCTCTCCGTGCATAGCGGTCCACCACCCTCTGCTGATGGGTGGTTCCCTGCACAGTCTCCCCGCCCCAGGGCACCCTCCTCTGAGAAGCACCTTGATCTCTTTTCCCACATACTTCCATCAAAATCCTTAATTTCTCTGAGCCAGTCATCTCAAACTTTCAATTCAATCCTCAGGGAAATAAGCGGATTAAAATACTCAAAATATGGATGACAATTAACTCTCAACATCTCCCAGAGGGTATTTTACTTAAAAGGAAGTCTTTGTAGTTAGTGAAATGTGTGTTTAGAATAACTGGGCCTTCCCACTGTCCCTTGGGTCAGCCAGTCGACCACAACTTTATCAGGAGAAAAAGCGCAATTTAACATCCCTGTTTCTGCAATGTTTCCCACTGTCTAGATTCTCCTCATCACCATTTCCACAGTGACTCACTGAAGTAACCTCTGGGTACCCGCCTCCCCCCAACCTGATGTGTTAGGGAACAGTTGTAGGAATTCTGCTTTGTTCTGCCCCGTGTTCCCTCTTTGCCCGTTTAAACTGTGGGGCTGGATTTAGAGCATGACTCAGGTCCTGTGAAAGTCCTTTGCTGCCGGGAGCCTTGAAGCACTGTGGATGGAACCCCTCTTCACAGTGGCAGCTACTCAAGTGCAGCCGGCTGGCATTGTGTGGGGCTCCTGTGTGTCTTACACAAGTCACCCCTCTCACCTCCCCAGGATTCACAGGACACAGATGCGGCTCTCCTCACTTCATTGAACAGTTGATTACTTTTCATATTTGGGGTTAGAATTTGTAATAATTCAAAGGCCTAAATATTTTTGCCTATAAATTTGTTTGCTTGGAGTTTTGCTTGTAGGCTGCTTCAGAAAATGTCAACTTTAGCTGCTCATTATCTGTCATTATCATTAAATGTCATTATCTCTCCTGGGTCCTTAGAATTCAGAATTCAAAATTCATCTGAGACTATGCAACCTTAAGTTCTCTTTTTTCTCCCAAAAGGGAGTGAGCTTCACTGTCAACCTTTTCTGAATAATGAGACGGCTCAGTGCTGCCGTAACCCTCCCTCTGCCTTTGCCCGACAGCTGTGCCGCCAGGAGCGCCATTTGTCCGTGGGGCAGGACCAGGGAACCCTGTTTGCTGACCAGCCGATGATGTTCATCAGCCCAGCCAGCAGCCCCCCCAGAACCAAGCTGTGGGAACTGGTCCTCCTGTGTGGGGGTCGGATCACGCGTGTCCCTCACCAGGCCGGCATCTTCATTGGACCCTCCCGAGGAAAGAAGAAGGTGAAAATCAAGTATCTGTCGGAAGCGTGGATCTTAGGTAGGAGTCTGCACCCAAGAACAACCATGGGTCCTGTTAGGGGATAGGCGGGGATGGATGGGGAGGGCGCCTTCTGATTGCAGTGTCCATTGGGTGTCCCCTTTAGAGCCATTCTGCGGTATAGGCCACATGGACAGGTTTCTCCAGGGGGAAGCATCACACCCACGGCCCCTTCCACACAGCCTGGGGCCTTTGGATCAACATCTGAATGTCCACGCCTCTGCCTTAACAGAGTCCTGTAATTATTATGCATCACAAGCCGACCTAGACATTCCTGCTTTTTATTGTCAGCCAGAGTGTAGTTCACAAGGACAAAGGAGCTCCTGTGAGACTTTACCCCACTAGCAAGTGTGAAAGACCTGGTCTACCCAAGGGGCCCCAAATCTTAAGGCCACGGCACAGGCCACCTACCCGCAGCTCTTAGACTGTCTCTCCCCAGGGCCTGCCTTGCTGGGCTTCCATGGGTGGCGGCAGCACCCAGCTGCCAGGACCCACTACCCAGGCTCCTGGGTCACTCCTTCCTCCTATGCACCTCTCCTGATGACTCATTTGTTCATGGGCTCAGAGTGGTTGCCGTTAGTGCAAAAGGAGCTCTGGCTTTTGTTTCAAAAAGCAAGCACACCGTGAATGTAATGTATACGTCTGGCATCAATTCAACGTACATGGTGCCAAATGCTCCCCTCAATTCTGCAGGGCGAGAGGTGGTAGAGATAAGTCCTGATCTCTAGGAGGCTGGAGGCTAATGTTGTGGTGACAAGCAGGCTTCGCCTGTGACCCGACTCTGGGAGATCTGTAGGGGCTTCCAGGAGGAGTGACTAAGACGACTGAGAGGCGAGATGCCCAGGCGGCAAGGACAGCCTTGAGGAGTGGGTGCAGGGGCAGGTTATGGGCAGCTTTTGTGCTGTGATCGAGTCACCAGGTGGTGGAATGAACTTGGGGCTCCACTTTGGGGGTAAACTTTACTTCTCCCTCCACTGGGTTTTGATGAATATACTATTCTGGTAGGGCTGCCATAACAAAGTACCACAGATGGGGGCTTCACCCCCAGGAGTTTATTCCTCACAGTTTATTCCTCACAGTCCTGGAGGCTGGACGTCCAAGATCAAAGTACCAGCAGGGCTGGTTTCTCCTGGGGCCTCTCTCTTTGGTAGATGACTGTCTTCACATGGCCTTCCCTCTGTGTGTGTCTGTGTCCTAAACCCCTCTTCTTGTAAAAAGTGCATGTATCAAAAGCTCATAGTGGATTGGGGCCCTCCCTAATGACCTCAATTTAATGTAATTACCTTTCAAAGGCCCAATTTCCAAGCACAGTCACAGCCTGTGGTGCTGGGGGGTAGGACTTCAACATATGGATTATGGCGGGGACACAATTCAACTCACAACAGCAAATTACTCCAGTTTCAGCACTTTTGGCCATGATCCTTACCTGGCTTCTTGAGACTTGAAAAGTGCATTCTCTCTCTCCCTCCTCCCACCCCACCACGTTTCTTTTTCAGTCTTCCTCCTATTTGCCTCCCCTTGTCTCTATATCCCAAACTTCTGGCTTTCCTCACCCTATCCTAGACATTATCTTTCAACAGATAAGCAGATACTGTGTTTGGCCAAGTTGCATTCATATATAACTACAGACATTTTATGAGTATCGTTTAAATGACTAATGGTCAACCTCTGATAGATTTTAAAAGTATAGCAATCAAAAGTAATTTTTTACTATCTGGTACAGAGTAATTTATCTTTTCCCTGGAAACTAACTTCAAAAAAACTATGATTTTAGCTACAGTCCAAAAGCCAAAAGGCTGTTTACTCTTTTCTAAATGCCAAGAATATAACCTTCAAAACATCCTATGTTCTGAAACAGAGGTTCTTGTTTTGTTTTTTAGAAAAGTGCATGTATCAAAATGACACCGACTGGAAACCAGAATTGTGCTTTAAAAAAAAAAGTCTCATTCAGCTAACGGAACTGTGCACATGATTGATATCAACAACTAATCTTTTCAAAGTCTGCCAATCGTGTACTGTGCAGAGGGCCAAAGTCTGGGTCTGCACTCTTATTATTTCCAGGTTGGGGAACTGTCGGCCCCTTCCTGTCACTTGTGCATTTTTGTGCACAGATCGTGCACAATTCAGCTGCCTGCCCAGTCCCTCCCATTGTTCTACTGCTCAGCTCTCCTGCTGGTGGGTTTTTAGGAACCGCATGCCTACCTTCTTGCCCCCAGGAATTCATTTTCACAAGCCCCTTCAGAATTCTTTGAGTTTCAGAGCCGGAGCTGTGGACCCAAGTTTCTGTTTCTTCCCTCTCCCATAATTCATGTCCTGTTTCTGATTTGTCATTGATTACAGCATCTCCGTGTGCCCTTGGCAACATCCGGGTATTGTGCGTTCTGGAATCCTTGGCTCTCTGCGTGGTGAAATCCTCACCCAGAAGATGAGCCTCCTGACTCTGTGGCCACTGCCCCTGTCTGCACTGGGTCCTGTCCAGCCTGGTCACTTGGGTGTTAGAACATGTGTTTTTCAAATGTTTATTAGTATATATTCTTTTTCTGAATTGAGTTACAATACAATAGCTCCAGCTTTTATAAATAAAGGAGATTTCCTTTTTATGTCTCTATACACATATGTGGACCTACAAAACATACAGTCCAGAGCCTGGCATTTCCTGCCCCATGGAGGCTCTGTCACTAGCCTGCTCTCAGACCACAGGCACATCATCTGTCTTCTCTAGACCTAACTTACTTCATCTTTAGAACAGAGTAATAACCTCTGCCCTGCTTACTACACATGCTGATCAAAGGAGAAAATGTAAGAGAGTGTAACTATCTTACATCTACCGTGGGCATTGTCCAGTGTCATCGGGTGACAGTGTCCGCTGGCCTGTAGAATAGTTATTCCTGACCCTTTGACAAAGCAACGTTTTCTCTTTTGAAGACCTCTCTCCTTCCCATTAGCTTCCATTATAAATACTTTTAGGGAGTATTTTATTCTCAAAATGTTGTGAAATTAAAATTGGGAACAAAATCACTTTTAAACTAAAATTAAAACCATGTTAAAGCACCAATTTAAAAGAAAATGAGTTATTTTGTGATAAATTATGAAAAGCAATATTCAAAATTTATCAATTAAATGTGATCCAGCTGGAATATCAGCTGCTGTGTAAGGTAGAGTTCCTGAGACTTAAGAGCAGTTTGAATAAAGTAGTGAAAAGTCTTAAAAGTAGCTTGTTGGGGCTGGCCCCGTGGCACAGCGGTTAAGTTGGTGCTTTGGCAGCCCAGGGTTCACGGGTTCCGATCCCAGCACAGGCCGACGCACTGCTTATCAGCCATGCTGTGGCGGCATCCCATATAGAGTAGAGGAAGATGGGCACAGATGTTAGTCCAGGGCCAGTCTTCCTCAGCAAAAAAAGAGGAAGATTGGCAATGAATGTTAGCTCAGGGCTAGTCTTCCTCACACACACAAAAATAAAAGTATTAAAAAAAAAAAAAAGTAGCTTGTTGTATCCACTTTCAGGTTTGCAGTTTACCTTCCAAAGTAAAGATTCCAGGTTTTTTTCTAGTACTTTCATATTTATTCCTATATTTTATTGGGTCTTTCTTTTTGCAGACATAATAAAGTCACAAAAGATAGACAAGCAAGAGTTTTTTTAGTCATTAGAAACCTCTGAGATGTTCCTTTTTCTTTTCTTTTTTTTCTGGCAGAGGGAAAGGTGGACACCACCAAAAAAAGGTCTCTTTCCCCAGGACCTCTGACATCCTAGCCCCATAATCCATCAGATAAGCCTCTTATCCTTTCAGGTCTGTGTCTTAAAAACAATGACCCAACATTTATGAATATTAAAAAACTGTTAAGTGATTATTCTAGTTCTAAGAATTTCTCCTAACCTCTAGCTCTTTCTCTGGGAGACACAGCTCTGGGGTGTCCATTTAGCATCCAGCCAGCCTGCCCTCCTGACTGCCTCGTGTTGCTGGCATGGAACAGTGTGAACTTATGAAACCTCCAAACAGGGCTCTCCATGTGAAACTGAAGCCTCATCTTACTCATTTGCTCCAGGAGAATCTCGTATATGCCGAGCTGCCTTATAACGAGGTTGTTTGAATGGTCGTGATTATGTTCCCAATTCAGTCCCCAGAGCCTATTTTCCCTGAAACAGCAGGATCCTTAGGCCAAGATTCTTGATGAGTCATTCAACCAGAAGGAGAAATGGGGATTTTTTGAGAGAGAAAACACTTGCGGGCGCTTGAATATTATGAAAATAAACAGGAAAACAAAAATCAAATTCCCGGCACTAGGAAGCAAAATGTCACCTTTACCTGATGTTGGTAATGCCTACTATATTTGAGAGCATTTTCCAGTAATTTCATTTCCTCCAGCAGGCCCATAGAATTCCCATTTTACATATCAAGAAATTAAGACCGTAGGGTCTGAAGTGACTGGCGCCAAAAGTGAGAACTGCAAGGGGCTGGGGGCTCTGCGCCCATGTCCCCTTCATCGCGGGTCTGCAGCTTTCCATGCTGTAATCATTGCTGTTCACTCTTTTATCCCCCATTGGTGTTATCACTTAAGGTTGGTTTGGCCTTTCTCATAGGACATATTTCCAGTCTCGGGCGCCCTTTTATTGTCTGGGCTATGTTGAAGTGATAAGACATACATTTTATGCTATTGTGGGAACATAATGTAATATTCTCAACAGTGTTGCCAAAAAAAAAAGTTTAGCCTCGGCATGATTTCCTTATAACTTATGAAAAGCATTTGATTTGAATGTCTCCCCGAGTCGCTGTTCTCAGGAAAAAGATCGCTGATAGCATGTGGGCCCTGTGCTAACACAGGTCATTGTTTCCCCTGATGGCTGCCCAAGAACTCCGCCCAGAAGAATGCATGCTCTGAGATGTGGCGTGCTGTTAAAGCAAGCCCGCTCCGGAGGCCTCAGAACTTAGGGTTTCACGATTCAATAGAAACTGTCACGGTTGGTCAAGATGGTCTCAGGCCACATTTTCATTGCACAGATAAGGAAGCCGTCACAGCGAGAGGAGGCCCATTGCTGAGAGAGAAAGAACTGGAGGGAGGCCTGCCCTCTCTTGAGAACACTGCCTGAGCTCAGCAACCATTCAGACAGTGACTGCAGAATTTGAAGATGCAATTTCAGACAGTAAGACCAATTATTTTTATTTTGAGTTGTTCTCAAAGTGGATAAAATCTACCGGAATAGAAAGGCGTGAGAACTAAAACTGATTCGTGGAATTATGTGCTTTTGACATCTCATGTGTTCAGGCTTCTAAAGGTATATCATTATACCTTTTAAAGGGTTTTTTTAAATTAACTGCTAGCTGCTAGGGCCTTGAAAAGATGTGGAAAGAGTGTGCTCGGAAAGTACATTTCTGAGTTCTCCCTGGAATTGCGTTCATTGGTCAACTAGTGGCCCCAGATGGTTATCTCTGAAATTTCCTAACCTGTCTCCCTCGGCTCCCTTTTGTTAACTTTACACCAACTGAACTCCAGTCACTGGATGTGAACGTTATGGGCGATGTAAGGGTGAAACAGCATGTTAAAGGCAGGCACACAAACTGGAAAATAAAAGACCCTTCTCTGCACCTGACCAGCCATGCACAGTCCTCAAGCCTCAGTTAAAACAGAAAGTAGAAAACAATCAGCTGCAGATTCAACTCAGAATGAGAAATATTATAAATGAGGCAACATTTTATATCCATCACTAGAAACGTCCTCGTTGGTTTGGGAATCAAACTGGCCACATACAGGCCAGTGCTGAGCATTTTGTTCACGACAGGTTAACAAGACTGACTGTGTACAGATTCAGAGCCCTCTGCGAATGCCTCCCTGTGCAGGGACAGGTGTGTTTAACCACAGCCCCACATCGCTGAGGGACAAGGGGCTAGTGGACAGAAAGGAGTTTCAAAGCCCCACCTCCTAATGGGCTGTTGCCGAGAATCTAGGCATCTTTGCTTATTGACCTAGTATATTAACACTTTGGGTTTTGACCGTAAGAAAGAGGTTTCCTGTGTCTCCGGAGCATGCTGAACTTAGTTCTTCAACAACAGTTGCATGTGGGGCAGTTAATGTTGACATCATAGAACCTGAAGTGATCGAGCTCCTGTCGGGACTAAATTGTGTCCCCACATTCATCTGTTGAAGTCCTAACCCACAGCACCTTAGAATGTGATGGTCTGGAGATCAGGCCTTTAAAGACTGAGGTTAAATGGTATCATAAGGGTGGGGCCCTAATTCAATAGGACTGGTGTTCGCACAAGAAGAGGAAGAGACACCAGGGTTGTGTGCACAGAGGAAAGGCCGTGTGAGGACAGAGAAGACGGCCGTCTACACGCCAAGGAGAGAGGCCTCAGGAGAAACCAAACCTGCCGGCGTCTTGGTCTTGGGCTTCCAGCCTCCAGAACTGAGAGGAAATACATTTCTGTTGTTTAAGCCCCCCAGTCTGTGGTGTTTTGTTATGGCAGCCCTAGCAGACGAACACTGCTCGAAATGATTTCTGACGTCGTTGGTAGAAATCCGTTCCTTTTATAGAAGAGGAAACTGAGGGATCTGAATTTCTTGGCCAGAGCCACCTGGTGAATTAAAGACCCAGACTTCCTGTTCACCCTTTTCTCCATTCAGAGACTTCCTTTGTAAAGAGTAAAATCTTATGCTTCTCTCAGTAAGTGAAACGTCTCCTCATTTGTGCACCCGCTAATTGAAGTGGTTCTCAAACTGCACCCTACAGAGGTGGATACTCCACAAGCCAGACGGAGACTGAAGTGAAATAACAAGAAGCTTTTCCTGATTTGCAGGAAGAGAAAAAAGTTGCTGGGTTATTTTTTTTTTAATCAATTTTTCTTAAACTTTGGTGCTTGAAGATGAATGAATATATAGCAACAAATAATACAGAAGAATGCAGGAGGAAATAAATAATAAAAATACCAAATATTAACCAAATTAAATCAAAGAAAAAAAGTTTGAGAGAAGAAAAGTTCTTTCGGGGAAAAAACACTTATAGTCAAAATCCTAGCAATGTTGAAAAAGAAAGGAAGAGAAAGGGTCCAGCTCAGACCCCTGTGGGAGTGCATTTGTGTTGAGAAAGCTACAATTACATTCTGGGAACTCTTTTGAGCTACAACTAAGATGAGCCAGTTTTTCTTTCATTTTTTTCTATAGTCATAGGAAAAAACCCATTATTTCTTCTTTGTACCTCACAACCATCATAGCTTTCCATCTTCTATCGCTCATCATCATGACTTCTTAAGGTCCTTCAGATATAGTTTGTCCGTCCCTCTGGATAATAATGATAATCAATACGTTAAACTAAACTTAATTTGTGAGTCAATCAGTGCAGACAATCCATTGCCTTCCCCTTTCATCCTAATAGAAGTAGGGTTGAGAGCAGTGAACTTTCCAGTATTAAGGGAAGAGTGAAGGGGTTGCTTCGAGCCAGCTGCAGAGTGCGCCTGTGCTGGCCTGTTCACCTGAACTCATAGCTTATCCTGGGCCTGGCGACTTCTTGTGATTCTCGTAAAATAATAGAGTTACAAACTGACAGGACTTTAGAACTCACTAGTCTAGCTTCTTCTACCAAAATAGCAAGTGTGCTTACTGACTTTGTACTCCATATAAAATCTTCAACTAGGTAGATAGGATGACATGGCCGAGAATTCATTGTTAGTGTCTTGACTAAAACTTATTTGTATATTAATTTATACTCTGCCTGTGCCAAAGAGCATTTGCTGTAGCTAACTGATGGGTCTCCCATGTCATGGGCTGGCAAACTTTCTGCCCTAACAGAATGTTCTGCCACGATGGGAATGCCCTATGTGCGCTATGTCTAATAGGACATGTGGCTGTTGAGCACTTGAAATGTGGCTTGTGTGAGGAACTGAATTCTTTATTTTATTTCATTTTATGTTATTTTATTTTAAATAGCCATAAGTGCTATATGGACCTGTGGACATTTGGCAATGCAGCTCTAGACCACTTAGGATTTTAAAATATGATTTTGTGTATATATTAAAAGTTATTATTTCACTGTGTGGCTAGCCATTGTAAATGCGAAACTGCCTTTCCCTGTCTCTAGATTCGATCACTCAGCACAAAGTCTGTGCCTCTGAAAACTACCTGTTGCTGTGATGACAAGACATCACTCAGCACATGGCCACTGCAGACAGCTCTCCAAGTTGTCTTTGGACGTTCAAGTGAGAAACAAAACCGTGAAGAGAAGGAACTGACATAGAAAGGACGCCTTTTTATATCATCACGTGTTTGTCCTGTGTGTGTTGTGGTTTTTACGTAAAGAAGCTCCTTTGTGTGACTTTCTGATGTCTGAATGTGTGTTTCAGAGAAGCGCTGACCAGCTCTATTGGGCCTTCTCTATACAACGCAGTCTTTGTGTCTTAGTAATGATCATGATTAGAAGGTCACAGAACCTTTGTCTTTGAAGCACCATGGTGTTAAATAAAGAGTGGGAATTAATTTAAATTGTTTTATTACTGAGAACAATCGAAGAAGCCCCTAAGGCTCTTGGTTAGACTCCAAAATCTGGATGTTGATCAGTTATTAGGGTCACTTTTTATATACCTGAGATTCTTCTCAATTAATGAGGACGGTGTGGGGAGCACAGTTACTGACACTAGTGCCATCCAAGTAGCCCTACTACTCGAAGCTTAGTTTATGGTGAGGACAGCATCACCAGCAAGAGATCACAGCCTCCACTGGCCATCATGATGCCTGACATCCCGGAGAGGAAATTGGCAGTGGGGCTGAATCGTACATACGCTTACTGGTCACCTTCTAAAGGAGAGAAATGCTAAATCCCATTGAGGTTGAAGGTGCCACTGAGGCTTCCTCATGACACTGTTCCTTCTCCGTGTTGCTCCTCCATTACTCATCTCAGCTATTATTCCTACCTCAACAAATATAATGGATCAACTTCTAGAATAAACCTTCGAGAAAGGAGATAGCAGTGCACATGGAAACGATGAAGCATTTTCTCTTATATACTCATGCCCCAGCAATAGTTGAATCTCAGTATAACTCAGCAGGCCTACATCCATTTCTTCCACGTTAGAAACCCTGTTTCACCATATCCACAAGCATCCTAGACTTGGCTACTTGGAAGCTCAGGTACCTTGGCAGAACTCCCACAACACCAAAACTCCTGAGGAGGCTGACAAAAATTGTGCTGAATCCTGGTGGGGAGAAGTCACAGAGAACTTCCCACCCCTACCCCCCCACCACCACATTGGCTACAGAGTACCAACGGGCCATCTGTCCGCCCAGGCCTGCATCCTCAGTGCTAAGTTCGGGGTCCTGATGATGGCCTGCCAGCGACCAGTCAAGATTCTCTTTCTAAAAGCCAACATTTTATGAGGACACTGATTTGTGCTAGGCATTAAACTAAGCATTTTATGTGTGGTACCTCATTTAATCCTCCCAACAATCTTAAAAGTTAGTTACTACAGGTCTGCAATCCCTTACCCAAAACACATAGGGCTAAAAGTATCTTAGAATTCTTATTTTTTTTTTTAAAAGGTATGTGGCTCTCACTATTTCTGTTCAACATTGTATTGGAGATTCTACCCAGAGAAGGCAAGAAAAAAGAATTAAAGGCATATGGGTTGGAAATGAAGATGTAAAACTTTCTCAGATCACATGAAACTATATGTAGAAAGTTATAAGCAATCAGAGAAAAAAATAGAATGAGCAAATTTAGCAAGATTGCAGGATACAAAATCAATATACAAAGCTAACTGAATTATATTTCCATATACTATTGATAAAAAATAAAGAATACAATTCCATTTACAATGGCATCTGAAAATAAACTTAATAGGAATAAATTTAACAAAAGAAATATAAGACCTGAATACTGAAACCTACTGAATACTGAAAACATTGCTGAGAGAAATTAAATAAATGGAGAAATAACCTAAGTTCATGGATTGGAAAACTTAATATTGATAAAATGGCATTTTTCCTCAAATGGATCTATAAAGTCAATGTAATAAAATCCCAGGTGGCTTTTTTATAGAATTTGAAATGCTGATGCTAAAATTTATATAAAAATGCAAAGAAACCCTAGTAGACAGAACAATTTTTTTAGAAAAAGGACAAAGTTGGAGGATTCACATTACCTGATTTCAAAACTTAGTATAAAACTACAGCAAGCAAGAAGTGTCGTGTTGGCATAAAGACAGGATATAGATCAAGGGAACAGAGTAGAGAATCTAGATATAAATCCTCATATTTATGGTCAGTTGATTTTCAACAAAGGTGCCAAGGCAATTCAATGCAGTGGGATATTCTTTAAAACAAATGGTCCTGGAAAAAGGGGGGGGGGGGGAATGAGAAAGAAAAAAATGCACTCATATCCTTACCTCACATGCAAAAAGAAAAGAAAATGCGTGTAGATCCTTACCTCACACCACACACAGAATTAACTCCAAATGGACCAGAAACTTAACTCAGGGTTTTTCAGCCTCAGCACTATTGACATTTTGGACTGGATAATTCTTTGCTGTGGAAGGCTGCCCTGTGCATGGTAGTATGTTTAGCACCATCCCTGGCCTCTACCAATAGAGGCCAGTAGCACACCCCACCCACTTGTGACAATCCACAGTGTCTCCAGATGTTCCCAAATGTCCCCTGGAGAGCAAAACTGTTCCCAGCTGAGAACTAATGTGAGAACTAAAGTTATAAAAAGTCTAGAAGAAAACATAGCAGGAAATCTTTCTCATCTTAGTTTAGGCAAAGATTTCAATATGACACTGAAGGCACAATTCGTAAAAAAAATTAATTGTACCTTGATTTATCCAAGTTAAATTTTTGCTCTTCAAAATAAACCATCAAGAAAATGAAAAGACAAGCCACAGACTAGGATAAAATATTTGCAAACCGTGTATCTGGTAAAGGAATTGTATCCAGACTATGTAAAGAACGTCTATTCATTAATAAGATAAAGAATGAGCAAAAGATATTTCATACAGGAACATACAGAAATGATTAATAAACACATGAAAAGATGCTCAGCATTAGTCATAAGAGAAATGCAAATTAAAAGCACAGTGAGATACCACTACACACCCTCTGGAATGGCTATAACCAACAATTTTGACAATACCAAGAGTTGACCAGAAAGTAGAACCCTCACACATTGCTGCCATGACTGCAGAATGATACAGCCATTCTGAAACCCATTGGGCAGTATCTTTCAAAAATTAAACATGCACTCACCATATGACCCAGCAACTTCGCTCCTAGGTGTGTACCCAAGAGAAGTGAAAACGTGTCTACACAAGGACTTGTAGACAGATGTTCATAGCAACATTATTCACAACAGCCCAAAACTGGAAGCAATCCATCAACTGATAAATGGATAAACAAAATGTGGTACGTCCCTACCGTGGACTGCTACTCAGTCACAAAAAAGAACAAAATACTGATATATGCAGCAACCTGGATCATCCCTCAAATCATGGTAAATGAAGGAAGCCAGACTCAAAAGACTGCATACTGTAAAATTCCATTTAGATAAAATTTCTAGAGAAGGGAAAACCATAGAGGCAGGAAACAGATTGCTGCTTTCCTGCTGCTGGGGGTAGGAGTGGGCTTCGACAGCTAATGTTTGGGGGTGATGAAAATATTCTAAAACTGGATTGTGATTTTGGTTGTACAACTGTATACATTTACTAAAATCATTGAACTGTACACTTTCAATGAATAAATTTTATGGTGCATAAATTACACATCAATAAAGCTGTTTAAAAAAAATATATGTGCGAGCTGTACCTCTCAAATGGAACTGTACCTCTCAAATCTCACTTCAAGAAAGAACTTCTGTTAGCTGAGCTGAGTACAGTTAGCTGACAGCCTCCAGCTCCAGCTGTTAGGGCCTTCAAGCCCCACCTCAGCTTTCAAGTCAAGGTCACTCTCTTCCTAGGCAGTCCGTCCCCAGCCAAGGACTGGGCCCAGTGGGCACAGGGACCCAGCTAATTCTGCTAACAGGAGCCCCCTCTGCCCAGCATCTTGGCTCTGGAACTCCCCGTTCCGCTCTGCAATGTGATCTAAGGCTCTCTCTGCCCACCCCTGCTTCCCCGTCCTGTCCTTTCGCAGCTGTCGGCTCTGGAAGACATCCTGAAGACTTTCCTTATAGGATCCTGCTTCTTCCCCTTTTTATTTTTCACAGGAGTTATCCCCAATAAACCTCTTGCTCTCTTAACTCCTATTAGCAGCAGCTACCCAGACCACCCAGCCGACAGAAAGTACTGTGATGCAGAAAATTCCCCACTGGAATCTGGGGCAGCAGCCTGTAACCTAATATTTCTTCAGTGACACATATCACATGAAGTGGGAGACATAAAACTATTAATAGTCTCATCTATGTTCGGGTCAGATTTTGCCTCTAATTCATTTACGAAAACCTATTTTTCAAAGCTTCTGGATTTTGGAATTGTGGATAAGGGACTGTGGGACTTGTATTGTTAATTATGGGTACTCTGCTTTTCGGAGATCGCATAAGCTGCACAGTTACATAAACCAGTCGATGGAGGAACTGGTGTTTGAACACGGCCCGTCCCTAAATGGAATTGCAAGCTCACTCAGGTTTAACAGCACACCTCTGAGAAGGCCTGAAGTACTGGTAATAATTTTCAGATGTTTCCCACATGGTCCTTAAACTTAGAATCAAATTATTTCCACAAAACCTTATTTAACAGTTCTTTTCAGCCTTCTTTAAATAGCAAAACCCTTTGTTCAAATGAGGTTGCATGAAACTTGCAATAGGTAATGGATCACATCAGAACTGCTCTGATTACAAATCGAGGAGGGAAAGGGAAAGTGTTCCAGATCCTTTCCCGGGGATCCCTTCTCTCTCCCCACAAGGACAACCTCACAATACTTAGAAGATAGGCTCACAATCACCCAGCTAGTCCAATCCTTCCTTTCACTGACAGAGAAGCTGGCACCTCCAAAATCATTCAATGAATGAGCAGTAATTCTAAGAAAAGAATCTAAATATTGGAACTCTTTACCCACAATGCTTTCACTTTTTGCCCCCAAGGTGGCACAAACTGGAATTGTCTGTGCACATAGGATAACTTTGTTCAAACTCAGAAAACTGCTTTGAAAGTCAACCAACCCACTGAAAAGATGAACCACAAATGAGATTTCATTTGATGTAGTTAAATAAAACTTTTTGTGTTCTGTAAGCGCTCCCCTTGCTTTGCACATGCATTACCACACTTTTGGATAGAACATTTTTCACCATGTATTATATGAAATGTTATCATCTCATGTTTTTAGAAATGCCATTTAGGGGCTTAAGAGATTTAATTTCTAGAGAGTTATTTACAATCATGCCCCCTTATAGTTGTGTTTGAAAAGTGTATGAGGAAATTCTGAATGTACAAATTTAAGGAAGGATTTATATGAGTGCTTCTCAAACTTTAATGTGAATTTGAATCATCTGGGGATATTATTAAAAGGTAGATCTGTTAGAAATACTGCATTTCTAACAAGCTCCCAGATGATGTCATGGAAGCTGTTGGAGTAGCAAGGATTTGGAATACTCAGAGGGATGTTATAAATTTATATAACATTTACTTCTAAACAGGAACCAATGATTTGGGGATTTTAATGTCTTGTTAAACCAAATTGCTGTTCTAGCAGTGTGTTGCAAATATGTTGTCAATTTCTTATTGAGGTATTTCTTTGAAAATGCATAGAGCAATGACTCTCAACTCCTATGGAACATTAGAATCACCTGGGGAGTTTAAAAATACACAAACACCAGACTGTACCCCAGGATTCTGATTTAACTTGCCTGGGCATCCATATATTTGCGGGGGGAGGTTGTCTATTTAGTTACAGGCAATCTGATCACATGCAAGTTTCGTGTATCCACCACCACAATGAAGATAGAGAACATTTCCATCACAGTGATCCCCCATGTTGCCCTTTGTAACCACACCTGCTTCCCTACCAGCTTCCTCCCTCCCTTAACTCCTGGCAACCACTAATCTGTTTTCCATTTCTATAATTTGCCATTTCAAGAATGTTATGTAAATGGAATCGTACAATATGTAGCATTTTGACTTTGGCTTTTATCACTCAGAATAATTCTCTGATAACTCATCCATGTTGCATGTATCAATAGCTGATTCCTTTTTATTGATGAGCAGTATTCCATGGTGTGGATATGCCACAGTTTAACCACTCACTCCTTGGATAGGGTGAAGATAAATGTGAAATGCCCTAGCCCAGTGTGATGTTCATGTGCCAACTTGACTGGTGCCCAGATATTTGGTCAAACATTATTCTGGATTTGTCTATGAGTGTTTCTTGGGGTGTTAACATTTGAATTGGTAGACTGAGTAAAGCAGATTGTCCTCCCCAATGTGAGTGGGCTTCATCCAATCAGCTGAAGGCCTGACTAGAACAAAAAGGCAGAACCTCCTCAAATAAGGGGGGACTCCTTCAGTCTGACTGCCTTGACCTAAGACATCCATCTTTTCTGGCCTTTGGACTCTAACTGAAACAACATCTCTTCTTGGGTCTTGAGCCTGCCAGTTTTCAGTCTGGAACTCACATCATCAGCTCTCCTGAGTCTACAGTCTGCCAAGCGTACATCTTGAGACTTCTCAGCCTCCATAATTACATGAGCCAATTCTTTATAATAAATATACCCTATTGATTCTGTTTCTCTGGAGAACCTTGCCTAAAGTACTCAGTGTGTAGCGTAAAGTAGATATTTAAATGTTTGTTGAATCTGGATTTGAATCCATGGGGAATTGACAAATAAATAAGCCCTTTGGGTCTTGAAAGGAAGGATGTGTAGTGGTGTACTGTGATGGATGATTTAGGAGTCTAAGCAACTTGGCAGGGTGGATCAAATGTCAATGGGGCGGGTGGGGAAAGCAGAGCCCAGTCTGTCATTCTCCCTCCTCCTAGGATGGTTTCCAGAGCAGGATAAACACTGGGATCCAAGCTCTAACCTGGGCAAAGCCATCAGGCACAGAGTTTATCAGAGCAGAGAAAAGTCATGGAGTATCATGGAATTTGTTGGTAGAGCTAGGCTCTACTCTTTTCCTACCACTTGATAGAACCAGGGCAACTTAACTTTCCTGACTCCCAGGACTCTTACATGTAAAATGAAGATAGTTGCTGCACTGCACAACTCATAATACAAGAATTCTCGTAAAGATCAGAAATATGGGGTGTGAAAGGTCTTTATAAACCATCAGGCACTATGAAAACATAAACTGTGGTTATCCTTATTCTTGTTCTAGCAGAAACTCAGGAGTTGGTTTGCATTAATCCTCAGGAAACAAACAAACAAAAAATCAGGACAGATCAACAAGGTGCCTGAGAATGAGCCACTGGAGAGTTTCTCGCAGGGTTGTCTGGGACCTCCTGGCCCAGGATCACCTGCAGTGCTGATCCCTGAGCCCATCTCAAAAGGCCAGAATCAGGACCCCTGGGAGGAGTGACTTATTTAAATCCAAAGTTCGAAATCTTTCAGCTCTGCTCCTTATAGGCGATGTGGTAACATCCAGGGCTCCTGGATATGATCACACCTGGGCCAGTGAGGGTGAAATCAACATGCTACCCTGGTCTTTAAGAAGGAAAGGAAAACAAGGGTATTTATTGTGAAGAATTAAAATAATGAGATCCAAAGCATGAAACTAAAGCAAAACGTGCAAAAGATAGAAAATTCTAGTTTAAGATAAGTACTGGGAATATAACGTACAACATGATGACTATAGGTAACACTGCTGCATGATATATACGAAAGCTAAGAGAGTAAATCCTAAAAGTTCTCATCACATGGAAAAAATTTTTTTTTTGCTTTTTTTCTTTATTGTACCTGTATGAGATGATGGATGCTAATTAAACTTATTGCTATAATAATTTCACAACACATGTAAGTCAAACCATTATGCTATACACCTTAAACTTATACAGTGATATGTCAATTATACCTCAATAAAACTAGAAAAAAATAAATAAAGAATTAGGTACAAAAGTGAATAATCAGATCCCATGGAAGTGAGGGCTTTGAAGTTTAAGCTTCAACAACTTCATGTGCATCTGCTTCTGCACTCACATATGTACAAATGGTTCATATCATTTCAGTTTGTTTCTAAGAATAGAAAATTAGAAATGACCTAAATTTCCACCAATAGAGACTGGTTAAATTATGGTACATTTACACAATGGACCACTATGCAGTGATTTTAAAATTTTGGAAGCTCTGGATGCATTGAAATCAAATAGCCCTCAAAAGAGATTAAGTGCAAAACAAACAAACAGAAAAAAACCCAAGGTACACAACAGAACATAGAACATGTTAACGATTTGAGCAAAAGAAAGGGTGAGGAGCCCACCCCAGGCAGCTTCCCTGGTGTTCTGGCAAGGCTTTCTGGTAGGGTGGTGCTAAGAGCTACACTCGGCAGTGAACAGCATTATGACTTAGCTCCCCTGCCTGGGTGGAGGGACAGACCAGGATCCAAGGCTAGCAAGGCTCTTCATTTAAGGTCCCAAATCAGGAGGACATGCACCCCACCAAGTTCCCTGGTCAGACAGTGCCACTGTCTTGGCTCTGCAGATGAGCAAAGCTGCTGGTTGGGACTACTATTTGGGTGCTTCAAGTAGGAACTTGGTCTGCCAAGATCCAAGCACTGGTTGCTGCAAGCTCCTGCCCACTTCTTGTCACAATCTGATTCCCACTGGTCAAGCCCTGCAGATTCCTCCACAATCCCTGTGGAATGAGACTGCAGGAGGACTCCCAAGAAGAGACCTACAATGCTGGGGGAGCTGGATGTCCACCCTGTGCTCTCTTTTCCCTCTGGGGGAACTATAGGCTTAGGGGAGCCCTCTTGGTTTGTTGCTGCACCAGCCTAGGGGAGGGGCAATGTGGTCAGCATGTAGCCACTCCTCTTACCTTTCTAATGCAGTTTGTCTTGGTCTGTATGATACAAGGGGCGGTTTCAGCCTCACCCCCATGTTCTAGGATTTTCACAGTGGTGTCTTGTCCATCAAGAGTTGTTAGTTGTTCTTGCAAGGGGGAGTGATGTTGGGAATGACCTATGTCACTGTCTTTTTGACATCACTCCCCAAGTCACTCCCCATTCATAGCCCCACCTCCTGCTGAGTGTAGCTCCCAACTCCCCCCAACCAGGCAGCCTAGTCTGAACACCTGGGAAGCTGCTTAGCTCAGCAACACTCAAGTGGAAAGTCCAGCTGGTTGCACTGCCCATTAGCAGAGCAAAGCAGGCAACCCCATTGGTCCAGGGAACTTAGGGTACAGTTCTGCTTGAGTTGAGACCCAAAACATACAGCCTTGTGTGCCTTGGGGCTGGTTTTGCCACCCCACCTCGTTAGGGGAGATATTTCATAACAATTCCCACTACTGAGGGTAACTGCTGGCCCTGGCTGACCAGAAAGCCTGGCCTGAGGACCTGGGAAACTGGCCCAGCAGCACTTGAGCAGAGAGCCTTGCTAGCAGCTTGGCCCATCTACAGAGCCAAGCCAGGGACCCACTCTAGCTAGAGAGTTTGGTGCATAGGTCTGTCTGATTAGCTCCCCAAACAAGAGTCTTACCTGTAATGAGATCTGCTCTGTGGGTGCTCCCCTCTCCCTGGGGGAAGGGAAGCTAATCTGTATCCCTGCCCACTGCTGAAAACAGCCTCCAACCCTGCTAACCAGGAAACCCACTTAGAGTTCCCAGGAATTTCAATAGCCTACCCTAAAGCCTAAATGAAGCTCCAATAACCAACCCTAAAAAGATGGATATCTATGAACTGACAAACAATTCAGAATAATCCTCCTAGAGAAGTTTAGTGAACTACAAGAACACACAAACATAGACAACTAAATGAAATTAGGAAAACAGTGCATAAACAAAATGAGAACTTCAACAAAGAAATAGAAGCCATAAAAAAAAAAAAAAACAGAAATCCTGGAGCTGATGAATACAATGAGTGAACTGAAGAATGCAATAGAGAGCTTCAACAGCAAACTCAACCATTCAGAAGAAAGAATTGATAATCTAGAAAACGGGACATTTGAAATTATCTAGTCAGAGCAACAAAAAGGAAAAAGAACAGAGAAGAAGATATGGAACTTATAGGAGACCATAAAAAGAAATGATATATGCCTTATGAGAATCCCACAAGGAGAAGAGAAAGAGAAAGGGACAGAAGGTATATCTAAAACAATAATGGCAGAAAACTTCCCAAACCTGGGGAGATAAATAACATCAGATCCATGAAGCCCAAAGGTCCTGATATAAGTTGAATCAAAATAGGGTGACACTGAGACATGTTATAATTAAATTGTCAAAAGTCAAAAACAAGGAGAGAATTTTGAAAGAGAAAAGCAACCTTAACATACAAATGAAACCCCCTAAGATCATGGGCAGATTTCTTTTCAGGCCAGGAGAGAATGGGATGATGTATTCAAAATATTGAAAGAAAGGAACTGCCAGCCAAGAATACCAAACTCAACAAAGCTGTTCTTTGTAAATGAAAGAGAGATAAAGACTTTCCCAAACAAACAAAAGCTGATGGAGTTCATCACCACTAGATCTGCATTACAAGAAATGCTAAAGAGAGTTCTTTGAATGGAAGAAAAAGGATACTAATTAACATTGTAAAAACACATGAAGGTAGTGTAAAACTTACTGTTAATGGTAAATATATAGTCAAAGGCAGATTCTCTAATATGGTAATGATGGTGCATAATTCAGTCACAACTCTAGTTTAAAAGTTAAAAAAGAAACATTAAAAATAACCATAACTAAAATAATTTCTTATTGGGCACACAATATTAAATAATATGTAAACTGTAACATCAATAACCTAAAATGTGAGGGAATGGAGAAGTTAAAGCATAAAGTTTAAAAATGGTATCAAAGTTGTCATCAGTTTAAAACAGGGTGCTATGAATTTAAAATATTTCATATAAGCCTCATGGTAACCACAAGGGAAAAAACTGTGGTAATTACACAAAAGAATATGATAAAGAAGTCAAATCATACTGATACCAAACCCCATCAAATCGTGAAAGAAATCAGCAGGATAAGAAGCAAGAAACAATGGATCTACAAAACAGTCAGAATATAATTTTGAAAAATGGCAACAGTTAGTCTTTATCTATCAAAAATTCCTTTAAATGTAAATGGATTAAATTCTCCAATCAAAAATCATAGAATGGCTGAGTAGATTAAAAAATAAGATCCAACAATATACTGCCTACAAGAGATTCACCTTAGCCTTAAAGAAACACATAGACTGATTGTAAAAGGATGGAAAAAGGTATTTCAAGCAAATGGTAACCAAAAATAAGCAGGGGTAGCCATGCTGTTTTCAAAAGAAAACAGTCTTTAAACTAAAAATGGTAGAAAGAGACAAAGAAGGTCATTATATAATGATAAAGGGGTCAATACACCAAGAAAATATAAAAATCGTAAATATTTATACACCTAACTTCAGAGCACCTAAATATATAAAGCACATCTAACAGATCTAAAAGTAGAAATAAACAGCAGTACATTAATAGTTGGGGACTATTCACTCACAACAATGGATAAATCATCCAGACAGAGAATCAATAAGAAAACAGTGGATTTGAATAACACTATAGACTAAATGGACCAAACAGACATATATAGAACATTCCATCCAATGACAGCGGAATACACATCCTTCTCAAACACACATGGAACATTTTCTAGGATAGACATATGTTAGGCCACAAAAAAAGTCAAATTCAAGAAGATTGAAATCATATCGATATTTTATCTGACCACAATGGTTATAAACTAGAAAGAAATAAGAGGAAAACTAGAAAACACACAAACATGGAAATCAAAACACGTTCCTGAATAACCAATAGATTAAATAAGAAATTAAAGGGGAAATAAAAACATATCTTGAGGGGCCGGCCTGTTGGCATAGTGGTTAAGTTTGCACACTCCACTTTGGCGGCCTGGGGTTCACAGGTTCGGATCCCAGGCGCGGATCGATGCACCGCTTGTTGGGCCATGCTGTGGTGGTGTCCCATATAAAGTAGAGGAAGATATGCATGGATGTTAACCCAGGGTCAATCTTCCTCAGCAAAAAGTGGAGGATTGGCAACAGATGTTAGCTCAGGGCTAATCTTCCTCATGAAAAAAAAAAAACACATCTTGAGACAAGTGAAAATGAAAACACAACATACTAAAACATTGGATGCAGCAAAAGCAGTTCGAAGAGGGAAGTTGATAGCTATAAACACATACATCAAGAAAATGGAAAAACCTCAAATAACCTAATTTACACCATAACCAACAAACTAAGCTGAACAATAGGAGAAGGAAGGAAATAATGACTAAAGCAGAAATAAATGAAATAGAAAACAACAAAAAATTTTAACAGAACTAAGATTTGGTTCTTTGTAAAGATAAAATTGACAAATCTTTAGCTAGACTAACCAAGGAAAAGAAAGAAAGAACCCAAATCAACAAAATTATAAATGAAAAATGAGACATTACAACTGATGCCACGGAAATACAAAGGATCATAAAAGCCTACTGTGAACAAGTATATGCCAACAAATTGGACAACCTAGAAGAAATTGAAAAATTCTTAGAAGCATATAACCTACCAAGACTGATTCTGATTCAGGAAGAAATAGAACATCTGAATACACCAATTCACTAGTAAAGAAATTGAATCAGTAATCAAAAACCTCCCAATGAAGGAAGCCTAGGACCAGATGGCTTCACTAGTGAATTTTACCAAACATTTAAGGAAGAATTAACACCAATCCTTCTCAACTCTTCCAAAAAATCAAATAGGAGGACACTCTCCCAAACTCATTTTATGAGACCAGAACTACCCTGATACCAAAGCCAGGAAAGGACACTACCAGAAAAGAAAACTACAGGCCAATATCCCTCATGAATATAGATAGAAAAATTCTGAAATACTAGCAGAACAAATTCAGCAGCATATTAAAGGACCATTCACCATGATAAGTGGGATTTCCACCTGGGATGCAAGAATGGTTCAACATACACAAGTCAATCAATGTGATACACCACATTAATAGAAAAAATAAAAAATCATATCATCTCAATAGACTCAGAAAAAGCATTTGACCAAATACAACATCCTTTCATGATAAAAACCCTTAACAGAATGGGTACAGAAGACTTACCTCAAAGACCATGTATGACAAGCCCACAGTTAACATCATACCCCATGATGAAAGGTTGAAAGCTTTTCCTCTAAGGTCAGGAACAAAACAAATGCACCTACTCTTACCATTCCTATTCAACATAGTACTAGAAGTCCTACCTAGAGTGATGAGGCAAGAGAAAGAAATTAAAGTCATCAGAACTGGTAGAGAAGCAATAAAATTGTCTCTATTTGCTGCTGACATGGTTTTATATGCAGAAAATTGTAAAGATTCCTCCAAAATCTTAGGTATAATAATGAATTGAATAAAGTTGCAAGATACGAAATTAACATACAAAACCCAGTAGTGTTTCTATACACTAACAAAGAAATATCTTAAAAAATAAATGATCCCAGTTACAATAGCAAAAAAAATTAATAATGTTTAGAAATAAATTTAACCAAGGAGATGAAAGATTTAGTCTGAAAACTACAAGACATTGATGAAAGAAATGAGAAAAGATGCAAAAAAATGGAAAAATATCCCATGTTCATAGATTGGAAAAATTTATATTCTTCTACCCATACTACCCAAAGCCATCTATAGGTTTAATGCAATCCCTATCAAGATCCCAATGGCATTTTTTACAGGAGTAGAAAAAACAATCCTAAAATTTATATGGAACCACAAGAGATCCTGACTAGCCAAATCAATCCTTAGAAAGAACAAAGCAGGGGGCATCACACTTTCTGATTTCTAGCTATACTGTAAAGCTGTAGTAATCAAAATGGTATGGTACTGGTATAAAAACAGACAAATAGATCAAAGGAACAGAATCAAAAGTCCAGAAATAAATCCAAGCATATAGAGTCGACTAATATTCAACAGGGGAGCCAAGAACACTCAAGGGAGAAAAGACAGTCTCTTCAACAAATGGTGCTGGGAAAATTGGATATTCACAGGTAAAGGAATGAAACTAGACTCCCATCTTACACCACTCACAAAGGTCAACTCAAAATGGATTAAAACTTAAATGTAAGACCTGAAACCAGGAAACTATTAGAGGAAAACATCTCCTTGGCAATGATTTTTTGGATATGACATCTCAAGCACAAGCAACAAAAGCAAAACTGAACAAGTGTGACAGACTAAAAAGCTTCAGCACTGCAAAAGTAACAATTAACAAAGTGAAAAGACAACCTGGGAATGGGAAAAAATATTTGCAAATCATATATCAGGTAAAGGGTTAATATCCAAAATATATAAAGAAGTCAAACAACTCAATAGCAAAAAAATAATCCAATTTAAAAATGGGCAAAAGAACTGAATAGGCATTTCTCCAAAGAAGACATACAGATGGCTACCAAGTACATAAAGAGGTGCTCAATATCACTGTCATTAGGTAAATGCAAATCAAAACCACAGTGAAATATCACCTCACACCTGTTAGAATGGCTATTATCAAAAAGACAGGAAATAACAAGTGTTGGTGAGGAAGTGGAGAAAAGGGAACCCTGTGCACTCTTGGTGAGAATGTAAATTGGTGCAGCCACTATGGAAAACAGTATGGAGGTGTCTCAAAAAATTAAAAGTAGAACTACCATATGATCCAGCAATTTCCTTCTGGGTATTTATCCAAAGGAACTAAAAACACTTACTTGAAAAGATATATGCACCCTCATGTTCATTGCAGCATTATTTACAACAGTCAAGACATAGAAGCAACCTAAGTGTCTATCAATGAATGAATGGATAAAGAAGATGTGGTGTATATATAAATATGATGGAATATTACTCAGCCACAAGAAAGAAAGAAATCCTGCCATTTGCAAGAATATGGATGGACCTTGAGGGCATCATGCTAAATGAAATAAGTCAGACAGCAAAAAACAAATACCATATGATCTTATTTATATGTGGAATCTAAAAAACCCCCCAAAACAAAACCAAACTCATAGATACAGAGAACAGATTGGTGGTTGCCAGAGGTAGGTTTGAGGGGGTGGGAGAAATGGGTGAAGGCAGTCAAAAGGTACAAACTTTCAGTTATAAAATAAATAGGGATGTGATGTGCAGCATGGTGACTGTAGTTAATAATACTGTATTGCATATTTGAAAGTTGCTAAGAAAGTAAATTTTAAAAGATCTCATCACAAGAAAACACTTTTGTAACTAGGTATGGTGATAGACATTAACTAGACTTATTGTGGCGATCATTTCACAATATATACAAATATCGAATCGTTATGTTTACAGCTGAAACTAACATGATGTTATATGTCAATTATATCTCCATAAACATAAATAGCATGGTAAGAGCAAAAGTGAACGGCATTCTAATGCCGTCCTTACCCCAGCTCCCCTGGCAGAATGAGGAAATACACTTTAACCAGGAGAACAGTGGAAAGGGACAAGAATCTCAGGATTTCCAGAGCAGGCTAGGAACAATTCCACACAGTCCTGGACCACAGAATTTGTTCACCCCGAGGCTATCCCTGGAGTGAGTCACTATGTTTCCAAATATTGTCAGAAGCAGACTTGGAATTTCAAATGTCTCTGGCCAAGAGATCAGTCAGTGTGCCTTCTAGATTCTTCCATTTTCCTCTTAAGTGATTTCACTGGTAGGCACTCCCCACTATTAGAGTTTATTAAAGTGGGATAAAGAAAGTTACTGGTACCTCTGCTCTGTGATCTCTAAGACTGTTGACTTTGGTGGGTTTACATTTTCCTGAATACCCCTTTGGTATTCTGAAATGCAAATGAAAACAAATTACTTAATGCAGCAAATTAAATATAGAACATGTAGAGAGGTGTCTTCTATCCCTTTGCTCATCAGTAGTGGATACTAGCTAATTTGAATTCCTTAAGACAAACACCAGCTTTGAAAACAAGTGTAATGAGAAAAAAGTATAAACCCAAGATTGCTCAGGTGTGGTGAACTGAGGCGCTCATACATATAAACTAGGGCAATGGCTTTTGAAAGCAATTTGTCTATAAACATGGACTCATCAGAACATCCATATCCTCTATCCCAGTAATTAATCTTAAGAAAATGTTCTAAACAAAAGGAAAATGACATGTACCCAAAGATGCTCATTGTAGTGTTATTTACATTGAAAAGAAACTAGGAACAATCAAATATCCAACAATATGGAAATTATTCAGTAAGTTATTATACATCAGTCTGATGAAATGTCAAGCAGCTCTTACAAATTATAATTATGAAGACTGATAATATAGGAAATGCTTGTGATATGAAGTAAAAAAATACAAAATTATATTTATACTGCAATCAGAACCATACAAAATTAAGAATGTATAGTGAAAAAATAGGAAGGTAACATACAGACATGATTTGAGTGGAGTAACTGAACCATGATTAATTTTTTTATTTGACTTTTGTTCATATTACAATGTTTGTTCAGTAGTACTACTAATAATTTTTAAAGGAAAAATTCAGGCACCGCTACCTACTCAAACTCAATTCAGTCAAAGCCTTATGCACAAAGCAATTTGCATGTTGAATTTTGGCTACCTCCTGTTTCTTTGCCTACATACCAGTCCAAGTTTCTTTGGTTAAGTTACTTAAACACCCAAAGTCTGAATTTCCTCATCTCTAAAGTAGGGGTATGAACACCTCCTCAGAACCCTGTTAGGGGGTCGAGTTGCTCAGATCATAAAGCTCTTTGCAAACTGAACATGAAGACCCAGTCAATCTCTTATCCCCATCGCCTTCGCTCCAACTTGATCATCCTTCCCCTTCTCCGGATCTCTTTGTTCTTTAATTTCATTTTTCTATGTTCAATTCAATTATTTTGCCTTTTCTTCCACATCCTTATTTTTCCCTTCCTTTCTGCAGGTCCAAATGGGTTTCATAGGCTTTAAATCAAGGTGCCAGCAGGGCTGTGGTCCTTTCTGGAGGCTCCAGGTGAGAACTCCTTTTCTTGCCTTTTCCAGCTTCTGGAGGCACCTGCCTTCCTTGGCTGGTAGATGCTTCCTCCATCTGCAAAGCCAGTGGAGTCTTTATCACATTGCTTCAGTCTGACACCAACTGTTCTGTCCCTACTTCTCCCAATTCAGGACCCTGTGATGATACTGATTACCGTGGGCCCACCCAGAAGATCCAGGATAATCTCTTTATTTTAAAGTCAGCTGATTAGCAACCTTTCGGTCTGTAACCTTAGTTCCCCCTCACCGTGTGAGGTCACATAGTCACAGGCTAGGGGCCATTCTTCTCCTACCACACTGCCCCTTCATTCTTCACGCTCAATCTAAGATGGACTTACTGGTCACCCATCTCAGTGGAAGCCAGCCCTGGCATGTCAGACAAGGCATTTGCCTTCTCAGAGCTGCAGTTTCTTCAACTGGCAATAGTGTTAAAGAAAATATATATATTCATGACACTTGTTAAAGCACAGTGAGGCAGGCTTTATTCAAGGGAGGGCCATGGCAATGGGTGTGGGGACCCCAGCAATGGGGTCTTGCAGTAGGGCAGAGAGATTGGACTCAACTCTGAACACAGTGTGGGAAGTGGGAAATTTACAGACCAGGAGCAGGGTGGGCTCAGTGGGCGGAAAATTACTAAGAGGAAACATCAGGGGTCAGGAGGCTTCCGACTAAACCAACCCAACAGGATTCTTGCCGAAGGCAGGTCAGGAGGTCAGACCTCACCTGGGGGTTGGTGGGGCATGAGGAACCAGTCAGATATCGAGGGTGATCTGATATCAAGAGTGAAGGTTCTGATTAAACTGACTTGGCAGGGTTCTCACTAAAACTGGATTTTACAAGGCCGTGCACAGATGGGCCTAGGGGAAGGTTCAGGAGACTGACTTAAGTTTGATCAAGCAGAGTCTTTGTCAACAGTCACAACAATACCTGTCCAGGTCCTTCAGGATGGAGTTCAGGCGAGATGGAAGAGCATGTGTGCACGAGCGAGGTAGCCAAAGCAGCCAAGTTTGCATCGTTCGGGGAGTCGTGTCAACCCCAAAATGCAGCTCAACCAACCGAGATGAATTCCCAGTATAGATCAAGAAATGCCGAGAAAACAGGCCTCACTCCTCACAACTGAAACCACGAAGAAAGAGTAGAAACTGTCTTTACTTAGTTATAGTGTGTGTTTAGCAATTATTTAACTTAATTGACCACACTGTAAGGTGGAAATGTATACATTTTAAAGTGATTTGTGGTTGTTTTCAAAGTTTTATGTCCCTTGTTCAATTTTGCTTCATCTTTTATTTCACTTAAAACTATAAAGTCTATTTTTCTGTGCCAGGAAAACAGTATCTACTTTTACCCCGTAATATTTGTGCTGAGACAATAATGAAAATTATTGAACTGAAACTAAACAAGCACATGCAAAGATTCTTCAGGCAGAACTAGTGTTTGGTTTGGTATGCGTTCTCCATTAGGCGTGAATGTTTTCCCAAAGCCCTGGGGCCTTCCAGGTCCTAAACTCCACCTAGAACCCTAAGATGCTGGCCCCAGTCATCCCTTCATTAATCTGGTTTCAAGTTTTTAAATGTCTGGATTCACAGCTTATCTATGGGAACAAATAGTTTTCCATCTTTACTATGCCAGAGAGAAGATTTACTGAAGAAGTTAATTTCGTATCCCTTCCTGCAGACCAGCAGATGAAATGCCAGCCAAACCTGAGGAGAGAGGCGTTGTCAGGAGGGAACCAGTACTAGGGATATGTCAACAGGATGCAGGGATGAGGCGCATGAGCAGGGGTTCTGTCAGCTCGAGTCTGCCACAGGGGCCCAGAGAGAGCGGGAAAGAAGAGACTGCCAGACTCAAGGCTTGGCACGAAGAGCCGGCTGTCAGCCAGATGGTGTGCTCGGCCAGCCGTGTGAGACTCAGTCAGTAAGTTATTGGGGGCCGGTCAGAGAAAAGAGACTCTGTCCTGTTGTGCGCAGCTGCTGATGGCAGAGGGCAGAGGAAGGGTGGGACTCACGACGCCACAAGTTTTGTCCCCAAAACAGAACTGGGGACGTTCTGTGGGGATAGGGCTGATGGCACAGTAGGAGGCAGAAGGAGGCCCCATTTCAGGGGAGTGACGACAGGCTGTCACCTCGTCTCCGTGGCCACAGAGCCCAGAAAAGATTGTGGAGGCAGCCCTCCAACGCGGTGAGAGACTGACAGAGGAATTGGGTTATTTTGAACTCTGGCATTTTGCTTTTCTTGAGCAATTCCCACCCCACCCCCATTGATGATTTATTGAATTCGGGGGCCACCTTCTAATATCCTTTGAGCCCAAATTAGACTTTAACCACTAAACATATCTGTGTTCCAGGGGTTAAGGGCTCACTTCCTGCAACTAAAGGAGCAGAGATTGGGTAAAATGATCCCTATGATCCTTAATTTTGATGGACCCCAGTGAAGATAGCCTGTTACCAGAGGCAAAGGGATAATATTTTTAAGACTTGGAAATCTTTGCCACATTATTGTTCAAGGCAAGACTTTTGTGGCTTCATCTTCTTGTAGGCTGTCTACACCTGCTCTTTCCCACCTCGGATTCAGTGTTTGCCGTCCTTTCCTGACCAACATTCACCCTCTAGCACGTATCTGAGGCTTAGTCACACAAAACATCAATAGCCCAAATTCAGAAGACATTTATCGAGCACCTGTTCTACATCAGGTATAGATATATGCCTGGTTGCAGAGACCAGGAAAAACTAAGACAGAGCAGCTGCCCTCAGAGCTGACAGCCTTGAAGGGAGTCAGGTCGGAAAACCAATTACAGTGCACTGTGATAAGTTCACCAAAGATGGGGAAAGAGATGATTCTGAGAAAGGGGTGGGTAGTTCTCTAAGACAAGGGAGAGGGTTTAGGAAATGCTTCCAGGAGAAACAGACATCCAAGATAGGTTTTAAAGGAACCTGAGGTATTCACCGAGAGGAAAACACAGCAAGGAAGAGGCCGTGGAGGTGTGGGGAAGCCCGGTGGACTCCAGGAGCTCTGGAGCTTCAGTGAGAGGGGACAGTAAGAGGAAATGCAATAGATGGACGAGCCCAGGCCAGATGTGAGCATCAGCTGGTTACGAGAGGCTCCTGTAATTTTCCAGGCAAGAGAATCAGGGTGCTGGACCAAATGCTCATGGAGATGAAAAGGAGGAGATGGACTTGTGGGCTATTTCAGAAATGGAATTAATGGAACTTGCTGATTGAGTCGTTAGGAAGACAGAGCTGAGTCCCTGGATTCAGGCATACAGTATTAGAACTCTCAGGAAGATCTACATTTTAATAGGAATCAGATCCATAAGCTAAAGGGAAAAAATGTATTGGAGTGCTTTAGCCATTAAAGGAGCATACAGTTCAGTGGATATAAAGAAGTCAAGTTCTTGTTGCTGAAGACAGTAGAGAGATGGGGCAAGGGTGATTAAAGGCAAATTCTGTTTCTTAACTATTTTAGGCATGTTAGATATTCTACATAGTCATCAGATTTCTAAACCTTGACATTTGTGTTATCCAAGGAAGTAAATAAGTGACTTCCATTTTCAGCAAGATAAGGAACATTATAATGGACATCTAAAAATGCAAAATGAAATAGAGAATTTCCTTTTGAATGATGAATAAATCTGCAAACTTTAGGACTGGAAATAAAATGGAGAGGTGGGTCAACATTGACCTACTGACCTCGACTGTGTGTGTGTGTGTGTGTGTGTGTGTGTATAGGGAGCAAGAGGAAAGTGGAATGGACAGCACCCCTAATAAAGCTGGGACTCAGGAAGAGTTATGCTCCTAGGAAAAGGGCTAGGCAGGGGGAAAGATGACCTCTTTGCAAAGGCAAACGACAAGGACATTGTCTTTATCAACAACTTCCTTAGGCACCTGGAAGAAGCAGCACATATCTTCCAGGAAAAGTGTCCCTTAACCTGGGCTTCTGCTAATACTCACAGATAAAGTGACCACAAATTTGAATGCACACACTCACACTTCCAAATAACCATCAAGACCGTCTTCAGGAAAAGCAAACAATATGACCAGACCAACCAAGACCTCAGACACTGAGTCATCAGACATAGATTATAAAATAAGAATGTTTGACATGGGAAAAGAAATAAAAGATAGACATAAAAGCAAGAGAAAGGAGCAAGAAAGGCCCCAAAATGATAAGCTAGAGTTGAAAAAGACTAAATAGAACTTACAGAAAAAAGTTGTAAAATTTTAACAGTGTTGAAATCTTTCTGAATCCCCACATAAAAACAGATGTCCTGGATAGCAAAACCAAACCAAGGTATTCTTATGAACTCCAAAATGCAAGCATGTGGAGACGATCACCACCAGCCACAAGACCTGTGTGGCACCAACGTCTATACAGGAGGAAGGAGGAGGCTATGGGGCTGACGACCTGAGAACAGTAGAATCCCCAAATAGCCAAGTTATTACTAGAAAGCACAATGGGACCAACTTGAGAACAGCACCTGAGTTTCGCCCAATCCAATAGCATGTGAGTGTAAAGGGCCCACAGTAAGAAGGATTACAGGGTCTTGGAACAGTCTACACCCTATGAACTCTCAAAACCAACCCACCAAAGTGCCTTTCTAGGCTAGAGTCCTACAGTGAAGACAAGTTACTGAGAGTAGAATCAAAATTGATCAAGACAGGCAGGACAGAAAAAAGAGAGGGTCAAGATCAGGGGTCAGGAAACTTCTTCTGTAAGGACCAGATAGTCTCTGTTGGAGATATTCAGCTGCACGGTTACAGTGTGAAAGCAGCCACAGATGGTATGTAAATCAGTGGATGTGGCTGTGTTCCAATAAAACTTTATTGACAGACACTGAAATATGAACTTCATATAATTTTCATGTGTCACAAAATATTCTTCTTTTGTTTTCCTCTTGTTGCTGTGGTTGTTTCCACCGTTTAAAGCAAAAATCATTCCTAACTCACAGGATGTACCAAAACTGGTGGTGGGCCAGATTTAGTTTTTCAAGCCCTTTTATCAGTCAAAGTAGGGTAGAGGAAAAAACACAAGTGCAGATGCTCAACATCACTAGTCATCAGGGAAATGCCAATCACAACCACAATGAAATATCACCTCACACCTGTTAAAATGGCTTTTATCGAAAAAACAAGAGATAACAAATGTTGGTGAGGATGTGGAGAAAAGGGAACCCTCATACTCTGTTGGTGGGAAGGTGAAATGTTGCAGCTAATACAGAAAACAGCATAGCAGTTACTCAAAAAATTAAAACTTGAACTACCATATAATCCATCAATCCCACTCCTGGGTATATATCTAAAGGAATTGAAATCAGTATCTTGAAGCAACATGTGCACACTCATGTTCATTGCAGCATTATTCACAATAGCCAAGATATGGAAATAACTTAAGTGTCCATCAGTGGATGAATGGATAAAGATGTGGTATATATACACATACACAACACACACACACTGGAACATTATTCAGCCATGAGAAAAGCAAACTCTGACATTTGTATCAACATGGATAGACCTCGAGGGCATTACATTAAGTAAAATAAGTCAGAGAAAGATAAATACTGCATGATACCATTTATATGTGGAATCTAAAAAAGCCAAACTTGTAGAAACAGAGAGTAGAATGATGGTTACCAGAGGCCAGGGGTGGGAGAATTGGGGTGATGTTGTTTAAGGGTACAAACTTGCAACTAGAAGATGAATAAGTTCTGGAGATCTAAGGCACAGCATAGTGATTATAGTCAACAGGACTGTATGATAAACTTCAAAGTTGCTAAGAGACTAGATCTTAATTGTTCTCACTACAAAAAAATAAATGATAATTTTGTGACATGATAGAGATGTTGGTTAATACTACAGTGGTAATCATATTGCAATATATAAATGTTTCAAATCAACACATGTACCCCTTAAACTTACACAATGTTAAATGTCAATTATATCTCAATGAAAAAATAAATTTAAAAGAAACAAAAAGCTCAAAAGAAGACCACCTTATTTTTGAACACTACCGTAAACAGCAGAAGAGGGAGTTTTGTGAAGTTAGAAAAGCCACCCTAAACCATGCTTTATTCTAAAAATTTTGGCAAACTAATTTCACATAAAAATAAGGAACAGAAAATTATCAAAGTCAAATCCCATACAAAGTTACTGTAAGAAAAAGGAGTAGAATGATATTGTGCAGACGATAAAAGCATAAACAAAGACATTGCCCCCAAACAGATCCAAAACTATTTCAAAATGAGCTAAATGACTTTAAGAAAATTATGTAAGATGTGAAATAACATATTTAGAAAAAGTCATCAATGAGGCAACAGAATTCAGGAAAGAATTAAAAATAGAAGAAAAATTATTTCAGAAGAGAAAACTAAACTAGAATGAACACAAGAACTAACATGACATGTATTCCTTAAGAGATATAGAAAGTGAAAATGGAGAAAGTTTTAAAAGTCAAAAAGAAACCAAGAAAAAATTTAAAAGATGTCAAAGAAAGTGACAAATATTAAAGATAGGCAAAGGAGATTGGACATAGGAGTTCCTAAAGAAGAAACCAAAACAAAGAAAAAAAAAAAACCCCTGAATTAGTACCAAAAACTGCAGTTCAAGAACCCTTCCATAAAAAACAAAGATTTGAAGCTATATATTGAAATAGTACACCATATACCTGAGAATATTGACCCAGAATGGTAGAAGTACTAAACTTTAAAGAAAAAGAAAAAAATCCTTTGGACATCCAAAAAAAAAAGGAACATATGACTATTAAGGGAAGAAATTAGATTACCCTCAAAGTTTTTGACAGCATGCTTTAGGAAAAGAAAATGAAATAACATATTTAAGATACTCAGGGAAGAAACATGTGAGATAGGAATTTTATATCCAGCAAAATTGACTTTTAAGTATAAAAGGTACAAATTTATCCACATGCCAGAACTCAGAAAATATTATTCCCATGAGCCTTTCCTGAGGAATGAAGCTTCAGAAAATCAAAAGAGATACTGACTTCAGCACTGGTGGAGAAGTATATATATACATATACACATACACACATGTATCACACACACAAGAATGCATGTTAAGAGAGAGACAGTATGTAATGGCAATAGGCTCTGAAAATGTGGATAAAGTACAACTATTTCAAAAATAGTGGGAGGAGAAAAAATGGAGGAAGAAGTGGAGAACATATGCAAAAAATGTAATGTTTTTGGAATCATAAACATTGGTGGTGTTACTGGTATTATTATTCTGAGTCTGCTGTGTGTGTAATACAGCATAAAACCAATGAGTTTTTATGGGATATTCTAATTCTCTCATCTCCTGTATCTTTGAGAATTATGTTCTCAAGTATAGAAGAAAGAAGATACAGATGTAATTGAGAAGAGGTTAACCTCTATAGACGCTAATTTGAATTGAACTTATGAAGTATTTTACTTGTAATATATGCATATAGTTCTCAGCTCTGTTCACTAAGCATCCATTTGTGCCAAAATTGTGGTCTTAAAGTATCATTTCTTGCTGAAAGAAATCAAGGCTTTTGGAGAAATGGCTGATTTCATGCCTGCAAAAAGAAAAGTATGAGATGAGTCTGGAACATCTTGTCATACTAAATAGCAAGGAAGTCATCAAAGACTATTAAGGTGATGGCAAAAGAACCTAGAAGCCAACTGCAAGAGGCTCTCACTAGACAAAATGAGACAGTTTGAGCTTTAAAAATAATTGCAATGGATTAAAACCCCTCAAAGATGTTTAAGTCTCTGAGTTCTTAATGCTATTGAAATTGACAGGAATGATAAGGAACCAGTTCATTACCCTGAAAACTGGTAAACAAAGGGAAGCAAAAGCATTTATCCTGCCTCTCCTTTATAAACTGTACCACTTGGGAAACAAATAATAGATGAGGGAAAATGTATCTTGATAAAAGCATTCCAACTAATAAATGAAACAGAAATGATCAATTTAGAAGATTGCCCTTTGCAACCCCCCATGAATGAACATAGACATTAAGTATCAGTATCAATGACTCCTAAGATCACAAAAAAGAGAGACAAACAGGCCTTATATTCTTCCAATAGGCTTGACAAAGGGATGGAGTTTGAGTGTGACCCAGGCAGTGGGTTCAGTCGCCAATTTTCAGGAAATGCAGAGGATAGAGGAACATGTTGAATTGCACCATGAATATGCAGGCACCAAAATCCACATGGTGGGAAACTGTGTAGATCAAATGACTTGGGTTCTTCAAAAGGTAAATTGGATAAATTGTAAGGGAGTGAACGGGATAGAGGAGAAACATATAGACTTTTTAAAGACTTAAAAGATATATCAAAAAAACTTAATTGTCCAAAGGTAAGAAAAAAATATTTAATGGAAGTGTAATCTACAAAGTAAATGCAGTTCAAGAGAGAATTAGTAAACTGGAAAATATATCCAAAGAAATTTTCTCAGAATGCATCACAAAAGGACAAACAGAAAATATGAAAGAGAATTTAAGAAAAAATAAAATGAAGAAGTCCAACCTATGTTGATGTCAAGTTCCAGAATAAAATGGTAGAGTGATGGGAGGACAGATATAATTAAAGAATATTTAATATGGGGCTGCCCCGTGGCACAGCAGTTTAGTCCACGCTTTGGCAGCCTGGGGTTGGTGGTTCAATCTCGGGAGCCAGCCAATGCACTGCTTGTCAGCCATGCTGTGGTGGTGTCCCATATAAAGTAGAGGAAGATGGGCACGGATGTTAGCCCAGGGCCAGTCTTCCTCAGCGAAAAGAGGAGGATTGGCAATGGATGTTAGCTCAAGGCTGGTCTTCCTCACCAATAAAAAAAAAAAAAAAAGAATATTTAATAGACTACTTAAAAAATAATGGCCAAGAATTTTCCAGAATTGAGGAAGTGCTATAATGTACAAAACAAAATAAATTCATGTATAGATACTTCTTAGTCATACTATATACCATCAGAGACAAAGAGAAGCTTATAAAAGCAACCAAACAGATTATCTACAAAGCAATATCAATTAGACTGACAGCAGTCTTCTTAATAGTGACAATGGATGCGAGAAGAAAGTGGAATATCTTCAATGTGCTGAATGATGATTGTAGATCTAGAATTACAAACTTGGTGAAATTAACTTCCAAAAATGAGGTGAAATAAACACACTGTCAGATAGGCAGAAATTGAGAATGTATACCACCAAAAAATTCAGTCAAGTCACATCTAAAAGATGTACTTCAGTAAGAATGAGACGATCCCAGAAAGAAAGTCTGAATGAAAGATGGTTTGGTAAGTAAACAAAATGGTAAACATATGGATAAATTTAAATACACATTAATAATAATAGTAACATAATCTGTGAGGTTAAAAACCAAGATTGATTCAAAATATGATATCCCAGTGGTATATAAGCTGGAAGTAGGGGCCAATGGAGGAAAAGCATCCTAAAATCTTTGTATTATTCAGGAGGATGTTAAAATAGTATTAACTTTAGACTGTTAGGTATGTGTAAAAAATTTCAAAGATAACCACTAAAAGAATAGAAATATGGGGCCAGCCCAGTGGCGCAGTGGTTTAGTTTGCACTTTGGCACCCCGGGTTCGTGGGTTCAGATCCCGGGCACCTACCGACACACTGCTTGTCAGCCATGCTGTGGCGGAGTCCCATATAAAGTAGAGGAAGATGGGCACGGATGTTAGCCCAGGGCCAGTCTTCCTCAGCAAAAAGAGGAGGATTGGCGATGGATGTTAGCTCAGGGCTGGTCTTCCTCACACACATAAAAAAGAATAGAAATATGCATATCGTTTCTGAATCTGTGAAGAGAAGTAAATGGAATGCAAAAGCTAATAAAAAGTTAAAGTGGGAAACTGCTCTGAGCAGAGAGAGTTTGGAATTAGTAAATCAACAAGCCTCTTGAGATTTTCTGTGGGAGCTTAGGATAGTACCAGACTATTCAGAAAGAGCAAGTGGCTGCCTTTTTGAAAGGCTTGAATGAAAATGAAGTGAAAGGAGTGATTCCTATGTTTTCCTACTTGGAGCTAGCATTTATGAACATTTGATACATTCCCTAGTTATTAAAATACTTTAATTTTTAAATCCACACCCAATTTAAAAGCTTCAGGGGTAGCTCCGGCAGGGAAAACGGACTTTAGCAGATGGTTACCTCCGTTTCTCAGTGCAGTCTCCTAAGAACAGCTGTGTCTCCCTCGCCTCAAAACCCAACTGCCCCTCACTCCCCGAGCAATGCTGGTGTGAGGACCTGTTGGCTGCTGATGACAGAGCCCCTGTGTTGGGGAACAGGGGCTGCTGGTGTCACCCGGCTCTGGCATTCACTTTGGATACTCTAGGAAGACTGCTTAGATCTTGTAACAGCGACTGAAGGTATTTTGTGTTGGGATCAACAGAGATGATGCCAGAAAAGCATCTCTCTGGTTGATGGCGCAGGGGCTCCCTTCAGCTCTCACAATCAGCTATGCCGAAAGGAAAACTTTCCCTCACCATCTCTCCCCATCCGTCAAGCTGATTCCTTTGTTTTTTTTTTTTTAATTAACCTAATTATCTGTTGTTTTCTTCAGTTTTACTTTGTAATTTTAGCAGACGATGTTTTTAACTCCTGGACCACGGGCTTTTACCACAAGGTTCTTATTTCTTTGGTTTAGAGAGCAACCACAAAACATTGTTATGAATCTGGGAGTCTTTCTGAGCAGCCAGATGCCATGGTTGTTGAGACGATATCTCTGGATGCCTTCTAGAAGTGAAAGTAATTCAGAAGAAATCACTCATAGCTGCATCTTACCAGTTACAGAACACCAACAGTGCCCAAATTAGTGTGTTATGTAAGTTTGTGAGCCACGTGTTCGGAATTCTATAGAAACCCCTCTTAACTGGTACTTGCTTCCTGATCTGACCATTATATAATTATTATGCATAGCATAATTGAAGTGTTATATATTTGAAATAAACAGAAGATACTGCTATAGATTATCCATTTTTCTTAAACATCTTTCAATATAGTCATAGCCCATAGGGCTCTGGACAGCTGACCTAGTCTTAAGCTCTGTTTTTTTTTTTTTTTTTTTGCCAGGCCATTTGGACTTTGTCCTAAACTGACCACTGGCCCAAGGGGAGGGTATGGGAATAGAGAACCTGCTCCAAAAAAGCATGGACACTGTGCCCAGTGGGGAGGAGGTTTGTGGTCTCCACCCAAGGAAGGGGCGCTTATCTCTAGAGCTCTGCCCCATCCTTGAAAAGGAGTGGGAAAAGGAAGAGGAAGAAGGCAAGGGGAGCCCCACTGGCCTGCTGGGCGGCCAGCCAGCGAGCAGACAAAGACAGCCATATGGGGCCAGGGCCCTCGCTTCCTGGAGCAGGAAGAAGGAAAGTCAATTCCCACAGGACAACTCGTAGAACCTCCAAGGATCTAAAGATGGGGAGCAACCGACCACTTCACTTAGCCCACTCACTCTTGACTCAGTTTTAGCTTAAACACTTCCTATGTCAAGGGAACTCCTATTTTGGGGACCAGTGGGATGACACAACTTGAGATTAACACTTTGGGGGATTAAGAAATGGAGTCAGGCCACAGTGGCTGTGGGAAGAGGGGAAAGCTGAGGAAACACATGTGGGGAGGAATCAGGGCTTCTGCAGCCAGGCAAGTAGGAAAGCGTTACAGGGATGGGGTGTCTCTGGTGTGTGGGGCAATGGGTGGGCCATGGCTGGAAAGGCTGTGGTCAGCTAGGGATAGGAGCGGGCCTTGGGATCCCAGGTCTGCTCTACAGCTTCCAGGAAGTCTTCACGGTGCTCTTCAGGCTGGAGTGTGGGTACCCCAGAGTCTCTTTCTGCCCCTCCATGCCCTCCCCAGAGGTATGAGGCTCACGTGGCAATTGAATTGTGCCTGGGTCAAGGGTTCCAAGGAACAGTGCAGCTGTAACTGGGGGAAGGTGGCCAGCAGAAACATGATGCCCTCCATGGAAGCAAAGGTTGCCGGGACAACCTCTGCCAGGACATCCCCTCCCACAGCTGGTCCTCTGAGGCTAATAGAAGGTTCCCTGATGGGTACAATTGATGTGGGCCTGGGAGGGGAAGTGTGGGGACTGTTGGTCTAGAACCTCTGTGAGGCCCCAGTGCTGGTGCAACTATAGACCATGGGGACCCCCAGCTAGCTGGCCTTTGAGGCTCTCAACTCTCAGCTCTCCCAACTACTGAGTTGCCTCCTCAGAAAACAGCTCAGGACTTCCTGGATACCACACGGTGGTGGGGGAACCAGAGGAGGAAAATGGGTCCCCTGCTTCCAGTGAGTCCCAGAAAGGTAGTGAGGGGTGTGTTAGTCCTAGAATCACAGAGTAGGGAGGGAATCAAAGGTCTGAATGTCTTAGTTTGGGCCTCTGTCCTATTCTCTGCATATTTATTTGTGCATACAGTGGAGGCACCAAAGTGCATTTGTTTAGTAATTTTCATCCAATTTGCCAGTGCCCATGATGACTAAAATAGTGGTGAGAAGCTCCACATCAGCTCAAAGAAACATTCATTGCCTTCTTTCTTTTCAAGGTTTAAGCTAAAGAAAGAGGGTTATAGTGTAAGCATCTGTGTGTTTTCATACACGGTGTTTTCAGTCCTGCATCCTCGCTTTATACCAGCATTTGTCAGAGAAACAGGGAAATCCTTTGTGCCTGGGGCACCAGAAGCCACCATACAGATAAAAAGGGGAGGAGGGGGATTGAAGATGCAAGAGAAGACTCACTTCTCCTCTTTCCCTAGTCTTCTTCCTCCATTGGAAGAAAGATAAGGTTTGGATCAAGAAGAGTAGAATAATGCGGATGGAAAACGAGCTGAATGGAGAGCATTGGCCCTCCCCCCTTACTGGCAGCCTTTAGCACTTCCTTAACCCAGTGACCCTACCTGCAAAGAGGCACCCGGTCAAAACTGCAAAGTCAGAGTCCTTTTCCAGTCACACCTCATGTCCCTTTGTGAGCCTCCTCCCACCACCATTCCTGGGCAGCCCTATAGGACTCTGTGGGGTCTAAAGTTGCTGCGCTACTTAGGTCAGCCATAATGCCCAGATTTCTAGTCCCAAATCAGAACTTGCATTACTTGACCATCTTCATCAATGATCAGAATAAAGTAATGCACAAAAAGGTTGAACACTCACCTGCTTTTTAAGAGACTGAGAACAGAGATGGATAGGACTAACATTATAGAAGAAATGTCTGCCACTGAGGGTTAAGTAACTTGCCGAGGTCACCCACTTCTAAGTGGCAGAAGGGAGATTCAGATTCTATCAGTGTGATTCCAAAACCTATGTTCTTTCCAAATAAGATTCCAAAAGACAGAATACATGAGAGAACTCTTTCCTTAATGATGGAAAGACTCTTTATTGATCAGGCACTTTGAGTTCACAGGGCCTTGCCTCCCGTTCCCCATCCTCTTCAGTGAAATAAACACATGGGATTCATCTTGCAGCCACATTTGACTCCCTCGCACCCCAGGGAAATCTCTGTAACAGAGGAATTACTGGAGGAGGGAACGTGGGTTGGCACAAGAGATGCAAATCAGGAATGTGCCAGCCCTGAGTGGTTGCTGCAGCGAGGCTGGTGTGCAATTTCCTTTTTGGAGTACCCACTTGAGATGGGTTGCCAGCAGGTACCAATTAAGCCATGGTAACTAATAACAGCTTCTGAAAGGAAAGGGAAAATGAGAGGATTTAAATCAATGCGACACATTTAGTTGCTACCATGTGAATGTTTTCAAACCAAAATGCTTATTTTGAGATGATTTAGAATTAACTAATAGTATAATGCTACCTCTGCCAAACAAGATAAGTTATCTCTTGGGGATAAAAATAACAAGTATAATGGCTCATACTTCTCTTGAAATGGAAGAGATTCTCAAAGTTATGAGTATAGGCCAAAAAAATCATAGAAAAGTTAAAATCATATAAAACCACCTAAAATAAATTATGTTAATACAGTAAAACTAAGCTGTAGGGATTTGGTGAGGAAAGTGAAGTTGAGACTCTTACTTAGGTTCACAGTTGGAACTCTACAACCTACTAAGAAATATGTCACGTTATTTACTGCTTTCAAATTTAATAAGTCTTCAGCTAACCATGATATTCAGAGACAGGGAGTCATAGTTCTCTGAATTCCCTGGTTAATATAGTTAACCAGAAACCCTTTTTGAGTTCAATCCCTCTTTTTGAAAATCTTTCAAAAATTTTTCTCTGTTTTCTTGTCCTACTAAGTACAATGGATTCACCAGAGACTCTTTATTTCAGAACCTCAGAATTATTGTACCATTCTATGCCTATGGAACATCTAAGAGATTGGGCTGAATTTGTAACAACCCTGGAAAACAGATTTTTGGATAAGTCTCTGATAGAAATTCATTGAGTTGTGAGTAAACTCTTTCAAGTAAAAAAAGTGGGAAGTAAAGCCAAGGGATCTATTTGAAGTTTTGTTGAGTTCTGTCTCAAAAAATAAAGGTCTCCCCCAGTTACTCAGCTTGATCAAACACACTCTAAGCACCTATTTTACATGGAGGTTTAAAAAAATAGATATAATTCTTGCATCTGAGCAGCTCATAGCTGTAAATGAGCCTATCAAATCAAGGTGTATTTAAAGTACAGTGGGGATGGGAATTAAATTGGCTGAGGGGTGCAGAGGGAAGGAGGAGGGAGATGGCAGTTAATTAGCCTTGGAAAAAGTGTATGAGATTTCTGGACAGAGGGAAGATGGTGGAAAGTCCATTCTGGAAGAAGGAAACAGCACTGATAAAGGCGTATAGATATAACTATATGGCATTTATAGGAAGTAGTAATTTATCAGTCTTTGTAGACTAAAGTGCATGGTTCCATCCACGTAGACTAGAGTGTGTGCTTCCATCTGTATAGACTAGAGTGCGTGCTTCCATCTATGTAGACAAGACTGCATGGTTCTATTTAGACTAGAGTGCATGGTTCCATCCATGGAGACTAGAGTGCATGCTTCCGTCTATATAGATGGGAGTGCATGGTTCTATTTAGACTAGAGTGCATGGTTCCGTCCATGTAAACTAGAGTACCTGGTTCTGTCCATGTAGACTAGAGTGCATGGTTCCATCCATGTAGGCTAGAGTGCATGGCTCCATCTACGTGGAACTCTAGTTCATGGTCCAAGATGCAGAGAGGATGATTATGATGCCAGAAATGGAGACTAGAATGAGTTAGTGAAAGGCTGAGTATTTCATGCTAACACAGTTTGTCTTAATTTAGTAAGCACTGGAAAGCTGCCAGAAGTTTTTAAGCAGGAAAACGGTGTGATCAAATTTGTGTCTGGGGAAGGTCATTCAGATAGGAGTGTGGCAGACGGCTTGGGTGGGGCAAGACTGGAGGCAAAAAGACCTATGAAGTTATTGCAGGAAATTGTTGAAAGATTATGAGCATCTGAGGTAGAGCAGTGGCGGCGAGGATGGAGGGGAAGGGAGATTTGTGAGTCTTTTTGAAGTAGGATCAATAGGACCTATTGATTGCCTGATTTGGATGATAGGAACTTTAAATGCATAGAGGGATAGTTTACTCCCATAAGATAGGGAGGACAGAAGGATAAAGAGGCTTAGAAGAAAGAACATGAATCTGAATGAGCACCAGGTAAATCTGAGAAAACTGTAGAATTTCCAAATGAAAATTTCTAAGAGCCAATAAGAAGGATCCTTGCACGATTGAACCCCAGAAACATTTCCTAATCCCAAAAAGAATCTTAATCCAGGCAAAATTTAATGACTAGAGGATACTAAATAACACAAATATTCATCATTAAATATGTAATCTGCAAATAGACACTGAAAGATCACAAAACCCATTCGCCACCACCAACTGAGAAGTCTAAAAAGTGTGCTGTGCTGTGTTTGTAATTCAGGTCTCAGTTTCCCCATTATCTCAGGGCTCCACTGAATCTAAGTTCACCCCAGCAGAACCCCATGAAACAACCACCATTGCTGGCTCTAATCCATCTCCCAGTGGAGGCTCAAACGTTGATTTCTCAACAAGGAATCCCTTCTGATTCTATGAAAAATATGGTGGATATGTTATCTTATTCTGTTTAGTGTACGTCATCTTTCTCTGTTCTCATGGGCTGACCACAGGCAGTTCCCCAGGCAATTCTTCAGGGCCTCCAGCTGCACAGCCTCCAACTGTGTTCCTCTCTATGATACATGCCTGAACAGAGGAAGATTCCATGTGCCATGCAAATCATCCCAATGTGCAAGCTGAGAGTTTGATGCCGACTCTGTACCACACTTCCACCATTACTACCAATGACCATGTAGCTGTACTGAGTTGTTTGTTGGATCGAAAAAAAAAAAAAGCCGCTTTCTCATCTGAGCACATGAAAGAGTTTTATCACAAAGATTTAAGTGCCATGTATAATCAAATTTCCCATGTAAAATTGGGAGGATAATTTTGATTGCTTTGATCGTACTGTCAAGTCACTTTGATCTGAGGTACAGTAAGCAATGTGATTCCTTCGAAGATTCTGCCAAAGCAGCCACTAGGGTAGAACACATGAAAAGTCAATCCAGTGTGAAACAAGATTTGTTGGGAGATTGAATACGAATGAGGCCAATGACAGAAGATAGACAGTGGAATCATTTGCTTTCTTGTCATGATTCTAGTGCAGTGAATTTCAACCCTGGCTGTAGATTGGAGTCACTTGAGGACATTATTCACCCCCCCCAAAAAAAATACTGTGCCTGGGCCTCAGTCCCAGAGATTCAGTAGGGCCCCCCAAGTGCACTTTATTTTATTTTTTTGTATGAGTGAGGAAGACCAGCCCTGAGCTAACATCTGTTGCCGATCCTCCTCTTTTTGCTGAGGAAGACTGGCCCTGGGCTAACATCCGTGCCCATCTTCCTCCACTTTATATGGGATGCCACCACAGCAGGGCTTGACAAGCAGTGCATCTGTCCGCGCCCAGGATCCAAACCTGTGAACCCCAGGCCGCCAAAGTGGAGAGCACGAACTTAACTCCTATGCCACCGGGCTGGCCCCCCTAGTGCACTTTAAACAATTTATTCTTCTGGTGTCTTCCACCATTCATGACATATGAAAACCAACATTTCAGAAGAAACCAAAAATTACCATAAATGTGTATTCATTTAGCCGACATGTGAATACCTACAGTGTACCAAGATGGAGGGAGTGGGGGCCTGTACAACATAATGTGCACTCTGGGGAATAGGCTAGCACATTTCCGAGAGAAAACTCATACTCCCCAATATTTCCCTGGATGTTTCTGAAGCTGCATTTGGGATCACGTCTTAGTTTATGTGACTTAAGCACAAATTAGCCCACTTACTATCCACATCAAAAAAAGTTACCAAATCTATTCAAAGACGCTAGTCAGCCTGTGAAAGGAGAGGTGGGAGATACACATCCCCAACCCTGGGCAGCTAAGAGATGAGGCAGTCCCCACAGTATGTTAGGGGGAGCCTGCAACAGTGCCAGGAGGGACAAACAGTAAACATGAGGTGTCTGTCTTTCGCCACCTTAGGTTCTGTCACGGCAAATCAAGAATGATGACATGAGGACCTTGGCTGGGAGGCCCTTGTAGCTGGGAACTGTGACACCCAGGCCATCACAAGTGACCACAGCTGGGATCCAGGAGGAAGGGGAAGCAGCTCTTGACCCTCAGCTCCCAGGACCCCAGATCCTGCCCCGACTGCCCCAAGCTTGCCTCTACCACACCTCCACTTCTGATTCCTGCCCTTGGCAATCTGGACTTGACCCCACTGTTACCAAGAACCATCCCGAGACCAGCCCTGCAGAAGTTCATCCTGCCTGTCCTGACAGCACCAGGCAAAGTCAAGCAGAGAGGAGTGGTCAAGATTCAAGGACAAGGCTCAGAGAGGTAGAGTTGTGTTCCACATTGTCATCGTCACAGCTCCATCTACTGAGGGCCCGCACTGTGACACGTCTGGGCTAACGGCTTTATGTCCACATCTCAGCCAAATACAGAAAGCAGGACTTAGGTTCCATGTAGAGGAAGGCCAGTCCATGTGAGAGCTGCTGCTTCTGCAAAGGTCTCAGGCCTCCTCAGCCCCTTAGGGAGCCCACAGCTTCGGAATGAGAGCAGCCATCTCTTCATTAACCGGCTTGGATCCCCTCACAACACTCTTAGATTTGGGGGTTTGGGGAAGGAAGGGTTGTAGATATTACCTACAGGCCTGGGGACTGGTTATAAGTGGTATGATCGTGCATTCCTCGGAGTTTAGTCCAGTCTAGGATGGGACTGGAGGGGAGGGGATGAAGCCATTTAGAGCCAGAGGGACTTTAAAGATTAGCTGGCCCAATCTTTCATTTCAGACCAGAGGAAACAGAGACTGAGAAAGGTTAAGTGTCAAGAATCACTCAAAATGTTGATGGCAGAAATAGGGTGAGGACTCCAGGGCCCTAACTTGTCACCCCGGGTTCCCTCTGGTGAATGCGGCATATGTGGTTTCTAAGGAAATCTGTCAGGTCCTCAACAAGAGAAAACAACGCGGTTGAGGAGAGGTGCTGGTGGTGCATGCAGACAAACTACAACGGCCACAGGAAATGAGTGCTCGAGTGGGGCCACGACAGGAACAAATAGAAAGGACAGTGGCGTCAGAAGTGGCGTAAGGCAGCATGTGATTAAGTGACAGATGGACGGCCTCAGCAACTAGCACTTTGGGAATTGCAAAGACGAGATCACTGGCATGAGTGGATGGAAAAGTTACTGGGTAAATTTTATGCTCCAACTTAAAAGACATGAACACATCAGGTCCACGTGGGGGTTTAGGTTGTATTCGTAGGTGATCCCAGGAGATGCTACTGGGCAGCAGAGTGGAATTTAATAAAAAATGGGAACAGTAGATGAAACAGTTCGGTGCGTTGTGCATACACAGTTGCATTTTGGTGGCCCAATTTTACTGTCTAAGGTGATTGACACAAAAGCATATTGGGTTCTACAAGTTCTGATTATGGATTTGCATTAGTGATCATTAGTGACTTCTGGTTAGGTGGGGTTTTGTGTGAGGCACATGCAAAAAAAGTTGAGGTGGCAAAGTGATTTTGTTGTTTCCCCACTACCGTACTTATCCATTCTTAATTATCTCTAAGTTTTTACACACAGCCACAGGTCACATTATGATTGAGCTAAAATTTTCCCTTCAACTGGAAGAAGTTTATTCTTAACACTTTAACACCTCAATGAGGCCAACCAACTCAGCTTCTGAAGACTCCCAACCAGCTCCCTTCCTTCCAGGCTTACGGCCACTGCCCTAGCCCAAACTCTCATAAGCCCTGAACATTCTATTGCAATAACCTCCTAATTTGTCTTTTTCCTCCAGAAAACGTATTAAGAAACTAACAGTCAAGTTCCAAAGAAACAATAGAGCATACAGCCCCCTTGCTGCAGAAGTGCAAATCCCGTGTCACATATCTAAGGCTGGAGGAGTCTGGTGGAATTTTCAGAAATTCTTATTCCTCAGAGGAATGTTTCAAGTCTGCTGTTTGAAGCTTGGTCATTTTACCTAGCCTTTTTATTCAGATTAATCAACCAGTATTGGAAGTTCATTTGTTATCCCATCTGCAAATTTTTGTAAACCCACTCTCCTTCCCCCTTGTCGTTAAATAGCCCACATCCTACAGACAAAATCCAATTTGCAGTTAACTTAAAAACATAAGAAAACCAAGTAAGAATCACTTAATCAGGAAAAACATTGCTCTTTTAGATTTAAACATTTTTTTCCCTTAGCCAAGATGTATTTATTGTCATTTCCAGAATTACTCTTATAAGTATCTGGTTATCATAACCACAAAAAGACAGCCTATTAGTTTCAACTGCTGGATAAAAGCATGCCACATTTTCAAGATTTCTGGTCTCACCCTTTTAACCCAAAGAATAACTATAAATAGATGGTAAAGTCTGGGATTTCCACAGCTAAGTGCTGCTATAAATAGTTTTAAACATTTTCCCACTTCATGCTTTCTAAAAGAACATTCTGCACTTCCTTTCTTGGATAACCTCTGGGAATAAAGTGAAATCACATTCAGAATTTTATTGACGGAGTTTAATGAAACTCTTAATGAACCTGCTAGCAACTCTGAACATTCCTCAGCTACTGAAAGAACTGAAAATAAAATGATTCCACAAATTAATTTAAATAAATATTTCTGAGAAGTGTATTTTTAAATTAAGCTTTTATTATCTTCAGCCGTTCTCTTGCAATCCTGGGAATTTTCTTTTAAAAAACAAAATTAAAACCTGGATAGTTCACTTAACAGTTATTTGACTTAAGTGAAATTTATGTCTAATTTTCTTGAGAACTTCACTAGATTGGGAGCTCTGGTGGCTACAAAATGAAAGAAATATATTTCTTTCAACTTTCCTTACAATTGACATCCAGAAAAAGGGATGAGAGTTCACTTCTCTGGGTCAGGTGTCCAGACTATTTGTCTTCTTTCTTCAAGATTCATAAGACACCTTGCAAAACACACAAACATTCTAAGTTTTTGTAAAATCTCTACCATTTAATGCTTTCCCATAGTGCATGCCTGTGGCAGTCAGAGCACAGCCAGAGCAATGCAGAATTGCCTCATCTCTCTAGAGAGATGCCTGCATTCTAGCAACCTCTGCTGGTGGTGGTTTTTGATGGGAAGGAGGTAAAATTAGCTAATCTTCAAAATGGCAGGAAAATTAAGCTAAGAAAGAACAGCAACGAAAACCGGTAATGTTAGTAAAACTTATGTCCCTGTTTTATATTTTGGTAAAAAAAAAAAAGGGGGGGGGATAACAGAGGCTATAAGAGATTTTTTTAAATTAGATACTTATAAAAATAGACAATTTTTAGCAGTTTTAAATTTACAGAAAATATTGAGCAAAAAGTACAGAGAGTTCCCACATATCCCTTCACATCTTCCCCATTTTCCCTATTTTTAACATCTTGCATTAGTGTGGTACATTTGTTACGATTGATGAGCCAAATGGATACATTATTATTAACTGAAGTCCACAGTTTACATTAGGGTTCACTTTTTGTGTTGTACATTATATGGATTTGACAAATATATAATGACATGCGTCCATCATTATAGTATCATACAGAATAGTTTTACTGTCCTAAAAATCCTCTGTGCTCTGCCTGTTATCCACACCCCCCAACTCCTGGCAACCACTGGTCTTTTTACTGTCTCCATAGTTTTGCCTTTTCCAGAATGTCATAGAATTGGAATCATACAGTATGTAGGCTTTTCACATTGGTTTATTTCACTTAGTAATATGCATTTAAGGTCCCTCCATGCCTTTTGAGGCTTGATAGCTCATTTTTTAGCACTGAATACTATTCCATTGTCTAGATGTACCAGAGTATATTTATCCGTTCACCTACTGAAGAACGTCTTGGTTGCTTCCAAGTTTCAGCAATTATGAATAAAGCTGCTATAAACACCTACATGCAGGTTTTTGTGTGGACGTAAGTTTTCAACTCCTTTGAGTAAATACCAAGGAGCCTGATTGCTGGATCATATGGTACAAGTATGTTTAGTTTTGCAAGAAACTGAGAAACTCTTCCAAAGTGGCTGTACTGTTCTGCATTCCCACCAGCAATGAGTGAGAGTTCCTGTTGCTCCACATCCTCTCCAGCATTTGATGTCAGTGCTATGGATTTTGGCCATTCTAATAGGTGTGTAGTGGTTTCCCCTTGTTTTAATTTGCATTTCCCTGATGACATATGATGTGGGGCATCTTTTCATATGATTATTTGCTATTTGTCTATCTTCTTTGATGAGGTATCTCATCATGATGAGGTTCAGGTCTTTGGCCCATGTTTTAACCAGGTTGTTTGTTTTCTTATTGTTGAGTTTTAAGAGTTCTTTGTATATTTTGGATATGTGTCTTTTGCAAATATTTTCTCTAAGTCTGTGGCTAGTCTTCTAATTCTCTTGATATTATCTTTTGCAGAGCAGAAGTTTTTAATTTTAATGAAGTTCAGTTTATCCATTATTTCTTTCATGGATCATATTTTTGGTATTGTATCAAAAGACATCATCATACCTAAGGTCATCGAGGTTTTCTCCTGTGTTATATTCTAGGAGTTTTATAGTTTTGCATTTTACATTTAGGATTGTGATCCATTTTGAGTTAATTTTTGTGAAAGGTATAAGGTCTGTGTCTAGATTCTTTTTTTTTGCAAGTGGATGTCCAGTTGTTCCAGCACCATTTTTTTAATCTTTATTGAGATATAATTGAAAAGTAACATTGTGTAAGTTTAAGGTGTACAGTGTAGTGATTTTGTATATGTATATATTCAGCACCATTTGTCGAAGAGACTGTCTTTGCTCCATTGTATCGTCTTTGCTCGTTTGTCAGTGATCAGTTGACTATATTTATGGCGTCTATTTCTGGGCTCTTTATTATCTTCCATTGATCTGTCTATTCCTTTGCCAATACCACACTGTCCTGATTACTGTAGCTTTATGGTCACTCTTCAAATCAAGTAGCATCAGTGGTCCAACTTTGTTCTTCTCCAATATTGTGTTGGCTATTTGGGGTCTTTTGCTTCTCCATATAAACTTTAGAATCAGTTTCAATATCCATGAAATAATTTACTAGGATTTTGATTGAGGTTGCATTGAATCTATAGATCAAGTTGGGAGGAACTGACATCTGGACAATATTGAGTCTTCCTATCCATAAACACAAAATATTTCTCTATTAGTTTAGTTCTTTGATTTTTGTTCAGAGTTTTGTAACTTGCCTCATGTAGATCTTGTGTATGTTTTGTTAAATTTATACACAAGTATTTCATTTTTGAGGGGTTCTAATGTAAATAGTGTTGTGTTTTTAATTTCAAATTTTACTTATTCATTGTTAGTTTATAGGAAAGCAATTGACTTTTGTATATTAACCTTGTATTCTGCAGACTTGCTATAAGTGCTTGTAAGTTCCAGTTTTTTTGTCACTTCTTTAGATTTTCTATGTAGATGATCATGTTATCTGTGAACAAAGACAGTTTTATATCTTCCTCCCCAGTCTGCATACCCTTTATTTCCTTTTCTTGCCTTATTGCATTAGCAAGCACTTCTAGCATGATGTTGAAAGGGAGTGGTGAGACATGATATCTTGCCTTGTCCCTAATCTTAAGTAGGAAAGCTTTGAGTTTCTTACCATTAAGCATGATGTTAGCTGTAGGTATTCTTATAGTCTTTATCAAGTTGAGGAAGTCCTCCTTTATTCCTAGTTTACTGAGAGTTTTTATCATGGGTGGGGGTTGGGTTTTGTCAAATGCTTTTTCTACATCTGATGATATGGTCATGTGACTTTTCTTTTTTAGTCTATTGATGTGATAGATTACATTAATTGATTTTTAAATGTTGAACCAGTCTTGCTTACCTGGGATAAAGTCTACTTGGTCATGGTTAATAATTCTGTTTATACTTTTTTGGATTAGATATACCATAATATTTTGTTGAGGATTTATTTTTTATTTTTTATTTTTTGTGAGGAAGATTAGCCCTGAGTTAATATCTGTTGCCAATCCTCCTCTTTTTGCTGAGGAAGATTGGCCCTGGGCTAACTTCCGTGCCCATCTTCCTCTACTTTATACCAAATGTCGCCACAGCGTGGCTTGACAAGTGGTGTGTCAGTCCATGCCTGGGATCCAAATCTGCAAACCCAGGGCCGCCAAAGTAGAGAGCATGAACTTAACCACTATGCCACCGGGCCGGCCCCTTGTTGAGGATTTTTTCATCTGTGATCATGGGAGATATTGGTCTGTAGCTTTTTGTAATGTCTTTGTCTGGTTTTGGCATTAGAGTAGTGCTGGCCTCATAGAATGAGGAAGTATTTCTTTTGCTTCTATCCTCTGAAACAGATTGTAGAGAATTGTTATAATTTCTTCCTTAAATATTTGATAGAATTCACCAGGGAACCAATATGCCTGGTGCTTTCTGTTTTGGAAGGTTGATAGTTATTGATTCGATTTCTTTAATAAATATAGGTTTCTTCAGATTGTGTATATCTTCTTCTGTGTTTGGGTAGATTGTGTCTTTTAAGGAATTCCTCCATTTCATCTAGCTTATCAAAATTGTGAGCAGAGAGTTGTTCATAGTATTATCTTATTATTCTCTTAATTTCCATGGGATCTGTAGTGAGGTACCTCCAAAAGCTTTGATTGTCCCCCACTTTGATTTTGAATGACCTTTTCGGAGAAATATTTAGTCAATTCAACATTCAAACTTGATCTCAGGGATGTTTCTTCTCTCTCAAGGAATTTCTCTCCACCTCACTTTCCCAGGACATCTTAGCATCTCATGACAATGGCAAGATGGCCATCTGTGGGGGGGAGGGTGTCATCTGGATACTTGCTGCCTTCTGCTGAGATGTGACCGGCTCCTGTCCTTCAGTTTCTGTGACACTCCGCTATTAATCCCTTTGACCTTATAAAGCCATTTTCCTCTTTCCTTTTGAGATAACTGAGCAAGGCTTTGAGAACAAAATAGCCCTAAAGCAGTGCATTTGTTGAACAAACATTTATTGATAGAACCATGCACCAGAAAATGTAGGGGAAATATCAATGAACAAATATCCCTATCATATGTTCCTACAGCAAACTGATTTTTTAAATTTTAAATATATATACAGAACATTCACTCTTTTGAGAGTATGGTTCTGTGAGTTTTGATGCACACATAGAGTCATGTAGTCACTACTATGATCAAGATGCAGAAAAGTATCCCCCACCCAAATGGCCTAGCATTTGTAATCAACCCCTCCACCAAACCTTAACCTCTGGCAGTCATTTGTCTTCACCATCTCTATTGTTTGTCTTTTCCAGAATGCCATGTAAATGGAATCATGCATTGTGTAGCCTTTTCAGTCTGGATTCTTTCATTTAGTATAATTCATATGAGAGTCTTCCAAGTTATTGCATGTTATCAGTAATTCCTTCATTTTATTACTGAGTAGAATTCTATCATATGGCTGTATCACAGTTTGCTCATCCATTCATAAGTTGAAGGGCAGTTGGGTTGTTTCTAGTTTTTGTTGATTATCAGTAAAGCATCTACAAACATTTGCAAACAGCTTTCTGTGTGAACATACATTTTCTCTTATGTAAATACCTAGTGGGGTGTTGCTGGGTGAGATGGAAAGTGTAAGTTCAATTTTATAACAAACTTTTCTGCGTCTATTGATATGATCATATGTTTTTTCTTATTTTATCAATATGATGAATTACATTGATTTTTAATTTTTTCAAATGTTTTTCTTTATCTATTGAAATTATTTTGTGGGTTTTCTTTATTGTATTAATATGGCAAGTTACATTAATTGACTTTTGAATGTTGAATCAGTCTGGCACTCTTGGAATGAACCTCACTTGGTTGTAATGTATTATCCTTTTTATGTATTGCTAGATTTGATTTGCTAATATTTTGCTGAGAAATTTTTGCTTCTGTTCCTGAAGGATATTGGTCTGTAGTTTCCTTCTCTTGTTTTGTCTTTTTATGACTTTTGCATCAGAATTATGCTTTGTAAAATGTGCTAGAAAATGGTTCCTCTTCTGTATTTTGGAAGAGATTGTGTCGAATTTGTATTTGGTAGAATTCACTAGTAAATTAGGTCATTTAGGCTTGGAGTTTTCTTAGTGGGAAGTTTAAAAAAAACCCACAAATCCAGTTTCTTTAATAAATATAGAACTATTCAGTTTCTATTTCTTCTTGAGCAAGATTTGGTAGTTTGTGTCTTTCAGATAATTAATCCATTTAATCTAAATGGTTGAATTTATGAGGATAGAGTTGTTCATCATGTTCCCTTGTTCTTTTAATGTTTATGGGATTAATACTGGTGCCCTTCTTTCATTCCTGAAATTGGCAATTTGTATATTCTCTCTCTCTTTTTTGCTTTGGTCAACCCACTTATCAGTTTATGAATTTTATTGATCTTTTCAAAGACTCAGTTTGGGTTCATCCTTTTCCTCTATTTTCAACTTCATTGATTTCTGCTCTTTATTGTTTTCTTCCTTCTTTTGAGCTTACTCTTTTTTTCCAGCTTCTTTTACACTCCAGAAATATTTTTATTCAGTTCAAACTTTTATAATTGTCCTAGAAACTTCCTCTTTGCCCCACTGGCTATTTAGAAGCATGTTATTTAATTTACAAATATTTGGGGATTTTTCAGATATTTTTGTTTTGATTTCTAGTTTAATTCCATTACGGTCAGAGAAAGCACTTGGAATGATTTCCATTTACACTTTTAAATTCTTTAAGGTATGTTTTATGGTCCAGAATATAGTCTATCTTGGTGAATGTTTTCTATGCACTTGAAAAGAATATATATCCTATTGGTTTTGGTGAAGTATTCTATATCAATTCTATTCTAATTGATCTATATCAATTAGATCAATTGATTGGTCTTGTTTTTTAGGTCTTATACATTTTTGCTGAGTTTTGGTCTATTTGTTCTGTCTCTTCCAAGAGAGAAGTCTTGAAGTCTCTAAGTATAGTTGTGGATTTATCTTTTTCTCTTTTTAATTCCATCAGATGTCTTCATTTTTAATCATTTAATGAGGTAAAATATATATATAAAATTTACCATTTTAACCACCGGTAGGTGTACAATTTAGTGGCATTAAGTATATTCACAGTGTTATGCAATCGTCACCACTATCCATTTCCAGAACTCTTTCATCATCCCAAACCAAAACTGTACTCACTAGACAATAACTCCCCATTCTCCCCTCCCTATAATCCCTGGTGACCTCTATTCTACTTTCTGTTTCTACGAAATTGCTTATTCCAGGTACTTAATATTAATAAAACCATACAATGTTTGTCATTTTGTTTCTGGCTTATTTCACTTAGCTTAATGTTTAAGGGTCATCTATGTTGTAGCATATATCAAAGTTTCATCCTTTTTATTTTATTTTTTGTGTGTGAGGAAGACCAGCCCTGAGCTAACATCCATCGCCAATCCTCCTCTTTCTGCTGAGGAAGACTGGCCCTGGGCTAACAACCGTGCCTGTCTTTCCTCTACTTTATATAGGACGCCGCCACGGCGTGGCTGACAGGCAGTGCATCGGCGGGCGCCGAGGATCCGAACCTGCGAACCCCGGGCTGCCAAGCGTGGACTAAACCACTGCACCACCGGGCGGCCCTGCATCCTTTTTAAACAATGAATAATATTCTAGTGTGTATATTTGCTACCTCTTTTTTTGCTGAGGAAGATTTGCCCTGAGCAAACAGCCACTGCCAATCTTCCTCTTTTTTTTTTTTTTTTTTTTGCTTGAGGAAGATTAGCACTGAGCTAACATCTGTGCCAATCCTCCTCTGTTTTGTATGTGGAACACCACCACAGCATGGCTGACAAGTGGTGTAGATCTGTGCCTGGAATCCAAACCTGCAAACCTGGACCACCAAAGCAGAGCACTTGGAACTTTAACCACGAGGTCATAGGGCCAGCCCCTATGCTACGTTTTTTAAATCTCATCTGTTGATGAACATTTAGGTTGCTTCCATGTTTTGGCTGTAGTGAGTAATGCTGCTGTGAACATTGGTGTACAAGTATTGGTTTGAGTCTCTACTTTCAATTCTTTTGAATACATAGTGAGAAGTGGAGTTGCTGGATCATACAGTAATTCTGTTTAACTTTTTGAGGAACCACCAAACTGTTTTCCACAGTGCCTGCAACATTTTACATTCCCTTTGGCAATACACAGGGTTCTGATTTCTCCACATTCTCATGGACACTTGTTTTTTGTTGTCTTTTTTTCCAATAGCTATCCTACTGGATGTCAAGTGGTATTTCACTGTGGTTTTGATTTGCATTTCCCTAATGACTAATGATGTTGAGCACCTTTTCACATGCTTATTGGCCATTTGTATATCTCTTTGGAGAAATGTCCGTTTAAGTTCTTTACCCATTTTTTAACTGAGCTTTTTGTTGCTATTGAGCTGTGGGAGTTTATGTATTCTAAATATTACTCTCATCAGATATATGAATTGCAAATATATTCTCCCCTTCTGTGGGTTATCTTTTCACTCTCTTGATAGCATCCTTTAATGCACAAAAGTTTTAACTTTTGATGAAGTCCAATTTATATATATTTTTCTTGTTGCCAGTGCTTTTGGTGTCATATCTAAGATATCATCTCCAAATCCGATGTCAAAAAAAGTTTTCCCCCATGTTTTCTGGTAAGAGTTTTAATTCTTACATTTAAGTCTTTGACCCATTTTGAGTTACTTTTTGTATATCCTGTAAGGGAATGGTCCAACTTCATTCTTTTGCTTGTGGATATCCAGTTTTCCTGGCACCATTAATAAAAAGACTGTCCTTTCCCCCATTGAATGTTCTTGGCACTCTTGTCAAAAATCAACTGACCATACATGCAACAGTTTATTTCTGGGCTCTCTGTTCTGTTCCATTGGTCTATATATCTATCCTTATGCCAGTACCACACCATTTTGATTACTGTAGCTTTGGAGTCCGTTTTGAAATCAGGAAATTTGAGTCCTCCAACTATGTTCTGCTTTTTCAAGATTATTTAGAGTTTCCATATGAATTTTAGGTCAGACTTTTCTATTACTTAAAAAAAAATTCCATTGGATTTTGACAGCGATGACATTGAATCTGTAGATTGCTTTGGGTAGTGTTGTCATCTTAGCAATAATAAGTCTTCCAGTTCATGAATATGGAATGTTTTTTCATTTATTTTTGCCTTTGATTTCTTCCAGCAATTTTTTGTAGTTTCAATGTACACGTCTTCTACCTCCTTGGTTAAATTTATTCCTATGTATCTTATTTTTTCTGGTTCAATCATAAATGAAATTGTTTTCTTAATTTCTTTTTTGGATTGTCATCTTTAGTGTATAGAAATGCAACCAATTTTTCATGTTGATTTTGAATCCTGCAACTTTGCTGAATTTGTTTATTAGCTCTAACAGGTTGTTGTTTATTAGCTCTAACAATTGTTGTTATTCTTGAATTTTTAGTGTAATTCTATCAGATTTTGTTGCTTATATTTTGATACTCTGTAATATGGGGCATATGCATTTAAGATTGTTATGTCTTCTTGGTGAATTGACCCTTTTATCATTATGTAATTTGGTTTTGTTTGTCATAGTTGTCCTTTCTCTGAAATCTACTTTTTAAAATATTAATATGGCCACTTGTGTTTTCTTTGGATTAGTGTTTGCATATTACATTTTTCATACTTTTACTTTTTGTGTGTGTGTGAGGAAGATTAGCCCTGAGCTAACATCTGTTGCCAGTCCTCCTCTTTCTGCTGAGGAAGATCGGCCTTGAGCTAACATCCCTGCCCATCTTCCTCTACTTTATATGTGGGATGCCTGCCACAGCATGGCTTGATAAGTGGTGCATAGGTCCATGCCGGGATCCAAATTCATGAACCCTGGGCCACCAAAGTGGAGCACATGAACTTAACCACTATACCCCCAGGCCGGCCCCCATACTTTTACTTTTAACCCATTGCTATATTTAAAGTGGGTTTCTTATAGACAGCATATAATGAGGTCTTGTTTTTCAATCCAATCTGAAAATCTCTCACTTACTGTGTGTATTTAGACTATTTATATTTCATGTTATTGATGTGGTTGAATGTAGGCCTACCACTTTGTTTCCTACTTGTCCTAGGTTTTTGGTCCTGTGCTCTTCCTTTCCTGACTTCTTAAAATGTATTATTTGAATATTCATTACTATTCTATTTAAGTTGTTTTATTTGTTTATTTGTTTTTGCTATTTTTCATTGCATTTGTTTTACTGGTAGCTCTAAGTATTACAACATACATACTTTTATAATCTAGTTACAGTTAATTTCTCATTTTAACAAAATGTAGAAGCCTTACAACCATATCAGTCACTTTACCCTCCTCTCTCTTATGTTATATTGTCATATGTATTACAACTATGGTCATACATTGCTTAACCACAGGGATAAGTTCTGAGAAATGCATCATTAGGCAATTTCATCCTTGTGTGAACATCATGGAGTATACTGAAGGGGAACAAAGTTTGCCACTCCAAAGTGTGTCTCTTTAACATGAGGATTATTTTAGGCTGATTATTTTTAAGAACTAAAGGACTCAACGTTTTCTGCTACCTCCCTCTTAACTGCCTAAAAGAATTCAGATAAAAAAACCTGTCTCAGGAAGCAAGCTATCACGTTAGTATAACATGAACTGGGTGGTAGACAGAGAGGAACCTGTAGAAACCTGTTTGTTGGGCTCCCGTCTGTGTTCTTCTGTTTCTGTGTGGCCAAACAATCACTTGTTTTCCAGACATTTGCTCCTTTTCACTTACCTGTGAATTGCCTTCCTTCCCTTTGAAGTGCCTGGCTTTCCCTCCCCCAACATCTTTTGTCTTTAGCTAAGGATGGTATTTAAGGTGAAGACTTCGGCCGTTTTGATGAGTTACTCAGTTTTTCTGGATTTCTCCCATGTATACATGGTCTTAAACTTTTGTTTGTTTTTCTCCAGTTATTCTGTCTCATGTCAATTTATTTGTTAAATTAAAGAATTAAAGACCAGCCAGAAGAACCTAGAGGGGTACAGGAAAATTTCTTCCTCCCCTAGAGTACTTACACAAACCTAGATGGTAAAGCCTACTACACACCTAGGCTCTATGGTACTAATCTTATGGGACCACTGTCATGTATGTGGTTCACCATTGACTGAAATGTCATTATGTGGTACATGACTGTACATACATTGATAATCTCACTATACAGTGTTATATTGTTTGCTTTCAACCATCATATACATTTTAAACAGCTAAAAGGAGAAAAATACTTTATATATTCAGATACTTATAATTTCTCTTGCTCTTCCTTCATTCCTGAAGTTCCAACTTTTCCTTAGCCTGGAGAATCTCCTGTAGCATTTCTTTTACAGCAGGTGTGCTGTGTCAAATTCTCTTAGTTTTCTTTCATCTTAAAATGTATTTTGTCCTTGTTGCTGAAGGATATTTTTGATGCATATAGAACTCTGGGTTGATAGTTTTTTTTTTCTTTCAGTACTTTAAAAATGCCCCTCTGTCTTCTGGCCACCATGGTTTCAGATGAGAAATCTTCAATTATTCAAATTTTTCTCTCTATATATGTAATGTACTGTTTTTTTATTTACTGCTTTTATTTCTCTTTTATCTTTCCTTCCTCTGTCTCTTCCCATGTGTTTCTCTGTCTATCTCTTTCTTTTTCTCTGTCTTTCTTTTTATTCTTTCTTTCTTCCCTTTCCCTGTTCTTCCTTTCCTCCTCCTCCTTCTTCCTTTTGCAGTTTAATTATGATTTGTCTTGGCATGGTTTACTCCAAGTTTATCCTGATTGAGGTTCACTGAGGCTTATGTTTTTCCCCAAATTTGGTAAGTTTTACGCATGCCATTTTTGTTTTCAAATAGTTTTTCTACTTCTGGGACTCCAATGACAAATGTTAAAACTTTTGATATTTCCCCACATGTCCCTGAGGCTCTGTTAATTTTAAGTCTTTGTTCTTTCTATCCTTCAGATTGGATAATTTCCACTGATCATTTTCCAGTGTCTTTTTCTTTGTCTTCATTCTGCTACTGAGCCCATTCAGTTAATTTTGGTCATCTTACCATTGGCATTTGTTGATTGTCTTTGCCTTGAGAAATGGTCATATTTTCCTGGTTCTTTTTAGATCAAGTAATTTTGCATTTTATCTTGGACATGTTAAATGTTGTGTTGTGAGACTCTCAGTCTTGTTTAAATCTTTTGAGAATGCCAATTTTTTGTTGCCTGTTTTAGCAGGCAGTCAGCCTGGTTAGGTTGAGGATACAAGTTTCCTTTTGACTTCTGCGGTCAGTGTCTTTTTACCTAAGTTCAGTTTTCCAAGTCTTTTCTATTCTTCTTTGGGTCTATTCTGTGCATTCACAGCTCTGGATGAGCATGGGACTTGTGCAGATTCATACGCAGATGTAGAGGATTCTCTTCTCCAACTCACTTCTCTGGGAGTTCCCTGACCTTGTCTGCCTCCAAGGCCCCTCTTTTCCCAGTTCCTCTGCCCATAAAGATAATTTTCTCTCAGGGTTTAGATGCCTATGACACTGATGCAGCGGTGTATCCCTGCAAGGTGAGCTGGCTTTATGCCTGGGCCAGGAGAGAAAAAAATTAAACAAAACAGATTTCCCATCCCCTGCACTCTTCAGCTCAGAGGGCCCCTTTCCTTGATTTCCTGGCCAGAAAAACAAGGTTCCTTATGGAGGTTTTGCTCTCTGCACCCATGTGGAGTTCTGCATCTCAGATTGTCAGGCCACACTCAGATGTAAAGAAAAAAACTCCTGGGCACTCATTGGTACCGATCATTTTTCAAATTTTTATTTCCTTCCCATCTGCCTGCTGTTTACTTTTCAGTCTTCAGGTAGTTGCTATCTGTATTCTCTTGAGAGATGTTAGCTGTAATCAATGAGAGAGTTGGGCACTGACACATGTTTTTTGAATGAAAAAAATGTCTGGTCTGTCTCCCTGTCTGGGCTGTTAGCTCCATGAAGGCATGGACTGTGTCTGTCTTCTCTAATGTGATGTGACTGGTGCCTGGTCCAGTGTGGTACATTGTAAGGTCAAAATAATTATTGAATTAAATGATACTGGGCAAAGAAGAATAAATAAGAAAATATTGAAAATTAAAAATGAGAGTTTAACCTGGAATATGTGTAGGGAGTCGAAATGTGAGACAATGTTGTAAGAATGATATACTTTTGCTTAAGACATGAGGTTAATGGTGAAAACTGTAGACACACCAGGGTTTTGAAAGATTGAAGTGGAAGGATTTTGCAGTTGTAATATTAAATAATAAATAAAGCTCTTGGCAAAGAGGACAAATCCAAAAGTAATATAATCTTCAGTAAACAGTAGACATTGGCATGGATTTCCAAAAGAGAAAAAACAATCATTTAAAAATCTAGGCTTTAGGTTTTGATAAGAAAAATAGTAATGGTGTGGTATAGAAACTAAAGGAAGAGCGGAAGCTTATTATCCCATCTGAACAATATATAATGAAAAGTGTGAAAGCTAGAGACAATGGGAGCTGTCCTTTCTAACTGCTCTGTGAGGTATCAGTGCCTGCCCAAATGAAGCTATCAGAAAGACACTCAGAAGCCGGATAATAAAAAGGTCACAGGGCAAGGAAAGTGACACATATCTAGGGCCATCAGTGCAGAGGGAATGACATTATATAGGATGGCTGTTGACATCCCTTGGCAGATGACAAGGGGAATTATCATGGGGGATTCTCTAGTAGAACAGAAGAGTGATTGATGTTTAGTCACAAATGGCTGTAGCTCATTCAAATGGCCTGTCTCCAATGGTAGTGTTTTCCTTACAGAAATGAAAGGAATGCGGGAAAGGAACATTTCCAAAATATGGATCTTTCAACAGAAAAAAAAACAATGTGTTCAAATGACCTAAATTATTAGAAGAGTACAGATTAGAGGAATGGTATGGTTGCTCTTAACAGTCTCAATATTTCGGAAATTTTGAAGCAATTTATAAGAAAAAAACTTTTGAAAAATAAATTTAATAATTTTTAACATTTGTTTTAAAGCATGAAAAGCCTAAACATAACAATACTGTCACCATTTTTAGCAAGTGTAAGTATTATTGAATTACAGACATAAAGAAAAACAGATTGTGAGTGGGGAGGATGAGGGGGAGGTGAGGAGGGAGATGCGACCCTGGCGACAACAGTAATAAACTGTGAAAGATTCCCACTAACTCATAAAGGAAGCAAGAAAAAAACCTTCCACACTCTAGTGACCTAGCTGATCAATTGAAAGCTCTTTAAACTTATACTTCTTGTTTGCAAATTAATAACTTCATTTATAATCAAGTCTTTAAATGTGATTTTTGTCCTACTGGCTGTGCTATAATAAAACTGAAGTTCAGCTGCAGGGAAAGAAATCAGTGTTCACTAAGTCCATTTTATCTGCCAAGATAAACAGAAGCATATGCAGCCAAATTTAAATCTGCGTGAAAGATATTATTCATTTAGCATATACGTAAACACATAAGCCAAAGGCAGGTAGAGTTTAAGGTGGAAGGAATGGTGACAGTGGACTGGGAACCAGAGTTTGTGTAGCTTGGCCCCAGTGTCACCATATACCAGCTGTGTGACCTGGGCACACTCAGGATTTCTTGGGCTCAATTTTCTCATCTTTAAGGTACTAGGCTAGCTCAGCATTCCGACAATCCTTCCTGGCTCTTCTTATGGAACTTTTGGATGAGTGACATGTTCCTCCTTCTAGAAGGATGCATATTCTCATACATGCAGATGACATGGCTTACATCACACAATAGGAGACTCTGAATAGATAACTGGCCCTGTCACCTCACTACCATTAGAAAGAAGAGCTACAGATCAATCATCCTAAAACAAAAGTTTCATTTTTAGGAGGTACCTCCCAGCTTGTAACTGGTTTTTAGGTAATAATCACATAGAGCAGGTCAAGTTAATCTGTTAACCAAGTGTAAGGAACTAGTTTATTCTGGAAAGTATAATAAGTTACTTTGTCCAACGCTGAACATTCAGAAATAATTAGACTGCATAACTAAAAGCTAATAGAGGAGAAAAATTGGAAAAATTTGGTTAATTATAAACAAAACCAAAAAAGGGCAGGCAAAATATAATGGGCTGCTGTGGATTGGATCCTGGAACAGAAAAAGGACAATCGTGGAAAAACTGGTGAAATCCAAATAAGGTTTAGAGTTTAGTTCATAGTAATGCACTAATGTTAATTTCTTAGTTTTGACAAGTGTACTATGATTATGGAAGGTGAAGCTTGGTCAAGTGTATACAGGGGCAATCTGTATTATCTTTGCAATTTTATAAATCTAAAATTGTTTTAAAGTAAAAGTGCTTATGTTAAGAGTCTTTCCTGAGGAAAAAAATATTTTGTATAAGAAGTTCATCTTGGAGGCAGTCCAAGATGCCAATGTAGGAGTATCCTGGACTCACCTCCTTCCACAGACACACTGAGTCTACAGCTGCATATGAAACAGTTCCCTCTGAAAAAGATCTGAAAACGAGCTAAGCAGCTCCTTCACATCAGCAACTGAGAAAAGGGCCACATCAAGGTGGGTACAGGAGGCTGGGACATAGTCTCGCCATAAACCCTACCCCCAGTGCAGTGACCCACAATCAGGAGGGAACTCACAAACCCAGAGCTTCTCCCTGAGGAGTGAAAGAGTTTGTACCCCGCATTGGGCACCCCAACTTTTAAGACCTGCGCCAGAGAGATGAACCCCCAAAACATGTGGTTTTGAAAAGCAACAAGGCTCACGTACATGAGACCCAAAGTGGGGATTGCTGGGAAGATGGTGGCATAGGAGGACTCTGAACTCACCTCCTCCTATGGGCACAACACATCTACAACTACCGTGGAACAATTACCTCTGAGAAAGAACCAGACACTGGATAAAAAGAATCCCCACAACAAGGGACAACAATGACAGAGGTGGAAGAGGCATAAATACCCCTATTCTGAGGAAAAAAAAACACATTCTAGCCATGGTGCTTCATGGCCAGGAGCAATCTTAAGGTAGGAAGCTTTTCTGGAGGAGTGGGGGATCTGAGTGGGAAAGCTATGCTGCAATAAGCAGCCTTGAATTCGGCACAACTAAGATGAGTGCCATAATACCTGGCTTTGCTGCCTATTAAAACCAACAGGGGGGGGTCTCCCGGTGGCACAGCGGTTAAGTTCGTGCTTGGCAGCCCGGGGTTCGCGGGTTCGGATCCCGGGCGCCCGCCGACGCACTGCCTGTCAGCCATGCCGTGGCGGCGTCCCATATAAAGTGGAGGAAGATGGGCACGGATGTTAGCCCATGGCCGGTCTTCCTCAGCAAAAAAGAGGAGGATCGGCAGTGGATGTTAGCTCAGGGCTGGTCTTCCTCACAAAAAAAAAAAACCAACAGGGAATACCCCCAGAAAAACAACCAACATAAGAAAAAGAAAAGTCTTCTCTTAAATGTCCCATGCACAGATTCACTCATTGTGGAAATCAACACAAAATCACCAGAAAGAAAGGTACATAGTCTTTTGGTAAAAGAGACTCACTTGATAAGCTCTGAGTGCATCTCAGAGGGGCAGGAGGTGGCTGGGCCTACCTCCCCAGGGACTGAGACCCTGGCGGCAGCCATTATTGTGACCTAGGACAGGGGTGCTGACACAGATGCTGGCAGAGGCCATTGGAGTTCTTCCCCTGGTTTGTTAGCACAGGGGTTTGCCCCACCCACTAGAGCACCAATTTAATCCAACTCAGCCAGGCAGGCAACCCACCCTAGGGATGGGCCCCACCCATTAGCACACCCACAGGGTATGTAGACAGGGTGTGTGGGACCTCTGCTTCAATTGGGCAGGGAGTATACATGGGGCAGGACTACATTGGCAGGGTGTGTGGGCCCGTGGGTGGTGAGGCATATCGGCTGCAGCAGACTTGTGCTTCTCAAACAGCCACATAGGAGATCTGCCTCACCTTCCAATGCCCGAAACAATTGTGTGCTGCCACGCCTGAGGCTGGCCCCACCCAGCTGCATTCCTGAGAGAGATGACAACAGCCTCTCAGGCTGGAGGCCTACAGCAATTGTGAGCCCCTGAGCCTAGCAATCAGCCACATTGGGGGCCTGACTCACTTTGCAGCAAAACAGCAACAGGTGTGTGCTATTAGACTTTGCAGTCAGCCATGCTGGGGCTTACCCCACCCAAGAAAGTGACTAAAGTGACCAGGGGCCAGCCTAGCCAACCCATGCACCTGCAGCAAGAACAACCCTTCCACAACAGAAGGGCACATGTAGCCCACACAGCCGGCACTCCTGGAACATTTGGAACTGGTGATGAGAGGGAAGCATGTTGCTGGTCCCCATAAGGCATCTCTTACATAAGGTCACATCTTCAAGATCGGGAGATGTAGGTGATCTACCTAATACATAGATAAAAGCACGGAGTAGTGGGAAAAATGAGACAAATGAATGTATTACAAATAATGGAACAGGATATATCATCAGAAAAAGGACTAAATGAAACAGAGATAACAATCTGCCTGATAAAGAGTACAAACTAATAGTCATAAGGATGCTCACTGATCTTGAGAGAAGAATGGATGAATTGAGTGGAAACTTCAACAAAGAATTGGAAAATATGAAAAAGAATCAATCAGAACTGAAGAACACAATAATGGAAATGAAAAATTCAGTAAATGGAATCAACAGCAGAGTAGATAGCACAGAAGAATGGATCAGCAAGCTGGAAGAGTAGAGAAAATCACCCAAGCTAAAAAGAAAAAAGAATTTTAAAAAAATGAGGATAGTCTAGGGACCTCTGGGAAAACATCAAGCATACTAACATTCATATTATACGTGTCCTAGCAGGAGAAGAGAGAGACAAAGGGGCAGAGTATCCATATGAAGAAATAAGAGCTGAAAACTTTCCTAACCAAAGGAAGGAGAGAGATATCCAGGTAGAGGAAGCACAGAGAGCACCAAACAAGATGAACCCAGAGAGGCCCACACCAAGACACGTTATAATTAAAATGTCAAGAGTTAAAGATAAAGAGAGAATCCTAAAAGCTTCAAGAGAGAGGCAACAAGTTACATATAAAGGAAACCCCATAAGGCTATCAGCTGACTTCTCAGCAGAAACCTTACAGCCTAGAAGGGAGTGGCACGATAGAGTCAAAGTGGTGAAAGGAAAAGATCTACAACCAAGAATACTCTACCCGGCAATGTGATCATTCAGAATGGAAGGAGAGATAAAGGGTTTCCCAGACAAGCAAAAACTAAAGGAGTTTATTACCAAGAACCAGCCTCACAAGAAATGCTAAAGGGACTGATTTAAGTGGAAAAGAAAAGACCACAAATAGGAATAAGAAAATTATCAAAGAAAAAAAATCACTGGTAAAGGCAAATATACAGTAAAGCTATATGAAGCTTTAAAAGCTAATATGAAGGTCACGAGACAAAAGTACTAAAAATATCTATTTCCATGACACGAGGCTAGGGGATACATACACACAAAAGAGGTTAAATATGATACCAAAAACATAAAATGTAGGGGGAGGGGGGTAAAAGTGTAGTGCTTTTAGCAAGAGGACAAATTCAAGAGACCATCAACTTAATATAGATCGCCATTTACGTAGGACACCCCAAGTGCTGCAGCAATCTGAGAAATGGCTCTTAGAGGACTGAGCTCAGGCTTACTTGCCCCGGGGCCTGGTGCAGAAGCAGCCATTTGAAAAGCTTCTGGACTATAGGTGAAAGTGATTCATTTGTTAATCTTAAAGCACTGGCCAGAGGGGCAGGGGCCTGCTGGGATACTCCCCAGGGTCCACAGAGGTGCCCGAGGGCATCATTGTTGCCATCTCTCTCTACCTTGCTAAAGCTAGCAGGCACAATTTTTTTTTTCCTTTTTCTCGGTTGAGTGCCGTCTTTGCTCTTTAATCAGCAGATGCCATCTTTGTGCTCTCCCTCTGCCTTGCTAACGTCATTGGGTACCATCACTGGCATAAAAATCGAAGGGACAGTTCCTGGCAGGCTACCACCCCAAAGGCACTGCACAGACTGCCGATGGAAACACATCTCCACTCTTTCTGAGAAGGAGGCCCATTTGCTTGTCCGAGAGCTTTGGCCTGAGGAGCAGGCTTCTGGTTTGGCACACATCTTGCATCCCACTGAGTTGCTCTCAGAGAATGGAGGCCAGTAGGTGCATTCTTTGTGCTGTCCCTCTGCCTTACTCCAGCCACCTGGTATCTCCCAGAAAGGAGTTTACACCCTTGTGTAGCACCGCAATTTTTGCAGCTGCTGCCAGGAGATACCTCTATATTGCCTGGCTCTGGTGTTCAATGGGTTTATGCTTGCAGGTCCTACAAGACTGTAATCAATAGAGAAAGAGTTCTTAAACAGCGGCCACACTCACAGCAAGAGGTAACAGACGCAGAGTTCAATCTTTCTGTGAAAGAGGCCTATTAGTTTATCTAGCTGCAGCCTGAAGGACAAGCTTTTAATTAAACACTCATCTAAGGGCTGACTGGAATCCTTTCCAGAGCCCTTGGGAGGCGGGCACTATCTTCTCACTCTCCCTCTGCTGTGCTCCAGAGCACCAGGATCTCTTGGAGTGGAGCTCTTACATGTGTGTGATGCCCCAGTTTCTGCAGCCGCTGCCTAGGGGATGCCCCTTGATGGCCTGGCTCTGGTGGCCTGGGGGCTTCCATTCCTGGGTCCCATGGGACTGTAACAATTGGAGAGACAATTCTTGGCAGGCTACCACCCCCAGGGCACTGCACAGACATCAGAATGAAACACACCTGCAGTCTTTCTGAGAAAGAGGCCAGTTTGCTTATCCTGGAGCTTTGGCTTGAGGGGCAGTCTCCAGATTTGGCACATCTAGGGGCCTAAGGACCTGCTCTCAGGGAATGTAGGCCAGTGCATGCCCTCTTTGAGCTCTCCTGCTACAGCCCACTGGTATGTCCAAAAAAGGAGCTTATACACTCCTCTGGAGCCCAAATTTTTGCAACTGCTGCCTAAGGGACATCTCCAGATGACCTGGCTCTGATGGCCAGAAGGGCTAACACTTATGGTTCCACAGAACTGTATATATTTGCATGCTTTCAAAGCTTCTGCCTGAAGGTCTGGCTTCTAATCAGCATGAATCTGGGTACTGGCTGAGATACTGCCCTTTGAGACACTGACCCTTGAAAACTGGGAGCCATTAAAAATAAAATAGGCTGCTTGAACAAACAAAAAGGTTTAAGACACAATCAAGAGCTAGGGCAAGGCTGAATGATAAGGTTCATATCCTACATGAGGCCACTCCCTCAAAAGTGGGAGAGGTGGCTCTTTCATCTAATCCAGAGACACCAACACAGAGTCAAGCAAAATGAAGAAACAAAGGAATATGTTCCAAATGAAAAAGATAAAACCTCAGGAAAAAACCTTAATGAAATAGATAAGTAATTTTCCTGATAAAGAGTTCAATGTAGGGGCCGCCCAGTGGCGCAGCGGTTTAGTCCGTGCTTGGCAGCCCGGGGTTCTCGAGTTCGGATCCCCGGCGCCCGCCGACGCACTGCCTGTCAGCCAGGCCGTGGTGGCGTCCCATATGAAAAAAGTAGAGGAAGATGGGCACGGATGTTAGCACAGGGCCAGTCTTCCTCAGCAAAAAGGGGAGGAGTGGCAACAGATGTTAGCTCAGAGCTGGTCTTCCCCCACCCCCCCCCAAAAAAAAGAGTTCAATGTAACGGTCAATGAAAAGATGCTCAATGAACTTGGGAGAAGAATGAATGAACACAGTGAGAACTTCAACAAAGAGACAGAAAATATAAGAATGTATCGAGTAGAAGTCAGGGAACGGAAGAATACAATAACTAAACTGAAAAATACACTAGAGGGGTCAAAGGTGGCCTAGATGAAGCAGAAGAATGGATCAGTGATCCTGAAGACAAAGGAGTGGAACTCACACAATCAGAGCAGCAAAAAGAGAAGGAATTTTAAAAAGTAAAGACATGGGACAACGTCAAGTATACTAACGTTCACATGACGGGTTCCCAGTAGAAGAGAGAAAAAGGGGCAGAAAACTTATCTGAAAAAATAATGCCTGAAAACTTTCCTAACCTGGGGAAAGAAACAGACATCCAGATCCAGGAAGCTCAGAGAGTTCCAAATAAGAGGAACCCAAAGAGACCTACACAAAGGCACATTATAATTAAAATGCCAAAAGGTAAAGACAAGGAGAAAATATTAAAAGCAGCAAGGGAAAAACAATTTGTTACAAACAAGGGAACTCCCATAAGATTATGAGCAGATTTTTCAGCAGCAACTTTGCAGGTCAGAATGGAGTGGCACAATATATTCAAAGTGCTAAAGGAAAAACATTTCCAACCAAAAATACTCTGTTCAGAAAAGTTATCATTCAGAACTGAAGATGAGATAAACAGTTTTCCAAACAAGGAAAAGTTAAGAGTTCAAAACCACTAGATCTGCCTTACAAGAAATGCTAAAGAGACTTCTTTAAGCTGAAAAGAAAGGGCACTCATGAGTAACAAGAAAACATCTGAAACAATAAATCTCACTGGTAAAGGTAAATATATAGCAAAAGAGGTGGATTTCCACTTATAAAGCAAATATGAAGGTTAAAAGACTAAAGTAGAAAAATAACTATACAATCATTAGTTAATGGGTACGCAAGATAAAAAGATGTAAAATGTACATCAAAAACATAAAATGTAGGAGGGGAGTGTAAAAATGTAGAGCTCTAGGATGCATTCAAACTTTTGTTGTTATCAACTTAAAATAGGCTGTTATAAATATAAGTTGTTAAATATAAGCCACATGATAACCACAAAACAAAAACCTATAGTAGATACACAAAAGATAACGAGAACGGTATCTATGAATAGCACAAAAAAAGTCATCAAACCACAAAGGAAGAGAGCAAGAGAAGAAGAAAGGAACAGAGAAGAGTTACAAAACAGCCAGAAAACAATTAAAATGGCAATAAGTATATACTTATCAATAATTACTTTAAATGTAAATAGACTGAATTCTCCAATCAAAAGACAGAGAGTGGCTGAAGGTTAAAAAAACAATACCTATCTCTATGCTGCCTTCAAGAGACTCACTTCAGCTTTAAGCACACACACAGACTGAAAATGAAGAAATGAAAAAAATATACCATGCAAATGGAAAAAAAGAAAGCTGGGGTACTTACACTTATATCAGACAATATAGACTTTAAAACAGACTGTAATAAGAGCAAAGAAGGTTTTCATATAATGATAAAGGGGTCGATTCAACAAGAGAATATAACATTTGTAAATATTTATGCACCAAACATAGGAGCACCTAAATATATAAAGCAAATATTAGCAGACCTAAAGGGAAAAATAGGCATTAATGAAAGAAATTGAAGAAGATACAAATAAGTGGAAAAATATTCTGCACTCGTGGATTGGAAGAATTAATACTGTTAAAATGCTCACACTACCCAAAGCAATCTACTGATTCAATGCAATCCCTATTAAGACTCTAATGGCATTTTTCAAAGAAGTATAAGAAACAATCCTAAAATTTGTATGGAACCACAGACGACTCTGAATAGCCAAAGCAATCTTGTAAAAGAAGAACAAAGCTGGAGGCATCATGCCTCCCTGATTAAAAACTATATTACAATGCCATAGTAAAGAAAACAGTATGGTATTGGCATAAAAACAGACATATATCAATGGAAGAGAATAGAGGGCCCAGAAATAAATCCACACATATATGGTCAATTAATATATGACAAAGGATCCAAGAATATACAATGGGGAAAAGACAAGCTCCTCAATAAATGGTGTTGGCAAACCTGGACAGCCACATGCAAAAGAATGAAAACCACTATCTTATACCATACACAAAAATAACTCAAAATGCATTAAACTGTTGAATATAAGACATGAAACATAAAATTCCTAGAAGAAACCATAGAGGGTAAGCTCCTTGACATCACTCTTGGCAATGATTTTTTGGACCTGACACCAAAAGCTACAAAAGCAAAACCAAACAAGTAGGAGTACGTCAAACTAAAAAGCTCCTGCACAGCAAAGGAAACCATCAACAAAATGAAAAAGCAACCTTATGGAATGGGAGAAAATATTTGCAAATCATTTATCTGATAAGGGATTAATATCCAAGCTATATAAAGAACTCATATAACTCAATAGCAAAAAACCAAACATCCAATTTAAAAATGGGCAGAAGATCTGAATAGACAATGTTCCAAAGAAGACGTAACAAATGGCCAACAGGTACGTGAAAAGATGCTCAACATCACTAACCATCAGGGAGATGCAAATCCAAACCACAGTGAGATATCACCTCACACCTGTTAGGATGGCTATTATCGAAAAGACAAGAAATAAGTGTGAGGATGTGGAGAAAAGGGATCCCTTGTAAACTGTTGGTGGCAATGTAAATTGGTGCAGCCATCATGGAAAATGGTATGGATGTTCCTCCAAAAATTAAAAATTGAACTATCATATGATCCAGCAATTCCATTTCTGGGTATTTCTCTGAAAAAAAGGAAAACACTAATTTGAAAAGATATATACACTTCCATGTTCATTGCAGCATTATTTACGATAGCCAAGAGAGGGAAATAATCTAAGCATGCACTGATGGATGAATGGATAAAGAAAATATGGTATATATACACAATAGAATATTATTGAGCCATAAAAGGAAGGAAATTTGCCATTGCCATAACATGGATGGACCTTGAAGGCGATATGCTAAGTGAAATAAGTCAGAGAAAGACAAATACTCATATATGGAATCTAACCCCCCCCCCCAAAAACACAACCCCCAAATGAACTCAGACACATAAAACAGATTGATGGTTGCCAGAGGTGTAGAGGTGTGGAGTCGGGGGTGGGGGGAGTGAAACAAGAAGGGGATCAAAAGGTACAAACTTCTACTTATAAAATAAATAAGTAACGGGATATAATGTACAGCCTAGTGAACACAGTTAATACTGTATTGCATATTTGAAATTTGCTAAGAGGGTAAATCTTAAAAGTTCTCATCATAAGAAAAAAAAGTTTTTGTAACTATGTAGGGGATGGATGTTAACTAGAGTTATTGTGGTGATCATTTTGCAGTATATACAAACATTGAACCATTATATTGTACAACTGAAACTAATATAATGCTATATGTCAATTATACCTCAATAAAAAAAATAAGAGTAACTCCAGATTTCCTTCATGGCGTCGCCATAATGGCTCTGGGATCAACGAGTCTACTGCCTTTTAAATGTACCCCACCTTTTATTCTCTACTATTTCTTTTTTCAAGTAATAGCCTGTGGATTGATGAGATTTTTGTTGTTGTTGTTCCCTTAAAAAATACATTCCTCATTCAAAGTGCATTGATCCCCTAAACATTTGTCCCTCCAGCCAACACAGGGTTGAAAAAGAGCAGATCTCTTGACGTACTCTACCATCAAGTCCTACTTTAAACCCTTGTTAGGAGGTCAAAGCAATAAGTAGAATGACATTCTCTATGATTGATTTTAAACAGAATAACATAGTTTTGAGCTCATGAATCCTTTGTTAATCTATAATTTAAACTATGGACTTTGCTGATGTCCATTATATAACTGAGTTTCATTCTCCCCTGGGGGGGGGCGGTAAACGTTTGCTGTATGTTGTATTTCTCTGGAGATTTCATGACATGTGGCAGAAAATCCATTTTCACCAGTGTATTTGGGGGCAAAGGTATGTGTCTGGATTAGGGGATAAGAAGTGGTTCTTCAGTCATACCTTATTTTGAGCCAAGTTCAAGTGCAACAGATTTTTAAATGAATGTTCGATGACTATCCAGACATTAAATAATGTATAAATAATGACAAATAGGAGAATGAAAGGAAAATAGTGCTCTGTAACCTGAGCATCCACTATAGAAGAATATACTGTGCTTAGTATTAAGTATTTTAATTTGTCAGTGAATTCAAAGCATAAAAAACACTTCTGATTTGTATATATATATATATATATATTCTGGGGTACATTGTCACTCAGACTGCCAATCACCTAGGCCCAGGTACAGACCAGGGAATCAGAGAATCCCATTGTCAACACCCTGCTGTGACCTCAAACCATGGCTGTTAGGCACATATATTTTAAAGCAGTGTTATTACATACCAAGCAGTATTAAAGTTAAATTAAAGGTGTTCGTCTTTCTAACTGTGATTTAGAGCTAGTTTTATTTTGTGTGTGTTTTTTATTAGAATGACTTGAGCCCTTTATCCATGCTGTAAGCCCCGTTACGTTTCTAGAATGAAGGATTCCAAGTAAATAGGAAATTTTCTTCTCAGAAAGGAAAAATAGCAAGATGGTAAACTAAATATTCCAATTAAAAGACAACCGTTAGAGGGACTTATTTTTAAAGGCCCAACTGTGTACTGTTTACAAAAGACATACTCTAAATATAAGGACCCAAGTCGAAATGAAAAGATGTAAAAAGATCAGCAAACATGAAGCAAAAGAAAACTGCTGTGGCTTTATTAATATCAGGCAATGTAGACTTTAAGTCAAAGTATTTTAAAGATAAGAGAGATATGTCATAATAATTAAATGAGTAAATTCAATAGGAAGATAAAACAGTTAGTTTGAATGCCACTAATGCAGCTAACAATATAGCTTCAAAATATATAAGCAAAAAGTAATAGAATTAAAAGGAGAAAGAGATACGTCTGCAACCATAATTGGAGATTTTAATACATGTCTCTTAGTAAGTCATGGATCAAGGAAACAAAGAATCAGTATGGACTCACACCAGCAGGCAACCATGGTCTCTGGTTGAGTGCATGCATGACGCCAGTCTAGTACCCGTGGCTGACCCCAACTGCTGCACACACCCACAGCTAGCCCTTGCAGCTGCATGAGTGCCTACCAACAGCCCAGGCACCCATAGCTGCTTGGGCACATAGAGTCAGCCTGCACTCCTGTTACTGGCCTGCACCACTACACATGCACATAGCAAGCCCCTGCAGTCCCTGATTTAAAGGACATCAGCCTTGACTCCTGTCACTGGCACCCACCATGGTGCACATGCCCATAGCTAGCCCTGTACTCACACAAGTGAATACTGACAGCCTGGGTCCCAGCAGCTGCTGGTACATCTGGATCCAGCCCTGAATCCTGTCACTGGCCTGCACTGTCATGTGTGCCCACAGTTTACTCTCACCACTGTGCACCTGCATGCTGCCAGCCCTGATTCCCGTCACCAGCTCCTACCACCACACACGTGCCTAGACCTAGCTCTTCCAGCCATGTGAGGGCACACCAACAGCCCCAGCCCCTGCCACTGGTCCCAGCCCCTGCTGCTGCCACTGGCCCTCTCACAGGTACCTGGAGCCAGCCCCTGAAGGTGAGCATGTGCACCTGCTGGCTACAGCCACCAATGCTGCTTGCTCTGATCCCACACCACTGGACCTGGAGGCACTGCTGAAGAGCCCAACTACTTTGCAGGTACCGCAATGCCCTGCGGCTCTTGATGCTAAGATTCACATAGTTGTGGATGTTATCAACCCCCGTGGCCTGAGCCAATGAAACACCATGCCTGCCCCACCAACTCACAGCTGCTGTATGCCCTTGCATTAGGTGCCCTGCACCACCAGACATAGGGCTACAGTATGCTAAAGCATGTCCCCACCTGCAGAAGGAGGTCTTTCCTTTCTGAGCTCAGTCCATAAAAGTCTGGAAGAGGTGACAGCTTCTTCAAATGTGCAGACACCTATGCAAAGCTACAGGGCTCACAAAGAATCAGGGAAATATGACACCACCAAAGGAACACAGTCAACTACCACTAACTGACCCCAGAGAAATGAGATCCACAAATTGCCTGATGAAGAATTCAAAGTAATTGATTGAAAGAAGATCAGAGAGCTACAAGAGAACACAAACAATTTATCTCAATAAAAAAATACAAGAACAAAATGAAAAGTTCAGCCAAGAGATAGAAAACAAAAAACCCTGTCACACAAATTTTGGGGCTGAAAAATAGAATAACTGAACTAAAAATGCTGTAAAGAGCTTAAACAACAGACTCAATCAAGCAGGAGAATCAGTGAACTTGAAGACACATCACTTGAAATTATCCACTCAGAAAAGAAGGAAGAAAAAATAATGAAAGGAAAGAAAGCCAATGAGACTTATGGGACACCATCAAAAGAAACAATATTTGCATTGTGGTAATTCCCAGGAGGAGAAGAGAGAAAGGGGAAGAAAGTCGATTTAAAGAAATAAAGACTGAAAATTTCCCAAATCTAGGGAAAGATATGCACATTCGGGTACATGAAGCTCAAAGTCCCCAATAAGGTTCATGCCAAAGAAGATTTCACTGAGACACATAATAAAGTTGTCAAAATCAAAGACAAAGAGAGAATCTTGAAAGTAGCAAGAGAAAAGAAGTTCATGACATTTAAGGGAACCCCAATAAGACTATTTCTCAGGAGATATCTTGTAGGCCAGGAAAGAGTGGGGTGATATATTCAAAGTGCTGAAGAAAAAAAAAATGCTAAACAAGAATACTTTACTTGGCAGAGCTATCCTTGAGAATTGAAGGGGAGATAAACATTCCCAGACAAACAAAAGCTGAAGGAGTTCATTACCAGTAGACCTGCCTACAAGAAATGCTAAAGGGAGTTCTTCAAACTTAAAAATAAACAATGGTAACTAGTAACATAAAAGCATATGAAAGTATAACATTCGCTGGTAAAGGTAAATATATAGTTCAATTCATAATACACTAATATTGTAATGGTAGTGTGTAAATCACTTATAAATCTAGTGTAAAGGTTAAACAAAAAAAGAATGAAAAATAACTATACTACTATAACTTTCTAATGGATACAACATAAAAAGATAAATTGTGACTTCAAAAACATAAAATATGGAAAAGGGGAGTAAAGTGTTGAGCTTTTGTATATGAAAAATGTTAAGTTGTTATCAGCTTCAAATGGGCTGTAAAACTATAAGATGTTTTATGTAAGTCCCAAGGTAACCAGAAAGTACAAACCTATAGTAGTTATACAACAGATAAAGGAAAAGGAAATGAAGCATACCACTATAGAAAATTATCACAAAGGAAGACAGGAAGAGAGGAACAAAGGAACTAGAAAACAGTTAAGAAGATAGCATGAACAAGTCCTTACCTATCAAGAATTAAATGTACATGAACTAAATTTTTCAATCAAAAGACAGAGTGGTGGTTGAATGGATAAAAAACAAGACCCAACTATATGCTGCCTAAAATAGACTCACTATAGCTTTATGGACACAGATAGTCTGAAAGTGAAGGGATGGAAAAACATATTCCATGCAAATAGAAACCAAAAGAGAGCAGGGGTAGCAATACTTATATCAGAGAAAATAGACTTTCAGTCAAAAACTGTAACAAGAAACAAAGAGTGTCATTATATAATAACAAAGGAGTTAATTCATCAAGAGGAAATAACAATAGTAAGGGTATATGTACCCATCATCAGAGCACCTAAAAATATAGAGCAAATATTAACATATCTGAAGAGAGAAATAGACAGCAGTACAAAAACAATTGGGGACTTTAATGCCCCACTTTCAACAATGGATAGATCATCCAGAATCATCCAGACAGAAAAACAATAAGAAAACTTTGGACGTGAACTACACTTTAGACCAAATAGACCTAAATGACATATACAGAATATTCTATCCAACAGCAGTGAGATACACATTCTTCTCAAGCATACCAGAACATTCCCCAGGATAAATCATATGTTAGGCCATGAAACAAGATTTAATAAATTGAAGATTGAAATCATGCCAAATATCATTCCCAATGACGACTGTATGAAACTATGAAAGCTGGAAGATTCACAAATATGTGGATGTAGAACACAGTCCTGACCAAACAATGGGTCAAAGAAGAAATCAAAGGGAAATAAAAAAATCAGAGACAAATGAAAATGGAAACACATCATACCAAAACTTATGGGATGCAGCAAAAGCAGTGCAAAGTGGGAATTTTAGTGATAAAAGTCCACATTAAGAAAAAAAAGATCTCAAATAAACAACCTACCTTTACAGCTCAAGGAACTAGAAGAGAAGAACAAAGCCCAAATTTAGTAGAAGAAAGAAAATAAAGATCAGAGCAGAAATAAATGAAATAGAGACCAGAAAAACAATAGATGGTATCAATGAAACTAAGAATTGTTTTTTTTTTTTTTTGTGAGGAAGACCAGCCCTGAGCTAACATCCATTGCTAATCTTCCTCTTTTTGCTGAGGAAGACTGGCCCTGGGCTAACATCCGTGCCCATCTTCCTCCACTTTATATGGGATGCCGTCACGGCATGGCTGACAAGCAGTGCGTCGGCAGGCGCCCGGGATCCGAACTCACGAACCTCGGGCTGCCAAGCGTGAACTAAACCGCTCCACCACGGGCCCAGCCCCTGGTTTTTTAAAAGAGAAACAAAATTGACAAACCAAGGGCTTGACTAAGAAAAAAAGAGAGAAGTCTCAAAGAAAATCAGAAATGAAAGAAAAGACATTACAAGTGATAGCTCAGAAAGAGGTCTATTTGCATACTTTAAGAGATGCTACCTGGGGGTCTGGCTTCTAATTAGCCTAATCTAGGTGCTGACCGAGATCCTCCCCTTTAGGATACCTACAGGTCTTGTACAGCCTCAACTACTGGGAGTTGATAAGAACAAAGAAGGAGGCTTGGTCAATCACAAAATCTTGAAAGACAACCAAGAGCTAGGGTCAAGCTGAAAAATAAGTTTCATCTCCTACACAAGACCACTCCCTCAGACTGGGAGAGGTGGCTGTTTTATCTAATGCACAGAAACAAAAATAGAGAGTCAAGGAAAATGAGGAAATAGAGGAATATATGCCAAACAAAAGAATAGGATAAAACTCCAGACACAGACCTAAATGAAATGGAGATAAGTGATTTACCTGATACAGAGTTCAAAATTATTGTCATAAAGATGCTCATGAGGTCAGGAGAAAATGAATGAACAAAGTGAGAATTTCAACAAAAAGAAACTATAAGAAAGTATCAAACAGAAATCACAGAGTTGAAGAATTCAAGAACTGAACTAAAAATTCAATGGAAGGGTTCAATAGCAGCATAGATGAAGCAGAAGAAAGGATCAGAGAACTCGAAGACAGGGCAGTGGAATTCATCTAATCAAAGGAGCAAAAAGAAAAAAGAATGAAAAACAATAAAGATAGCTTAAGGGTCTTATGGGACTCCAACAAGGTCACCAATATATGCATTATAAGAGTTCCAGAAAGAGAAGAGGGAAAGAAAGGGACAGAAAGATGATTCTAAAAAATAATGGCTGAAAACTTCTCTAAACTAGGGAAACAAACATCCACATGCAATAATTCCAGAGAATTACAAATAAGATTAAGATGAAACCAAAGAGACCCATAGTGAGACACATAATTAAAATGTCAAAAGTTCAAGACAAAGAGAGAATCTTAAAAGCAGCAAGAGAAAAACAACTTGTTATGTACAAGGAAATCTCCATAAGGCTATTAACAGATTTTTCAGCAGAAACTTTGCAGGCCAGAAGGGAGTAGCACAATATATTCAAAGGGCTGAAAGAAAAAAGCCACCCAGCAAAGTCATCCTTCAGAAATGAAGGAGAGATAAAGTGTTTTCCAGAGAAGCAAAAGCTGAAGGAGTCCATCACCACTAGACCAGCCTTAAAGAAATGTTAAACAGATTTCTTCAAGCTGAAATTAAAGTGTTCAAATTACAGACAGGAAAAGATATAAAAGTATAAATCTCACAGGTAAATGTAAACGTATCATTAAATTTGGAATACTTTAATGTTTTAATTGTGGTGGGTAAATTATTCATAAAGCTAGAATGATGGTTAGTATACAAAAAGTATTTAAAAACTATAACTATATAACTTAAGGGATACACAATATAATATGTAACATATCAAAAAAATGGGGGGGCAGAGTAAAAATGTAGAGCTTTTGTATGCATTTGAACTTAAGTGTTTATCACCTTATAATATACTGTTAGAAACAGAAGATGTTTTATATAAGCCTCATGGTAATCACAAAGCAAAAAACCATAATAGATACACAAAAGACAAAGAGAAAAGAATCTAGGAATGACACTACAGAAAATCATCAAATCACAAAGAAAGAGAGCAAGAGAAGAAAAGAACAAAGGAATTATAAAACAGTCAGAAAACAATTAACAAAATGGTATTGTAATTCCAAACCTATCAATAATTACTTTATTTTATTTTTTTAATTGATTTATTTATTTAGTAAGGAAGACTGGCCCTGGGCTAACACCCGTGCCCATCTTCCTCTACTTTATATGGGATGCTGCCACAGCATGGCTTGACAAGTGGTGCATCCGTCTGCACCCAGGATCTGAACCTGTGAACCCTGGGCTACCGAAGGGGAGCGTGCAAACTTAACTGCTACACCACCAGGCCAGCCCCTCAATAATTACTTTAAATGTAAATGGACTAAATTCTCCAATCAAAAGACACAGAGTGGCTGAATGGATTAAAAAACAAGACCCATTTATATGCTGCCTACAAGAGACTGACTACAGCTTTAAGGACACACACAGACTCAAAGTGAAGGGATGGGAAAATATATTCCATGCAAATGGAAACTGAAAGAAAGCTGGGGTACCTATACTTATACCAGAAAAAATAGATTTTAAGATAAAGACTGTAATAAGAGACAAAGAAGGTCATTATATAATGATAAAGGCATCAATCCAACAAGAGGATATAACGTTGGTAAATATTTATACATCCAACATAGGAGCACCTAAATATATAAAGCAAATATTAGCAGACTTGAAGAGAGAAATAGACAGCAATACAATAATAGTAGGAAACTTTAATACCTCCCCTTTCATTAATGGATAGATCATCCAGACAAGAAAATCAATAAGAAAACATTGGACTTAAATGACACATTAGACCAGATGGACTTAACAGCCACTGACTTTGGTGAATTTTACCAAATATTTAAAGAAGAATTAGTGGCAATCATTTTCAAACTCTTTCAAAAAAAGAAGAGGGAGCACTCCCAAACTCATTTTATGAGGCCAGTGTGATCCTGATACTGAAGCAAGATAAGGACATTATAAGTAAAGAAACTACAGGCCAATATCTCTAATGAATATAGACCCAAAAATTCTCAATAAAATACTATCAAACTGAATTCAGCAGCAGATTAAATGAATCATTCACCATGATCAAGTGGAATTTATCTCTGGGAGCAAGGATGGATCAACATGCACAAATCAACAAATGTGATACATCACATTAATAGAATGAAAGAAAAAAAATCATATGATCATCTCAATGGATGCAGAAAAAGCATTTGATAAAATCCAACATCCATTTTTGATAAAAACTCAACAAATTAGGTATAGAAGGAATGTGTCTCAATATAATAAAGTCCCTATATGACATACAGGACAAGCCATGGTTAACATCATACTCAAAAAGAAGAAGATCCTGCCATTTGCAACAACTGGATGATTCTGGAGGAAATTATGCTAAGTGAAATAAGCTAAATACAGAAAGACAAATACCTCATGATCTCACTTACATATGGATTAAAAAAGAAAGTCAAACTTATAGCAATAGCATATAATCGTGGTTACCAGAGACTGGAGGTGGTGAAAAATGGGAGATACTGATCAAAGGGTACAAACTTTCAGTTATAAGATGAATAAGTTCTGGAGACCTAATGTACAGCATAGTGGCTGTAGCTATATTTTCATTTTTTTAAATTGGTATAATTGGGCTACAGCTAATAATAATGTTTTGTATACTTGAAATTTGTTGAGAGTAGATTTTAAGTGTTCATAGCACATACAAGACGATTATAACTATGCGAAGAGATGTATATGTTAATTAGTTTGATTGTGGTAATCATTTTACAATGCATACATATATCAAAACATCACATTGTACTCCTTAATATATACAATTTTTATTTGTTAAAAATAAAATTAAAAAAATAAATTACCCTTGTTCAAAGAAGATATCACAATAGATATAGAAAAAAAGTTTAACTGAGTGATAAAAATACGATATATCAAATTTTGTGGAATATAACTAATGGCATGCTTAGAGGGAAATGTATGGCTTTAAATGCATTTATAAGAAACAAAAAGGTTAAAAATAGATTCTGTAAGCTTCTAACTCAAGGAGCTGAAAATAATGTCAAATTAAACCCAAAGAAATTAGAAGGAAAGAAATAAAAATTTAGGTCAGAAATCAGTGAATCAGAAAGCAGATAAACAAAAATCAATGAAGGCAAAAGTTAGTTCTTTGAAAATGTTAATAAAATGGACAACCTCTTATATGACTGATCAAAGGAGAGAACACAAAAATGGTTAATACCAGGGATGAAAAATTGGGCAAATTACAGAGATAAAGAAAAGATATAAACAACATTTTGCTGATAAATTTGACAACTTAGATGAAGTGAAATTTCTTGAAAACCACTATTTACCAAATGTGACATAACATGAAATAATTTCAATAATATATTATATATTAAAGACCTTAATTTTTCAAATATGTGTGTACATATGTGTATGTATATGTGTATATGTGTTACATATATACACATTAAATCCATGAATTTAATATATTTATATCTATATACTATCCACATTAAATCCATAGTTTAGAACCCTTCACAAAGAAAACCCAGAAAGAGATAGTGGTGAATTACTCCAAACATTGAGGGAAAGAATTACATATTCTTACATTAGTTCTCGCAGAGAATAGAGAAAGAAGGAACACTTCCTAACCCATTTTATATGTCCTTATGATCCTGATGCCACAGTCAGATAAGGATATTACAAGAATGTAAAATTATTGGCCATTATCTCTCGTGAACATAAGTGTAAAAATCCTAAACAAAATATCAGCATATCAAATCCAGTGATATATAAAAACATAAGACAAGGATCAAATTCAACATCTACTAAAGGTAAACATATGCCTACCCGGTAATTTCATTTTTAAGTATATTTCCAAGAGAAGTGAGTGTATGTCCACCAGAGGGCAAGTATAAGAATGCTCACCTATATTCATAATAGCCCAAATCTGGACTCACTCCAATGTCCATCAACAGTAGAGTAGATAAATAAATTGTAGTCTACTCATACAATAGATTATACAACAATAAAAAAGAAAGAACTACTGATTTGTAAAATGAGAATGTTCCCTCCAGGAGAGCAATAATATCTACATGAGGGCTACTTGCTCTGGCCACTCCCAATCTGACAGTTCAGAGAGGGGTGCAGAGAAGGGTTCTCTCCTAAATCTGTGACCCCACCACCTCTCAGGAACCAAAGGATCTCTGATTTTGCCCATAGTTTCAAAAGCCTCTCATTAAAACAGTTCTTTTAGCTTCTGAAAGAACTCTAACTTTAAGAACTCAACCTCCTCCAAGGGGCCAGATGGCAAATAGACATCAAACCATCCCCTCCATCGTCTTTGGTCTTCTCATGCTCACCCCTTGGAGGCCATGACTCTAGTTCTAAACAATGTTCTTCTTTTCTCTCAATTGGGATTAACTTGAGCTATAATTTTCATACACAAACACACACACAGACCTAGCAATGGCCCTTGAAGCTCCAAGATCCCAGCTCCTTCCAACTTACTCCTCTGCCACATGGCTCAAAATAGCTCTTCAAGCTTCAGCTGTCACTCTTGCATTCCACCACCCAGAAGAGATAAGTGGGAAAGAAGGGAGCACCCCTTCTTTTTAAGACACTTCCCAGAACTCTCACACAACACTTCAACTGACATCTCATTGACCAAAATGTAGTCAACATGGCCACTCCTTGCTACAAGAGAAAGTTAGGGAAGGCAGTCATTTAGCACATGGCAGTCTTCCCAGCTTAAATTCTGGGTTCTTACTACAAAGAAGAAGGGGAGAATTGATACTGAGAATCTCTGCTACTATCTCTAATCCCAAAACAAAAAGGTTCCATGCCTATAAGTAGATGACAGCCATTGTTATTGCAGCTGCTTGCGTGTGTCTTTTCCTCTTCCAGGGCGTGGGAGAAGAAAAATGGTTGTCTATTTTATTGATGTGTATGCCACAGTTTAGCTAGCTCGGATGCCCAGTTATACCTGGATTTGACAAGACCATTAAAGAACCTTGTACTCCCTCAGCATCCTATACTGTGCATGGTAACCTTAAGGTATGTATATTAAAGGCAATTGATACTGATGTTACTTATTACATTTTTAATATCAAATTATTCTCTGGTGTTAAATATAAAGGTTACATGTACCTCTCTTGAGTAACTTTATGGACACTGAGCTCTGAAAGCTGAGAGCCCACTTCAGGATAAAGCTGTGGCCTCCCCAGGAAAGGACCACATGGCACTGACCTCATCTTGCCATCATGGCACCCACCTATTCTTAGCTTTCTTTTTTCTCATTTGAATACTTGTTTTATTCAGCTATTCCGCACGCAGCATTGTAAGTTACCATATAGTTTATTTGGGAAAAAGTGAAATATACACATCTAGCCAAAACAAGTTGTTACCTTATGTCAAGTTTAAATATTTCATGGAGAGACAAAATTAGAAAGGAAGAGTCACAACTGAAGTGCTAAGCCAGAAGCAGGAGTCCTGTCTGAAGCGGGAGGCCAGGAGAAACAGGTGGTGGGTGCCGCTGTCAGCGGGAAGGGTTGCTGCCTGCAGGATGAGGTGAAAGACGGATTTAGGCCGGGCCCCGTGCTTCAGTATCGAGCCAGTGACCGCTCCACTTAAATGCTGCCTGGCACAGCTGCAGAGCAAGCTGGGCTGGATTGAGAAAGGCCTTGGAGGCCATGAGGAGTGTGATTTTATCCTTAGAAAAGAGGAGTCATTGAAGGGTTTTCAGAGCATGAGCTCAGGTTTGTTTTAGAAAGGTGGCACCAGCAGCAATGTGGGACAGATCTGAGCCGGGACACCAGCACAGTAACCCAGGTGAGAGAAGGTCACGGGCTCTGCGAAGGCTGCGGTACCACAGCGGAGAAGACAGGGTAAGTCAAAACATCTCTTACAAGAGGAATTGCAATAAAGGAACCCACCAGCCAGTTGAATAATACGTAGGATGGAGTGTGCCTGGATGAAGCTGAGAGAAGACTGGAGCACAACTTCAAGTCTTTCAGCACCAAACTGAACATTTAAAATTCTTCAGAATTACCCAGCTCAGATGTCAAGAAGGCAGATTAAAAGAAAAAATGTATGCAGCTCAGGAGAAGTAACCTGTAGATTTGAGGGCCATTAGCAAAGAGGGGATTAGCCAAACCCATAGATGGAAATGGACTCGCTCAAGAACATCCAGGGAACCAGAGTGGTTGAGTGCAGCCAGGGCATTTTAGGCAGATTGATCATAGCCTTAAAAATGTTGAGTGAAGGACTGAGCATCTGACATGTGGAGGACAACTGTCTGGGCTGAGGCTTCAAAGCACATTCTCTGGTACGAGAAGCACCCACAGGCATTTCAACAAGTTGCAGCAACCTCTGGTAAGTCCTATGATAGAGGTGCACTCAAGGGACTGTTGAAGGACCAGGGAGTTTATTACTCTCTGGGGAAGGGGGAAGGAGACAAGGTCTGGGGATGCTTTTGGCAGGAAGAAAACCTGAGCCAGGCCCCAGTAGACGAATTAGAGAGGAAGAACATTCCAGCAGAAATGATAGCGCTTACACAAATGCTCAAGCACCAAACAGCATGGCTGTTTTAGAGAACAGAAAGGAGCTTGTGTGAATGAAGCTTAGGTTAGAAGAAGGCAAGCAATGGAACGTGTGTCAGGAAGGCAGGTCTGGGCCAGACTGGGCAGAGCTTCATGGTTGTCCTAAAGAGCACACACCCCGAAGAGCTGCAAGGGTGTCTTATCCAGGATTGTTCTGAAACAAAGAATGAAAACTAAAAGCGGGTTAGGTAAAAGGCAGTTTATCATTGAGGAATCAAGGAACTTTTATTGAACCCATGTGCTGGAAGTCAGCTGGAAATCATAGGAAAGAGAGGCAGCAGTTATTCCTTCTCTCTCCCTTTCTTTCAGGGTATGTGGGTTGTGTGCGTGCTGCATTGTTATCTCTCTGCAAGTTCATTTGTTCCTGCTCTCCCAAAGCATCAATACGTGTGCCGTTTGGGGCTTCCATGACAATTGTGACTGCTATTCTACATGACTTCTGTTCTTTAGTGCTCAGCTCTGTTTGGCTCTGTTTGTGTATCATTTCTGTCTCTGAGGGTGGGTGACCTCATTATCCTAGATCCAACATTGGGGGTTGGAGAGAGGGATTCCCTTGTACAAACCTGATTCTCTAGGTCTCACTTAGCAGTGCCTCTGGGGAGCACTGCCACAGAAGGGGGCATGGATTAGGAAAGCACCCTGTGTGTATCTACATAGTGGCAGTGTGTCAGCAGTATTCAATATATTCTAGGAAAAAAACATGGCTCACCTTCCTGGAGTGCAAATTTCCTCTTTAATTCGTTCAACAACTTTTTATTGACCTCTTATTATGTGTTAGGCATTGGTCCAGGCTGTAAAAATATAGTAAAACCAAAACAAAGTTTCTCCTTTCAAGGAACCTACATTCTAGTGAGGGGGAGAGAGAGGTAATCAATACATATGTCACATAGAAATAAATGTAATATAATATAAAGCTGGGTAAGGAGGGTTATATTAGTTGGGATTAGGTGTGGCTATAAATAAAAACCTAAAATAAGCTTAAACAAGTTTTTTTTTCCCCCTGCTTTCAAGAAGTCGGGAGGTAGTAAGCCCAATGCTGGTATGATGTTACATGGTGTCAAGAGTTCAAGTTCCTTTCATATGATTGTTCTGCCATGTGTGCCTGCCAACATGGCTGCTGGAGCTCCATCCATTACATATGATTTTACCCAAGAAGAAAGAGGAAGGGTATACAACATCCCATACCCCACATTTACCCCTTCCTTTAACATTTCATTGGCTAGTCAAACCATCTAGGTACAAGAAAAGTGGGAGGCAGTCTTTATTTTAGGTAGCCGTGTGCCTAGGTAAAAATTAGAGATCTAATTATTGTAAAAGGGAAGTGTGGATATTGGAGAAAACTAGCAGCATCTGTTACAAGGTTAGCAAGTAATGACACAAAGGGGGCACGCATGTCATTCAGGATGGTTAAGGGACAGTCTTTGATAACATTTGACAGAGACTAGGAAAGAAGCAAGGGGGCAAGCATGTCCATATAAGGGGGAAGAACATTCCAGATACAGGGAGGGCTTGTCCTACTTGATGCACGGAAAGGACAGCAAGAGGTCAGGATGGCTGACTCTTCAAAATGACTCCCAGAGTAACTTACGGATCACGCAAAACCAATTGCTTGCTCACTGCTGTAAGGAAGATCATCTGGATGAAGTTTTGGGAGAGTCCCAGGAGGGAGAAGTCAAGAGAGGGCATTTCGAGGGTTTGGGGGTCTGGGTGCGAGTGGTGTTAGGTAGGTCTTTCAATGTGGGACCTAACTGGGATTGAGTGAAATTTGTGACATCAAAGTTCACAGCTGGTGGACACAGCTGGGCAAGGGTCTCAGACAGCTAGTCACAGGCACAGGCAGTTCTTTGCTCAGCACCCGTGGAGGGATCTACTGTCCTGAGAGGGCTGTTTACCGGGAGGAGCCGGCTGCGGTACTGAGAAGGGGCTGGCTGAGCAGCCCATTGTCTGCAGTGATGGAATTTTGAGAGATTCCTGAAGAAAACAACAAAGTTACTTACTAGTTTACAGCCTTATCTTCCTGGGAAGAATTTCTCGGAACAGAGAACCAAGTCACGCCGAGGAGGCTTAGTCTCGATAGTTTGGTTGCTGCACAACTGAAGTTCAGAATCCGAGGCAGAGCCACCGTCCGTGTGGCAGGAAGGTGGCTCATGGGACCTGGTGGCCGCAGGCAGGACTTAATTCGGATTTTACTCTGAGATGGGAGAATCTGGAGCAGAGAAGTAAGGAGAGGATCATCTTGGCTGCTGTGACAGCACCACAGACTGGGGGCTTCAACAACAAATTGGTCACCTCACAGTTCTGGGGGCTGGGAATCTGAAATCAAGGCGTTGGCGGGGTTGGCTCCTTCTGAGGGCTGTGAGGAAGGATCTGTTTCAAGGCCTCTCTCACTGGCTTGTAGATGGCCATCTTCTCCCCGTCTCCTCACATCATCTTCCCTCTTTGCATGTCTGTGTCCCAATTTCCCCTTCTCACAAGGACACCAGTCATATTAGATTAAGGCCACCCTAAGGGCCTCATTTTAACTGGATTACCTCTGGAAAGACCTATGTCTGCGAAGGTCACGTTCTGAGACACTGGGGGTTAGGACTTCACCGTGTGACTTTGGAGGGGACACAGTTCACCTGCAACAGCTGCTGTGTAGAAGATGCAGTGAATGGTATGGGGCCGGAGGGAGGGGGGTAAGGGTGGAAATGGACTAGTTAGAAGGCTACTAATGTAATAAGAGGACGAGAGGATCGTGCCTTGGATGGTAGTGGTCACTGTGAGGTGGAGAGAGGGGATGATTCAGGGTGTACTTTGATGGTGAAGCCAATAGAGCTTATTGATGGATTGGATATAGGATGGGAAAGAGAAGAGTCAAGAAGGGTTGTGAGGTTTTTACCCACTGGTAGATTAAAACTGCCTCTGACTGAGCTCCTTCCTTCCTGCCTCAGGGCCTTTGCACTCGCTGTTTCCTCAGCCTGAAATATTCTCATCTTAGGTCTTCTCATCGTTCCAGCGGTAACTTAAATGTCCCCCTCTTCCCCAGAGAGAGGCATTTCCTGACTTTATGAAGGTGCCACTTCATAACTGTCACATCACCCTGTTTTAATTCACTGCTTGCCTTATAACTCTTTGACATATTTTTATTTATTATCCATTTCTCACTACTGACATGGAAGTGACACTAAGACAGGGACCTTATCTGCCTTGCTCACAACTGTATTACCAGATCCTAGAACAGGGCCTGCCACATCATAAGCACTCAATAATTGATTGATTGAATGAGTGAGTGAATGAATGACCCAGTGCCCGAATGGATATCAGTAGGTGAGGAACAGAGAAACAGAATAAACTCTCGGTTTCTAGCTTGGATGACTGGGTAGATGGTAGATGACAGAAAAAGCCACCTCAGCCGGACTTTAATAAGAGATTTGGTTGCTCATATAACTAGAGGGTTGAGAGACAGGGTGGGTTGCACAGTTGGTTTGATTCAACAGCTGGAGAATTTCAAAGGCTTCTCGTCTGTTTCTCTGCTCTGCCTTCTGGGTGTCAGCTTCATCCTAAAACGACTTCCCACATCACAGCAAAGTGGCTGTGCACTTCCAAGCTTCACCCCAATTAAGTCGCCAACAAGGAGAGAGGGGGGCATCTCTTCTGTAGCTCCTTTAGCAGAGTGAAAAGTTCTTTTCCAGAATCCCCCAATAATCTCTGCTTGAGTCTCAGAGGCCCTCAGGGGGTTCATTTCTAAACAAAATTTTGTGGCAACAGAGGTGGGGCTGCTTTGTCCTAGACCAGTGGTTCAGGAACCCTTTACATAGAGAGCCTTTTTCCTAAGTCATATGTATTGACATTTACTGTATTAGAAATTAAAACTAGAAATTAAAAAATATATATTTAGTAATTCCTTTAAAAGTAACGGTAATAAGCCCATTACATGTTGATGTCATGTCATGTCTTTATGAAAAATAGCTTTTCAAAAATAACAAAAATTTTGTAAGAATGGCACTGTTACTTTTTTTTTCTGGAAATCTCTTTAATGTCTGGTTTATGTGGATACAGCTGGATTCCCCACGTTCAGTCTGTTGCCATGCTGTTTTCTGTTTGAGGCATATGAATAAAATCCAGCCTCAATCAGATATGGGATTGGAAAAAGGGAGGAGTATTTTAATAGCTTTTTCAGAAAATGTGAATATTCTTTCATTTTATATTAGAACTCAGTAACTGCTTTTCTTAAGGGTTATTAGCAATGTGGAGTTTCAAATATAATCAATAAAACTTTTGTACCCTGTTACATTAAAATCCATTGGTCTATCCTGCACTCCGATTCATTTACCCACCCATTTAGACACCAAGCGCTGATTATTTGTAAAATATTGGTTCACCAAGTTATGCCGATTTTCTAAATATTGACATACAATATTGAAAAATCACAATAGTTAATATCACCACAGAATTCATCAAAAAAGTCTAAGAATTTGGAATGTGTCAAGCTCATGGGAGCAAATAAGTTTTCCAAAATTCTAATTTTCACTTGAAAACTTGAATTGTATTATCAGCAATACTGTCAGTTGTTTTCCTTGAAGTGACAGAATCATTTTGTTCATTGTTGAGAAAATATCTGCCGGAATAACCATAGTTTATCTGTTATTCGTTCTTTCAAGTGAAAATGACTTTCCGTGAAAACACAGCTAGTTCAGCTCGCAACTCACAGATTTTTTTCCTGGAGAACTATTGTACTTCAGCGTGCACCACACGCGCTTCATGCACACTTCCCATTTACTCACACAGGATGTTAAAGGGATACACATGTACTCAAGGGTCGGGATTTAATAAGGTTAGTTTTTTGCTTCATCAAGGATATTCTTAAGTGAAACAAGTGTGTGTTTCTTGCCTCAAGTATGTGGTAATGAAGAACATGTGGCCACTAGTACACCTTAATATCACTGCCTGGACTAGTGCTGAGGTGCCAGCAGGATTACCCACCATCATCACTGCAAACTCAACACAGTGAAAGAGGCAAATGATGTTTCAGGGTCATTATGAAAATATTTTTGACCTTGGACCACCTGGAAGGGTCTTGGGGGAACTTCAGGAGTTCAAGGTCCACACTTCAAACAAGCAAAACAAAAACACACTCCCCTGCAAGAAAACAAAACCTTCCCATCCTTCCAAACCACCCCTCAAAAAAAATCATAAAAACCTCTCCCAATTCCCCCCACCAAACTACACTGTTTTGCATCGATCATGGCCTATCCTGGGAGGGCAGATGGAGTCAACCCTCCCCAAAAGCATATGAGCTATGTTGGGGAGGGGTGGAATCCTGGTCTGAAAGAAAATCTTAGTGATGTCAAGAGGGAAACAGGGGCAACGGATGCACAAACATCCACTGGCAGAAGGACAGGAAAATAACTAGAAAATTATTTATTACATCGTAACCTCTAGGTGAGAAAGTCGGATTTGGGACAGTAGTAAGTGAGGGAGATTTACACATTTTCATTCAACATTCAAAACAGAGCGTTGTTAAAATCTTTTAGAACAAGAATGCCCTCTTGTTTTTGTTTTACAAATTAAAAAAAAGCTTGAATGGGAGCTGACCAGATAGAGGCAGAGGACTGGGCTACAATTTTAAATTGTCGGTGAATAGAAGGTATTATTTTTCAAGATCTTTCCATTCTTTCACACTGAGAAAGTAAGTTTCCCTTTGCCTCTAAGGGTACTCTGTCCAGATCAGTACCTTCTGTTACCACCTAGGATAGTCAATTTACAGTACAAGCGATGGGGTTACAGCTTACTTTAATTACATTCCACACTCGAGTTCAGGTAGATTCAATTTGGTGTTCCCCAAGGCCTTCAGCGACCCACTAAGATCTCATGGTATTCAGGGTGATTATTCTGTAGTTTGTAGCACAACACAATTAAAAGTTTATTCCATTCTGCTCTGTCACGTTGCTCTGTGGAGATTCCAAGATTCTTGAGAATCAATACTTTATGATGATGATTTGTCTTAGTATTATCCCAAGTAGAATCTTCGCCTGAAGATTATAAAACTATTATCCTGTATTTTTAAATTAATATTTATGTTTAAATCCCATCTGGCTTTTATCTTGGTGTAGGCTGTCATGTTTGTCTATAACTTTTTTCCAAAATATATGTACAGATGTACTAACATCATTTTTTGGCTAGTTCCTTCTTTTCCCTTGGTTTTTAAATGCCACTTTCATAAAGCAATACAAAATATGCATATACAATGCCTGGGTTTCTGGACCCTTCATTTTGCTCCACTGAGCTACCTATTTCCTTACCAGTAACATACTGTCACTGTGGCTTTACAGTCTGTTTTGATACCTACTGGAAAAATACCTCACTCAAGGTGTTTCCTAGTGTTGCTACAAAAAGGACCACATGTCTAGCAGCTTAAATAGTATAAATTGATCTTACAGTCCTGGAGGTCAGAAGTCCCAAATGGGTCTCACTGGAGTAAAGTCAAGGTGCCAAGCAGGGCTGCATTCCTTCTGGGGCTCCAGGAGACAATCTGTATCCTCGTCTTTTCCAGGTCCTGCAGCCTCCCTCCTTCCTTGGCTCCTGGCCCGCTTCCCCTAGCTTCAAAGCCAGCAGACAGGAGTCCAGTCTTCCTCACATAGCACCACTCGGAGCTCCTTTTCTGCCTCCCTCTTCCACTTTTAAGGACCCTTGTGGTTACATTGGGCCTGCTTGGATAGCCCAGGATCATCTCCTTGAGGTCACCTGGCTTGGAATCCTAATTCTACCTGTGCCCTGAATTCTCCTTTGCCACGTAAATTAACATATTCATGGATTCCAGAAATTGTGTCAATGTCTTTGGATGGCCATCATTCTGTCTACCACACTCAGTATTCCTCCTTTTCAAAAATTTTTTGAGTTGTTTTCCTACATGAATTTTAGAATGTATTTGTCAAGACTCCACTCTATCCTCATCCTTGGGACTTCCTCAAAAACATCTATTTAGATTTTTATTGAATATGTATTAAAGTCACAGTGTGAGGCTGAATATTTTATGCATCCTAACTATCAATGATGAAAACCAAATTTCCATCTATCACACTACAGGAAAGATGATTACTATTTCTCTATATGTAGAAAACATAGTTTTCATAATTAAAAGAAAGGTACACTTTATTACTGATATATGATACAGTTTCATAATGAAATTTTGTTATTTTTCTGGATATTTTATTCTTAATAAATATCCATGTTCAAATCTAATTTTGCATTTGTAAACTTGAATTTTTTTCTTAACGGGCTCCTCAGTCCACCACCTAAGTTCCATGCCTTACAGAACCTGTTTCTACTCCATCACTAGATGAAACCAAATTCCACCAGGACACTCAAGCCTGAAACTTAGAAGGCATTCTTCATTCCTCCCTCTTCCTCATTTATCACCTTCAGTCAGTTAACTCTTGTGGATCACACCTTTTAGCTACCTCTTGCAAAAGGTAACCTCTTTGCTTCTTTTTCATCTTTATTCATTTTTATTTGCCTATGTAATGAGTAAATCCCACTCCCCCACCCCAGACTGCAAAGGTCATGACCTCAGGGTCTTTATCTATTCTCTCTCTTTATCTCTGACACCCAGCAAGACCTGGGTGGGATACATGACAGGCACTGGATACATATTTGTTGAATCAATATTTCTTTGTAAAAACTTGAAACAATACAGAAAGTCCAGTTGACCTTCCTCTGATCTTACTTCCCCTCCAGAGAAAAATCACTGTCATCAGTAGACATTTGCTTTTATTTAGTTTTTACAGAAATGGGATAATAGTGCAGGTTTCATCCAGCAACTTGCTTTTTTCACCTAGTCTTGGAGATCTTTCTATGGCAATACATTTGAATCTACTTATTTCTTTGTAACTGCTGCATAGCATTTCATGAGTCATCCTTGTGTATTCACATAACCATTCTGCTACTGACATTCATTTAAGTAGATTTACTGATTCAGAGTATTGTATGTCTTATATGTCTCATAAGACCCCACTGTCACCTGGGTCTTGCCTATCTTTTCTTTCCTGACTCAACCCCTATCATCGTGTCTCCTTCCCTCGTCCCACTTATTTTCTCTACTAATAATCTTCAGGTTGGCCCCTGGGTATTCCTTAGAACATGTAAGGATGTGGTCACGAGGAGTCTTAAGGGACTCAATGTTCAGACGGTCAATTTTCCTAAAACTGATCTGCCTGAGTAGATTCCTGGAGTCCAGACCCACCTTACATTTCACAGTGGCCCCGCCTACTTGGCCCACCCCCAAACTGACTACATTGTACTGCACTGAGGTGGAGAGGTGTAATAACCTTGAGGATTCCAAGGGTAATCTGACAATTTCTTTTAATTAAAGAATCATTAAGACAGGCATTTCCAACTTTACTTTTATTTACAATAATGATCAGATTTCATGATATGCATTAATTAAATTATACATTGCTTACAATAGTAATAGCTCAATCCAGAAGAAATTTTAACTCTCAGACCTCTGATGATATAGTGTGATCAATAAAAGACTTGGAAGCATAAAATATATTCCATTAGGATAAAATTCTGTAGTGGAAGTACCATAAAAATGTTTTCAAGAAGAAGAAGAAAGTATCAATGTAAAATTCTAATTGGTAAAAATCTTAAGTATTTTTAAAATGGATGATGGTGGTGATGAAAATAATAAGCTTTCACATATTGAGGTATATGGGGAAGCCATTCTGGTTTAACCTTGATTTGGCCTAAAACTTGTTTTTCCCAGAGCAGCCTGACTTAGGCCTGGCAAACTTGCATTGTACATCTGCTTCAAACATGTTCCCAAAGCAAAGAATGCACTCTTCAAAGATAGGGATGAAGGCCTCCCTCTCTCTGGCACCAACACCAGTACTTCTTTGAAGATAAGCTTTTCTTCTCAGAGAACCAAGATCAAGTTGACCTGCTGTGTATGTGCTAAACTGCAGCAAAATCCTTGTGACTTTGGAAAAAAAAATTATATTCCTGTCATGCTTGATCAATGTTCTTTGTTCTGAAATGGTATAAAACCATGCTGTAAACCATGCTTCTCCAGTGCTTTCTTCTCTGGTGGAGATGACACTTCTGGGCTAGTCCTCAGCATTGGCTCAATAAAGATCACTCTATCTTTCTTATCTATAGATTGGTTATTGATTATTTGCATCAACAGTGAAAATAAATATTAAATCACTACGATATTTATAACCCATGGGGGTCTATTTAAAAGATTCCTGACAGCACTTTAAAATGTCATTTAAAACTCATCAGAGCTTACTTCTTTTGTAACTAAACGTATGATAAAAATAATTTTTGATATTAACTTAAAAATGTGTGAGGGAAATACATGCCATTCTTTTAGGAGACCTAGATTTTAAAAAGTGTGGCCCGCTACAGTGCTCCCCACGGGTCTTTTCAACACCTTGGATACACTGCGTGCTCTTAGCCTCAGTCCTTCAGATATGCTGTTCTCACTTGGAAGGCTCCTTCTCTTCCTTCTCATGTCTAGCTCTAGCTAACTCCATCCTCAAGCTTCATCGTAAACATCACTCTACTTGAGGAGGAGCTTTCTTTGTCCCCAGACTAAATGAGATCTCCTGAATATATGTTTCTACAGTACCATGAATTTCCCCTTTTCAAAACACTCACCCCACATGTAACTCCTCCCTAAACATAGGCACCAGGAAGGCACACACAGAATCAATCTTTTCACTGCCAGATCCGAGTGCCAGTTACGCAGGCTAAGAGGTTGGTTGTGCTCTTTAAAAAGAACCATTTCAGTAGAGTGAAGTCAGATTGCACAGGGTTAGAAAAAATACAAGGTAAGAAGTAGAGGCAGAAGGTGTGGGATCATTATAGCTTAAGAGAGGGGTGGCAGAAAGGGAGGGTGAATCTGTGACGGTTAGTAGGAAAAGGGGAGAGTGATGAGAACAGGGAATAACCGAGCAGGTAGGGGTTGGGTTTGGACATAACCAGGGGACAGGAGAGACTTAAGTTCTGTATTTCCATGCCAATATATTGCACAGAACTTTACAGCTTGGTGACTGATAGTAATACGGGGGTAATTCACAGGAAGTAACATGTTCACACATATCACATGCATTTACTGACTTTATCCATAATATGATATGAACACTGATCATGCTTTATCTCATAATTTTTTCTAATTGTAAGGATGTCTGGTCTCAATTAATTAAAGGGATCATAAGAAGCATTGGTTGTGCACATAATCCACATCCATGACTTTTTCCCTCCAAAACAAAATAGAGTTCTTCTCACAGTACAGAGCAATCAATTCTACAGCAAGAGAGGGGAAAATCCTTCTACTGTGTAATGCTTCCTGTTGGCAAGATATCTGCCCAAATATTTGTTCCTTCAGAGATCTCTATTCACCTGGCTTTGTCTCCTAAGGTCACCATCTACCAATCATGTCACATGATGTCAATCATGGATACATAGGCGAAGAAAGTAGCCACCATCCTGGCACTGATTAGAATTCTCCGCTAAAACGCCTGTTGCATAAAGCTACGCCACAGGCTTCCATTAAGAAAAAAAATTTTTTTCTTCTTTCACTTAAAGCATTTGGCATTTTTAAAAAGTGCAACGTATCCCTGGAAAGCCTTACGCATTAAAACACATTTACTATAGACAAAAGGCAGTAGAAGGATCCAGAAGGCTTCGGGGTCTGTTTGTACATCAATAAAATAGCTGTCCTGCATTCTAGACGAAGGCCACAAAAGTATGTTAGTACATTATGCACCCTACATTGTGCATGCAAAACACTGCACCAAAAATGAGGCTCCTTATAAAAAAAATCAGAAACAAGTCAAAGAGCCAGGCCCTGGGGAAGCGAAGCAAGACTGACTTTGGAAAGGTCTGATAAAATAAATTGGAAAGAACCTTGAAAAAGGCCGTCCAGCTACGCGCAAACACGTAATCATCATCATCCCAGTGATGATGGGAGAAAGAAGGGGCCTAATTCGAGCCACCCTAGCGGCGAGTGATGATGGGGAGGAAGGGGGTCCTGGGCACCAGCTGGGAGAAGGGGAGGAAGCCGGGAAGGCGGAGGGTGGGAGCCCCCTCGAAAAGGACGGTAGCTGGCCCGCCAGGTCTGCCCTTGGGTAGAGAACCCGGGGCGGGGCTTTAACAACTCTTATCACACCTATCCTTGTGCCCCAGTCGTCTGTGGCCTTCCCACAGCAAGCCTGACAAGGGTCTGCTAAGTGCACGGTCCTCTTAACCGGGGTGACGAGGTCTGCAGACATCTGCGGTGCAGCGCGCTACCCTGCACCCGGCTCAGGCGCGCACCCGGGGGCGCCCAGGGCGTGCAGGCTGCGGCGGGCGTTCCCTCCACACAACGCGCGTCCACAGTCCGACGGAAGGGCCAGCCGGCACCCCCCGTCACACCACTCGGCCGGTCGCACCTCCCGTCCCACGTCCACAGCGGGGCCTAGCTCCGGAGCACGCGCAGCGGCTACAGCCGGGCCACCCGCGCTTCCGGGCGGCAGTGGCGCTTCAACTGTCGGCGGGCCAGACCAATCAGGAGGCGTGTTGTTGCCTCGGAGCCACGCCCCCGAAGGGAAACTATGGTAACGGGCGGCCAATCAGGAGGCGTGTTGTTGCCGCGGGGCCCCGCCCCAGACAGGGGCGTAGGGTGACGGGCGAGGGTCATGGGGTCTAAGCGCTACTGAGCTGCCGAGCCCCGGAGGGCCGCGGCGTCCCCTACTCCCGCGGCCGCGAGCAGCGCGCCGGGCCCGCACTCGCCCGCCCGCCCAGCCCCGGCGGCGGCGCGGCCCATGCGGCTGGGGGCGGGGGCGGGAGGCCGCAGCGGGCGCGGGCTGGGCGCTTCAGGTGCGGCCGGCGGCCCGGGGAGGTGAGGGGCGGCGGCGGGCCCGGCCCGGCCCGGTGATTGGCCGCCGGCGGAGGGCAGCGGGGCGGCCGGGCGGGGAGGAGCCGGCAGAGCGGTCCGCGCGCCGAGCCGGGAAGATGCTGCTGTCCCTGGTGCTCCACATGTACTCGATGCGCTGCGTGCTGCCGGCCGCCGTGCTGCTGGGCTCGGCCCCCACCTACGTGCTGGCCTGGGGGGCCTGGCGGCTGCTCTCCGCCTTCCTGCCCTCCCGCTTCTACCAGGCGGTGGACGACCGGCTCTACTGCATCTACCAGAGCATGGTGCTCTTCTTCTTCGAGAACTACACCGGCGTGCAGGTGAGGCCCGGCCGCCGCACCTGCCACCCCCCGTCCGCCTGAGCCCCCGCGGGGGCGCAGGAGCGTCTCCGGGCTTGGAACCTTCAGGCCCCCCTGGGCACTTTAGGATCGTTCCGCCCTGCTTGGCAGACCCGGCCCCAGGAACACGTGCCGTCACCCCGTCCTCCCACCGCGGGGAAGTTTCACGTTCTGACTTGAGGGTTTGGCCCCATGCTTCCTGCAGGTCCCCTAGATCGCTACGAAGCTGCAGTAACGTTCTGAGGCCACGATCAGCCGCCCCCGTCCCTGTGCTGTGTTACTGCCTGTTCTGGTGCTTAGCGAAGTAGACGCAGGTGAACATTTAAGTAGGGCAGGCGTTTGACGGTTTCTGGCATTTGGTCTAAGTGGTGGCAGTGTTGGAACTCAAAAGTGCGCTTTTAAAAATCGGAGACCTTGTCTTGAAACAGATTAATGTTACTCTTTGGACAAGAAGTGCAACTTTGTTTAGCATTCTTCCTCAATATAAGTGAAAGCTGAGTGAGCAAATGAATACATTTGTTATTGTAGAAGCTTCATCATAGATATAATCCTAGACAACTTTGGCTAGGCTTAACTGTGTGGCTAGTCTTTTGTCTGGTTACTTTCTTTGTAGAGATTGGATTTGTAGATTAAATTTGTAAAACAAAAGGAGAAGGCCCTCTTACCTTATTTAGTTATTTGAAGTCTCAAACAAAAATAACAATTGTGGCTTTTCCTTTTATTTCCTAGTTTGACAAAAGAGCTTGATTCTTGGTTATTCCTTGTATCCAGTTCCTAAGAATATAAACTCTTTTGTATCTTTAATTTTCTTTTCTCTGCTTATTTGTCATCCCTGTGAAGACTTTAAAAGACCTTAGATTACTTCCTTCAGTTTAGAAGTTTCAGTTCAGAGCTGGGCACGTGTGGGTGTGCCTCTGCATTTGCTTGTTTAAGCAGGATGACACAAGCCTTTGATAGAGGAAATTAACATTTCCCAATCAAATATGATTCCAGTCTAACACAATTTAAGTCTGGCTAGGGAATAGACTTAGAAAATCTTAGAGAAATGTAATTAGAAACTTGTTTTTACACTTTCTATAAATATAAATCCTGAACTGTGAGCAAATCAGTTATTTTAGGTTGCATTTGTGTCAGATTTTTTTAAATGCCTATTTTTGTACTGTAAATCACTTATGCAATAAAACATTCAAACACTGCTAAAATATTTTGAGAAGTTAAAGTTCACCCTACCTGCACACTCCTTTCCCAGATATGTGTGTAACTTTTGATTTCTTCCAAGAGCTTTTAAATAAATGTGTGAATTGTGGGAAGACTCCTCCATTAAATTAACTTCTTGGATGGGTTTTATAATAGCACTAGATATACCCATAACCTGTGGGGCCACCTCTGTGTCATTATGGTGGAAAGCAAAGGAAAACGTGAACCTCTATACCTAATATACTTTCCTTCTTTTGTAAATTTGTCTTACTTTGTGGAGCTGAATAAACTGAGAATTGACTTCTTAAATGGAATTAGAAGTTAATTTTTCCTGTAATATTTTCTCATTTTATTATGGTTTTTTAAACAAAGGTTGATATTAATACAATCCAAACATAAGTAGTAACTTCTCAGTAAGGAATCCCTAGAACTTAACTCTTCATTGATTCATTCAATATTGGAGTGTGCACCGTGTTCCAGGACCTGTGCTGGATACCAAAGGACACAGTGAAAAAAACATGGACAGGGTCTCTGCCTTTATGGAGCTCACTTTCTAGTGGGACACAAACAATAACAAAATTAAAAATGTGCTGTGCTCTGTGAGGTTGTTAGCCTAGTGGGTAGAGGGTGGGGGTTTGATCCTTGAGCAAGTGGCATTTGTGTGGAGCTCTGAAAAAAGGCCCGTTTGGGGGCTATTGTAGTAATCCAGGCAAGAGATGATGGTCAGAGTAGTGGAAAGAGTGGATGTGAAGAGAATGAAAAGAATCCTAGATCTGCTTTAGAGGTAGCTGGATGGGGCTTTGTGATTGGATGTGGAGGAAAAGGGAGAGGATGGGGTTTGTAACAAACTTAGCATTTAGTGAGTGCTGTGTGCCAAGTATTGTTCTGTTATGTGGGTCATTTCACTTCTACAAGGGGGGCACCATTTTTCAGATGAGAGAACTGAGGCACAAATAGTCACATTTGGAAGCTGGGATTCAGTCCAGGGCAGTCTAGCTTCAGGGTCCATTTTCCAAAGATGCTTTGCTAGGTGGTGTGGTTATGTTGGTTGAAATGAGATCCCCACTCTCAAGGTATTCTGTACTAGGACAAACAGTTACAGTGGAATACTGAAATTGGAGTGTTTGTCTTTATTAGCTGTGTGATACAAAGTAACTTTGCTTGTGTTATTCAAGAAGGCTGTATCATTTGTTGTGAACTGCTTCGAATCTTCACTTCAAACAGGAGTAAGTAGCATGGCATGTTTAGGGAAGAGAGGTTCTCAATTGATAACTGAATAAAAATGAAGACTTATAAGCATGGCATTCAAGGCTAAATTCTATCTTGTCCAACTTTTCCGTTCATTGGTTTCACTCTAGCACAACTGCTGCTTCCTTTCCAGTTCCCCCAAATTACCAATACATTCTCAACAAGGTGCCCGTGGACTGCTCTTCTCTGTATACTTTCTTCCTACTCAAGCCCCAGCTTTTCTTCTTTGGTCATGATCTCACCCCATCTCAATGTCAGGATCACTTACATGTGACATTAACATATGTAGTAGTAACATAACATTAGCATATTTTAATGTATATATTGTCCCCTCTACAAGACTATAATCCCTTGGAGGTGGCAATAAAGGGGAGAATGACTTGATTTTTTCTTTTTAACAAAAGGGCAGAGCAGTCTACGGGGGATACTGGCTTGTGTGGGAATGTAGCTGCATCTCATTGTAAGGATGGGGGTTCTTGAATGGTCTTACTAGTTGACACATTTTGATCTAATAGCATCTACAAGGTGTAGTGAGTCTAATTGCATTCTTTACTGAAATAGGTAAACGAGGAAGAAACACGAGGTCCACTCTCAGAAGTAAGACTGAGAATGAATTAAGGTCAGAGACCTTATAAAAGGGAATTCTGGAACAGCCAGCAATACAGAGAAAACATTGTTTGTCAATAGAAACTTGTGCTTTTTTGCACTTTTTAAACCTATGCAATTCTCTAAGGTTTATTTTGTTTCCCATTTCTCTGTAGAAAGTAGCAATGAAAACCCCAAATAAGCAAGTGTTGCTTGGGTATTTTAGAGGGCTGCATGTGTATTTGGAAGACAACTTGACTCTGCCCCATCCCCGGGTGAGAATTCCAGGAGCAGAAAGAAACGGTGGGGGTGATACCTGGAAAGTGCTAACCGCATGCTAGGCGCTAGCATTTTAAACTGATAAAATTGTCTCTATCCACAAATAACACACAAGTTAGCAGTGTAGAAAGAAGTCAGTTTAAAAAAATGCTGTATGGTGAGATAAGTTACAAAATAAAGAAACGAGCAAAGAGCTGAGGAGATACAGGAGGAAGGCAGCTGGATCCGAGTGGTTACTGAGCTGGGAGGGCAGTTGTGCGCAGATAGCAGGTGGCTCCTCTGAGTTAGGTGCCAGGCAGGAGCCATAGTAATTACTGTTAATACACTCATTTTACAGGTAAAGAAATAGGTGTGAAGAAATTAGGTCCTTTTGCTCAAGTTCACGTAGTTAGTAAGGTGATGGACTAAGATTCAAACAGAAGCTGCTTACAAAGAAGGCTTAATAAGCACAACCAGTTCTGTAAATGCATCTATCCCAATTGAGACAGTTGGAAACAGTCGACTGACTAAATGGAAATTAGTGACAAAATCTTTCTGTATTTCTGTCTGCTGAAGTTACGGTTAACGTTACCTAAAAATGAAAAGTTTGGGTTTCATAAAGTGAGACAGTTAAAACAATTGAGTTGTTCCATGATTGCTTTTGAATAAGCAGTTTGCTTTTAATAAAACTTCTTGTCTCACCACAGCCTGGACACAGCAGACCCCCACCTGCCTTTGGCAGATGCCTCCTCCCCCTGACTCTAGTGTCTGCAGGCCCTCTCTCTCTCAGGGTGGCCTGTCCTGCCCAGAGCTCCCCAGGGGGCTTTTCTGGCTGTGACCACATGCGCAGGATCTGGCTCGGAAGCTCCATTTTAGCGTCCAACAGGCGTCTCGAGGTCAGGATACTCAGAGTGGGGCTCTTCTCCCTGATGGTACTGACCGGTGGTCACACCAAAGCTCCCAGCTTCCTTCTTCTCGCTCGGCCCCATCCCCACCTGGGCAAGTACCTGTTGAAAGAAAAAAAATGTTTTTGATCGAATACTTGGAAGCCTGTGCTCTTAGTGACTATTATGTTACAGTATAGAGGAGGAAAAACTTTTCCTTTACCCTCTTAGATTCATTGCTGGGGCCTGCAAATTAAACCAATAAAAGCCAAATTAACAGGAGAAAAGCCATGCAAATTTTATTGATGTTACCATTTTTATGTGCACTGGGGCCTCACAGAAAAGAAGTGAAAACCAAAAGACTTGCCTTGGGAGTTGATCATTTTAAGAGAGGGCAATAAATTGTGGAGACATAGCTAGACAGAGGAAGAGGGGGTTCGGGCCCTTAGGACTGGTAAATTGTGGGCAGGTCACTAGGAAATTGTGGTAAGGTTTGCTGTGCAGACTCATCTCAGTGCTGTCTCTAATCTTCCTGGTGCTTCGAAGGGAACACCTTTAGGAATAGAAGTTAATGTCGCCTTTACAAAGGGAAGTTTGTGCCCTCCCTTTAGGCAGAAAGGAGAATGGCAGAGAACTTTTCCTGCGTGTGCTGTTTCTCAGTTGCGTTCAGCTCAAAATAATCCTTGTACTAAAGTGGCATATTTTGAGGTGACATATTCTGACCGCTTTCAGCATCATTTATATTTAAGGACAACGAAAGAAGTTTTTTTAAAAAAATCACCATGTTTCATTTTGCATGCTGAAAGAAAATGGGTATTATTGAGATCGATGAAGACTATTTTTCACAAAGAAAGAGTGCTGTATATTTATATCCCCGTGGCCTTGTTAGTTAGATCCTGTACTGTGCCAAACGTGTGATTACTTTACATTTCATTTTACTACCTCTTCTCACATATGAAAGAGGGTCTTCAAGTATCATGGAGCAAATTAAAAACAATGAAAAGATATGAGTAAGATGAGGTGAAAGTAGTCTTCATCTAAGTTCAAGCTGCCTTCTGAGAGCTCGTTTGTGCAAGAAACAAGTTTGACTAAAGCAGAATAGTAACTAGTGTGTCAGTTGCAGTGAAAATTATTCAAAAAGCATTTTTATTGTCTGCCTCTGAATTAATAAAACCAAAAGAGAAAATTGTTCTTTTTCTCTAAAGGGACTTTAGATGAGTTTAAAAACAAAATGGATGGTCCTAAAATTGAACAATTATGATGAACCTAAAATTACTTAAAGAATTAGGAAGAAGCCATATATTTTTCCTGTGCCTTGTTTTCAAGGAACAAATTACCTGCAAAAAAAGTGATTAATGTGACTTGAAGTATACATACTAGAAGATGCACAGAATGATGCCTTTAAAAAGTCACTGGTGCATTTAAAATATTTTACTTATGTTTATTCCAAAACCTTTTACTGTTGAAAATGAGGTGTAGCTTTATCCACTTGTGAAAAATAAAAGTGCAACTTAAGGATTCAGTAAACATCTGCTGAAAACCGTCTGGGCGCTAAGCTCTGGGGGTAGAAGAATGATGAAGTCCCGGCCCTGAGGAGCTTCCGGGCCTTAAGGGGGTAGGACTTGTGAATAAGTGTGTGCAAGGTGTCCTTGATGCTCCCTAGGGGTGTGAGTGGGGCTTGTGCTCCTGCAAAAGAGGCAGTGGTTAACCCTGGGGTCTGGGTTAGAAGGCGGGAAGGCTTCAGTGAAGGGGAATTTGAGGAAAAGCTGATTTAAGATGATTCCAGTCATAGAGTGAAGGTAGGCTTGTAGGTAATAATAGTCTTTTCATGATTTATATGTGTGGGTATTTTGTAGTTTTTATGAACTTTTTTTTTAAATTTAGAAAACACCATAGCTATCTTATTAATCGTATACTTGTTAATATGATGGTAATAACTGTCTTATGGAGTATTTTGAGAATCTGCATTGTTAAATGAAAACTTTTTATTCCCCTCCATGTTAGTAAATTTTGAAAACAACCTTTCCACTTCAATCAATGGAAGAAATTTTATAATTTTAAGTTAAAGTAAAATGCTTTTTCTTTGAAGCTTTGGAAATAAATCAAGTGAAGGGCCTTAAAAACTACATATATTTGATCTATACACATTGTAATTACACAGTCCTTTCTTTGGTTAGTGGATGTTTATTCGAAGTACTTAATAATGATTTACAACTATTACAGTAAGATTTGCAGATCATCATTTCACTTTGCTTTTAGAGCTTTAGAATTTTTGAATAGGATGGAATACTTTTCTACTTATTTCTCTTGAATTCCAATTTATAGTGACAAATGAAAAAACTTAAATAAGAGGCAGTCAATCCAAATATGTACTTTGAGAGCCTAAATCATTTTGTCAAAGGATTACCATCTTTTGCATTTCCCTTGGAAATAGCTTTTATTTCATTGAGATACTGTGCATATGTAAAAGTATGAACTATGTATTTATTTTCCCTTCAGTGGCTGTGGATTAGGATTTGTTCCTTTCTAAGTGATCTAGCAGTAGAGCTACATTGTCCCCATCTGTTTTGCTCAGTTGAATTGATTACTTATCTTACTCTAGCTACCACTGAAGATCTTTTTTAAGTACTGAGCGCGTTTAACTTCGTTACTGAGCTAATCAAACAATATATTGAAAATGTCAGTTGTTTGGAAGCCATTTAGGAGTGGGGAAAATTGGTGAGACTTATAGGGATTGCAGAAACGGACTTTCCTGCAAAGCTTTTTGGGTCATGTTTATGTCTGCAAACAGAAGTAGAAAATTGTGGCATTTTAAGGTCAGCATGGTATAGTAAATGGACGAAGCCAAAAAGTGGAGGTGTGGGATCTTCTTGAGCTGGTGGTGCCATTAACTGATCACGAGTCATTGAACAAGGCACCTGGGTTTGTATATGCCTCGGCCTCCTTCAGTGTGCAGTCAGAGCTGGCCCAGAGTGGCCAGACATCCTTCCTGTGCTGGTGCCTGTGTTGAGTGTCTTCACAGCTCGGAGCTGTTTATCATGACATTAGATGACTATGCTTATTTTTGTGGTTTCCTTTCCACCCTCACCATGCTTTTATTTTAAAGTGGGATATATTTAGTTTTATAAAAGGTAAAATATGCAGTTCTATGTTTTCTATGATTGATACTGTAATCCTGTGAAAAATGTCTATTTTATTATTAAAAAGTTATTTATTTTTGGCAAATAAAAAATTGTGTATATTAAAGGTATGCATCGTGATATTTTGGTATATGTATCCATTATGAAATGATTACCACAATCAAAGTAAAAAAAATGCATTTTAATAGCTTATTTGTCACTTACCTTCAAAGGCTGCAGGCTGGCAGTCTCTTAAGCTCAGAGCAAGAAAGGGAGAGTCTCTTGGATGGTTCAAATGTTGCCTACAGCTTGGGGGCAGGCCGGTCTCCAAAGAATGGTATACAGGTTGAATCAATTAAACCACAGCCTTTAAATGTGAATATCCTATCCAAGGAAGTTAAGCCAGAAGTGTTTGGTCCTGTAGCTGCAGTACTTTCAACCCAGTGTGCTGTACCCAGGGGTCATGAAGCAGTTCTGGCTGATTGGTAAGACGTTGGGGATTGCTCACAAGCCGGAACTCCACTTTTAACCCTGCACAGATCAAACCATTGGTTTTGTTTTGTTTTGGCACTGATAAAATTTATTAATAAAGAATCATTGAGCAAATATTTAAACACATAGTACATGCATAGCACTGTACAATTTTCTAAGGAAGGTTCTAGAAACCTCAGTCTGAGTTCCTGGCCTCCAGAACTTGTCATCTAATTCTGTTTATCTACAGAGATGTTGGCTTCCTGTCCTTTTCTTTCTTCTGTTGTTAAGATATTAATGAGTAGTGTTGTGACCAAAAGATAATCACAGTGGATATCTAAAAGGTAGATCTAAAAAGCCTTAGCTAGTTCATAATTTTGCAAAGTCCATGGTGACAAGATGCAGAAACAAAAATGCCCTGAATAAAAAAATACCATTAGCAGTCATTTCTTTTGAAATCTTTAAAAATATACTTCTAATTTCTTTAAATAACTTATGAAATATTTAGGACATACAAAGCTATAGAGAGACTCATATAGCAAGCAAGTTTGTACCCACCACCCAGTTGAAGAGAGAACAGAGGACTGCTGCAGCTGAAACCTCCTGTGTACCCTCCCGTCTCACGGCCCCCTCTTCCCGGGAGTCACCCTTATCCTGAACCCCTCTGTTCTTGTGGAGATGGAGAGTCCTCTTCATGGAACCTTGTCTCCCTATGACTTACAGAATCAAGTTTTAATCTTTAGCTTGATACTCAGGAGACTTTTTACCTTCTGGTTCGTGTCTCCCTTCTCGTCTCCTTGCTCCAGCTCACGAACTCAGCATGCAGCCTGTGTTTTGACCGTGACACGGCTCGGGGTACCCCAGCAGGCCTGAGGTGCTGCCGCTTCCATTTCTTTGTTCATCTTCTCATGAGCATTCTTCCTTCATCTCATCTGCTGAAATCACACCTTCTGCTCTGCAGTTGACAGTTCTTTCAAATAAAATGTACTGTAGTTTCATAATATTTACATTATGTCTCATTTCAGTTATTGTATATATGCCTGTCTCTTCCACTGTGCTGTAGGCTCTTTGAAGGAAGATGTATATTATGAACAGTGTTTCAGGTATCGTAAGCAGTCAGTAAATGCTTGTGTTTTTCTCATGAGATATTATTCTGTTTTACTTTATGACCATTAACCTGCCCTACACTTAACTACTTTGTAAACATTTGCCATTTATGGTCTCTGAGGTTTCTAGGAGAAATCCAATTTTTGTTAATCATGGGTGGAAATAGTCATAACATCATGTTTGTCAATTTTTTGACATTGTCCTATTTTGTATGTTACAGTAATACATGTTTTAAAATATCAAAATAATGTTTCTTTTTTTATCTTTTAGATATTGCTATATGGAGATTTGCCAAAAAATAAAGAAAATATAATATATTTAGCAAATCATCAAAGCACAGGTTTGTATTTCATTTGCGTAAAACTTAGGTTTTTCTATAGAAAGTGCATGGACATTCAGAGTAAGAATATATATGTTCTTATATATTTAAATGAAATTCTTTTGTTCTTATTGTTAAAACATGGACTTTCTATGCAGATATTATACATGACCTTCTAGTTCTGTAATTTTACTTTTTGGAAAGTCAGAAATGTGAAAACTATGAATTTTCCTAAACTTACCCTCTTTTGTTTCTTTGAATAGCTCTTTAAATAGTCTTTACATTGTACCCTTTTAAAGTTATGTTTCTGGAAGTGGAATTGGTGGGTCAAAGTGAATATACATTTTATATTTTTGATTGTTAAGCTGCAGAAAGGTTGTACCAATATGTAAGTACTTATTTCCTAAACACAGTACTAATTTCTAATGTCTGCAGTTTCTTTTGCCTCTTCAAATATTTTGGTTTAATTATAACTTGCTCCTCCATCAGAGGAATCGTAGAAGACTCTGGTCTCCAGTATAGTGCGGTGTATACTTTAAATTAGGTTAAGGTACTTTTTAAAAAAACTTTTCATTTTGAAATAATTATAGATTCACAAGAATTTGCAAAAGTAGTACATAGAGTCCCATGACCCTTTCACCAAGTTTCTTCCAATGGTGACATCTTACATTAACTATTGTACCGTATCAGAACTAAGAAATTGGTTAAGGTACTTTTTAGTTCGCCAAATAATTCAGTCCAAAAAAAAAAATCCCACTTCATAATTTTTTCAAACCTGTAACTGCTTTTGATGTACACTTCCTAAATTGTATTTCTATTACTTTAAAAAATATAGTACCGAGAAGTTCAAAGCTAAAAACAACCTTATCAATGATAATGCCTTAATGGAAAAATCACTTATGCCTCTGGCTTTCCTTTACCTTCCTTCTGTCAACTGTATCTCTTCATGATTTTGTTGCTTTTATTACTACCTGTACCATAGATAAGGTAAAGCAAGTAAAAGAAGTTGAAATGCATTTTTCTCAATTTAGCTTATTAATGATTACATTCAATTTTATAGGAGAAGAGTTGATTCTACAAAGGGTTGATAGAAGTTTTGATGTATCTGTGTATTTCCCTAACTTTAACACGACAGGTTCAGACTGTTTGACTTAGTTACATTTGAGTTTAGCAGAGCAACCAGCCCTGTGGTCAGTGTCTGCTTCCAGCTCTGGCCTATAAAGCAGACTGACTTCTCCCTGTATTTTGACTGTTCCTCCAGACATACTGGGCTTTTTTGTTTACTACTAACACAGTTGTGCTATTCCTCTCCTGTTGTTGATGGCATATTTCTACCAGGGTTCCCATATCCAAATAAAAAGGATTTATGGGCCCAGGGCAGAGAGTGGCTCATGAGAGCCAAATTTCCTTTATATTGAGCCACTGGTTAATTTCATTTAGAGTTTTCTTTCTATTTAACAGGATGCTCTCTTAAGATTCCTTGTTTAGGTTCACTGCCAACTTTCTTTTTTCTAAGTTTCGATGGAAATACTGTTCTGTGTACAGAGCTGTGGTACTAATTGAACATGTGGAGTAAGTTCTCTGAGCATTCCCAGAAGTGGTATTAGTAATGTTACTGAACCAGGTTTGTTTTTGCCCTTCACCCAGAAAGCCAAACACTGAGATGACGAGATTGCAGCAGAGAGAGGGTTTAATCACAAGGCAGCCAAGTGAGGAAAATGGGAGAACAAATTTCAAATCCACCTCCCTGATAATGGGGACTCAGGAATATTTATGGGATAGGGGGCTGGCCTCTGCGGGGTGGAGTTGGGGGGGCATCTGGTCTTAGTTCCTGAGAGTCTTTTGTTTTACTGGATATGCATCAAAGACAATGCCCTATACCCTGATCTTTCAGTTGTCATTGATGATGGCCATCAGCATAGACTCTCTGCCCAGAGGTCATCACATTCCAGAGGAACTCAACAAAGTTATCTACTTATAGCATCTGGGAGGGGCCATAAAATCTACAGAGCATGTCTGGGCTAGTTAAGCAGAAGTCATTCAAAGTTACAATAGGGCTTCCTTTCTACAATATGGCTTCCCATATGTCCACCTTGTGTTGAGCTGGTATCAGTAATAGTAATAATGCAATAACATCCACTACCGTCATTTGTGTGCATACTCTGTGTTGGCGTTTGTGTACGTTACTTCCAAGTGAGGACTTTTGGGAAATCATTTGGCAGAAAACAGATTTTTTAAATTCTTCTACTTGTGTTTGGAACTGAAAGATAATATGGGAAGTGTGAGCCCTACAGTCAGTCCCCAGATGACCTGAAAAAGTTACATTTCTCAGTGCAGAGAGTTACTTCCCCAGCCCCCTCCCTGACCTCTGAGTGCCTGTGACTTCCTAGTACAGGTCCCACACCAGACATCCTTTAGGATTTGAGAGTTAGAGAAGCTTGTTTTATTCCTGGTTCATGCTGCTTTTAGATCACTTTGATGGTTTGTGACTTTTGCATTTTATCTCTGAAATAAAAAGCCTTTCAAGAAATGCAAAAAGAAAAAAACCGCACCAACAGAAAACAAATGAAAAACCGGAATTTGTATTGTTTAAATGTCTGAGGTTGACATAAAGTAATTTTAAAATTCTAATAATATTTTCAAAGCATATTCTTAGGACAGCCTTGTGAAGAGGACTTCTCTGTCTCTGTGAAGGGTGCTGGACCTCACGTGTGGGTCACTTGTGCACTCACGGGTTCTGTCTTTGCAGTGGACTGGATTATCGCTGACATCCTGGCCATCAGGCAGAGCGCTCTTGGACACGTGCGCTATGTGCTCAAAGACGGGCTAAAATGGCTTCCGCTCTATGGGTGTTATTTTTCTCAGGTAACTTTTTTTCATGCTTTTTTCTTAATATATATGTAGCTTATGAAAGTTTTAGATTTGAAAATTGAACATACACTTAATATAAATCTATGAGTTTCTTAGGTTTATTTTTATGGGATTAATAGCTTATTCTAAATTGAAGTAATTTTATTTGGCATTTTTAATGGTGTGTGTTTGTATACATGTCTGATAACCCAGATAGTTAATAGCAAAAATGCAAATGTACAAAAATCAAACAAATAGGAAAATTTAAAGGCATAGAATTTGACAGGCGATTACCTTAAGAAACTAATAATAAAAGTAATTATGATCTGTAGGATATAAAAAAATAGTGAGCTATATATATAAAGTGCTTAGTGTGAGTGTCAGGTACGTAATATTCAATATATGTTATTTTCCAAAATGCCCTGTAAAATTATAGAATAACCATCAGGTCATGAAACTCTGTATAAAACAGGCTCTTTTATATTCAGAAGGGAATTATTAGCCTTTTTCTATGCCTTTTCTAAATAAATTATCTGACCTTATTTTTTAAGTGTTAAGTATGAAATTTGTATGGAGACATGCTGCTTAATAAGATTTTTCATAGTCAACTAAAGAAGAAAGGCTAAAGTTATGGTGAGCTCTGACAATATGTAAATCTAAAAGTCATCTCATGAATAAAAGATAGCAGTACCCCCAATTCGTGCTACCCATAGGTCGACTGAGCGTTAGGTTGTGTTTGAAGTCAGAGCCGTGAATACTCTTCCTCTTTCCTCTTTTCCTGAGTCTTTTAAAGGAAAATAAAATTCATATGTATTTCGATGAAAAGTATTTTAAACTACTGGGTACATATGAAAAATGGAATAGATTATGAAGTAGTGGACTTATGTCAAGAAGTGAATTTTTTTTAAAAGAACTTGTTTTCACAATTTGTATGAAGCCGAAATAATGCTATTCACAAGTAGTTATTTATAAGCAAAATATGAGGAAGCAGGCTTTCAAGTTTTGTATTTCTTATAATTATTGTATTTATAAAATACTAAGTATTTTATATGTATAGAAAAATGCATATTAATATACAGATATTCAGAAAACTATGCATTTCCAAACTGCCAGCTGTGAACATTATAAGGTGTAGTTTAACTTTAGAGTACATAACAGAGTTCTCCTTGCTCCCCCCACCCCCCATCAACCAAAAGCAGATGTCCTGGGAACCTTACTGTTGTGTTAAATTAAAAAAAAAAAAAAAAAAAAAAGTGCAGTAGAGAGCTTTTGCTTATTTAAGCCCTGTGAGGATAACGAGACATATGTATAACAGCTGTGACTGACCTCTGATTTAATCACTGTTGTTATTTATAACTGTGCATCTTTTTATATTCTTGTGTAGTAAAGCTGATGGTATTTTAAGTAGGTCACAGTTGAGTATTAAATAGTATATGAATTAAAAATGCTATTCTTGTCTTTATTGAAAGAGAAATTTTTTTCTCCCTGTGGTTGTATTTTTACATTTTTGCTCTTGTTTATTACTTCTTCCTTAATTGTTTTAAACACAAAAGTCACTATTGTACTTCAGTTTTACTTCACTATTGTTTAATATTTAAAACAGAGTATCTTGGACTTCATTTGGTCCTTCCTATAAAATGATGAACATACTTATAAAGTTTAAATTATTTTATAGCAAATGTAATTGGTTAATGAGGCAACTCGAAGAAGGCTTGAAATTTAGAAGTGGTAAAGGAAAGAAATGTGGTTTGTCTGAGACTGTTGCTAAAGGATGTTCTTCTATAACCAGGAGTTTGAGTGGGGTAAAGTTTTTTATGTAGAGAAAAGAATATTCATGAATAGATTCTATAATGTTTTGGAATTCTAAAGGAATAGGAGGTCAAAGCACCTTTTGAATAAAAAGGTAATTTATACCCAAAGTTCCCATTCAAGGACTTTGTGTCTCAATTTCCTTTTTTCCTTCATTTCCATTTTACTATGATCCTTTCTCTTTCTTCCCCTTCTTGACCTTCTCAATCCCAAGACAATTTGAGTTCTCAAAAAAATCACAACAGTTTTATGGAATATTTGAAGATCAGTCTTAAAAATTCAGAGCTCCTAGAAGGATGCCTAGTTTGGGGGTTTGGTAGAATTAAACCATTTAAGGAATGATCTGGGGAGTTGTTGAAAAGAGTAGATTAGGGATCTTGGATCTTTTATGAGAACATTAAGCTTTCATAATCAACCTTGGAAGTTTTTGGGCTGTCCGATTTACTCACTTCAGATCAAACTGAGCGTTGTAGAATCACTCTTGAGGCTCTTAAAGCTGCTTGGAGCTTCGGCCAGGGTGACCTTGTGGTCTGGTTTGTGCCCCACTGACTGCAAAGGGAGCATCAAGACCCCGTGGATTTTACTTCACTTTGTGACTGAACAGAAGTGCCCTCTTCTTTTGTTCTCTGGGAGAGGGGATCAAAACAATGTGGATGTGCTCACCGCCTACACACACTGCTGGTGGCGCTGAGAGGTGCTGATGTGCTGTGATGAAATTTGGAGAGAATTGGCAATTTCCACTATCCCCCTTCAAAATACTTTATTTGCTTCTCAAACCATAAATTTGATCAATCCACTAATCTGCTCAAAATTGTGTGTTTCCCAACTGCATCAAGTCCCAATTCCCTTGCAATGACATTATGGTCCACTATGATCTGTCTCCCTCTAATCTCCCTTTCTGTTTCTATTCTGTTTCTCACTTCCCTGTCCTTCCTTCTTCAAGCTGTTCCTTTAGTTTAAGATAAATACTCTTTCTACCCTGCCTTTGAGGTCCTGTTCAGAAGCCATCATGAAATCATTCCTGAGCCTAACAGTTACTCTCTTTCCTCTAGAGGTCCTGCTTTTGTGTTTGGTTATCTTTATTATAACACTTACCAAATTCTCTTTATAGCATGCTTGTGTATGTATTTATGTATACATATGTATACACATAATAAATCAGTGGAACTAATCAGTAAGTTCCTTAAGGAAAGATACTTTGTCTTCACCTCTACCTTCCATATACCTGGGAAAGAACCCAGATGTTTTTGAATTAAAATAGACTTTTAATAAGCAAGTTAAATGACAGGGAAGAAATGGTGTGTAAAGAATAGACATAATGTCTCTTAAAGCTTGGGGACATTTTACACTGCAGTGTACGCATTCTGTGGCTTTTAATTCTGAGGAGATGGTGAAGAATGAACCTATTCTCATCAGTCCTCTCTGCTCGGTGTACAGTGACAGGCATTCTGTAGAGCACTGTGAGTTTCTCCTCTGCTCTCAGGTGAGCCAGTGCATGTGAGAGGAAGCACGACCTGACTGGAAAGCCACCTTGTCTCCTCTCCTCTCTATTGTCCCCTCCTTGCTTCTCTATGTCCGTTTCCTTTTCCTCATATTCTGGACTGAGACAAAATGAAAGTCCACCAGTCGGTTTATTTTGCAGAGGAGTTCAGGTTAGCACAGAGGGATGCAAATAACGTGCTGACTGGATGCAAAGTTTCAGTGAAATGCACTTAGGAAGTTTAATTAAGGATACCTGAATTTTTATGAAAGTGCCTGTGTTAGTCTGCGAGAGCTGCCATAACAAAATACCACATACCGGGGGGCTTAAACACAGAACTTTATTTCCTCACAGTTCTGGAGGCTGAAGTCCCAGATCAGAGTGTCAACAGGATTGGTTTCTCCTGAGGCCTCTCTCCTTGGCTTGCAGTTGGACACCTTGTCCCCATGTCTTTGCTCTGTGCAAACAAGTCTGTGTCCTAATCGCCTCTTCTTATATGGCACTAGCCCACCCTTATGACCTCATTTAACCTTACTTACCCCCCTCCAAAGGCCCCATCTCTAAATACCATCACACTGGGGGTTTGGGCTTCAACAGACAAATTTGGGGGGAACACAGTTAAGTCCATAACAGTGCTACATAAATATCTAGTTGGGTCAGTTTTTAAAATCCATGAAGATGGTGAGTGTTGACATTTTAATGACACTTCTTAGTGATCCTATAATAAGTCAGAAAAATTGAGAAGTAAGATCCATCTGATTGTTTTTGATTTGAAAAGAATGTATTTTTAAGAAAGCACTTTTATTTTAACTGTCAACGAAACTAAATGTTCATGTGTTTTTCAGTACAGTAGCATGCAGTTTTATTTGAATTATGTTGAAACAATTTTCAGCTAAATGTTCTTTAGATACTAATATTTGAATGTATTAAATATAGTTTAATTTCTAAAATGTAATTTTATTCTTTACTCTTTAGGAGTAAAGTTACCTTTTTGCTGACTGGCCATTGGATATTTTAATAGTAAATACTTTTCTCCCCCCATTTTTTTTATGTGGCAGCATGGTGGAATCTATGTAAAGCGAAGTGCCAAATTTAATGAAAAGGAGATGAGAAACAAGCTGCAGAGGTACATGGATGCAGGAACTCCAGTAAGATGATGCTTTTTTATTATTTTCCTTACAACTCTCATTTTTAAATTTAAGAATCAAATTAGAATTTAAGAATTGTTTTGGAAATATATTATCCCATGTGTAATAAATAATTCAGAGTTTTGTTAAGGCAATGAAAACCCTCTAAATATAGGTGAACAGTTCTTTTTGACCATCAGAAAGATTGCTGCAGACGATTCAGTCTTCGCTGGTGGTTGTCAATATTGACCTTAAAGAGAAATAAAAAGAAGAACATTTGGTTTCTTTAGTCTATAATTAGAAAACAGAACTGCACTTGTAACCTTACACTTCAGCTACTTAAGGGCTCCTCTAACTCCTCGTCTTTAGTACCAGATGTAGTTTTAGAAGAAACAACTGTTTTCTGTCTCTTACTATAAATTTGGATCTCTTGTATATATTGAGTTATTTGAAATGCCAAAAATAGTATGAATATCTACAAACAAAGAATCATTCAGTGTAAATATTGTTTTATAAAACTTTGCTCCCCAAGAAGGAATCTTGATATTCTCTTTGAAGAATGCTAATTGCTGCCAAATGGCTTTTCCCCTGGGCTCCTTCCAGGATAGGGCAGCATGCCTGCAGTGACTCCTTGAGCTTTATTCAGTGCACTGCATGGTTTTCTCTCCTGTTGCTCCAAAACCTAGCTCACAGGCACAAGTTTCTTTCTTTTGTCCTTTCTCTTCCCTTCTCTCCTCCTCCTCTCTCTTCTGCTCCTCACCAAGGCTCATAGGTGGCAGCCAGAGCTCATATTTAAGGAAGACTTTTCCACAGTCAACTGAGGAAGTGCCCTGATGTTCAAGTTTTTTACTTATGAACATTCTCTAGTTGGTTTTATGTTATGAAATTGCATCCTGTTTTGGGATGACCTGGAGTAGAATGGAATGAGATAGACAATGCCCCTTTATCCTGTTACTGCTCGCCCTTGAGAACAAAACATAGCCTTTTGAAAGAGTCATAGTCTGAAACAATTTGGTATATTTTGGCAGAATTGGGGTCGTTGTTTATAGATCTCTATAAGACAGAATAGATTGGCAATAAGTATATCCACTTTGTTTTCAGACAGTTATTTACAGGTTAAAAAGTCCATCCCACCTCTCCCATCCAGGCGTTAGTCACCCCAGGCAGATAACTGCTGTGACGTTTCTCAGGTATCCGCTGAAGGTCATGTATAAGTCAAATAAATGCATACCGTCCCCGTTTTACAGGAATTTTAGTGTTCTATACAGTTTCCCCTTGCTTTCCCCCACAGTAACTATAGTTGTCAATAGTGCTGAGGTTGAGAAACGCTGCTCTAGCGTTATATGTCTTTTCTCTGGCTGCCTTCGTGAGTTTCTTCTTGTTTTTGGTTTCTGGCAGTTTAAGTATTTATATATCTGAGTGTGATCTTTTTTTTTTTCTCTGTGTTATCCTGGTAGGTCTTCTCTGAGCTTGGGTCTGTGGTTTGGTGTCTGTCATTAATTTTGGAACATTCTTGGCCATTGTTTCTTTAAAAGTTACTCCTACCCTGTTCTCTCTTTCTTCTCGAGGTGCATGTGTTTGGGGCCTTTTGATATTGTTCCACAGCTCTTGAATGCTTTTTCTGTTTTTGTTTTGTTTTGTTTTTTTTCACTCTTTTTTCTTTTTGTGTTACCGTTTGGATAATTTCTGTTGACCTATCTTCAAGTTCACTGGTTCTTCCCTTGGCTTTGCCTGGTGTAGTGGTGAGCCAGTCAGAGGCATTCTTTGTCTCTGTTACTGTGCTTTTCATTCCCAGTATTTCCCTTTGATTCTGTCTTGTAGTTTCCACATCTGTGCTGAAGGTATCCATCTGATCAGGACGGTTGTCCACCTTTTCCTCTAGAACCTTTATCTTGTCGCTCATAGTTATTTTAAATTCCCTATCTGATAATTAAAACATCTGTGCTATATCTGGATCTGATAATTTGGATTGCTTTGTCTCTTCAGACTGCTTTATCTTGCCTTTTTACGCCTCCTACGATTTTGTCGGAAGTTGGGCATCTTGAGTAGGACAGTCGAGATTGAAGTCAATCGTTCTGATGCCTGAGAATGGATACGCATTTCTTCTCGCGAGGCCTTCAGTGAGGGGGTTGAGATATCTAGTCAGGAGTTGTACTGGATTTGGGTTTTTACTATTGCCATAATTTTTCTCACAGATTTCAGATTCCTGTAGCATTCATTACTGTGTGTTTAGGATGGGAAATGTTTTGCTAGAGAGTTTTTCTCAATGCCTGTGCCACTCAGCCTTTTTGCACTACACTCGGAATTGGTCCCCTTTTTGCACCTCTGCAGCCAGTGTCCTCTGACACTTGTTACTGAACTCATCAGTTCGGTGGTGGGTGAAGGGGAGGAGAGCTGTGCTTTGTTGTTGTTCTGATTAAGTCTCAGGGAGGGCCTTGGGGGTGGAGCCCTCTCTGATCCTGCCCTGCTCCCAGCTGTAAATCTGTGCCCAGGATGTATTCCCACCACTCCCTCTGTACAGGGTTTTTCTCTTCTCTTCACTTCCCCCAGCTGCACTGGGTTTTCACCAGTGTCCAAAGGGCAACAGGATTTTGTTGCCCTTCTCGCAGGAGTTGAAGACTTGTTCCACAGGAAAGGTAGAGGGGAAGGATCTGTGCTGGGTCTTGCGCCTTCCCCGCACTGGCTGCTCTTCTCGCCCAGGCCTGCGTCATCAGGATGAGTTCTCGGGACTCTCGCCCTGCCCCAGGTTTTCCTCTTTTCTTTTTTGGTGGGGGGAGTACACAGGCCTGTGGAGCAGAGCCTGTGAGTTGTGGTGAATTCTCCTGTGTCTGTAGCCCCCCCGGGTTCTCCTGTTTCACTAGCTCACACTCAGCCTTTGCAGTTTGTTAAAAATTTTAGTTAAATCTTTTTACTGGCATCTGTTGGCATTTGCCCCGAGTAAACAAGTGCTCGCGTCTCATCTCTCCTTTCTTTCCTTAGACTTTTGGGTGAGGTGTTGCTTTGCAACCTCAGCTCTCTGAAGGGTTCGGTTTCCAGATTACCCAGTGTCTGGTGGTTCTGTGGTTCAGAGCAGTACTCCTTTAGTGTTCCATATCCTAAGGGGAAGCTTCCTCCTGTTTTTTGTTAATAAATTTTAAAACATGGAATAATCTGAGATTTACAAAAACTTTGCATAGATAGTACAGAGAGTTCCCATTTATTCTTCACCTAGCTTTACTGCTAGCATTCAGTGATGGCATCTTTCAGAACTGTGTATGGTACATTTGTCAAAATGAAGAAAGAAATATGTATCATACTATTAATTGAACTACAGACTTTTTCCAGATTTCACCAGTTTTTCTACTAATGTCTTTTTTCTGTTCCAAGATACAATCCAGTGTACCACAAATCCATTGAATACCTATGTTTTTCATTTATTATATTTTTCATTGTATGATGTGTTATATGGTTATTATCAAATCTGTCATTTTTGTTTTAATCTTCAAGCTTGTCTTTGTTTCTTTAAATATTGAACTCATCATTTAAAGATGTATCTAGTGATTTCGGTATGTGAAGTCTCGTTTGAGTTTGGTGTTTTCTGCCAGTTCTTGCTCATGGTACTTCCTTTTCTTATATGCTTGGTTATCTTTGTTTGCTGCTGATTGTATTTGGAAGATTATTTGTAGAGATCGGTTGAAGCCTAGGATGAAAGTGCCTTTCTCCAGAGAACATTTGCATTTGCTTTAGTTGGGCCTCTTAAGGTTCGTCTGGTCTGGGCCCACCCAAACCAAATTCTGAGCTTGAGGTTAACTGGACCACCTAGGCAGTGCAACCCAGGTTGCAAACCCCTGTGAGACCTGTTGGACGTCTGGTTTACTTTTATTCTTGAAGTGTAGCCTTTGGTCTTCCCTTCCCTTCTGGTTCAGTCTTCACATTTCTAATAAAAGGTCCATGGGCTTTGATTTTTGTTCCCCTCATCTTTTGTACCTGTTCAGACAGAAGCTCTGTTCTGTGCTTACTTCTGCTTTCCTGTATTTGCTTCAGTTTTGGTCTTACCATCTTGCCAGGTCTTTGATGCTTTTAAAATGATGTTATATCCAGCTTTTTAAATTGTTTTCAGTAGAAAGATTGGTTCAAATAACCTAGTTTTTCACTTTGGGCTATCAGAGAACCTTTCTGTTTTTCAAGGGCAAAAATCTAGCTTTTTGATGTTCATGCAATGATGTTGAGAAATAGACTGGCAGGCTCATGTGGCAGTGCTATAAATGATTGTCACTTGAAGGTCACTATGGGTCCAATGACTGGTTTCTTAAAATCTAGATGGTCACTTCATTTTTTAATATTTAAGTGCTATGAAACAGGTACATATTTCTCAGATTCTTCGTTATTCTCTTTTGTTTATGAAAGTTAATCAAGTAATTGACAAGGTAGAATATATTTAAGTCAACTTTTGTATGGCTTAATATGCCTCAAAGGAATCTATTTCATGATTAAATCAGCTGTTATCGTTCAGTATTTGTATTGCGTGAGAGACTGCAGAATTTTGTTTCCAAAAATATCTGTATTATAAATTACTAAGAAATACATCTTCTCAATAATTATTGCTGGGACAATATTTTCATAAAGTACTTATCAGTTGTGGGTGCAAATGAAACATTTATGATAAAAATAACTGCATCTATAGAAGTCATTTAGTCAGCATTTGAGCTAGCCTAATGGGGAGTTTTATGCTTTGTTTATAATCATTGTTTGTGCCAATTTATAGCACAAATAGGAAGTCTAATGCTTTGTTTTTTTTTCCCCCAACTTTTGCTCAAGTTCCTTTTCAAAATGGGAGGCAACCTAGTGAATAAGGATATTGGCTTTGAAATCAGATTAGGGTTTAAATCTCAGATCTGCCTTTTAAACTTTGTTAACTTTGCATAAGTCACTTAACTTTTCTATTTTAGATTCCTTATATGTTAAATGTGTTAATAATTACTTAATTTGATAGCTAGGATTAAATAACATGTTTGAAAATTATATTTATTGTATTAGTTTCCTAATGCTGCTGTAACAAATTACCACAAGCTTACTAGCTTAAAATAACACACATTTGGGGTATGACAGCAAAAGCACAGGCAACCAAAGCAAAATAAACAAGCGGGACTACACCAAACTAAAAAGCTTCTGCACAACAGAGGAAGTAATTAACAAAATGAAACAGCAACCTATGTAATGGGAGAAAATATTTGCAAACCATGTATCCAATAAGGTGTTAATTTCTAAACTATAAGAGGAACTCATGTAACTCACTAGCAAAAAAACAAATAACCCAATTGAAAAATGGGCAACAGACTTGAATAGGCATTTCTCCAAAGAAGACATCCAAATGGCCAAGAGGTGTACGAAAAGGTGCTCAACATCACTAATCATCAGGGAAATGCCAGTCACAGCCACAATGAGATATCACCTCACACCTGTTAGAGTGGCTACTATCAAAAAGACAAGAAATAACAAGTATTGACCAGAATGTGTGGGTAAGAGAACCCTTAGATGCTGTTGGTGGGAATGTAAATTGGTGCAGCCATTATAGAAAACAGAATGGAGGTACCTCAAAAGATTAAGAATTGAACTACTATAGGATCTAGCAATTCCACTTCTAGGTATATATCCAAAGGAAATAAAACTATTATCTTGAAGAGATGTCTACACTCCCCTGTTCAATGCAGCATTATTCACAGCAGCCAAGATAATAGAAACAACCTAAGTGTCCATTGACAGATGAATGGGTAAAGAAAGTGTGGTGTGTATATATATATATATATACAGTGCAATATTTTTCAGCCTCAGAAAAAGAAGGAAATCCTGTCATTTGCAACAACATGGGTAAACCTTGAGGGCATTATACTAAGTGAAATAAGTCAGACACAGAAGACAAATACTGCGTGGTCTCACTTATATGTGGAATCTAAAAAAGTTGAACTGATACAAGCAGAGAGTAGAATGGGGGTTGTCGGGTGGGGGAAGTAGGGGAAATGGGAAGATGTTGGTCAAAGGGTACAAAGTGTTGGTTATGCAAGAGGAATGAGCTCTGGAGATCTAATGTACAGCATGGTGACTATAGTTAATAATAATGTACTGTGTACATGAAATTTGCTAAAAGAGTACATCTTAAGTGTTCTTACCACAAAAGAAATACAGTAACTGTGAGGTGATGGATATGTTAATTAGTTTGATTGTAGTGATCGTTTCACAATGTATATGTATATTAAAACATCATGTTGTGTACCTTATATACAGTTCTTTGTCAGTCATACCTCTGTAAAGCTAGAAAAATTAATAATACAAATTTATAATCTTAAGCGTTGCAGAGGTCAGCAATCCAAAGCGAGTCTCACTGGACTAAAATCAAGGTGTCAGTGAGGCTGAGTTCCTTTCTGGAGACTATAAGGGAGAATCCATTTTCTTGCCTTTTCCAGCTTCTAGAGGCTGCCTGCATCCTTGGCTTCTGGCTCCGTCTTCAAAATCAGCAGTGGCTGGTCTGGTCTTTTTTTGCTGGCCATTTCTCTGGCTCTGACTCTTCTACCTCCCTCTTTTCTATTTAAGAACCCTTGTGATTACTTTGGGCCCAGCTGGACAGTCTAGGATACTCACTCATTGTCTTGAAGTCCAATGACTAGCAATCTTAAATCCTCTTGCCGTGTAACATAACGTATACACAGGTTCTGGGGATTGGGAGTAGACGTTTTGGGGAGCGGCGTTATTCTGCCTGCCACACGCATGTGTGGATTTGTGTGACTTTATGATTGTCTTCTGATCATGCATATAGCACTTCCATAATAAATAATAAGCTCTTGGAGGAAAGAGAGAACTTTGTGTCCTGCCACACTTTTGCATTCTTTCCTCTGTAAATGTATAGTGGAATTTTTAATGAGTTGAATGTTTCTGATTGTAATCATAGAAAACTTTTTTAAAAGTTGTGATTTGCTAGAATGGATTAATTTGGGGGCAGAAGGCAGAGATGAACTACTTTGTTTATATTCTGTGCATCTCAATATGAAATAGCTTTTTAAAGAGAAAACAGTAATTAAAAGATATCTATCTAATCAAAGTTTATTAAGTTCTGTGACATTATTTCTGTACACATGTGCCTGCTTTGAAACTATTTAGTAAACTAGACAGAATTTTTAAAAACGAGAGGGGGAGGAAACAGTATGTATTAAGAGCCTGCCAGACAGTGCTTGATGTTTTCACATATTTCCTTTAATCCTCAGCAGCAACCCTGACTCTTCATTTGGGAATGAGGAACTGGGACTCAGTTAGAAGATTAACTTATCCAATGCATAGAGAAAAGGCTATTATTAATAGACAGGCGTCAGTTCAATAGTCGGTTGCAACTTGAATACAGTCATGTGCCGCGTAATGACGTTTCGGTCAACGATGGACCGCGTATACGACTGTGGTCCCATAAGATTAGTGCCATACAGCCTGGGTGTGTAGTAGGCTGTACCATCTAGGTTTGTGTAAACACACTCTACGATGTTTGCACAACGATGAAATCACTAACGGTGCATTTCTCAGAGCATATTCCTCTTGTTAAGTGATGCATGACTGTGTATTTAAAACTCGTAAATAGCTTTTTTCTTTTTGAATAGACTTTTAATGTGAAATAGCTTACTAATTTTCCATTAGATTCTGAAGTGTCTATATGTTTAAAATGGTTTCTCACATCTTGAATATAGATTTTCTTATGTGGAAGGTCATCACTAAAGGAAATAGAATCTCTGGTTCCTTTCAAATGAAAATTTGGCAGAATAGTAGATTCACATAAACAGTAGCAAAAGTCTTCTACATAATTTGATTTGTTTGTAAGTTTGTCGGTTTTTTTCTGTTGTCCTCATCACTGCCCTGTCCTTGCGCAGGGATTTCACGTCCATTTTTCCTAATTGAGAAGCGGGTCCAGAAATGTCAGACTGCCCTGTAGGAATTGTTTTCTTGCCCTGGTGCCCCATTTTTAGTCCTTCCCCTTCCTCTGTTGCCACCTTCTCTGTTTCCAGGGGAACTAAAGAAGATAGCTGCCTTTTTAGTCAGCAATTTGAAAGCAATAGCAAGGAGGTTATCAGATGAGAACGCCTGAAAGAGGGAAAAGTTTTACTTTAAAATCTTGGCTCGAACTGCTTGGTCTCCTCACCTTTAGGGGCAGTTGTTCTGAGAATGCAGCATGCAGAGGACTGTGGGGAAGGCCGTGGATGATTAGCTACTCACGTCCTTTTGCTCCTCTCCCCACCAGATATGTCATCGCAGATTTCTCAAGCAGATCTGTTTTAATTTTAACAACAGCCAATTGTGATATTATTTTGGACCAAGCACTGTGTTAAGTAGATTATATAAATTATCACCTTTTATCATTACAGTATCTCTGTGTGGTGTAGGTACCACTGTCATTGGATTTTATAGATGAGGAAACTTAAGGGGCAGAGAAGATAAGGAGTTTATCCGGGTCTCAGGGCCTGGAAGTGGAGAGTCTGGGATTTGAAGCCAGGTATTCAGACTGTTCTGTACTCTTTCTCCAGTTATAGTCTTTGTAAATATGATTTCCTATGGAAGAACACTTACTTTGTAGAGTAATGGCCATAAAATATATTTATCCAGTGACTTTAATAATTCATGATATGAGTGCCAAACTATATTTTACTTTTTTAATATAATTTTTATTCTATGTAATAATTAGTTTCTTTTAAAATTTGGAACCTACTCACTGACTTGTGGGGGGCAGGGATAGTAATGGATGTTGGGTTTTTGTTTTTTTAAGTTTTTAAAAATTGAGTTATAATTCATATACTATTAAATTAACCATCTTAAAGCATACAATTTAGTAGTTTTTCATATATTTGTAAAGTTGTGCAAACATCACCGTTATCTAATTCTAGAACATTTCATCATCCCCAAAAGAAACGCTGTACCTTTAGCAATCACTCCCTACCCTCTCCTCTTCCCATCCAGAGGCTAAAAACTCTGTATAATTTGTCTTTTCATCTTGTCTAATTGTGTTGTTTTATGCCATTCTTCCACTTCCACATTTAGTTACACTGGCTTTTTCTTAGTTCCTGCAATGCTGCAAGCTCTTTCTCACCTCGGAGCCTTTGCCCACAGTGCATCTTCTGTCTGGTGGCTCCCGCTCGATTTTTTATTGAAGTGTCATCAGTGAGGTATGATTGATGTACAGCAAGCTGCAGATAGTTACAATAGAATTGAATGAATTTAGTTTGTGTATACACCCATGGAACCATCACCACAATCAAGATAATGAACATATCCATTACCTCCATAAGTTTCCTTATATGTCTTTGTGCCTGTTCTATCCAAAGGTAATCACTGATCTGCTTTCTGTCACTATAGATTGGTTTGTATTTTCTAGAATTTTATGTAAATGGAATCATACAGTTTAGACTCTCTTGTTGGGAGTGGACCCAGCTTCTTCCACTCAGCATAATTATTTTGAGATTCATTGATATTATTGTATGAATAGTATCAATAGTTTCTTTCTTTTTACCACTGAGTAGCATGTTGTTGTATGAATATACCAGAACTTGTTCTAGTTTGGGGCTATTAAAAATACTAAAAACTCCTAAGAATATTCCTGTACAAGTCTTTGCATCTGTGACTTGTCTTTTTATATTCGTAACAGTGTCTTGAAGAACAAAAGTTTTTAATTTTGCTTAAGTCCAATTTATTGATTTTTCTCTCATAATTTCTACTTTTTGTGTCCTATTTTAGAAGTCTTTGCCAACCTTAAAGTTATTAAGATTTTCTCCTGGAAGTTTTATCGTTTTACATTTAGGTTTATGACCCATTGTGAGTTCGTCTTTGTATATGGTATAAGGTCAAGGAACACATTTTTGAATATGAATGTTCACCACTTATTGAAAAGGTTATCCTTTTCCCTGTTGTTTCAGATAAGTTGACTGCATATATAGGGGTATATCTCTGGACCGTTCATTCTGTTCCGTTGATCTATATGTGTATCCCCAGGCCAGTATTAGACTATCTTGATTACTCTCACTTTATAACACATTTTGAAGTCTGGTGTAGTTAAGTCTTCTAAATTTGTTCTTTTTCAAAGTTGTTTTGGCTATTTTAGGTCCTTTGTGTTTCCAGATAAATTATAGAATCGGCTTGTCAATTTCTACGTAAAAGCTTGCTGGGCTTTTGATTTGCATTGTATTGAATTTGTAGATCAACTGGGAAGAATTGATATAACAATATTGGATCTTTGAATCTATGAACACAATCTATATTTTTGTTTATTTAGGTCTTCTTTAATTTCTCTCAGCACTGTTTTGTAGTTTTTTAGTGTACAAGTTTACATATCTTTTGCCAAATTTATCCAAATTTTTTGATGCTATTGTAGATGGCATTGTTTTTTTTTTTTTTGATTTTAGTTTCTGATTGTTGATAGCATCTAGACATATAATTTATTTTTGTATATTGACTTTTATCCTGTAATTTTGCTAAACTTACTTATTATCTAGTAACTTTTAAAAAATATTCCTTAGGATGTCCTATGTAGGAAATCATGTCATTTGTGTATAAATACAGTTTTACTTATTTCTTTTTAATCTGGATGCCTTTTATTTCTTTCTTGCCTAATTGCCCTGGCTAGAATCTACAGTACAGCCTTGAGTAGAACTGGTGAGAGTTAATATCCCTGCCTTCTTCCTGATCTGTTGGAGAAAGCACTCATTCTTCTACCGTTCTTTAGGTCTTAGTCCCTTCATCCATTCTAATTTCTCTCTTGTCATTCTTCTTCATAACACCTTGTTCTTTTTCTTCATAGTCTTATGATGTGTAATTAGATGTATTTTTTATTTGTTTAGTATACTTTTTCCGCATTTGTCTTCAAAAACCCTATCTGTTTTGTTATCCTGTGTATAGTACTGGGCACATAATAGGTGCACAAGAACCACTTCTTGAATAAACCCTGAGTGAACAGTCATTCCTGCTTTCTGGCTGACCATCGTTGTTCTTAAATGAAACATCTAAGTGATAGAAAATAATACCACATGAATTATTAGTAACCATTCAAGTAATGAATCATTTTATTTATAAATACTTGAGTTAAAAGCAATAACCATCAGTAATTGCTTTCATGGCTTTTAATATAAACTACTGATTTAAAATGTATTCTCATAAGATGAATTTGTGGTTTTTGGAACTAATTTTAGTATTTTTCTTCTTGTTTTTCCTTCTATTGCTGGAATATAATAAGGAATTCTTAATTTTTTTTCTTAAGTTTATCCAGCTTTTTACATTTCCTTGACCACTCTGGCTAATCTTCATTATCAAATATAGAGATACATAACTCAATCTATTAATTTCTGAGTTAGGCAAAAATAGTGGGTTCTAAAGACATTTATATGAATGAATGAGAAGTTTTATGTTTTTGCATGGAAGCTAAAAATGCAAAATTGCATTTTTGCGTATATAGAATCGATGTTTTTCAGATGAAACTTTAAAAGAGATTAATTATAAGTTTGTGTAATGAAAAAATTTGAACTCTTGCATAGGTTCATTAAGTAGGATTCTGACAATCATAGGTCATTCAGATAAGGGAATGCTTCTGTCCTGGATGTGTAGGTAGACAGTATTATCTAGGATCTGGTAAGGATGGGTAAAAAGAACATAATTTTCTCCTGTGAACTCCTTCTGTCCCTTTGTTTCCTGTATTCTGTTTGTATTTGAAAAAATTTGATAGGAATGTCTTATTTTTGTCTTTTGACTATCAGTTAAACTTGTTGGGGTAGTTTTTATAACTCAGTTCTAAAGTCAGGAGTTGTTTACTGTATAGGTTTACTGTTTCTGTTTTTACTTTCCCAAGCAGATAAATGTAAAAGCTTAGACAATCGATTACTTAGTAAATATCCAGCTTGATATTCTCCTTTATTTATAAGTATATTATTTTAATTTGTGAAGCTGCTTATAAATTGAGTCATTTAAAATGCATTAAGGGGGCTCTTTAAAATAGGAGTACTGTGTATCTTTTGTAAGGTGAACACATTACCTTTTATATTGTGGAAATTTTGATATTTAGTTTTTCTCAAATGAGATGTACTTTTAGTATCGATACTTAGGGACACTGATTTCTAAAATTTATACCTTTTGTAAGTGTCATTTTGCAGAATCTTAGAGGAAAAAAAACCCTTTAGTTAATTAATTGAGGCTTTGTATGAGTCAGCATTTCATGGCCAAATTTTTAATTAGTGGATATTGGCATGTAATTAGAAATGGTAGCTTCTTAATGATTGACCTGCCAGTGAATGTGGGACTGCATTTTAAATATAGTCCGTGTTATGTTACGACTTAATTGAACTTTTGTGTTTTGGTTGCTGTGCTTGAAATGAAGGTCACATGTAAATGAATATACATCACCCCCCCCCCCCCCCCCCGCCTTAGGAAATACTCTCTTACCTTTAACAGGATCAGCACTGGTAAATTAACAACAATAACAACAAAGCTCACACAAAATAAACCAAATTTTCTTTATGCTCCACAGATGTATCTTGTGATTTTTCCAGAGGGAACAAGATATAATCCAGAACTAACAAAAGTCATTTCGGCTAGTCAAACATTTGCTGCTCAAGAAGGTAAGTAAAAATCTGACTGTATTTGAAAAAATGTATTTTAAAAATAACGACCTTTTTAGTTTTTGTTCCTGGAGAAGATATTTATGTTTTACAACAATTGAAATGAATGGTTGTATTCATTCCTTGAATGACTGTCTGTGTTATCTCTTAGGAAATCAAGTTCCTTCTCATTAACTGATATGCACGTTATTGCGTATGTCTAAGAGACTAAATTCAAGTGCTTGCTACACTACATGTTCCGGTGTCATGGATTTAGTTAAAATATATCTAGGTCATGACTATGTCTTTTGGATGGACTTTTCTCTGCAGTGTGGGTTCTGTGTGATGGAAAGAGTTTTTGTTCTGCAAGCTGACAGACTGCGGGTAGAGTCCAGACTCTGACATTTATTAGCTGTATGGTTGCATATTGCCTAATGTTATTGAACTTCTTTCCTCATCTCTTAAAAAATATGTCTCAAGGGTATACCTAAATCTGTGTAAGAATTAAATTAGAAGATATGTGAAGTTCCTACTGGAAAATATTACACAAAGTTGGTTCACAGTGCTTGGAAGCTATTAATGTCCCCAGTGATGGGAATGTTCTCAATATCTGTATTTTAGGAAGTTGGATAACTGATATGCTGACAAGCTATTCAGTTTAACCAAATTGGGAAGTAAACAGAAAACAATGGCTCTGCTATGTTCTCAAAGGTGTCCTTGAAGATTGACTGTGAGCCAGTATGTGATCTCCATATGCTGATCAGCAGGCTCTTACTGAACAGATGACTTGCAGATGACATTGTGTCACAGTCTGTACAGTGCTATCTAAGAGGACGTTCTGCAGTAATGGTAATGTTCTGTACCTGCTCTGACCAAAGTGGTGGCTCCTGCCCACATGTGGCTAGTGAGCATTCACAATGTGACTAGTGTGTCAGAGGAGATGGATTTTTAATTTTGTTTAATTTTAGTTAATTCATTGTATTCTGATATGAAATTCTTGATACTTTCTTATTGAAATTCTCTCCCTAGACTTCTGTAGCTCTAGTCTACACTTTCTTCCCAGCTCTTTGGTGATTTCTGCTTAGTCTCCTTTTTAGCCTTCTCTTCTGCTTCATTCTTTGCTGTTTCATATGTTGTTTCCAGTGTCTGACTTTGGTCTTTGACTCATTTTACTTTCTATGCTTTTCACAGTGGCCTTAATCTAAATCCATAGCTTCAGCCACCATTTATTTGATTGCTGATGACTCACAGAGAACTTTCTCCCACCTCTATCTCCCTGCCTAACCCTAAATCTGTATGTACCGTTGCTCAATAGAGAGCTTCTTGACTGGCCCAAAGGCATAACTCAGACTCATACTGTCAAAGATAGAATTTGTCTTTCCACTCATATGCTCATATTTCCTGTCTTATTAACTTCATTATTCAGTCTAAAAGCTGGGAGTCATCCTAGTCTCTTTCCTTTTATCCATCCAAACATCCAATAAATCAGCAAACTCTAGAGTTTCTCTCTCTCCATCCCCACAATTACTGCTACTTTAAAATCTAATTACTTCTTGTTTCCATTATCTGTTGCTATGTAAGAAGCCACCCAAGAACTTAGTGACTTCAGACAGTAACAACCCTTTATTTGCCCACAATTCTGCTCTTTGGTTAGGCTCAGCAGGGATGGCTCATCTCTGTTTCACATGGTCAGCTGTAGCCTCTCATTTCAGTGCATTTAGATGGGAGCTTGACTGGGGCTAGAAGGTCCAAGATGACTTTACTCACATGTCTCATGCCCTACTTACATTGGCTATAAGTGCTGGAAGTAGCTAGGCCTCTCTCTTCAAAGTTCTTTTCAATTTTTACTCATGGTATATATTGAATATTGCTCTTGAGCCAGTATTTAGTTGTAGATGGACGTTACCACTAGCCTTGGGCTGCGTTCCCAAGTACATATCAGTTATATAACCTTAGACAAATTATTTCTTTTGGTCTGTTTCCTTATTTGTAAACCAGGGATCATAATATCTTCTTCACAGGGCTTTTGTGATGTTCGGTGACATAATGTTTACAGAAAGCCTGGTATGTAATATATATTTAGTAAGTCGTTACTACTAACTTGGAAAGTGGAGGAGAGGGACTACTACAGGTAAATCTATTGATAATGGCAAAAATTGATAGCTGATACTGAGGGATAAGACAGAAGGACTAATAAAACTGGACATAAGAAATAAGAAGTGTTGGTGAGGATATGGAGAAAAGGGAACCCTTGTGCACTGTTGGTGGGAATGTAAACTAGTGCAGCCACTATGGAAAACAGTATGGAGATTCCTTAAAAAATTAAAAATAGATCATACCATATGATTCAGCAGTTCCACTTCTGGGTATTTATCCAAAGAAAATGAAAACACTAATTTGAAAAGATATATGCACCTCCATGTTCACTGCAGCATTATTTACAATAGCCAAGACAGGGAAATAACCTAAGTGTCCATTGATTGATGAATGGATAAAGAAAATGTGGTATTTTATACACACACACATGCACACTGCAATATTATTCAGCCATAAAAAGAAGGAAATCTTTGCCACAATATGGATGGACCTTGAGGGTGTTATGGTAGGTGAAATAAGTCAGAGAAAGACAGATACCATTTGATCTCTCTTATATGTGGAATCTGAAAATATGTATATACAGGTATACATCAGAGATATTGAGGGTTTGGTTTCAGACCGCCACAACAAAGTAAATATTGCAATAAAGTGAGTCACATGAATTATTTGGTTTCCCAGTGCATGTAAAAGGTATGTTCACACTATACTTATAGTCCTTTAAGTGTGCAATAGCATATTGTCTAAAAAAACAATGTACATACCTTAATTAAAACATACTTTATTGCTAAAAAATGCTAACTGTCATCTGAGCCTTCAACGAGTCATAATCTTTTTGCTGGTGGAAGGTCTTGTAAAAAACGCAGTATCTGTGAAATGTGATAAAATGGGGTATACCCGTATGAAAAAAAATAAGCTCATAGATGCAGAGAACACATTGGTGGTTGCCAGAGGTGGCGGAAGGAGAAATGTGTGAACTGTTTTTGTTTGTTTTTTAGTTTAAATAAATTGGAAAAAAAAAAAACATTGCACTTATTTGGCAACAGCTTGGACACAATAAAAAGTTGTTGAACTGGAAAATGCATCAGAAGAAGTTTTCTAGAACATACCCTACAAAGAGAAAAAGAAGGAAAATAGAAATAAGAGCATAAGAGGTGTGGAGGATATAGTCAGAGTTCTGACATACATTGAGTCCCAGGGAGATGAGAGAGGCATATTCAATATGTGAAGTTGTAATTGTTTGGAAGTTTTCAGAACTGATGAAAGATATCAACCCTCAGATCCAAAACACTCACTTAATCCCAAGCAAGATAAATTAGAATGAATCTCCTCCTAGGCACAATATAAAAGAACAGAAGAACACCAAAGATATTGGGGAAATTTAAAAAAAGGAGGGGTCTGGAAAAACAAAATACCTAAAACAAGCAGCACTTAGACATTTGACTTATAGAACTTATCAAAACCAACAATAGAAACAATAAAACATTAAGATGTTTGCAATATACTAAAACAAACGCCAGCCTAGTCTTCTATACCTGGTGAAGTATATTTTTTTCAAAATTAAAGGTGAAATAAAGATACTTTCATTAAAAATAAAACAACAAAAAAATGACATAAGAACTCAAATCATTGCCCTTTGGGCTGCTTTGTAAAAGGCAAACAAGGCTTATATCTTGTAACCTCATTCCTTTAAGAAATACTTCTTATGAAGCAGACATGAGTCCTTATCCAGATGGTAGGTAAGAACACATGCATATGATGTATAAAGTGATGAGATGTGAGAAGCATACATAATACCCTGTAGGAGTTGAGGGAAAAAAGAACTAAATGACACACAGGGTGTCTGGATCACTGCAAAGAGGAGGCAACATCTGAGTGTAGGATTAGGAGCCACGTGTATGGCAAGAGGAGGGAATTCTAGGTATAAGAAACAACAATATCAAAGACGTGGGGTTATGAATAAATGGGGTATGTGAGGTAAGCCAAGGGTTTTGATGTTTTTAAGCAAAAGGTGAGTGAAGAAGGGTTGTAGGAATTCTGTGTGTGAGGTTGGGATGGGTGTCAATCGTGGAAGGCGTGGAGTACCAGGCATGGTAGTCTAGAACTTACTCCATAGTTGAATGGAAGTCGTCAAACAGTCTTCTTTTTAATTCATTCATTATGTTTTATTTAAAAAATCATAGTCTTAATTCCATTTTTCTGAAATCATATTCTACAACTGAGATCATAAGATGTTTTGGAAAAAAGCGTTTTGTATCTAAATGGGTTTAGAGAATATTGCATTTTATATCCTTCCCTTAGATAGCTACAGTTCACATTTATGTATTAATCTCAGAAAAGTTTATTGTAAAGATATCTGATTTTGTTTAATGAGCTTTTCTAATTTTATATATTTTAGAAAGAAAACAATGATCCAAAGTTGGTAAACAAAATTTTGGGTTTTCATGGGGTAAATTCTTAAGGTTGCAGAAAATTTTGGCTCTCTAGAATTATTCCTTCTCTAAAGATTCTAGATAGTTGAGCTCTGACTTTAACAAAATGTATATTTTACTCTTTGGAGCTTAAATATTTTATAGATGGATCGGTTGTGGGAGTCTTGATAAACTTGAGTATAGGCCTTAAACTATATAAATTTTCAGTTACTCTTGTGTGTCGTCTCTTATATCCACTCTAATTCTGTTTAGGAATCACAATTTTAGGTTAGACAAGATGAAAGGGAAACAATAAACTTAACATTTGGGGAATTTTTTTCCTTACTACTTTTCATGTGTATTGTAAAATCGGAGGCATTTTGTCCTCATTAAATAATCCATTACGTCTTGAAACACTTGTGGTTTTTATGAGTTGAACAGAGGGTTGAACGTGGCGAGACTTACTAGAGTGCTTTAGGTCCTCACAGTCTTTGCTGATTTTAATATAGTATAATATCCTACTTTTAAATATTAACAAATCTTTATTAAATTTCTAATGTGTAAAACATTCTGCTAAGGTGGTACAACTAGCTATAATGTCTTCTAGGAGTTTATAATTTAATAGGAGAGAAAATATGATTGTGTTTGTTATCTATTGATGTGTAACAAATTATGCCAAACCTTAGTGGCTTAAAACAAGAAATATTCATTATCTCACAGTTTATGTGGGTCGGAGCCCTGGTGTGGTTTAGAGGGGGGCTTCTTGCTCAGGGTCTGTCACAGGTTCCAGTCAAGGTGTCTGCTGGGGCTGTAGTCATTTTGTGGCTCCCCTGGGGAGGATCCACTTCCAAGCTCACTGACATGGCTATTGAGAGGGCTCAGGTCCTGGCTGGCTGTTGGCTGGAGAGTCAATTTCTTGCCACTTGGGCCTCTCCATAGAGTTACTCACAATATGTATGGCAGCTTGCTCCCCTAGAGCAGTGGATCAGAGAGAGGGGGTAGGGAGAGAAGGAAGGAGAGGTAGCAACAGTGAGAGCACAGAGTAGGGTGAGCAAGACAAGTCACAGTCCTCTCGTACCCTAATTTTGGAAGTGACACCCCATCACTTCTGTGGTATTGTTTGCTAGAAACACATCACTGGGTCCCACCCACACTCAAGGGGAAGGGATTACACAGGGGTGTGAATGCTAGGAGATGGGGATTATTGGGGCATTTTAGAGGCTACCTGCCTCAGTAATATTGAGATAAGATTTTTACATAAATAGTTACATTAAACTAGAATATGATAAGAAAAGAATAAGCAAAGTACACTTTAGGTTAAATCCCTTCTAGATGTGGGTTCAGCGAGGCTTCATGGAGGAAGAAGCCCCCGGGCTGGGCTGTGAAGAATTTTGGATGGTAGAAGTGTTGGTCATAGGGGAGGGCTGCCTTTCAGTAGAAAAGAAAGGCATGAGCACAGGCCCAGAGAGGGGAAGTGTGAGGAGGTGTTGACATGGTGCCTCAGTGTGGGGGCAAAGGCAGATGAGTGAGAAACTAGAGGGTATTCCTGGTCAGTCGTAGAGAGGGCCTGAGCAAGACTCAGCAAGAGGAATCCAGCTGATTGAGGTGCAGACTTTACTTTACAGCAGTGACTGGATTTCTAAAAACTTTAGTATGCTATTTTTCAACAACTTTGCCTCTTGCATATCTATTTTAATGTGTGATGGACTAATTCATTAATTTTTAAATACATCAAGCAAGACAAAATTAGCCCTGGAAATTTTATTATATCTTGTCACAGGTAAGTCACTAGTTATTTGTTGAGGTATAATAGATTTGTGTGATAGAATGACTATAATCCCAGATTGTTGTTTGTGTGAAGAATAACAGAGTTATTGTGTTTTAGTTTTGAAATACTCCTGATTTCTTTTGTAAAACCTACCTATATGTGTGTGTGTGTGTGTGTGTGTGTGTGTATTTGTGTAAATATTGGCATACTTTTTTCAATTGGGTAGAACAAATGTTTATATGCAAATAGATTTATTTACTGTTATATTTATTCAGAATCATAATTTCAATCCAAGTTTTAGGGCCTGTATTGGGCCCCTTGGGCTGCCATAACAAGATACCACAGACTGGGTGGCTTAAACAACAGACATTTATTTTCTCACAGTTCTGAAGGCTGGAAGTCCAAGATCAAGGTGCCAGGGTGTAGGTTTCTGGCAAGGGCCCTCTTCCTGGCTTGCCAGCAGCTACCATCTTGCTGTGTCCTCGCATGACCTTTCCTCTGTGTGCTCATAGAGAGAAGTCTCTGGTGTCTCTTCCTCTTGTTATAAGGATGCCAGCCCTGTAGGATTAGTGCCTGGCCTTATGAGCTCATTTAACCTTAATTACCTCCTTAAAGGCCCTGTCTCCAAATATAGTCACATTGGGGTTAGGGCTTCAAAATGAATTTGGCGGGGCTGGGGTGGGGGTGGGATACACACTTCAGTCCATAATAGGCCTTAAATTATTTTTCTGTATGTAATTATATTTAACACTAAAATTTCTTAATTCATCATTTTAAAAACAACTTGATGAATATTTACCTTTTATTGTCCAATCTCATTAACTGAGATGACTGTTTAATATAGCTACTAGAAGTTATTTTTAAAAATCCACAAATTTTGTAATGCTAAAACAAGTATTTTTAAGTAAATCTTAAATAACATAATAATGATCTATACTCTAGCTTTTTAATCTAATAACATCCTGGTCACCTATAATTGATCAATTATTGGTCTATGATTTTTCTGTGAGTTATAGATCTTTCTTGAAGTTACTGAAAGGGAAAAAAGTAAATAATTTATCTTAACAGGTATAATTTTTAACTGCTGACTGTGCTTTCTTTAAATTCTATAACTGGGCAAACTATTGCTATCTGTTAGAAATATATTTTCTTATGACTATAAAGGTAGTTATTTCCCATCATACACAAAGGAAATTGATTTGTGAACAGTATATCTAGAAAAAGTAGTTCCTGTTTTCTTTCCTCTTAGGTCACAACTAAATGAGATTACTTGAAAATAAAAACAAAAGAACTTGTTTCCCCATCTGTTAAGCTAATTTTTCTTCAAGAAAGTTGAAACTAATAGCATTTGTTAGTTTGTGATATGTTTTGCTTCAAAACATTAATTTTGCTCTTAAAGTACCTTTATTTGAATCTGACTTAAAAAAACAAATAGAAAAACAAACCAAAACCAGCCTTTTTAATTTTGATTTTTAAAATGTGATACTTGTTTCACTTTTAAGTCATTATACCATATATCACTCTTCAGTTTTCTGTTGACAGTGGTATTAGCTGGCTTAAGAAGTATGCGTGGTGGGTATGGGTGTGGGTGTGTCTGTCTCTTTTAACCCTACATATTTCGAGGCCCTGGTTATCACTATTTCCTAGTATTTTGCTTCAAAAAATATTAGCCACAAAATATGTTGATTTGGTATTAGGGTTGTTAGTTAAGATATGTCTGTGTTATACTGTTTTTATATATTGCTTAATATCACTTCAAAGATTGTCATATTAATTATCTCTAAACTTCCTTCTTACCTGAGACTAAATGTTAGTCATTCCTTTAAAAAAAGACTTACTCATATTCCATATAAATTAGTCAAGATTTTGTTTAGCTATAATTTCTCCATGACAAAAATTAAGATTTTGAGAAGTCTGAAATATAGGTAGAGTCTGCAAGAAACTATTAAATGTCAAGTCAGCAAGGTATATATTGAAGACTGCTCAATTCTGTAATAGTAAATTAGGGAAAAGAGACTTATTTTCAGAAAGGCTAACATGGAACTTGTTATTAAGAAAACAATGGTAAAGCATTTAGTAAGGAAAGTGTCAGCATAATATGTAAGTATAATATTATATAGTATTATATAAAGTATAAGTATATAAATATAATAGTGCTATATAGTATAATACTATTAAATAATTATAAATAAAAGTATGGTAGGTAAAAATGATCTATAATTATGTTTCTAAAATGTTTGTTTTGTTAAGTAACCTATTAGATTATTTTAATTTCAATCCAACAAACCCATCAAGGAGTGACCTCTTCCTCTTCTGTCTTCCTATGGCAGGTCATTTCTTTGCTAATTGTTGAGCTATTATTGCTGTTTTGTTTGTTAAGTATCTGTTAATCCTGACAGTGATTAGTAGAGTGCTATAAAATGCTGTCTATTCCTAGCAAGGCCACAAAATAAATCTCATGGGCCTCAGTTACCGTTGAATAAAAGATCATAGATGGCTCAGGATATAGAAACAGGAAAGGATGATATTGGAAGACCACACTCAAACCTTATATTCCCAGTCTAGAATTTTTTATTCTTCTATGCTAGTCATTTTTGAAAAAGAACGGGAATGAATAAAGGGAGTGAGAAAGCTTTCGAATTATATTTATATTTATAGTGATACTCAAGAAACCGGTTTTTTCACTTTGCATGACAACTTCTCCATCAATGTGTAAATTGCAGCTATGTTTCACTTTTCAATCCTTTGGCTCCCTCTTCTTCCCTGTTTCTGTAGGATGGTTCCATCTGGCACCTAGGTCAGGGACAGCCTTGTGGGTGACAGCAGCAGGGAGCAGTGCTTGTAGATCTGGGAGGACTGAGGAAGATCAGGTCACCCATCCTAACACTCGTGTAGGGCTTTGGACACGGAAAATGTTCAGTGACTCTGAGAGCCTTGTTTCAAGTCTTTGAGGTCATTTTCATACCATTCTTTTTTTTTTTTTTTTTTTACAAATTTATACCAAAATAAATGATATTACCATTTATTCCTCCTGCCTTTTGCTGCCCTTTTGTGAATTCTTTATCCTCTCAGGCCGTGGTCTAAATTGTAAATCAGCGATTCTCAAAGTGGTGCCTGGACCAGCAGCATCAGCATTGTCTGGGAACTTGCTTGAAATACAGATTCTCAGGATCCATCCTAGGCTTGATAAATCAGAAATTCCAGGGGTGAGGCTCAGCCTTCCAGATGATTCCGATGCATCCTAGTTTTAGAATGCCTGGTCTAGAGATTAGTCATGTGCTCAACAGGTTAGTTGGGTCAGATTTTTGTGTTTCAGCTAGAACTTGTCGATCTCATATTATTGGTAAACCTTTATTTTATACTGAAGTTTCATTAAGAAAAAGAAAAAAACAATAGCAATTACATACCTATTATAGGAAACTTAGAGATGAGCAATAGGAAGAGACCCTCCATCTGGGTCCTGTAAACATTCAGGTACCACTTTAATAATCTCAACCTTTCTCAGTTATATGAAGTGTTTCATTTTAGCTAATTTTCCTTAGAATCATTTTAGATATTTTGCTTTCCAATGGTTACTAAGGAATTTAGTAATAGAAAAGAGGAATTTAGTGACACATCTATAATTGCAAACCAAATACCTAGAATTTTTGTGTAATTGATCAAGATCTTTGTGGTCCTTTTTGGAGGCTCTCTAGGAAAATCCGTTTTCTTGAATGGGATCCTGTGCTTGGTTTAATGCTCTTTCACGGTCTTGAAATTGCATTGGGTCCCACAAATTATGTAGCTGGTTCTGCTTCTACCTCTTCCTTGCTCTTCCTTCCTGGTTTTTTTTTTTCTGGCTTTTAATTCTGACCTCTCTTTCATTGGCTCTTCTGCAGCTTTCTACGCCTTATGTAGCTCTCATTTGCCCCTCAGTCTTGTGGTCGGCTGCCACTGCCCTGCAGTTCCCATTCCTGGCATGTTTGTTTCAGCCTTGTCATATTTCTCATCGTAACCTGGTTTGTTTTCTCCCTTCTGTAGCAATTGGGAGCTTCCTCAAAATCTATGCTGGCTGCCTTCTGCAACCCATCCATACCATCTAATCTCAGCTGAGCCAGTAATGCTGTGTTTAACAGTTCTTTTATTTTTTTCTTTTTGTCTACCTCTTATATTTTTCAGATTTCTTTCCCTCACATATCAAGGTTTCTTTGCATGAATGAAGAAGTTATGTTTCTCTGAAAAGATTGTATCATACAATCATACATATCCCTCTATTTCAAAATCTTAATGTTGTTGCTTCAGTAATTTCCTTTTGCTTACATCACCACCACACTCTTCTCTACTGGGTTTCCCCCTAGTGTACAAACAACCTAATTCTCATATAAAGTGTGCGTGTGTGTGCGTGTGTACACATACACGTATTCCCCACCTATGGCTTTGCTGGTTTCTCTCTCCTTCTCTTTAGTGCTAATCTTCTTGGAAGAGAAGTTTGGCCCCTTTCATTCTCCTGTGTGACCCCATCCACTCGCGGGGTGTTTACCCCACTTCCACCTCACCGGTGATTGCTAACTTACAAAGTCTGGTAGCATCTTGATCACTTCTCATACTGGTTAGTGTACGTGCGGCTTTTGATATTATTTATGACCCCAACTACTTTTATAATCAGGAAACAACTTTTTTGTGGAAATAAATATGAAGAGTATATATATATATTTTAAAGTTAAATATCACCTCCTCTTCCTTGAAACATTCTCTTCCCTGAGCTTTTGCATTCCATTGGCTTTCCTCTTTTTTGTACTGGCTTCTCCTAGTCCCCATTATCGTTTTATCTTTTATTTTTTTAGAAAAGTAAACGGTCCCTAAGGCATTTCTTGCCTTTTCTTGCCTTTTCTCTTCTGTCTTTAGTATTCTCAGTCACCGCAATTACTTCAACTATTGTGTCTATTAAAGTGATTCCCAAATGTTTATCCCTGGCTGATTCTTGACCATTTTACAGACCATATTTCCAACTATTTCTGGAGTGTTCTATCCAACTTCCACTTCACCGTGCCCACTTTGAACTCGTGTTCTCTTTCTTTACCTGCCTCTTGCTCTCCCACTTCTCTTTTTGTGTGGTGGGTATCCACGCGCATACAAACGCACACCCGCTGCTCTTCCTCCCGGCCATTCTCCTTCTGTTTATGGCTCAGCCTCGTTCATATCTTCCAGGGCAGAAGCCTGGTTATTTTTTACTCATTTTCCTTTATTGCCACATTCAATTAATTGCTGCATCAATGTATATTTGGGTTTTATAAAATCACTTGACTACATTCTCTTTCAGTTTGCACTACTTCAGTCCTAATTTGGGATCTCATTGCCTATGACCTAATGTACTAAACTGTTTCTGAAACCCAAACTGTTTTTCTTAGCACCTAGATTATGTCTCTCCTTTGGCCTAAATTCCTTGGAGTCCCACAGATCAATAAATAAGTACATCAGCCTGTCATTCTAAGGCTTTTAGCAATATGGCCCGTGTACTTTCTGGTCTTATTTCTTACTAGCTCTGTACACATGCTCCACAGACCTTCCAGGTCCTTTCTTTACCTTTGTTCGTATGTCTGTCTCTCCTACTTTGTATGCTCTGTACCTCCATCTTGCCCTCTCTCCAGTGTCCTCTCTTTCCTGAAGCTTTCGCCAATCAGATATGAGTGATCAAAAAACTCTTTGAGTAATAATTTTGTATTTTGGGAATATTTTGTATCTCTTTTAGTACATTCTACCATGTACTGTAGCTATTTAAGTTTATCTTATTGCCTTGTTAATCTCTAATCTACGTATTTATAGTTTTAGAGTAGTATCTTATTAATATTTAATGAGTAAGAAAAGTACTAAACAAGACATTATAAGGTCTTGCTAGCTGTGTGACTTAGAGCAAGTCATTTTACCTCTTTGAACCTTAGTTACTTAATTTGTGGGAGTCAAGTGAGATGATAATATATATATATATATATATATAAAATGCAAAATTTTCTATATGGAGGTTTTTCTCTCCAATGTGTTTATCATTTATTTATAATGTTTCCAAAATATAACACTGACAGCAAAATTTCAGCTATATCAACCACTACCATGATGGTCCTCAGGGGAAGCTTGGTCGAAGGGTAAGCTTATCATTAGTACCAAGTGGAAGTTCAGGAGATCTCTATCTGGAAACAAGGCAAAGCAGATACTAAAATAGAACCAGATATGGACCCAGAAGGATTAACTTAATTAGCTAAAGTTTTTCTCTGTTTAGGGCTCAGGGCTTTTCTCTAGTTCCTGGGGACAGAGTCTGATCTCAGTGTGATGGGCTCAAGCTCGAGCATTTAACTATGAATACCTGTTCTTTGGTGCTCTCTCTATGGAGATTCTAATTGGGCTCTATGTTATTATTATGAAATTGGTTTTATAATAATGACCCAAGGTTTGGGGAGAGTGAGTGCCCTCCTCACCGCTGAGAGTTGAAGACCACTTGGTCAGAGATTGTAAGTCATTCCCTGTGTGGACTAGAGGAGTGCATGGGCTCGGACTTTGCATTGTGAAGTGACTTATGATCAAAGAAGGGCCAGATTCTATTTGTTGTAATGGTAAGGGTATCTTATATTAGTCTAGGCCTTGGAAAATTAATAGACTGTGTGTTAATAAACACATGCAGGAAAGAATTGACTGTTGTTTTTCTCACCTCACACATGGGCACCTCATTTAACCCATTCTTTGAGCTTCCATTCCTACTGCTCCACTAAAAATACTAGTCCAGGTAACGTGTAACTGCCATTTTGCCAGGTGGTCAGTCCCTTCTCAGTTCTGGACCGGTCAGTGTCTTTAAATGAGCGTGTTTGACCTTCTCCTTCAGACATTTTCTTCTCTGCACATCTCTGTCACCACAACCTCCTTGTTTTTCTCCTTCCTATTGACTGTTCCTTTTCAAGAGCTAGAAGAGAAAAGCTGGAATGTGCAGGATATGGATTGGATCTAGAAAATATGTTTAGAGTAATTAGAGCTGCTCCTAGTACATTCCTCAGTGAGAAGATTTTTTTCTTAGTTTTGTTTACGTGTTCGTGATGGATATTTCTTACTCATCTGTCATAAAGCTGATTTTTCCAAACCTTAATTATAACTCATTTTTGGGGGAAATGTTTCTTTTCTGTCTTGTTATCTTCATACTAACTTACTTAGATTCTAGTAATTAATTGTTCTTACTGAATACCACAGAGTGATCCTGTGGAACTTTGGACTTAATAAAGTTGGGTGAGCTCCAATAGCAAAGAAGAAAGTATTAACTAATTTAATTAACAAATAAATGTTTCCCAGCCTGGTGTACTATTCGGATTTTTGTTATAAGTTTGTGAATAAATTAAACTTCTTCTGCCCTAGGGACTTAAGTCAGATACGTGGTTGTGGGAATCTTTTTCTTTCCCACACCACTCTGCATTTTAAAAATTCTTCTGCGGGAAGATCCCAACATACTATAGCTGTTCTTCCTTATGCAGCTCATTTTCCCTGGAGAGAGGCAGGAGAAAATCCAAGTCAAGCTTTTCCTAGTCTGTTTTCATGTCACTTCAGAGAGCTCCTTTCTTCTGTTAAATTGTCAGTAAATAATCTAATCCAGGAAAAGGGAGGCAGTAGGAAATAGGAAAGGGAGAAGAACAAATTCTGAGCACTAGTAGGAGCACTAATGAATATGTGATTAATTATTCTATATAAATTGCAATATTTTCTCAGAGAAGCTTTTAAAAGTATGTGTGTGTGTGTAAATATTTATATATCTCAGATATACCCAAGAGAATTGAAATCATGCATTCATACAAAAACTTGTTCACATGCAGCATGCATATGCATTTATATGAATGTTTGTAGTGGCATAATCATAATAGCCAAAGGGTGAAAACAATCTAGATGTCTATCAACTGGTCAATGGATAAACAAAATGTAGTATATCCATACAATGGAATATTACTCAGCCATAAAAAGTAATGAAGTAATGATATGTGCTACAAAGTGGAAGAACCTCAAATACATTATGCTAGGTGAAAGAAGACAGACAAAAGTCCACATACTGTATGATTCCATTTATGTGAAGTGTCCATAATAGGCAAATCCATAGAGACAGAAAGTAGATTCGTGGTAGCCAGGGTGGGGTGGGGTAGGAGAGAATGCGATGTCTGCAAAGGGTATAGGGTGTCTTTTTGGAGTGAGGAAAATGGTCTGGAATTTGATAGTGGTGATGGTTGTACAGCTTTTTGAATATACTAAAAGCCACTGAATTATATACTTTAAAATGGTGAATGTTATGGTATGTGAATTATATCTTAATTTAAAAATATATATATACCAAGAAACTAGATTCTTTGGTTTACCCTAAGAGTATCAGGCCAGTATTTCACATTAGATAGACCATACCAGCTCTTACCTCAGATGTTGTACACAGTGGGGGTCATTTAGGTAATCCACCACCCCCATCTTTATTTGAACAGAAATAGAACTAAAAGGATCATGGACTAGGAGTCAGAAATTACGAACTGTACTCCTGAATCTTGAGTGACCATGAGCAAGATGCTACCGCCTTTATTCTGTTGCCAGAAATGAGGATAATAATATTTGCCCTTGTAAGGGTTTACAAAATTGAAGAGTTTCTGATAGGTCATAAGCTTCTTGAGGGCTGGTTTTCCGACAGCTTCCCACAGTGTCTTGTATGTGTAGATGTTTAATAAATATGTATTAAATGAATGTTGATTTAAATAGAGAAAGTTATGTGAGAGTGCTTTCTAAAGGTAAAGTTCTATAGATGTGAGATTATGGCATTACTATATTCTGGTCTGTCTATTCATGGATATTTAAAAACAGTTTAGGTGTTATATTCTATTCCTGAGATGTTTTGTAACTAATTTATGGCCACATTGAATCAACTTCTTTTCTAGGCCTTCCAGTATTAAAACATGTGCTGACGCCAAGAATAAAGGCAACCCATGTTGCTTTTGATTCTATGAAGAGTTATTTAGATGCAATATATGATGTTACAGTGGCTTTTGAAGGGACTGTGGACGATAAAGGGCAGCGCAAAGAAGCACCATCCATGGCTGGTAAGTTTGTTTTCAGTTAAGTCATATATATTTATGAATGTGTAATTCATTTTTGAAAAGTAGATAAGTGTACTCTACTTCATTACATTTACTTGATATATTTTCAAGTATTTGTTATTAATCTGTAACAGTTTAAATTTCGTTGGTCCTGCTAAGTTTGGCATTTCTTGGCTGCCATATTAGTCCTTTGGACTCGCCCATTATCATTAACTCAGCCTCTTTCAGCCCAAAGTATACACATAAAAATGGAAAGCTACATGAATCAAAGGAAGGCGTAAGGAGGAGTGCTAACCTAGCAATACTGAGGGTGCGCTGATGGTCAGTGTTCACCTTTATATGTATTTTTCACTTAATGTTTATGAAATTTAGTATCATTGACAAGAGGAAAGGCAGTTAAGTATGACTTTCTTTTTTCAAACATGTGCTAGGTTTTAAGGACCTTTGAGCTATTGTCTGTGTATATGTGTCAGATATAAGAAGAAAAAATAAAATTGTAAGTGAGCATAATATTTTAAACATAACTGAAACACTGTTGACTGTTAGAGAAATTTAAACATGAGACTAGGTAAACACAGAAGCATGTGGAGTCGCCGTCCCCTTTTCCACGTGTCCGCGCTGTGATGGGGAGAGAACCGTGGGCTTTCTGCTTCACCCCGGCAGCTGTTTGCAGTGGGACTGATGTCAGAGTGCTTCTGTCAGTAGAGCTTTGGAAGGCAGGTGTTCAAAATGTTCAAAAGGCATCAAGGGTAGCTCCCCAGAGCAGGAAGTTTGGGAGGGAGGATGGAGGGGTGAGGCACAAAGGGGCCAAATGGTGTAAAAATTGATCATGGTGGAGGAAATAAAATCTGAAACAAGATTGATTGCTCTTGTAGTTGCCTTTAACACAGAGTAGTTGTAAAGTAGGAAGCTAAATTTATTTTTCATTTTAAATGTAATTTTTTGGAGTATATTATACGTCAGACAGTTTAAAAATCAAAACTCTGTAAAGTATGCAGTGAAACGGCTTGCTTTCCACCCTGTCCCCGTCCACCTGGGCTCCCCCTTCCCCTTCCCAGAGGTGACCACTTCTTAATTTCTTGTGTATCATATACTTACTCTACCCCCACCCTTCTTATAAAAAAGGCAACATATTAATATTTTTCTTTTTTAACCATGGAAGGATTCATTGACCTGTTTTTACATTTGAAAATAGACATGCATTTAGTTGTTCAATAATATTGTCGTTAGTTTATCAAACATTGTTTAAAAAGTAAGATTAAACATGTTTTTATTGTTTATGAAAACCGTAATAACCTTTTTAAAATGCTGTTTTCATAATGTCACCCTCTTGCTCATAAGAACTCGTTGGCTTGGCCTTGTTCACAGGATAAATATCAGCCTCTTTAGCCTGCTACCCAAGGACCCTGTCTTCTAGCCCGGGCTCCTCTTTCCCTTGTTTCCTCCTGCGCTGTGCCATGAAGTGGAACTGGTTTACTGCGGTTACTGACATCCTCTCACACCTCCATGCAGGTTCTGTAACGGAAGGCTGTGTGTAGGCCAGTCCTCCTTTCCAAATGAAACCCCTTCCTTCCCCTTTGTTGCCCCCATCCAAGTCTACTCCCCTTCAAACACTGTCTCTGATGAAGTCTTTCCTAGTCATTTGCTTTCTAGTTCACAGTGCTTTCTCTTGCTTCAGCACTTCCATGGCACAAATTGCATGTGCCACAAGCGTATGGTAATGCTGTCTCCTCCCAGCTAGATCAGAAGTGCCTTGAGGAAGCAAACCATTTTAGAGTTGCATAGCCTAGCAGCATCAACCCAGTAGCTCTTCCCACTGCTCTGCTTAGTCTACTACACATTTGCTGACGGCGGCTTTGTGTATTCATTACAGAATGTCTTTATTTTTGAAAAGGTTGGCTTTTCCAAGTATCACACCCAGAAGCCATGTAGAAAATAACATCTGTCATTTCAATCAATTAAGGATAAGTATTTCTAAAGGACAAATATGCCAGAGTAAAATCAAAAGACTGAGGATAAACTGGGAAAATATTTACAACTTAAATCATGGAAAAAAGGCTAATTTCTGTAATGTATAAAGTGTTCCTACAAATTGATAAGAAGGTGATCACCAACTCAGTAGAAAAATGGGTAAAGGACGATAGACAGTTCACAGAAAAGAATGTTTAGCCTCATTCGTAATAAGAAATTTGCAAATTAAAACATATGGTAAGATACCATTTTTTACTATGAGATTGGCAACACTCCCAATAACAGGTTTGCTAACAGGTCCTCTGTGTGAGAGTAGCGTATAACAGGCCCTTTTGTACTTTGCTGTTGGGAATGCAGTACAGTACAACCTCTGTAGAAGTTATCCTGTCAATGTTTGTCCAATTCACAAATGCATTTACATTCCCACCAGTGACACGTTATTCTACAAGTATACCTGTGCACGTAAGAAATGACATCTGGTTTTCCTTGTGTGTTGATTTTAATTGTGAGTTGGGATCTAAAGCATGAAAAACCCTGCTTTTATTATTATATAAATTAATTGATATTGTTTTCCTTATAATCTAGTCTAGATTAAGGTTCACTTTAAATTCTATGAAGTATAATGTGAGTTGTGTTGGGTATAAAATTCCATAACTTAGAATATTGTAAGTACTTTGAGTTTAATTTGTATTAAATATTGTCTTCATACATAGTGGGCTATCATTTAATGTCTATATTTTATAGCCCAATTTAAAAAACAATTTTTTTCCATCAAGTTGCTAGATTGTTCATTAATATGCCATGCACCAACACTTCTCAAAGCATTATAGTAGGGTTATAGTTACATCACAGTCATCTGGGATGACTGCTGACCGTGCAGGGCCTCATCTCCCCTCCAGACTGCTGACACAGACTCGCTGCAGGTGAGGGTGGAAGCTGCAGAGTGAGTGAGCTCTGCAGGGATTCTTGTGCTCACCAGCGTCTTGTAGCTTAGGCCTCACTGAGGCCTCACGTGAGTGAGATAGGCAGTAGGTAGTGTCCCATGTCCTTCCCGTTTGGTGGTGTATTTCATCATAAGGTGGGTGGGTATTGATCAAAGCCCACCTGAGCATCCTCTCGTGCGTGGGTTGTCTAGTCTTGCCATTGGAGTCAGAGTGCTTTCGTGGGTGGTGTCCATTGGGGGGCGCTAAGACAGGGCAGTTTGATTATAATTGACTTTTTAAAAATTCTGTTTCTAAAGTGAGTGGTATGGGTAATAAATTGTGAGCTCAAAAGATAACATTTGATATTCTATTTAAGCGTTTTATATGATTCTAGGTAACTTTTTTCTATTAATATTTTCTTATATGAGAATGAAACATAGTTTGAGGGGAAAAATTACAGGTAACCCAAAAGAAGAAGGGAAAAAAACTCCACAAGCTCACCTGTCCAGATGCAACACCAGTTAACAGTTTGGATGTTGTTCTCAGAATCTTTTTTATTACGTCTATATGTTGGAGTATATAGCCTGCTTTTTTTTTTGCTTAATAGTGTGTCATGAACATCTTTACATGTCAGTATATGCACTTCTATAATTTTTTTAAAGGCTACATAATGTTCATTGATGTGAATATACAACTTACCTATCCAGTTTTCTACTGTTGGATTTAGATATATATGTATTTTTACCCCTGAGAGAAAAGGGGGCAAATTATAAGCCGACAGTCACCAGTATGGGAGCCGAGCGAGGAACCAGCGTGTGGAGGCCTCACAGTTCAGCACGGGACGTTGTCTGCCCCTACTTTCTCTCCTGTCTGCTTCTTGCCCGGCTCCCCAGGCACTGAGCAGATGGAGCTCCGCTACTCCAGAGACGACCCTGTGACATGTGCACACTTGGAAGGCTTTCTGTAGTGCTCTAGCATGTCAGTACACTCTAGGGCTCCACCAGAAAAGAGACACTTAGCAAAGAAATATACCTTCATTAGAATACTTTTCCCCCATACTATGGTATAATTTTTGCTCATGAATATGAAATATGCCCCAATTAAAATAGTTTTTACAAATGTAGATAAAAGAGCTTTATTAAATATTGAAGAAAGTATTTATGTCACCTACTTCCTGTCTTTGGTGGTAGGACCTCCGGAATGTCAGTCATTGGTTGTCTGATGACACTCTTAGGGTCTCTAGTTGGATTCCTGACCACAGGACTTGGCGGATCTGGCTCCACTACCAACTACTCTGGGCCTTGGTCCTCTCTGAGCCTTAGTTTCTTCATCCCTGTGAGATAATAGTACTTGCCTACATAGACTCGTGAAGATCAAATGAAACAATGTACATGAAAGTGTGTTGTAAACACCAAAGTTGCCATGTAAATTTTAGGGGGAAAATAGCCTAACAGCACCCATGTGAATTTCAGAGTTCTTTTCTCACAGTGTTGGTGCCTCTCCCGTTCTCAGCTCATGTCTTATTAGAGGCATCGCTGACCCATTCTGAGGGCTTTACAAGCATTTCACTTCTGACATTTGAAGAGCAGTCAGTTTCATTTCCTTACAGTCTGTAGCTGTGCACAGTACTTGAAACATCAAGGATACGTACAGTCTCAATTGGATGACTACTTAATTATGGAAATGTTGAGGGGGAGATGTAGATAATTAAGTGAAGGTAGGAAAACTGGTGTTGGGGTCTGCATTTTTATGTATCGGAAATAGAATTAAGAGGGCCAAGTGAGAAGGAATATGCAGCTAAAATATTATAATAGCTAAAACATGGTGCATACTCTGCTAGGCACTGCTCTGCGTGCTCACAAAACTCACAACAACCCTGTCGGGCAGGTGGGAACAGGCACAGAGAGGCTAACAGGTCTGCCCAGGGTGGACAAGGGATCGAAACCGGTCAGGCTGCCTGACACACTGTGCTCTTTACCGATGCACAATTCTAAAAGTACTTCTTAAGCAGTTCTTTGATTATTTAAATGAAAATAGAACTTGAGGGAAATTAAGACAAAAATATTGAAAAGGTAAAATCTTCCCTATTGCAGTGTTTTTGCACATTTATTATCAAAGCCAGTTCACTTCCAAAAGTATATAAAAAATAAGATAATTTTTGATGACTGAAATGCTACATGTTACTAAGGCTTGACTCCAGAAGTAAAGAAGTGCAGTTGTAGAGAATACTGAGCAAAAAAGGGATGTGCGTGGGGCCAAAAGAATAGAGACTGCTTTAAGGAGAAGCTTAGTCTTCCTCAAACTGTAGAGCATATGTAAACTCCTCTTAGAATGTCTTTGAACACACTTCAACTTGAGATAGACGGTCTCAGCCTCTTACTTGCATACCCAACTAGGGAACATATTCTTCTCTTAAATCCCTTAGGAATATTTCCTTATCCTCCAGGGAATTTAAGTATGTTAATATTCTCGCCTCTCCACACTGCCACCCACAAAAAAAGGAGTTTCCAGGCTCAAAGTTCTTTCTTGGAATAAATCCTAGCCTTATCCTTTGCGCCACCCTGGCTGAAAAAGGACTGTCTGCTTTTTTCAAATTAGCATGTTAGGAACTGTAGTTATTTAAGAGCTCATAGCTATTCCACAAAAGGAATTTGGTTCCTGAACCAAGTATAGTATGTTGAAATATGGCAAGGATCAGGAAAGCAAGGAGTACCAGTGAGTAGAAACCAGTAGCTAGTCATAGAGGAAAGGTGATTCCTCTCCCAAGTCTGTTGTGGCCAGGTAGCAGTCAGTGACGGAGGCTCATGTGCCCAATTCACACACTAGGGATTGGTGGGGGCTAAGTGCCCATATGTGCCCAGTGCTTTGCCAGAGTGAACCAGACAGACCTCATCTCTGCCCTTGTGGGATTCACAGTGCTTTGCCAGGGGAACAAAAGCCTAAAAGGGGATATAGTGGGAACAGCAGTGACAGTGTGTGACAAGTGATGTGCTTGGGAATGGAGGACTGGTGGTCCCATGAAGAAGATTGGTGGATCTGATGGTGGTCGGCATTTGGGGATTCCTTCTGAGGGTGGTACATACTTCTAGTAGAGTCCAACTTCCTGTTCCTGGGTTGCCTATAGAATTAAAGACTGTTATGTGAAAAGTAACATATGGTACTATTAACTTAACTTAATGGCTTAGGTAATTGTGGTAGAGTTGGAGATTATAACACGCTTTTCTGCTTCAGCTTGAAACCCAAAACCACCATTTTATAATCTTTATTTTCTTTTAACTTTGTTTTTTGCTAAAGAAAGAATGTGTACTTTGCCATCATTTAAAAATTTTTTTCCTCCTTTTCATTATTTTATAGTATAACTGTGAGTTCTAAAATAATAAAAAATGAAATATTTTTGTTTCTTGTTAGAATTTCTCTGTAAAGAATGTCCAAAAATCCATATTCACATTGATCGTATAGACAAAAAAGATGTCCCGGAAGAACAAGTATATATGAGAAGATGGCTTCATGAACGTTTTGAAATAAAAGATAAGTGAGTAACAACAGTTCTAGAACTTCAGAAACTTTGGTTCAACTAAATTTCACTATAGTAAACAATTTGAAATGAATGTAAACAAACAGTTTTATGATCTTAAGAATGCTTTTTATAAACTCAAGTCAAATCTTGTTCCATACCTAATCTGTTCATGTTTTAAACTTTACTATTACAAGTCACTGTGAAAGAATTTGTTATGGGAGGCATATCTATTTTCATTTTTAGTATTTCCTAGACTATACTCTGTGGTAAGATGTAAAATGAAAAAAAGAAAGACACACACAAAAATCTGCCCAGCATAAGATGCCCCAAGTCTGCGCTGTCCGGTGAGATACAGTGGTGTGTGGTGTGAGGACTAGCCATCACGCCACAGCGCGGAAAAGCAAGACTGTGAGAGAGGATTGGGTCTGACGTGCCTGTCGATTTGTTGGAAGAGGAAGGGGCAGTTGACATTTCCACGAACAGAATGTCTCTTTGCTCTTAGTATTTGTGGGCCTAAGCTGTTTCTGGGATTGATCTTGTGTTTGTCTCTGTTAATGACGTTCCTTTGGAGCAAACAACAGTGGTGAACCTTGCCAAGTGCTGCCCGGAAGTCCATGATAGGCGTATTTGGATACCTCTTGGGTGAGGCAGAGCTTAAAGAGGTCGAATGGAGTGAGTGAGTGTGATGGGTCACTTACCAAAGAGCACACTGGAAGCAGCAGTTGGCATTGATGAAGTAGATTAGTCTCTCTTTGATTTAGCACAAATTTCTTTTTTTTTTTTATAGATTTTTTTTTGTGAGGAAGACCAGCCCTGAGCTAACATCCGTCGCCAATCCTCCTCTTTTTGCTGAGGGAGACTGGCCCTGGGCTAACATCCGTGCCCATCTTCCTCTACTTTATATGGGATGCCACCACGGCATGGCTGACAAGCGGTGCGTCGGCAGGCGCCCGGGATCCAAACCCGCAAACCCTGGGCTGCCAAGCACGAACTAAACCGCTGCACCAAGTTTTTCTTTTCTTTTTAGGGAGATAAAAAGAGGATCTTAGGTTTGGATATGATATTTAGAAATTGAATTTTCTTGGATGAAAATGTCAGGATATATTATTTATTTACTTTTTGTTTTGCTATCAATGGAAGTTTTATCCTTTCTGATGTATATCCTGTTTTTTGAAAGATATGTTTTAAACATCTATACTTTTTATCCTCTTTTTGAAAAAATAGATCCATTAGTTTTAGGATGCACCGTTTACTAAGACCACATTGAAAAGTGTGGCTTTTTAAAAACTTTAAAAAATACTTCCAAAATTATGTTTATGTTCAGAAATTTTGCCCTTGTTTTGTTCTCCTAATATGCTTCTTCTCAGGAGACTGCCATTGTTTCTCCTTTGCTTATTGTACTACAATAAAATATTTCCTAATTAACCCTGCTGGATTAACTTTAACAAGTGAAAATTATGTAAAGTGTACTGTGTTGAAAATGAAACTTTATAAAGTTTATAAACAATTAGCTAAATTTCTGTATTTTATTGACTCTCAATTGTACATGACATAATTTATTAAACCAACCCATAAGTTGTGTTATGAAAAAAAACTTGAAAAGTAAGATCTATGTGTTTTGACATGAAAATCTGTTCTCAGAAAAAAACCCTGAATAGTAAATCTAATATCCAATATATTTTGTGTTATATGCGTTTATATATATATTTAGGATGAGTCTGGACATTTTAAAATAGTGGTTATCTCTGGGGAATGTGATTTATAAGGCAATAGAAGGACTAACCCTTTTTGTGTTTGAGATTTTTATATTGAGTATGTTCTGCTATTATAACTTTACATTTTTTAAATAAGCTGGTAAAATGAATTAACTGTGCTATTTTTTCCTTTTTTTACCTGCTTTTATAATTCCATGTGAATAAGGGCTTTTTTCAGAAACTTCTTTTATGTTATCAGAGCTGCTGATCTTTTCTTTGACTTCTAATGGAATAGGCACTGGCAAAGAAGGAAGAATAAAGATTGGGGAAGGTGGAGAAAGGCTGAGATGATTGTTATCCATGTGTGAGTCAGGTCATTGCAAAATTTTAAAGATCTAAAGTTTGAAAAACAAAAGCATCCCCATAAAATTACTTTAACCCATCTGTTTTTAATTACATATAATTCAATTCATATACATTAATTTTAGAGCGTATTAAAGGTATTTTTAAAGTCTAGAAACTCCAATTAAACCAAGTCTCTGGTGTTGCCTTATTCATCTTTATTTCCCAAGGACCTGTAAGTTCACCAGCACATAATAGGCACCCAAGATATTTGCTGAGTTAAAATATTGAAATGACTAAACCTGAAACTTAAAAATTTTTTTTCCCATTCTGGCCATAGGTTGCTTATAGAATTCTATGATTCACTGGATCCAGAAAGAAGAAACAAATTTCCTGGGAAAAGTGTTAATTCTAAACTAAGTCTCAAGAAGACTTTACCATCATTATTGATCTTAAGTGGTTTGACTGCTGGTATGCTTATGACCGAGGCTGGGAGGAAACTGTACGTAAAAACGTGGATTTATGGAACCCTAATTGGCTGCTTGTGGGTCAATATTAAAGCGTAAACAAGTGACTGTCTCCAGGCAATGGACTGGGCTACGTTGTTTGTCATTGGCAGCTGCACACTGCATCAGATTGTTTCCTGAATTTAATCAGACGTGTAAATAAAGCCTTGTTGATTGAACATTGGATAAAATACAATTTCTGACTAAGCCAGTATGCTGTTGGTCTTGGGCAAACGTATACGATTTACAACTTTATTACAAGACCTGGTGGAAAGGGAAAAGCTAAACAGAGTTTGTGCTATATTTGGTATTTCCTGTGAACTAATGTCAACTTCCGAAGATTTATTAGGATTGTATAATTTGTTATTGTTTGTAATTCAGATAGCTGCATTCATGAACATTAATTTGCAGTATATTTCACTATATTTGTTATTGTCAATTTTTTCCAACTTGACTGGTCCAAACTCTTATCACTGAAGTATATAGTATTTTGCAGCTATGTAATATTTTGCTATTTGCTTAATTTCTCCAAGTCAGTGAAAGAAATTGTATTTAAGTATCGAGAAAGATACAAGGAAAGGGGTAAGAAATGTTCTTGGGGAAGAAGCTTTTATTGTGTCGCATTATTAGCTGATTTCACTTTATATTTGCAAAGTAGTTAACATTTCTAATATGTATTGAAACAGCTTACTTTGCACACCTTGTACCCTATACAAAAGAATAATGTATGAAATATGAGAATTAAGTTTAAGTTAAAATTGTGACCCTGATTAATTGTAGCAGAACTTTAAATTGCCCAGCTCTTTGAAGATTTAAGTTAAGCTCTTAGCACTTTGCAATATCTGTGCCATAAGTACTTGAAAACCTTAAGGTTTCCTGTTTTTTTTAATATCAAAATAATCAGTGTGAACCTTTGTTGGACCTGAGTCCACAGATATTTGAGTGATGGGAGCCTCCTGACGTCTGATTAGGTTTACTAGTGTGTGCCTCTTGCCTGTTACTCTTGGGTTTAGCAAAATATTTAATCCAACAATCATTTTTTATGTCACCATGGTTGATTTCCACTGTATTCCAGTTCTTTCCTTTGGATTAGGGCAGTGGTGCTGCTCGGTGGCTGGCACAGCAGGCTTGTAGGGAGGAAGCGTGTAGCTGGCCAGTGTGTGTCCTGTCGCAGAGCTGAGCTCTTGAAGCTCTGGTGAGCGAGCGTCACTGGCTGTGGCAAATGCTCGTAAAATACAGATTGATCCATCAGGACTGAGTGAAGTGGATTAGTTTTAATGGGGCTGTACAGTTAATCTGTATCACCTCAAAACAAGGGCCTTGTTTCAGGAACCGAATCACACAATTTTCAGTCATGGAACAAAATATCCTGTGCAAGAGGACCTTTGTTAAAGTGCAGTCTGCTCTATTTTGTGTTATAATTTAAATTTGATTGCCTATGAGTCCTTTAAAATAAGATTTCTGCTTACTGCTAATGGATTTTTCTTGCAAAATTGTATCAGTGCCCCAGATAAAACACACTAATTGAATCATGATAAACAAAATGAAAACAGTAATTAAGGGAAATTTTGTCTAACTGATTCTCCAGAACCAGAGAGTAAACCATTTCAAGCCACACGTTTGAAGACGTGGGTGGTTTGAATTGGTTGGTACGTGTTAGTATGTGTATGTGCACATGCGTTCATATACACACATTCCCACAGGATACAGTTGGCCTAATGATGACGGGGTGTAGGGTAAAACTTCTGAGAAATGTTCTCATGCCAAATTGCAATTTTCTTTTACCTGTAAAGTGAAATTTGGGTCAATTCCATGTCTTTAACAACAGTCCTAAAGTTAGAACCTATTTCTAATTAGATCAAAGTAAACGTGCGATATGTAACTTACTTTGCATATCATGGATATTCTCTAAATTTAAATTTTGAGAAGCAATACCGTTAGAATTATGTGGATTATAACTGATTTTAAGAAGGCAAAGTGAACTGCATAAGATCACTTGAACATCATGTTCTTATGACTATACTTATATTCTTCTCACAAAAGGTCTATAAAATATTTATTAGTTTAAAAAGTTTTGTATCAAAATATTTGGAAAATTAGAAGCTTCTTTTTAACATGTATTGATATCACTTGAATTATCATTTTCTAAAATTAAGAGCCCTATATCTGCTTGTAAATCTTTTCACATACTATCATTTTAGCTTTTGTTTGTGTTATTATTGTTGATTTACAGCTTAGTTATTACTTAGTTTTTCTTCATAAGAATGCCATCAATGTGCATGCTTTTATGTTTTTCAGAAAAGGGTGTGTTTGGATGAAAGTAAAAGAAAAAATAAAATCTGTCACTGTCTCTGATGTCTGGGCTTTTTAACATTTTGCGACCCAAGAATTCACCAACAGTTTCCTATTACACAAAATAGGCTTCATGGCTGGCCCTGCATTCTGAATATATAAAACTATAATATTTTTTCTTAAGTATTAAGCCAGTTTTTTAAAAATAAATTTTTTGTCGTCAGTGCTGTGATTCTGACTGTGACAGCTGCCACCCTGTGACAGCAGAGCGGAACCTGCCCGGGCTTTCTGCGCCGTCCTCTCACCCTGCTGCACTATATCAGTCAGTGCTCTGCTGCTGTTCATAGGGTTTTCATGGCCATCTTTTCAGAAGTGAGTGGCCAGGTCCTTCTTCCTAGTCTGTCTGAGTCCGGAAGCTCTGCTGACACCTGTCCACCATGGTTGCCCCTGCTGGTGTTTGAAATACCGGTGGCACAGCTTTCAGCATCACAGCAACACGCAGCCGCCACAGTGTGACAACTGACAGATGGGGGTGTGGGTCCCTGACCAGGAAACAAGCCTGGGCCACGCAGTGAAAGCGCTGAATCTTAACCACTAGACCACATGGGCTGGCTAAAAAATACATTAACATACTGAAAATTGTGAGGCAGTATATTAATTTAGTTATATAAACTCACCTATGTATTTTATAAGATGTATGGCATGCGTTAATTGCTTGACAATTCTGTAATCATTAGGATATCTCACTGAAACATGTCAAATACCTAAAATTAACCAGGTTGGTGAGTAAACTGCTAACCTGACTAATCCTTACATCATACATACTAATGATTTCTTTCATATGTTTCATTTCCATGTGATTTTTTTTTTCATTTAGAGTGATACCAGTTTTCCTTTATATCCAGATTATGTAAACCTTATTTTTTCCTTTGTAATGTTACATGGTTTATATTTACATTCACCAAATAGATCTATGTCAATAAAGTTATCTAAATAGATTGACTATTAAAAGAATAAAAAAGAAATATATATAAAATTTGCCCATCAAGTATAACTGCAAAGTAGCTGCCAGATATATATCAGACTCATGTTTGAGAAGACAGAAATGTCTATTATAATAATAGTATTTCATGTGTACAATTGCAAATGTGTAGTAAAAATACATTTTAACCTTAATAATATTTGTTCTTGAAATATTGAGAAAAAGATTGTCTTGGCAGATATTCCAGATGTCACCTTGTAGTAAGTTACATATCTTTGTTTGTAAGTAGGATTTTGGGGTGGGAGAGTTGGGCCAGTTTTATTATGAGTTGTACTTTAAGATTCAAGATTGTCTAACTTGGAATATTATGTTACCATTTAGTATAATTGGCATTATAAACAGACTAACTTAACCTAACATCCAAGCGTTAGAATGAAAGTTAGTACTTGGTCAAACTGATATTTGGAAACATTGAGATATTTTGGAGTGCTGTAAATATAATCACTAATTTATTTCAGTTTAGAGTAGTTATGACTTGACATTATCCCCAAGGTTTCATTTGACACTTTTCCACTTTGTGGATGATAAAGTAAATCCGTTGCTTTTACCAACCGGGGCATCATTCTTGGGGTTGTCATGCATGAAGTCAGAGAGACAAATACCTGGTTATGATCATGAACAGAAAAAAGTTATTTTTCAGAAAGCCACTCCAAATGGAAAACTCACTCACTTCTGCCGGATTGAAGAAAATCTGATATTTGAAGCAAACTGTCCGTAAATGTTTATTGACGGTGATGAGACAGGTCAATTATTCCATCCAAATTAGTAGTGGTTCATGATTTTATATGTGAATACGTAAGAAAGACATGTTCTACAACTTTGTTTTTCTAAATCTTCGTATCTAGAAGAAAAAGAAGATGCAGATATTCTCTGTGTGTGCAGGAGAGGATGACTAATAGTCTTGTCTCCTTGCACTACGTTCAGAATAAGTTCTGACATGTTCTGAGTTCATTGCTGCCTCATTAATTTAGCAAAAAGAAGGAAAATATAAATCTCAAAGGTTAGTTATTTGGTGATATATGATGATACAAGATCTATTTGGTGACATTTATTTCATATATATATGTGATAATATGTATATATGTTTTGTATATGTATGTATGTTATATTGCCAAATATGGCTACAGAATACTATATATTATTTTAAAAGTTCATTTTGCTTTGATCCTTGCCAAGATCTGTCAGGTGCTCATTGTATGTCAGGCAGTGTGCTAACCTCCCACGGGTGTTCTCTCATCTGATACTCATAACACACCCTGTGCCACAGGGTAGCTCGGCCACTGAGAGGAACACGTCTGCAGGCAGACTGCCAGGTTGTGAGTCCTGGCTCTACCACTTGGTATTTGACCCTGGGCAGGTTATTTAAAGCTTCTGTGCCCCAGTTTTCTCATCTGTGAGAGAGCGTTAATAATCGTGTTGGCCTCAAAGGCTTGTTGAGGACTCAGTAAGTTAATGCATGTAGAACACTGTATGTCATTCATGGAATGGAGTGGGGGCCAAGTACATCTTGTTCTTCAGCTTCTCCTCCTGTTCTCAGTTTTACAGATGAGGAAATTGAGGCTCAGAGAGCTTGAATAAAATAAAGTCACACAACTAATGCTTCTAGCATAAGAATGCCCTCCCATTCTTTTCTGCTTAACGAAGGTGCAATGCAATATTTCAGACTACTTACGTGCCTTTAAAAGTGGATGGTCATAACCATAATCATAGTTACTTAAAGATTACAGGCTTTGTTTAAAATCTAAACCAAACGATATAGAGATGACAAAAAAAGAAAGATTCTCCATCTTTCATAAGAAGATCTCATAGTCTCTCCACGCTGATCCATGTTGATCCTGAGGGCTGAGGGGTGCCCATCCCTCACGCTGGGAGCAGAGTCCTTTTCTTGTCGATGGAAGGTGATGTGTAAATGGCAGATTCAGAGTCTTTCCTGAGAGTGGCAAGAGGAGAGTAATATTTGAAATTATCCCACCGAAGGTCCTCACCAAGGTAAATCCCAAACTGTACAATAGTCGGTGCTGTGTCAATACGTGTACATAATCTTAAGAAAATTACCTTCCCTGTTTGAGCCCTCCTTTATTGATAAAATGTGGAGAATACTTCCTTACCTCATAGAGTTTAGTAAGAGTCAAATGAGATAATAGTTGTAAAAGTGCGTTCTTACATAGAGTTCAACGTAAATGTGAGAGATTATGATTCCTACTAAATCATTTCAGCTTTACTTACTGTCTATAATGTGTGAATAAGTAATTCTCCATTATTTTCTGATGCATTTTGGAACTCAAACACATGATTGTTAGGAATATTTATTATTAAACATGTTCTCAGTCATTCAGGATCATATTTATGTTGTGTTCCATCCATGCATACTTGAGTTACTTTCTATCTCGATCACAGGTCGGTTTCTTAATAATTTTATGGACAACTAACTAGTTTTCATTTGTTCTGGGTCACCTTCATTCTTTTCGCTCACCTGCACCCATCTTTTATAAGGTCTTTAGAAGTTTGTTGCAGGGAAGATAGCAGAGAAAATTGTGTTCTTCCCATCCACCACCCCACACCAGTTTTTTATCACTGGCCAGAATGGAAAAAACCAGTAACCACTATTGGAGATCATTTCTTGTCTGTATAATGGAGACAAGGATGGAGAAAGAACCTCATTTAGAAGGAAGAGCACTTGGAAATTAAGTATCAATTGAAGAGAACCAGAACTGAAGGGAACTTTCTGTGTCAGGCCACTGGGTAGTGAGGGTGAGGAGAGGGAGCTGGGAGTGGGTGCATCTCCTCCCGTAATCTGGAACGCATCCAAGCATCCCTGTGGGGGGTTTGTTGTTCGCTCGCATTGGCTGATTTGATTTTGTTCTGCATGGTGGTAGCTGAAGTTTGACCTTCTAGTGGAAAGTCAGGCAGAATTGCTAGCGGCACAGCCGTGTCCCTTTTAAAGATTTCTGGTGTTGTGATCAAGTTACTGTTCTCACTGTGCGTTCACTTCCCAAATATCCCCGAGTGCCCGCACTGGGTGAGGTGCTGTGCCAGCGGCTGGACTCATGGTTGTTTCCAGAGGTGCCACTGAGGGTGTAAAGAAAGCCTGCTGGGGAATCCAGCGAAGCCAGAGACATACTAGGAAGTGAAAGGAAGGCATCACCGCGTTCCCATAAGGACTAGTGACTACACACCCACGCTTACCACGTCCCTTGTTCACATTTGGGCAGAGACTATAAGCATGACGCTCGAGGGATCTGTGTGGATGATAGCTGTTTCTGACACAATCCATTGTTGGGGTTCTTTACCAGAGGCAACTGTTCCCTGAACCCAGAAGGAGTAAGGCAGTTGCCGCTCCTCCGTGGGTGAGCATGAGGGTGTTGGTGCATCAGCTCACACCACTCTGTGTGTCTCTGAAAAGAGTGGCTTCGTGTTGTTCAGACGGTGGGAACAAGGCACTTTATCATTCTTTCTGTCTTTGAATGTTTCTTGTTTGTGAAGGACGTTTGGGGAGGAGTGGCTGGGCAGTAGGGGGCATGGGGTGAGAGATGGATTCAGAGCCTGGCCTCTGGGGTTTAAATCCCTCCTGCTGCTCCCCAGCTGAGTGACCTTGGTCAAGTTCCTCATCTCTGTGCCTCAGTTTCCTTAATTACAGAATAGAGATGATCATAATGATACCTACTTCCTAGGGTTGTGAGGATTAAATGACATAAACCGTGTAAAGTACCCAGAGTAGAGCCTGTCAGTCCTAAGCACTCTGTTAGCTGCTGTTAGTGCTCTGACTGCTCTGGGTGATCCACAATGATGGCAGTGTCCCTGGAGCCCCAGTATTAAATTGGGTAAACTATCTAAAATGCCATTATACCTGTGCCATTTATTGTAAACCACCTCAAATACTGTGTCCATATAAATGTCCATAAGTGGGTTCTGCCTTCTACTAGAACGAATAACATTTTTGGTTTAGGTTTTCGGTATGTTGGTCTAATTTGGCTCGTGGCAAATACAAACTGGACATTGTGAAAATGAAATAAAGAATGTTAAAAAATATCAATACCAGACAATGTATCGTGTCCCTCTCTTGTGTGCTAACATCTTTATTCTTTTTTGTCTCTTGATTTCCTCCCCACTCTCTGTTTCTAGAAGTTAGGAAAAATAAAGGATTTCAGATCAGAAATAAATCCAATACAACGCGTCCCTCCATGCGTGTTTGTCTCTGTAATTCTTGGCTCTGTGGGGGGCTCTAACATGCTCTTATTCCTGCACCCACTCTGGTTGTCTGCTGGTTTTCTAACTTTCTCAATTGTGTCACTTTGTTTCCTGATATATTTTTTACTGGCCACTAGCTGAAATCTAATATAAAATGACAATAGGGCTTAAACTTGAACTTGGCTTCAAGGCAGTGCAGTGTAAGAAATATCAGTCTGAGAGTCAGGAGACCTGGAGTTGTGGCCAGCTTCCAAATATGTGACAGTGGGTCCCTTCTTTTTGGACCACAGCATCTTTTGTGACACGGGGCTGAGTCATATAGTTGCTGAAGACTTTCCATCTTCCAGTCTGTCTTTTCCAGGCATCCTCCCAGCCCCCTGGGCCTGATGCATGGGGCCTTCTTCAACCACACCTTCCACCTGTCTCCCCAGGCTAGTCTACTTGATGGTTTCTTCATCCTGTCTTCATTGGCGTCTTCTCTCTCTTCACCCCCTGGAAAGCCTCTTACACCAGGTTCTGGGCCACTGCAACAGCTTCCCAATCTCTCTCTTAGAGTGTGTAGGTCACACCCCACCCTCCACATCTGTACTTCCCTGTGTGGGAGCCACAGTCCCACGTGGCCATAGAGCCCTTGAAATGAGAGACGCGCTGTAAGTGTAAAATGCATACCTGATATTTAAAACTTAGTATAAAAAAATGTAAAATAGTTCATTAATCTTTATATTGATTACATTTTGTAATAATATTTTGGATACATTGAACTTAATAAAATATATTAAAATTTCACCTGTTGTACTTTTTAAAATGTGGCTACTAGAAAATTAAACATTGTCTATGTGTCTGGCTTTCTATTGGACAGACCTGGTTTACAAGATGACAAAGGTCGAGGACTTTTGCCTCAACTTTTGTGTCCTGAGACTCTACCACAATTCCCGGCACGTGTTAGGCATCAACAGGGTTTGTTTAACTCATTCAGTAGATACAAATCGAGGGTTAGCTTAATCAGCATGATATCAGATTAAATATCAGTTGAAGGTTTCCTGAAGCAACTATGTTTTAATTTTATAGTCTGAAGTCAACAAATTCTTTTAAAAAGTAAATGGCATAATCAATATTTAATAAGTGGTATGGAAGTTCTGACTTAGAAGGATCATCCAGGTATTATTGCTGGTGTTCAAGACAATAAAGCACAACTAAGAAACAAAATCTGAAGAAACGTGACAATATTCAGATGTGTTCATTCTGGATGGACTTACAGTGGATACTACATTTTGCTGTTCTCTGTGTTTTTTTGTGTCTTTAATTTTTTTCCAAACTGAAAACTGTTGAATCTAGGCACATAGGTTATTTTGTTTAGCAGTGTTATCTGAAGGTGATTCCATATCATATTACAATTGCCAGTTAAATATGTCACCACCTGTCTTTGATCACTGGTCCAGGTATGGATGGAATCAGTAAAATCTTATAATTGCAAGTAATTGAAAAATCCTCTCACAAGTTTCTCTCTGGTATACCTAAATGAATGTAATCACTTAATGTTACATGGTACTGTGATTCCAAATAATTGTTGGAAATATTTGTTTGCTGTTGCATCTGCTTATAATGAAGAGCTAAAATTTTATTACTTCTGTCCACTCCTTTCATTCTTCCCAAAGGAAATCACTTGGGATGAGTTGTGTTGAAAGACAGTGTTTATTGTGGCCTCAGAGGACACATTAAAAATGCTGACTGCAAAATAACGAGACTTTTTAATAAGGTAGCAGTTAGTAATTCCAAGGAGTAAATAGGAAACAAGATAATTCCCCCCGAGTTGTTAAAAGAACACGCTTGTAATCTAGTAAATAATTTTGGCGCTTTAGGTTAAGACTAATAGTTACATATAAGATCAGTTTCTAAATAGCTCAATGCAGTGATACAGTTGGGAACCTTGAGAAGTGGAAAAACCACAGAGGGGGCCTCAGCACACCTGGCTCACTTTACAGGTGCAGAAATGACCATGAGGACAGCAGGAAATCAGAGCTCACAGGTCGAGGGGTAAGTGATAGAGACAGAATGAGAACCTCGTTTCCTGGTCCTCTGCCAGTTCGAACAATAATCCCCAAACCTTGATGTGACTTTATAAGGAGTATAATGTGTACAAAGGGATGTATATATGTGATATATCTGATTTCATACCTATGAAATATATGTGAGTATATGTATATAGCTACAAGATTTACCACTGACGATAAGGATGTTTCAGACAATGCTGCATTACCTCTCCTCATCTTTAATGTTGAGGCCAGGATCTAGGCGACTTTCTCTGAATAGTCCCTGCGTGCTTTATAGACAGGTGGCCTCCCACTTGGCATTCAAGGCACAATGAAGTCTAACCAACCCCGCCCTGAAGCCTCACAATTAATATGGAGTCAGCTGACTGTGGTATAAGTGACTTATCCTTGGGTTCCTTAATTCCACACATGCCCAGTTACCATCTGTCTTAACAACTTATAGAAATCTCGACTTACGAGAACATATTACATTTATATCCATTTTCATGCCTGTTCAGCTGTCTCCGCTAGACCGGGGCAGCACTGGGTCTTTACGTAACAATATTTAATCAATAGTGTAAAGTGTTTTACAGTTGACAAAATCCTCAAGGCATCAGCCATACCCATATTCAAATAAAAGCCCCACTCGTAATAATCAGAAAAGCGATCATTTATTATCCTCTAATAGTGTGCAAAGTGCTTTACATATATTCTCATTACAATTTACATTAATTCTCACTGTGAAGTAAGTTAGGGGTCCCCAAAAGCCCTACAATGAATATTTATTACCTTTTTAAAATGTCATTGTCCAAAAGCAGAGCTGGGTCCTAAGAGATGCCTGACATTTGCTCTTATGCGGCACAGAGGAATGAAACGGAGGAATGAAACGTTTGCGGAGGCCAGGAACAGAAAAATGCCTCCGTGCTGCTGGAAGGCAGGACTTTCGCAGGCTCCTCCCAGTGGCCTCCTCGTGTCACTAGGGAAGTCCCCACGGCCTCTTATCACTAGTTTCATAAACCAAAGGCACCTCTGCCCAGCCGGCTGAAATCACGGAGGATCTGAAAACTCAGCGCTGCTGTGGGTGACTCACGTAAATTGTATGGGCCTCTTTCCTTGTTTGGAAATGGGGGAAAGTGCTCTGCAGAGAGGCTGTGGGGACTGAGTTAAACTGACACCCTGGGAAGATGGGAGGCACACGACAAGTGGTAGCTGTTATCACAAGTCATGACAGTGAAATTCACAACTGCCTGCTTACCACCGGGTGTGACAGTGAAGATGGAGGAAATGTAAGTAAAAGCACTTAGCATGACTGCCTGGCACATACTATGTGGTCAACGGGTGTCTCCTCCTAATAAAAATCTTGGGATCTCTACAGAATCTGTAAACTCAACTCATTGAAGACGGAAATGATGGCTTTCTCTTTTGCTAGGGAAGCCAATGACTAATGCAAGGAGCTAGAACAAACAGAGAAGTTTACCTCCTCCCAAATTTGGTGAGAGTAGCCATCTTTTACAGACACTCATTCTGTTTTTCTTCTGTGGTTTCATGGCTGGTCGGGGAGGACTAGTGGGCTAAGAACAGGGATCTTGACCTCTGCTGATTCCACCCCAGGAGACAGAGCAGGAGAGGCTGAGAAATCACAGAGACCGGGGCCCCACCTGGCTTATCTCCTCTACGCCTCATCACTGCTTTATGGCAGAGCTCCTGCTGTTACCCCAGTTAAGCAATGGGGACCCAGAGCCTTGGAGGGGGGGTCATCCACGGAAGTCACCCTTGAACCGCCCGGTCTGACTCCAAAGTCATGCTTTACCCTCTGTATTATTATTGCCCCATATTCTTGAGGCCAAATCCAGTGGAAAGCTGGCTCTGGAGACTGAAATTCCAAGGGTAGCCTAGGGGCTTAAAGGGTAAACAAAACCATTGATAAGTTGTTCTGAAAGCATAAACATGTAAGAGAAGAAAAGGCCTAGTGAATTGATAGGCTTGCACAATATCTTAGGTTTTCACATGAAATGTTACTTTGAAGCCTAACTCGATACACCATGGGGTAGTGGTGCGATTCCTCTGTGTTAATGGACTTTGGGGTGAAAGGCAGGAATTCAAGTCAAGTGAGTGGGTGGGAGAGAGCAGGAAACCCAGCTGAATGCCGGCCTTTGTATTGCAGCGCCTTTGCTATGATTGCGTGTCACCCCCTGGCGGCCACTTAATGACAGGAAAGTGCTTCCCGAAAGCGGACAAAGACCTCTGGTGAGAAATCTGGCTCACCAGGTGGAAAACCTCACACTTGCAGCGCACAGATGGCTCCCACAGACGCGGGGCCTCCAGCCCAGTCACTGGGAGCAGAAAGGAAACTATGTTACTGGCATCTTCTCTCCCTGCTTGCAACCCGAAGGACTTCATCTGCAGTTAAATGGACCCCAGCCTCGTTCATTGCCCCACGCACCATAAAAATGTCACCACACTTGGCAGGCTGTACCGCGCCTGCTCTCAAGTCACAAACCCACCGTGTTCTGCCAGCTCTGTGCCTGCTCCTTCTTTGCTAGTCCCAGTCCCCTCCCTCAGGGCTGCGTCCTCTTCTAGGTCACTTGAGGCACCAGGAACTCAGTCCCTGCTGGAAATGCCCGTAGAGCCCTTGGGAGCAGCATTTGCAACATTCTGTTCCCCTGGATGGGGCAGTGAACTAGCAGGAACGTCTCTGTGGATCTGTGTCTGGGTCAGATGTGTTTTCTGTCCCCCATAAAATATTTCAGCTCCATCTTGGTGAGGTAACTATCTCCCTGAGGCCAGTCAATAAACACCTGGCAGACGAGGGTTCTGGGACTCCCTCCAGAGCCTGCTCACCCTGTTCTTACCTCTGGCCAGATGGACAGGCTGGGCCTGGCTCCAGAGGTGGGGGCCTCCGCTCTCCCTGGTCCAAGGGAGCCTGCGCCTCAGGGCTGGGTGGAGCGTGCAGAGCAACCCTCTAGTGCAGGGCAGTGACTTTCAGCGACCAAGGCCAGAGTGGGTAAGAGCCTGGCCCAGGTCCCCTCTTCTGAGGGGACCGGAACCTGGGTCCCTGACTGTTAGTCCTGCAGGACACAGTGCCCTCAGGTGTTTTATTTGTGTTACTTCATCCTCACCAGTTTGTCAAGTTGGCATCATTGTTCCCACTTCACAGACAAGAAAACCAAGTCTCAGAGCTGGGAAAAGTCACGTCCGTGGATGTAGAACCAATCCCTAGGGGAGCCGCTATGACTCGTGTGCATGTGTATTTGTCTGCAAAGCCTTAGAAGGCAGATGAGCAGAGAGGGTCATTTCAGACCAGGAGAACATGTGAGAAGCAAACGTCAGTGGTTCAAGGCCCCAGGCTGTGGCCTTTTAGAGCAGCCTGAGCTGGGGGGACACAGGTTATGCGCCTCCCCTCCAGATGGGGCCTCTCGGAGGGAAGGGGCTCTTCATCTCCGCACGTAGAAGGTTTTCCCTCAGCACAAGGTGAATTGTGAGCTGCCAGGATTCCAGGGATCAGGCCCGAGGAGGCTGTGTTATCTAAACTTAGGATATTATTGTTTCAGTTCATTTTACTTCAGAGGCAGAAGAAAACAAACTGGTGATATTTTAGGGGTGGGGAAAAGCCTCTATCCTTATTGGACAAGAAGACCATTCTCAAAGGTGATCAAAATACAGTCTGGGGCAGCTGGGAACGCTGTTTCTCTAAACCTCTCCCCAGGCCTTCCTGTTTTTCCTGGGACCACGCATCCTGCAGGCACTCGACAGAGGATGTCGGAGTCACAAACCTGCTCAGAGCCAGCGCACGCCTGTCCCCAGTCAAAAGTCACAGCAGCGTGCCCGGAAAGCCAGTTTCCACAGGACGAGTTAAAAAGGCAGCAACTTTTCTGCCCATCGAGGGAAGAGTCTGCCTGTGGTAGGAAAGGATTTACAACCAGCCTCGTAAACACCGCGAACCGGGGCCTGGCGGTGGGAAAGGCCCCTCCTGGGGACCCAGAGGCATAAACAGCTCGGGTTTCCGCGGGGGTTGGAGCCGCCTGAAAGGCCAGGCTGATGGAAAAACAAAAACCGACAACCGACTTCCGAGCCGGAGCTCTGGACAGGGAGCCATTGCGTGTGGAGAGGGGATCAGGGGCCCGCGGCGCTGTGGCCTCGTGTGGGCCCAACCTGATGCGCCGCTGCCACGAGGACCCAGACCGTGGGCGCCCCGTTTCATGTGATGATTCTCACGAAAGCGTTCCAGCTTCTGTGACCCGCTCATGACGCTGGCTCCATACTTTTCCCCAGACCGGCTTCCAGAGTTAGGACATTGTATTTGACTCTTTTTCCTTTGTTCCTTTGGAAAGTGTCTTTTAGCTTTGCCTTCCCCCCACTTCTCTCCTCTAACCTGCCTCCTGGCTAAGGTGGGAGCCAGGGTCACAGACCGGGGACTCGGCACCATCTAGTGGCCAGCCCAGAGGTGTCAGCTCAGCTTTTGGCCACTCGTGGCTGAAGGTGTGCTTGGGAGTGATAACTAGCTGTAGATTCAAGTCGTTAAGTGATGATTTAAAATCAAAGATCAACAGAACAGAACAAAATGAGATACAGTGAGCGCTTGGGCATCTTACTGACACGGAGGGCATGGTGGGCCCTTCGGCCAGGCCCAGTGGGCCCAGGTCTTCCCTTCTTCCTTGGGCCCTGCTTTAAAAGAGGCTGTGAGTGGGAGGCCGGGGCTTGACCCAAGGGGGTTTTACCATTCTGCATCCCCCCGTTTCTCTCCTGCCTACCACCTGCTCCAGAATAGAACTGAGTTTTTCCACGGGTCTGCTCTCTATTGGAGAGCAGCTCCCCAGCACATTACTGCTGCCATCAGTCATGGCTGCCTCTGCAAAGTGGGGGGCAGGGGGGGTCAGATGCACCCTGAGGGTCTGGTCCTTAAATCTCCCAGGTCCATCCTCCAGAGACTGAGTCAGTAGGTCTGAGAGGAGCCCAGAAACTTGCTTTTTTGTTGTTGTTGAGGACGATTCGCCCTGAGCTAACATCCATACCAATCCTCCTCTATTGTTCTGTATGTAGGTCGCTGCCACAGCATGGCTGACGAGTAGTGTAGGTCTGTGCCCAGGATCTGAAACCAGGAACCCCAGCTGTGGAAGTGGAGTGTGCAGAACTTAACCACTATGCCACGGGGCCGGCTCCAGAAACACTTTTTTAACCAGCTGCCAGGTGATTCTCACACTGGTGGTGTGTGGATGTAGGAATGAGGTCCGTGGAGGAGGGGAGATGGCTCTGAATGGTAGATGCCAGATAACAGAAGATCACTTGTGTGTTGTTGACCTCACACTTTCTGCCAGAGCCACCCACTGTCATAGTCTCACATGCCAGTGACAGGGGTCAGCTCCTCCAACTGGGATACTATGACTGCCTTTTGGATGGCGTGGGGCTCCCATCTCTTGAGAGGAGACTGGCTGTTGTTGGGATAACCAGCTTAGGTCAAGCTGACGTGTGGTGGAGGGGCTGGTTTTCACTCTGTGCCAAATACTTAAAAATAGATATTTCTGCTTTCTCTTTGGACACCAGAGGAAAGATATTTACTGCAAACAGATCAAGGGGCTAGTTTCCAAGAGCCGCAGAGAGAGGAATCACAGAGAGCTCGGCCTTTGTGTCCTGTGGTACACAGGAATTTCAGAAGCCAGGAGATGTGGAGGAAACATCCCTCAGTAATTGTCCTTCCAATCACCCCTTGTACTTTCATAGAATAGTGGAAAATCATGCCCTGAATGCACACGTCAAGGTCTGAAGAACGTCTTGGAAAGAAACGCATCATGGGATGTTATTAAACGATGGTTAGGGTCCCACATACAGCCGTCAACAGATTGTAATTCTGAGGGTTACTGTAAAAATGTGTCCGTTTCCAGGTTGAACGAAGTTGACATAGACAGGAGGGTTACGAAGTGTGGACTTTTGCTCCCATGTCCAGCAGTCATATGAACGTGGCCCCCCTGCTGCCAATGGGTGGCTCTGGGGAAGAGTCTTTCTGAGTCTTGATTTACTCATTTGCAACATGGGGTGAAGACAACAGTTCCTTCCCTACTGGGTTGCTGGGAGGATTAGGTAGAGCAGTGTGTCCTGCCTGGCACATGACCAGTGCTTGATAAATGTTTGCTGTTATGACCTGAAGACAATATAACTCATTCAAAGAAGTCCAAGGAAATCCGTGTAAATTTTAAGCCAGTATATTTTTCTCTGAGTGGGAAACTATCATCTTTAGGCTAAAAATAAAGAACTGTGTTATTTTTTCTTTTTGGTATGGTTTTTCATTAAAAAAACCTAAAAAACAAAAAACTCTCCCCAAATGTAAGCAAGCAAATGAACTAAAGGAAATTTACAACTGTGGGGAGTCATGAAATTGCGAGGTATCCCTGGGGACGGGCGGAAGCCCATTGCTCCAGTTCATGGAACCATTCGAGAATGCCCTCCCTGGGCCTAGACAGAATGATGCAGGCTGATTTTCCATCTGTGATGTGTGCAACACTGTGAGGATGGTTCCCACTGGCCACCGACCAATCTGCGGCCTGTGACTAGGTGACTGCTTTCTTTCCACATGGAAAAACCACTTTTAATGGGAGAAATCATGGTCGTGGAATCCTTTGCATCTCATGATGATCAGAAGCATTTCCTAGTTCATTTCCCCAGAGTCTGACCACCAGAAGGCATTGACCCTGTTGAAAACATGGAAGTCCATCTGCTCTAACTAGAATTTTCCCCAACCGCAGCCATTCAACTCAAGTTGGGAAGCACTGTTAGCACAGATGTTACTCATTCATACTGGGGCTGCTGCTCGGCAAATGAATAGGAATTAGCCTTTGCACAGGCAACATGTTGAAAGAGTCCTGGATTCCGTCAGAGAATCTGCTCTTAGATTCCAAGGGTTATTTACAAACTGTCATCTTGAGAAATTCTTCCTTTTCAGCTTTTGTGTATTCATCTGTAAAATGAGGTAATAAAAACTAACAGAGTTACCGTGAAGAATAAAACTAGGAATGTGAGGTTTTATTATACATCTTGAAGCATAACTATCAGTTGAATATGAGTATGTGGGAGGGGAAGGGGACATGTTGATAAGGTTAAGACTACGAAAGAGTTGTGGAAACCATAAGTACAAACTTTCAGAACATTTGTAAATATAGGTCAAACACTTCCATTTATTCAGTAAGATAGGTCAGCACCAGGCAACATCGTTGGTGTGAGTATAGGAGGAGGTAGTCTATTTCCTAGAGACTTCCAGAAAAGTCTCTGAAACTTTAGATGCCTGTTATTTTTTAAGAATGGGGACTTCAACAGGTATTTCCCCCCCACACAGCTGTTATGGAATGTACCATGTGCACTGGGATTAAAAACACCATGGTCAGAGGATTGGGCCAATGGCAGCCACACACAGACCAGGGTAGAATAGGGAGGCTCATTGAGTTCCGGTGGACTTGGTGCAAGTTTCTGCCCGATACAGTCCCGCCATATTGGATGGAAGCAAACAACCCCATTGAATCCTCTCACTGGGGACGTGTAAAATGCGGGTGAACCCTCAGAGGTAGGTGCCCTTGAGTTAGGCTGTATTCTGGACTGTGGGAAACCTCTGCCCACTTCCATATGCACCTGGCTGTGCTCCCTGTTCTCAGAAACCGAGAGACCCCGAATGCCCCATGGCTGACCTTCCAAGGGCCCATTCTGGATGGTGACATCTGCACATCTGTTTCTTGCAGCCTTTGAGACTCAGATCAACACATTCTTGTTCTAGTAACTGTAAGTTCTAGACAATACCAAACAGCTTTTGTTTTAAAGCAATCAGATATTGGTGACACCAGTTAAAAAATGTACATTCAACATAGTGCACAGGAAGGAGGTGGAGTTTTGAGGAATGAGAGAGTGAGATGGCAGGAAAGCCAGCGTTTTTCTTGTTAGGATGAGGCTGGCATGACCGCCATGACACTCCTGGGCCACCATTTCCTGCTCTACCACGTGGCTGGAGAGGTCACAGAGAGTGTCTGGCAGAGCGGGGAGTCTGTCCTGAGGACCAAAGGCCATAGGACAACAGCTTTTGGTGAAAAACCTGCAGAGGAGTTAGAAAAAGACTCATTTCTGAGAGTTTGAGAGTGAATTTGAAGCTGCGTTTTAGTCAAGTCTGAGGGGGAAACAATGGTTGGATGTAAGAAATGGTTAGTATTGGACGATAATCAAAGATTGTTGAGAAGGGTTTCTAGTTGCATTGAAGTACGTATATTTTTAAAAATTTAAGGCCTAACTGTATTTCATGTACATCATGGTAGACATAGGCACAGAGGAAGACGATGTGAAGATGCCCAGGGAGATGCCACGTGAAGATGGAGCATTGGAGATTGGCATAGTCAAGCCAAGGAATGCCACAGCTCGCCAGCAAACTGCCCAGAACTGAGAAGAGGCAAGGGAGGATTCCACCAGGGGTTTCAGAGGGAGCATGGCCCTGCCCAGACCTTGATCTTGGGCTTCCAGCCTCCAGAACCCGGAGATAATACATTTCTGTGGTTGAAGCCGTCCAGTCTGTGGTACTTTGTTATGGCCGCCCTAGGAAACACATACAAGTTTGGGTAAGGAGGTTTAACTGATTTAATGAGAATAAAGTTAGGTGGAGAAGTTGAGATTCTCTTAGGTCCAATTAATCATTCTTATGGGTAGCAAAATTGAGGGACCAAAGAAAAACCCACTGCCAAGTGCAGTTAATTCTATTTTCAGGTGAAGTTTCTAAAAATAGATAAGCATATGAAAGCTGGCCAGGCAAACCGAAATCTATAAAGTAATAGGATTCACACATACATAGTTTTCTAGTTGAACTAAGACAGATAAATTGGAAAATTATTGTTTATTTTCAAAATACTAGCCATTTACTTTAAAAACATATAGAATACCTTTAAATAGTAAGATTGCTGTTGAATTCAAGATTACTTAGTTACAAATAGTATTTTATTTATATAAATATTCGAGTTGCGTATCTATTATATAAAGTGCTGAATATCAGTGGTTTAGTTTAGTGTGGATTTGTTATAACCATCAAATGTATCTGATGAGTGTTTCTCCTGCCCTCATCTACAAAAAAAAAAAAAAAAAAAGAAACCCAATTCACTCAATATGTTCACTCTAAATTTTTCTGTATCTGTCAGTTAAGATTGTCTCCCTAAGTGTTAATCTCAGGAAAAATATAATTGGTCTAGTTCCAGTTATTATGAAAACCAATAATTATAAAATTTCATTTTTTAAAAGCATGTGATACAACCTGAGAAAAAATTACATTAGGACAGGCACTAGACTGAATAAACTTCCAGCTTGTATGCTGAATTCTTTCCTATAACCACTCGGAATAGAACATTTTACTGCTCAATTGCGACTTTTCCTGTGAAAATAGAATCCTTGTACTACATCAGAATTTACCAATGTAGATTAGAAGCCCCTTAGAAATGCCCCAAGGGTGCTTTGTACAGGCTCTGAAATAGTTCCTATACCAGGAACAAAATTGATCAAGATGCATCAATTTCTATTTAATCTTCTCAAGCAGACTGAGGAGACTCAAACTTGTCTATTCTTGTCTTATCTGTGTCTGTGCTGAGAGAAAAGTTGAAATAGAAGATTATGAAGCCAGATGTCTGCTCTTTCCACCCCAGTCATGTTCTGATGACAGTTAGCAAACACTAGAAGTGATGTTGGGTGGTCATCCATGTTCTATCTGCTTTGGGAAGTTGATAAGGATGTGAGTCTATTCTTATGTGCAGCCAACATTCATCCACTCAGCCACTCGTTCATCCATCCATCCATCCATTCATTCAACTGGCATTTCTTAAGCAACTTCTCTGTTGTGCTTGATACTACATTTCCATCAGATCATTTCTTTCTCTTCCTCAGCACACCACCAAATCCAAGGAGATCCTTGCTGATCACCTGTGGGTGACAGTGGGCTGTTCCTTGGCCATTCAGTTGTCCACTCTGGGCACAGCCAGCTTCAGCAAAGATGGTTTTCCTTCAAGTTCTCCACGCATCACCTCAAAGAATCCTGTCCGGACAAAGAGAAATGGAACCCCTTACTGGGTCCCTCAAAGGTGTCTGACAGGCTCCTTTAAGTGTTAGGCAAGATTTACCAGTGCTCCCAGACTATTCTTCTCCCAGTGAGGGCATCAAAGAACATGACTTCATAATAAAGTAGCTCAGGAGGAGACGGGCTGTTACAGAAAAGATGGTCTAGAAAAGTGTCAGAGAGATGGTGCCATCTGAGAGAGCAACAGGGATGCCACTCCATGGAGGAAACTTCCCCAGAGGGAAGCTGGTGGAAGGTGAGATGAGGGTGTGGTAAAGGAGGGTTAAAGATGTTCAAGTTCAGACCCTTGGCATTTTCCCAAGAGCTTTCTTTTCCCAGACTTACGACGCTGGGGTATAGCTATCTTAGAGGTCGCCTGGTGTCTTGAGTCCTGTAGAGACACTGCCATGTTGATGCCATGATCATTTTGATGTGCCTTTTGATGCTGCTGTCTTGACCCAAAGGAGACAATAGGTTATTATGACATAATCCGGTGTGCAAAGGATAGACTAGACTTTAAGCAACAGCAGAAACTGTTAAATGGTTCATTTCCTTAGTCCTCCCAAAACAAGTGGTATAATTTATCTCATTCAATTATCTTAGTAATTGTTACTGTTTTATCTCCGTTATTTTATTTTATTTTTTAACAAATTTACTGATGTATCTTTAACGTAAAAATTGTATATATTTAAGGTGTACAACTTGATGTTTTAGTATATATGCATTGTGAAAAGATCAACACAATCAAGCTAAATAACTTATCCTTCACCTCGGCACAGTTAGCATTTGTGAGTGTGTGTGTGTGTGTGTGTGTGTGTGTGTGTTGTGAGATTTATTCTCTTAGCAAATTTCAAGCATACAATACAGTATTGTTGACTGTGGTCACCATGCTGTACATTAGATCCCCAGAACTCATTCCTTTTGCATAACTGAAACTTTGTACCCTTTGACCAACCTCTTCTCATTTCCCCATCCCCTGTTGTTTTACATAAATGACATCAGAGAAGCTGTGAGAGATTAAAGACCTTACACAAAGTCACAAGGTTACTAAGTCTTGGAGCTGCCAACGTCCTTCTTGTTTTAATATGGTGTAAGGGGAGGTAATAGGTAAAATGATGTACCAGTTTTTATCTCAACTTCTATGCAGCCATATCTATAAAGCACATGTCAGTAGCGTGTAGTAGTGAGGACTCAGAAACCAGACCTGCACAGACCTCAGGCAGTGGTGTGCTGGAGCTGACTGGGATCAGCTTTTGAGCATTGAAAGCCTATTGTGCACATTTCTTCCCAATTCTTGGTCAGTGGCACCATGTTGGTAGCTTGCAGTTGGCCATGGTGGGAGTATTTACACCATGAAAACTGACAAAAGCTACTGATCGGGCCCCCCACTCCCCTGCCTGAGAGCCAGTTGTCTAACATCTGCCAGCACACCACTGGATCAAATGTGAATTATTGCCCTGCCGGTTGCTAGCTACGTGACCCTTGGCCAATCACTTAGCCCCTCTGAGTCTTGATTTTCTCATCTGTATTAGTTGACTCAGCTGCCGTAACAAAGGACCACAGACTGGGGGGCTTAAACAGCAGAAAAGTATTGTCTCACAGCTCTGGAGGCCAGAAGTTCAAAGTCAAGGCGTTAGTGGGGTTGGTTCCTTCTGAGGGCCATGAGAGGAGAGCTGCTCCAGGCCTCTCTCCTTGTGGATGGCAGTCTCCTCCCTGTGTCTCTTCACAAAGTCTTCCCTCTTGTGTGTCAGTCTCTAGACACCAGTGTTATAGACTGAAGGCTTGTGTACCTTTCAGATTCATATGTTGAAGCCCTAACCCTCCGTGTGACTGTATTTGGAGATGGGGCCTCTAAGAAAGTAATTAAAGTTAAATGAGGTCATAAGGGCAGAGCCCTCATCCAACAGGATTAGTGTCCTCATAAGAAGAGACGAGAGTGCATGCTTTCTCTCTGTCTCTCTCTTCCTCTACACACACACACACACACACACACACACACACACACACACACACTGAGGAAAGGCCACGTAAGGACACATCAAGAAGGCAGGTGTCTGCAGGCCAGGAAGAGAGCTCTTACTAGAAACTGAGTCAGCCAGAACCTTGATGTTGGACTTCCAGCCTCCAGAACTGTGAAAAATACGTTCTGATTGTTTAAGACCTCAGCTTTGTCAGGGTATTTTTTTTGACAGCCCTGGGAAACAACACAACTGGTCATACTGGATCAGAACCTACTCCAGGGACCTCATTTTAACTTGGTTACCTCTGTGAAGACTCTGTCTCCAAATAAGGTCACAATCTGAGAGACTGGGGTTTGGGACTTCAATGTATGAATTTTGAGGGGACACAATTCAGCCCATAACATTCTCTGAATATGGGAGCTAAGAATGTTTTCTATCTCACAGGCTTGTTTCAAATATGAAAAATGCATATAAAGAAGCTGACATGGGTAGGTCCTCAACAGTGGTAGCTTTTGTTTTACCAACTGCAAATCAACATCTAGTTTATACTCTTGGTAAGCTTCTGGTGCCTTTCTCTTTGCTCTGTTACATTAGCAGGGAAGAAATGACTGCATAAGGAGGAAGGGAGTTGAGAGGGAAGACCAGAGAGTCTACACCCCTGGAGGAGGCCTGGTCAGTCCCCAGACCCATCTAGAGACTGGTGCTCATTGAACTTTGCCATGGGTACCGTGTTGAGCCTTGCACAGGTCCGTGGCCTGTGGTAAATGCTCTGGGTATATTAGAAGGCCTTTCCAAAAGACCAGTAACAATGTACCTTTCTTTCTTTTCTTATTTACTTTTAAAAAATTATGGCAAAATACTCATCACATAAAATTTACCATTTTAACTGTACAGTTCAGTGGCATTAAGTACATTCACATTGTTGTGCAACCATCGCCATCCATCTCCAGAACTTTTTCATCTTCCCAAACTGAAGCTCTGTCCCCATTAAACAATAATTCCCCATTCCATCTTCCCCCCAGCCCCCGGCACCCACCATTCTACTTTCTGTCTCTATGAATTTGACAACTGCAGGTACTTCATGTAAGTGGAATCAGACAGTATTTGTCCTTCTGTGACTGGCTCATTTCACTTAGCAAATGTCCTCAAGGTTCATCCATGTTGTACACGTGCCAGAATTTCTTTCCTTTTAATGGATGAATAATATGCCATTGTATGGATAGATCACGTTTTACTTATCCACTCACCCTTCAATGGACGCTTGAGTTGCTTCCACCTCTTGGCTGTTGCGTTTCTTTCTTGAGGCCTCACTCACCCCAGCTCCACACATTCTAAGGTATTTCCTCCTTTTCACAAATCATCGTGTAGAGTTACTAGTCTAAAGTTGCCATTTTAAACAGTGCTTTTTTCCTGAAAAATTACTTTAGCTCATGGAACTGAAAAAAGACAAAACGCAAGGGAAGGAGAAACATGCCATCTGTGAGCAGAGTCACCTCCTGAGGAGGCAGTGGGATGGGTACAAGCAGGTGGTGATGTCCCATCTGTTGGGGGAAGTGCCGGCCTCACAGAGTCACTATATTATGTTACACACCCTTTTTTATATATCAAATATGAAAGCAATAATATGGGAAAATTTTTCTCAGCCTGGTAGTTTTCCACATTGGCGTTGAGGTGAGGTACAAATGGTACGAATTATCAACTGATTTGGCTGAAGTTCACCTGGTTTTGTTTCAGGAAGTGACCCTTTTTTTTATTCTCAAGAGGCATTAGCAGGCAGGTGGAGCAGGGAGGGCTGTGGGGACTCCTCTTCCCTCCACCGTCTCTCCCTGGGAGGCCATTGTGCTTCTCTGAGTCTCAGCTGAGCTTCCAGGACCACTCAGCCAGGTTCAGGTACCGACGCAGGCTGGGGTTCTCCTGGGGCATCGTCCTCCACTCTCTGTCAGCTCTGGTGAGGTGGCCTCTGGGCTCGCAAGGGACCACCGCCTTGTGCACCTGCATGGCCCTGGCCACCTTCCATCCCTTCCCTCTCATCCTGTGCTCATGGCCTCCCGCAGAGAAGCGCCACCACCATGCTCCCGGGCAGTGCTGGGACGAACATGCGGTCTCCGGCCCTTTCCCCCTCTGCAGCCCCAGCAGTGGCAGCTGGGACCTGACCAGACATAGGGCTGCAAGTCGGTGGTTTGATGCTGTCAGGAAGCTTTCTGACAATGCAGCCCACATTTCCTCTTCCTTAATTACATCCCATTACTCCTACTTAAATCTCCTTGTGCCAGGCCAAATAACTCCTCTTCCTGCTGTTGATGCCTTTCAGATGTTTGCGGGCTGTTACCACATTCCCTTCCCTCTTGGTCCCATGTAGTGAAGTTCCGTGGATTTCGTTGGCCCAGTCTTTCTTCATAAGTCAGTCTCTCCTGTCCACTCGCCCTGGGGCTGTCCTTAGAACCATCTTGACCATGCACACTCACATGCACATGCAGACACACTCACAACTCAACACACTCACACTCAAACATACTCTAACACAATCTAACACATACACACTCACACATACTCACGTACACACTCCCACTCACTCTCACATCCCATGGGGGTGTGCACTATCCCTTGCTTCTCACTCCATTACACACACCTCTCTCTACATTTCAGAGTCTGTCTGTCTCCAAGAGTCAACGCAGTCCCCCGAAAGGCAAGAAAAGTTGTGATTTGGCCGACCCGGCTGGAATTCTTTGTCAAACAGATGATTTTAAAACCACAATTTGTGCTGATGCCTCAGCTCCTTTATTCTAATAGAGGCTACCATAATTAGGATGAAATTATCCTTCATGCGTAAGTGGGAATAGTAATAACAGCGGGAATCCTGTAATAACAGTCGGAAGCCACCACCTCCCACCCCATCTAGCTTTTTGTTTAATTGAGTTGCATTTAATCAACAACTATTTATTGATCTCCTTCTACGTGTCAGAAGCCATGCTAGTTGATTACAAATCAGGGAGCCAGGGTTCTCGCCCTTGAGGAGCCTACTGTCTGGTCATAACTAGAAAACGAGAATGCAAACAAGTAACCATCATTCGCAACTGTGGTGCGGTCTGGGAGTGAACCAGGCTCCTGTGGAGACTGTGCCCTTGGTTCCAGCCTCAGTCCTTTCTTCCCATGATCCTATCGTCCCTCCTACTCAGCCTCCATGCCTGGGGGTCACACCCTTGACCTTGTTATAACAGGAGCCACCCCCCCAGAATCCCAATGTCCAACATCCCACTTCTCAACCTTCTTTCCCTGTGGCTCGCTCCCTCGGGTCCCCCTGTTGCAGCCATCCTTCCATGAAAGGGGACTGCTCCCCAGGCCTTTGATTTTCTCGCCCCGCTCCTGCTGCAGCGTAGATTCCTCAGTGGTCATTACTGTGTTCATCCAGCTCCCCCGCCACGCTCTGATTTGTCCTTCTCCAGTGCCCAAGTCAAGGCCCTGGGTCAGTGCAACTTCCACTGAATGTGACCCCGAGAGGCTGGAGGAGACCGCACAGCACAGTGCCTGCCCTCCTCAGTCTTGGTCTTTCTCCCCACTGGGCCCTGAAGGCTCCCCAACAGTTGTGTTCTAAGTTCCCGGTCAGCCCCCAAGGTCATGCTGCCCCCTCGCTCCTGCTTCTGTGGGTGACCTTGCGTGGCTCCAGCTCCAAGCCCTGCGTGTCTGTTCGAGCCTCTCTGCTAGTCGAGGAGAACCACCACCCCCAGTTCTCTCCTCTCTTCTGCACGTTGGGCTCCCCTCGCTGGGGCTCAGTCCCACCCGTACGCACACATGCTGCCATTTCTCCTGTGCTAAAAACAGGACAAAACCCAAAACCCTCCTCTGACCCCTTTCTCTCCCTTTCATTTACAGCAAAACCTTGAAACAGTTGTCTCTACCTCCAATCACTCTCCTCCCATCCCTTCTAGAAACCTCTCTAACTGGGTTTACCCCGACCCCTCCACCAGAACCACTCCTGCATGGTCACTAAGGTCCCTGCTTTGCTGAATCCAGTGGCCATTTCTCCACCCTCAAGAGATTTGACACAGCTGCCACAATCTCTCCCTCCAGATGCCGTCTTCCCTGGGTGAGCCTGGCCTTCTAGTGTCCTGGCTGCTCCTTCTCTGCCTCATGTGCGGGCTTCTCCTCTTCTGCCCAGAATCCTTTGGGATTCAATCCTTGGTTGTCCTCTCTTTGCTGTCCCTGCTCCCTCCCTGATGACCTCACCCAGTCTCCTGGCTTTACACATGACCCACATGCCAATCAGTTCCAGCAGTGTATCTTGGACCAGACCTCCCTACGAAGGGGCTGTTGGTCCATTCAAATGCCTTCCCTCCATCCCCACTCGGATGTCTGATGACACCTCACATGAAACCAAATGGGAGATTTGATGCAAGAGAGGTGGTGTCAATGAGTACTTAGCTATTTGCCTTTCTTTAGATGTTAATCATGTACTATATTTACCCAGTATGTGTGAAGTAAGGTGTGAATGCACTAGAGTTACCCTAATAAATTCTTTGTTTATTTGTTTTATTTAATTTACCTTTTCTTAGCATAATGGCCTCAAGGTCCATCCGTGTTGTTGCAAATGGCAGGATTTATTTATTTTTCTTATGGCTGACTAATATTCCATTATATACATATATATGATACATTACAAAATATATAAATAAATATATTATATATTATATAAATATATATATATATCTCACATCTTCTTTATCCATTCATCCATTGATGGGCACTTAGGTTATTTCTATGTCTTGGCTGTTGTAAATAATGCTGCAATGAACATGAGGGTGCACATATCTTTTCAAGTTAGTGTTTTCATTTCCTTTGGATAAGTTCCCAGAAGAGGAATTGCTGGATCACATGGTAGTTGTATTTTTAGTTTTTTGAGAAACCTCCATACCGTTTTCCATAGTGGCTGCACCAATTTACATTCCTACCAACAGTGCACGAGGGTTCCCTTTTCTCCACATCCTTGCCACACTTGTTATTTCTTGTCTTTTTGATAATAGCCATTCTAACAGGCAGGGGTGATATCTTACTGTGGTTGTGACTGGCATTTCCCTGATGGTGAGTGATGTTGAGCACCTTTTCATGTACCTGTTGGCCACCTGTATGTCTTCTTTGGAAAAATGTCTATTCAGATCTTCTGCCCATTTTAAAATCAAATTGTTTTTTTGCTGTTGAGTTGTATGAGTTTCTTTTAACATTTTTAAGTGTACAGTTCAGTTGCATTAACTACATTGACATTGTTCTGCATTCATCATCACTATCCATCACCAGAACTTTTTTCCTCTCTTTTACATAGACTTCGTATCGTAGATTAGTTTTAAGTTCACAGCAAAATTGAGCAGAAGATACTAAGATTTCTCATACACCCTCTGTCCCCCTACATGCATAGCCTCTCCCATTATCAACATCCCCCACCAGATGGTACATTTGTTACAACTGTTGAACTTACATTGATGCGTCATCATCACCCAAAGTCCATATTTTACAATGGGATTCCCTCTGGGTGCTGTATATTCTATGGATTTGGACAAACATATAATGACATTTATCCACGACTGTAGTATCATACAGAATTGTTTCACTGCCCTAAAAATCCTCCAAGCTCCACTATTCATTCACCACCTTGCCCTCCAGACCCCCCAGCAACAACTGATCTTTTTACTGTCTCCACAGTTTTGCCTTTTCCAGAAGGTCATAGAGTTGAAATCACGTGGTATGTAGCCCTTGCAGATTGGCTGCTTCCACTTAGTCATATGCATTTAAGATTCCTCCATGTCTTTTTATGGCTTGACAGTCCTCTCCAGAAGTTTGTCATTGTACCGAATTGAAACTCAGTAAGGCTTACATTTCTTAACTGACATAAATTTGATCAAGAAATAGCCTCTGAAGAACTCTTCTGTCCAGTGCTGCATTGAGGTGTCATCAAGGACTAAATGCCACGGATCTTTGCTTTATTTCAATACTGCAAGTAGCCATCACCTTAATTGAATTATTACAACAGAGAACTGGATGTGTGATGTCAGGAAATGCTCTCCTCCTTTTCTTAGGGGACCCCTTCTCTGCCTTGTCCCCATTTCCACCTCCTCCCTGGCAACTCACTTCCTGGCTCATTTTCTGACTTATAATGAAGTGTTTATATGATAGTAACAATCAGTGGGGGAGGTTATGCCATGGTAACAAACAACAACAAAACGCCCAAAATCTCAGGACTTAGGACAAAAAGTTTTTTTCTTGTTCGGGCTACATGTCCAGCAGGGTTGGCAAGAGGTCCCTGCTTATGGCAATCCCTCAAAGACCCAGACTTATGAAAGCCCCATTGCAGCACATGCTCCCACGATTGCTGTGGCAGAAATAGGGAATGTAGCCAATGACACACTAGCTTTTAAAACTTCCACCTGCAGGTGACACAGATCACATGTCATTTGCTTTTACATTTCATTGGTCAAAGTGAGTACATGGCCATGTCTAACCTCAAAAGGAGCAGGAAGTACAATAATTCCATGTGACTGGAAGGAGAGGAGAACTGAACATTTGAAGTAAACCCTAATGACCATCATAAGGTGAATAGATTCCATTAAAACTACTTTGCCTGCAAACATTATTTTTAGGATGCAGATAAGAAAATCTTTGTCTAAAATCCCAATTCTCCAATTATTTCCCAAATATTTAACATCTTATTATGCAGTCTTTGTTGGAAACATAGCCTGGTAACACGCTGGGTCCAATTTACACCCATTCCTGTTGTGGAGAACCAACATTGTTAGCCAATGTTTACAGGTGAGTTGGTGCACCTCTGGCTGCCAGGTGGCTTCAACCTGGGTTGGGATGATTCCTAAGTGAGTTTTAAAGAATCAGCAAAGCATGATAAATAAAGCCAAAAGGAGGTGCAGGTCACATGGGGCAGGAGAAGTGAATATGTGAATCCTCAAGGGGTTGACGAAGAAGAAAGTGAGTATGTCCGTGGGATGATGGGGTGAGAGGTAGGGAACCATGGGGAGAGGCTGGGGTCAGGGAGGAAACAGGAGCAAATGATCAGACGGGGCTGAGTTCTGTTTCTGATTCTGCCAACTGCCAGCTTGGGGCATTGGGGGAATGACAGCTCCTTAGTTTTCCTAAACAGCAATTTTGTTACCTGTAAAACGAGGATACTATGACTGATGTGAAGATTAAGTTGAGATGATGTATGTAATATCCTTGGCACAGTGCCTGGCTCAATAAATGATGGCCACGATTATGATTTAATGTCATGGCCATGATTGATTCTAGGCATTTTAGTCACCTGTATAATTCAGCCCTCTGACCCCCAACCCCCAAAAATCACCCCTGTAACTGAGAGAGAAGCTTTGATTGTTCTAATCTCCTGTTCCCCTCCCCCAAAGGGATTAATGAACGCTCCTCTTGAGTTCAAGCCAAGAGCCACCCCCATCTTGACTGTGTGAGGTTTCTCCTTGTATACCAGCCCCAAGCACAAGCAGGGGCCATGTGATGCTTTGCACTCTTCCAATTTTCCATTTTACAGGCCAAGAAAAATTGACAAGGCTCTCAAAACACTTTGCAAAGAGTGAGACCATCCAGTGCTACACTGAACAGCTTTGTCTGGTGGACACAAGACAGGATGCACATTGAGGGGCACTGAGGAGGGACTGGAAACCTCTGCAGCTGCATCAGCACCTACTTGAGATGCCTCCTGTGCTCAACGAGTTCCGAGGAATTGCTTCCACACTGCTCCTGCCATGACTATTTAACGCAGGCACCGTGACAGCTCCTTTTCCAGTTTTTCCAGTGGATGCCATTCTTCCTAAGATCTGCCATCATGCCAGCCAACTCAGGGCTGTGTTCCAGCAGACACCCAGACCTCCACCAGCAGGAATTTTTGGTTGGTTTTGTGAGAGGAATTCAAAGGCCCATTTGTGTGACTATCTGGCAAACACCCCAGGCCCCATGGAGGCCTTTTAAATTTGGGACATGGTGGAAAATTAAGCCCTGAAGGAAACTACCCAGCTGCAGAGACGGAGACCGACTGATTAGAGAACTGAATGTACAAATCCATCAAGGGGACTGAGGAAGCATTGACATTTATGCTTCTTGTATGCTGCCTACTTGGGGCCGCAGGAGTCCGGGCCACTGGGCGCAATTGTGTAACTTGAATTTTGCAACAGGCATCTGGCTGAGGGGAAGGAGGGAGCAAACCCCACCTGGACAGGGGAGCCTTCCCTGACTTGTACACAGAGGGCTTGGAGCTAGCAGTGGCTTCAGCCATGCGGTGAGCTCAGGGGACATAGAGAAGAGTAGAGTAGAGTGTAGGCCCAGCCTCGTGGACCTGACAATCTAGAGAGGGGAGGAAACTAATGTCCTGCAGGAGGTTGCTGAAGACTGGCTGGCAGTGATTGGGAGCCTGTTTGGAATCTCAAATACGATGCATGTGTCTCTTTTGTCTCCCGCAGAGCAGTGTCGTTTCCCTGGGTGGGAGTCGGATGTGGAGGAGGCAGGAGCAGCCGGCGGAGCCTCCTGGATTTATTATGTTTTCCTCTGAGCCCGCTGCGGTCCCCCACCCCTGGACTGCCTCTAGTCTGGAGGGTGCCTCTCTGGACCTCTTCCCAGGGGGCCGAGCTTTGTCCCAGGGCTGGAAGGCTTTTCTCTGTGTGTGGCAGCTGGAAATGTTCCAACTGAGGGCAGAAAGAGACCCTGCCGAGACCCGTCTGTCCTTCCTCACAGTCCTGCTGAGGCCGCACCATGGACAGTGTCTTCCCTGTCCCTCGGGGCCCTCAGGCCTCTGAGGAAGGACCTGGGGAGGCTGCTTCTGCGGGTGTTTGCTGAAGGCAGAACGTTTCCTGTGGTGCTTCCCTGGGCATGCTCTGTGAGGCTGGTTTGTATCCAGTGGGTATTTTCCTTGGCCCATCACCAAAACACAGCTTGCTTGGAGATGGAGAAAACCAATTTGTTAATAACTCTCAGGGAAAACAGGCCAGAGGGGGCCAGGGGGCAGAACCTAGAGGCAGAATCCCCGGGGCCAAGACCGCAGGCCCAGTGAGAGGCCCTGCTCCAGGTGCTGCCTTTGCCTCTTTGTTTGGCCTAGAGCCAAACATGCACCTTCATGCCCTTCACAGCCTCCTCCACCAGGAAGCTTTCCTGATGTTCCGTCTCATTACCAGCACTCTTCCACCCACAGGATGCGGCCTCCACAGCAATGGGCTGGATTTGTCATTTTTATTTGGTTTTATGCTTAAGATGGAGCAACCCTGTTTCAAAGCCCCCTGCTCCTGAGCCGCTAGGGTAAACGTTTCCTGAGTCCAGGACATCTTTGTTTGTCTGTTTTGTTTTTTAATAGACTTTATTTTTTTAGAGCAATTTTAGGTGCACAGCAAAATTGAAGAGAAGGTACAGAGGCTTACCATATACGCCCTCGCCCCCGACATACACAGCCTCCCCCACTATCCACATCCTGAACCACAGTGGTCCATTTGTTCCAACTGATGAACCTACATTGATGTGTCATCGTCACCCAGAGTCCGTGGTTTACATTAGGGTTCACTCTTGGTGTCGTATGTTCTATGGGTTTGGACAAATGGATAATGACATGTATCCACCACTATGGTATCACACAAAGTAGTTTCACTGCCCTAGAAATCCTCTGCGCTCTACCTATTCATCCCTTCCTTCCCCCAACACCTGGCGAACACCGATTGTTTTACTGTCTCCATAGTTTTGTCTTTTCCAGAATGTCATGTAGTTGGAATCATGCAGTATGCAGCCTCTTCAGATTGGCTTCTTTCATTTAGTAATAAGCATTTAAGGTTCCTCTATGTCTTTTCACGGCTTGATGACTCATTTCTTTTTAGGATTTAATAATATTCTGTTGTCTGGATGTACCACAACTTATTTATCCGTTCACCTACTGAAGGGCATCTTGGTTGCCTTCAAGTTTTGGCAATTATGAATAAAGCTGCTATAAACATCAGTATGCAGGTTTTTGTGGACATAAGTTTTCAACTCCTTTGGGTAAATATCAAGAAGCATGATTGTGCAATCGTACGATAAGAATATGGTTATTTTTGTTAGAAACTGACAAACTGTCTTCCAAAATGGCTGCACCAAGTTGCATTCCCACCAGCAACAAATGAAGGTTCCTGTTGCTCCACATCCGTGTCAGCACTTGGTGTTGTCAGCGTTCTGGATTTTGCCATTCTCATAGGTGTGCAGTGGTATCTTATTGTTTTAATTTGTGTTTCCCAGATGACATATGATGGAGAGCACCTTTTCATATGCTTATTTGCCATCAAGACCTCTTTTCCCCACACAATGACAGTGTCACTCCAGGATCTGAGCACTGGCCTTGCTTTCAAGCTCCTTGTTCCTGAAATTAGGGAGTGAGCTTCTTGAGGGCTGAGCTTATGTCTCTTGTTAGCCGCCTGCCCCCACCTCCAGGTCCGACTTTGACCCTGAAGAGTCTGGGCACAGCAGGTGACTAAGAGCCACGTCTGCTTGTGTGATCACTGACCTGAGCCTTGAGTTCCTCATCTGTGGAATGGGGAGAGCAACAGAACCTACCTTAGAGAGGTGTTTCAAGTAGTAAACGTGCTAATATTGATAAACTAGCAAGAGCCTGGCACATGGAAAATGCTTAGGAAAGATTTGCTGATGGTGATGATGACTATTCAACTTGCATTTTGAAGGAATGACCAAATTCCTTTAGTCCACAGGACAGCTGAGCTAGGACAGGGAAGCTGATGTCATTCTCTGTCCAAGAAATGTGAAGCCAGCAACCAGGGAGCCTTCTTGTATTGTTTTATTACAAATATTTTTTTCTAAAATGGAGGCCTAGGAGTTTTTGGGTGATGGGTAGGTAGAAAAGGTTAAAACCAACCAACCATGTGGCATGGTGGCAGCACAGTAAACTTCAACTCCCAAAGCAAGAATTTGGCTGGAAAAACACAGTTACATCTTTAGGATTAAATTTAGAGATTAAGAGAAATTACCTAATTTTGGGATTTCACCCCGGGGCGTCAAGCTCAAATAGTCAAGCAGTCAGCTGATTAATAAAAGACTAGTTGCCGTGTCACTCACTCACTTTCTTGACTCCGGCCCAGGCAAGCCCTGGCCTGGCCTCTTTCCTCACACCATTAACACAGACAATTAATGAAACGCTGGAACAGACCCAGACGAAAACTTGTTTAGAACACTTCCTCTCCACTTCACCGGCACAAACATCTATTCTGGGTTTGGGCTGTTTTCCAAGTTGGGTTACATGATGATAAACAAGTTTTTTTTGGTAAGTGAAATTTTAACTGGGTACCTCACAAAACACAATTACAAAAAAATATTTGAAGAAACGATTAAGTGGAAAAGTTAGAGACATAAAGAATTGCATGTGGTTATGAAAATGTTTTTTGCTAAACTCTGTTTATTCCTTGGCATTTGGAAAGACCTGCTGGGATGGGTTTCTGCCTAGGAATATGCGTTTCCCATAGATTCGGGGACTTTCTTATATAGACTATCAATAATTATCTATCTTATTCTAAGGATAAAAATGTAAAGTGAAAAGTTCAAGAAATCAATTAGCCGGCTTGAATTTGCTGAGAAATTCAGAATAATGTTCATGACTGAAATTTGCAAAGTAAATCAACATAATAAGAAGTAAATTAGCCCAGAATGACAAAATGAAAGGATGGTTCCCATGTAACCTCATAAATTTCCTGCTTGATGCATTTCGAGTCTCTGATTTCTAATAAAATTCTCATGAGAACACAGTATTGCTCCATAAAAACTCCTGAACTCTCCCTATGAGAACCAGCTGGTTTGTAAGGGCACATGGGTTCACGGCTGTGGTTTATTTATTAAAAATTTCTCAGTAAATATATCATGGTCCACTGGATAGCGCCCCACGACTATGGGGAGGCCGTGTATCATTTCTGCTGTCCCCGAGTATGAATAAAAACAAGAAGAAGCACGTCAGGAACTCTCCAGGCCAGGAAAAAACTGTAACCATTTTTTTTTTCCCTAAAGAAAGTTCTATGTGAGCTGCTCGTTGCTGTTACCTTTGGCCTTCCAAAAGTCTGAACGTGCCTGCCTAGATGGTTGACAGTGAGCCCACAAGACACAGGCTTGGTGTTGTCTTTGTCCCTGCCACGGGGCACAGGGCAGGCAGAGGCTGCCATGTGGGTATTGCAGGTTTTGAGGGATTTCAATCATCTCAGAGAAAAGATGGGTATTTACATGCAGTCATGAAGATAATGAGTTCATGGATTACTCACCTCTCCCCACATGCCTACCACTTGGAAAAATAATGCTCACTAACACATTGTGGGTTTTTGTGTGTGTGTGTGTGAGGAAGACTAGCCCTGAGCTAACATCCATTGCTAATCCTCCTCTTTTTTGCTGAGGCAGACTGGCTCTGGGCTAACATCCGTGCCCATCTTCCTCTACTTTATGTGGGATGCCGCCACAGCAGGGCTTGACAAGCTGTGCGTCTGTCTGTCCCTGGGATCTGAACCTGTGAACCCCGGGCCACCAAAGTGGAGCGTGCGAGCTTAACCACTATGCCACTGGGCCGGCCCCAACATTGTGGTTTTAATCTGTGACAAATGCTTGGGTAAAAGCTTTACGAGTCTTACCCCACTCGATTCTATGCACAATCCTATAACACGGGCTGTTCAGAGAGAGGGAAACTTCACAAAGAAAGGTCACACACCTCACGGAGGACGGAGCTGGAAGGTAGATTGACTCAACGCTGATGCACTAAGCACCAGACTAGACTTTGAGGGAGATCTGCCCAAGGAGGGTGGTGTGAACCCTGGAGCCTGTCAAGGTTTTATCCTACTCATCCAGGAGCCTCTTCAAACAAATCCAAGGTTTAGATCTACGTTTGCAAAGTACTGGTAATGGGTTAAAAATTGTGCTGAGCTATTGACAGATGGGCCTCATCGGATCCTCACAGCAACCCTGTGAAGGAGGCGAGCCCTCTGCTTTTTGTGCGACTGTCTTACATTGGACTCTAGTACCCACGAGCTGGACCTCATGTTGTCAGCACTCGGTGCAGGGCCTGGCACATACAAGTGCTCAATTAAACGTTTGAATAGATAAGAATAGGTTTTGGTCCATGGCTGAGAAGAGAATAATTAAAAAAAAAATTTTTTTAAATAGACTATTTTTTTCAGAGCAGTTTTAGATTCACAGCAAAATTGAAAAGAAAGTACAGAGATTTCCCACATACTTCCTGCCCTCCACACATACATAGCCTCCCCTGCTATCAACGTCTCCCATCAGAGTGGTCCGTTTGTTACAACCGATGAAGCTACACTGACACATCATCATCACTCAGAGTCCATAGTTTACACTGGTGTTCACTCTGGGTGTTGTACATTCTATGGGTTTGGACAAATGTATAATGACATGTAGCCACCATTATAGTATCATACAGAGTACATTTGCTGCCCTAAAAATCCTCTGTGCTTCATCTATTTATCCCTCCCCCAACCAGTGGCAATCACTGACCTTTTTACTGTCTCCGTAGTTTTGCCTTTTCCAGTCATATAGTTGGAATCATACAGTTAGGTAGCCTTTTCAGATTGGCTTCTTTCACTTAGTCATATGCATTTAAGGTTTCTCCATATTTTTCATGTCTGAGAAGAGCATAATTTTCATTTCATAGGAATGAAAACCACTTTCTAGATGCACAGAATGTAGACTGAACATGGGAGCTGGGGACACCACAGAACTGGTGGCACATTCCAGAGTTCACTGTCCCTGAAGAGACACAGAAAATGACTTTTTTTTCTTAATGACAATAGCAATGAGAGCCTGATTCATGTGTCCCCACAACAAAAATCAGCCCGTCTGACCCCGTTATACAAAATGTGGGCAAGGCGTTGTGCAGTCCAGTCCCATGAACGAGCATGCTTCGCTTCACGAAGAAGTCGTTTGCTGGATATTTTACAAATGCTGACCTCAGATTTAAGGGCACTTGGTATTGACAACGGAAATTCATATCTCCTTTTTATAGGAAATAGATAATCGCATTTGAACACCTAATTATCTAAATAAACCCTGAAGCACAGGTCTTCAACAATGGTAAGTCACCAACCTGCTGGGAAAATGCAGTAGGGACTGCCCATGTCAGAAGTCCGTGCATGGTCCACAGGGGGTGTTTGTGTGTATGACTGGAAGCAACGAATTGAGAATCAACCAACCCAGCTGACACTGAAAAGGACAAGACATGAAGCAGTCACTGGAGAACAGTGGCTCCAGGCAGTGCGCGTCTGTGCCAGGTGGCAGCGGGCAGATGGAGGGACAAGGGCGCCACCTACCGAGCCCACATGGCCCTGCCTGCCTTCAGCAGGGAGCCAAGTGCACAGCTTGAAATAACAGCTTCAAGCACTCTGTCGGTCGCTGCGCTGCCCAGGGTTGGGAATTATGTGAGATTACAATAACATTAGCTCTTAGAGCAAAACACGAATGTGAAGTACGCTGAACTCCGTAATATACGAGTATTCGAATAGCCCCCCACAGAACATCCTTGTTATGAGAGTCAACAAGATCGATAGCTGCTTAATGCATTAATGTGTCAGTGCAATGTTGATTTCTGCATGGAACGGGCTTTTTGTAGCTCAGAATTATGGCTAAATATTATCATGAATTAAGTGAGAGAAGGAGGCAATTGGCCATTTATTTTAAACCCAAGTCAAAACTAAGCCAGAGTAAGCTTTTAGCTGACAGTTATTTTAAAAAAATGACTCAAAATCCTAAAAGTTTTTATAACCTTACAAAATTCAACTTGGACCTTTGTCCACCTAACTTCATTACTCAGATTAATCACATTACTTCCTGACTGCTTGGGAAAAAATATATTGACCTCCAAATTCTTAAGATGTTTGAGAATGGAAAGTGGGGTCTGAATAGCTGAGTAGAGCTTTCCCTGTATCGTTCACTTTGCGATGGCTGTGAGCAAACACACGATCCACAACAAGAACTGATCCCTTTCCCCTCACTATTCCTAGACCTTCTAGGGACAAGGGGGAAGACAGGGACCGAACATTTTTGGAATTCCTGTTTTGTTTATTGGTTGTTTCATAAGGGCCATTTTATCACCGTGTGAACCTACAAGGCCTGAGAAGGGTCTCTGCCCCACCCCAAGGGACTCGATGGATGAGGTTTGCCCCTCATGTCATTCAAGGTCACAAGACCATGGCAAGATGCCCCAAAATGATTTTACGGCTTTGGAGCAATTCCTGTAAAACTTTTTAGTAAAAACAAGCTTAAGCCTCCATTAGGATCCGTATGCATTTGCTTTGGGGTGAGTCAGTATCCAGAACAGGGGGTGGAGGTATCTCCCTTCTTCCATGGTCTCAGGAAACAGTGGGCCCCTGACCACACAGGATGACTCTCAGAGTCCACTTTCTGGAGGGCAGATGGGATGTCAGCCTGAAGGATGGGAAGGATGAGCAGAAGGACTCTGTCCCTGGGGTAAGACAGTTCTTATCCATTGCCTCTGGAACCATACATGAGAATTCTGTCATCTAGCCAGAGCAACTGATAGTATCCTTGATTTACTGAAGAGGAAACTGAGGCTCAGAAAGATGAAGTGATTTATGTAAAGCCACAGAATTAGCCAGAAAAAGAGACAGAAGAGAACCCAGGCCTCATCTGCCACACTGATCTCCCCACCACACTGCTTCCCTCAAAGGCACAGGGAGCCCAAAGCTCATTTCTTCCTTGGTTGACCAAACTTCAGGTATAGGGGAAAAAAAAAAAGCAAATCTCTGTTCTTTTATCAAATGATCCTTCTTTTAAAGTAAGTTAAAGACCAAGTGTTGCCTTTCAATCCAAAATTTTCGGGTTGGAGTGACATCCTCAACTGACCTTGGTTGGTTGGTTGTTGTTGATGTTCTTAGTTTCAGTTTAAAGAACACACTAAGAACAAAAATCCGTATTGTTTATTCCATTCCCAGCCTCATCTTCCTGCTCTGTCCCTCCCCCAACCCCCAGCCTGGCCAATTTATAAACAAATCCCCAATGGGCTGAAAACCTGTCTATGGTTTTACTCCAGCTGGGAAGAATTGTGTTCCACCAAGATTTAGACCCATTTATAATGGAAACCCTGACGGCAATGTTGTAATTATAGTCTCACCATAATGAATGGATCTGTGTGGTCAAAGTCAAGGATTTTTCCATGGTATTTTTTCCATGGGAGATTTCCTCCCGGAGAGATGTTAACTTGGAATCTGGATTATGGCTCTGACTTTAGAACATGAGCTCTCCTGGCACTGGTATAGCCTAAAGTCAATGATTCTATTGACCTTGTGGTCATGATTAGCAAGGGGGACATTCGCCAGATGATTTTTGCAAGATTGACGGGGGTGGAGGATAGGGGTTTGGTGGTGTAGCAGCTTATTGCAGGAAATTCTCATTGTCTCCTAGATTTTTAACCAGGAGTATTTTCTCTCCTCTCTGACCTGGTGGCTAGATTATAGTAGAAAAACTGAACAAGTATGAGTGCGGCCAGCCATCCTGTCTGGCCTGGGACTATCTGGTTTTAGCCCTAAAATCTCACATCCACGGAAACCACCCAGTTCGGGGGACACCAGGATAGTTGGTCATCCTAAACAGTATGGAAAGTAGAATCAGATTCAGGAGGATAGAAATGTAACAGCCTATTTGAAAGAGAGCAACCAGACTAGGTTTTAAAGCAAAATCCTTTCTTGGTGCTTAAAAACCCTAAGTGTAATCAGCATTTAGCTTGAGAACTAATTCAGGAAACAGCTCAAAAGGAATTTAAATATCTCATGCTTGGCATGGCAGACTATAATGTGAAAACCAAACAGACCACTGCTCTGCCTAATAATTTCTTAGGCTAATCTACACTCTGGTCTTCAGAGCACGAGCAGAAGGAGGCATTTCATGGGTGTTTAAGCCTTCCCACGAGGCTTCTGTCCAGGGTCCCACTGCTCCAGACCTTTCCCTGGGCCCTGGACTGCTCAGCAGACACCTCTTCTCTCTGCAGGAAGAGGAAAGGGATGCAGAAGAGAAGGGACTTGGAGGCCGACTTGGGAAGCCGGGTTTCCTGTCTGGGTCCCACACAGTGCCCTACTCCGGGGGCCTGCTTTCTGGATCTTCTCTCAGGTCGTTCTGGCTGCCTTTCCAAGCGCTGTGAAAACCCCCGGCTTTTAGGAATTGGTAGGCTGACTGGGGTTAAAAGAAAGGAAGGAACATAGAATCAAAGCCAGGGCAGATATGGCCAATGACAGGCCAAAAACAGAGGTCACAGAGCTCCTGACACTTCTGTGGAGTGGTGAGAAGAAATGTGTATCAAACCTCTTTTTTGCCTTATGAAAACAGACACATCAGGACGTGAATATTAAACCTGCCTCTGGAGTTAGAGTCTCCAGGATATGCATTGAGTCTGTTTCTGGATTTATAAATCCAGAGCCTTGGGTGGGTGTGCCTTAACTCTCCCTGCTGCTTTAAATTCTACAGCTATGATGTCCAGGATCATGAGATGGAGAAATACGACGTGAGTGGAGACGCTGACCGGCTCTGGTGGACTATTGTTCTACCCTCGCCCGTGGAAGCTGGGCTTGGCCATGTAACTTGTTGAGGCCACGGCACGTGGGCAGGAGTGTCAGTGTGCCACATGTGTCCACTCACCCCTCTGGGAATTTCTGACCAGTGCATCCACTGCCCTCTACCCCAGGATGGGGAGCACACGTGACCTTGACCCGCGGCCTGAAGAGGGGCCACCTTAGATGACGTGCAACCCAAGCGAAAAATAATTGCTTGTCCTTTCATGCCGATGAAGTGTTGTACTGTTTGTTATGCACCCAAAGCTGACCAACACACCTGCTTTTAAAGAAGGAACTTAACCTAGGTATGTCATATCTGATTCTTTTTCAGCTGTACCACTCCAGTATGTTATAAAAGAGTTGTAAAAAGATGTTCAAAAGTTGTCTTCTCTCTAGGCTCCCTTCTGATGTCACAGGCAGGCAGAGATGTAAAACTTCCATCCACATTTTTCTGCTTCTTACCAGAAGTACCTGCAATGAATTGTGTCCCTGTGCCTGCTAAGGCCATAGAAAGATTTTAACCATTAATTCAGATTTTAAGTAACTAGATACATAAAAATAAATTGCTTATTTCCCTCTTGCATGAGGGAAGAGGAAAATGACAAAAAGCAGATGCACATTTAAGATGGCCACAGATTGGAGTGTTCCTTCTAGAGGCCAAGTGGTCCACAGCTTGTGAACGATGTGCCGAGGGTGTGACTGTTTGGCGACCCTGGTTGTTCTCAGCTCCTCCCAGACCAGCCTCTCCATGCTGTGCTGGCTACGAGAGCTGATTTCGGAGAGGCCTTTGAGAGCTCTGTGTCCTCTGGCTTCCCGCTAGGTCTGGCCTGGCAGTACCAGCGGGAGAGTGGGGACAGGGCATTCATTTCCTTGCCTCCCTCCTGCTGGGACACTGCCGGTTGGCACTGGTCCTTGCCAAGAGCACAGTGCAGATCCCATGGCCCAGCTGCAGCTAGAGCTCTCCCAGGTCTGATGGCAGCCCCCTCTGTTGCCCCCATGGACATAACAGCAACCTGGGGTGCTTGGCCAGACATGCCTCCTTGGCTTCTGTACCTCCACCCCACATGGTTGCAAACAGTCCCTTTGTTAGACTTTCAGTTACCCCGAGTGAGCTTGAGAGAGGAAGTCACGTTCTGAGATGCCAGTCCTCTGCTGAAAAGGCAGGGCGTCTGCAATTGTTTTGCAAAGACCCACTTCCAAAACAGTTATCAAGAAACTTTGCTTATGAGAGGTAAAATCCTTAGTCAGAAATCAGGAAAACCTAGACATTCAGTTGCACTTAATGGGTGTTTACTGAGTGCTTGCCACAGCCGTCCATCAGGCCAGGCCTCACCAGGGCAAACGCCTGAAGAAAATAGCCTGCCTCAAGGAGTGTACAACGTTACAGAAACATTTATGAAAATCATCCCCGATTCCCTGCCAGTCCCAGAGAGCTGGGGTTTGCCTGCTTTTGGTGGAGATGGCAATGAAGGGAATGTGTGTATAGTCTGTACTGTTTAGGGAGACTGGAGTCCTTTTGCTGCTTGCTACGTAGCTTCACGAGAGAAGAGGGAAGTGAGGGAGACTTAAAAAAAATCAAAAAAGTAGGTGCGACAGCAGATGTAGGATAAGCGCCCTTCAAGCGAATACTATGGGAGCAACACACATTTCCAAGTTCTGGGTGATGGCCACTCCCTGAAGCAGTAGTGTCAATAGACTAGATCCAATACATGACACTTAGCCTAACAAACAGCGGTCAAGCTATGACTAATATTCTCAGGGACAGAAGAGCAGCCCCTGACCTCGGGAGCTTGTCTGATGCTCAGTCAGGCCATGTGTTCTGTTGGCCAAAAACGACCTCACGGAATATCAGCTTCAGATGAGGCCATGTGGAGACCTGATGGATGGGACAAAAGCCGTGTCACCGTGCAACCCACAAAACACCACCCCCCTTCCAGTTCAGCAGGTAACGCTACTTCTTTCCCAGTTACAGCTTCCTTCTCGCTCTAGTCTGCCCTCTCTGTAGATGAGATTTATTGTGATATCCAGTCATAGAATTACACCCAGTCCAGAGGGAGCCCCCGCTTCCTTTGGCCCTCTCCACCTCCACTCAACCAAAGCCCAAACCCTCTAAGTCCTTCTAACACCCTCTTACTGAGATGCCTCCTGTGGGGTGCATTCTCCTTCGCTGAGATGAGTCATAAACCCACTGGTTCAACTCCAGGTGGTTCCTGGTGGTCTTTGCCTGGAGAGCACTGGCATTGCCAATGGCTGCCAATGCTCCAAATGTCATACTTGTGGTCCAGGAATTCTGGCCACAAAGATTAAGACAAGTACTGTAGTAATGTAGAACGCTCTGTCCAATAACTGTTTTCTCAAAGCAGTGAGACTTCAGTCCCTGGTGAGCCTTTGGTGTGGAGGAGAAAGGCCAGATGTCCTGGCTCAGAGAAGGTCCTTCTCCTGTCCTGGCCAGGGTCACCTATGCTGCTGTCCACATCCTCCTGACAAAGACTCTCCTTGACCAAACGCTACTCAGGCTCCTCTGAACTAGGTCTACTTCCACATTCCTCTCTGCATTGTCCAATTTTAGCAGGAATCTTGCTAAGTGAATTTAACCAGAATCCCCCACCCTCAATATTTGATCACCTTCTCTATCTGGTCAAATCCCTCATCCCCCACCAACCCCCAGGTGATGTCTGACCTGGCCTGCCTTCAGTAAGACTCCTGTTAAGTTGGTTTAGCCAGAAGCCCCCCTTACCCCTGAGGTTTCCTCTTGGTAATTTTCCACCCACTGACCCCACCCTGCTCCTTGGCTATAAGTCACCACTTGTCCATGGGATATCTGGAATTGAGCCCAGTTCAATACCATGGTCTCTTTTCCCCTCTTGTAGTAGTCCTCAATAAAATTGTTTTTTACTGTTTTAACTCCTGTCCAGCTCCGGTTTTTCTTTGACTCTCCTTCCAACAGGCAGAGAACTGAGGTCTCCTGGGGTGAAGAGTCATGGAAATCCATGGGCTGGATATTCTAGAAAACTCTGGGACCTGACTGGTAGGTGCTGAGGGAGGGTGGGGAGGCTGATGTGCTCATCTTCAGATCCCTCTCAACACGCTGGCTTTGGCTCTCCAGCTCTCTTCTTCTCCTTGAGGGAGGAAAATTCCCCAGAAGAGGTTAAAGTTCCCACCTGTGGCCCCCAGTTGCTCTCGCACAGAGCCATCGAGTCAGAACCCAATAGATCACTTTGAGCTGAATTTTCTAGTCCTTGAATTCCCTTCATGGTCTCTTTGCTAAGGGGCTGTCCAGGTTTTACCTGAGCACCTCCAGGAGGTGTAACCCCTTTGACACCTGAGAGGGCCTTGTCCACCTCTGGATAACTCTGCCCTAAAGACCCCATGTTGAGCCCTAATGTGTTTCTCCAGGTGCACATCAGCCCTGCAGGAAGAATACCAAGTCCCTCTTCACAGGACACCCTTGTCCCTGAAGATGGCAGTTGTGTCGTTCCTGCTGAGTGAACCTGCCGTGGGTTCCTGCAGCCCCGTCTCAGAGTGGACTCAGAAAGTCTACTGACTGGCTTTCCCACTGAGCATGGACTGAATTTCCTCATGTGCAGCTTTGTGTTCCTAGTGACTAGCATTCAGGGGATACTCAATAAGCACTTTTTAGAATTGTGTTCATTTATTAACCTTCTCTAATAAACATACGTATATCTTCTGAACCTTTTACCACCTGGGGATACACGTTCTGGAGGTGCGAAATGAAGAGGGCGTTTGAGAGCCCAGGCTGGTCTATGGGCCCCTTGATAGGAAGTACATGCCTTGGTTTCTATCTACTTAGTGCCTGCTGTATGCTCAATACGTATTTCTTAAATGAGTGAATGAAGAGGATTTCTGGCCTTCTAGCTTGTTCAAGGGCTGGAAAGTTTGAAAAAAAGGAGCAGATTCCCTGTATCCCACCTCTACCTTCCCCCATGACACAAAGGCCCTGCTAACAGGATATGCACTGTTATGGACTGAATTGTGTCCCCCTGAAATTCGTGTGTTGAAGCCCTAACCCCCGCCCCCAATGTGATGGTATTTGGAGGCGGGGCCTGTGGGAGGTGATTACATCACGAGGGTGGGGCCCTTATGATGGGATTAGAGCCCTTATAAAAGAGACCCCAGAGAGCTTGCTTCCTCTCCCCATCACGTGAGGACACAGGGGGAAGGCAGCCATCTGCAAGCCAAGGAAAGTGCTCTCCCCAGGAATTGGATTGCTGGCACCTCGATCTTGGACTTCCCAGCCTCCAGAGGTATGGGAAATAAATGTTTTTTTGTTTCAGTCATCTGGCTTATGGCATTTTGTTATAGCAGCCTGAGAGGACTGAGACATGCACAAAGCCACAACTCATGACTAAAGCAGCCACTAATTAATTCGCCCTGTAGTGTCCCAATGCCTGCTCTGTGCCAGGCACTGTGCTGGGCCCTGGAGTTACAGAACTCAGTTAGGATTTGCAACCCTTCATCAGCCTTCACAGGGGTGCCTCATTCAAGTTTAGGAAGAGATCACCAGAGGCCAAAGAACTGTGGAATGCAGCCTAGGGCAGAGGGCAAGATCAGGGAAGGTCCCCAAGAGGTGATGTTTGAGTTGTCTTGGAGGGTGAACAAGGGGTAGAGGTCTGTTAGGAGTCAAGGAAGAGGCCAGGTTCCTGGTTGGGTGAGAGACTGGGGGAGGAGGAATCAATATGCTGTAATAGTACCATGAGAGTTACAGTGGATGATTTTCTGTTCTGTTCATAAACTCTCCTTACTTTACATTTATCTGTTGTACCAAAAGTTCTCAGTCACTGTCCACTATCTCGGAGTGGCTTATGTGGCTGGCAATGGAGATGCTCATGGTCTGAGAGTTTACTGCAGAAAATGTTTGCACATGCTCTTAGCACACACAAGCTGAGCTAAGTTACTCTACACTTCCTCTTTAGGGCTCGAATATTGTCCCTGAACCCAGAGGTGTTTGGAAAAAGTAAAGAGTGCCACCACCAAACAGCACCCAGCCCTCCATGTGTGGACTGCGTTCTGCTTCCATGGTCTATGATTGTCCTTAACCAGCTATGAAGGAAGGTTGACAGAAATGATGGAAATACCAATCCACAAAGAATGCATTTAAGGGGATGTGTTAGAAAGAGACAGAGCACAAGTGGAAAGGGACATTAATTCCCTTCTTGCTGGATGAGTTTAAATCACAGAGAGTATGTCACACCAAATGGAGGAGGGAGCAGAGTTTGGAGATAAAGGAAATGGAGTGTAAAGTCAGTAGTGGAGAAGAGGACCTAACAAAGAACTTCTGGCTGCCTGGCCTGTGGGAAGGAGGACTGCAGACTTAACAGAAAATATCATTTAGGCTCTGCCAAAGAGATAACGGAATCTCAGAATGACATTTGCATTTTCAATTAGGTTGATGATTATAAGCATACATTTCTCATCTACTTCTAGAAAGGGCTTGCATTATCTTACCATAAGATTTCATAAAATAATGTAGTTAGAGTATATTAAAAAAAAGAGAGATTAATAACCAGTTAGTGTCTAGAGAAGCTAGTTACAACAAGAACCCAGAATAAAGTAGGGCTGTGGGTTTTACCTTTGAGTTTCCTAGAAGTCACAGCAAAAAAAAAAAATAGTGATCATATAGTTCGAGAAAAGAAGCAGGCAAGTTTGACTGGAAGCCTTTCCTCCTCCTCCCACAATGTGTTAGAAAATGTCTTCTATGCATATGTGTGGTATATGGTGTTCACAGAGGATCTTAGAAATAGTCTAATCTGGCTCTTTCATTTTTCAGCTGTGCAGATAGAGGTCCAGAAGGGGACGTGATGATCTCAAGGGTGTAGGTGTCAGAAGTGGGATTCCTTCTATCCCAACACCTGATGACCAGCTTGATTTGCCAGCCTGTTGTGTTATCGCACTGTGACTGTGGTCAGATGAAGAAACTTGTCTCGGTTTTCAGCCTTTCCTTGCAGCTGCAGTCCCTGTGGATGGACTCAGACTTAGGGGTGGATGTAAGGCAGGGCTTGTCTGCAGGCCTCAGGCTCACCTTTGGCAGTGACATCTGTGTGCCAGTGGTAGAAGCATGCTGTCGGTCCCTTGTGGGCTCCTGCTCCTCATGCTCTGAGCCACATAGGGCTCTGCCAGGGTAGCCTGCACTGGGGCGGAAGCTTCTACCTGGGCCCATGCCTAGGATGGGGCTAATGTTGGCCATGGTGATGGGAAAGGGCTGAGTGGCCGGCCGAGGTGAGGCAGGCTGGGCAGGGCTGCCCTTCCCCAACCTCCTCCCAGAGTGGAGTGTCTGTGGAGTTGCCTGCCCAACTTCTGGGTTTGAGGATGTGGCCCCTTCAGTGGTGGCACTGAAGTACAGTGTGGAGCTCTCCTGTCCTTCCCCTCCTCTCAGCTGCCCACCTGCACCCCTCCCCTGTGCCCTGGCCCCTTCCTTTGGGCTGCCCTCCTGTGGTGAAGCTGACAGCTTCTGGGAAGGAGCTTCATCATGATTGTTGCTGGCAAAAGAGACATAACTTGAGGTTTCTAATAGGTCAGACTCTGCTTTCAGGACATCTTGAAACTCACAGCCTTTCTCTGAGGTTAGGAGGTCATGGGGTGATGATGGGAGCTCTTGCTGGGAAAATGGGGGCTTCTTCTGCTGGTTGTAGTGTTGGCTCAATCCCCATGCAGGGCGACACAAACAGCCAGGATAATCATCTCCAAAGGCTGCGTTGATCTTAGACACGTTTCCCGTTTTTAGGGCAAGTTTCATCAATAGCCAGTGGTGGTGACCAAGGAGAGAGTCTCCCCCAGCAATCTGGCTTTCCAGCCCAGCCTCTGGGGGCCCCCACTGCAGACTGGGCTTCCCCAGACTTGTTAGCTCATAATCTTCCTCTTGGCTCTTGCCCGGGCTCCCCGGCCTCTCCTCAGCTGGAGCCGTGGCCCATGGAGAAGATTCTCTCTCTGCTTTATCACCCACTGCAGTATTGCAGGACTTCCTTACAAAGCCCTGACAGATGTCTGTGGATTTAGGATGTAGCAGGCTGTAATAAATTACCAGCGAGACACTGCCTAAAAAAGAAGCAGCGAAAAAAAAAAAAAAAAAAAAGACCACAAGTTATGTTCTTTGAAATCTTGCATCCTCCCTGTGGTTTGCAGAATTCCAGGTTTGAAATTTTGAGTAGAGTAATACAATTTGGGATCCCAAACAGGACTCTTGTTGGAACATCAGAACTGGACATTTTGGGGGGAATTTAAGTAGGCTCCAGCTTCCATAAGCTGAAAATGTTTCATATTTTAAAATGTAATAATAAAGTGTAAATCCTATTGATTCTGACTTCTTCCTTGAGGGCGGCTCCAATTGAGCACTCTGGATGTGTATGCGTGTTTGTGCGTGCATGTGTGCATGCACATTTGTGTACAAGTGTGTGTGTATGCATGTGTGAGACGTTTGGTAGAAATTTTAACTTTACTGTCAAATAATTGGATCAAACACTCAGAATTCAACCATCCACACACTGGTTGAAGGATTCCAAAGCTAGGGGAGGGGGAGGCAAGGAATAATCTCGAAAACAAGACCCAAGAGGTTAAACTTTTCCATCGAAAACTCCATATCAAGGAATTTCCATGAGCAGCAACAACACTTCCTTTGTGCATAAACATCTTAATCACATTGTTGTCAGTTTAATTTATTTTGATCAGAAGTGTTGACTACGGCAATAATTTCTTTAACAGAGCATTCCAGGAATCCTCCCACGTTATTTCCAGTTTCCTGTTGTACTGGATCAAGTGCCTGTTTCAGGGCGCTTGTCATAAACAGCATGAAACCTGAAATAGGCTCAGGGAAAAGCCTCGGAGGGGGCCGGGAAGTCACAGCAAGTCACAGTGCCAGGGAGCTGGAAGGAACCTAACCAATCTCCTGCATCCTCTCCTGGGATCTTTGGGGGATGAGGAGTGGGGTAGCAAGGTGGACTTCGAGCGGGGAAATGGAGACAGAATTCCTGCATGATGAAGGTTGGCTCTGCAGCGTTTGCTGCTCAGACTACTTCTACACGTCGTTCTGAACTCTCACAGTTGCTGGTGAGGGAGACACTGTCACCCTTCTTTCACAAGGAGCCACCCAAGGCCAAGAAAGGGGAACTAAGCAAGTCCTAAATACACATATTCAGTGAAGATAGACTTTCTGCGAGGCCAGGTTGTTCATAGGGTACTTGGCTGCAGCCCCAGGCTGGCATGCAGTAGGTACTCAATAAATGTTGGTCAAGGGAGCCTGGGATGTGAGCCAGAGCTGCCTGCTTTAATGCTTGTGCTCCTTTGACTATAATTCATGCATGATCTTCCTGCCAAGGACTCCCTCCAGGGCCCCTTGGGAATCAGGGGTTCAGGCAGCTCCAGGAAGAGGAGGAGCAGGACCGGCAGGTCTGGCTCTATCTGAGCCCCTTGGGTTGCCTGCTCCCCAGGTGCTGACCCTCGGCCCCTGGCGCCTGCTCCCCACACCCTGGGTCAACACGCTGAGAGTGAAATCATCCTCTCACCAGAACTAGACTAGGTGGGAAACCAGCGCAGCGGCTCCCGGGAGCAAGACACACTTCAGGAATAGTGTAAGACTTCTATCTCTGAATCGCAGTGTGAAAATGTGTGAAGCAGATGAGGGAGGACGTTTTTACTTCCCACCCACGGCGCCCACAGGACTCAGTTATGCCCCGAGAACTGATATATCCAATGAGCGGTTAGGCTTCCGAGCTGGCAACACCCTTCATTCCAAGTGTCACAGCACCCTGTGCCCCCAGGAAGGATTGCTTGAGATATGCCAGGAGCACCCAGACCAATGTGAGCAGAGCCGGTTCACACCTGGGCAACCAGTGGCCTCAGCTTTCTCTCTATCATTTACAGGCACACAAGCAGCTTAGAAACCAGTGCCCTGCTATGCCAATTAGTATTTTAAAAAGGACTACCAGATGTCCTTCAATGGGTGAATGGCTAGCAAACTGTGCTTCATGGCACCATGGAACAGTACTCTGCAATAAAGGAAGGGACTACTGATGCACACGGCCTGGTGTACAAACCAGTGCCCAAAGGTTACATAGTGTATGATTCCATTTATGTGACATTGTTGCAGAGACAAAGTTATAGACATGGGGAACAGATTAGTGGTCACCAGGGGTTCAGGAGGGGTAGGGGCGTGAGGAGGTAGGTGTGGTTAAATAAGAGTAACAGGAAGGGTCCTATGGTGACAGAGATGTTCTCTCTGCATCCTGAATGTGTCATTCAACATCCTGGCTGTATTATAGTTTTGAAAGATGTTACCATTGTGGGGAACTGGGTAACGGATACAGGGATCCCTCTCTATTCTCTCTCCTTTCTTTTTCTTTTCTTTCCTCCTCCTTCCCTCCCTCCCTCTCTGTCTCTTTCTTTCTATTTCACCTCTCACCTTCTCCCTCCCTCTCTCTCCTCCTTCTCTCCTTCTCTCCTCCCTCCCTTCCTCCTTCAATCTCTCTCTCTTTCTTTCATGTACTATTTTGAAACGTTTCCCTGTTTTTCACCTTAATACCTTAGATTCATCCTCCTAAATCTGGCTCTAGTTATCTCATTGCTGAATTCTTTTCATGGACTTCCAGGCATTATTAGCTGTCCTTGTGTCATTTCTCACTTTATACTTTTAAAAAATGTTTTCAAAAGTATTTATTGATGTGGAGATCTCTGTATTATTTCTTAAAATCACAATTATCTAAAAAAAAGTTTAATTTGAAAAAGAAGGGGCTGACTTAGCTCTGAATCTCTAACAAGCCATGTCTCTTGCCATCTAATGAAGAAGGTCAGAGCTTAAAGCCCAGGTGGTTTGTGGCCCTTGAATACTTGTTTTAAGGCCACAATTTATGAATCTGTTCCATCCCCTGAATAGTCTCTTCATCTCTCTGCAAGCTTGGATGCTCAAGGTCATTTCCTTTCCCTGGTCAGTGCTCTTCACACAGGCCAGTCTGGCCCCCAGCTTCTGTGAGCCATAAAAGGACCCGAGTCCCCTGACACTCCATTTCTCTGTGTGAGGCCCCCAGCCTGTCTGGGTGGTGCCCACCACTTCCACACTCCCCATTCAGGATGTGAGAGACCAGAGGGAAGGCTTTGGGGCAAGGGCGGGAGCTCAGGGCAGTGTGAGTTCTTGCAAACAACTGAGGACTCTGCACTGGATGGTGTGTCAGAAGCACAAGGACTCTCGTGAGGTATTCAGGTGGCTGTCCTGGACAGTCTGGCACAGGCCTGCAGAAGGAGAGGCTGTGCCCGCTGAGCCAGCACGTGCTGTGTCGGAGGAGAGCAGGCTGACAGCAGGGGTGCTTTTTATTTTTATTTTCCAAGTGTAGGAAAAGAATTCCCTGTGGAGCTCACATCGATCTGTTAAGCCAGGTTAACACAGAGGGCATAGCATAGACCTTGGAGTCATTCATTCATTTTTTCACCCATAAAACATAACTGATTATCTAAAACTGCCAGACACTAGTCTAGATGCCCGAATTGGCGCTGGGTATGAATCCCAGCTCTGCCACTTACAAACCGTCTGATCCTGTGGGACATTCCTTAACTTCCTCTGTGCCTCACCTTCCTCAACTTGGGGGTAATTCAGCCCCATCTACTAGGGTTCATGTTGATACACGGCACGTGGTGCAGTGTCAGGAAGATCCCTGCTCTGTGGCCCCGATGCCAGGATGCTGAGGTGGGAAAGGAGAGGGTAGTCACGTCCTTGACCCCTGCCATCGTTCCAGGTGGGAGCCTCAACCACAAGGCATTTCGGATAGAGGTGGAGAACCCCAGCTTAGCTTGCGGTTCTGAGCACAGTCAAGCAAGGCAGACCAAGGCTGAGTTCAGTTTCTATCCACAGCACAGTGAGCTCCACCCCTTGGTCTCCATCTAACCACTTCCGAGCAGTTTCCTACTCTTGGAGGTAGTTCATTGAGAAGGAATGAGTTAAGGGTGGAGAAGGAGGGGATAAGAAGGTGACACTGGGTCTTACCAATCAGAAATCCAGACAAGACTCCTGCTGTGGTCCACAGGCTGGTCCACGAGGCCCCCTGGAGAAAGTCAGTGGCCAAGAGCAAAAGGATGATGTTCTCCAGCAGCATTATCTGTGGGACCAAAAGGAGAGTCACCACACCTAGTCAAGTGCACATGGCCTCAGAGATGCTCCCATCCTGCAGTGTTGGAGTCTCTGTCCTTGGTGCCCACTGGGGCTCCCATGGCTGACCGGGCCCTCCCAGAAGCAGGGCCAGGGTCCGAGAGGGCTTCTCTGGCAAAGGGGGATTCGCCCTGTTCTCAGTGCAGCTCATTAACACGTCTGCAGAATATGAATGCACAGGAAATGTGAGAGCACAGCCCACACAGCTGTGGTGGCTCCAGTCAGGTGGGGCTGAGGGAGGACACTTGTATTTCCTACTTTATATATTTCACATTTTCATGTTAACTGTATGCATGTATTAGGTTTATGACATAATAATTAAAATTATTTGCAGAGCTCATAGTGCCACTGAATTCCAGTAAGTTAGAGTCACAAACTTTCATAACTTTTAGAATCTTTTTTTCAAATATTTGCCTCTTTAAAGACAAATTTTGCCTGTGCCCACCAGGTGGCAGCACAGAGATGGCTCTTGATGGCTGAACACACAGCCTCCTTCTGCATCCAACATGGCGGCAGCTCTTACAGAAGGCTCTTTGTACTTCCCATCCAGGCTGGCTTATTCACTTGGGTTTCCAATTTTTAAATATAAAACTATATTTCTTAAAATAAGTAAACAAACTGGACATAATTCAAAGATGTTGTATTTAAATACTCTGTACGAGACATTAAAAAACTAAATTGTAATACTGTTAGGCTAAATCTCTGAAAGCTTTGCCATGGTCATTCATTGACGCCATTTTAACTCTAGGAAAGTCAAACAAGGAGAGAATTAAAAACGTTGTTGGGAGCTGCTTAACAATCCTGAGAATGCCTTTGGGCTCTGGGCAGCAGTGTTTCAAAGGTTCAGCAGGCATTATTTCAGTACTAAATGGCATTACCCAGCAGCCCAGTCCACAAAACTTGGAGTTGGTCTCATTCTACTCCTTAAATCAACTACATCTTATCAGCTGTCTGGTCCTGTTGATTCCAATTCTTAAGTTTGTCTTAAATCCATTGCCTTCTCCTGTCATTACTGCCATTTTCACAGTTCTGATCCTATTACTTTCTGTCTGGGTCCTCCTGTATTCTCTGTCTTCATTGTCTCTCTGCAATCTTGTTACCGCGTAAAGGGCATGATCTGCTTGCCACGAGACGAAAGCTAATCGTCAAGAGGCAAGATGGTGGAAAAGAAAGGGTAGTTTATTACAACTTGTTAGCAAGAGAGAAGATGGCCAACTAATGTCTCTAAGGACCATCTTACAGAACAAAGACTACAGGCCAGTTACATAGGGGGTTGGTCTCCAGATGGGGGACGCATCTGGTCTCAGGGTGGGGGCATCTATCTGGTCTTAGTTCCTGGCAATATTTTGTTTTACTTGATATGCATCAGAGACTCGAGCAATGCCCTATACCCTGATCTTTCAGTTGTCATTGATGATGGCTATCAGCATAGATTCTCTGCCCAGGGGATCATCACATTCCTAAGGAACTCAAGAGAACAAAGTTATCAACTTATAGCAGCTGGGAGGGGCCACAAAATCCAGAGTTAGTCAGAGGTCATTCAAAGTTACAATAGGGTTTCTTTTCTATAATACGCCTTCCCTTATGTCAACCTTGTATTGAGCTGGTATCAATCTCACCTCCACACCAATGCTGGAGTGATCTGTTTCCCCTGCAGATCAGACCTTGTCATCATTCCTTAACGCACCTAGAAATAGCCCCATCTTGATTCAAGATCAAGTAAGTCTGCAGTCCTTGACAATGTAGGCAGTCCTGTTCATAATGTATCCCCAATTTTCCTTTCCAGGGTCATTTTCCAACATGCTACTCCACAATGACTGTGATGGTTAATGTTATTGGTCAACTTGGCTGGGCTAAAGGATGACCAGATATCTGATAAAACATTATTTCTGGGTGTGTCTGTGAGGGTGTTTCCAGAAGAGATTAGCATTTGAATCAATAGTCTGACTAAAGAAGTTCACCCTCATCAATGCAGGCAGGCATCATTCAATCTGTTGAGGGTCTGAATAGAACAAAGAAGTAGATGAAAGGTGAATTCTTTCTCTCTCTTCTTGAGCTGAGACATCCATCTTCTCCTGTCCTTGGATAACAGAGTTCCTGGTCCTTGGTCCTTTGGACTTGGACTGAATTACACCACCAGCTTTCCTGGTTCTCCAGCTTGCAGAAGGCATACTGTAGCATCACTCAGCCTCCATAATTAGGTGAGCCAATTCCCATAATAAATCTCCTCTTATGTATCTATTGGTTCTGCTTCTCTCTGGAGAACGCTGACTAATACAATGACATTCCACTAACAAAGACTCTCTCCTCGACCAAACTTGACTCAGACAGGCTCCTCTAAGCCCTCTTCTCCACCAGGCCTCAACCTTGGCCTATAAAACTGCAGACTCTTCCACAAATGATTTTGTCCACCCCCCCCCACCACACACACATTAGGAGATGTGAACAAACACTAACACAGTTTCTAACAGCTCAAGATGGTATCCATAGGGTGAAGACCCCAGCCCCAGTTGAGTTCCTGCCTAAGAAAGCTCAGCATTGCCAGGAAAATTTTATTGCTTGTTTCAGTCAAAACCTGGTAAAAGGCAGATAAGCCCAGAACCCCCTCTCAGAGCAGCTACTTTAGAACACTCGCAATTCTAAGTCCTTTCTCTGCCCCTTTGAGATGTAAATTCTCTACCATCTAGAACTGTCTTCTCAAGGACCTGAGAGCCAAGGAGAAACTCTCCCAGCCTGGTGGGCACCTTTCTATATATATGAAGATAGAAGTGTGTTTCTCCTCCCAACAAGCGCCAATCAACACCACAGATGATATAGTCACACTACCCACCCCCTTTCCCACTTTTGGCAAATTTCCACTTCCCTGACTCTGCTCAAGCTCCCCACATCCCCCAGCCTCACTCCGTCATTCTCCCTTTAAAGCTCCATCACCTCTGCATAAATTGAGGTTGGGGTCAGTTCATGCTGGACGCTCTTCCCTGCTGCAATTGACAATAAAGTCTGTTTTCATCGCCTTTAACTAGTGTCCGGCTTTGTTTGTCTTTGGTCCCGCCCACATTCACTTTCCTTTGGACTCCCTGATACTTCACGGTCTTCATTTTGCTTCTGCAGCTTTGCCCCAGCCCCTGCCCACTGCATTCATCTTTGGGCAAACCACACTCATCTCCCAAGACCCAGCCTTTGTGACGTCTTCCCTGACTTTCCTCTTTTAGCCTCTTCTATTCCCATGGGATTTTTGTGTGTGTGTGTGTGTGTGTGTGTGTGTGTGTGTGTGTGTGTGTGTGTGTGAGGGAGACCAGCTCTGAGCTAACATCCATTGCCAATCCTCCTCTTTTTTGGTGAGGAAGACTGACCCTGAGCTAACATCCATGCCCATCTTCCTCCACTTTATATGGGATGCCGCCACAGCAGGGCTTAACAAGCGGTGCGTCTGTCCACGCCTGGGATCTGAACCTGCGAACTCCAGGCCGCTGAAGCAGAGAACGTCAACCTAACTGCCATGCCACCGGGCCGGCCCCTCCTATGGGATTTTGATAACATCATTTCTCTGGTCACAGTAGATCCATTCATGTGTTTGTGTCTTTGTGGCCACTGAGACTTGACCTTCTCACACTGGCATCTCAGTCTCTTTCTAGCATGTGGAGAAAGCTGTAGATGCACGTTTAAGTGAAAAATCAGTGACGAGCAAAGGAGGTTAACTGGGCTTTCTATGACATTCACAAATTACCCAGAGGCCGGTTCCCACCTCTATAAAGTAGAAGGCGAGTACAGGTGAGTGGTTCTCAGTTAGGTAGACTGTCAGCGCCACCCAACGCAGCTTCCAAAACACTTATCTGGGGGCCCCACTCAGACCTACTGGGTCAGCATCACTGGCGAGGTGCCTGGGAATTTGTACTTTGGAAAAGCTGGGCCGGGCCCTGGCACATGTTAACACATTCAGTCCTCACCCTCACATGATGAGATGGGCATTATTATCCCTGGTTTTCAGATGTGGAAACTGAGGCTTGGTGAGGCTCTGTAACTTGTCCAACGTCACAAGTCCTCTTTGGTCTATTGGCCCTGTGGCCTATGGGGTCACTCAGCTAGACAGGACTCTCCTAAAAACAGGAGGTGACCAGGCCACCCACCTTCTCCTGAAGAGGAGCTGCATCTCCAGCCTCTTACATATGCTCACATCTCCATCCTGGAGTGCTTGCTTCCCGGAAAGTCTTCTCATCTTTTATGATCAATGATGGCCTATTTGTCAGTTATTTTGTGCCAAGTTGTTCATTATTTTATTTAATCTTCACAGGGACTCTGAAAAGTAGGTGATCTTATGTAATTGTCACAGGAATGCGGAGAGGGGGCAGCCTTTTTCCTGATGTGCAGATGAAAAAATAGGTTCGAGAGTTGACATTCTTTGCCAAGTCAGCTGGTAATAGTGATCAGTAGAGCTGGGGTTCCAGTGCAAGCTTGTCTGAGTCCAAAACCTGTGCTCTGAGGCCCTTGTCTGCATCTTCTCTCCTGTGCTGCTTGCAACGCAGCTCAACTTCTACCTTCTGGTCAAGAGCATCTCTGTTCATCCCAGAGGGAAGTGACACTGACTGTACTCACATGAGTTCCAGACATGTTTTCTCTCCTAGCATTTACCCACGTACTGCATCATTTCTTGGTTATTTGGGTACACAGCTTATCTGCTCTACTGGACTAAAAGTAGCCTGAAGACAGGCATTACGTCACCTTCGTGTTTCTCACACTGCTAGGACCATGGCTGGAACCCAACAATAATTGAGTTGATTCACAAGGACATTGTGTATCTAGTATAGGAGAATTGTGATTATATTTATCAGATGGACTGTTGTAGAGAGTGTCTAAAAAACATTGCCAAATATGCCATAGTTTTTGCTACGGTAACTCTGTGGGAACAACTGGATGTTAGGTTACTATTTTCAGAGCCCATCATCTCTGTTCAAGACTATAATTCCTTTTAGAGTTTTCCTAAAACTAAGCTATTCTTTCTCAAATAGACATGCATGCACAAGTGCACACATGCTCACACACACACACGCACACACTCTATATATGCAGTAAAGGTTACAATTAAAGAAAACCATCATCACCACTTGCCATATAGAACGTGGCCATCCTATTTCTGGAAGGGCTGTCCCAGAAGTTGAGGTAGCAGAAGATGTACACGGCCCCCACGAGCAGGTTGAACAGCCTCCACTGGCAGGTGTTGTCGACGATGTCACTCTGCTGTGCCACGAGCCAGAATGTCATCACCAGCCAGTGGGCACCTGGAGGCAGGAGGCGAGTCAGGGTCCATGCAGAGAGATGGGGAGGAGATGGGGCAAGGACATGGAAACCAGGGCCTCGTAGCTCTCCTCCCTGCTGACTGCACCTGACCCAGCATCCAAAGAGATTCAAGGGGCACAGAAAACCAACGCATTTTATCTTTGCACATATTATCTCACTGATCCCTTATAAAGGGCAGTTGACCTAATTTGGGGATGAGAGAACAAAACTAGCTTCAATAACACTCACCAAACCTTATGGACTCATGCCCTTTTAGTTCCAGACATTGGTTAAGGAGGCAATTCTAAACTGATTGCCCCATATTTTTTAATTTGGGGCAAAAAACCTCCCCATCCAAAGGAAAGGGTCGTATGTAGCCCAGCCATAATTTTTATTCCTATATTTTGGGATGAATAATATCATACTGGAGTTTGATCTGAATTTTAAAAAATGAATAAAAATGTAATCTCTCTTTAGGATCACAATTTCTTTCAAAAATTTCTCCTTTCTACCAATAAATGTACAATGTTTGCTCTGGGCTCCAGGTCTAAATATTTCTCAATGCCTCCAGTTCTCCTGAAACAAGAGCACGTGGCTCCTCCTTGCAGAGTGAATTCACTGACAGCAAGAGAGATTCCTCCCCTTGGCAGGGACACACGGGCCCCTCCAGGGCTTCTGCACAGTCAGGCAGACTCCCTGTCCTCACTGTCACATCAGTGTCCAGCTGGACTGAGGGCTGAAGGAGGGTTTGGGTTCAGTGGAGATGACCTGCTTGGAACAGAGACGATGGCCCAAATTCAGCATCCAGATGAAGGGGAGGGCTTTTGGAGGCCATGAGCAACACCAAAGTATGCACTGTATATTTTTGTACTGGGTCAGGGCAGGTGGGACCCTATGCCTCCCTCCTGCTTGAGTGACAGCTTCTCTACAGAAAAGAGTTCAGCCTATGAAACAGAACACAGTCTTCCGAGAAGCCCCCATAGCACCTAAAGCTGTGCTCTGGAGCTGTCTGGGACTTTGCGGGCTGGGCTATAAGATATGGGCGCCTATCTCCAAAGAGAGCCACCATACGTTCCCTGCCTCGCTGCACACTCATGGGGGCTGGAGTCTACTCCTCCACGCTCTTGAATCTGGGCTGGCTGTGGCTGCTTTGATGGGTGGAAAACAGCAAAGTCTTGCTGACCCAGTGCTGGGCCAGTTTCAAGAGGACTGGCAGCTTCCACTTCCTTTCTCATGGAAGTCTCAGCTGCCGTGTCTGAAGTTCAGACAACTTTGCTGAAGAGAAAGGGCGCAGGAGGAGCCCTGGGGCACCAGATGTGTGAGTGAAGATGCTGTCTATACAGCCAGCCCAGTGGGCCTCCCTATGAATCCAGACACCCACTATCCCACTGCACCTGTGTGAAGTCCCCCGGCAAGAAGCCCCCAGGAGCCCATTCAGACCCTAGAACCGGGGTGGATGATCACAAATGGTTCTTTTAAGGCATTAAGTTCTGGGGTGGCTGGTTACACAGCAACAGATGCTGGAGCTCAAGCTCATCTTACCTCCAACAACCAAAACCCAGACGCGGTAAGCTTTGAAGAACAGAACCAGACTGAGGACGCGGGCTCCCAACATGCCCATCCGCCAGAGCTGCTGGCAGAGGAGGGCAGCCCACGGCATGGAGAGGCGACCCGGCTTCACGGAGCCCATGAAACGGGCGTAGCACACCAGGGCCCAGGACAGCACGAACCAGGAGCACAGGGCACTCACCCCTGGAAGGGAAGGGACAACAGTATTTGTGGGATGACTAACCTCTTATTAAATCCTGGCTTCACGGAGGGCATTCCTGACCAAGCCCCTGACAGGCAGGTAACACAAGAAACTGTACAAACATGCACGTCTACGTGCAGGAAGAAACAAGGACGAGCAGGAGATGTTTCCTCTGCAAACGGCAGTGGGTGCTCTTCCCCAGCAAGCGAGCGGGGCTCTACCCTCATCCGCCCTTTAAGAAGAGTGTCTGAGCCACTGATCCTCTAAGCCCTCCTGTTTCAGCCCTCTTTATAACGAAGCAGATCCTAAGGGCTCTGAACGTGGTATTCCATCCCAGTGTACTTTGCTGTTCAACCCACTTGAAGGAGGTTTAATCAAAGAAATAAAACCAGGACATCAAACTGTGCCAGGTCCTTGGATAAAGATGGATGGAAAGATAGTGCAGTCATGACTCTCAAGCATTTAACTTATGCACATACCAGAGTGGACACTTGGCAAAGAGAGAGGAGAAGAGAAAGGAGACGAGGGGAGAGAGCAAGAAGCGACAGAGAAAACAAGAGAGAGAATGAGCATGCCCACACCCTGGAGAGAGTGTAGGCTGGGGACACACCCTTGCTGGGGCCTGAGCTGCTCTCAGTTTCCACACGGTTCTCAGGGTATAAGCTTCGGGCTGCGCTGAGTTAGTCGAGTGACTAAAGATACAGAAAAAACGGACACGTTGATCTTGCTGAGCAGAGTGTGGTACCTTCTCAGGGTGTTTTCAGGGTCAATTGACCATCCCCGATTTCTATCTTATGGACTTTGGAACCTAACCTCTACGAAGGAAGCCAACTCCCTGTGAACTAATCACCCCAAACAAACGCTAATTTTAGCCATCACCTTGTGCTAGTGAGCTTGGGCTGCCCTAATTCTCCCAAACAGTGGAAATCTTAGATTGTGGGGTTTTGCTAAATAAGGCACTGGTTTCTGTCCCCCTGAGAAGTCGGACAGTCTGTGCTCGGTGGGGGAAGTCACTCACCTGGCACGACATCAGTGAAGTCCGAGGTGAGAAAAACATACGTCTGAAGCAGCAGGTGGGGCCCGGCCTGAAGCAGGGCTTCCAGGAGGCGGAGGGCCGACAGGTCGGCCTCCTGCAGCAGCAGCTGGCCCCGGTGGGAGGCCTCCCATTCCTTGGAGAGAACAGCCCATGCGGCGTCCCAATGCCTGAAGAGCAAGGGAGACATGATGCCGAGCCAGACTGTGACAGCTCAAATAGGACACCCCCCTTTTGCTGGCTCACCCTTTAGAGACCGATAGCGTTCTAGAGAATAACCTGTCTACATGCTAGAGTCTCTGAGCTCTGACTCCAGGCTGCAGATGGCAGTTCTAACCCAAATGCTGCCGGACATAATGCTCCTCAGCAAGGCCAGGCCGGCAGATGCCCACTCTGCCCATGTGTGGGAGGGGTGGGGGAGGCGGGCCGGGAGGTTTGCTGTGAGCTCTCTCTGATCCCTGCAAAGTTTGGAGCTAACCCTGAACCACGTTCCCCACCCCAGAACCTCTTGGGATGGAAATTAATTCACTCAACAAATGTGTGTTAACACATACCAGGTCGTCATCACTTTAGAGCATAAGGAGATGAGAACACTCTCGTCCCCATCCTCAAGGAATGTAGAACTCTGTGTGCTTCTAAAACTGGGACTGGCTCAGAGCAGACTGGGGAAGGAAGACGGGCTGGGCTGGGGACTGGCAAGGGACCCAGGTGGCTGCAGTGTGACAAGAAGGGAATTTCAGGTTATGGCGTTTGGATTTTGCTCTGGAAAACTGAATTCGGCAGAAGCATGTATGCTGTGTTTGGGGTGTATGTATGTGTGTGTGTGTGTGTGTGTGTGTGTGTGTGTGTTATGGACTGATTGTGTCCTTCCAAAATTCATATGTTGCAGCCCTGCCCCCCAGTGTGACATATTAGGAGGTGGGAATTTGGGCAGGTGATGAGGTTTAGAGGGGGTCATGAAGGTGAAACCCCCCTGATGGGATTAGTGCCCTTACAAGAAGAGGAAGAGAGACCAGAGCTCTCCTTCTCTCCGCCCCTGCACTGAGGAAAGGCCATGTGAGCACACAGGGAGAAGGTGGCCGTCTGCAAGCCAGGAAGAGAGGCCTCATCAGGAACCAAATCTGCCGGCACCTTGATTTTAGACTTCCAGCCTCCAGAACTGTGAGACAATAAATGACTGTTGTTTAAGCCCCCCAGTCTGGGATATTTTGTTATAGCAGCTTGGACAACTAAGACAGTGTGTGGGTGTGTGTATGTGTGGTGTGCATGTGTGTATGTGTGCACGTGTGTGCATGTGTGCACATTGTGGGTGTTGTATGCATGTGTGTGTGTGTACTGGAGAAAGGAAAATAAGGAAGAGAGCTAATAAAATACTTCACGCATAACTAATGAAGGGTTGAGTTAGATGGAGAATTAGGCATGGACAGGAAGGGGCAGATGAAGGAAATATTGGGGAAGATTGGACTTGATGACTGATAAGGGGAGACGAGGGAGGGCAACAGGAGGCTGTGAGCTTTCAAGCCTAAATAACTTAGAAATGGTGCTGCTACGGACAGCAATAAGCCAGTGTTAAGAAAAACTGGGTTAAGGAAAAAGCGTAGGCGAGGGTACTGGACTGGCTGGGAAGAATGGGACTGTCTTCAGAACTGAGGCACTTGAGGACCGGTGGACACCGCAGCGAGAGGTCTGGGGCTGCTGACGGTGAGTTAGGACCTGCCAATGGAGAGGCGACAGCTGAGGAGGAGGAATGGGAAGTGGCTGGAGGAGAATGAAGACAGTAGAGGCCCAGGGACAGAACCCTGGGGACTGTCCTCACTGGGGGACCTGGATAAGAGAGAGAAGCCGGCAAAAAGCTTGAGGAGAGCAGCAGGAAGTCGGGAAAGCCCGTTCTGACTAGGGTGGTGTGGTCATCAACACCAGGTGCTGACACGAGGCTGAAGAGACGAAGCTTGACAGACGCTCCCCAGGGGCCAGGCATGCACAGGGGAAAGGGGAGGCCACTCTCAAGAGTCTGCGGGACTGGGCTGCCCCCAGAACACAGGGACACTCCTGTGCCCCCAGGCTGGGCGACCTTCCTAAGGTCCAGGAAAAGGAGCCGACACGAGAGAGAAATTAGGAAATGTTCTTGTTTCATTCTGCTTCCCATACACCCATCCTAGAAACCTCTCCTGACACTCCCATCCGATGAGACCCGTTGGGAAGGTGCCATGGGCCACCAGCCTATGCACCCTGCGGGGTCGTGCAGCATGTATGAAAATGACACCACTCCCCAGGCACACTGGGGCACTGTGGACTTGGGGCTTCCACAGCAGGCTTCTCCTTGGCCCACCAGTGTCCCCCCTCGGTCTACTCATGAGCAGGAACAGGGGGATTACTACACCTGCCTGCAGCAGAGGCAGGGGTGCCCACCGAATCCATTTGGGATTGCAAACTTCCGTGTCGTACAAGTTAAGAAAAACTGGAAGTCATTTTCACATAAGGACTCCTGAATCAGAGCTGCATGCTGCTTTCAAGTCACCTGAAAAGCCCCTCCCTAAGGACCCCCTGGGACTCTGGCTCCGCAGATGACAAGCCTCACTCTGATCTCCAGCCAGTGCTTCTACGGCCGGAGCAGAAGGGGGTCCTCTTTGAAATGGCTTTACTCACGGTAAGGAGAGCCCAGGAAAGACGCATAAGAAAAACAGTGTTGCTTTCTCAGGATTTGGAATCCCAGAGTGAACTGATTTCTGACTGAGTCTTTGAAGCTGCAATCTCTGGCACAAATGTAATGTTAAGAAAAAAACATATGAAACCCAAGCTGTAACCATAGGGGTAGGTTGCAGCTTCCTTTCCAGTCTTGAATCATTGGTTCAATTGCGAGTCCCTCTTCCTACCCTCCCAGAAGCCTTCATTCCTTCCGTGTGCATTTTTATTGGGCTTTTCCCACCTGCTGGAGACTGCAGAAGGTGCAAACAAAATGAAAGATGTTCCCTGGAAGCCCAAGATTCAGTTATGGAAAGAAACCACACGCACGTGAAAAGTTTAAGTAGGAAGAAAAATGTGTCAAAATGAGCAGCGTGGAGAGTGAGGGGTACCAGGCAGAGGACAGCGTGGATGGGGGGCTTCCCAGGAATGGAGGGACAAGCAGATGGAGCAAAGCCTGAGGGAGCAGGTGTGGGAGCAGCGGGGCAGTGTGGCAGGACGAGGGCCTGAAGGGGCGGGTCCAGGCTGAGGACAGTGAAGGGGGGCCAGACAGTAGTGGCCTCTGTGGGTCTAGTGAGGGGTTGGGGTTCCTTCCAGGAAATGGAGAACCAGGGGGAAGGTGATTCAGCTGGCCTTCTGAGCGGGGTCTCTGGATCCCGTTGAGGAAGGAGGAATTCAGATTGCGGTCATGGAAAGCTGTCAGGGTGCCCAGGTGAAAGCTGAGGCAAGATGGGGGCATGGGAATGGAAAGGAAGCAGCAGTGTTGGGCGGTCACCAGCTCCCACCCAATTCCATCCTCATGGCTGCTTGCCTCATTCTGGTCCCCACAGCTCCTGCCTGGACTTCTGGCTGCCTGCCTGGCCCTTGGTCTCTCCCACTCCATTCCATTTCCTACTGTCCCTGCAGCCATCACTCTAAGGGCCTAATCTGACCAGGTTATTCCTTTGCTTAAACTTTCCAATGGGTCTCCAATGCCTGGAGGATAAAACCCAAACTGCTCACCTAGTACACAAGTCCCTTCATCATCCAGCCCAATCCATCTCCAGCCACCTTCCTCTCATCTAGAATATTCTTACCCTACACTCACATTACAACAAACTTCTGGTTTCCCAAGCACAGCATTTCCGGAATGCCTTTCTACCTCTGCACCAGCCGTTGCTGCTTCCTGGGTCAGAAGTGCCTCCCCTTCTTATGTGGATGGAAATCCACCTCATTCTCAGCCTTCACGGGAGAGTTCCTGCCCCAGGGCAGTGGTTCCCAAACTCGAGTGAGCGTCAGTCACCTGAGGGCTGTTCAATACAGGTTGCTGGGCCCCAGGCCCAGAATTTCTGATGAGCACTTCACCTAGAACAGCGGATCATAGGCCCACGACTTGAAGAATAAATGATACTTCTCTCCTTCTTAACGTGTTTTGGTGATATTAAAGCTGAGATAGCAAACAGCTCAAGATTTTGGCTACGGCTGTATTTTTTTTTCAATTTTTTATTATGGTAAAATATACAGAATGTAAAATTTACTATCTTAACCATTTTAAGTGTACATTTCAGTGTTAATCATTCAAATTTAATAATTTATTAAATTAATATAATTTAAATTATACTGATTTAATAATACAATACATTATTACTAATTTGTAATAATTCATAATGTTGTGCAACCATCACCGCCACCCATCTCCATAACTATTTTCATCTTGTAAAACCCAAACTCTGTCTCCACTAAACAACAGCCCCCCATTCCCTCCTCCTCCCAGCCCCTGGCACCCACCATTCCACTATCTGTCTCTATGAATCTGACTACTCTAAGTACCTCATATAGGTGGAATCATACACTATTTGTCTTATTGTGACTGGCTTATTTTACTTAGTATAATGTCCTCAAGTTTCATTCATCTTGTAGCATATTGAAGAATTTCCTTCTTTTTTAAGGCTAAATAATATTCCACTGTGTGTATAACCCACGTTTTGCTTATCCATTCATCAGTCGATGGACTCTTTGGTTGCTACATGTTTTAGCTACTGTGAATCATGCTGCTGTGAACATGGGTGCACAGATATCTCTTTGAGACCCTGTTTTCAATTCTTTTGGATATAAACCCAGAAGTGGGATTGCTGGTTCATACGGTAATTCTATGTTCAATGTTTTGAGGAACCGCCATACTGTTTTCCATAGTGGCTGCACCATTTTACATGGTGCACAATGGTCCAATTTCTCGACATCCTCGCCAACACTTGTTGTTTTCTGTTTTCTTGATAGTAGCCATCCTAATGGGTGTGAGGTGGCATCTCATTGTGGTTTCTTTTTTTGGTGAGGAAGATTAGCCCTGAGCTAACATCTGTTGTCAATCCTCCTCTTTTCGCTGAGGAAGATTGGCCCTGGGCTAACATCTGTGCCCATCTTCCTCTACTTTATATGAGGGATCCCTGCCACAGCATGGCTTGATAAGCAGTGCATAGGTCCACACCGGGGATCCGAACCCTGGGCTGCTGAAGTGCAGCATGCGAACCTAACCACTATGCCACTGGGTAGTGGTTTGCATTTCCCTGATGATTAGCGATGTCAAGCATCTTTTTCACGTGCTTATTGGCATAGTTGTGTTTTACATACTTTAAATATTAAGTTTCTACCCGTCCATGCTGAGCTTGCCTTACACATCCTTCAAGTTCACCTCAACTTTACTTTTAAGAACTTTTAGCTTCCACTGAAGAAAAATTCCTAAACAACACATGTGCTAAGGATGAGATGAAATAGGGATTCTTCTATCCTCTCATGCTGAGTTTCCAAATGGATTCATAGGCTTAAAAAAGTTAAAAAGATATTGGTAACATATAGCATTTGAGTGGAAATATAAGAACTAAATAGAAAAAAGTAACTGACTTCATTCAAACATGGAGTCACTAATTTCAGGTGCTCTTGAATGGAGTTTGACTTAACATTAATATACTATGTATAATTTGGAATTTAAAAATGAAATATATTTATGTTTTAAGTCCTTATATCTTTTATAAGCTACTTTACCTCAAGAGGTTTGTGTTTTATTGGTGTTTCTGTTATTAGTAGATTCTTCTGCATTGCTGTGAAGTCACTTAAAGCTGAAGTCACTTAAAAGTCGACGCTACTCAGGATTGTGCAAAACACAATTGTTTTGGCTCCTCCTACAGGCACGTTTGTGAACTGCAATTTGCCCAAGGGCTCACTTGCAGACCCTGATTAGAAACAGGTGAAAAATTCAGCATGGCTTTGCTTCAACACACTGCCTCCCCCAGTGTTTTCCTTGTGAACCCAGTGAGCTGGTGTTAGCATGAGGAATAGATCTGCTGCTTTCTATTTTAACTGTCAAAGCTTTCTTCTAAGGAAGTAGATTTCCATTTGTTTGATTTATTTTTAGTGTCAGAAACATTGCAAACCATGAAGCTCTTATGCCTGCACTGGCTGTTATAAAACTTAGAACCAAAACTGTGGCTCACTTTGTAATTGTACACTTTTGCTTTATCTTGTTTTCTAGCATTTCCTCCCTTCCCTTCTTTTTTCTCTCTCTTTAAATTATGTTTGTTGTTGTTGTTGTTGTTGTTGTTTTTTGGTGAGGAAGATTAGCCCTGGGCTAACTTCCATTGCTAATCCTACTCTTTTTGCTGAGGAAGATTGGCCCTGGGCTAACATCTGTGCCCATCTTCCTCTACTTTATATAGGAGCTGACACAGCATGGCTCGACAAGCGGCACGTCTGTCGGCACCCGGGATCCGAACCTGTGAACACTGGGCCGTTGAAGCAGAGCATGCGAACTTAACAACTACACCACCGGGCTGGCCCCTAAATTATGTATTTTTTTTACTCATTTTAACTTTTTTTTTTAAATAAGAAGAGCTATAGATGACTAGTTGTTTTTCTTAATTTCTAATTTTCATGTCTCTCTTCACTTATCCATTTCAGTTTTTAATATATTTAATATTCATAGCATCATTTGAGAAACTTTGGTGAGGGTGTGGGGAGGACAAGAGTGTGGACTCACTACCAGACACCAGCAGCATGAATCTGGACATGTCGCAGGCCTAATGTGGTCCCCGTCATGGGATCAGATGGGCCCGAGGGTCCCCACAGACCCTCAGAAGGTAGATTTATCTGGCAATTATTCAGGAAGCTTCCATCAGGTAACCGGTATTGACTTAACTCTCCTTTTGAGCAATCCAATGTTTGCTTGGGGGAGCGTTGATTCATTTTTTCAATAGGTTGGCTGTCCTCGAGGTCACATACTTGGTGACTATAAGAGAGCCGAGCCCTTAAAGGTTTTCTCACCAGGCTGGGCTGAGGGAAAGCAGTGAAGTGGTAGGTAGTGCTCAGCAGAGGCTCCATCCTCTGTGTCCAGTGGAAAAACCATCTTTGCTCTCTTCCCACTAGGAAGTGTCCAGTCTTCTGAGAGGAACCACACTGTGTGGACACAAAGGCCCAGCTTTAGGCAAAATTGCTGTGGCTGCAAATGTGATTCTGATGTCTTTAGAATCTAGGGTTCCAGCTCCACAGGGCCCGGTGAAATTCGAGGGGTGGCCTGCTGTCCTCCTCAGAAGCACCCTCTGCCTCCTACGTGAGATTCTGCTCTGGGTATGAAGGGAATCACTTCCTCCTCAGACTCAGCTGAGAAATCAGAAACCTCACTTCAGCTCCTTCAGAGAAAGCCTTGGGAATAGCTGGAAAGCACCAAGGACAGCCAGGAGCACAGCCGGAGATCTGAAACTTGACAGTGACTCCTGGAACGCCCTTCCAATCCTCAGTGTCCACAAATTCATGAACATTTGAGATGCACGGCTTCACTGACCAGATCCCCAACTTTTCTCCCTTTCTTTATTCCTGGCAACTCTATGGATTAGGAGGCAGCTGAGAGCTGAAATTGGCTATTTCAGCTCAGAAATTACATAAATTGCCATTTATGTCAATCACTGCCTCATAGCTTCTGACACTTCAGGTATCCAGGTATCCCAGTGAAAAGAATACCTTACCTGAAGAGGTGGACCACAGGTAAGGGCACTAGGCCCAACCAGGCTGCTTTTTCTTTCTTTTTGGTGAGGAAGATAGGCCCTGAAGTAACATCTGTTGCCAATCTTCCTCTTTTTGCTTAAGGAAGATCCTGACCTAACATCCGTGCCAATCTTCACCTATTTTTCTGTATGTGGGATACCGCCAGAGCATGGCCTGATGAATGGTGTGTAGGTCCACCCCTGGGATCTGAGTCCAGGAACCCTGGGCCACTGAAGCAGAGCGAGTGAACCCAACCACTATGCCACCAGGCCGGCCCCCCGGCTGATTTTTTATGGAGAAAACTGGCCCTGGCTCCCAAATGGCTTCTTCCTGCAATAAAGGTTTGATGTAAATGTCACCAGGCCAGCTCCACTCTCTAATGTGTGGTTAAATCTATGCCACTTTCCCTGACAAGGTGGTAGGTGTTTAAAAGGAAGTGCCTTAAACCCATCACCTTCTATGACCCTAAAGACTCAATAAACGAATTGAAACCACAGTAAGACAGATTTGGCTGAAGTCAAGAAAAAGCTTTGGAAGGGCCACAGCTGCAACGAGAAGGAGCCCCCCTGATGACAGAGATGCTCCGGGAAGTGCAGGCTGGAAGAGGGATGCCCCTATCAGAGCAAGGGTTCGACGTGGTGGCTTTGAACATTCGCCCAACCCTGAACTTCTAGGACTGTAAGGACGGAGTCACATGCACAGAAGAACCCCCTATCGCACTCATGCAATCCTGCTTCAGAGTTGAAAGGAGGCTGCCAGGCCTTACCGCTTCCACACGCCAAGCTGTAGGACGTGCAGCACGACCAACAAGCAATGACCTTGCTGTCCATCTGCTCGGAACCACAGGTAGCTCAGGCCCTGCACCAAGAAGCCAGGCAGCAGCAGGGAAAGGGCCAGCCACCCCCAGAGGAGCTGTCCCGTGGTGAAGGAGTAAACCACGGTGCAGAGGCCTGCGGGACGAAAGAGAGAAGAGCAGAGGGTCAGCGAAGGCCGGAGGGAGCCTGAGTCCCCAGCCAGCACTGCGTCCCTGCCACCAGCAGTGCTCTCTGCTAGACCCAGTCCAGAGGGGTGTGAGGTTAATGAAAGGGCCAGGGCTTTCCAGGGCACCCAAAGGATCAGACACCATGGTCGTATGAAGGGTCTGTGGGATGGTACAGGAGAGCAGATGCAAAACACACCTGGCACCTAGTATGTGCTCAGAAAATATTAAACCTTCTCTGTGGGCTGCTGTATTTATTTTATCTTCGAGGATGATAGGGTAGAGTAACGTGGTGGGAAGAGTGAGACAAATCCAGGCCAGGATCTGCATCCCCATCAGTGACAGTGAGGGGGCAGCATCAGCAAGTGCAGGATGCACAGTAATCATTCTACATGACTACTGCTTGGGTTTTCCATATGATACTTTAAAAGGGATTTATGGTCACATGAAGCTGTGATAGTGTAAAGGGAGCATTGCCTGAGGTACAGATAGGAACCCTGGGGTGTGGACAGAGGGCCAGTGCTCGGACAGCCCTTCCTTGGTCCTCAGGCTCTATCCCTGCTCTGACCACCCTGGGCTTCCTGCCACACACTGCAAACCAGGGTCCCTGCACAAAAAGTCTGTGGAGGAGACACCGACCTGCCCAGGCTGAGGAATGCTGATGCCCGGGCCACTCCAGGCGGGGAGGGAAGGAGGGACAATGTCCGCGGGGCCACCTGGGGTGGGTGCTGAGACGTGGCGTCCGGTCTTGTCTTAGCCCTTCTAGGCTGGGCGCTGGCCCCAGGAGCTTTGGTGCGGATCTCACAGGGGCTCCTCCTGGGCGCGGGTCCTGCCCACTGCGCACTTCGAAACAGCATGGCCAGGGCGACCAGGGCGCCCCCGGGGAAGGGACCAACAGGAACGGCAGTTCAAACAAGGGACCCCGCCAACCCGGAGGCAGCAACTGGCTCCCAGGGGTGAAGTGCAGAGCTAGCGCCCGCCAGGGTCCGCAAGTGCTGGGTGCCGGGGAGGGGCTTGAGTCCCAAGGTGTCTCCAGGCTTGGACTTCATTAATCTCCCCCTTCCCATCCTAAGGGACCCCGCCGGGGAAGATGCGTCTACAGGGAGCCTGGCGGAAGTGGGCGGAGGCCTCCCCTCCGGCACCGAAAGAGTTACAAGTTCAAACTGGAAAGGCGCTAAACACTGTTGCCATCTTGCTCGGCGGGTACTGGGGTGTCCCAGGCAGGCAGCGTCGGGCCCGTTCTAAACCCCTAAGCGGAGTCACAGTCCTCCAGGGCCGCGCGGACGCCGATTCTTGTTCCACCCCCCCACCCAACCCGGGTCCCCAAGCGGCCTCCCCCGCCCCCGAGACCCCCAGGCCGGCAGGGGTGGTGGGAGAGCAGGGCGCACCCAGGCCCGCGTTCTGCACATCTCGCACCCGCAGCACTTCGCTGAGTCCAGGAGGCCTTTCTGGAGGGAAGGGCAGGACACACGTGCCCAGGTTCCATGGGAGGATTAGGTATCCTTGGGGGACCATGCATCCGCGGGGACAGCGTGCATCTGGTGGGGGGATGTCTCATGCACAGGGGGACCATGCATCCTTGGGGGGAATCACGCATCCACGGGAGGATCGCGTATCCGCGGGGACCCACTAAGGAATGGGCGGGCGTGCACAGCCCGCGGAGTGGGGTGCCACCATGCACGCACTGGCGCGCAGTGCTGGGCCCAGGCATAGGCAGGGTGCCCGCCCCTGCAGGCTGCCGTCTGCGTCCCGGGGCATCAGGACGGGTTGGGGTGTTGGAGGGGTGAGCATGCAGGCACCCAGCCGCCGGCTCCCCGCACTCACGCGCGCTCTGCTCGGCCGCCAGCAGCAGGGCGGAGAGCCCCAGGACCCCCGCGTGCATCCTCCTTGCCGGGCCCGCGGCCCCGCCTCCCGCCGCCGGGCCCGCCTCCTCGACCCCGCCCCTTCCCTGCCCGCCGCCCCGAGGGGAGGCTTCCGGCCGGAGACCCCACTGCAGGAGGCCTCCGGCCCGAGCCGTTAGGGCGAGGTGTTTTGTTCTGCTTTATCCCGAGTTACTAGAAGGGCAGGAAGGGAGGGCAGAGTCTCCTGGTTTCTAGGGGGAAAGTACGGTTCAGGCCCGGCCTCTTGATGTGCACAGAAGCGTTTTCTCTGCTGTTCCCCAACCTTAGAACCGGCCCTGGAAAAGTACTTCTTGATGGTTAGGACTGCAGGTGGGTTAGTCAGGAGGTGGTTAAACTGGTCACCGCCTCTGGGGACAGTGAAAGGCAGTCAGGTAACCACCCGTCAGAGAGGGCGTGTGCGGAAGGAGTTGGATTCCAGGACTTAATTGGTGTCGGGAAATCTTACAGGGGATGTTAACCGGCCTCTTCCTCTGCATCTCGCCCTGAATCCATTCTGATCTCTGTCCTCGCTGCAGATTTTTCCAGATGAGCTCGCGGGTTAATCCAGATTCCACTGTGTGAGAAGTAAAGGTGCACACTGGAAAAACTTCTCTCAGGAGATATATGTATGTCTGTCTCTATCTATCTATCTATCTATCTATCTATCTATCTATCTATCTATCTATCTATCTATCTATCTATCACCTATCTATCTGTCTGTCTGTCTTTACATATCTAGGGTATAATTTAAGGAAGAAGCAGTAATTAGGTCTAGTGATGGTGATGATGAAGTTGGGGTCTTTGACTCCTAAAGCACACAATTAGCCAAACTATTGCTCCTTTTTATTTTGGGGGAGTTTTTTTTTTTCAGGTGCCATCCTGAGAGGGCGTTTCCCATTCCTACAGGACCGTGCTGCACTGATCACGTGGTTTGGTTACATGGGGGACTCTCCTTCCCTGCACAAGTCCTGCAGCAGAACAACCTGCGGTTGAAGAAGTACCCTCTGGAAGAGAAAAGCAGAGTGGACGACCAGGTGGACCTGTAAAACTCTCATGATTATTTTCCATTTACTAAAATAAAAGCATGAAGTCAGACCTCTTCCGTTCTTCCCTACAGTTTCAATGTGCTTCTTATCAAATGCTTTATTTCCTTGAAGGTCAAGTTTATTTATCCTGAGAGGCTCCCCTCCCCCTCCCCATGTGCAGTTTTCCTTCACTTTTCAATGCCTTTCCTGTTTTCTCATCAAAACTTCGAATTCTGATCTTCTAGGGCTCTCCCCATTTCAGGGACTCAGCTCTGTGATACAGATGATCAGAACTTTCTATAAATCTTTTGAGTGTCTTCCCTCTAGATCCATACAAGGTGCAGTTCTAAGGTCCAAATTTCCAGTCCTTCAGCTTCATTTCCCCCAAAACCTCTTTGTCAAAAGTCCCACTTCCTCTCCCCTACGACAACCTCCCTTTTCACTGACTTCCAGTCCCCACATCCTCCTTTTTCAAGTTGTCTGCAAGTGAGTATGTCACAATGCGTACACATTGGGAGCAGGACTCTATCTGCTAGAAATGGAATTAAAATTGAAATGACGTACAGAAATTAGGAGTGGGAGTAGAGGATGTTTATGGTTGAGGAGGGATCACTGCAGTATTTGGTACTTTCCTCAACATTTCAAGTTTTAGAAAAAATGTTTCACCCAATTCCTAGGTTTTATTTGAGGCATCTACATATATCCCATATTTCATATGTTAAAAAAAGAATGCAATGATTTAAAAGTTTGGAGTAGGGTCTTTCTTCTGGGACAGCAGCAGTTGGAATAAGAGTTGCAGTCAATGTCTTCTGCCTTGAAGTTATGGGAGGGTTTTTTGAAAGGAAAAGTAGAAAACATTGTGGAGAAAGGGGTTTATTGTCCCTGGAGAATAGCCTCAGCTCAGAAAAGAGTGGTTCCCACCCCAAATCACAGCCATGGGGTGAAATAGATGGTGAGTGGGAGTGGGTAGAGCAGAAATCTCAGAGGCCAGAGAACCGTGTACCGCTAAAGTGTAAACACCTGACCCGCATCTAAGCCTTTTGTGTCGGATTGGAAAAAGGACCACAAATCCCTTCCGTCTTCAAGTGCCCACCTCTCTGCTGTGTGACTGTCCGTTTCTCCATTCAGAGGTGGAGCTTCTTCCTCACCCCCTTGAAGTTGGCTGGTCTGTGGTTTGCTTCGACAAATAGAATGTGGGAGAAATTGTGTTGTAGGCGTTCTGAGCCCGGGCCTGGAGGCCCCTCTGCTGCTTCCCTCTGTCACTTCCTCTCTGTCTGTCTCTACCTCACTCTCCCTATATATGTGTCTCTCTGTCTCTGTGTGGTCCATTCTCTCTGTCCCTCTCTCTCTCAGCACCTGGAGGCTGTCCCGTGAAGCACTGGGCCAACCTTTGACCAAGACAGCCTTGATGTTCCCCTCAGCTAGACTAAACTTCAGACAGGCTTCTTCTGGCGTCCAGGCCTCTGACGGACCTTTCCATAGAGCATTTACTCAGAAAACTTGTCACTGTAAATTCTTTCTGCGGCTCTTTGTGATGTATGTAAATCTTTTAAAAAGCCTCTTGCCAGTTGCACAACCCAGGGTTGTCTTTCTCAGGGACACAGGAACACCTTTTTGAAATGTGACTGTCTAGGGAGGTAGAAACTCCAGCTTCCAGCCTCTGGCGGGTGGTAAGGGCCTAACTTTGGGGATCTCTTTGAGACAGACCCTGACCTCCAGATGAGAGCAGGGCCATCTGAGACAGCCCAGTCCAGTCCCAACACCGTATGACTGCACATGGGCTCCTCAAGGAGAGCCCAGCCCTACCTAATGGCCCACAGAATGAGGAGCCAATAAAATCTGTGTTGCTTTAAGCCACTTGGTTGTGGAGTGGTTGGTTACGCAGCAATGGAAATGGAGGTACTTCCACTGGGTTATGATTTGGTGCCTGGACAGGACTTGTCCTGACTCCGTTGGCCAAACCACCAGGAAAATGAGTAATGTCCCTCAGCTCCAAACGGATTCATCAAAGCCCGCGTTGTGAGGCCGGGTTGAGACTCTGCATAGCATGTTCCTCCTTTGCCGGTTATCTCCTTTCAATTCTGCAGACAGAAGCCGTATGAAGATGGGAGGGCAGAGGAGGGGAGACTGCTCTTCTGCTGGCCTCCGGCTCCTGTTGTGGATGCCCCAGCAATGGCCCTCCACCCGGGAGCCGAGGTCGCTTCCAGTCTGTCGCTGTCAGCACTCCCAGACCAGCACGTGGTGCTGCAGAAGAGCCCCCAGAGTGGCAGGATCGCAGCTGCGTGGGGCTCCTCCTCTGAGCCTCTGTGTTCTGATAACCCCACTGTCGTCTCTCTGCTCTCCCTGTTGCTGGGGTGGGAACTGCGTCCTGCAGTTGTCACTCCACTGTTCTTCTTTGCTTTTTCATTTCTCCAACTCATTTATCCAGTTCCCTCCATTAACTTCCCCCTGTGGAAATACCTAGTGTAGATTCTGTGGAGACACGGTGTTCAAAACTCTAGTGACTCAAGACTGCTCCTATGTGGGACGGTGCACTGAACTAAGTGGTCAGAGGACCGTCACCCCAGCTCCCCTGCCTCTAGGGGGTCCTTCCTAGGATCCACAGATAGAGGAGTCTGGACGGCAGATTCTGGGAAAATGCGGTTGTGTGAGCATCAGGAGAAAAGGGCATGAAATATCTCAAATCCAACTGAAGGGAGAAAATCTTGAGAAAGTTTCCACAGTGTACATCCTTCTTCACATCACACAATTCTGCTTGAGCAAAGTCTCTCCTTGAGCACAGTCTGTCCTCCTGCCTGAAACATCCAGGTGGTGGTTACAGCATCATGAAATCACTGTCCCAGCACACAAGGGAAGAGGAATGGCAGGCCCGGGAGATTTTGCAGTGTTCACTGGCTTCAGATCTGGGTCCTCTTCTGCTTGTGTGTCTCCCTATTAAAGATTTGCTCAGACTCCCCATCCTTTCCTGCCTGACCCTCACTTGAACGTGTTTGGAGCAGAGGATCCTGAGGAGGGAGGTGCTGCTGATGTGAAGGGCACGTGCTGCCAAAGGGGCATATGTCACTGCCAGGAAAGTGCCAGAGATGATGGAGCTGAGGCCACCAACTCCAAGGGGTGTTTTGTTTGGATGAATTTGGAAGCATCCGCCCCCTGCAGCCATGGGTCCCCATGTGTGTGTTGGGCAATGGCTTATGACCACACCGTCCCTCATCACAGACCAGGCAGAGTCCCCAGGAGAAGTGGGCGCACTCTCTCACGTAAGGCAGCAGCATTCCTGGAGACCTGGGATGAGGCAAGGGAGGAATACAGAGCTGGGTCCCTGCCCTCCAGGAATCTGTAAACAGGGTGAATCCAGTACTGTGTCTGTGTCAGGGGTCTGAGGACACTGCTGTTCCCTCCTACTTTGTAAGCTATTTAACTGGTGGTGGAATTCCTCGGTACGGTTTCTACCGAGAGTGTGAATAACAAACTAACATTAATTACCCATGGAAAAAGAAAAGGAGACTCATGCAGGCTGCCCAGTATAATATAGCCCCTCCTGGACACTAGGCATCCTCTCACTCTGCTTTCTTTTTCTTCCCAGCGTAAGTGTCACTTATTTACTTTATTTTCTCATTGTCCATCTGCCTCCACTAGAACGTCACACCCAGGAGGAGGGACATTGTCTGAGTTCTTCATCCCAGGACCTGGCACAGGGAAAGCACTCAACAAACACTTGTGACATGAATGCATGAAGGGATATGGGGTTATAAAGGATGATGATTTGCAGATATCCGAGTCCCTCGGCCAGTCACTGTGCAGACTTTTTCCTTTCTCTCCACCCTTTAGGATCCAACAGCCCTGGTCAATGAATGTTCTGGGAGCACAGAAGAAGAAGTGAATAACTTCCCTGGGTATCAGGAAGGGAGCTACTTTAAGTCAGGGAAGGTCCTTCCCAGTCGTCATGAGCACAGCAGGGACATGCAAGGTGTGTGGGCTGAGAGGTTAGAAGGCAGGGGAGGGACAGTGGCAGATGCACCCAGAGAGTTAGGCAGGGACTTTGACTGTGCTCTGATTAGGGGGCTGTGTGAGCAGAGGCGGGTGGATCCAGAGATCTATGTAGGAAGCATTTAGACAGAGCAGTGAGGCTGGGAAAGGCTGGGGGATGGTTTTGAAGCTGCATTTGTTTTGCAAGTTTGTGTTTCATCTCTGCTTCATTCTTACTTGAGCAGCTCTAGGGAGGAGACTGAGGGAGATGATGGGGGTGTTAATACCCCCTCCCCCACCTCCTCCCTTTAGTACTGCTCCTGGGTGTACAGAGAGACACGAGAACCTTAAGTTACATAGAGGTCCACAGGGAAGGGAAAGGTCTGGGTGAAGACCTTCAGGGGCTTTCAGCACAGATGACATTATAGGCCCCCTCCTCTTTCTAGATCCAAAAACCAATACAATATGAAGGGCAAAATAAGTATAAAGGAGTCCAGAAAATTCTGATTTTCTCTGAAACAACTAGTCACGCATGATATTTTTCAGCAAATTCTGCCTCTGGCATCAGAGCCCTGAGCTTTTCTTGGTAGGACTCTGGGTTCCGTCTCCAGAGCACAGCTTGACCCATATGGACTATTGTCCAGAGAATCCTGTCTCTAAGGCAGGATTGCTAAAGATCTGAGCCTTCCACCTGAGCCGAGGTAAGCCCCTCACATAACACAGAAGGCCCATAAAGGTAGAGGGCCCAGGATACTCTTTGTGGTCGATGGAAGATCAGCCCCCATTGTACCTCCCTCCCTGAATAGAACCTCTGCAGTGTGACTTTGCATCTCCTACCATCTGCAGGTGGAGTGTGTTTCCATAAGTCTGAAATCTAAGCTGGGCTTTTGACTTGCTTTGGTCTATAGAAGCTGGCAGAAGGGGGCCACTTATGAGCCTAGACTTCAAGACACCTTGTGTGCTTCCTCTGGTTCTACTGGGACCCTGGAAGCCACCATGAGAACAAGCCTGGGTGAGACGAGAGGAGACTCGGCTCAGAGATTCCCATTGTCTCAGCTAGAAGGCAGCCCCCAGTCGACCTGGATGCTGACTATAGATGCAGGAGGAAGCCCAGGTGTTCTGGGCTGAATTGTGTCCCCCCAAATTCATATGTTGAGGTCCTAACCCCTAGTACCTCAGAGTGTAACCATATTTGGAGATAAGGTCTTTAAAGAGGTAATTAAATTAAAATGAGGTCATTCGGGTGGGCCCTAATCCGCGATGACTGGTGTGCTTACACGAAGAGGAAATCTGGACACAGGTAGGCACAGAGGGAAGACCATGGAAGATGAAGGGAGAAGGCAGCCATGGGCAAGTGAAAGAGAGAGGCCTCAGGGGGAACCAACCTTGCTGACATCTTGATCTGGACTTCCAACCTCCATACTTGTGAGAAAATAAATGCTTATTGCTTAACCACCCACCTGTGGTACGTTGTTATGGCAGCACAAGAGGATCAATATGTAGTAGGTGAGACAGGAAGAATCGCTCAGATGAGCTCAGTTCCACTTGCCCACTGTGGGATCATGAACTGAGTAGGTGGTGGTGGGTTTAAGCCACGAAGTTTGGGGGTGGGGTCTTATAGAGTCAACTGATACACTTTTGAAGGGCCCAGAAAATGGTTCAGCATTACATAGAAAACAGAATGAGATGAATTCCTGATTAAATGTCCCCCTTTTCCCCGTGCCTACACATCTGCCTTATACAGGAACACCACAGTTACCTTCCCCTAATTATGTATCTAGAATCCCATCTCCAGCACATACCTGAAACCCCAACATTTCCATGTGGAAGCGTCTTCTGTCTCAGGTCCACCAGGCCTCCCCACCCTAGGCCCTATCATGCACACGGAAATTCCCTCTCTGCCTCACCACACACATCTCTCACAGACTTTTTTTTTTTGGTTAGCCTTGAGCTAATATCTGCTAACAATCCTCCTCTTTTTGCAGAGGAACGTTGGCCCTGGGCTAACATTCCTGCCCATGTTCCTCTACTTTATGTGGGACACCGCCACAGCGTGGCTTGATAAGTGGTGTGTAGGTCCGCGCCCGGGATCTGAACCTGCAAACCCCGGGATGCTGGAGTGGAGCACGTGAACTTAACCACTACACCACCGGGCCAGACCCATCTCCCAGACATTTTACAAGTAGGAATCACCTTTCTTGAATACAGCAGGGAACGGTACTTCATTTTCAGGAAATAATACCACAGCACTGTTAGAGCTAAAGTAAGCCCTTTATTTCATTCTCTGGACTCCTTGTCCTCCCACGTTCTTCAGCCCATCATTGTTCCCGACAGCATTTCTTTATTCCAAACCAACAGGAACCAATACGTCTGTAATCTTCTGGGCAATAAAAAAATTTACATTTGGCACCAGATGCTTCGCACTCCTCTTCTGACTCTATCTCGTGGACGTAGGCTGTGGAGAGGAAAATATTTCAGTCACTCAGCTGGGAACAACATTCATTGTGAATGCTGGGCCATGGCCCATCACTGAACAGCCAGCAAGAGAGGCTCCTTCTGCAGGTGCCTCTCTCAGAAACCCTAGGGAGCCCCATGTACCCTTCTGCTCTGCTGCCACTGCTGCTAATGGTTCCTGGCTGGCAGGGCAGTCTCGACTCTACACAGGCCAGATACTGACGTGTCTGCCCCGAATGCTGGCTCTGAGCTCCCCACCTGCTCCCCAGTGTCCAGCCCCTGGTTACCATGCACAGCGGGAATCTATGCAGCCCCGTGTGGCCTGACGAGAACCGCCACACACTGCCCCCCCCACAATGTGCCCTGGGCACAAAGGGCAGGAGAGGTTTGGCCAGAGGAACTGGGCAGAAAGAGCAGACAGGGGTCAGGGGACTTCCATCATGTTGTCCCCTGTGCTGCATCCAGGCCCAGGAAGGGCTGGCGTGGTGGGCCTGTCCCAGTGGGGAGTCCAGGCAGAGAACACACACAGTAAAATTGGAAGAACAACAGGGGTGGAACACACCTTACAAGTCTCTGCTGCCTTACAAGACCCCTCCTAAGCTCTCCCCTGTGTGTCCTCAATCAGACCCTCAGGACGACCCTGGGGTTTCCGTCCTCTTCTAGAAAGGACAGCTTGGTGACTTGTCTAAGAGCACACTGCGAATCAGTGCTGGAGCTGAGAAACACACCGGTATTGGCTCCTGGGTCCAGCTCTCTCCTACATCCTGGGCTCCCTTCCAGGCAGGGAAATTGGACGGTAAATGAGCCCTGGGGACGGCGCCTCCTACGTGGCACTTATCCCCAAGGTTGTTCCAAGGCCAACCGCACTTGCCAGCCTGGCACATCGGTGTGCTCCCCACCCCCTCACTGAGTCTGTGCTCCATGGAAATGACCCCCACCCTTGGCCTGAAGGGACACTGAGGGCGATGTTTCAGTAAGTTTAGAGAAAACTAAGAATCTCCCCCGAGACATTCATTGTTTGGTTGATGCTCTCCTTGATGTTCAGATTTATTACTTATTTCTAGACACTGAGCCACTCCTCACATACGGCCTAGTCCCCACTCCCTGGGCATGGGGCCCCTGTGCCCCATACCAGCCTGACTTCAGAGCTTACCTGAGGCAAAGTGAGCAAAGAGGACGAAGAAGGTCAGGAGCACGAAGTAGACGCTCCTCATGGTGATGCTGACTGGATCCTGGGCAGCAGGAGAAGGCAGAGGAGCTGACTCTGAGAACGGGAACCCACCGAGGCTGCTGCAGGCGGGAGGAGCCTCTATTTGTAGGGCTTCTTGGCACTTGCACAACAGCGCTTGATTTTGAAATCTTGCCTGTTATGATCCTAATTACAACACAGCTATTGATCTGTCCATGGATGCTTGCCAGCTGAGCTCCTCCACTCTGTCCCCCAGCTGCACTGGTTAGATGGGAATGGCCTCACTTCCACTCCATGGTGGGATGCTTGACCCACACACCTGACCTCAGAGAGTGTTCCAGAATGTCCCCCTAACCTAGGCCCCAGCAAATCAGATAGGACATTTTCTTGGCCAAAATAATGATCAGGAGGGCGTCATGGTGGAAACTTCCATTACTGTTAAGCCCAGCATGTCTGTTCAATTTTTGGAGAAAGAAAAGCTCATTTTCTCTTGAAAGGTACAAAAAACAGCATTGCCCCAGGATTGTAGCAGCCACCTTGCTTTTATAAAGAAGCAGATCTGGGAATAAATCAGACATGGTGAAAATATACTGGCTTCTGGGTCACGTTGTGTCAGCACTGGGTCCAAGGACCCCGAACCTTGACCTTCCTGTGATTGCCCAAACAGTGGCTCTTGTTTACTTTATCCAGCTTGTGCTGAGTTTTCCATTATCTGCAATTGCAAGCGTGTTGGCTGGCATGCGAGATTTGAGGCTGCAAGCCTGGGGAAGCCCAGCCATGGGGGGCGGGGGCTGAGCAGGGTTGGTGGTGGGCCCTGGGAAGAGGACTGCGCTTTTGTACTAGTCAGGTAAAGCAATACTTCCACATTTGAAGTGGGGACAGTTGTCTAGATTCCCTTTAGAAATCGTGGGAACGCTGGAGATGCTTGGGGAGGGTGTTCGCAGCCATAGCTTTGCTGTGTAGTGTTCACGCACTTTCATGTGGGCCTCCTCTGCTGTCAAACCTGCAGTAGCAGCAGGTCTGTCGTGTCACAGTGGTCACGAGAAGGGTAAGTGCACACGTTCTCTGTCACCACTTGCTCTGATAACAGCGGGTCCCGACAAGACCGGGTTCTCCTGAAGCAGGACGTGAAGTCACTTCTTTCTGGGTTTGGAGCTGTCACGGTTTCCTGAGGCTGCTGTACCAAATTACCACAAACTTGGTGGCTTCAAACAACAGAAATCAATTCTCTCAGAGTTAAGGAGGCCAGAAATCTGAGATTGCTTCACTGGGCCGACATCGAGGTGTTGGCGGGGCCCCGCTCCCTCGGAGGCTCTAGGGAGAATCTGTTCTTTGCCTCTCGAGCTTCCTTTGGCTGCCGGCAGTCCTTAACTTTCAGCTGCACCCCTCCAGTCTGCTCCTCCGTGGACCCATGGGCCCTGCTCTTCTGTGGGTGTCTAATTTCCCTCTACCTGTCTCTTATGACTTGTGCTGGCATTTAGGGCACAGCCGAAAAATCTCCCCATCTCAAAGCCCTTAACTTTATCACATCTACGAAGACCCTTTTACCAAATAGGTCTCATTCACAGGTTCTAGACTTGACACCTGAAGTCTTGGGTGGCCATTGTTCGGCCTACAGGGGCTTTTAGATATTGCCATTTTCTTCCCAAAGGACCCAGAAAAGCAAGGCCCAAGCTTCGTGGTCACATTTGCCCTATGTGGTGGCAGCAAGTTGTCACCCATCAGACCAGCAGCCGCTTCCAGAGAAGCCTCTGGGGCTGCCTTCTTGCTCCAAGCTGGGAAGGTGGGAGCTATGGAGAATTCACCCCCACAGCAGGGACGTGATGGCCTCGTGTTTGGTGACTCCAGAGGAAAGGTCAGGAAGCAGAGTGTCAGCTTAGATCTTGAAGCTCAAATGGGGAGATGCGCCCCTGGGTTTGAGTGATCTGGTTCACACTGGCCCACCCATCCCGGGAGAACAGATTTCCCAACACTGCCTTGGGCAATGCTGGCAGGGTAGACCGTGGTCAAAGTCTATCCTGTTGTTTGAGTTGGCAGTCGGTTTTCCCCACTGCGAAACAGTCATCAGAATTCAGCATTCCTCACTGATCTATTGCTTCCAAAGAGCTGGAGAAAGGTGGGCTTTCCGTGACTTTCATGGTTAACAAGTCCTCGATAATGTCAGGAGCTCCATTTTTCCTGGTCCTTTACCAGGTGTGAAGAAAAGGTCCATTTGTTGTGTGGGTGATTATTGTAGCCCTAGTTTTAAAGTGAACCGACAAGAGATCTCAGGTCCAGGCACACAGGGGAGGGTTATATTGTAAAGGGCAGAACAAGGTCACCGAGGGCAATGACTGTATTTTATGTTTTTTACAGTCTTGTCCCAAACTCGTGTGTTTCATGTGACAAGGCCCTGCTGCAGGTTTGCTGAGCAAAATGACAGACATCCCCACGTCTGGGGTTTCTGCCTCAAAGTCTCCCACCACGGTGCGCATGGGGCCACCTGTCTCTGTGAAGAGGAGCAGCTCCAATTTGCTGCATGAAGTGAGGTACCAGAGACACTCCCACTGGGTCTGTGAGTCCTCATGTGGCTCAGATGAGGTGTCTTGACTTGCAGGCTTCCTTTGGGAAAACAGGCATTCTTAGATCCGGAGATCTAGGCACACCTGTGTGAAGTCCAAGCATCAGTCCAGCAGAGAGAAGTCTGCGCAGGTCTGCACTTGGGTCCACGGCTCCTTGGGAGTCTGCTCTAAAGTCTAGTGGGCACAAGGATGTGTAGATTTTTTTTCCTCTATAGCAGCACAGCATTTTCTATGATCAGGTGCTTGATGTAAATTTGCAACTAGGAGTGGGCTAGGATGGCCCCCCAGACTTGCTGCATCACTCAGAGCTCTGAAGTCTCAGCTCCCACATCTGGCCACAGCAGCCGTTTCTTAGGTTAGATCACAGCATGGTTTGGAGATTAAACAAGAAAAAGTAAGTGATGAAAACTCTTCATAAAGTGCTTCTACGTGAAAAAAAGGCTCAACCCGAGAAAAGTGAATCATGTTCCCCAGAAAAGGAAATGGTCATGGAGTGGATGAAGCTGGAGGGGACCTTGGTGGCAGGAGAACAAGGCGAAGAGAGGAAGGATTTGGGAGGAGAAAAAAAGTTGCTTAGTTTGGATATGAGTAGATGTGGTAGGAAATTTTGAGGTAGTGAGTAGAAGACAGGACTGAACAGGACAACTGGTCAGAATGAAGACAAACTCAAGAACAGCTCACGGAATCGAGAACAAAAGCTGACAAGGATGACTGCTAGGCGAGAGCAGACAGAGCAAGAGCTTTGAGAACAGAGTGGACAGGGAAGCAGCTTCTGATCCGAGACGTGGGAATCAGACTGAAAAATGCTCCAGGTGCGAGGCAGGAACCAGTGAGAGGAGACTGCTTTGGACTGAAGGGTTGTGTCCCCGAAATTCTTGTGTCGAAGCCATAAGCCCCAGTGTGGCTGTAATTGGAGATGGGACCTCTAAGGAAGTAATTAAGATGCACAAGGCCATAGGGTGGGGCCCTGATCCCATAGGATTAGTGTCCTTATAAGAAGAGACACCAGAGAGCTCGCTCTCTCTCTGCCCTTGCCAGCGTGCGCTCAGAGGAAAGTCCAAGCAGCCGTCTGCAAGCCGAGAAGAGAGCCCTCACCAGGAGCCAAATGGGCCAGCACCTTGATCTGGATTTCCCAGCCTCCAGACCTGTGAGAAAATAGACTTCTGTTGTTTGAGCCAGTCTGGGGTATTTTGTTATGGCAGCTCAAGCAGAGGAATACAGAGACCCTCGTCCTGGTGAACCACAGCATCCATGCAGAGAAACTCAGGGTAGCCATAGAGTGGGGAAAACCCAACAGAGTGGCAGCTTTTTATTTTGCTTACAAGAGAAAATTAAAAAATAGATCAACCCGTGTCCTCACACCGTTTCATGAAAGAAGAATAGTTTCAGTAACAATAACAGAAAATGAAGGATGTGGCCTCAGAATAAAGACCTGTGTTCTCTAGGAAATGTCTCTGTGTCCCCCCACCCCCATGACATATCAGACGAGCAGGTCTGTGCAGAGACATTATCTTTACTTCCTTAACTTGTGTGAGAATCTGTCTGCTGCCTGGTGATGCACAGCCCCTGAAATGGCCTTAAAAGAGATAAATGCAGTGATAAAATATAGTGACAGCAGACTTAGAAACACAAGGAAGACCGACAAAGTTGCAATCACGATCGAGATTTTGCCAAGTGTCTTTCTGCCTTTGATGGACATTCTGGACAATAAATAAATAAGGAAATAGATTTAATTAGATAATCGGTGAGCTTCAGTCAATTAGATGGATATCTTGTTCTATAGCCTATAAACAAAGTATACACATTTCCCACCAAATGTACACAATAAGATCGTATGTCTGGCCAATATTATCCCTAACAAAATTTCAGAAATTGGAGTTGAAGTTGCAGAGTCTGTCAACAGCTAGTAGAGAGCCCAACAGGAAGAACAGCTTAGAAAAACATGTGTCTGGGCCAGAGAGTGAAGATCAAGTAAAAGGAAGAAGCCAGTAAGCGGTGTGGAGACTCTGTGTGTGGTGGCAGAAGAGGGACAGACCCAGGACCCAGGGAGACACTGCAGGAGGGACCCCAGGGGATGTCCCGCTGGGTGAGAAGCCAAGGGTAGTGTCTGGGCCTCGGTGCAGCTGGGGTCCATGGGTCCAGTTTAGCAGGCTTTTCAACTTGCTTTAGAGAACATAGACCAGAAATTGGACAGAAATGTCTGTCAACCTCTCGTCTGGAGAATTTGCAGGTGGCCTCGGTCAAGGCCCCACAGAGAACCAGCCTGTAGAATCAGCGTGCACTGTCCACCCAGGCCACAGCCTCAGATTCTGGACAGCAGGTGACAGACAACTCAGCAAGGGGAAGCGCATTGGGAGGGGAAATCACACACCCACACCCACACACTGCACACCCTCACATGCACACCCCCACGTGCACACACATGCATACACTCATACCTGCGTGCACACACCCACACATGTACACACACTCACACGCATGCACACCCTGAGCTTAGATTTCCATTTACTGGCAGTGGGGCGGTGATGCATGTCTGCATCTCTCAGGGGAGTCTGTTCTCACCTAGCTGGCTTAGGGTTAGTCCATTTCCTTGACTACCTCTCTTAACCTGGGGAGCTTTCTGGATTCAGCCTTTAGAGCCAATTTGACACTCTCTCCTTTGGGTTTACCCGTCTCAGTACTAGCCAAAGACCCAGGCAAGAGAGGTCCTCTCTGGCCTGACCCATGTCCCTTCTCCCCTTTAGATCATTCTCTGGGTTCCTTTGACCCCAGAAGTGCTCGCCCCTAGCCTTCCTTCTGGGCCCTCAGGGCGTCTTCCCTGGGTCTGGCCTGCAAAAGGCTGCCCAGGTGGGAGCACAGGAGACGCTTGGCGGTGAGGGATGGTCTCGAGCGTAGGAGAAAGGTGTGTGGCTGCAGGCCCGGGCCCGGCTCTCCCTGCCCTGTCCCATCCTGGCGAGGGCTTTCAGGAGACAAAGTCCTGTGTTTTAGCTGGCCTTTCAGGTTGTTGTGGAAGCGCATTTGTTCAGGGAGGAGGAGATTTTTTCAGCAGTTGGTTTTATAATTGTGAAGTATTCGTCACTCAACATGTGAGCCTCTGTTTATGTTCTTCCCAGAGCCCGGGAGTATTTGTGGCGGCACCGAGCTGCCTCCGGGGAATATGACTCACCTCCACTGGGCAGGGCTGGGCCTCCTGCCCAACTCCAGGCTGGGGCACAGCTGTCTTGAATTCGTGTGCATTTCCTAAGTTTCCAAACCTGAGTCCTGATTGACTTCGGCACCCATCTCACTGTGCTACTCCTTGTCATCAGCTGCCACGTTCTCCTGAACAGCCAACCAAAGGGGACATGCTTCTGACTGGTCCCATTCTGTGCCACTGTGATCCTCACGGTTTATCTAATTTCTGAACTCAGCCTCATCCCAGAGAGCCAGAGGCAGGGTGTCTCCACCGGAGGAGCCCCAGCCCAGCCCAGAGAGCCAGCCCTCATCTCTTGTTCCAGGGAGACTTTCCCCAGGGGAGACCACACGTCGAGGCTTCTCAACTCTCTCTTGTTCCAATAACAAACGAGCCACACTGCAACACCCACTGAGGGAATTAGAACAGGATAGAGTTGGTAAGACCTCCCTGGCTGCGGAACCATGGGCTGAACAAGTCCGTAGACTTTGGCCTTCAGACAAAGCCTTTTGGACTTGACTAGTGGGAATCCATCAACTCCCTCGGTAGTCTAAAATATGTCCTCCTCAAGAGCCTTCATCTAGAAGGAGCAGTGAGCTGGGAGACCTCCCTCCGATCCTGAGATGTTTCTGCTGAACTTCCCATTTCTACAGATGTGGCACAGCTGGCGAGAGGAGGCTTCGGACATCCCCCAGACTTGAGTTTTTCACGTCAGGAGGATCTGAGATTCTAAAGACAATGCAGTAGATCAGATTATTGCTTGCTTCTGAATACAGAGTATTGATAGAAAATTTGAGGTGCAGCAAGGCCAATAGATTAGAAAACAACTGCCATTGAAAAGATGGTTTGTCACTTACAGTTCCCAAGAGGAGGGATCGCGCCATGCCACGCCATGCCACACACAGGGGGCCACATGGGGGGGCACCAGGGTCCATCAGGAGGCAGAGGGAGAGGGCGACTGTGGGCAAGGGCCTGTATTGTGGTTTCCATGGGAAGAAACAGATGAGGCAGAGGAAACAGGCTTAGGATTATCCTAAGTGTACACATGAGTGTATGCATGTGTGTGCATGTGGGTGTGTGCAAGTGTGAGTTTATGCATGTGTGTGCATGTGGGGGTGTGTGTGCATATGTGGTTGTGTAGTGTGTGGGTGTGTGATTTCCCCTCCCAGTACCCAGCCCCTTGCTGAGTTGTCTGTCACCAGCTGTCCAGAATCTGAGGCTGTGGCCCGGGTGGACACCGAGCACTGATTCTGCAGTCTGAATAATTTCAGCAGGCTCTGGGGCAGGGGGGCTGTCCCCAGCTGTCTGTTTTCTGGTCCTGGGGTGATTAGGGCAGGCGGATAGTGGCCCTGAATGTGACAGCCTGATAAAGAAGGTATTTGGGCTCTGGATGGGTCGGTTTGCATTTGCAAAGCTCATGGGCAAGTTATTTACTACCACTAGGAATTGGCAGCCCTGGGAGGGAGGGGCAGTCCCTCCAGGGTCAGCAAGGACCCTGAGTCAAAGCATCTGAAGACAGAAGATAAAAGACAGAGTTAATATACTGCTCTAGCATGCCTTCCTCAGCCATGCTTCACAGTGCCTCTCAATAGGTGAAGTCACTCCCGGGCCCCCTGACTCAGGGCCTGCCACCATATGCCAACGGGAAGAAGTGGCAGTATTGTGTGTCTCAGCTCAGCCCTTCAGCCCTCAGCTTGCATGTGGATGTGCTGGAGGCAGCCACTGCCCACAAAACCTGCATCCCAGAGTGAGCGACCCACAGAGCAGACCTGAGCCCGGCCCACAGCTGGGAGCACAGGCCACATAGCCAGCATGCAAACAAACCTCTGGGTGAGAAGTGAATGTTTGTGCTTTGAAGACACTGAGATTTGGGTATTTTTTTGTTGCAGCAAAAGGTGATCAGTACAGATACCTGGAATTTTTGATGAATCTCCAAGAGCTGATTGCATTCCCATTCTTCAAGAGGGCTTCAGACCTGTGCCGAGGACATCATACCTGAACTCATCTTTGTCTGTCACCGTGAAGACCACTCTTCTTCCTGCCTGCTCAGTTTCACCTGTGGTGCCACCATACTGCAAGGTAAAATCCTGGAAGTCCCTCTCTCTGAACTCTCACAGAGAGTCAATGCCAAGTTCACTGGTTTTTTCCTTCTCAATATTTCCCTTATCTTTCTTCTCCTCTCCATCCTTCCCACCCTGTCCTAGGTCAAGCTTCCATTCTCTCTCCCAGGATCAATAAAATAGGCTCCCAACTGGTCTCCCCACCTCCAGAATTTCCTTTACCCATCACATCTGTCATCTATCCAGCTGTCAGAGGGATCCCACCTGTATTAAAATTAATAGAGTTGAGGTCTAATACATTAGGGGTCTAATACATTAGGGGGATCTAATACATTAGGGATCTAATATATTAGGGGTCTAATACATTAGGGATCTAATACATTAGGCTGCTATAACAAAATATCAGGAAGTGGGTGGCTTAAAACGACAGAAATTTGTCTCAAGGTCCCAGAGGCTAGAAGTCTGAAATCAAGGTGTGGGCAGGGCCATGCTCTCTCTGGCGGCTCCAGGGGAGAATCCTTCCCTGCCTCATCCTAGCATCTGGTTTGCCAGAAATGCTTGGTGCTCTTGATTATAACTTCATAACTATAGCCTCATGGCCATCTTCTCCCCTGTGTCTTCACATCGTCTTCCCTCCATAAGTGTCGATCTCTGTGTCCAAATTTCCTCTTCATATTGGGACTTTATATTGTTCTTTTGTAAATCCTTAATCATATTGGATTAGGGGCCACCCTAATGACCTCATTTTAAATATCTGCAGATGCCAGAGTGAGAAACACAGGAAATTAGAAAAAAAAGAAATTGCACAAACACTCTAAGAAAAAAAGATTATTATAAAATTAGCGCAAAATATATTTCAGAAATGCAAGAGGTTAACAACTAAGAGGTTACTAATGACAGTCCCTGTCATGGTTTCCCTGGGACAATTATACGAAATAATAAGGCAAGTGAAGTCCTCGGCAAAGGGCTGAGGGAGCTTGAGCTAGTTCTATCTATAATTTGACATCTCGAGTGACTCGTCCTCTGATTCTGAAGCTGGATGATTAAGTGGGCAGGGTTTGGATCGAGGGTCCCTCTGGTTAAATTCACCCCGACAAGTGGAGCAAATGGAATAAATTGTGGTCTAGCCATAGGATTAAATATTATGGACTCAGAAAAATTATATTTATGAAGTCAAAATAGTTATGGCATTGTTTTGAATATACATGACATGTGAAATAAAAAGCAGGATAAAACATATCTACTAAGTAAAAATATGTGTAAAGAGAAGAAAATATACTCAAACCTTAATGCTGGCTTTCTCTGGGTCCTGTGATTGCTGGTGTTTTATTGTTTCTTTATATTCTTCTTTACTTTGATTTCTTTCAGTCATCAGATAATATTTCTATAGTCAGAAAACATTTTTTCTAAATAAGATAAAGTGGAAAAAATATCCCATTCACAATCAGGAAAAAACAAAAACAAAGCTTACATAAAATTGCTATAACGAATCTTATCAGTGACTATGCAAGACCACTACGGAAAAAATAGAACATGCTTGTGAAAGAACAAGGCATGCTTGACAAATGGATAGGTGCGTCATGTTTCTGCACGGGAAGACTGAATATTGTAAAGATGACTTTTCTTCCAAAATTGATACATGAGTTAATAAAAAAAAATTGGAACTTAAAAAGAAGACTCTGAAAGAACATGAAAAAAATAAGCAGATGAGAATTGCTGTCTAAGTGTCGAAAAAGAGAATATGTAGGAGAGACTTGCCCTGTATGGTTAAAGGTCCAGTGGGGGCTGAGCCAGGAGAAAATTCTAAGGGATGGACCCCATGTTGTACCAGGATCTCTGGACCCCAGTGAGGGACGACGCAGGCTCTGTCTCAGCACCATGTTCTGACTGGGAACCTCTGGGAGACCAAAGCCTCCAAAAAAATTAAATTTTATATTTTCATTTAGGTTATAATCTACACATTAATGTAACTTTATTTCAGTTCATGCAGATTTGTTCATTTATTCATATATTTGACAAGGGTTTTTACCAAGAGCTGCCAAACGCCGGGCACTGTGTAATGGACAATCAGCAGTTTATATAGATGCTGTCTCTGTCCACGCTGAAACTGGACACTGAGGAATGATTGAGGTTACTGAATGTGCTTTCAGTTTACAATCCTTTCGCTCTAAGAAATCCCACAAAATGATTTCATTGGGCTGGTTTGTGTGACTGCTACTGTCAGATTCACGTGTCTTAATGCCAAAATGATGGAAAGCAGCCAATCTGCTGAAAACCAATACCCTGACAGCAGGCCTTGTACCTAATGATGAATTTGCTGAATATGGATTCATCAAATTACCAATTTGTTGAATAGAGGAATTTTTCAAAACTTTTAGTTGCACCTTATCTTCACCACATTAGTTTTGCTACGACGATTTTCCCCAACTGTGTGTTCCATATTTCAGTATGTCAGTATGGAGAGTTGCCCCACCTTAAGTGAAGTGCATGACCTCTATTTTTTTTGTTTGTTTGTTTTTTGGTGAGGAAGATTAGCCCTGAGCTAACATCTGTGCCAATCTCTATCTACTTTGTATGTGGGATGCCACTTCAGCATGCCTGACGAGTGGTGTAGGTCCATGCCCAGGATCCAAACCTGTGAAACTGGGCAACCAAAAGAGGAGTGTGTGAACGTAACCACTACACCACCAGACCAGCCCTGGTCCCTGTCATGACCTCTATTTTTGCAGGTTATGCCTGTCTCTGCTGTGCATTCACTCCCACCTTTGATCCTGCACTGGTGTCTGACCTGACACTCCGCCCCCATCCTAGTGTCTGACCTGACACTCCACCCCCATCCTAGTGTCTGACCTGACATCCCACCCCCATCCTAGTGTCTGACCTGACACCCCGCCCCCCATCCTAGTGTCTGACCTAACACCCCACCCCCAACCTATTGTCTGACCTAGCACCCTGCTCCCCATCCTAGTGTCAGACCTAATACCCCACCCCCCATCCTAGCGTCCCACCTGTCCCTTGTTTCCCCTCTGGCCCTGGTGTCTGGCCTGTCACCATCCCTCTGGGTCCACTCTTGTCCTCCTTCACCTCTGGTGGTGAAAGCTCTGTTGAATTGTTTGAGATGCAATTTAAAGTTGCAGGACAAGAGATCACTGGGACAAATGTATTCAGAGAGTTGGTTTTGGAAAATTGGATAATGGAGAATTGGTCAATCAGAAATTTGAGTTTGAACTGTTGATAAAATCCTAGAGCTGGGAAGATGCTGCTGGCAGGTGCAGACCATGTTACCCTTATTTGCCACTAGACGGCGCCCCCGAGAAGGTAAAGTTCTGACCCCACTCTCCCTGGGACCAGGTAGAACTGGCTCTTCTTTAAACTGACTCTTTGTAACCGGCTGGTGCCTGAACCCCCTGTCTATTGTGTTAAATAGTGAAATGCGGGTGCTCACTCAAAATTAAAGAGTGAGTTAATAGGCTGAACTTGAGACCTAGGGCTTTCTTCTTTAAAGGTGTCATGTAAATTTTTGATTTGCATTAGCGATGCAAATCAATTAATTAATTAATAATTAGCGATGATGAACAAAGCCAAAATATAATGATGTTCACTTGAAATTTACATAATGTTATAAACCAATGTGACCTCAAGAAAATAATAAAAAGTAAAAAAGTAAAGTCATGTAAAAAAGAATTACTAAGGAGGCAGTTTACGGTCAGTACTCACATAGGAGGGTTTATCTGATGGATGGTGAAGTGGGAAAACCACTGCAGCTAGAGACGAACCACCACCAGAGGCAGCTCTGAAACAGCTGTGGGACCCAGCTTCAGTCTTCCTTGTATAGTGTTTGGCTTCTGCTTCTTTTCTTGGTGAGTGGTAACAGGGCTATTCATCAGCAGGTATAGAGAAAAGGAAGGATTTTAAGAGATTCATATCAAAACACACTGGAAAGATTTAATTCTGTGGGAGAGGTCTAGAATTCAAATATTTTAGGAGCTTAACTTTAAAAGCTGTCATTCAGAATGAGAGCAGAGAGGGATAATGCTGCTATGTGTAGACACGCATTCCTGCTCATTTGAAATGTGAACCCTCCCAGACCTGGCTCCTGGGGGCCCCAGGAGAATTCATTGCCCAGGACTGTTCCCAAGTGACAGGCCTTTTACGGATGTTTATGACCCTGTTAAGACTCAGCCTCCAGAGCTGTGAGAAATGAATTTCTGTTGTTTTTAAGCCACTCGAGTCGATGGTACTTTGTTATAGCAGCTGAACAGACGAAGACAGAATGGCTGTGGGAGTAGCCGGGGCTCTCTGCAGAGTCCCTGTCAGAAGTCCTGTTTTTGTCACTTGTCAGAAAAAGACCAGTCAGGTCAGACATGACTTACTCAATGAACCAGTGATTGCAACAAGTATTCCCACGTGCTTATTTAGTGAGGCTGGTTTTCTGAAAATAGCAGAACAATACTAAACTACACGTAACAAAAATAGAAACCAAATTAAGTAAGACTCTTTATTTACTTTCTGTGTGGCGTCTGCTCTCCACTGGTGGAGTGAGTCCCTGGGAGGGAGGAAGGGAAGGAAGCCGGTCTGTCTGATCTCAATTATAATAATTGTACATTCAGGAGACCCTTGGCCGGCGGGGGAGGGTGGCCCATGTGGGCATGCCTTCCTGGGGCCAGCCCGGGAGGATGTACTTTCCTTCCCTAGGAGGTGTGCTGATGCCAGCTGGCCATGAGCTGTTTTCCGAGGATGAGGGAGTTCACCAGCTCACACAGACACAGGGATTAATGGGAGAACAAGAGGCAGGCTGATCCTGGGGGTGGGGGTGGGGAGTAACTTCCCCGCTGGATCTCTGGTTCCATCTGCAGCTGGGTGAGCTTGGCACAGAGCCTCTTGAGGAGAGCCTGTCTCCTGTCCCATCATGGGACTCTCTTCCTCCTCTTCTAGTTCCTGTAGATAGTGACCTCTAGAGAGATCTCCAAGCCAGAGCTGAGTCTATTTGCTCTCCAATAAGGGAAAACACATCAATGAATTCAGTCCTGCGTGGTTCAGAGGGAGAAGGTCAGGGGGTTTAATGTGTCAGGAAGGCAGGTGTGGGCTCACGGGGATTCTGCTAATGAATGATTGAGGTCTGCACTTGGGGTCAGGGGCCACAAGGACATTAGCCTGCATGCAGTTGGTTAAAACAAGCCACACTATTCACAGGTCAGAAAAGAGTCTGCATTTAGATGGGTGAGGTACTGTCACTCTGGGGTCTGTCTGTATTGTTCTTAGTCATTGATCAGTTTTGGCTGGTTAGAAGCAGTTGAATTGAAACCCGGCCTTCACGTTTGGTATGTTCCAGATGAGGGCTGCTCTAAATGAAAACTTTCCTCTGTATGTCCCTCAAGCTCCCCAGAACTCGGCAGCCTTTCCTTAGACAGGTCATCTGAACACAGCATCTTCTAAGGTTCCAAGAAACTCCCTCTCTGGGTCTTATAGGATCCCTTCCCTTTTTCCCTTAGGAGGAGAGTTCCCTAGAGAGGAGGGAGGACATCACGCTGCCCTGTGATGATTGGTGGGGGCGGGGGGGGGGGACTCGGTGTCCTGAGATCACTGAGGAGGAGGATGGTGGAGCTGATGAAACCATCAGGGAACTGCATACACTGAAACAGTACACAGGAATCAAAATGGCACATACTCCATAAGTACAATTCTGAAAAAAAAAAAAAAAAATACATGTGCTGACCGGGATTGGAGATGTGTGTAGGGAAAAGCAGGTCAACAGCAGATTTGATGGGAAGAGTGGTATTTTGAGAAATTTTTTTCTTTCATTAATGTTTTGTGTTTTGGTTGATTGTGACAAGAAAATAGTTTTCTACATGTGCTTCTGGATTCTCAGGGTTTGGTGGGGCAAATAACCTTGATCAAAACCGTAACGGTATGAGAACTTTGTAATCAGCTTTCTCAGACCTGTCCTGGGCGGAACAATTGCGTATCCGACACGAAGCTGACTTAATTTCCTTTAAGACTCTTGTTGTCTTCCAAGGTTTGGGACTTATAATAATAAAGACCTTAGGTGGCTTTTGTTCATAAATTATGTTCAGTCTGTGATCTAAAAGAGGAAATAAAAGCAGGGGAGTAAGGTATTTTTCCTAAGCCTTCATAGTACTATGATTTAAAAAATTATTATTATTATTATTTTTTTTGTGTGGGGAAGACCAGCCCTGAGCTAACATGTGTTGCCAATACTCCCCTTTTTGCTGAGGAAGACTGGCCCTGGGCTAACACCCGTGCCCATCTTCCTCCACTTTATATGGGACGCCGCCACGGCATGGCTGACAGGCAGTGCGTCTGCGGGCGCCCGGGATCCGAACTCGCAAACCCCGGGCTGCCAAGCGCGGACTAAACCGCTGCGCCACCGGGCGGCCCCTAAAAAATTATTATTTTTCAATTTTTTTGGATATTTTCTATATTTTCAGAAGAAAGCAGTCATGAAAAAGCCTGTGTATATTCAGAGTTTATTAGACACATCCATTTCCACAGTAGTTATTCTAAACATTGGACAGGATCAGCTCTATCTCCTAAACTAGAAGTTGGGAAACTATGACCCTTGGGCCAGATTTACCTTGCTATCTGTTTTTATAAATAAAGTTTTATTGAAACACAGCCACTTCCATTTGCTTATGTATTGTCTATGGCTCTTTTCTGTTTACAGTGGTAGAGATGAGTAGTTGTGATAGATACTGTATGACTGGCAACATTGAAAATACTTATTATCTGGCCCTTTAGAGAAAACTGTTTGCCAACCAATGTGCTAAACCATAGATGTCATCATCTAATCCCATGTCGTGACACTGATGAGTCAACCTGTCCTGGTCACTGAGTGGAAATGTAATTGGGGTCCATTGATACAGGAAGACTGGGGACGTACGTATTGTTGAAACATTCCTTAAAAGAGCTGAAATGGGAGGGGTAGACCCACTGACAATCCAATTTATCAGAGTCCTAATTCCCCAGAAGTTCTAGTGAAGTAAATTTTTACTAAAACAAAGCGTATTTTCCCTCAATCATATTCTGCTATACCTCCACACTCATCCTTTCTTTTCATTTGACTAGCCAAATAAAAAAGCAACAATAAGTTTTGATGACTTTCAAACCAGGTCTTCAAGAGAGAAGAATGGTGTTGGCCAACACGGGAGAGAGGCAGTTATAATAATAAAACGCTTTGCATCTCATTCCTCCTTCCTTCCTTCTTTCCTTCCTTCCTTCCTTTCTTCTTTTTCGTTTTTTTTTTGTTGTTGTTTTGTGAGGAAGACCAGCCCTGAGCTAACATCCATCACCAATCCTCCTCTTTTTGCTGAGGAAGACTGGCCCTGGGCTAACATCCATGCCTATCTTCCTCTACTTTATATGGGACGCCGCCACAGTGTGGCTGACAAGCGGTGCATCTGTGGGCGCCCGGGATCTGAACCTGCGAACCCTAGGCTGCCAAGCGCGGACTAAACCACTGCGCCACCGGGCGGCCCCTTTTCTTTCGTTTTTTTAACTTCTGCTATAGAAAAATCTCAAATATACACAAACATATAATGAATCCCAATATTCTTATTTCCTAGCTTCAATATTTCTCAACATTTTCTCTCTCCTCTCCCTTTTTTCTTTTTGTTGGAGTATTTTAAAGCAAATCCAAGATATCATGCCACCTCACCTATCAATGCTTCTTTAACTGATGGGATCCTTTCTCTTCCAACATGACTGCCCCATCACTGTCACACCTAACAGAGCTAATAATAAGCCTTTGATATTACCCAGTCCGTACTCAGATTTATTTAACTCTCTCCAACGTGTCTTTTTGCAATTGGTCTGTTCAATACAGGATCCAAACAAGGCCTACACCTGGTTGTGTGTCTCTTTCTCTCCTTTTCTGTAAGCACTCCTACTGTTTCCTCATGCCAATTTTCTTTGGAGAAACTGGATTGTTTGTCCTGAAGAAAGTCTCACATTCTGGATTTGACTGGTTGCTTCCTGTGCTGTGGTTTTACTGGTTTCTCCAATTTCTGTATTTCCTGTAAGTTGTTAGTAGGGTCTAGAGACTTGATTAGTTTCAGGTTCAACTCTTTTGCCCAGAGTTTTTCGTGGCTGGTGCTGTGAACTTCCTGTTATATCACAACAGGAGGTCCACTGGCATCTGGTTATCTTGCTGTTGGTGAAGATGATATTGATCATTGGGTTTACCTGGTGTCAGCCTCAACCCTCTGTTATCAAATTCCCCACCAAGCTTTTCACCAAATGTTTTTAAAACAAACCATTGATGATTGTTTTAGATCTATGATTTCATTCAGGGTTGCAAAATGGTGTTTTTCTAAATCTACCATCCCTTCTTCATTTATTAGCTGGAAATTTTCTATAAAGAAGATATTTCCTTCACATAACTATTGTTTACCCTCAAATACAGTTTGTATCAGGAAGGCAGAATAAGAGCTTGATCTTTTTTTCTATTTACCAATTTCCAGAGTGAACACTTGGTGCCTTAACAAACTCCAACTATAAACAACATTGTTTTTCAAGTATTATTATGAACTTGTGGATTTTTATATATTTAGTGTGTTTCATTCAAATGTAGTCATTATTCTCTGCCATGATGAAAAATATTCCATCTTTGCCCAGTGGGTCCCCTTTGGTTTGGAGCCGGTGTTCTCTGGATGTGGCCCATCTGTCTTTGATAGCTTCCCTGCTTCTTAGCACAACAAGATATCCCATGCTCTTGTGCCTCTCATGCTCCAGACTGAGTCTGCTTGTTCCCTAAGTAATCCTGATTCTCTCTAGTTGGCAAGAATGGAGACCATAGCCCGGGGGTGCTCATCACAACTGGGTTGTCACTGTATTTTCAGGCGCAAAGGCTAAGAAATACACACTTTTTGTTAAGGGGGAAAAAAAGCTGTAATTTTATAATAATAGTCCCAATTCAAATGTGAGACTATAGGATTTTAATATAACCTTTTAATTTTACTCGAACCTCCTCACACTGAAAATCTTGATTCTTAAGATTTTTTCCATTTCTTTCCCCTCCCCATTTTTGTTTTGAAAAGTTTCAGACCTACATGTCCATGCAAGCACAGTACAAAGAGAACCTGTACACCCTCCCTCTAGATCCAACAGTTGCAATGGTTTTGCAACATTGATTTGCTTTGGGCCATTTGAGAGGAAGCTGCAGGCATCATGACATTTCAGTACTTAATAGTTCAGCTTGTATCACCTGAGAACAGGAGTGCCACAAAACTACAATGCAAGTGTCACACTCTGGAAACCAACCATGATGCAGTTCTTCTAGAAATTGCTCTGAGAAGAGGCACAGGTCACAGTTCCTTCAAATGGCTTTGATTCTTCCATTGCACAACAATAATGTCCTGCATCTTCAAAATATGTAGTCTACACTCTGCATGTATTTTACACAAGTAATATATGTATTATATGAAAATTAAATTCTTAAAAAGTATTAATAAAAAGAAGCAACTGTCTTTCACCAGTCTTTGGTCGGTGTCTTAAGTGGTTTTTAGTTTGTGTGCCTGGCTGATAAGACGGGAAGAGGAAAGGGGGGCCCAGAGCCTGTAGGCAGTAGCCCCTCCCTGGGAGGGCCCCTGTCCTCCACAGCAACAACATAATTAGTCATCACCTCTCCACTTTTGTTTTCTTAAACAAGATCTTTATAACGGCTTATATCTCAAGGTGGCTAAAACATTTCCTTTGTGATCTTCTGTCTGTCCCTGACCATCTCTTTTTCCTTTGCCTTTGGGGATTTTCCTGATAAGCTCCAGGTGGTCCTGAATGGTCTCTGCCATGAGTGTGACTTCCCTCTCCAGGATGTCCCAATCGTCATGTAGGGGCTGGGGTCAACATCCAAGAGCACAATGGTGCCCTCACCTGTACCTTTTAAATTCTTTGCTTTCTGACCATTTGATTTTAAGAAGGAGACTCGTAGCATGTTAATAGGTAACAGCACTTAAGAGTGCACATTGACGGGAGTTCTGCAGTCTCAAATCATCTGGGAAACCTCCTCAGGTATTTTTGGGGGAGTGCAATGAAATATTCCTTCACCTTCCTCTTTTCTGTTAAACACTGAGCAGCCAGTCTCCAGGGATGGGACCTGTGATACCTGGCGTGGTCGGAGGATGAAGTGCAACAGCAGCAGGACATGCAGTGGAGAAGGGGTTGCCAGCAGCAGTGGTGGCCTTTCCTGGAAGGGATGCCCCTCACTGGTTAGAAGGAACGCTAGAAACAAGAAGGTGAACATGAGGAAACCCCCTCATCCCAGTGCTGCTCGTCCACACGAGCAATTTCACGAAGGTCACCCAGCCCTCATCTGCCCGCGAATCAGCTAACAGACGCACCTGATCGCCAGTAAGCCCTTGCGGGCTGTGGGGGAGGCCACCCTTCCACTCTCACCCTCCATCCCTGTGGTGTTATAATTTTAGCCAACTATGCCAGTCTGTCCTCTCATCGGGGAGGGCAAGGACAACCTTTCTCCCCCTCTTGCTGAGTCAGGGCTGGCCAGATGTGGAATCTTGGTGTTCTAGGAGGACAAGATCCACAATTGAGGGTGGGCAGCCTTGGCAGTACCCAAAAGAGGTAACAGGAAGCAGCTCAGAGCCATGCACAGGAACATCAACAGAACACCAAGCTTTCCCAGGTGATAGAGCCCAAAGGGGACCCAGTTAGCCACCCAGGCCATTATGGGTGTCTCCTAAGTCCCCTCCCACCCATGACTAGACTGTGCTGTTCGTGATGCCAAGTGTTTTGTATTCTTTTTTCAAAAAGCATAGTTTTTGTATTCTCTTTTATGGCCTGGCCAGTAGGATGTGGCCACAAGACGAGAGAGGGGGGCAGCTCAAGGAAACAAAGTTTAACACACTCACAGGTCCTAGAGAGATGGGAGGCATGGCTCCCCACCCAGGGCCATATGGGGAAGCACCAGGGTGGTCAGGAGGTAGAAGACAGGAGTGAAGGGAAGATTTAGGCCACTCTTCTATTGGGGTTTCCGAGGCACAGGCAGGTAGGACAGGGTGAACAGCTTAGGATTGGCTAGTGTGAGTAACTTTGGAAGGCTTTGGGCTATGGTGGTGGCATCTAGTAGCCTGGTACCTGGTCCTGGGATGATTAAAGCAGAGGATGTTGCTTTCAGGGTACACAGGCCAGCTAGTGGAGTGTAGCTCTGGATGGGTTAGTTTGCATTTCAAAGACGTGCTCCTGGCTGTGCCCTTTGCTCTCTCTGAGAATTGGCTAGCTCGGGGAGGGGCAGTCTCTCCCCAGCCAGAAAAGTTTCTTTTTTGAAAGATATCAAAGCATCATAAAATACAGAAAATAAAATATATACAACACAACATTTAAGTCACTGGACTTTGAGTATAGCAGATTGTCCTCCACAATGTGGGTGGACCTTGTCCAGTCAGTTGAAGGCCTTAATAGAACAAAAACTGACCTCCCCCAAGAGAGAAGGAATTTTGCCAGCAGACTGCCTTTGGACTCAAACTGCCACTCTTTTCTAAGTCTCCAGGCTTTTGGCGACTACCATCAGATTTTGAACTCACCAAGTCTCCCCAATTGCATGAGCCAATTCTTTAAAATAAATCTCCCTCTGTATATAGACACACATCCTTTTGGTTCCACTTCTCTGGAGAACTCTGACTAATACAGATGCCTTTACTCTGAAGACTAACGTGTACACAAGTAGGTCTCCCCTTGTTCATTCATTCTTATTGGAGAAAAGCTTGGGGCAGACTATTAAGGGAGACCCCTTTTGGGGAACGTTATGACAAAATCTTGAATGGCTTACACTTGTTAGTGCCTGTCAAAACAAGATTGCTTCTTCAGCTTGTTGGAATTCCACAGCAGATCTCTTTACTTGACTGAGTGACATGCTTATGGGCTCACGAGCTATGAAAGTCAGGGTGCCATGTTGCTCTTGACATGAGAACTTATGATTTCACTATTAAAAGTTGAAGCCAAGCCAGATGTATTTTGCATTGTGCATGACCTGACCTCCCCCCATGAAGTACCTCTATGGCCAAGATAGGGACTGACAGGGTGATTATGCAGATCCTATGCCTACCTGTGCTGGTAAAGAGTGTGCCGTAGTAGAGGTGCACTGCACCCTTTCCAGGGATTTGGACTGCAACGTCCAGCTTTGCTGACACAACTGCAGTGATGGCAGAGGTCCTCACCAATAACGTTGGCATTCAAGTAACATAAGACCAAAGTACGCACTATCTTGTTCATGATAGGAAAGAGCAGACTCACTAAGTATAAACTAGGCTTCCGTCTACCACAGCACCCCAAAAGTCAATAGTAATTAAGAGGTGAGAGAGACTCCTTAAAAGAGTAGCCACACAAAACCAGTCTACTCTAGCGGACACTTTTCCCACTCAGTGTAGTCAGCATGTTTAATATATACAGTTATATAGAGAGAGTTATACATATATAGAAGGAAACTCAGGCATGCTATCAACTTCCATCTTCAAGACGCTGAAGTCCTCCCTGGGAGCGTTGCTCTGGATGTTACAATCACAGGCAGATTTCCAGAAGAGCCTTCCCACTTAGGACAGCCAATGTTTTGGTTACCCAACACCCAATTACTGAGGCAGAAAAAAAACCCACATCTCTGCGTTTACCTCACATTCTTCAGTTTATGAGGTTGTGGTCATTTGGCCTGTCCCACCAAGAGCTCTTCAAGTGGCCAAGTTATATATATATATATATATAACTATATGTATAACTATATATGTATATACATAATACATGGTTTAGGAATTCCTCAATGACAGCCACAGTAGGAAAGGGCTGGACCTGGAACTGTATATCAAACTTACTCAAATGACAATTTTTTTTCCATCTAAGCAGATGCTCTCATAGGAACCATAAAATTGAGCCTTGTGACCCTCAGAAGTGAAGTGTGTTGCAGACAACTCTAAGCACACCCTTTAATGTTAAAGCTGTCTTCTCTCCAGGATGGGTAGGGCAATATCTTTTGCATTCCAGGCTTACCAAAGGAGGAGCTGAAACAGTGGGGAGTGGTGAGAAGGGCCATAAATGTGCACCATGGGGGGAAATAGCAAATTGTTCAATACATAGGAGGTTATACTCTTTAGGAGGGAGAAGTGGCCCTGTAAGGTGAAGGAGTAAGAAGTTGCAAGGGCCTCGTCCCAGGAAGATGGGGGTTTGGGTTGACTGCCCGCTCTGTAAGTTGCAGGCTTGAATCTTCCCTGGACAAGCAGGGGTGGGTGGACACAAGCACTCAGAGGAGCTTTGGGATGGAGGAGAGGAAGCATTGGGAGGACTAGAGAAGATGAGAACAATCAGCTGCAGTCTCTTTTGAAACTTGCAGTGAGGGAGCGCTGCACCCACAGGAATGTAAACCCTGGGACCACATGTCCTGGGGCTGGGCTGGGCTGGGCTACAGGAATCATGCTCATCTCTCTGGTTCTGAGCCTGTTGTTTCTGGCAACAGTGCTGTTGATAGCATACATTCCTCTTCTTGGTTGGGGATTCATAAAAATAAGCTTTTGGCCACTTGAAGAGCTCTTGGTGGGACAGGCCAAATAACCACAACCTCATAAACTGAAGAATGTGAGGTAAACACAGAGATGTGGGTTTTTTCTGCCTCAGTAATTGGGTGTTGGGTAACCAAAACATTGGCTGTCCTAAGTGGGAAGGCTCTTCTGGAAATCTGCCTGTGACGTAACATCCAGAGCAACGCTCCCAGGGAGGACTTCAGTGTGTCAGAGATGGAAGTTGATAGCATGCCTGAGTTTCCTTCTCAAAATAGAATCATCCTGGATTATTTCTTAGCTTTTCAGGGGAAGGGAGAGGCCTGGATGCTCTGTCACTAAAGCGACATGTTGTATGTTACAGAGAAAGCCTGAGTAGAGCCTAATGTCCACAAATAATCCAGCATTTTCTCTCTCTGCCTTCCCCTCACAAAAGAAGGATGTTATGTCTAAATCTATCGCTGGGGCATGGGGGCAAAAGTTTTTACAATGGTTGATTTTCATTTGTGCTTATAATTTATCAATGTGGAATATGAAATTGCTATTACCAGATTAAGGAGACAACAGAACTGCACACATCATCAGGAGTTGTAAGAAATTTATTGGAAAAAAGGTGACCCATTCTCCCCCACCAATGTCCACAGGCCAAATGGTGCAGACAGAATGAAATGCAGAAGTAGGGGTCATATGAGATGCTTTCATAAGTGACATGTAACTAGGTGATGTGATTGTGGTGAAGTCAAAAATTGTCATCTGGGAACCTTAGACATTAGGCCTAGCAAGTGAAACTTAAGAGGAATAGTTTTATGGTCATAAAGGAGGTTCTCAAATGCTAAGGTTAATCAACCCACTGCCCCAGGCCCAGAAAGGAGAAAAGGCAGCAGTTCTGGGCTCTGCAGATAGACCATTTTACTGAATAGGTTGCCGAGACCCCTGAATTTGGTGTGAGCTTCTGCTAGGACCAAGGATGGCCTGAAGATGCGTCTCCTCATCACGTATCCTTGATCTCACTTGGACCCTCTGCACGGCTCACGTGCTGGTTTGGTAATAAAATGAAGTGGAGGTGACATTGCTCAAACCCTGGTCATCATCTCCCAGTCCTGGATGCAGCAGGCTTTGTGGCCTGGCCCATTTCCCCTCTAACCCCCGTGTTTCTTAACCTCTTCCAAAAGGAGACACAAGATTCGTTTTGGTCTGAAGGAGGTGTACTTCCAAGAAAGCTTTCTTTTATTAAAACAATGATTACAAATACTTCATTTGGCTTCTGTATTCCTCTCCCATTGCTCCCAGCTCAGAGGCAGCACTTGGCCTTCCCACCGTAACAGGTGCCTTCAATCTTGGTGAAGAGCGGGCAAGAGGAATAGTGACAGGTGCCACCGCTCCTGGCACAGATGTAATGGTCAGACCTGTGGCCGAGACTTGTAAGATAGCTGCCACCTGTAACAAGGGAAAGAAAACACTTCAGACTCATGGCCTGCAGCCACAATGACTTCAGAACATTTGGGAAAGCATGTCAGGTCAGTCTGCAAAGCCCTTCAGAGAGTTTTCTCTTCCAAGAACTTTACACTCACTTGATCTTCAGGGCTGCTCGTGAAATAAGGCATCTGAAGAGCTCACTTAGCCTGAGGTCTATGCCAGCTGTGGCCCACCAAAAGCCAACGATGAACAGCAGGTTCTGAGTGGGGTTTTCTTCTGCCAAGAGAGCTTTATGGTGTGTGGGGGAATTCAAGTTAGTCCCCAAATAAGTATTCCACCTGATAAATAAAATGGTAAGCAATAGGATATATTGGAGTATATGAGGAAGCCATTAGGTATAAAACTAATTCGGCCTGACCTTGCTTTTCCAAAAGGGCCTGACTGGCGTTTGAACATGCATTGTATATCTGCTTTAAATATTTACCATGTCCCAGAGACAAGAACAAATGCCCTTAAGATAGGATGCAACTTCCCCCACATAGCATTTCCTTAAGGATAAGCATTTCTTCCTAGGCTAGGGTTTGATTGCTGTGCTCATCCTGTGACCACCCAGCTCGAGACAGCAGACCTGCTACTTGCCCTGCCCATCAAAGGCTGTGCCGACAGAGCAATCTTGTGACTATTGTAAAAAGGACATTGCATTCATATGTGATATATGCTCTTTGATGGTATATAACCACTCTGTACACCCCCTTCTTTGGTGCCCTTCCCTCCTTGGGGAAGGAAGGCCCCGGGCTATATGGTCCTCAAAAATTGGCTCATAATAAACTCACCCCAATTTTGATTTATATATTGGCTATGGATTATTTGCATCGACACACCACATTGTTCTTCTGCCCCAATGCACAGCCTCTGCTTCAGAAATGCTGAAGCATACTTCTAGCTCCATGAGCACATCCTAAACTTCCCTCCTCCTTGTGCTGTTGAGTTGTACCGTTCCTTCTGACTGCAATCCCTGCTCCCCCACCTCCCTTATCCTGATCTCTGTTGAAATCTATGATCCTTTGATGTTAGGTTGAAATTATGGCTACTCTATAAAGCTTTCATCATTTTCTCTAGTTGGAATTCATTCTGCCTTCCTCCCAGTATCCTAGAATCTCATAATTAGAAGGTCTCCAGACTAGTCTTCTACTGTAACCAACAGAGAACAGAGCTTCCCTATGATAACCCCAGTAAGTGACCATCAAGCCATTGTTTTGCATGCCTACACTGATGGGTGTAATGGACTGAATTGTAACCCCCCAATTCATACGTTGAAGTGCTATCCACCCAGTACCTCAGAATGTGACCGTATTTGGAGGAAGGGCTCTTTAGAGAGGCAATTAAGGTTAAATGAGGTCATATGAGTGGCTCTGAGTCCAGTATGACTGGTGTCCTTATAAGAAGAGGAAATTAGGACACACAAAGAGTTGTGAGGGATGCATACACATAGAGGAAGGGCCACGTGAGGACACAATAAGAAAACTGCCACCTGCAAGCCGAGGAGAGAGGCCTCAGAAGAAACCAAACTTGCCGACACCTTGATCTTGAACTTCTAGCCTCCAGAACCAAGAGAAAGTAAATTTTTGTTGTTTAAGTGACCCAGGCTGTGGTATTTTGTATGACAGCCCTAACAGACTAATGCAATAGGCCATCACCACCCCAGGAGATAGGACATTCTAATATCACCTATCTCTGTTTGTTGAAGAGATGATTTCATAATGATTGAAACTGTCCTTTCAGTAACTTCCATCCAGTGATAATTTTTCTGCTTTCTGCAGTTAAGTCTAATCACTCTTTCAGAAGGCAACTCCATTTTTAGTAATTCTACTTTTTAAAAGGTCCTCTTTTTCTCAATGCTTAGTTTCTAGGCCCTTCTCAATCCTCTGGATATGTTCCGGGTTATCATCAATAGACTTCCTATTGAGGCCTGGAATAAATACAAAGTGCCTTAGATGTGTCTCATCTACCAAGAGCAGAAAAGGCTTCCTCTCTCTCATCTTGCGCACTGTAGGGCTATGCTGTCCAATATGGTAGCCACTAGCTACATGTGACGACTTACATCTAAATTAATCAAAATTACACTAGCCACGATGCAAGTGCTCAAGAGCCATTTGTGGCTAGTGGTTGCTGCATTGGACCGTGCAGATATAGAACATTTCCATCACCACAGAATGTTTTATTGACTGTGTTGCTATGGAGATGGAAGGAAATTGAGACACATTTTGGTTCCACCATCCAGAAAGTGACTTGGGCCAAGGCTGCTCAGTTGTGCACACAAAACACAGTCTCCTGATTTCCAGCCTGTATTCTTTCTGTACATTGTATTGATTCCTATTGATGCTGTCCAAGGTTCTACTAGGTTTCAACAGCTTCACCACAGTGTCATCCTCAGGTAAATTCATGGTCAACTAGATTTTTCAAATCTCCAGTTCTAGCTTTTGTTTCCCTTCATGAAACACTCTCGGTGATGGAAAGATACTTAGTCCAACCCCTGCTGCAAGATCGAATCCCTCTGACAGTGTGTCCTCCAAGTAAATATCTGTTATTAGGAAGATCAGTTTAGCTCATTAAATCAAAAGCTCTTTGAAAAGTATGAAGGTCTACACATTATTTTTCTTGCTCTTGTTGGTATATATGTATATATGCGTGTATATATATATACATACATATATATGTATATAAATGATTTCCTCTGCTTCCTTGTGCTGGGTAAGCAGAGGAGACCCAAGTACAATCATATCTTTTTAGAACCCAGATGGACTTCAGAGCTCAACTCATTCAACCTCTCTGTAATCTTCTCCCCAGAAGAAGAAGCTGAGGTCAGCGATGCCTCCTGGGAATGTAGCCAGCCAAAGGCAGAGCCAGGACCAGAAGCAAGCCCCCTGACCTCCAATCCAGCTCTTATTCCATCTCATCACACTGCTGGTTGGCTATGGTGTCATGACTATTCATGAGAACTAGTTTCTGGCATTAGTTTCAAGGATCCAGCACATTATAGGACTCTCAAAAAATAGTAACATATTTAGTGTAAGGGTACTTTGGTTAAATTCTCTGTTGTAGAACTAATCTATGTAATTTTTCGTAAACCACTCAACCCCTCTGGGACCTAACTTCTCAAATTTAAAATTGAGGAGACTGAATTATGTGATCTCATCATTTCTAACATTCTAAGGTTGATCATCTTTCCTTTGGTGGGGAACTAGCACATTTATGGTTGCATTTAATCCTCCAAGGAATGCATGGCTTTTACCTAGTTTATAGACAGGGAAACTGAGGTCCAGCGAGATTGAATGAATTGTCCATTATCCCACAACAGACAAACCATGTTCTTCCTAGTTCTAAAATCCATGCTTCTGTTACATCAACCCCTAGGAAGATGGGTTGGCTCCTTAGACAACCTTGCTAGAAAAGGTAATCTTGGAATGGTGCTAAGTAGCTTCTATGCCAACAATTTGGGATGAAGGAGGAGACAATATGGTCTGCTTTACTATTTGCTTAGTTATGAAACTTGAGGAGGCAATGTACAGTTCTGGATTGAGAAAGCATCGGAGCATCCCTGTTTTATTCTATTCTCACTCTCTGCCTCCCCCTTTCCCAGCAAGGCAATTGAGGGAGTGAATACAGGACCATATCTGTTTATTTAATCCACAGCCTTGTTGCAGCTACCTCATCTGATCTAGAACTGTGGGTGTCAGGTGACTAGATGTTTGGCAATGTTTGGGGACATTGTTTGTTGTCACAGCTGTGGAGGCATATGTGGAGGGGATGTTACAGGCATCTAGTGAGTAAAGGCCAGAGATGCTTCTGGACACCTACAACACACAGAACAGCCTCATAACAGGGAATTATCTGGCCCAAAGTGTCAACAGCGCCAAGGTTGAGAAATTGTGTTCTAGACCAGTGGTTCTCTATGCTGCAAACACATTAAAATCAGCTGAGATACTCTTAAATATATTGATTTAGTTGTCCTGGGGTGCAGTCTACATATTGGCATTTTAAAAACTCCTCGGATGAGTCTAATATGCAGTAAAGATTTAAGAACTGCTGGATCACTGGTTTTAAGTTTTAGCTACATCAGAATCACCTGGAAGGTTTGTTAAAACACAATTGCTGGGCCCCAATCTCAGAGTTTCTGATTCAGTACCTGGGTTGGTGCCTGATCATTTGCATTTCTAATAAACTTCCAGGTGATACTGAAGCCACTGGTCCAGAAAGCACACTTTGAGAACCTCTGGTCTTGCTTGACCAGTCCACACTTCTTTGAGCCTAGTGACCTCTCCCATAGCACTTAGGTTTATCCTGTTTTTCACATTTATCTTTCCTTTTGTGCTAGATTTAACTGTGCGCATGTCTGTCTATCCTAACAGATGAGTTTCTTGACAGAAGAAAGGATGTTTAACTTGGAACGGGGCCTGCAAATATTTGTGGCATCTAAGTGCCTCTGAAGGTTTGGCTTCCGATAATAGTGGACTAGGCAGCCCAACTAGAGCAGCCGGAACAGCTGGTACACACCCACACACATACACTCACACCCACACCCACACCCACGAATGTACCTTGTAGGTGTCAGAGAACTAACAGTAAAGAATTACTGACTCAAGACTTGGGAGCAGACAGGAATGAAAGCAAGGACAACACATTCTACCAATGTAAAAAATTAAGATTATTGTAAATTTAAAACCTTGAATATTTAGTTGAAATAGAAAAGTAGAAATATTTTTCTAATTCATAAATTCCTATAGAAAAATAGAATATTCACTTGAAAATTTAGTTGAGAGAGAAAAATACAACTTACTAAAATAAACAAACAAGAAGAGAAAATCTAAATAGTTCCATAACTGTCAAAAAAATGAGTCCATACATAAGACTCTAGCCAAGATGGCTTTATTGGCAAATTCTACCAACAAGCAAATAAGAAATAGCATCTACACTACACAGACTGTTTCTCAGGAAAAAAGGGATACCTTCACCAACTCCCAATGTGATGCCAACATGGTCTTAATACCAATACCTACAAGATCAATAATGCAAGAAAAGGAAAGGAAAATGACAGGTCAACCTCCTCGATCAGCAGAAAGGCAACAATCCTAAATAAAATATCAATAAACAGAGTAAAACCAGGTTCAGTCTATTTCACAAACTCAAGGTTTCATTTAACATTTGAAAATCAGTCAATGCCTATTACAATAAACGAGAAAAATCATAGGATCGTCTCAATAGGGTCAGAAAGACATCTGAAAAAATTCAACCTTGATTCATGATAAAAAAACTCTTAACAAGCAAGGAACTGGAGGGAACTTCCTTCATCTGATAAAGAATATTTACAGAAATCTACATCAGACAATATACTTAGTGTTCAAACATTGAAAATGCTCCACTTGAGATTGGCAACAAGACCAGGATAACTGCTATCATCATTTTTATTCAACATTGTACTTGAGGTCCTAGCGAGAGGAGTAAGATAAGAAAAAAATAAACAAAAGTTATAAGGGTTGGAAAGGAAGAAATAAAATTGTTGCTATATGCAGACATTATGATTATAAGTACACAGTCCAAAGGGAATTAACAAGCAAATTTGGCAAGTTTGCTGTATATGAGATCAACATACAAAAAAAGAAAAAAATATCAATTTTACTTCTGTGTATTAACAACCAATAGGAAAAATAAAATTGAAATAAAAACACCATATAGAATAACATAAAATATCAAAAGCCTAGTTATAAATCTAAGAAAATATGTGCAATATCTCTATCTATAAGGAATGCAATATTTTTTGATAGGTTAAAGAAGACCTAAATAAGTGGAAATACTATGTTTAAGCATTGAAAGTTTCATTATTTTTAAAATGTTAAGTTTCTCCAAATTAATCTGCAGATTTAACCCAATACTATGAAAATCCCAAGAGATTCTTTCAGTGAAACTTGACAAGCTGATTCTAAAATTTATGTGGAAATTCAAAGGGCCAAAAATAGCCAAGACACTTTTGGAGAAGAAGGTAGGAGGACTTGCTTAACTGGATTTCAAGACTAATTATAAAGCCATTGTAATTAGATAGTGTAGTGAAGACATGAGGACAGACAGATATACAAATGGAACAGAAAGAGACCATGCATAGATGGAGAATTGAAGCAGAACAGCATTGGCTCAGCAGAACAGTGGGGAAAAAATGGTCTTCTCAGTAGTTGGCTTTGGAACAACTGGATATTCATAGTGAAAAAAACTTTACCCTTCACTCACACCACACACACACTAAAAACCATTAAAAACCATTGTAAGATGGATTATGAGCCTAAATGTAAAAGGAAAAACAGTAAGCTCTCAGAAGACAATATTGAATATTTTCTTCATGCCTTTGGGGTAAAAAAAGATTTCTTAAGATGCAAAAAGCACTAACTTTAAAGGAAAAGATATGACACATGTAACCACATGAAAACAATGAGAAAAACCTCTAAGAAAAGTTTGCATTAGGAGAGTGAAAAACCAAAGTAGAAGATATTTGTAATGCTTACAACTGACAAAGGGCTTGTATGCAGAGCATATAAAGAATTACTACAAATCATAAAGAAATGACAGATAATCTGATAGAAAATATGGATGAACAGACACTTCACAAAAGATACCCAAGTGGCCAGTAGCTGTATACAAAGGTGCTCAGCTTATTATTTATCAGAGAAATGCAAATTAAAACTCCGGTGAGATACCACTACACTCACAGATGGCTAAAATTTTTAAATGATTGGCATTATCAAGTGTTGGCGTGGATATAGAGCAATGAGAACTCTTACTCACTGATTGTTGGAATGTCAATTAGTACAAACAATTTTGGACAATAGTTTGGTGCTATCCATTAAAATCCAGTAGAAGTATATCATATGGTACAGCGATGCCCCCACCTCTTGGTTTCTAGCCAATTGAAATGCATGCACAAACCAAGCTGTATTATTCAGTATGAATGTTAATGTGGTAAAAGTATAAGAAATATAGGAAGTTATTACCATAAAAGTCAAAAAGTGATTACTCTTCTGGAAGGAGGGAGTTGTGACTGAGAGGGCTGGAAGAGGATTTCTTAGGTACCAGCCGTGTCCTATGTCTTAACTAATTGTGGTTATAGGGGTGCTTGCTTTATAATAACTCATTAAGTTATGCATTCATGTTTCATATACTTTTCTGGATGTGTTATATTTTACAATTAAAAAAGTAAAAAATTGAGTTGCTTCTGAAAATGTCTTGTGCATATTCCTAGCTCTGTGAATCTTCTGTGCTACGTGCAGCTTCCAGCATCCTCTCCTATCCCTGCATCGGTCCATTTCTCTCTACCTCCTGCACATGAGCTCCTTGGACAACTGACAGCCCCACTCTTCTCCTCTCCTTTCCCAAGAATGGGAAAGTTCATTTCCTTGAACTTGGCACTTATTCTTTTCTTGGTCCTCACTAAGCTGGCCTGAGAAACACAATCCAAGACATCACTTGGTGGCCTCTGGAGTGCCACAAACCAGAGGAATGTAGAAAAGAGAAAACTCACTTATAGGTAAGAATGAAGGGTGAGAAGATGGATGGGGGAGCAGGGCTGTTGGGAAAGCAGGTTTGTGCCGGTTTCTATGCTTGTGGTGAAAAGAGTGATTCTTTCAACATACATTTATTAGGCCAATTACAGCTGGATTGTCAATAATCCTACCTAAGAGCAACTGAAACACCAACTGTTTTTCTAGTCAAGTGTAATAATAGGTTGAATGACTGTGATTAAGTAATAGGAAACTAACTATCAAATACTGTGCCAATGGAAGAAAGTGAGAGGGAAGAGAGAATGGTTTGTGGCAGGGGGCACATGAGAGGCTGGATTGTTATGGAGTCAGCAAAACAAATCCACCTAAAGGAGAAAAAGACAACGACTTTGAAGGCTACTGAGATCTAATATAATCTGCACGAGTCAGATGGTGGTGGTTTAAGAAAGAGAGATAAAAAGACTATAAAGAAGATATACTGGAAACTCTGAGACGGATTTTTGGATTTTAAATAAAAGACCCATAAAAATAAAATTTGTTAAAGAGCCTTTCAGAGAATGAGAGACAGGGAGGGCTGAGAATCTGAGAAGGGAAGGGTGGTGATCAGGCTGTGGATAATGGACTTGCTCTCTGGCATTCTACTCCGAAGTGTGGGCACTAATGTTGGTTTGTATTAAACAATTAGAGCTAAAGCAAAGTTTTGGAACAATGTTAAAAGGGCAAATTGGAGAGCTGTGGACTAAAATGCAAGTTTCTTGTACTAAAAGACGACCAGGCTGAGGTGGGAGTGAATTGCCAAAGTGGCAAGAGTTTTGGAGAAAATGAGGCCCAAACTTGACCCCTGTGGAGATCCACGCCCCGCTCTCTTGCCCAGGACTGCACCCCAGAACCAGCAACAAGAGGACAGGCTGGGAGAAAGTTCAGGAGCCAGAGCAGGGTTTACATGACGGACCAATTTGAGATGTGTGAGGAGCCAACACAGATACAGATGTGGGAGCCAGAAAATACAATTTAGGTGTTTGCAACACCTGACCTGCACCTACGGTGATACGTCAATGAAGTTGGCAATGGGAAGCAACCTGAGACAGGTCATAGGTGAAGAAATAGCTTATTGGAGCCCTCTGGGCCTTGGCAAGCTAGCTACGCCTCTTCCCCCATTCAGGACAAGGTGGCTGGTTGGCAGGTGCACCAGGGGGAAGGGCTGTCCATAAGTCAGTGCATTTCCTCCCACTGAGGGCATTGAAACAGAGGCTGCTTGTCAACTTAGGAGTGGTGGCGGTGTTTGAAGAGGACTTCATTTCTATGGATCTTTTCAAGCTATCTGGGGAGGAAATCAAATATACAAGCCACTCCTGAAAAACAAATAATAATACTCTAAGCCAAACTGGAATATAACCAAGATCTGAAGCCACCTTCTGCAGACAATCCACCTGTGAAATCCCCATTCACCTGGAAACTCATGCTGGCTATTGATAATTGGCAATGCCTTTTACTAAATTCATGAAAGTTTAATTCAATTCCTGTCTAGATTATTCTTGAGATGAATCCCTGTGCCTGGTGACATATCCAGAGGTCTTTGGGAAGTGTGTGGAAAGAATATAGGATTTGGAGTCAGGGCCGGAGTCAAGTCCTTGTTATTTGCTGACTGGGTATTTGAAAAGTCAACCTCTTTGAGATTCACTATGAAAACAAAATCTATAAAATGAGGATAATAGCGGTCCCCACATGATGGAGATGCTGGGGGCATTTAGGGAGATGACATGCACGGGGCTGCTTTTTTCAGCTATCAAGCGCCACAGATGGTGCTCTGTGATGGGTTCCTCCAGGACAGCTCTGTTTCCCACACCTTGCTAACCAGGTGCCTTGGTTAAGCTTGGCTCAGAGGCTGCAGGGACTTAATGTCTGAGGCACCGGGGAGCATGTTTTTCCTGATGGGATCCGGAGGCCGTAGCAGGCACATTCCTGGTGGCTGTCTCCAGAGGTCAGAGAGGAGGAAGGAATTCCGGCAAGCAGGTTGGGGTGGGGATTACAGAGCGAGCCACTCAGGTGTGGGCAGGCAGGGCCGAGACTGAGGGTCACAGGATGTTGGGGTTGGGAGTCATTTTGCCTAATCCCTCATTTTGAGGGAGAGAAAACTGAGGCCCAGACGCCCAGGAATGCACATGGTATCCTGGCGGGAAAGGAAAGAAGGACATTGAAGAATGACAGGTGGGTCTGTCAGGGGGTTTGGTTAATTTTGCTCTACTGAAGTGCTGACCACCTGGGAAAGGGTGCACTGTCAGAGAAACTGCTCTGTTTATGGGAAGGACGTCCTCCTGCCCAGGGTACCCATGTTGCTCTCCTCAAATCAGCCTCCATGGTGCAACAGAGCAGCCTCTTAAAGAAGCCATCACTCTCCCAGTTTATAAACCTTTAGGGGCTCACCCAAACCCAGGTGCGTTTCCTGCCACATAAGGCCTCTCTTGATCTGGCCCCCGGCCCCCCACGACTCGTCTCAGTGCCCGGGCAGACTCCGTGCCTCAGGTGCGCAGTGCCGGGCAGTGGAGCTGATGGCCTGGGTTTGAGTCCTTGGTCTGCCTGTTACAGGTCATGTGACTTTGGCCAAGTTATTTACCCACGAAATGGGGATAATGTTTCTTCCTTCCCCATAGGGGCGCTGTAAGGACTAAATTCAAAGTGAGAGCTATTGTTTTTTATTTCTCTGTATCTCTGGGCTTTCACCCATGCTATCCTTTCTGTCTGGCTTGTCCTTGCTCTCACCTGCCCTCTCACCTCTCACTAGTTTCTTTAATTCAGGGCTGCAAATTCAGATACCCACAGCAGCCAGGCCGATAACATAAATCTGTGAAGTGGGCTGAGGTGAGGCAGTAGTGGGTGGTGGGGCCTGATGTGACATGGGAGCGAGTGTCTGTCTGGAGGAGCAGCCACTATCTAGCTGCATCTCACTTTTGCCATGTAGGAATGTCATCACATTTTTTGTGTTTTAAAGAGAAGATAAAAATCTAAATTTTATGTGACATATCCTGTTTTTTAAATGTTGAGAAAGAAGGAAAAAAAATTTTTTTGAAAATACCATGAACACCAAAACAACTTCCCTTTTTCCTTTACTTCTGAGCTTCCTCAGGAAAGCCCTCCTGGCTCCTCAAGACCAGGTCAGCTGCTGTTGTCACATGTTCTCATAGCAACCTGTACTTAATAGCATTTCACAACATACTTGTAATTAGGTAATTAATTATCTAATCAGGTTTTCTCGTCATGCTCAGCTTCCAGAATATGTAGTCATGAACTCAAGGCCTGTGTTTTCCTGGCTCTCCCCTGTTCCCAGGGCAATGCCTGCACAGAGAGGCTGTTAGCCAAGTATTTGCCGAATCAGTGAATGAACAACCTCAGACTATCTTGATCTCTAAATACCTGGGCAGGATTCTCATCTACCTGATGCAGATACCTGAGTCACCTTGTCATTTTGACATCATTCTGTGTTAACAGAAAGACAATTCTTTTGAGCTAAATGTGGGCAACCCATTTTTTTTTCTGATAGAGATGAAAATTGCTAAAAGAAAATGTCAAGTGTTGACTTCCTGCAGTGACCACATAGCTCTATTTCACCTGGACTCATGTGGGTCTCGACTTCCCCATGTGTGAAGTGACCAGGTTGGACTGGATGGGTTCTAACGGCTCTTCCAGAAAAGGGAGTGAACCATCCCACGTGAGGGCTCAGAGTGAGTCACTGTACGAGGCTGTGACCCAGGCAGCACCTTCTAGGAGCAGCACCCGGCTCCCTCCCTCACTGACCTGGGATCTGTTCATCAAAAGGGCAATCAGTGCAGCCTGTGGGCAGTGGGGCACCAACAATAACAACCACACAACAACGACAACACAACAATAACAGGAAACACCCCCAAACTGGTGCCTAAAAGGTGAAGCACAGTGTATGTAAGAGCTGGGCCAGGAGACATGGGCTGGGAAACCTGCATGTTTTGTTTCATTATTTTTGATGAGGAAGTTTGGCCCTGAGCTAACATCTTTTTCCAATCGTCCTCTTTTTGCTTGAGGAAGATTCATGCTGAGCTAATATCTGTGCCAATCTTCCTCTATTTTGTATGTGGGACACTGGCACAGCATGGTCACTGACAAGTGGGATAGGTCTGCGCCCGGGACCCGAACTCAGGCTGCCGAAGCAGAGCACACTGAACTTAACCACTAGGCCACAAGTCTGACCCCCGAAATCTGCATGCTTTAATGCCCCAAACACTCAAGGAGTTAGCTCTTCCTCACCCTCCAGACAGCAATGACCTTACAACACAAAAAAATCCCAGCAGAAAACAGTTAAGCATTGCTCCTCCCTGTGGCCCTCTTTCAAAACATGAACATCTCCAGACAGCACAGCAACATAAAGGTGGTGTTTGGCCTGCATGGCTCTCTGGGATGCTCAGAGCCTCCCCAGCTTCAGCCCAGGTGTGGGAGTGGACACCACTCTTTCCTTCTATAAGATGAGCTCACGCTAGCCAACCCCAAGGGAAATGCCTTCCTGAGGTGTCTGGTCCCCATACCGAGAACCCATGGCGGGGAGGTTTAGCAGGCAGGATTTACGTATTGTGAAAGGAGAGCGTTGAGCAGCCTCGCCTGGGAGTATCTGAGCTCATCCTGCCCTTACTAAGTGCTCAATCATGTTAGCTAGTATTTTTATAATGAATGATTAAGTTTATTTGTTCCTGCATGTCCTTGGAAACACTTTTGTTTTCTATGCTTTGAATGAGATGCTCATAATCTTATTTAGACATAATAGACTGAAAATAGCTATTCATGTTAACATAGCGGCTTTCAAACTTTTTTGAGTTTGGACTGAACGGCCGTAAGAAATTTCACATAGCTGCTCAGTATACACACACACACACACACATGCACACACACACAACTGAAATCAGAGTATGATAAAACAGCATGTACACTTACTACATGGTGTGCGCTGGTAGAATAGAATGGAAGAGGATAGAAATATTCCTTTGAAAAAACGTGGTTGCAACTCAATACATTGATTTCTCCACCTCTCTAAAGAGTTCCAATTGGAAACATTAAAACTCACCATCAGAATACCTTTGCATCCGGTTTTCAGATGGGGAAAGTAAGGCATAATTGGAGTAAATTAGGCATACCCCGTATGATAAAGGGATGGCCTGGTGAAAAGTACAATCGGATCTTTCAGAGAATTTCAGAGCTTTAACACTCTGAGAGACAACTACCACAACCAACACATTTTGCAGATGGAGAAACTAGGGCCCAGAATATGTGACTTGCTCAAGGCCACTTAGTGAATGACAGGGCTGGGATGAAATGTGTTCCCTGATTCCTCCTGCAGGGTCCCACCTTCTCTTACATCAGGGACACAGCTGCTTTGATCCAGGGGAGCTGGTGTCTTCTAGGCTGACAGAAAGCTCCCCTCCCATGCACTGGGGAGATTGCCCACCCTGGAAAATATGAATGGATTTCTCAAGGAAGGTCAAAGACCTCCTGTGGATCCCTGACTGCCTGCCCATGAGGTGAGTCAAAGGCACCCGGTGAGCTGGCCTCGTGGGAGGGATGGGTGGTGCCTGCTTGCCGAAGGGCACCGGAGAGGCCCCACCCAGTGACCCAGGTGGGATGGGGCTGGCAGCCTGCACGTCTCTCACCTGGATAGGAAGCTGGCCTCTCAAGGTGACCGGCCATCCTGCAGGTGGAGTATGTGATCCCCTTCCACAAATGATACTTTCTAGATGCCCAAGACAAGGGTGGGGCTGGGAGATGCTGGGAGCGGTCTGGGTCTGGCCCCACATCCCTGCCAGGCTCAGAGGGCCTGGAGCCCTAAGGGATGGAGATCATCCCCATAAGACCATCTCTCCTGTGGCTGGGCTGCCTCCAGGCCCCCAGGAGAACCAGCCTGGGTATGCAGGCTTATTCCTAGCCAGTCAGGGATGGTGTGCAGACCCCCAGACTCAGGAGGCTTGCCCATGACCTTCTGCCCTCAGCAGGCCACTCAACCTCGGGGATGCTTTCCTGCTGCTGGACCCTCAGGACACAAGAGGCAGCTATCCTCAGAGCTCAGTTAGCCCCAGAGTTCACACCCTGGGAAGGAGTGCTCCAGCATGTCCGAAAGCTCACCTGAGTATGTCTGGGGGAAGAGGAGGCAGAGAGTCAGCAGCAGAAAGTAGGTTGCCCTCATGGTGGCTGGTAGGCTGGTCCGGGATGGCAGGAGAAGGAGGAGAGTTTCCTTGGAGGCTGAGCTGACAGAGGCTTCCAGAGTCTGAAGTCTCACCGTATTTATAGGGCTAGAGGATTGCACAATCGCATAGACAGATCTGAAGGGCGGTGTCGCAATCCAAGGAGTGAAATTTTAATAAATAACCCCTCGTGTCATTTGCCCTGGGTAGTCTGCGAGTCATGTGCACACATTTCTCTCTGTCTGGCTGCAGCTGGATTTAGCTCTCGGCCTGGAAACCTGGAGCAGGCGCCTCCTGCCAGCTCTGTTTTGTCTTCTAGGCTGGGCAGTCCTGATGGGGTTCCTGGAAAAGGTGGCTCAGGTGGACCCTTTCTGTTGGGATGGCTCAGAGAGTCCCCGGGGAGGTGGTCTCGGGAAGTGCTGAGCCAGGCGGCCGTCCAGCCCTCAGCGGAGTCAGTCTCAGTCTCTTTAGCTGAACTGTGTTTGCTACCAGGAGGCCCCAAACTTCACCTTCTTCCCTTATAAAAGCCAAGCTGGTTGTATTTAATGTAACCCACAGGGATGGAGTTTTCATCAGGCCAAGGCTACTTTCTCAATTCTCTGCTTCTGAGCTGAACTTTCTCCTTGATTGACCAACATCACACTTCTTGCTTTTTTTTTTTTAATTAATGTCTCCAAGTACTTGTTGTTGTCGTTGTTGAGGAAGATTCACCCTGAGCTAACATCTGTGCCCATCTTCCTCTATTTTTATATGTGGGATGCTGCCATAGCCTGGCTTGACGGGTGCACAGGTCCATGCTCAGGATGTGAACCTGTGAACCCCAAGCCGCTGAAGTGGAGCATGTGAATTTAACCACCACGCCACTGGGCTGGCCTCTCTCTAAGAATTTTTGAATCTATGGGCCTCTTCTATCACCTAAACATTTTTTTTATCAAGGCTCTTTTTTAGAGCAGATTTAGATGCACAGCAAAATCTAAGGCAAGGTACGGAGATTTCCCATGCATCCCCTGTCCCCACACATGCACAGCCTCCCCCACTATCAACATTCCCACCAGATGGTACATTTGTTACAATCAACGAACCTATACGGACACGTTGTCATCACCCAGAGTCCATAGCTTACATTAGGGTTCACTCTGGGTGTTGTACAGTCTATGTGTTTGGACAAATGTGTAATAACGTGTATCCACCATTATGGTATTATGTAGAGTATTTTCATTGCCAAGTGAAGTAAAAATTCCCTTTTCTCCACCTATTCATCCCTCCCTCCCACCAACCCCTGGCAAACACTGGTCTTTTACTGTCTCCATACTTTTGCCTTTTCCAGAATGTCATAGAGTTCAAATCATACAGTAAATAATTTTTTGGATTGGCTTCTTTCACTTAGTAATATGTATTAAGTTTCCTCTATACCTTTTCATGGCTTGATAGCTCATTTCTTTTAGCCCTGAGTAATATTCCATTGTTTGGATGGACCACAGTTTATTTATCCATTCACCTGCTGAAAGACATCCTGGTTACTTCCAAGTTATGGCAATTTTGAATAAAGCTGCTATAAACATTTGTGTCAGGCTTTTGTGAGGACATATACTTTCAACTCTTTGGGGTAAATACCAAGGAATGTGATTGCTGAATCCTATGGTAAGACTCTGTTTGCCTCAGAGAACACAAGGTAAGAAGCTGGTGGAGTGATTGGGGTTTTAACTCAGGTAGTGAAGGGGAGATGAGAGGAGACATGGACTCCAGGGATGTTAAGAAGCTGAAGTCAAGCAGACACAGTAGTAGACAGAAGGAGCTGGATTTCAGGCTTGGACTAGATAAAAGAGGATGTCATATACAGAGACAAGGTGAACAGGAGGAGGAACCAATTTGGGGAAATGATAGTGAGTTGCATACACATTTGAGTGTCAGGACTGTCTCACTGTGGGTTTCCGGAGAAGCGGACTGTGGGCCAAGAATTTGAGTGAACATGGTAATTGAGAGGCATAAAGAATAGACAGTAGGTGAGGGGAGAACCGATGTGGAGGAGGGAGGCTAGCCAATAAAATGGATGATATTAAGGACATAGGCAAATTCCCTGAGGAATCTTGGGAACAGTGCAAAAGACAGGCCCGAGAATGATCCAGACCAAGAGATAATGGACCCAACATTCAGGAAGAGTAGTGGGTGGTGATGCCTTGTGACAGAGAAGCAGGTGTTGGCTTTGGGAAGGCAGGTGAATGCAGGGAAATGGTTCAGGGGCCTGGGGCGGCATGAGTTCCAGCTGCTCCAAGATGCCTGTGGGATCTGCAGGAGGAGATGTCTCACTGGAGGGCCGTGAATGGACTTGCATCTCAGCGGACATCTCAGGAATGGACACATGGCTTCAGACCTATCAGCCTCTGTGTATTGCTTGAAGCCATGGCAGTGAAAGACATCCCTAGGCAAAGAAGTTTTTAAAGATTTCCAGAGAACAGTGGCATTGGAGGGAGGAGGGAAGAAAACCAGCAGAGAGGGCTTCAAGTCAGGAGCGGGAAAAATTTTTGGAGGAGAAAGGAGCAATCACTGTCAGATGCAGACAACTTCATCAGCAAAGAAAGCATTCCAAACTGTCCACTGTAATTTACGTCTGGCAATGTTGGGAGAGCAGGACCTGGACTTCTGTGTGTTGAATAGGAAATGGTTGATGAAGACATGATGATAGCGGGTGTGGAGCACTGGGTCCCATTGTTGGCAATGTGATTAGACCGGAGACCGAGAAATAGCTCTATACACACACAGGGTGATGAAAGGGGTTGACATTGTGTTAAGATGGGACAGGATTGAGGAGGATGAAGGGAAGGAGCCAGGAACAGGATGAAGGGGAAGCTCCCAGAGACAGAGGTTGGGCGTCGAATGAGGTCCCTGAGATGGGAGAGCTGATGGTGATCAGGGCTGGATTGAGGGACCATCTGCACAGAAGGAGGGACATCTCTGATGTCAGGAGGAGAGAAGACATGGATGAAGGGCCACAGTTGAACTGTCCCCTCTGGATTGTCCAGATGTCCTTGTCAGGGATGAGGATAGGCCCTTTGCTAAGTGTGACAGAGAAGGGGGTGGTCTGGAAGGGCCTGAGCACAGTGGAGCAGTGTCAGATTTCCTCTGGGAAGTTGGGGAGAGGGCTGAGGGGGCGCATTGAATGTGTACTGGACAGTGGAGGCCCCAGCTGAGACCTGAGACCTGGGATGGATTGTGGCCTGGTATCATTTTCTAGATGCTCTTGGTTCTACAAGGCTGTATCCAGATCTTTTGGACCTCAGCCCTGCCTGAGTGGGCACCGAAATTCTGATCTCGCATCTCTGGGATGTAATCTGCCTCTGTCATCTGTTGGCTTCCCACAGATCAATTTTCCTTTTCCACTCTGTATTGAGTTTCTCCTTCATTTCTGACCCCTGAGGATTGAATTTCCCTTCTTCCACTCTGGGCCCTGTATGAACATCTGCTTTAGTCTCTTCCCCCAGTCCTTCCATGTTGTGATGGTGGTGTTGGGAGTGGGGGCTGCATCTCTGCATCAGCACATCCACATGTCTCCAGAAGCCCCAGTGTTAGGGTCCCAAGTGCACCGGATGAGAAGACACTGCCACCAACAGCCTTTGGTCAGGGGCAAGGGCATTGTAGATGGGAGAGAAGTCCAGCATGAGCTGCTGAGAAGCATTAAGAAAACTGAGCTTTGCATCTCTTTGATGGGGACGAGAGGTTACAGAGGGCAGAATAAGGAAAAAACCTGGCCCCTGGCTGTGTTTTTTGGAGATGGGTTGGGGTGTGTGGGTTGGAAAGGGATGTGCAGGAGCCTGGACCAGGAGAGAGGCTAAGGGGTCCATGTGACCCATATGTCAATGTTTGCTCGTGAGCCTCCGACTTCGTGTTTCCCTTTTCACACATCCATCAGGAAGCTCCTCCTGTTCCACATCCTCGCCAGCATGTGGTGTTGGTGTTCTGTACTTTGCCCATTCTGATAGGGGTGTAGTGGTATCTCATAGCTGTTCGAATTAGCTTGTCCCTGGTGATGTGTGATGAGGAGCATGTTTTCATATCCAGCTTTTCTTTTCACAACTAGACATGTTCCAGGGACGGTTTCAGTGGTGGCTTCCTAGAGAGTGAGCTCCTGGTGTGGCCCTCGGAGTCAGGAGGCCTGGGTTCCAGATGGGTCTGAGGACCACTGAGCTGCAAGGATTGGAATTTCATTGTTTCAATGTACAGCTGGGGTGTTGTGATGGCTAATACTTTAGGATCTCTCAAGTTTTCATCAATTCTAGAGATTTTAAACAATATTTTGTTGCTCATTAATTTTCATTGTAGTTCTGTAAGCAGCTTTCAGAATGTCTCTGACTGGGTTCTTATTTGTAGGCAGCAGAAGTAGCTCTGGCTCATTAAGAAAGAGAAGAGCTTCTTCAGAGGACATGGGGTAGCTCACAGCAACAGTGGGGAGCTTGGAGAACCCGCTTGAATCTCAGCTTCCAGGAACAGTGTCCGACCTGTGCCCCAGAACTGGTCTGATGAGGAGCTCTGTGCTGGGGCCACTGGTGTGAGGCACCAGGACCTGGACTGCATTGCTGCCACTGCCACCAGCAGCAGAGAGCTACCAGCACCTGAACATGCCCCTTCCTGATGCTGCCACTGCCCCCCTGCCAGAGAGAGAGTCAGAGAGGGATGAACACACAGGCTGTGAGAGACAAAGACAGAAAGAGAGACAGAGACAGACAGACATATGCAGAGAGAGGAACAGAAGAGAGAAAGATAGAGACAGAGAGAGAGCCAGAGGGAGAGACAGACAGAGACTGAGAGAGAAACAGGGATAAGATTTTAGGTGGATCAAAGCAAATCCAAGAGTTGATGGAATTGAAATTCATTCATTCTTTCCATCACTGAATCAGGTGTACTTATTTGGCTCCCATTATGTGCAGGTGATCTTTTAGGGCCTTGGGGTGCAGTGAGGAATAGGTTTTGGTGGCTTTCCTCAGAGGTCTAGTTGGGGAGACAGATGAGCAGACAGATAGTTACCATGACACCTGATAGGTGCTCTGATGGGGGCATGCAGGGGCCATGCCTGATGTGTCAGACATGGTATGGGCCGGGGCCACTATTTGAGATGTGTACGTGTATTTAGTCGTTGTTCATGCCCATCAATTTGATTCTGATTCCTGTGACTCTGCGTACAACATAATGGGGTTTTAGGCCAGCCCTGGTGGTCTAGAGGTTGAGATCCGGTGTGCTCACCTCTGTGGCTTGAGTCCCTTTCCTGGTCCGGCAACCACACCACTCCTCTGTCGGTTGTCATACTGTGGCAGATGTGTGTGGCTATGATGCTGAAATCTAAGTCACCAATATTTCAAATACCAGCAGGGTCCCCCATGGTGGACAGGTTTCAGCAGAGTTTCCAGACTAAGACAGACTAGGAAGAGGAGCTGGATGCCCAGCTCTGAAAAGGTTGGCCCTGAAAACCCTGTGAATAGCAGCTGAGCATTGTCAGAAAGAGCACTGGAAGGGGAAAGGATGGTGCTTAAAGACCCCTCTGGCGTCCACAGGGTCACTAGGAGTTGGAATTGACTCAATGGCATTAAAAATAACGTGGTGTATCTAGGCTTTCAAATGTTCCTTGAACAGCTCTAGTTTTCTCCTTAGACAATAGGGATGATTTGGAAGATTTGAATCAGAGGCAATCAATGAACCAGTCGCCATTTTGGAACTAGTCGGAAGGAAGTGTAGAAGGTGGATGAAGAGAGGCAAGATTGGACTTGGAAAGACAAGGGAAGAAGCTGGTGAATGATTAGGGTCTTAACTCAGGTAGCGAAGGGGAGATGAAAGGAGGCATGGATTTAGGGATATTAAAAAGCTGAAGTCAAGCAGACATGGTAATAGACAGAAGGAACTAGATTTCAGGTTCGGACTAGAAAAAGGTAACTTCATGTCTTGAGAGAGGGCGAATAGGAGGAGGATCTGACTCAGGGAAATGATGATGAGTTGCACACACGTTTTAGTGTCAGGACTGTCTCACTTTGGGTTTCCCTAGAAGCAGAGTGTGGGCCAAGAATTTGAGAGAACATGATAACTGAGAGGCATAAAGAATAGACAGGAAGTGAGGGGAGAACAGATGTGGAGGAGGGAGGCTAGCCAATAAAATTGGTGATATTAATGACATAGGCAAATTCTCTGGGGAATCTTGGGAACAGTGCAAAAGACAGGCCTGAGAATGATCCAGACCAAGAGATAATGGACCCAACATTCAGGAATAGTAGTGGGTGGTGTTGCCTTGTGGCAGAGAGGCAGGTGTTGGCTTTGGGAAGGCAGATGAATGCAGGGAAATGGTTTAGGGGCCTGGGGCGGCATGAGTTCCAGCTGCTCCAAGATGCCTGTGGGATCTGCAGGAGGAGATGTCTCACTGGAGGGCCGTGAATGCACTTGCATCTCAGTGGACATCTCAGGAATGGATACATGGCTTCAGACTTATCAGCCTCCATGGATTGCTGGAAGCCATGATAGTGAATGAAAACCCTAGGGAGAGAGGGTTTTAAAAAAATTCCAGAGAACAGTGGCATTGGAGGGAGGAGGGAAGAAGACCAGGAAAGAGGGGTTTGAAACAGGGGAGGGAACAGCTTTAGAAGAGAAAGGAGCAGTCATTGTCAGATGCAGACAACTTCATCAGCAAAGAAAGCATTCCAATCTGTCCACTGAGTTTTGTGTCTAGTGATGTTGGGAGAGCAGGACCTGCACATCTGTGTGTTGAATAGGAAACGGTTGATGAGGACATGATGATGACAAATGGAGCACTGAGTCCCATTGTTGACAATGTGAATTAGACCAGAGACGGAGGAATAGCTCTATACACACACAGTGTGATGAGAGGGTTTGACATTGTGTTAAGATGGGACAGGATTGAGGAGGATGAAGGGAAGGAGCCAGGAATAGGGTGAAGGGGAAGTTCCTGCATAGAGAGGTTGGGAGTGGGATGAGGTCCCTGAGATGAGATAGCTGATGGTGATCAGGGCTGGATTGAGGGACCATCTCTGCACAGGAGGAGGGACATCTTTGAAGCCAGGAGGAGAGAAGACATGGATGAAGGGCCACAGTTGAACTCTCCCCTCTGGATTGTCCAGACATCCTTGTCAGGGATGAGGAGAGGCCCTTTGCTAACTGTGACAGAGAAGGGGGTGGTCTGGAAGGGCCTGAGGACAGTGGAGCACGGTCAGATTTACTCCGGGAAGTGGGGGAGAGGGCTAAGGGGGGGCGTTGAATGTGTGCTGGGCAGTGTCGAGGCCGCAGCTGAGGCCTGAGACTTGGGATAGGTCTTGGCCTGGTGCCATTTTCCAGGTGTTCTTGGTTCTACAAGGCTGTATCCAGATCTTTTGGACCTCAGCCCTGCCTGAGTGGGTACTGAAATTCTGGCCTCGTGCCACTGGGGGGTAATCAGCCTCTGCTATCTCTCGGCCTCCCACAGCATCCATTTTCTTCTTCCACTCTGGCTCTGAGTTTCTCCTTCATTTCTGACCCCTGAGGATTGAATTTCCTTTCTTCCACTCTGGGTCCTGTGTGAATTCTGCTTTAGTCTCTTCCCCCAGTCCTTCTGTGTGGTGATGGTGGTGTTGGGGGTGGGGTCTGTACCTCTGCATCAGGATGTCTGCCCCTAGCCTGGCTGTAAGCTCCAGCAGCAGCTCCCAAGTGCCCATGATGAGATGGTGCTGCCATGTAAAGCCTTCGGTCAGGGGAGAGGACAGTGGAGACGGGAGAGCGGGCTGCGCAGAGTCTGGCCATAATAGGGTGCTAAGAAGCATTAAGAAAACTGAGCTTTCCATCTTTTTGAAGGGGACAGTTGGTCACAGAGGGCAGAATGAAGAGAAAGCCTGACCCCTGCCGTATTTTGGGGGGGTGTGCCGGGGTGTGTGTGGGTAGGATGGCGTGTGCAGGAGCCTGGACCAGGAGAGAGGCTAAGGGGTCCATGTGACATATATGTCAATGTTTGCTCATGAGCTTCTGACTTCCTGTTTCCCTTTTCACACGTCCATCAGGAAGCTCTTCCTGTTCCACATCCTCACCAGCATGTGGTGTTGGTGTTCTGTACTTTGCCCGTTCTGATAGGGGTGCAGTGGTATCTCATTGCTGTTTGAATGGACACGTCCCTGATACATGTGATGTGGAGCATCTTTCCATATCCAGTTTTCTTTTCACAACTAGACATGTGTCCCAGGAAGGTTTCAGTGGTGGCTTCCCAGAGAGTGAGCTCCTGGTGTGGCCCTCGGAGTCCGGACATCTGGGTTCGAGACAGGGCTGAGGGTCACTGAGTTGTCAGGATTAGAATCTCGTTCTTCTAACTGTCCAGCTGGAGTGTTGTGTTAGCTAATATTTTAGGATCTCTCAAGTTTTCATCAATTGTAAAGATTTTAAACAATATTTTATTGATCATCAATTTTCATTGTAATTCTGTCAGCAGTTTTCCTAATGTCTCAGTCAGAGTTCTTGTTTGAAAGCAACAGAAGCAGCTCTGGCTGATATGGAAGAGAGAAGCTTCTTCTGAAGATATAGGGTAGCTTACAGAATCACTGGGGTCCTGGAGAACACGCTTGCATCTCGTCTTCCAGGAACAGTGTTCGACCTGTGCCCCAGAACTGGACTGATGAGGAGCTCTATGCTGGGGCCACTGGTGTGAGGCACCAGGACCTGGACTGCACTGCTGCCACTGCCACCACCAGCGGAGAGCCACCTGCACCTGAACATGCCCCTTCCTGATGCTGCCACTGCCCCCCCCACCAGAGTGAGAGTCAGAGAGAGATGCACACACAGACTATGAGAGACAGAGACAGAGATACAGAAAGAGAGACAAAGAGAGACATATACAGAGACTGAGACAGGGAGAGATAGAGACAGAGAGAGAGATAGAGACAGAGAATGATACACCGAGATTGAGAGAGGCAGACATAGATAGAGACAGGGGCTGAGAGAGACAGAGTAAGAAAGAGAGAAGCAAAGAGAAACAAAGAGACACAGAGAGACAGAGACAGAGAAACAAAAGTAAGATGTTGGGTGGATCAGACCAAATGCAAGAGACGATGGCTTTCCAGTTCATCCATTCTTTCATTCATTGACTCAGGGGTATCTATTTGGTTCCCCTATGTGCCGGGTGGTCTTTTAGGGACTGCGGTGCAGTGAATAATAAGGTTTATGGTGGCTTTTCTCAGAGGTCTAGTTGGGGAGACAGATGAGCAGACAGAGAGTCATCATGACACTTGACAGATGCTCTGATGGGAGCATGCGGGGCCATGCCTGATGTGTCAGATGTGGCATGGGCCAGGGCCAACATTTGAGATGTGGTGGTGTATTTAGTTTTCATGCCCATCAAGTAGATTCTAACTGTTAGTGACCCTATGGACAACAGAGTGAGGTTTTGGGCCAGCCCTGGTGGTCTAGAGGTTAAGATCCTGTGCTCTCACCACAGCTGCCCGGGTGCCAGTCCCAGTCACGGAACCACACCACCGCTCTGTCAGTTGTCAAAACGTGGTGGCTACATGTTGCTGTAAAGCTGAAGCTATGCTCCTGGGATTTCAAATATCAGCAGGGTCCCCCATGGTGGACAGATGTCAGTGGAGCTCCCAGACTAAGGCAGACTAGGGAGAAGGACCTGGCCACCCACTTCCAAGATAACTGGTGATGAGCACCCTGTGAAGAGAAACAGAGCACTGTGATAACCATAAAAAGCCTGTGGCACAGTACCAGAAGGTGAGAGGATGGAGCAAAAGACCGCTCTGTTGGGCACAGGGTCACTAGGAGTCGGCATTGACTCGGCGGCACTAAGAGCAACCCGGTGTATTTAGCTTTCCAACGTTCTCTGGAACAGTTTTCGTTTTCTCCTTAGATAATAGGGACACCTTGGAAGATTTGAATCAGAGGCAACCAATGAATCAGTTGCCATTTTAGAACTAGTCAGAGGGAAGTGTGGAAGGTGGATGGAGAGAGGCAAGACTGGACTTGGGAAGACAAGGGAAGAGGCTGGTGAATGATTAGGGTCTTAACTCAGGTAGTGAAGGGGAGCTCAAAGGAGATACGGAATCAGGGATATTAAGAATCTGAAGTCAAGCAGACATGGTGGTACAGAGGAGCTAGATTTCAGGTTCAGACTAGACAAAAGGGGACATTATGACAGAGACAGGGTGAGTAGGAGGAGGAACTGATTTGAGGAAATGACAATGAGTTGCTACACATTTGAATGTCAAGAGTATCTCAATGTGGGTTTCCCTAGAAGCAAAGTGTAGGCCATGCTGAGAGGCTTAAAGAATAGACAGGAAGTGAGAGGAGAACGGATGTGAGGGAGGGAGGACAGTCCATAAAAGGTGTGATACAAAGGCCACAGGTGACTAATCGAGCTGAATTCCCTGGGGAATCTTGAGAACAGTGCAAAAGACAGGCCCCAGAATGATCCAGGCCAAGGAATAATGGCCCCCACATTCAGGAAGACAAGTGGGTGGTGAGGCCTTGTGGCAGAGAGTCAGGTGTTGGCTTTGGGAAGGCAGGTGAATGCAGGGAAATGGTACTGGGACCTGGGGCGGCATGAGCTCCAGCTGCTCCAGATGCCTGTGGGAGCTGCAGGAGGGGATGTCCTGCTGGAGGGCTGGGAATGGAAGTGCATCTCAGTGGACATCTCTGGAATGGACACATGGCTTCAGAACTTAACAGCCTCTCTGGATTGCTGGGTGCCATGGTAGTGAATGAGATCCATAGGCAAAGATTTTTAAAAATGCCCGAGAACATTGGCATTGGAGGGAAGAGGGAAGAAAACCACAAGAGACAGGGTTCAAGTCAAGGAAAGGAACAGTTTTAGAGGAGGGGAGAGCAGTCACTGTCAGATGCAGACAACTTCATCTGCAAAGAAAGCATTCCTAAGTGTCACTGGGTTTTATGTCTGGTGACGTTGGGAGAGCAGGACCTGGACTTCTGCGTGTTGAAGAGGACACAGTTGATGAGGACGTGATTACAGCGGGTGAGGGGCACTGGATTCCATTTTTGGCAATGTGAGTTAGACCAGAGACAGGAATATCTCCTACGTAAGGTGAAGGGAAGGGCCTGGTGTTGTGTTAAGATGGGACAGGATTAAGGAGGATGAAGGGAAGGAACCAGGAGCACGGTGAAGATAAGCTCCTCGAGAGAGGTCGGGAGTGGAACGAGGTCCCTGAGACGGAGAACTGATGGTGATCAGGGCTCGGATGGAGGAACCGTCTTTGCACAGGAGGAGGGACGTCTCTGATGCTGGGCGAGGAGATGTCGCTGAGGGGCACACAGTTGAATTGTCCTCCCTTGATTGACCAGATGACCTTGTCCAGGATGAGGAGAACCCCTTTGTTAACTGTGACAGAAAAGGGCTGGAAGGGCCTGAGGACAGTGGAGCAGAGTCAGATTTCCTCTGGAAAGTGGGGAAGAGGGCTGAGGGGGTGCATTGAATATTGCTGGGTACTGTAGTGGCCCCAGCTGAGGCCTGAGACCTGGGATGGATCGTGGCTTGGCACCATTTTCCAGATGCGCTTGGTTCTACATGGCTGTAGTCAGATCTTTTGGACCTCAGCCCTGCCTGAGTGGGCACTGAAATTCTGGCCTTGTGCCTCTGGCTTGTAATCTGCCTCTGTTATCTGTCAGCCTCCCACAGAATCCATTTTCCTTTTCCACTCTGGTTCTGAGTTTCTCTTTCCTTTCTGGCCCCCAAGGATTGAAGTTCCCTTCTTTCACTCTGGGCCCTGTGTGAACCTCTGCTTTAGGTCTTTTCCCGTAGTCCTTCCATGTGGCGATGGTGGTTTTGCGAGCGGGGCTGCATTGCTGCATCAACACATCTGGCCATGGCCAGAAGCTCCAGAGGCAGGTCCCAAGTGGATGTGATGAGAGGGTGCTGCCACCAAGAGCCTTTGTTCAGGGGAGAGGGCATGGGAGACAAGAGAGTGATCTGCGAAGAGCCTGGAGACAGCAGGAGCTTCTAAGAAGCATTAAGAAAACTGAGCTTTCCATTTCTTTGAAGGGGATGAGAGATCACAGATATCAGAATAAGGGGAAAACCTGTCCCCTTGCCTTATTTTTTGGGGGGGGGCAGTTTATGCTGGGACGTGTGTGAGTTGGATGGGTGTGCAGGAGCCTGGACCAGGAGAGAGGAAAAGTGGTCCAGGTGACATATATGTCTATGTTTCCTCATGAGTCTCTAACCTCCTGTTTCCCTTTCCACATTGGCATCAGGAAACCCCTCCTGCTCCACATCCTCGTTGGCATGTGGTGGTGTTGGTGTTCTGTACCTTGCCTCTTCTGATAAGAGTGTAGTGGTATCTCATTGCCGTTTGAATTAGCTTGTCCCTGATGATGTGTGATGAGGAGCACGTTTTCATATCCAGCTTTTCTTTTCACAACTAGACAGGTGTCCTGGGGAGGTTTCAATGGTGGCTTCCTAGAGAGTGAGCTCCTGGTGTGGCCCTCGGAGTCAGGAGGCCTGGGTTCCAGATGGGTCTGAGGACCACTGAACTGCAAGGATTGGAATCTCATTGTTTCAATGTCCAGCTGGGGTGTTGTGATGGCTAATACTTTAGGATCTCTCAAGTTTTCATCAATTCTAAAGATTTTAAACAATATTTTGTTGCTCATTAATTTTCATTGTAGTTCTGTAAGCAGCTTTCAGAATGTCTCTGACTGGGTTCTTATTTGTAGGCAACAAAAGCAGCTCTGGCTCATTAAGAAAGAGAAGAGCTTCTTGAGAGGACATAGGGTAGCTTACAGAAACAGTGGGAGCTTGGAGAACCTGCTTGAATCTCAGCTTCCAGGAACAATGTCTGACCTGTGCCCCAGAACTGGTCTGATGAGGAGCTCTGTGCTGGGGCCCCTGGTGTGAGGCACCAGGACCTGGACTGCACTGCTGCCACTGCCACCACCAGCAGTGAGCCACCTGCACCTGAACATGTCCTTTCCTGATGCTGCCACTGCCCCCCTGCCAGAGAGAGAGTCAGAGAGAGATGAACACACAGGCTGTGAGAGACAGACAGAGATATAGAAAGAGAGAGACAGAAAGAGAGACAAAGAGAGACAGAGAGACAAACACAGAGACTGAGAGGGACAGACATAGATAGACACAGAGAGACAGCCAGACAGAGACACAGAGGCAGAGAAAGACTGAGAGAGATGTAGATAGAAAGAGAGAAGGTAAAGAGGGCAGAGACACACACACAAAGAGACAGAGACAGAGGAACAGGGGTAAGATGAGGGTGGATCAAAACAAATGCAAGAGTTGATGGCATTCAATTTCATTGATTCTTTCCTTCACTTACGTGTACTTATTTGGCTCCTATTATGTTCCAGGTGATCTTTTAGAGTCTTGGGGCACAGTGAGGAATAAGGTTTCTGGTGGCTTTCCTCGGAGGTCTAGTTGGGGAGACAGATGAGCAGACAGATAGTTACCATGATACCTGATAGGTGCTCTGATGGGGGCACCAGGGACCATACCTGACATGTGTCAGACATGGCATGGGCCAGGGCCGATATTTGTGATGTGTAGGTGTATTTAGTTGTTGTTAATGCCCATCATATCGATTCTGACTCTTAGTGACCCTGTGGACAGCACAGTGAGATTTTAGGCCAACCCTGGTGGTCTAGAGGTTAAGATCCGATTCTTTCACCACTGCTGCCCGGGTGTCCTTCCCAGTCAAGGAACCACACCACCCCTCTGTCGGTTGTCATACTGTGGTGGCTCCATGTTGCTGTAATGCTGAAAGCTATGCCCCTGAGATTTCAAATATCAGCAGGGTCCCCCCTGGTGGACAGGTGTCAGTGGAGTTTCCAGACTAAAGCAGACTAGGAAGAAGGAGCTGGCCACCCACTTCTGAAAAAGTTGGCCATGAAAACCCTGTGAAGAGCAGCAGAGCATGTCATAACCATGAAAACCCTGTGGCAGAACACCAGAAGGTGAGAGGATGGAGCAAAATACCTCTCTGCTGTGCCCAGTGTCACTAGAAGTCGGAATTGGCTCCACAGCACTAACAGCAACGAGATGTATTTAGGGTTTTAAATGTTCTTGATTAGTTTGGCTTTCTCCTTAGCAAATAGGGAGACTTTGGAAGATTTGAATCAGAGGCAATCAATGAATCAGTTGCCAACTAGTCAGAGGGAAGTGTGGGAGATGGATGGAGAGAGACAAGACTGGACTTGGGAAGACAAGTGAACAGGCTGGTGGAGTCATTAGGGTCTTAACTCAGATAGTGAAGGGGAGATGAAAAGAGACATGGATTTAAGGGATATCAAGAAGCGGAAGTCAAGTGGACATGGTGGGAGACAGAAGGAGCTGGATATCAGGCTCGGACTAGATAAAAGGGGATGTCACGTACTGAAACAGGGTGAGTAGGAGGAGGAGGAACTGACTTGTGGAAATGATAGTGAGTTGCACACACATTTGCTTGTCAGGAGTATCTCAATGTGGGTTTCCCTAGAAGCAGAGTGAGGGCCAGGAATTTCAGGCAACATGATAACTGGGAGGTGTAAAGAATAGATAGGAAGTGAGAGGAAAAGTGACCTGTGGGAGGGGAGGACACTTGATAAAAGGTGTGATATGAAGGCCACAGGTGACTATTGGAGCTGAATTCCCTGGGCAATCTTGAGAACAGTGCAAAAGACAGGCCCCAGAATGATCCAGACCAAGGGATGATGGTCCCAACATTCAGGAAGAGAAGTGGGTAGTGATGTCTTGTGGCAGAGAGGCAGGTGTTGGCTTTGGGAAGGCAGGTGAATGCAGGGAAATGGTACAGGAGCTTGGGGCAACATTAGCTCTACCTGCTCCAAGATGCCTGTGGGATCTGCAAGAGGAGATGTCCTGCTGGAGGGCAGCAAATGGGCTTGGATCCCAGTGGAGAGATCTAGAAGAGAGACATGGCTTCAGACTTATCAGCCTCCATGGATTGCTGGAAGCCATGATAGTGAATGAAATCCCTAGGGAAAGAAGGTTTTTAAAACATGCCAGAGAACAATGGCATTGGAGGGAGAAGGGAAGAAAACCTCAAGAGACGGGGTTCAAGTCAAGGGAAGGAACAGTTTTAGAAGAGAAGGGAGCAGTCACTGTCAGATGCAGACAACTTCATCTGCAAAGAAAGCATTCCACAGTGTCACTGGGTTTTATGCCTGCTGTTGCTGGGAGAGCAGAACCCGGACTTCTGTGTGTTGAAGAGGAAACAGTTGATGATGACATGATGATAGTGGGTGTGGGGCATTGGGTCCCATTGTTGTCAATGAGATTAGGCCAGAGACCAAGGAATAGCCCCTACAAACCTCCGTTCAAGGGAGGATTTGACTTTTTGTTGAGATGGGACAGGATTGAGGAGGATGAAGGGAAGGAGCCAGGAATAGGGTGAAGGGGAAGCTCCTGCATAGAGAGGTCGGGAGTGGGGTGAGGTCCCTGAGATGGGAGAGCTGATGGTGATCACGGCTGGATGGAGGGATTGTCTCTGCACAGAGGAGGGACATCTTTGAAGCCAGGAGGGGAGAAGATGTTGCTGAGGGTCCACAGTTGAATTGTCGTCTCTGGATTGTCCAGATGTCCTTGTCAGGGATGAGGAGAGGCCCTTCGCTAACTGTGACAGAGAAGGGGGTGGTCTGGAAGGGCCTGAGGACAGTGGAGCAGAGTCAGATTTCCTCTGGGAAGTAGGACAGAAGACTGAGGGAGTGCACTGAACACATGCTGGGCAGTGGAGGCCCCAGCTGAGGCCTGAGACCTGGGATGGGTCGTGGCCTGATACCATTTTCCAGATGCGCTTAGTTATCTGGCTGTGGTCAGATCTTTTGGACATCAGCCCTGCCTGCATGGACACTGCAATTTGGCCCTATGCCCCTTTGATCTAATCTGCATCTATGTGTCAGCCTCCTGCAGAATCCATTTTCCTTTTCCACTCAGGCCCTGAGTTTCTCCTTCCTTTTTGCTCCCTGAGGATTGAATTTTCCTTCTTCCACTCTGGGCCCTGTATGAACATCTGCTTTAGGTCTCTTCCTTGAGTCCTTCTGTGTGGTGATGGTGGTTTTGGGGGTGGGCCTGCATAGCTCCATCAACACATCTGTGTGTGGCTGGAAGCCCCCAGCAGCAGGTCCCAATTGGGCATGATGAGAAGGCACTGCCACCAAGAGGCTTCAGTCAGGGGAGAGAGCATTAGAGATGAGAGAGTGGTCTACCCAGAGCCTGGCTCCAGCATGAGCTGCTAAAAACCCTCAAGAAAAGTGAGCTTTGCATCTCTTTGAAAGGGAGGAGACGTCACAGATGGCAGAGTGAAGGAAAAATTCGGCCCCTTGACTTTGTTTTTGCGTATGTGCTGGGGTGTGTGTGAGTTGGATGTGGGTGTGCAGGAGCCTGGACTAGAGGGAGGCAAAGGGTCCGTGTGACATATATGTCTGTGTTTGCTTGTGAGCCTCTAACTTCCTATTTCCCTTTTCACATGGCCATCAGGAAACTCCAGGCCAGGTTCTAGGCTACCTTTCTTGGTGAGGCCCAGCCCTTCTCACTTCTCTCCCATCGGTTCTCTGCACAGAGAATCTTAGAGCAATTGGCAGTGAATAAGAACAGCTACGTGACGTAGCGACTGTGCTGAGCAGCGTAGGAGTGAAGAGTATGCCTTGCTTTTTGGGGTTTCAACCCCTGTCAGTGTGCCACCTCCTCTAAGAAGCTCTCCCTGACCTCTGTCCCTCATCCTAGAAATGGCTGGGTACCTCTGAGCTGATCCAACACTCTCTGCTTCCCTGTCACAGCGATTATCATGTCCTCTACATTCTTATTGTCCCCCCCATCAGTGAAGCCTGAGGGAGGGCCTGAGTGAGCAGGGAGCCCCATTTTCTCTCCTACCAGGAGGGATGGTGTCCAGCATAGATACCTAGTGACTGTTTTGAAGAAATGAATGAACAGAAGAGTGTTTCTATGGACAGAATTGTGTCATCCCCAAATTCGTGTGTTGCAACTTTAACCCCCAAAGTGACTGTCTTTGGAGATGGGGACTTTAAGGAGGTAATTAAGGGCAAATGAGGTCATTAGGGTGGGGCCTGATCCCATAGGACTGGTGGTCCTATGGGAAAGGTGTGCCCTATGAGGAAGGTCTCTCTCTCTTTCTCTCTGCCGTATGAGCACACAGTGAGAAGGTGGCCATCTGCAAACGAGGAAGCAGACTCTCACCAGAAACCAGATCTGCTGGCACCCTGATCTTGGACTTCTACCCTCCAGAACTGTGAGAAATAAACTTTTTCTATTTAAGCACCCAGTCTGTGGTATTTTGTTACAGCAGCCGTAACGGACTAATATGAATGTTGTCTGCACTTTTGGTTAACCCTTCATTTTCTCCAGGAAACCATACCTCCAGGGACTCCATTTCTGGCAGCACCCCAAACTCCTGCCACCCTCACGTGCTCCTTTCTGGCACCTATATGATGTCCCCTCTCCAGAATGTTGCAGCCCACATACGCATCCTAAGAGCAATTCCCATTCTGTTCTACTGTGTTTGAAAACAGACTAAAGGCCTCATGTTTACAGCTTCAGGCCACATCTGGGGGTAACCTCTGCATTCCTTCCTGCTCTCTAGAGATTGGTAAACATTAATACATTTTACGATAGAAAAGCACATGTGTCAGTTCCTCTTCAGGGAAGAACTTAAGATTTAAGCACATCTGTGTGGGGAAAAAAGAAAAAGAAAATCTACGTGAGTGTGCACATTCCCATATGTAAATACAGAGAAAAATGCCGGAACCCAAAAAGAAAAGCAGCAAGTGTGTTAACAGCATTGACCTCTGGGAAAGGGAAGGCAGCTTGGAGGGACAGGCAGTGAATAAATCTCATTCAGTACATTTTTATTCTGTTTGATTATTCAGTTACTGGATGTTTTGTTTTGAGGTTGTACGTGTCCCAGAAAGAGTGGGCACAATTTCTGAAGCTTTTCCTTGTTCTCTCAATCACACTAGACCTTGATTATGGTCAGCCGAGGTCATGTCCTTGGAAAGCTGGTCTCTAGGACATGTCTCACATGCTGCACTGCCAGCCACTGCTGGGAGGCAGGACCTGTTTGTGTCAGGTGTTGATCACACCTTGGGAGCATGAGACCTGGGTGCAGAGGTGAGGGAAGACTGGGGGGAGGGTGGGGCTGGGTAGCACCTGCCTTGGGGCCCCACCTGCTAAAGATCAAACACTCCTTTCATTGTGAGGTTGAGCCAGTTTCAGGCCCAGCTCAGGCACTCTTCTGAGAATCCGTCTCAGCTCTGTCTGTTGGAGTTGGCCCCTCAGTGTCAGGATGAAGGAAAATGAAGGGCTTAGCCCGAATGAGCACCTCCCCGGCCAGGTACGCTGTGGAGACTTTCACACCTCTGTGTGCATCCAGTTCTGAGAACTGGTGAGGCCACGGAGGGAGTAGAATCAGCCCCTGAGTTAGATGGACTGGATTTCAGTTTTGCACCTCCGCCGAGAGGCAGGGTCAACTTCGATGTGGCGTTGAGCTGCCCTTCTGTTAGGTAGGAAAGACAGGCAGTCGCAACGCCAGAGGGTTGTTCTGATTTCACATGTTTATGCCTAGAAAGTAATGGACAGATGGGGAGTGTTCAATAAATGCCAGCTGTTACAGTTCTTGTTTCTATTCCTTTCCCTATTGTGAAGTCATCGTTGTCCCCATTTTCCTAGAAGATGCACTTAGATTGGAAGAGAATAGTAAACAGTTCATGAGTGGTAGATCCAGAATTGAAGCCAGGGCATCAGCGTAGTGCGGTGACCTCAGACCCCAGGGAGACCATGTGCACAGGCAGAAGCAGACTGTATAGGGAGTTCTTGTCCTAAAAGTCTTCCCTGTTGTTGGTTTTATTTACAAAAACAAAACGCATTTTGTAAAAAGCTAAAACAATACTGATGTGTATCAACAGAAAATAAAAGTTGCCTTGAATTCTCTTCCCACTGATGTAGGAGTTGCTAACAATTGGCTTCTGTCAGTCTGTGACATTTTCCTCTACACATATAGAGGTATCTATCCATGTGTGTCTCTACACATACGTATATTTTGAAAGGGGACATCCTGTAATACTGCTCTGCAGCTTGCTTTATTTCCAGTTTTCATTTGGACATCTTTCAATATCATTGGATCAACTTCATTTTTATAGTACATTTACAATATATCTGTATTCCGTCTATGGTAGAATACTGTTGGAAAAATTATTTATTTTTGGAAGTTGTGGTAAGATATATATATATATAACATAAAATTCGCCAATTTAACCATTTTTAAATGTACAGTGCAGTGGCATTAAGCATACCCACACTGTTGTGCAACCGTCACCACCATCCATCTCCAGAACTCTTTTCAGAATGAAACTCTGTTCCTGTTGATGAATAAATGAGAAACAATAAGAAAAATTAAAATATTGAGGTATATGAGGAAGCCATTTGGTTTAAAACTGATTTGGCCTGACCTTGTTTTTCAGAAAGTCCTGACAGGGCCTTTCAAGCATGCATTGTACATCTGCTTTAAATATTTGCGCTATCCCAAAGCAAAGAATGATGCCTTTAAAGATAGAGAAGTATGCCTCCCCCCATATCAGCATTTCTTTAAAGATAAGCATTTCTTCCCAGAAACTAAGGGTCAAAGACTGACCTACTGTCTCCATCTTGTGAACCACTTGACCTGCTGTGCTCATCTTGTGACCATTTGACCTGCTGTGCTAGCAAAACATCTTGTGACTGTAGTAAAAAGAGATATTTTTGTTATATTTGATATATGTTCCTTGTTCCAAGATGGTATAAAACCACACTGTACACCTCGCTTCTGCAGAGAGCTTCCTTCCCTGGTGAAGGCGTTCTACCAGGCTATATGGTCCTGAGACTGGCTCATAATAAACTCACGCCAATTTGACTTATAGATTCATTGTAGATTATTTGCATTGACATTGTTGAACGATAACTCCCCATTCCCCCCTCCCCTAGCCCCTGGTAATCTCCATTTTACTTGGGAGGTTACCTCCATTCTACTGTAACCTCCATTCATTGTCTCTATGAATTTGATTACTCTAAGTACTTCATATGAGTGGAATCATACAGTATTCATCCTTTTGTGCTTGGCTTATTTCACTTAGCATCGTTCTTCAAGGTTCATCCGTGTTGTAACATGTGTCAGACTTTCCCTTCTTTTTAAGGCTGAATAATATTTCAGTGCACTTTAAAGAAATGCAAGATCACTAGTAATTCTACAATTCAGAAAAATCTCTAATTCACGACCTCCTTCTCTTCTCTCCACTCACTCCCTCTTCCTATACTTAGTAGGGCAAGCCTTAGAGATGGCAAAAACGTGAAAGGACGCTCTGAACTTACACCCCCACCTCCCTAGTAGTCATTCCAGTGTGTGTTACAATGCCTCTGATTTCTCTACCGGAACTGAATGTTGGACAGTGTCCCTCACTGGAGCATAAGCACACTTAGTAAAGGTACCATCTATAGTCGTGACCAGTTTATTCCCCTCAGGCAGCTGCAAGCCATGCTCTGACTCATGGCACTGAAGGCAGAGCCTCCTGGGGAAGCTGTGTTCCAAACGTGGATACCAACTGTTCAGTTCTACCCGGAATTGCCAGTTATTGCCAATTAGATTTGTAGTCATGACATCTGAGCTGGAAGGGACTTCAGCACTTACTCCAGAGAGTTTCCACATCCTTTGGAGACTTAGGGGTTCTACTAAGTACCAACAAGACCTGGACAAGGCTCTGGACCTTGGCTCACTTCAACCAGAACATCCCAGACAGGTCCAATCTCTAAGTCAGGCCTCCCAAATAAGCTTTCGTTTGATGAAGGGCTTCTGGGAGTTAGGAAAGGAAAGACAAAACAAATCTAGCTCAGCTTAATCAGATGTTTGACAGATACAGAAATTAAGCGCACAGAGTGAAGGTATTTATTCAAAGTCACGAGAGAAAAGGGGGACAATTGGAGGGTTTTGCTGATCATGTCTGCATCTGTCCTGGCACCAGGATCCGGCCTCTCTAATGCAGCTAGGGTAGATGGTGCTGACCACCTCTGCGTCTGTCCTGGCACCAGAATCCGGCCTCTCTAATGTGGCTAGGGTAGATGGTGCTGCCCATGGTCCATCCAGTCTCTTTTCACCCTTGAACCTGGCCTTAGTATCTCAGGATCTCAGAATCTGAGCATACGTGAGACTTTCCAAGGTCCTTGATCTATGTGAACCTGCTTTTGTTTCACACTAAAGCGAACCATACCTGCCTGTTGCTGAATGCCTGCCAGGTTGATTTTTAGTGTTAATAGTGTTGAAAACAAAGGCTATTGGAAGCATTCCAGAAATTGAAGGGATGATTTGCTCATTCAGTTTATTTTGGGTGTGGAGCAAAAGAGTCGCTAGACCCTAAAGGAAGTAAAACTAGTTTTGTGTGTGCAACTAGCAATGCTGTTCAGAAATTCCCCCAAACCACTTCCTGCTGTAACCAGCTCTTCCCATGGGTAATTGTTTACTGACTTTTCAGAAATAAGAATAGCGAATGACATCAGGAGTCTGGAAATGTCAAAGTCATCACGATCCTGGAGACCCCTACCTGGAACTAGAAGGAGGCAGGATGGTCTGGTGGAGAGCTCTCAGAGGAAGAGGTGGGAGGCCAATCCTGAGTCAGGGCACAGGTACAACTGGCCATGTACGATCTCAGACAAGTAACGGGCTATCCGCCATCCTCAGTTTCTCTGCTGGTAAAAGAACAGGGTGAATTTTAAGTTTTTTTTCCAGGGACCTATTTCCAAACTGGGCAGCCCATCAGAATCACCTGGAGCATCTTTACAAAATTCCCCTGAATCAGAATGGCCAACTGCAAGGCTCTAGAATGTATCTTTTTAACACAATCCCTGAATAACCACAACTCATGCAGTGCTGGGTGCTCTGTGCTCTCGTATATCTTATGTGTTTCTTAGATTCATCAATGCACACTTTTTTATTTTAGCATTTTGAGGTTGGGGTGAATTTTATAATTAATAATTAATAATAATATGAATATGAAAATACCATAAAAATTACAAAAGATAACTAATGTGATTATCTTCGCCCCCCCCAAAAAGTGAATAAAAAATTGTAAGTCTTGCATTCAGTGGTATTTTTAAATTAAGGAAACACCTCATCTCATTCCTGTTTTTATAGTAACCTTATGAAGTAGACTTTCCAGGAATTATTTATCTCCTCTTCTCAGAAGAAGAAGCAGGCTTGAGGAGGGTAGGCAGTTTATTCTTTGATTTATTTATTCAACCAATATTAATAATAGGCATCTTCCTTATGAGAGGCACTGGACTAGGTTTGGGGGATGCAAAGATGAATAAGGACCTGGTCCTTGTCCTCAAGGAGCTCACAGGCTTATGGGAACATAGCCGTACCCACGGCTGGATCAATAGTGACCCTAGAAGACTTTTCTTGTTGCAGTGGGGAAAGGGTGATTGATTAGCTTTGATTGGGGGGTTAGGAGTGGACTCACCCTCCCCTCCCCCCACGTTTGCTCTCTATCCCAACCCCACACACATCTGAGGGACTTATCAGAGTCCATGCCTCGTAGAGGGAAGGGTTTAGACTCTGGGATATGATCTGCACATCACCACTTTATTCATCCAACAAATATGCTTGGAAGGCTTTCTACTAATGCTGAACTTGACCCCCCCCAAAAAAAAGATAAACAAGGCAGACATGAGCTCTCATTCTTAACATGGCATACAAATATTAAATAATTATGCAAGTGTTTAATGCTCTGGAAGAGAAACACATTTAGTAGCATTCGTGCAAGACAAGTGTCCCAACACAATTTGGGTGTGAGGTTAGTCCCTTCAGAGCTTGGGATTTTGAGGCTGAGATTTAAAAGATGTGCAGAAGTTGTCCAGGCAAAAGGAGTGGTGCAGGAGAGAGAGATTAAGGGTACTCTGAGCAGAGGGAGCAGAACCCCTACAGGTGCCCCATTTAAGGAACTGACAGAAATGCATTACAACCAGAGCTGGAAGATGAAGGGGTGGCTGGGGAGAGCTGAGGAGAACATAGAAGAAGATTCTGTTTCCATGCCCTGGAAGCTCTGTCAAGAATTTGGGACTTTCCTCAGGGACAATGCGAAACCACTGAAAGGTTTTTGTTTTTTTCAGATATATATTGTAGTAAAATATACATAACATAAAATTCACCATTTTAACCATTTCAAAGTGTACAGTTCAGTGGCATTAAGTACATACACATTGTTGTGCAACCATCACCATCATTCATTTCCAGAACACTTTCATCTTCCCAAACTGAAATTAGCAATAACACCCCAATTTCCACCCCCAGAAAGTCACGTGGTTTCATTTATGTTTTGAAAAGATCAACCTGGTTGCACTGTGGAGACTGATTTGGAAGCTGATGCCAGTAGATCTCCCAGTTAGGAGACTATCGTGTGAGTCAAGCATAAGAGGATGAAATGGTGGTGAGAAATGGAAGGTTTAAGAGTTACTTAGAAGGAGGATTCAAAAGGTGTGTTTGGGTGTGGGGAGTGAGGGAGAGTCAAGCAAGCATTATCTCAGGAGGATGGGGCTGCCATTTACAAGGACGAGATGCAGATGAGGAGTTGAGCTTTAGCTATGTGGAGTTTGAGAAGCGCAGGGGCCATCCAAGCAGGAATTTATAAACCTGGAGCTCAGGTGTAAGCTGGAGGCTCAGATGGGAAAGTCATCAGCCCAGAGCAACAATGGAGGCCAAAGGGGTGCGTGTAACTCCCCAGAGCAAGAGTGCTGGGTGAAAGCAGAGGGGTCCAAGAGAATATCCCTGAGCGACTCCGATGTTTATGGTCTAGTACAGTTGGGCCAACCTACCAAAAACAGTGAGAGAGAATATTCAGAGAGGACAAAGCCAGAGGAGTGTGGTATCGTGAAAACCAAGGGAAGAAGGAGGGCTTTTAGGAAGAAGGTGTACAGTATGTGAAGACTAAGAGTGTCCATGGATTTCAGCAACCTAGAAGTAATTGGTTATGTTGGCGAAGGCAATGTATGTGGAGCGTGGGACATACACCAGATGAGGATGGATAGAGAAACCGAGAAAGCTGAGATAATGGGTGGTTACCAGCTATGTGTGTTTGGTCTAGTTGTTCAACCTCTCTGAGCCTTTATTTCCAGATCTGCAAAATGATGTATAGTGGATGCTCAAAAGACATGCAACAACTCATCCCAGCTGTGCATTCAGGGGTGGTAGGTTGAGGGAATACAGCTGCCACCAGAGTTGAGGCAAGGTCCTATCAGCACAAGGTGACTTTTTGACCTTGTGGCTGACTCCCTACTCTCCCTGTTTCATAGGAAGTCAACAACATAGGAGTTTTGAGGAGCTGGCAAACATTGTCCTCAACACCTGTACTCTGGGCTTTCAGGGATGGGAGACTGGGAGTGAGCATGGAGGGCAGCCTCTTCTGCAGAAGAGAAATATCTCAGGTACATTTAGTCACTCTCTGGTGTTTGGTTTCTGGGAAGCCAGTGGCAGGAGAGAGGATACTGGAGCTCCGGTCTCAGCTCTGTGGGTGACTGGCAAGCCACTGCTTCCCACCTCTGGAGTTTCTAATCTGCAAGATGGAGTCTTCTCCAGGTAGATAATTCTGGAATGCATTTCCTCATTTCAGGTGTGTTTGTATTATAAAGAAGTCCCTACCAGAGAAGGTGCCTGTGATCCCTTGGACAAAAGGTTTCCCCAAGCCAAGAACTTACATAGCTTTTGTTATACTTAATTCCCAAAACAACTCTATGACCGGGTACTGTTAATCTCATTCAATAGATGATGATGATATCAAGGTTTCAGAGGCTAATGACTTGCTCAAGAGAGAGAGTGTGTTTGTACCGGGTAATAGTAGGCTATGTTTGGACAGGGAATCATGAAGTTAAACCATAATTTACCACCTGCTCATTCAGCAAGAGGAATCCGTTGAGCAGGCCAGTGCCTGAAAAAACCCCAAATACTCTTTCTTATCCTGAGAGTAAATTGAAAACCCTCGGCTGATATTTGGAGACATTCATTCTTTGGATCTAATAAAATTTTCCTTGTTTTTCTACCATTTCTCCCCCACACTCCCATTTATGTCTATGCTCTAGGCTCCCTGCTCCCCTCTAAATCCTGTTTTTCCTGCCTTTTTCACTTTGGGTTATTTACTTGGCCAGGGAGACCCTTTCCTATTATCACAGGTTGAAATTCTGATTTGAAATGCATCCATCCTTAACTTGTCTTGGGCTTGCTCTTGCTCTCATCAATCCAGTGGCTGATTATTAGGGTCTGTGTGAGGTCGCATGCCAGGTGTAGTGTTCCAACAATGAATAAGATGTTTCACTGATTCTAGCTTGGAAGAAAACATCCAATTAAGCAGCTACTCATTTCTTCTGGATGCCCTCTATGAGCCATTTGTCACCCTGTGAGATGAATATGCAGACCCATTATCCCAAGTCCCCATTTTTCTAGATGAGGAAGCAGGTTCAGCAATGTTGGGCTGACTTGCCTTGGATCTCGCAGTTCCTGAGTTGGATGGATGCTGAGTCTTTTGGTTTCTGGTCCAGTGATATTCCCACAAGTTTAGGAAGGATGAGAAGAAAAGGTGAGGAACTTAGTAGAGCAGGGGAAGGACATAGCAAGTCAGGTGAGGTGCCAGGGAATGGTGGGGAAGAGAAGAAAGAATCTAAGGGCTAGAAGGCATGATCTTTGCTTAGGGTACATGGCTTCTACTGTTCCTACCAGGTTGGCAATGTGGAGGCAGAGTTTGCTCTCAGGTCATGGAGCTCATGCTGCCACAGGTTGGCTTGTGGGCAGGCAAGTCCCTCTGTCCTGGGCGCCAGGACCAGGTGGGAGGCTGGTTGTCTTGGACCCAGTCTCCACATGATTCTACCCCATCTCCACCTGGACTTCAAAATCCAACTTCCTTGAAAAGTGTTCAGAATGGAAGCAACTTTTATTTATTTATTTTTTAATTTTATTCTTTTGCTGAGGAAGATTGGCCCTGGGCTAACAACCATGCCCATCTTCCTCTATTCTGTGTGTGGGACACTGCCACAGCATGGCTTGATGAGCAGTGCATAGGTCTGTGCCTGGGATCAGAAACTGCAAACCCTGGGTCCCCAAAGCGGAGCATGCGAACCCAACCACTATGCCACCAGGCCAGCCCCAAGTTTTATTTTTTAACAGTATCATGAGTTAAGTGTTTCAGAATGGTAATGGAACAGCTGTTTCAGCAGGAAAAGAGGGAGTGCACTACCTCCCTGACAGGTCCACCCTCCCCTCCCCAGCTGCCTCCCTGTTTGTTAAGCCTGTGGAAGGCCAGGCTGGGTGCTGAACACTGAGTGCTGGGTCCCAGCGTCTCAGTAAATCATTTCACACCCGTAGTGAGTGCAGTGGCTCTGAGCCAGGCTTTTTAATCACAATCAACTGCTTGTGTTGTCTCCATTACCGCCATTCTAGAAAACCAAGCTGGACTCTCCAACAAGAGCCCAGCCAGAATCTTCACTGAGTCCCTTCCAGGGCCTTCGTTTCTTATTAAGAGATGAGTCCAGGCCATACAATTTCTAAGGTCTTCTAGTTTCATATGTTTTGAGTGTGTAATCTGGAATGGATCACCTCCTTCCTGGAGAGTTTATGCCTCGTGGTAACCTTCACTGCATTCTGGCTTGGTTACGGGACCAGGCAGTATGGTGCAGTGCACTGGGCCTGCAGTCCTGGTTACCCTCCCAAAGAAAGTGTGTGGCCTTGGGCAAGTTATTAGCTTCCCATGCCTCAGTTCCCCGATTTGTGAAATGTTGGTGATAACGGTACCTACCTCCTCAGATGGCTGTGAGAAGTACATGTTCTTGTAGAATCACAGCAGTGCCTAGCACACAGTGAGTGATGATGGGTCTTATTGTTTTTATTCTTTGAATGGGTATCTGGCCTCCTCATGCTCCTGGAAGGTGGGACTTCATCTGGATTGACTTTGGATTCCCACCACCTGGACATGGTGTGGCCCCACTGGGCTCTCAGCAACCTCCCTCTGAGTTGAGGCCCAATGACCTCCTTCTATTCCAGGCCGGTGAGCGCCCCTGTTTCGGGATTCGAGGCGCCGTGCTCGGAGGATGGAGACGTGGAGCTGGAGTGCATTCCAGGAAGTTGTCTGATCTCATCCTTGGCTTTGGATAATTGTCATTTATTCTCATTGCTCAAACAAATACACTTATATACCAAATGTAAATACCACGTGTAGATTTTTTTCATCTGTGTGTGATGGTGGAATTTGCCAATGTTAATATGTAGTTAAAGCTGAGCCCAGCCTATAAAAAATTATTTTACATTAAAATTTTAGAATAACACATGACTCTATCCATATAAAATAATCAAACAGAATAAAAATGTACAGAATGAATAGAGGTAAGATTGATTCACTGCCTGTCCCTCCCAGCCTCTTTTCCTGTCCCAGAGGTAAATACTATTAATACTTAGTGATTTTCTTTATAGGCTCCAGGCTTTTTTCTCTGCACTTATGTATGTGAATGTGCAAACACACACATATTTTCTGTTTCTGTTTTTCCTCCCACAAACATGCTCATGCTACACCTAACTCAATGAATCGCTTTTATCACCTGACAGGTATCGTGGAGAGTTTTCTTGCCAGTGGGCCGTGGCGTGCAGGCACCATGGATGTGCTCCTTTAACACTTGGCCAGCCTGTCCCATCACCCCTCAGGCTGCCCTCTGATGGAAGGAGCTGGGTGAGGTCTCCTGATACCTGCGTGGCATAGTCCCTGCAACAACCCATGGTGGGCACAGGGAAGGGCCGGGGTCTCCAGAGGGAGGTTGGTTCTGGGAGGGTTTTGGGAGGGACTGGAAAAGTTGGCAGGTCGATCTGCCTTGTATAGCTCATTGCAATGCTCAAAGGACTTTCTAAATCAGTCATTGTACCTGTGCTACAGAAAGGACACGCTCCATTACAATTTCCATTTTCTAACTGAGGACACCGAGCGTCAGAGGGTGGGACTGATTGCCACACACAGGAGGAGCCATTGTTCAGCCTTTCTCTTGGGAGAAGTCTAGGCATTTTCTTCCAGACTGAGGTGGGCTGAGTCTGCTGTGACTTTTCTCCAGGCAGCCCTTGTGTTTTCTTTTAGCTCTCAGAGTTTGTGTTTCCAGAAAAAGCTGGATGAATGGCCTGGATCCCGCTTCCCCATGCCATCCTTCTACACCTGTGCTCCTCACCTCTGGCTGAGCCAAACCCATGCTCCCCAGCCAGACCACACTGTGTTGGCACCACCACTTGAGGAGATTGACAGAGAGGAACATGTCCAAAGGAGGGTTCTTGGGTTAATGAGGAGAGTTTAAACCATTTGCTCTAAGGCAGGGTTTCATGTCCTTAGCACTTTTGACATTTCTGGACCAGATAATTCTCCGTCTTGGGGGGCTGTCCTGTGTGTTGTAGGATGAAGTATTTAGCAGTACCCCTAGCCTTTACCCACTGGATGCCAGTGGCACCCTCCAATGTGATGGTCAATAACGTCTCCAGACATTGTCAAATGTCTTCCAGGGAGCAAAATCACTCCCAGTTGGGAACCACTGCTCTAAGGAGTAATTAAGGTTACTGGAGTGCATGTCTAGGGGAGCAGCAGTTCGAGAGAAGCATGGCTGCTGTCCTTGAGTTGGAAATCCTCGGAAGGGTTTGCTGAGTGAAGGAGGCAGTACAGTGTCGTCAGCAAAGTGTAAGATGGTTTCAGTAACTACCTTACTGCTGAGCATCTGTGTGCTCCTGGGCAATGTGCAATCAATCACACTTTCTGAACCTCAGTTTCCCCATTGCTACAAGGACAAGGAGAATAATAAAGTCCAACTCACTGGATTATGTGGGATAAATGAGACCATGGATGTGATGCGGCTTTATACACGTTAGTGGTCAATATTATCAGAAGGTAAACTTAACTTGCTCTTTACTGTTATGGATAGCCAGACTTGAATCAAGGGACAGATTTTAGTAAGACATAAGCTTTAACAAATAAAGTGGTTCAACACTCAGGTAGGCATTCAGAAGGCAGTGAGATCTCCTTTCGAGGAGGTAGTCAAGCCAAAGCTGGAAAGCTATCTGTTCCTCTACCTAAAATGTTATATTTTTTCATTCCCTTTTTCATGTTGGTCCAGATCTTTCTTGCTCCTTTGGCCTGAATGAAAGTCCTTTTTCATCCACCAAGAAGCCCAAGGGTTTACTAGCAGTTATGGAGGCAGGGTGTTTTCTGAGAAGTGAGTTCCAGAGATGGCAATGTGCGTTGCTTCTGGGCCATCTGTATGACATTCAGCCTCCAGGAAAGAAAGCATTTCTCCAGGAACCTAGGCTGGAAGGAGCCTCAAGACAAAGGGTGTCCAGGTAATTTGAAGCAGGTGGAGCACCATAGACTAGGCAGGGGCTGGGGGAGCATGTGTCAATAGAAGCAGCAGCAAGTCCTGTTTTGAGTCAAGGTATCAAAAGATACTCTCAGTTGTCAACACCTGTTGAATAGCCGGTTAGAACAGGGATCTCAATTTTCCTGGAAGTTGCCTATGCTCCCACGTGGCCAATGAAGCAGTGAAAAGTAGGGGCTTCAGGGCTGCAGTGCTGCAGGGATGCTGCGTCTTGGGGTGGTATGAAATAGGAGGTCTGGTCGCAGTGGTGAGACCTCGGTGCCCAGGCTGGAGGTGGCAGTGGGGCAAGGTCTTTGCCTGGGGTTCTTGGTGTTCCAGGGTCAGGGACAGAAGTGCCTCTCCTGCAAGCGTTCTCAGGTTTGTCTGGTCACACGGCCTGCAGCTTGATTCCTGTCACACACAGGAAGGACTTGTGGGCGAGTAGCATCCCGAACTGAAGTCCACAGCTAGTAACTTCACATGTTCTCTGCGAACATCTCTACCACCTTCCCTAATGGTCTGCTTAGGACCCTGGAGAGATGACAGACCCTGAACAAAGGCTCAGGGCTCAGGCTCAGAGCTTAGCTTACCTGTCAGTACCTGCTTCCTCAGCATAAACAGCACGTTTCATGTACCCGTTCTTGATCTTTTCCAACTGTGTCAACACCTTAACAATTTACTTCTCCTGTAAGCTTTTCTTAAGCTCTGACTGTTATAAGCAGATAAATAAAAGAAAGCATTTATTTAGCGAACACCTACTATATCACATACTTTATTTCTTTAAAAATTGTGTTAAAATGCACACAACATAAAGTTTACTGTTTTAGCCATTTTTAAATATACAGTTCTGCGGCACTAAGTACATTCACATTGTTGTGCAACAATCACCAACATCCAGCTCCAGAACGTTTTCAGCATTCCAAACTGAAACTTTGTCCCCATTAAACAATTCCCCATTCCTCCTCCCGACAGCCCCTGGCACCCGCCATTCTACTTTCTGTCTCTATGAGTTTGATTACTCTAAGTACCTCATATAAATGGAATCATACAGTATTTGTCTTTTTAACTAGTTTCTTTTACTTAGCATAATGTCTTTAAGGTCCATTCATGTTGTAGCATGCATCGGGATTTCACGCCTTTTTAAGATCGTGTGATATTCCACTGTAAGTCTATACCACTTATGTCTGTACCACATTTTGTTTATCCGTCTGTCAATGGACACTTGGGCTGCTTCCACCTTTTTATTTATTTATTTATTTATTTTTTTGTGAGGAAGACCAGCCCTGAGCTAACATCCGTTGCTAATCCTCCTCTTTTTGCTGAGGAAGACTGGCCCTGGGCTAACATCCGCACCCATCTTCCTCTAATTTACATGGGACGCCGCCACAGCATGGCTGACAGGTGGTGCATCTGCAGGCGCCCAGGATCCAAACCCTCTGAACCCCGGGCTGCCAAGCACAAACTAAACCGCTGAGCCACTGGGCTGGCCCCTGCTTCCACCTTTTGACGCCTATGAATAATGCTGCTATGAACGTGGGTGTACAAATATCTGTTTATGTTCCTCCTTTCAGTTCTTTTTGATGTATTCCCAGAGGTGGAACTGCTGGGTCATATGGTAGGATTACATTTAATTTTTTGAGGAACCTCCACATTGTTTTCCATAATGGCCACGCCAAATTACATTCCCACCAACAGTGCACGAGGGTTCCAATTTCTCCACATCCTCACTGATACTATGCCATATTCTTTTGCAGACATCTTATTTCATCCTTACAACAACCCAGCCAAGCAGGTTATAATGCCCAATTATACCTAGGTGGTTCAGAGCTATAAAACCATCTTATGAGGGCCATTGGGAAAACAGTGGAGCGAGGATTCACACTTAGCCTGTTGGACTCCAAAGTCCATGCTCTTTCCACCCTATCAGACTATATTTTTAATTGATTCTAAATTGGTCATAAATGTTAATGTAGATTATGGCCATTTAAACTGAGTATCTCATCTAATAGAGTGTTTCAGGCACCGGGCGGGCCAGTGACTTGGGTGGTCATCAAGTCAGGAGACAGGAAGTGGCTCCTGAAGATGAACTTCTATTTCACGATTTTGATCAGAGCAGGAGCTATAGCCCTTACAAGCGGCGCATGGAGAAGACGAGATCTCCCAGGGGATGGAAAATACTCCTTAAGGCAAAAGGAGTGACTCTCAGTTTTCAGAAGAGTGGGTAGAGGCTACGTCTGTTGGCTTGCTTTGATACAATTCACTGCATCAGCTGCAGAAACACCCTGATCACAGGAGCCCAACGTCACTCCCCAGAGGTCAGGAATGAGAGCCGGGTGCCCAGGGACCACGGGTCCCCTGACCTTGGGCTGGCTGCCCCTCAGTCTCCTCATCCTGAAGATGAGAAATAATAATGGCGCCCACATTACCGGGTGGTGGACAGAGTTAATGAGCTAATGCACGTAAAGCCCTTTGTACGGTGTGTCGGATGTGCTGAGCTCTCAGTGAACTGGGCTATTCTTATTCTCTGGGAAGCTGAAAGTTGCTGCCAAATATATTTATGCTTAACGGGCACTTTATAAGTCAGCTTTCAAAATCCCATTTTTAATACGCTTCCTCGAACTTCTTACATTGAGTTAGAATAGTGGTTTTCGACTGAGGTCGATTTTGCTTCCCAGGGGACATTTGGCAATTTCTGGAGACTTTTTTTGTTGTCACACTCAGGGAGAGGAGTCACTGGCCTCTAGTCCATAGAGGCCAAGGACCCTGCTGAGGATCCTACAGTGCACAGAACAAGCCCACGACAGAGGAGTATCTGGTCGGAAGTGTCAGCAGAGCCGAGGTTGAGAGACCCTGGTGAGAAGACAGGTTATACACCTTTTGGCTTGATGTCATTTATGACCCTGTTTCTAGATGGATTACAGCATGTCACCTGCCATCAGTGTCACGGTATGCCTTGCTTCCAGGAGTGTGTATCGGTACACAATAAATGGAAACAATTGGATACCTTGTGGGCTTGATCTTATCAAAGATGATTAACAATGGAGCCGAGGGAGCTCAGATTTCCTTTCTGATCAATCTCGGAGCCCCTAGTCCACACCTGGCTGTGCTGCGGCTGGGCTTTTAGAGTGAAAAGGTTCAGTCCTGCCCCTGAGCCACTGAAACCTGCAGGTGGCAGGGGCAGTAAACAGGGTCTGCCCACCACACAGAGAGATAAGGGCCGAGGAAGGTGAAGGGCAAAACGTTCTTGCTCTACTTCTGGGGTTATGAACAACAACCAGGTTTCACAAAGAAATCCCGGGATGAGTCATATATATTGAAATGTACTGTGCTGCTAGGAAATTGTGCAAACTGTGCTAACAATGAACTTTTCTGTTTAAAGAACTATGCCAGGAATTTCTCTTAAATAGCCAAAGACTATTTTTAGTTGTTGAAAATAATATTCTTTTAATTTACTGCTGCATTTTAATCAGTCTAAAGATCACTGGTTCCTCATTAGTGGGCTCATTCATTCAGACACATCAATTGACCGTCTGCTGTGTGTCGTGTGCTGTGTGTCGTGTGCTGTGTGGGACCCTCCTTGGCTTCAGAGTCAGCCATGAACAGAAGGTGCTGGGCTGTCTGTGGTCACTGGCAACACCACCCCTGTCACCTGCACGTGTGGGCCTAAGTCAGAGTTTTCCAGTGTGGGGAACTTGTGAGACTTGGTGAATGTTAGTGACGTGGAGGCCAGGACTCTGGGGAGACGGTGGAGGTGTCTCAGACTCCCTGCTAGTGTGGGCGTCTCACCTTCCAGGGCTCAGGCTGCAGCAGCGAGGGACGTGGGCTGCACCTTAGAGAGGACATTCCTCCAGCTCCCTTTGCAGAAGCCCCAGTGAAGCCCCTGCTCCACTCCTAGTGGCTCTGCTTTCTGATGTGACTCAGCCGGCTTCAAGGACAAGCAGGGTCCCCGGCCTCCTAGAACTTTTATTTTAGCGAAAGAGATTAACCTAGTGGGATCAGTGGACAACAAACACATAAATTGTACATGTGTGTGTGATGTGTTGTCAGTCAAGGATCAGCGTGTGAAAAAAATTAAGCAGCATAAGAAGATGAGGAGGAGTTAGTTTGGAGGGTCAGTCAGGGAAGGTGTCCCTGAGGAGGGGACATGTGGGCAGAGACCTGCACAGAATGAGGGAGAGAGCTCTGGGAGGGCTTGGGGCAAAGGTTGTTGGATTACTAGTCACCAATATCGTAAACATACACACACACAGGTGCACACACTTGTACGCATGCACACAGGTACACACATGCACACACATTCACATACACTAACACACACATATGCACGCACACACACATGTCAAGCCCACTGGCCTTCCCTCTCTTTCCCCAGCTTTGCCCAAGTAATCAGTGGAGTCACTGGGTTGCCTGTCCCAATCCTCCACCCTGGGAGCCTGGGTTCTGAGCTAGGGGGAGGGAGGGGACCTGGCCTGGGGCAGTTGCTACAGGTCGGCTAAGAGGACACATCCCAGATGAGAGATGAGACTCAGGCATGGGAAGGGGCCCAGGGGAAGCACAGGGGGAGAGAGAGGACGGCTGGTGGAGCCCCCACCGTTCTTTCTGTCCCAGGACTGCCCTCACTTCACCCTCCTTCCGCCCGAGCCTCCCCCGGCAGCACTCAAATGACCTTTGTGAGTTGAATGTGCGAGGTGCAGCCTTAGAGGCAAAGGTAGCTCTTCCTGCTGCGTGCTGGACCAGCACTCCTGGTTTCTGTGCCAAGGTGGCTGAAATTCCTATAAATGAGATAAATGAGTTTTTTGTGGCATAAATGTTTCTAATGTTGGCAGGGAGGGCAAAGCTCTCAGGTATGTTCCCGCCCAAGAGTGTGTGTGTGAGGAGGGTCTAGGGGAAGCTGGAGCAGGTGGGGTCTGGGAGTTCCCCCTCCCAGGTAGGTGAGGGTGAGAGTGAGCTGGCAGGGCTGTTGTCATGGAACCCCTGGAGCTCAGGCCTGGATGTGTCTGGCATCCACTGGCTGTCTCCTCCCCTTAGGCCAGGCTCCTGGCCACAGCAGCGCAAGAATCACGGGCCTCAGGATTTGGGACAGCGAGTTCCAGACTTTGAGTCACTCATTGTTAGATGCGTGACCACAAGCACATAACTTACGTGCCCTGCTCTCATTTTCTTTAGCTGTAGAACAGTATCTGCTCTGCCTCAGACCAGACAGCAAAACGTATGGGAGAATGCTTTACTAAAGGCAGACTTGGGGTGATCGGTGCCCTCAGGCCGGGCGTGAGGCCACTGTAAAGGAGCGCATTGCGTATCTCCCTCTTGCAGGGGATGCAAGCTCAGCCAGGGAGCCTCTCTCCTGGTGGAATAAGCAGGTGAGACCCCTCGTCTTACTAGAAAGCTTTCCACGCATATCCTGGGGGGACGCTCAGGGGAGCGCCTGGAAAGTAGGGACCACGCACTATTTCTTTCTTTTTAAAAGATGCATAAGGTGATGATTTAATATACATATACATGGTGAAATGTTCACCACAATCAAGTTAATTAACACATCTATCACCTCAAATAGTCACTATTTTTTCTGTGTAGTGAGAACACTTAATATCTACTCCCTCAACAAATGTCAAGTATGTAGACAGTATTATTAACTATTGCCACCATGCTGTACATTAGATCCCCAGAAGTGTTCACCTTATAAACAAAAGTCTGTACCTACAGGCACTTTTCACATAGTAGGTGTTCAATAAATGAGGGCTGAATGTGCCTGGTTGAAGGCATGTATGCAGCTTAAGTGCCAAACTGAAATAATTCTTCATCAACAGCTGGGTGAAGACATCTGTACAGCTGGAGCCCACTCATCCTGTGTCCTTGTTTGTCCCAGTCATCCACCCTCCTGTGGGCACAGTGATCTCTAAACAACCCTCTCTCAGGCCTCATTAACCACACCATTGCACACCCCCTGCAAAGCTTTCCAGAACTGGCAAATGGCCAGATCCAAAAGGCACTGGGCTCCATGACAACATCTATTATGGGAGTGGTGTGCGGGTGATGAGCTGAATGTGGTTGCATTTTTCCTGTGAAGCAGCCACTCAGAGCCATTACAAACTGGGAGGGAGGGCCGTGGGGAGGAGGAGAGTGGGCATCAGGGTGCTCTTGTGTTCTGGGAGCTTTGAATATATTTTCACGTTTGATTTCAGAACACACAGTCCAAGCAGCACCAAGTAAAAACCACTGAGGCAACATAATTTTATGAGAGGTAGAAATAACATTGTCAAGACTATTACCATTCAAATAGTGGTAAAATTGGAAATAATGTTTTCTAAGTTCCCATGGCACACCCGAGAGCTGTTCACAGAACAGTAGTGTTTCAGGGAATAGTGTTTCAGGGACACAGTTTCATCAGCTGTTCTGACACCTCCTCTACCTTCATCACATAAAGGGCTTGCTAGCCAACTGTAGAGTTGCTGATGGCTTCAAGGTCACGTCAAGGTCAAATAAACTAAGAGTGATTTAGAAATGTTTGCTTAGTCAACAAACAAACAAACAACTACACGTCTTATGGATTTCATGCAGAATGATGGTAAAGCAAAATGATGATTGTGGTTTCAAATTTTCTTGTTAAAGAAGAAAAACAGACCAGGGGCCTAGAAACATCTAAGAAAGGTTATTTAATGAAGAAATCTGCCTTGTGCTCTGGAATCATGTATATGTTTTTTTATATATATGGTCCTCACATCAGACCAAGCAGAGAAAAAAGTCAACTTGACATGCATTTCCAGAGTTAATAATGTCATCTTTCTTAAATTAAATGAAACTTTTTTTCTTAATGGGAGAGTGTCACAGTCTCCCTTTTCAGTTCTCTGAGCTATAACATTGTCCTCTCTGAAGTGGCAGAAATCTCTGTTAGTTCTTCCTACCTGACAGGAAATATAATCCCCCTCCTTCGGGGAAATATAACTGTCTCACCAGAGATGCAGCTATGTAAAGGCTAGTGTGGTAAATTTGAGATTATTGTTTTTCTAACTTGAGAATCGAAAAGATGATCATAACCACCTGTTCTGCACATGAATTACAGTGGTCATCACGAAGAAAAGTTCTGTCAAAAATGTGTAGCTGGGGTGCGGACCTATGTACCACTTATCAAGCCATGCTGTGGCAGCGTTCCACATATAAAGTAGAGGAAGATGAGCACGAATGTTAGCCCAGGGCCAATCTTCCTCAACAAATAGAGGAGGATTGGCAGTGGATGTTAGCTCAGGGCTAATCTGCCTCACTGGAAAAAAAAAAAACATTTAGCCAACAGAACGTTTGACTTTTCTGTAGGTTAAAAAAAAATTTAGTCACAACATCTTAAAACTGCCAATTGACCAGACAGAAATGCTTGTTTGCTTGGTACAGGCAGTGTTTTTAATGATCTTATCAGTTTCAGGCAAGGAAGGTATGAGAACAAGGGGCAAAAATGAAAGTTAAATGCTCAGAATAACAAAGTTGTACAGGTCTATTGATGATGTTTCATGAATTACCCGCACATCGACACAAAGTTATGATCCAACAGCCTGTGAAGTAGGTAGAGTGTTCAAATTTTTAATTCCTTCAGATGAGATCTGTGAGTAGGATATGTAGATCCAGAGTCTGTTTCCTTCATGGAAAGATAATTTGATTTAAACTGCTTGTTGGAACTGAGGAAGGGTTGAAGACAAAAACCTAAAAATACAGTCACTTTCTTCATTTTGTATAAAAGTTAAAAAAGAAGGCTCTGAGTTTGTTGAAGGGTTTGGTCATTTCTAACATTCCTTCTTTCATTCCTGTAGATCCTCCTGTGAGATTGTTTTATCAGTGTTACTAAAACAAAGCATAGAAATAGTTTAGATACCTAGTGTTCCCTGCCTAGAGCTTTGTCATGGGTCTAGTTTGGATGCATTAACAAGCAAAAAGAAAACTTGAACTCTGGAGGGAGAGTGTTTGTTCAAAATGTTCCCAGGCCTTTAACATGACTAATCTGCTCTTTCACGCATACTTTTTGTTTAATCCCAATTGAGGAAGACAGAAATTTACAAACCGAACAGTGATTGCCTGTGTTCAATGCTTGTAAATGCACCTACAATGAACAATGTGCACAGAGAGTCTTTCCCTTTTTTTGTATTTTTTGTTCTGATTATATTTATTGAAATGTAATTTTATGTTTGTTGAATATAACAATAAAAATAGGAGTAACTATTTGTATGTCTTTAAAAAAAAAAAGGAGAGGTTCACATGCACACAATAAAAGGTTTTCACTGGGGAATGTCTGGGAAACATTGCCCTGAAGGATGTGGTTGCCAGGATGGGAGGTGGTGGGCAGAACCCGGGTTCTGTTGGCAAGCAGGGTGGGGTGGGTGTTGCCAGGTCCACGTGGTAGCACCTTTTGGCCAGTTTAAGTTTCTCTCCGGACTTGGGTTCCTTTGTTTTCTCTGAAACTGCTTTCCCTTCAGTGAGTGAGGGAGTAAACACCCCGGATTCCCTGGCATGGTGCAGAGGAGGCCCATTTCCACCAGCAAGCAAGCTGTCCCAGCTGAGGGGGCCTGGCCACAGGATGGCACATGCTGTCACCCTCTGGTGGTCGGACAGAGACCTGCCCACACTCCACCACCAGGGGGTTTGCCTTCTCTCTCTCGCGGTTCTCCGACCTTACGAGACTCATGTCCCTTTTGGTTAACGTGAAAACTCCACACTTATATCCTCCTGTCTTCCACTGAGAGATTTTTAGGGTCACTTGTTTGGGAATCAGGATTTGCTGCATATTTTCATCAGCTAAGATTTGGTCCAATCTTTCTCGAAACTTGTAAGACAAAAACAAAATTTTTTTCATGTAAAATATAGGTAATTCTGTAACCTTGGCTGTGTAAGCAATTCTCCTCACTCCTGCAAGTTTCTTATTCCCCCAGGGGGTACACATATTCCTGGTTGACGATCATTGCTGTAGTCCATGCCGAAGATCCCTTGACGATTCCTTGAAGTTTTCTTAACATTTTAAATTGTATGTTCATAAAGGGCAGTAAAGTAGGTTCTGGGAAAGAGGTTTCTGTTGCTCCCCTCACTCCCCCCCTCCTCACCTCTCTTTCTATGTCTTCTCCTTAGGCTGGCATGTCTTGTAGAAGGAAAAATGACATCAATTGTGAGATTCCAGCACTGAGTGTGTGTGGACGTTGGCTTCAGGTAAGTTACCTGTGTCACCTCATTCACTTCATCTGTCAACCTTAGGCGGGAGGTAAGTGTGTAGAGAAGGAGGTGTGTTCGCTCTGCTCAGGTGAGCTCAGGGGATGGGACGTTTCTTAGGAAGAGTCAGGGGAGGGAAGGAAGCGGAGACCACACAGCCACTGGCCAGCTGGCTTCAGGGACACCATGACATTCATCAACTCACCCTAGGTCTCCTCCAAAGCAATGTCGGGCTCTTCCCTGAGTCTGTAATTCCCTTGAATCGCTGCCTCCTGAGCTTCCCCTCAATCCTCTGCTTCCTCTGCCAACTCCCTCCTCTCGAGCCACCCCGGCTTCACTGACTTAGGATTTTGGGCCTTCTCGTGGTGTACTTCTTAGCTTCTGTACTTTTCTCCTCTCCTGCTTGTCTCTCTGTGTCTGTGGTGTTATCAGTTGTGTGCAGGGTTCCAGGGCCACGTGATCCACGTCATGCTAACCTTTCCTTAGCTACAGCTTGTAGCTGAATTTTGGGATAAGGGTGAGTGTAAGAAGCTTGGGGACTTTCTGGGACTGTCTTTTATGGAGGGGGGGCTTTTAAAGGGTTCAGGAGCCCAGGTAAATGTATTCCAGGGTCTAGACAATCACAGCCTATCTTCATGGAGCTGTCTGGGGGCACCTCCCAGCCTCCTCCCCATCACTTGCTCAGGTTTGGGTGTGTGTCAGTCAGGAGTCTCCAGGGAAACAGGAAAGGAATTGTCTCACATGATTGTGGAAGCCTGTCAAGTCCAAAAATCCCATGGGGTAGGTCAGCAGGCTGGAGAGTTGTAGTTCAAGTCCGAAGGCTGCCTGCTGGCAGAATTCCTTCTTGCTCAGGGAAGTCAGTCTGTTCTATTCAGGCCTTCAACTGTTTGAATGAGGCCCACCCATGTGATAGAGGGCAATCTGCTTTACTCAAAGGACATTGATATGTTATTTTCATCCAAAAAACACCCTCACAGAAAGATCCAGGATAATGTTTGACTAAGTATCTAGGCACCATGGCTCAGCCAACTCAACACAAAAGATTAACCATCACAAGGTGTTTCTCAGGTTGGGGTGTTCTTTGTTGTCTGACCCCTAAAGCTACACTCTCCTTTTCCTTGAAGTATGAGTTTTCAGCAATTAGAAGGTTTGAGACTGACAGCATTTGAGGTCCCTTAAAAATGTCCATCATACCCTGGTGCTCTGAGGTCCTGGGGGCTCTGGTCTCGAGTCTGAACACTGTGTCCTAGTTCACACTCAGCAGCTTTGTCACAGAAAAGCATTTCACTCTCTCAAACCTCATTCATAAATTAGGAAGGGTTATATTTCTCTCATGGGTTTGCGTAGGGAAGGAAATGAGATAATAGATGGGAGACAGCTTTGTAAATGGTGAAGCAGTCTGTTGATATTACAGATTACTCTTACACCATCCTTTCTTGGAGAGGGCTTTCTTCATTCCCTTACTGCTGGGGTCTGGTCAGACAAAAGTATTGGAGTAGAGGGGAGGCTCAGGGTCTCTGGTGAGAAGGTGAAGCATGGCTCCTGTAGAAGCAGGGATGGAGACAGCACACCTGTGTTTATCCAGGTGTGTCTGGCCCAGGAGAGGGTTGGTGTGTTATAAGACAAACCTCCCTGCTGTGGCTCCTGTAGTCTGTGCCTTTGAAATGGCCTCTGCCCCTCCCACTCTATCCAGGCTGTCCTGGGGCAAACTCCGGGTCATCACCTGTAGCTGCATCTGGCCAGGCAAGCCCAGGCAAGACAACACTTTCTCCTCCACTCCTGTTCTCAGGGTGCACCTGAGGTTTGGGAGCTGCACCAGGTCCCTCCCCAGACACATGGCTCCACCAGTGATCGGTGTTCATGCCCCAGGTGAGCAGGACACAACACCAACTGGATGATCCTTCTCATGGGAGACCCGGCTGAGAAGGCTGAAGCAGAGACACCGAGATGGTTCCAACATGACTCGAAGAGTTCTGCTGCTACGGTGTGTCCTGCCAGGGAAAACAAAAGCAGTAATGAACTTCACATTTATAGTGCATTTCAGAAGGTCATTTCATTCTCAAGAGAATTAGGCGAGAAGTCACATAGGGATGATCCTCGACTCCCTCCTCCCCCTGACCTATTTATTTTCATTTTTAATATCTAGACCTAATGGACTTTTTACAAAGCTTACACTTTGTATTTGACAATTTTTAATTGAAGGATAATTTGCACAGAGTGAAAAGCACCGATTCTGATGTTTCAATTGGATGAGTTTTGACAAATGCATTCACGTCTGCATCAAGATATGCAATGCTCCCATGAAGCCACAAAGTTATCTTGTTCCTCTTCCCCACAGCCTCTCTGACCCTCTCCAGCTCATTCTCCACCTGGCAGAACTCTGCTCAGAATCTGGGTGGTGAGGTCAGGACAGTTCCTAGAAGGGTAAGGACTCTAGTTTTTATGTTCTAATAATTCTGATATGTCCCCATATTGTAATACCAGTAGTTCTGAACCATCAACTCACACAGCTTTTTATTGTGGTTTATCTTTAAATAATAGTTCCCCATGATCTTTGGTTGAACAGTGGGCATTCAGCCTGCAGAAGTATAGAGTGCTTTTCTCTTGCTGCTCACAAGGGTGAAGAGGAAAGGGGCTAGCAGCCTTGCTTGTGCTTAGCCCTTGTGCAAACCATAAATTTTGTTGAATCAGTGACTGAAGAGTCAACACTGAGAACAAAGATGGGCTTCATCGTGTGCTGGGCTCGGTCCGTGCATGTCATCCCTGGAAGTGAGCCAAGCAATGGAGGCAAATAGAAACCTAGCGGCATTGCACGTTGGAATTGTGGGATCTGGGAATGAGAGGAGGCCATGTTCTCCCACAAGGCCGAGAACAGCCGAAGAAAGGCAATGGTCTCCTGTTCTTACGCAATGGAGGACATGTGCTTTCCTGATCATATCTGAAGTGGACTGCAATAATCATGTTTTCTAGTTTCCAAGTTCTGGTGCTTTGACATCGGGGCCCTTGCTGATCCTGGAGGGACTGCCCCTCCCAAGGTTAGCCAATTCCTAAAGATGGTAAACAACTCCACTTCTGAGCATGCCTTTCATGTGCAAACGAACTAGTCCAGAGTCCACACCCCAACAACCTCCTTCACACCTTGGACCACTCTCTCCCTGCCCTAAACATCCCAGAGCCAGGTACTAGACAATGGGGGACAGCTCCTACACCCCAGACCCTGCTGAAATTTTTAGGTTTTGTCCTGATTCCTGGCACAGAGTTCCTAAAGCCCTTGGAATCTCCTGAGTGATGAAGATGATAGGAATGTTTTTTGTCCTAATGAAGCAACTCTTGGCAGGTCCCTAGATGGCTTCAGAATGGGGGCTGGTCACCAGAAAGAACAAACCTTGATTAGAACTTTGAGTGCCACCCCCTGACCTTTGGGGAGGGGAGAGGGGCTGGAGATTGAGTTAATCACTAATGGCCAATGAGTCAATCAATCATGCCCAGGTAATGAAACCTCCATAAAATCCCCTAAACAACAGAGGTTCTGAGTTGGGCAGCTTCCGAGTTGGCGAACACATCCACATCACAGGAGGGTGGAGCACCCCACCTCCACGAGGACAGAAACTCCTGTGCTGGGGGCCCCCCCAGACGCCACCCCATGTACCTCTATATCTGGCTGTTCATTTGCATCCTTTATAATAAACTGTAATACTCAGCATAGCATTTTCTGGGGTTCTGTGAGTCATTCTAGCAAATTATTGACCCTGAGGCAGGGGCGTTGTGGGAATTCTTGAATTTGTAGTCAAGTTGAGCAGAAGTGTGGGCCACCTGGGGACCCAATACTTGTGACGGGCGTCTGAAGTGAGGGCAGTCTTGTGGGACTGAGGCTTTAAGCCTGTGGAGGCTGACACCAACCCCGGGTAGTTAGCATCAGAACTGAACTGAAATGTAGGACACCCAGTTGGTGTCAGGGAGGGGGAAAAAACCCTCTCAGCCAGTATCTATGAATCCTCTGTAATCTCCATTTTGAGAAAACCACTCTCTGACTGCCATTATCTCTTTGGCTCACTCTTTGCAGACCAGACTCCTATAATTCCTTCACCTGCCTGCATTGAATTCCTTAATATGATCCATCGATCAGCCTCGCTTTTCACGACGGCTCACACATTTCCTGTCCTCATTTCCTATGGACCCTGTTTAGATGCCATTTCCCTCATCCACTCACTCTTCACGCTCTCCCTGACAACGACTTCATACTTCACCTTCTCTCCAAGCTCCCATCAGTTCTCCCCACGCCCCAATCTCAGCTGATAAACTTAATTCCAATTTTTCAAAGAAGATAGACACAACAAGAAGAGAAGTTGCACAAGTTCCTGCTCCCACGTGCATTTGTATCTGTGCCCAGAGGTGGCTTTCTGAGTTCCTTAGTTAGGCCAGTCCTTCCACACTTTGTCTTATCTAATCTATCCATCTCCTCTGGCCTACCCGGGGTCATCACCCCAACAATTCCCACCTCTATTTCCTGCATAATTCATTCTTTTCCTACTCAATTATTCCCATTCCCATTTTGCAAACGTGCTAAATTTCTCTCATCTAAAAACAGTCTCTTGATTCAACATCCCTCTCCTACCATTTCTCTGCTCCTCATATATAGAAAACTCTTCTGCAGAGTCATCTTGAATTTCTTGTATCTCGTTCTCTCTGCACACAGTCCAGTCTGGGTTCTGTCTCCGTCATTCCTTCATTTCACTTGCCATGTCCAGGTCAGTAATGACCTCCACGTTGTACTCACCAATGGACGGGGCTCTGTCCTCACCTTACCTGACAGAGTTGATCTCTCCTTCTTGCATGAAATACTTTTTCTTTCTTGGCTTCCAGGACACACACTTTCCCTTCTGCCCTCCTACATGGGTGGCTCCTCTCTCCCAGGTCCCCCCTATTCCCTGACCTCTAAACAGTGGAGGTCCTGGGGCTCCATTCCTTGTCTCTGTTCACACTCACTCCTTGGTGAGCTCAGCCAACCTTATGGCTTTAAATACCATCACCACCTGCTGACTCCCGCCACATGTCCAGCTCTGGTCGGTCCCTCCCCCCAAGACTTGTGTCTCTAGTGGCCCACTTTGCATCTGCATTTGGGTGTTTGATAGGCACTTCAAATTCAATTTCTGGTGTTTACTCTCAAACGCTCTCCTCCTGCAGTTTTTCCCATCTCAGTGAATAGCAACTCTATCTTTAAAACTGTTCAAGCAACAGAACAAAACAAACACTTGGAGTCATCCTGGACTTCCCTCTTACTCTCGCCCCCCCACTCCCTGTTAATCAGGAGACCTCACCGGCTCTTCCTTCACAGTGTGTCTTGTACCTGCCCGTTCTTATTGCTCTCATAGCTTTGTCTTTGGTCTAAGCCACCATCATCTCTCACCTGGTTACTTATTGCAATACTTTTCTTTCCACTCTTCTTCTCCCCTGCAGATTTGTCTCAACACAGCAGCCAGAGTGATACTTTAAAATAAAAAATTAGATTGTATCTCTCCCAACTCAAAATCTTCTGACAGCTTCCCAGCACACCCCGAGTAAAACAAAGGCTCACACATGGCCCCACCTGTCTGACCTCATCACCTTCTCCCCCAGCTCCCGCCTCTTCTATCTTTGAACACACAGTACCTGCTCCCACCTCATGCTTCACACCTGTTTCCCTCACCTGGCAGGCCCTTCCTAAGATATTTTCACACCTCACCCCCTCTTTACTTCACATCTTCTCAGCGATCCTTTATTTAAAATTGGTGACCAGTTCTGAGGCACGTGTCCACAGTCTTGACATTCACCAGTCTACCTTCTTTGACTTATTAATTACTTTTTTTTACAGCACTCACCCTCTGATGGACGGTATGTATTGGTTAAGACAGGGGTTTTGGTCCGTTGGAACAGGTCTGGGATGTGGTGTGTTCTTAATCAAGGTCTTAGTCAGCTCGAGCTGCTGCAGCAAACTACCATAAACCGGGTGGCTTAACAACAAACATTTATTTCTCACAGTTCTGGGGCTGAGAAGCCCAAGTCAAGGAACTGGCAGATCAGTATCTGGTGAGGGCCCGCTTCCTGGTTTGCAGATGGCTGTCTTCTCATTGAGTCCTCACATGGTGGAGGGCAGAGAGAGGGAGAAGGAGAGAGAGTGCTGTAGTCTCTTTCTCTTCTTATAAGAGCATTTATTAGGGCTCCACCCTCAAGACATAATCACCTCCCCAAAGCCCCACCTCCTAATGCCATCACACTGGGAATTTGGGAGGGTCACAAACCTTCAGCGCATAGCAATCAATGTTGGTTGAATAAATGAATGAATCCAGGTGTGCCTCAGGCCTTAAACTGGGTTCCTGACAAATGCTCCAGAATCAGGCAACAGAGTTAAAGAAATGTTTAAAGACGGCTTCATGGGTTCCAGGGTGACTGGGAGGCATGGCCGAGCAGAGCATGATGGGGCTTGCACCTCACAACATCACTGAACAGAGAAGAGCACCTCATGAGGCTGTTGTGCCTCAAGAGGCAGATTGTGGGACAGCGTGGGGAGGGTGTGGGGGACACTAAGGAAACTGTGATGGGGGTCTTCTGGGGGTCTGAGTAGAAACGGGGCACTCCAGTCTCTGGGCGCACTGCTATTCCACTCTCTTCTCCATCACCCCCCATTCTGAGGGCTCTGGTACTCCTCTGCTTAGCCACAGTCACCTGAGGACAAGGCTGGATGTTTGAGGAAGTCCTCTTGGCTTGCTTTCCTCGCCACCTGTCCCACATGTGCTATTTGTACAAAATGTTATAGACTGAATTGTGTACTCCCACATTCATATGTTGAAGCCCTAACCCCCAGTGTGACCATATTTAGAGATGGGGCCTTTAAGAAGGTAATTAAGGATAAATGAGGTCACAGAATGTCCTTATAAGAAGAGGAAGAGACACCAGAAGTGTGCACACAGAAGAGAGGCCATGTGAGGACACAGGGAGGAGGTGGCTGTCTGCAAGCCAGGAAGAGAGGCCTCGCCAGGGACCAGTCCGGCGCACATCTTGATCTTGGACTTCCAGGATCTTGTGAGAAAATAAATTTCTGTTCTTTAAGCCACCCAGTCTGAGGTATCCTGTTATGGTAGCCCAAGCAGACTAACTAACACAGGCAATAAACAGCAGCTTTTAGGTAAGTTGGGAGAGTGTATGTCGATGGTCAATCTTGAGGGTTTGGACTTTCAACTGCTGGGTACAAAGCCTGATTTTTCTACTGTAATAAAATGCAGATCTGTGCTCTCTATGTTAATTACCAGAGTAAAATGAAAGACGATGCCCCTCCTTTGTGAACAAGTTATTTTGTATGTCCAGCACATCTTAGAGGAACCACCTTCTCTTGCTCTAAGTTTTGTGGTCCACCCCTGCCACTGGCGCTGAAATGGGGGGGGCTGTGACTGTGCTCATGAAACAAGATGCTTTGAGCCTATGATCACACTTATTGCTTTAGGGATGGAACCAAGTCCTAATTAACCTGAGCCCACTCTTGGAATTTTGATGGAATTTCACAGAAGAGTCTAGCTGTTTTCTCTGGGATCATTAACTATGTGAACTGTGCAAGCCCAGGGATGCCAAAGTCTCTTCTTGCTTCCACATAGGGTGAGTCTGAACAAAACAGAAATTAACATAAATACAGGCAGAGCTAGGATATGGGGAAAATAGAAGACATATTTGATGTCTTATTTGAGCTTTTGACTCGTGTTGTACCTGAATTCAGAGTCATTCCCTGGAGTGTCACATATGGGAATCAGTTTTTTGAGATAAGACTTGAGTTTTTGTTATTTGGATCAGAAGAATCCCAACATATCAAACAGCAAAACAGCACAAAGGCAGAGAATTTGAGACAAGGACTGTATTTGGGACGAGGAAAGGAAACCAAGGACAAGGTACAGGAGTAATAACAGTTCCCTTCCAGGTCTTCAAAGCAAATTATGAAGTCGTTTCTCTCTTCTCAATGCTCAGCAGCAGCAAAGTTGGTGGCAAAACCCACTGAGGGTGCAGGTCGCATAGGCATGTTCTCCCGTATGACAGGTGCCATATCTACAATGGCAGGTCACGTCCCTCCTTAGGCATGGGGACACAGAGGAGCATCAGGCATTGAGGACTGGGTCAACCATGCGTGGTGAAGGAGAATCGTGGAGAAGCTGTGAGCTGTGTGCGTGTGCGTGCGTGTGTGTGTGTGTGTGTGTGTGTCTGTGTGATCTTGGCTACATTACAGGTGGCAGCAAGTATCATCTTCAATCAATAGGAATCAACATAAGTAGGAAATGCTGGCCACACACAGGACTAGAGACTCATTCTCATTCTCCTTCACTCTTACGTGCTCCTGCCCCCATCACATGCACTTCTGAACATACCCTTCAGGCCCATCACCAGTTCCTAAAAACTCCTCTAATAGATAAACTAAAACTTTTTCTGTAAATTAGCCTCTCTTCTTTGATGCAGGGAAGACCTATCAATATGTTTCTACATAGCATATTAATAATAATAGCATAAATATAGTGAATTTCACAACCTTGTTATAGAATCAGAAAACTCTGAGAAAGAAAGTTCCTTGAATATTATCTGGGTCTCCCATCTCAGATCAAAGAGGAGGTCCAGGGACATAGTCACCTAAAGAGATTTAGCCAATAATGGGTAGAACTGATTCTAGAAGTATCTGGCTTTCCTCTCTAGAGTCCATAGTTCTGCAATGTTGGTGTTTCTCACATGAAGTCTTTCAAGTGGAGCCTTTATCCCCTGCAAAGGAGGTGGTCATGTCCTGGACCTTGGCTCCAGGGTGCTCTTGGACAAGAAGCTGGTCATCTCTCTCTCCCCCAGGGGCTCAGCCTGGGCCTGGAGTGCCAAGAGGAGAAGGGTAGTGAGGGGCATGAGGGTCCTCAAGACTGTGAGTCACCTGGAGGTCAGGGTCTGGATGGGAGTGCCAGAGCCTGAGTGCGTTGGGAGCACAGAGTCGGCCTGTATCTAAAGGTCTGATAGGAGGAGGCTCAGAGACACACAGTGCAGTGAGAAGGGAAGCATTTGCCTGGGGACGGGGCCCAGGCAGCTGTGCCCTCAAGTCTCTCTGATGCTCCTTTGTTCCAGCAGCTTTCATGAAGCACAAGGCTGTGTGCTTAGTGTCTGCACTTGTTGCTGGTTGATAATGATGATGACGAGCCTGGTATCTTTTCTGTTTCCCATCTGCTTGAATATTGACCTTTTTGAATGTTCAAAAAAGATGAGAAACACTATTTTTATTAAGAAGTTCAGGGAGCAAATGCCTCCTCTTTTCTGAAGATGGGTTCCACCAATCTCTGGATGTCTAGACCCTGGGACCAGACCTGGTCCCCAGTGACATAGAGGGTTAATGGATTGCAGGATTCAGGGGTATTACTGCCCTATGAAGGAGGCTTTTGAGGTTCTGGGGTGAGTAGGCTCCTGGATGTGGAGAGGACAATGACTTCTCAGGCTCAGGGGAAATGAGCTCAGTGGGATTCTAGGTAACATGTTGGTCAGACTAAAGCCAAAGGATAGATTTATTTCAAGAAGCCAGTTTGCTCTAAATACATCATGTGAAATGAATCTCACCACCTTGAGAAATATCAAAACAACTGACATTCCTGCAGCCCTCCAAAACCTTTGAATATTTTTTTAATTTAAAAACTTTTAATATGTACAAGGCACATAATTCAAAAGGTAGAGGATAATGAGTGACAAATGCCATCTCTGCTCTCCCTGACCCAGCCCTCAGCCTTTCTTCAGGAAACTCCCACTGTTAACACACTATTCTGTGGTTTACTTTATTCACCTAATGCTTGAGCTTGAACATGTTTATACCAATACATACAGAGTTCTATCCTTATTTTTAATAGCTTTATACTAACCCAGCGTTTTTATATGCCAGCCTTCAGTTCCTTATCGATAAAACAAGGTTAAATTGCTGCAATTTAGTTATTTTGAAACTTTTGCAGTTATAAGCAACATTGCATCGAATATCTTTTTACAAATATTATCTTGCTTATAAGTGAGTATATCTTTTAGACAAATTTCTGGAAGTAGAATTGCTGGGTTGAAGAACACATCTTACACATTACAGATGTTACTCTATTGTCTCCAAGGAGGTTGTCCCAACAGCAGTCACAGAAATACACCATCCCGAATGCTCCCCGCCCACAATGGAGTGTGTTGTAGAAGCCCTGGGGTTAGTCAATTTGCATCATACTTTCTTTCTGCCTAGGATCTGGGCAGTGATATGCTCCCTAAAAATATGTGATGTCCCAGACTTTTTCGCAGCTCAGGGTGGTCCATAAACAGAGTCCGACCAATAAAGTGTCATCCCTAGAAAGGGCTCCCTTTTTAAATAATAAAATAAATTATTCTTATTGCTTCACCTCTATTGTTATGTGATTATTTTATATTTCCCCCCACTCTCTACTTGGACGGTAGCAGCAGCTGTATTTTGACGCTGACGAAGACAGTTACTCCATGTGGACACTAGAGCAGGTGAACACGAGATCCTGTGTCCTGGAGGACATAGTTAAGCCACCTCACCCTCCTGGACTGCCCACTTTCAGACTATTGTGACTTAGGGAAAACATGCTTTTTTCTTTCTAAACCCACCGTTTGCTGGGTTTCCTGGTGTTTGTGGCTGAACGCAGGCTGATCCATGGACTGTGAGTCTGTCTGATCTTTCCGAATCTGATAGGTAAGAAGTGGGATCCCAGTGTCGTCTTGGTTTATGTTTCTCTCAGGAATCAGAGTCCACATGCTTTCATGTCCGAGAAGTATTTGTATTTATTTTCTCTGACATGTCCTTTTTTGTGCCTATTTTGGGAAAGGGAATTGTTGGGTTATTCATTTCTACTGATTTGTATGAACTCTAAGGAAATTCAGGAAATAAGCTTTTTGTCATGAATACTGGAAATCATCTCCGCAGGTTGCCATTTTGGCTTTTACTTTTTTTTTTTTTTTTGCTGTGCAAAACTTTGGATTTTTATGTCATTCAAAAAATTCTTTCATGATTTCTGAGTTTTATGTCTTTCACGCTTAAATTTGTAAAACTCAATCTTCCACGTGTTAGTGATTTTGTGGCCAGAAAACAACTCATGTCCCGTGCTGTGAGTCAGAGTGTCTACTTGACCTGCTGTCCTGTCTCAGGGGAGCTGTACATTCCCAGGGGGGTTATGAGGATCCTTGTCAATTTGACGTAGGAATGGTACCTACAGACATCCAGGGAGTAGATGGGACAGAGGACCATGGGTGGAGCTGCTAGATCAGAGGAATGACAAAGTGACTTTAGGCAACAAGGAAGCTCTGTTTACTTCTCCTCTTCTGACTGTCCTTGCCGCATCTACCCCAAATTGCAAGCATATCCACAAGAATTGCAATGGAAATACCGTGTCCATTTCCAATGACCCATTATCTCTGATCTTGTTCCCAAATGACTTGTGTACCCATGGGGCTGTTTCTCCTTCCTCCTCATGGACACTCAGCATCCTGCTACCCCACAGGATGTGCTGAACCCCAAGATGGATCACTGTTGTGAGGATGAGGACTTGTTTCTCCTTCCAATCCCATGCAGCCTGGAGATTTTGATGGATTGATTCTGCTGGTCATTGTATTGTCAGAAAGCCCAGTCTGTGGACAGGTTGACAGTACTTCAAGCCACCATGTCCTGAGATCAATGAAATCTCTTTACTTGACAATGATTGTAAATGTGAATTCTGGCTGGTGATGTCTGGTAATGAGCTTTCCTCAGCTACTCAAAGGATGGAAAAAAAATCAGGTCCCAGGGATTTCACATTAAATTTCAAAAGAGGGGATTTACAAAGGCATATACTAAGGACAGGCTATAAAACCTGATTGAGACCATCAGCCAGCAAACGTCTGATGACCAACAGCCTTCAGAATCTGGGCTCAGAACACAAATAACCTCCAACAACTTCCGTTAGGTAGCACTCTAGAATTCAGAAAGAAAAGAGAGTGTATAGGGTAGTGGTTAAGTATACGGGATTTGGCATCACATTGTTGCTTAATCTGTTGTGATTTTGAGTAAGATACTGAACTTCTCTAAGGTTCATTTTTCCATCTGGGTTATCACGGGAATTAATTATCAGAGTGGATGAACAGTACTCAGCAATCAATAAATATTAGCTAATGTTAGTGCAGTAATTGCTTTTATATATCCAGAGAGAACCACCTGGCATAGAGTAGTTACTCAACGAATAGCACTTCTGTGAAGTCACACCAGGCTTTCTTCATCCCACAATATCTGGAAAGAATATGTTAGTATTTTCAGTTTATTTAAGAAGATATTGAGACCCATAGGATTTCAATGGTGTATCCAAGGTTAAATGAAAAGCACTTATTAGAGCAGGATTGAAAACACAGTTCTCCTGTTTACAAAGTCTTCAAGTAGTTTCTGACTTTGGTAAGTTCTCCATTGATAAAAGGTCACAATATAAGAAGTGTTCCAAGTGCACGACTTAGGTAAAATGACACTGTAGTATAGTAAGGGTTTCAAGACCTTCTTGAAGGAGGTATAGGGTTTGGACAAAGGAGAGAAGTGAGAGAGCACTTTCCAAGTCTGAAGAATGGGGTGGAGAAGGGAAGTGCCAAGAACATTCAGTAGGGCAGTGTGGAGATGGTGATGACTCGGAGAGAAACTTGTGAGGACAGAGCATGGCAATGAGTTTGGACTGGCTATAAGAATGGGAACCTTCTTGGAGACCTTGTAGACAAGCCTCCTTGTTTGAGGATAAGGACCTAAGGACAGGGAGTATAAGTAGAAATTGAGCTGTCACATAAGCCCAGGACTTCTGAATTCAGCCAATTTTATCCCCTTTCCTCCATTCTTCCATGCCTTGTAAGGAGTTTGGAGATACACTACAGGTATTTCAAAATGGGAGTGCAGCAGAGTTGGGCGATAGGAGCCAGCAAACATTTCTTTCACCATGGGCTCTGTGATCAATATGATGTTTTGGGAAGATTTTTCTGGGGGGTCCAAAGTGTGAGTTTTCATGACACTGTAGTGTGCTCGATTAACATTCTTCATGTCTGCTGTGACAATGACTGGTGATGACCTGGGTTAGGTAGTAGACCCCCAAGGGCAGTGCTGAAGGAGAAGAGGTGGCTCAGTAGAGACATCTTTAATTCCCCTCAAGCTAGAAGAATTCCCAGCTTTTATGGAGCTACTGATGATTGTTTGATGCTTGTCCAAGGTGAAATGGGAATATCATTTGAGTTTGCTGTGGGTTAAATCAAAGTATGAGACTCTTACTCGTGGGACAAATAGTGTTTCCTTTCATAGGATCTGGAAGAGTCTATGTCTCCTACCGGTCGTCAGACCATTAAACAAATGTGGGAAGTGATATTTCCCACAATTACCGTGTCTTCATTCTTCACAACTCCTTTTCTTACCATTTTTTCTTCCAAATTGCCTTTATCATCTCTCTCACTCCCTTCTCCACTCAAACACATGAACATGCATTCATTTTGGTCATCACTAAAAGCGTTTTCTCCTCTTTAGATACCAGACCCGGCTTTCTCTTCTTGTCAGTACTCGTCACAGAAAGATGAAATGCCTCCTTTTTCATGCACCCAATCAATTCCAAACACCCCCTCACACTAGGGTTCCTCTTGCCTCCACACCACTGTCCTCCCTGATGATTAAAAGGACCAGAAACTTCTGCTGGATTCCAAGTCACCATGGCAGAGTTCTGCCTGCTTTTGGAGACCACATGAGAGGTCCTGAGATTAATGAGGAGAGGGATCCAGCTGAGGCTCATGGTTCAAACAGCCCACCATGGGGCCAGGCATGAGAATTACACAATCTTTTCCCCCCATCTCAGCCATCAAATAATGCCAGCAGATGTACAGAAGAATCTCCCCGTCAAGGTCTGCCCAATTCCTGACCCACAATATTGTAAGGTGCAAAGAGTGGTTCCTCCTTCAGGGTGATCATTTCAAGGGCAGTTTGTTTGGTGCTTGGAGGTGGGATGTTGCTGTAACAAAAACCTCAATGCCCCTTTGGTATCGCTGTTTGAACTGAGCAGTGGGCAGAAGCCCCATCAAGGGATCTGGTGGTGGAAGCTGAGGGGGGTTCGTGGAGATGTTAGTAAAAGCTTGAAAATAAAACTGTTTCTCATCCTTAGTCTTTTGCAGCACAATTTCACAAAATAAGAAGTGGTCATAGATCAAATTGAAGGTACTCTCATTAAATACGGTTTCAGGGTACATCTTAAGGCCATGACTGTAAAAATGTGTGTCGTGACCTTGGAAAAGTTAAAGGGTGGGTGGAGGAGATGATTTTCATCTAGAAATCAGGGTTCTGCGAATCTTAATGGCTTCACAGCCCCTAACATTCAGCTCAGGGGTGAAGGGTCCATCTCTGAAAGAAGTGTGGGGTGAATTTGTCCAATAGAGTGGATGATAACTTAAACCCAGGAAGCCCACCAAGTCTTTAAAGAAATTATGCAGAACTTGACTGAAGGAGATGGAGCAGTGCAAAAGCAAAAGCGCCCTTTGGATGCCCAATGTCCCACAGGCAGGGCCCCGGCTGAGGAAACAGAGCAGCTGCAAACACAGCTCAATTTTACAGAAAAGGAAGATTGACTCAGAAGGGAAACTGGAGGCAGAAGGTGTATTTTCTAGGTGGTGGGAAGGCTTAAGCCATTTCAACAACTTTAGAGAAACTGAGGAGGATGAAAGTGACTGTGTTTGTCTGAGGGTTAGGGGCATGCACTGGTCATTAACCAGCCCAATTCCTTTCAATTTCTGACAATACCTCACTCAATTGACTCCTTACTCTATATTTCCAGATGACAATATAGAACATGTCACTGCATAAATGTGATACGATTTTCAGTCTGCTTATCATATCCTTGGGGACAAGACCACCCCCATGTTAATGAAAGGGTTCCAGTGGGACAGACATAAACCCAGGGCTTCAGATAAAGCTACGAGATTGGGTTCTCTTCCAGGGGAGCACTCCCACACTGTGGGGATGGAGACAGTGGGTTTTCCGTGAGAAGGAGGGTGTTAGGACCATAGGAACTAGGGGCTAACAGTCATTATGGATGTTAATACAAAGGAAATGTCTTCCTGAGATTAAAGTTGAATTTAATGAAAGCAGAATCAGTGATGGTTAGTTAGATAGATATGTAGATGGGTACAGAGACAGAAAAAGAATGGCTAGAGAGGTGGATACATAGACAGACAGATAGACAAATAATGGCTATGTGGATGGATAGGTAGATGGATTGATAGGCAGACCGACGTTCAGTATCCTTTGTGCATTCATACCTCTCTGCGTCTGAGGCCAGCATCACTCTTTGTATTCCCCGAGTAGTTAGAGCCAGTATTTTGTTTAAAAGAGTTTTAGTCAAAAATCTGTTGCTGGCATTTAAATTAGTCACAACTGATAGAAATATCAAAATTTAGAAAAGCAGAAACAGAAACCAGTTGTGAAGACTTTACTTGGGATGAGGGAAAGAGCTCAGGGACACACACAGAAGGTACCAACTGTTCCCTAAAGACCTTCAATCCAGATCTTGAACTTCTTGCTTCTGGGTTGAAGAAGCTGAGTGACAAGGGGGTCTGAGATGAACACTGCCAGTTGTGCAGGCCTTGGAGAGACGCTCCTGAGACAGGCTTCTCTTCTGCAATAGCAGGACACGTTCACCTGGCCTGGAGGAAGAGGGAGCATCAGCCATGTGCCTGGGGTGGAGGATGAAGGGAGAATGGGAGAAGTCAATTTTGAGGCAGGGTAGACATGTCAGTAGGTCCAGTTAAAGCCACAACAGTGCTCATTGCTTCAGACCACGTGAGTTCTGACTGGACGACACCTGCCAGCAAGGACCTGAGTCCTAGCAGCCTTATCTGTCTGAGCTCCTTGCTGTAGCCACACTGGTCCTCCTTGTGCCCACAACCACACATTCGCAGAATCACCCCTTTTGCCCTTTGCTCCGCATCCAGATGTCTCCTGACACAGACTAAAATCTAGTCTGTTGTTGAGTAAACTATGGCCCGTGGGTCACGGAGGCCCTCTGACTGTTTCTGTGAAGATCTACTGGAGCACAGCCAGGCCAGACCAGTTCATATTGTCTGTAGATACTCTCCAGCCTCAGAGACTTTTCCGTATGTTATGAAGTCAAACCCCATGGATAAAGAAGACCCTTTAGATCCCATTGAGGCAAACTCTTTCATTTTTCAGATAAAGAAAACGGGAACCACAGAAACATCATTGGTTGTATCAGTCTTCGGACCGGAGCCATCTCCTGGTTCCTCCTTATCACACTGATGCTGACATTTCTACCCTGAAGGCTCTTGAGCTGAGTTTTATCTTCCACAGAAGATAGGGCAGCACCTCGGTCCTCTGCCAGGTCCCCCTTGGGTTGTAGCCTCTTCAGCTCTATCTGTAATTGGCAGCGATTGGGCCTGGAGAAGCAAGGGTATGATGGACGTGGGGAGACGGTTGTGAGTGCCTGGAGGTGAAGAACTCCTAAAGCACCAAGGCAGCCCATGTGACTCTGGGGGCAGAGGGAGCCATCCCTGTCTTTATATTTGTCTATAGCAGATGGGCCAATCAAATATCCATCACTTGGAGGCATTGTCAGCACAGATTCTGTGATTCCCTGGATCAGAGACAGAGTGGAGTGGGTGATCCATGTGAAATCCTCCTGCTGTTTCCAGGCAATGCTTTGAGTCTGTCTGATCTGAGGACGCATCAGAATGAACAGCATTCTGAGCGTGCCTGCGAGTGGGAAGTAGAACTGGCAGAACTGTTGATGGAGGGTCCCAGTGGTCCCACGTGAACTGTGCTGTGATGCAATGGTTCCTCCTTTGATTTTTGTCCATCTTGAGCTGATTTGTACTTTGCCTGCCCCCAAATCTGGCTTCATTTTACTTAAAGCATGAGAGTGTCATCATCCTCACATCTTAGGTGAGACATGAGTATCCTCTCCCCATCACCTGAGGACCCGATTCCAAAAGGGGCACCATGATATTGTCACCAGCAGGGAGGGACCTGTGTCTTAATGACCACATAGTCTGTTTTGTTTCCCTTTTGTCTACTAGTTTCAGGGGAGGTGCCCTCATGTACTTCCTAGGCCTAGGCCATGATAGCAAGAGCAGAAGTGATCCCTATTTTGGAGAAGCAAGGAGAGAACCCAGTTCCTACCATCTCCTGGTGGGAGGAGAGCTCTGACCATGCAGCCCAGGGGAGAGGAAGCAGGAACAACCAGGTTGTTGGATTATCAACTGGGTTGATGGATTATTTGATATTGGAAAGGCTTTTTACCACTGTTTGCAGTAAGTTTAATGCTCAATTAATGCTTTTGAAAGCCGGTTCTTGAGTAATAAATATTGATACCAATGTGATAATTTAAATGATCTGAGTCATTCTACACCGAGCTAATACGTTTAGCACGCCTGATTCTGTTCCAACACTTCCAGCAGCTTCAACAATAGATAAACATCCTCAAGAACAAGAATCACAAACTACTTCATCCATTCTGGCAAAACTGTTAGAAAAGTGCCGATCTCACAGATTTAACTTTGTTTCTCTTTTGTTCTGACATCACTACTTCCCAGGCTTTATGTATTCTTCCCAGTTCCATGAGGAGGCTTGATGAGGTTGCAGTTCCTGGTGTCCAACAGCTGATGATTCTTAGGAAAAGGCACTTGGTGTGTCTCCAGGTTGATGCAAACCTGACCTACTGTTTATTATCAGGCCGAGACTTTTTTTTGCTAATGGAAATGGTTTCTTTTATCATGTCATGGTACTTTTAAATCCCTGCCTTTTATAGAAATTGTGATTTTAGAGACTTCCTTTCTGACACATAGCATGTTCTTTAAGTTTTTGCATGAAAGTAAGTGTATGAGCAATTGTCTCATCATTGTGATGAATTGACTTGGTTCATTAGCATAATCAAACACAATATTTCTGGCTGGAATTTTATTAACATTAGTAGTGGTTTATTATAATTATCAAACTCAATGTTTTTGAAGATTTAATGAGTTGAATTCAACTCCTTCATTGGACATTGGACTAATTTAGCCTTTGGTATCCAAAGGGGGAGCAGTTATTTCAGTGGTCACTGGGCACGACCACCTCAACTGACCAGCTCCTGGACCCCGCTTCTCTCTGGACATTAACTGAAACCCCAGATGCTGGTGAGTATTTTGTGGTTTTTGCATGTTCTTACTTTTTCTTGATTTGTGGCTCAGTGAAGCTTTAGCTGAGTCTGTGTTTTTGAAACAGAAAAAAACATATATCTGTACGTAACACGTCTGCTTAAAATAGGAAAAACATTCACATATATCGATGCCCTCCCACCTCTTAAATTTAAGGAACAAGTAAACACAGCCCATCGCATCCACCTTTCCTGGAATCACAACACCTTCTGGTACACTTCATAGTCACTTCCTCTTTTGAGTATAGTTATGAATGGATCAAATGTTATAGATAAAATATTGTTGTAATGAACAATTATTTTCATTTTTGCTGTTTTTTTCTTGCAGTATGATGCTCAAATTGTGCAGCCCTGGGATGCAAAGCCCAATAAACTTAATGAAGACCATTGTGGACAGGATTCCCTATATACATGAACCTCAGAAATAAGTCATATGAAAGCACAAAAAAAAAAAAAAAAGAGAGAGAGAGAAAAGAAAAATGCCAAACACACTGAATTTAATGCTTGAAGTTTATTTTGGAGAGAGAAATAATAAAAGGTAGAAGCTACAAAGAGTAAACCCTTTTCTGCCTCTTCAGATGGAATCTCGTGCTGCTCTGGGTCTTAGTCCACAAACTCAGCGAAGACAGCAGAGCCTGTACGTGGAGCCTGCTTTGTCTGTACAGGTCCCAGAGTGGCGCTCACCTAAACTGCAGATCCAGGCGTTTCTGCAGGTGCAGGTGGCTGTTCCCTGTAGGCCTACAGAAGGAAGAGGAGGGTCAGGCAAGGAGGAAGGAGGGAGGGAGGGAAGGTAGAGCCGGCCTCATAGAGATATACTAAGAGGCGATGTGTCTACTTACAATAGACAACGCCAGTCACGTTAGGGTGCAGAGATTTTGACTTTTTGTCATAAATCACAAGAAATCTTACTGGCTATGTGTTGGTCAAGCAGGATCATATTTTTTCTCTGATCCTCCTCTATCATTTACACGCTTTTTCCTGCTCTCGTCAATGATCCACTTCTCAAACTTGGGGTTACCTACTCCTCACCCCATCTCATCCACACGTACAATGAAAGCCTGGCCTCCATGTATGGAGGCCCTTGCAACAGCCTGTTAGTCTCTGCTGCTAAATCTGTTGTGATGCACATGCCCGAGTCATGGACTCAAACCCTTTGGTGCTCAAAGGGCCCTTGGGAAGCCTCTCAATCCAATGTCCTCATATTTTAATAATGTCATGGCTACCTTGAGGCACATTGGGACTGCAGACCCCACAGCCATCTGGCTTATGTCTCACCTGAAGCCTCTCGAGCGGAGCGTTCATCCCCTGCAAAGGAGATGATTGTGTCCTGGACCTAGGCTCCAGGCTGGTCCTGGTCAGGAACCTGGTCAGCTCTCTCTTCCAGGGGCTCAGCCTGGGCCTGGAGGGTCAGAAGGAGAAGGGCAGCGAGGAGGGGGAGGGTCCTCATGGCCGTGAGTCACTTGGAGGTCAGCGTCTGGATGGGAGAGCAGGAGCCTGAGTGAGTGGGGAGCACAGCCTGTAATTATAGGTCTGATAGGACAAGGCTCAGAGACAGACAGTGCAGTGAGAGGAAGGGTGCATTTGCCTGGGGAGGAGCCCAGGCCGCTCTGCCCTCACGTCTGTCTGATGTTCCTCTGATCCAGCAACTTTCATCAGGCACGAGGCTGTGTGTTTAGCGTCTGCACATGTTTCAAGTTGATAATGATGATAAGGAGCCTGGTCTATTTACTGTTTCCCATCTGGTTGATTATTTACCTTTCAATGTTCAAAAAAGACAAGAAACAATGGTTTCATTCAGGTAGTTCAGGGAACAGACGCCTCTTCTTTTCTGAAGTTGGACCTGCTCATTGCTGGCGATCTAGACCCTGGGACAGACCTGGACCCCACTGGTGTAGAGGGTTAGTTGATTACAGGATTCACAGGCATTACTGACCTAAGAAGGAGGCTTTGGAGGTTCTGGGGTGAGTAGGCTCCTGGATGTGGTGAGGACAGTGACTTATCAGGCTCAGGGGAAATGAGCTCAGTGGGATTCTAGGTAAAATGTTGATGAGACTAAATCAAAAACCACATTTATTGCCAAAAGCCAGGACGATCTTAACACATCACATAAAACGTCCGCCAGTTACATCTCTCTACTTTGAGAAATATCAAAAACAACGATGTCCTGGCAGCACCCTCTGGAAATATTCAATTTTTTTAATTTAAAATATTTTAATTCCTGCACAAGAAACAAATTCAAAAGAGGAGTAATGAATGACAAATGCTGTCTCTCCTCCCCCTGCTCCAACACTCATTCTTTCTCCAGGAACCTCCCCCCCCCCACTTAACATATTCTGTAGTTTGGTATATTCACCTAAAGCTTTAGCTTGGACACTTTTTTTGTGTGTATGAGGAAGACTAGCCCTGAGCTATCATCCGTTTCCAATCCTCTTCTTTTTGCTGAGGAAGATTGGCCTTGGGCTAATATCCGTGCCCATCTTCCTCTACTTTATATGGGACGCAGCCATGGCTGACAAGCAGTGCATCCCCGGTGCCCGGGATCTGAACCCATGAACCCCGGGCTGCGAAAGCGTGAGCTAAACCGCTGTGCCACCGGGACGGCCCCTGAACACTTTTATAACAACATACACAGAACTCTACCATTATTTTTTATAGCTTTATACTATACTTCTCTTTTTATAGATCATCATTTGACTATTTTCTAATTGATAAAACATTGTTAAATTGCTAAAATGTGGTTATTTCTAAACTTTTGCAGCTTATAAACAACACTACATTAGTATATTTTTATATATATCATCTTGCTCAGAACACAAATAACCCCTCAAAACTTAAATTTGTTAGCATTCTAGAATTCAATGATAGAGTGTATAGAAAGCAAGTTTATGATATTTGACATCACATTATTGCCTAATCTGTTGCAACTTTGAGTAAGATACTGAACTTCTCTAAGGTTCATTTTCCCATACACAAAAAAATTTTAAAATATAACATCTGCTTAATAGGGTTATTTTGGGAATTAATTATCAGAGTGGATGTCGAGTACTTAGTAATCAATAAATATTAGCTAATGTTAGTTCAGTGAATGCTTTTCTGTATCCCGAGAACACTGCATGGCATAGAGTAGTTACTCCATGAATAGCACTTCTGTGAAGATACACGTCTATTTTCATCCCACAATACATGGAAACAACACAATTGCATTCTCATTGGACATAAGAAGATATTGAGACTGAAGGATTTCAATGGTGTACCCAAGGGTAAATAGCAAGCACTTATTAGAGCTGGATTAGAAACCCAGGTCTCCTGTTTAAAAAGACTTCAAGCAGTTTGTGGCATTGGTAAGTTAGGCATTGATAGAAGGTCATGATATAAGAAGCATTTCAAGTTAGTACATTACTTAGGAAAATTACACTATGGAACAGGGGTTTGGTCAAGGAGAGAGGCAAGAGAGCAGTTTGCACATATGGAGAATGGAGTGAAGAAGGAAAGTGCCAACAACATTCAACAAGGCATCACGCAGATGGTGATGACTGGGAGAGAAGCTTGTTAGGATGGAGACCAGCTATGAGTTTGTCTGGCGGCAAGGCTGGGAAGCTTCTTGGAGATCTTGTAGACGAGCCTCCTTTTTTGAGGATAAGGACCTAAGGATGGGGGAGGGTAAGTAGAAATCAAGCTGTTATGTGAACCCAGGACTTCTGAAGCCAGCCAAATGTATATTCTTTCCTCCGTTCTCCCACACACTGTAAGGATTTCAGAGCTACACTACAGATTCCTTAAAAAGGGAGTGCAGCTGACTTGGGCAATAGGAGCTAGCAAGCATTCTTTCAACACGGGCTCTCTGTGATCTATATGATGCTTTGGGAAGATTTTTCTGGGGTGTCCACAGTGTGGGTTTTCATGACACCATAGAGTGCTGGATGGACAATTTTCATGTTTGCTGTGAAAATGAGTGGTGACTACCTGGCTCATGTAGTAGACCCCAAGGGCATGCTGATGGACAAGATGTAGCTCAGTATGGACATCTTCAACTCCCCTTAAACTAGATGAATTCTCAGCATTTTTTGTAGCTACTGATGATTCTGTGAAGCTTGTCCAAGGTGAAAACGGAAAATCATTTGAGTCTGTTTTGGGTCAAACTAAAGTATGAGACTCTTACCTATGGAACAAAAACATGTTCCCTTTCATTCAATCTGGAAGAATCTATGTCTCATACAAGTCATCAGAACTGTTAAACCGATGTTGGAAGTGAGATTTCATGCAATTACCTTGTCTTCTTTCTTCACAATTACTTTCTTTATCATTTTTTCTTCCAAATTGCCCTTCCTTTCTCTCTTACCACCATCTCCATTCAAATACATGAGCACACATTCATTTCTGTCATGACTAAAGGTGTTTTCTCTTCTTGTCATTACTTAGCACATGATAGTGAAGTGCTTACCTTTTTATGCAGCCCAATCAAGTCCAAACAACCCTTCACACCAGAGTTTTCTTGGCCTTCCCACCACTGTCCTTTCTGAGGATTAAGAGGACCAGAAACTTCTGCTGGCTTCCTAGTCACCACGGCAGAATTCTTTGGAGACCACATGAGAGGTCCTGAGACTAATGGACAAGTGAGTTCCACCCGAGCCTTGTGGTTCGAACAGTCCACCAGGGGGCCAGGCATGGGAATAACTCCCCTTTGTGCCTTCAGCCAAGCCTCAAAAGACTCCAGTAGTCATGCAGAAGAATCTCTCAGTCATGCCCTGCCCAATTCATGACCCACAGCATTGTCAGATGCAATGAAATGGCTGCTGCTTCAGGATGATAATTTCTGGGGCAGTTTATTTGGTGCCTAGAAGTGAGATGCTGTCATAACAAAAACTTCAAGGCTGAAGCATTGTTGTGGGACTGAGCAGTGGGCAGATAACCCAACAAGGAATCTAGTGGTGCAAGCTGAGAAGGGTTCATGGAGATGTTAGTAAAATTTTGAAAATCAAACGGTTTCTCATCCTGAGTCATTTAAGGCAGTATTTCACAAAATAAGAAGTTACCATATGGCAAAGATCAAATTGAATTTATTCCCATTAGAATAAGGTTTCAGGGACCGGCCCAGTGGTGGAGTGGTTAAGTTTGTACACTCTGCTTCGGCGACCTGGGGTTCCCGTGTTTGGGCGCGGACCTACACACCGCTTATCAAGCCATGCTGTGGCAGGTGTCCCACGTATAAAATAGAGGAAGATGGGCACAGATGTTAGCCCAGGGCCAATCTTCCTCAGCAAAAAGAGGAGGATTGGCAACGGATGTTAGCTCAGGGCTAATCTTCCTCACACACACACACACACACACACACACACACACAAATGGTTTCAGGGTAGATCTCAAGGCAGTGCCTGTAAGAACATTGTGACAAACTTGAAAAGTTAAAGGGTGGCTAGAGATGAGTTTCATCTAGAAATAAGGCTTCTATGAATCTTAATGGCTTCATGGCTCCTTAACGTTCAGGAGTGAAGGGCTTGTCTCTGATAGAAGTGTGGAGTGACTTTTGTCTTATAGAGTGGATTATAACTTACACACAGGAAGCCCACTAAGTTTTTAAAGAAATTATACAGAATTGGACTGAGGGAGACGGAGCAGTGGAAAATGAGAAGAACACTTTCAATGTCAGGTTCCCACAGGCAGCACCTCATCAGAGTAAACAAAGCAGCTGCAAACACAGGCCATTTCTTGTGGAAGAGGAAGATTGACTCAGAGGGGAAACCTACGGCCAAAGATGTGGTTTCTAGATCATGTGAGGGTTAAGGAAATTTCAGCAACTTTAGAGAAACTGAGGAGGATGAAAGTGGCTGTGTTTGTTTTAGGGTTTGGGGGACACATTGGTTTTGTATACAGTCCAATTCCTTTTAATTTCTGACAATACTTTATCCGATTGACTTCTGATCTGTATTTCCAGATGACAATAAAGAACATGTCATTATATAAGTATCATATGATTTTTAGTCTGCTTATCATATTTTTGGTGATCCCTTTACCACCATGTTTTAAAGTGTTCCAGTGGGACCAATATAACCCCACGACTTCAGAGAAAGGTGTGTGATTGGTTACTCATCAAGGAGAGCAGTCACACACTGTGGGGATGGAGACAGTGGATTTTCCACGATAAAGAGGGTGTTATGATCGTATGAACCTGGGGCTACAATGGTTATAGTTGTTAATACAAAGGGATCGTCTTCTTGAGAGTAAAGTGGAAATTAATGAAAGCAGAGCCACAAACAATTAGTTAATTAGTTGGTTAGATAGATAAATAGATACACCGATAGAGAGAAAAAGAACGGATACAGAGATAGACAGACCGAACTTCACTATCACTTGTGCATTCACACCATTCTGTGTCTGAGGGCAGCATCATTCTTGAAATTTCCCTAGTATTTAAAGCAGTATTTTGCTTGAGAAAGGTTTAGTCAAAATGTGTTGCTCTCATTTAAATTAGTTCCAACTGGTACATGTATCAAACATCAGAAAAGCAGAAACAGAAGATGTTGTAAAGACTTTACTTGGGGTGAGGAAAGGAGCTCAGGGACAGGCACAGTAGGTCCCGACTCCCCCAATCTTTACACTGAGTCTCACACTTCTTTGTGTTGGGTGACTAAACCAAGTGACGAGTGCCTGTGACAAATGCCAGTGACAGTGCAGGTTGTGGAGAAGAGCTCCTGAGACTGGCAGGTCCTCTTCTGCGAGAGCAGGACATGCTTACATGGCCTGGAGGAAGAGAGAGCCACGTGCCCAGGGTGGTGGATGAAGGGAGAGTCTTCTAAACATTGAATTTTGATTCTGAGCAGGCATGTCAACATGTCGAAGAAGAGCCACATCAATGCTCCTTGCATCAGACCACGTGAGCTCTGACTGGATGATGCCTGCTGGCCGGCACCTGAGCCCTCACAGCCTTTTTTATCTGACCTCCATGCTTTAACTTCTATTGTCCTCCCTACCCTGAAACCCATACACATTCACATATTTACCTCTTCTGATTTTGGCTCTGCATGCAAATATCTCCTGATATAGACTAATTTCTTGTCTAGGCTATGACCGGTAGCTAAGCGGGACTTATGACCGTTTCTATAAAGTTCTATTGGAGCACAGCCAACCTTGCCCATTTCATATAGTCCATGGATACTCTCCAGCCTCAGAGACTTTTCCACATGTCATGAAGTTAAAATTCTATGGAAGAAGAAGATCGTTTTGTGACAATGGTGGTTAAAACATTCAGTTTCCAGATGAAGAAACTGAGGCCTGGGAAGTTAAACCAGGTATGCACAGGGACATAACCTTGAGACGAGAAGAGAGTCTCTCGGTTCCTCCTTAAAACACTGATGCTGATGTCTCTCACCTGAAGCCTCTTGAACAGAGGTTTTTGTCTCCACAGAAAAATGGCAGCACTGTGGTCTTCTGTTCCAGGTTCCTCCGGGGCTGCCACCCATCAGCCTTCTCATAGTAGATTTTACAGTTTGCAGGTGATGGTGTCTAGACCTTGAGACCATGAATTTTGGAGTCAATGGACCTCGGACTTGAGACTGATCACCGTGTAGCGGGTCTCCCTTCCTTGTCTCTCAGATCTGATGCTCATCTCTCAACCATCTGATGGTGGTGCATGTGAGGCAGTCAGTGCGATGAGTGACCCAATGAGGTGAATAATGGTTATTAACCTGCATCATTGTATTTTCTTGACTCTAAGATGGTATCACTTACACAATTACACGTTTATCAAAATAAAACAAAGAAAATCCTGTATCACGTGGCATTTACATGGAGAAAAAAGATATATTTAAACTTTCAGGCACATGAAAAGTGGAAAAGAATGTGATGGAGAACGTGGTGGAAATAAGATATATTACAGCCTCTCTGAAGAATGGTAACAAGATTGGACTCAGGAGACTTGGAACATTTTGTAGTATAGTTGAATGTCCAGTGTGATGGTTAACTTTATCTGTCAGCTTGGCTAGGCCATAGTGTCCAGATACTTGGCCAAACATTATTCTGCATGTTTCTATAGGGTTTTTTTCCTGGATGAGATTAATATTTAATTCAGTAAACTTTGAATAAAGCATATTGCCCTCCAAAATGAGGGTGGGCCTCATCTAATCTGTGGAAGGCCTAAATAGAAGAAACAATGACCTCCCCTGGACAAGAAGGAATTCTGCCCACATACTGCCTTCAGACTTGAACTGCAACATTGACTCTTCCCTGGGTCTCCAGTCTGATGGCTCACTCTGCAGATTTTGGATCTGCCAGCCTCCATAATCACTTCCTTAAAATAAATCTCTCCATATATACACATCCTATTGGTTCTATTTCTCTGGAGAACCTAACTTATACATGCAGTTTAAACAGACACTATTGATTTGTGGGGTGATCTGATTTTCTCCAGCAGTGCTGGCCTGGGTGTCACACAGCTGACTCTTGATCGGGAAAAGACACTTGGAGTGTTTCCAGGATGATTCAAATCTGAGCCCCTGGTTATTATCAGGCTGAGACTTTTTTGTAATGAAAATGGTTTCTTTCATCATGTCATGGTACTCTTAAATCCTTGTCTTTTATAGAAATTTTGAGTTTAGAGACTTGCCTTCCAGACACATAAAGTGTTCCTTAAGTTTTTGCGGGATAGTAAGTGTATGAGCAATTGTCTTGTCATTATGATTTACTGACTTGGTTCATTAGCATTATTAGAAAGATAGTATTTCTTGCTAGAATTCATTAAAATTAGTAGGGGTTTATTGTAACTAGTAGACTCAATGTCTTTGAAGAGATAGAGAGTTGAGACCAAATCCATCATTGGACAATAGACTAACTTACCTTTGGGATCCAAAGGAGGATCATTTATTTCATTGGTCACTAGGCATGACCATCTCTGTGGACCAGCTTCAGGACTCCCTTTCTCTCTGTTCATTAACTGAGACCACTGATATGGTCTGTTTATTCTCTTTTTGGTAAGTTCATACATTTTCCTTGTTTGTGACTCACTGAAGATTTAGCTCACTCTATCTTGTTGATACAGTTAGAAATATAATCTGTATCTGTCCTTCATACATCTCCTTAAAATAAGAAAAATATCAATGCCCTCCCACTTTTTAAATTTAAAGAACAAGTAGACATAGGTCATTGGATCCACCTTTCCTTGAGTCAACAATACCTTTTGGTACGTTTCATAGTCACTTTCCTCTTTTGAGTATCATTGTGAATGGATCAAATTTTTGAAATTAAAATTTTAATTAATTTTGTTCATTTTGGTGTTCTTGTTATTGTGGTATGACGCTCAAATTGTGCAGCACTGGGATGCAAAGGCCAGTTAACTTAATGTTGACCATAAAAGACAGAATTCTCTATGCAAGTGAATCACATAAAAAAGTTACATGAAGCTGCAAAAAAAAAAAAAAAAAAAAAGAAGAAGAAGAAAAATGCCAAATATACTGAATTTAATGCTGAAAGTTTATTTTGGAAAGAGAAAAAGGAAAAGGTACAAGTAATAAGAACAAACCCTTTTCCAGGTTATCAGATGGAATCCTGTGCTGCTGTGGGTCTCAATCCACCAGGTCTATGACAGCAGCAAAGCCTATTTTGAAATCTCTTGCCTGCACAGATCCCAGAGTGACTCTCACTGAAAGAACAGAACTTGAATCTGCAGGGGCAGGCGGCTGTTCCCCGAAGGCCTGTGGAAGGAAGGGGAGGGTCAGGCACCAGGGGAAGGAGGGAAGGACGAGAGGCAGACCAGCCACATAGAGATATGTTAAGGTATATCTATAAGATATATTAAGATATAATATGACTACTATATTAAGTAATCATATATTAAGATATGACTACTTACAGACAACAGTACCAGTCATGCTACCTTGGAGAGAATTCAAGTTTTTGTCATAAATCACAAGAAATCTTACTGGCTACATGTTGGTCATGCAGGATCATAATTTTTCTCTGATCCTTGTCTATCGTGTATGTGCTTATTTCCTGCCAACCCCGAAGATCCACCTCTCAACTCAGGGTGACCTCCTCCTCACCCCACCTCATCCACACACTCAGTTTGAGCCTGGGCTCCATGCACCGAGGCTCCTGTAACAGCTTGTTTAGTCTCTGCTGATGCAGCTGCTGTGTTGCCCAAGCCTGTGTCATAGACTCAAATGCTTTGGTGCTCAAAGGGCCCTTGAAGAGATTTTCAGTCCATTGTCCTCCTTTTCTAATGATGTCACGGAGAGGGTGTGGCACATTAGGACTGCAGACCCCGAGAGCAAGCTGGCTGGTGTCTCACCTGAAGCCTTTCGAGTGGAGTGTTCATCACCTGCAAAGGAGATTGTCATGTCCTGGACCTCAGCCCCAGGCTGGTCCTGGGCAGGAGCCTGGTCCTTTCTCTTCAAGCCTCTGAACCTGGGCCTGGAGGGCCAAGAGAGAAGGGCAGCGAGGAGGGCGAGGGTCCTCATGGCTGTGAATCACCTGGAGGTCAGTGTCTGGAGGGGAGAGCAGGAGCCTGAGTGAGGGGGAATTCCAGAGTCAGCCTGTATTTTCAGGTCTCAGAGGATGAGGCTTAGAGACAGACAGTGCAGTGAGAAGGGGTGCATTTGCCTGGGGATGGGGTGAGGCTGCTCTGCCTCATGTCTCTCTGATGCTCCTTTGTTCCAGCAGATTTCATGAAGCACGAGGCTGTGTTTAGTGTCTGCACTTGTTTCAAGTTGATAAAGATGATACGGAGTCTGGTCTATTCTCTGTTTCCCATCTGCTTGAAAATTTACCCTTTAAGGTTCAAAAAAGACTAGAAACAATGGTTTCATTTAAGTAGTTCAGGGAAGAAATGCCTCTTCTTTTCTGAAGATGGGCCCTCTCTTCTCTGGAGGTCTAGACCCTGGGGGCCAATTACAAGGAAGACTGAATTGAGTAGCTTTTTCTCTATGTCCTTTTGCTCATGAGTGACTGTTACTTTTAGACAAATTTCTACACGTCAAATTGCTGGGTTGAAGAACACGTCTTATACATTTACAGATGTTACTCCATTTTCCTCCATGGAGGTTGTCCCAACAGCACTCACAGAAATACACCAGCCTGACTGCTCCCCACCCACAATGGACAGTGTTGTAGAAGTCCTGGGATTAGCCAGTTTCCAGCATCCTTTCTTCCTCCCTAGGACCTGGGCAGGGAAGTGCTCGCTAACAATAAGGATGTCCCAGACTCGCTTGCAGCTCGGAGCAGCCTCTAAACAGAATTCTGACCAACAAAGTGTAAGCGCTAGGAAGGACACCTTTTTATACAATAAAATAAATTATGCTTATCGCTTCACATTTGTTGTTATGGTATTGTTTTGTTTGGTATGTATTGTATGGTATTTCCTCCCTCCCTCTGCTTGGATGACAGGAGAACTTGGACCTGCAGCGGCTGTGTTTTTTTTTTGTGCGTGTGTGGGGAAGACTGGCCCTGGGCTAACGTCCGTGCCCATCTTCCTCTACTTTATATGGGACATCGCCACAGCATGGCTGACAAGCAGTGCATCGATCCACACCCAGGATCTGGACCTGTGAACCCCAGGCCACCAGAAGCAGAGTGTGCGAACTTGACCACTGCGTCCCCGGACCGGCCCCTGCAGTCTCTGTGTTTTGAGCAGGAAGAGGACGGTTACTCCGTGTGGACACTAGAGCAGGTGCACTTGATGCCAGCTCCTTGAGGCCATAGTAGGGCCATCTCATCCCCTCCTGGACTGCCGGCTTTCAGACTGTTGTGACTTGGGGAAAAAACATTTTTTTCCTTTCTAAAGCCCCTGTTTGTTGGGTTTCCTGGTGTGTGGTTGAAAGCAGTCTGATCCGTGGACTGTGAGGCTTTCTGGTCTTTCCCAATCTGATAGGTAAGACTTGAGATCCCACTGTCGTCTTGGTTTGCATTTCTCTCAGGAATCAGGGTCCACACATTTGCATGTCTGAGAAGTATTTCTTTTTCTGTGAAATGTCTTTTCTTTTTTGCCTGTTTTGGAAAATGGAATTGTCAGCTTATTTATTTCTATTGATTTGTAGGAGCGCTTTGCAAATTAAACATATTAACTCTTTGTCATGTGTACTAGAAATCATTTCCAGGGTTTGTCATTTTGGAGTTTTCTTCTTTGTGCCGTGCAGAAACTTTGGATGCTACGTAATTTGAAAAATTCTTTCCTGATTTCTGAGTTTTGTGTCTTTCCCACTTAAAGCTGTAAAGCTCAGCGTCTGTGTATTAGTTCTTCTGTGTCATGAAAATAATGCATTATGTCTGGTCCTATGAGTCAGAATGTCCATCCAACCTGCTGCCCCCTTTCAGGGGAGCTATCCATTCCCAGGACCTGGTTATCAGGATCTTTATCATGTTGATGTAGGAACAGTACATGCAGACATCCAACAAGTAGATAGGACGTGTGTCTGTGTGTGGAGCTGCTAGATCAGAGGAACATCAAAGTGACTTTAGGCAACAGGGGAGCTCTGTGTATTCCTCCTTCTCTTCTGTCCATCTGTGCTACAATCTTCCCCAAAGCATAAGCACATAGACAAGCACTGCAATGTAAATACAGCATCCATTTCCAAAGCCTCCTTGTCTCTGATCTTGCTCCCAAAGGACTCGTGCACACATGGGGCTATTTGTCCTTCCTCCTCAGAGAGACTCAGCATCTCAGTACCCCACAGGAGGTGCTGAACCTTAAAAGGGATCACTTGAGGATGAGGAGTTGTTTCTCTTTCCAATACCATGCATCCTGGAGACTTTGATGGGTTGACTTTGCCAGTCATCATACTGTCAGACAGCACAGTCTGTGGACAGGTCGACAATACTCCCAACACCATGTTGTGAGAACAACAAAATCTTTTTAGTAAACAATGATGGGAAATGTGAATTCTGACTGGTGTTGTCTGGCAATAGCTTTTCTTTCCCAACTTGAAGAGTATAAAAAAAAATCAGGTGTCAGGGACCACATATCAATCCCAAACGAGAGGATTTACAAAGGCATATACTAAGGAGAGGCTGTAAAACGTGATCAAGATCATCAGCCAGTAAATGTTGATGACCAGCAGCCTTCAGGTTCTGGGCTCAGAAGACAAATAACCCCCAACAACTTACATCTGTTAGCACTCTAGAATTCAGAATGATAGCATGTATAGAAAGTAAGTATATGAGATTTGGCATCACATTGTTGCCTAAGTTGCGGTGACTTGGAGTAAGATACTTAACTTCTTTAAGCTTCATTTTCCCATCTGCAAAAAAAGAAAATGTTAAATATAACATCTATTTAATAGGGTTATTGTGGGAATTAATTACCAAAGTGGATGAAGAGTACTTAGTAATCAATAAATATTAGCTAATGTTAGTTCAGTAAATGTTTTTCTGTATTCTGAGATCACCACCTGGCATAGAGTAGTTACTCCATGAATAGCGCTTCTGTGAAGTCACACCAGGCTTTCTTCATCCCACAATACAAGGAAAGAATACACAAGTATTCTCATTTTACATAGGAAGATATTGAGACCCATAGGATTTCAGTGGTGTATCCAAGGGTAAATGGGAAACATTTATTAGAGCTGGATTGGATCCCAGGTCTCCTGTCTAAAAGACCTCAAGCAGTTTGTGACATAGGTAAGATCTGTATTGAGAAAAGGTCATGATATAAGAAGAGTTCCAAGCTAGTGCATTACTTAGGTAAGATGACACTACGGTACAGTAAAGGCTTCAAGTCCTCCTGGAAGAAGGAACAGGGTTTGGACAAGGAGAGAGGCAAGAGAGCAGTTTCCAAGTCTGGAGAATGGAGTGACGAAGGAAACTGCCAAGAACATTCAATAGGGCAGTGTGTAGATGGTGGTGACTGGGAGAGAAGCTTGTGAGAGTGGAGAAGGGCAATGACTTTGTCTGGCTATAAGGCTGGGAAGCTTCTTGGAGACCTCGTAGATGAACCAACTTATTTGAGGATAAGGACCTAAGGATGGGACAGGGTAAGTGGAAATCCTGCTGTCACATGAACCCAGGACTTCTGTATCCAGCCAAGTTTATACTCTTTCCTCTGTTCTTCCATGCTCTGTAGGGAGTTCAGAGCTTCACCATAGGCACCTTAAAGTGCAGCTGATAAGAGCGATAGGAGCTAAAAGCATTTCTTTCAACATGAACTTTCTGTGATCAATATGATGTTTTGGGAAGATTTTTCTGGGATGTCAACAGTGTGGGTTTCCATGACACCCCAGAGTGCTCAATGGACAATTTTCATTATTGCTGTGACATGAGTGTTGACAACTTGGCTCAGGTAGTAGACCCCAAGGGCAGTGCTAATGGAGAAAATGTGGCTTGGTAGGGTCGTCTCCTAGAACTCACCTCAAGATGGAAGAATTCTTAGCTTTTATGTAACTACTGATGACTCTGTGATGCTTGTCCAAGGTCCAATGGGAAAATCATTTGAGTCTGTTTTGGGTTAAACCAAAATGTGAGACACTTATCTATGGATAAAAGCATGTTTCCTTTCATAGAATCTGGAAGAGACTATGTCTCATGCAGGTCATCAGAACTTTTAAACAAATATGGTGTTATTTCCCTCAATTACTGTCTCCTTTCTTTACAGTTCCTTTCCTTATCATTTTCTCTTCCAAATTGCCTTTCCCTTCTCTCACATTCCCTTCTCCACTCAATTACATGAACATGCACTCACTTCTGTTATGACTACAGGTGTTTTCTTGTGTGTAGGCGAGCAGGTTTTCTATTCACGTCTGTATTCAGCAGAAGAAACTGAAGTGCCTCCTCTTTCATGCAGCCCAATCAATCCCAGACTCCCCCTCACATCAGGGTTCCTTTGCCTTTCCACCACTGTCTTTCCTGATAACTAAGAGAACCAGAAACTTCTGCTGGGTTCTGAGTTACCATGGCAGAATTCTGCCTGCCTTTGGAGACCACATGAGAGGTCCTGAGACTGATGGAGGAGAGGGGCCCAGCTGAGCCTTGTGGTTCAAACAGCCCATCATGGAACCAGGCATGAAAATGCAACCATCCTTGTCCCTCCAGCCAAGCATCAAATGCCCATAGTAGTCATTCAGAAGAACCTTCCATTTGAGCCCTGCCCAATTCCTCACCCACAACACTGTAAGATGCAATGAAATGGCTGTTGTTTCAGGCTGGTAATTTCTGGGGCAGTTTGTTTGGTGCTTGGAGGTGAGATGCTGCTGTAACAAAAGAATCAAGGCTGTGGCCTCACTATTGTGACTGAGCAATGGACAGAAGCCTCATCAAGGGATCTGGTGGGGGAAGCTGAGAGGGGTTCATGGAGATGTTAGTAAAAGCTTGAAAATAAGACTGTTTGTCGTCCTGAGTGTTTTGACATAAAATTTCTCAAAATAAGAAGTGGCCACAGGGCAAAGATCAAATAGAATTTGCTCCCATTAAAATATAGTTTCAGGGTAGATCTCAAGGCTATGGCTATAAAAACTTTTTTGGCAACATTGAAAAAGTTAAAGGCTGGTTGGAGAAGATATTTTTCATCTAGAAATAAGGCTTCTACAAATCTTAATGTCTTCAGAGCCCCTGACATTCAGCTCAGGATTGAAGGGCCTGTCTGAAAGAAGTGTGGGGTGGCTTTTGTCTAATAGAGTGGATTATAACCTATACACAGGAAGTCCACCATATTTTTAAAGAAATTCTATACAGTTGGACTGAAGGAGATGGAGCAGTGCAAAAGGAAAAGAGGCCTTTGGATGCCCAACATCCCACAGGCAGGACCCCAGCTGAGGAAACAAGGCAGCTGCAAACGTAGGCCATTTTTCTATGGAAAAGGAAGCTTGACTCGGAGAGGAAATTGGAGACCAAAGGTGTGCTTTCTGGATGGTGTGAGATTTTAAGCCAATTTCAGCAACTTGAGAGAAACTGAGGAGGTTGAAAATGCCAGTGTTTGTCTAAAGGTTTGGGGCATGCATTGTTCATGAAACCAGAACAATTCCTTTTAATTTCTGACAATACCTTACTCAATTGACTTCTTACTCTATATTTTCAAATGACAATACAGAACATGTCATTGCATAAATGAATATGATTTTTGGTCTCCTTATCATATCATATCTCCCATGTTAATTGAAGGGTTCCAGTGGGACCAATGTAACCACAGGGCTTCTGGGAAAGGTTGTGATTGGGTCCTCTTCCAGGGGAGCACTCCCACGCCGTGGGGATGGAGACAGTGGGTTCATGCTAACCAATTATTTCTATTAACAATTGTGAAACCTCCCCATTGCCTGAAGTGTAAAATACATATTTTGCCCATCTTGGTTGTGTAATGATGCCCTGTTGGCTGAAGACTTGGTGTTTAATTTAATAGCTTGGGGCTTAAGGAATCATTTATTTTGTTTCTTGTTGGGAGGTTTACCCCTGGCAATGGAGAATGGAGTAGTCTCCCCCAAAACCTTGGAATCCTGCTTCATGGAGTTTCTTTAGGTCCCCTAAACAGTGCTCTAAGATGAGGTGAGAGTCTAAGCCTCAAGGGGAGATTGGTTACTGAAGGGATCCGACTAGAAAACCAGAGGTGTTTATATTGCAGCTCCTCCTAATGAAGCAACAGAGCCCTTAATGGACCCCTTTCTTATAGCTGATGATTATATAAAGGCACATGAGGAGCAGCGGAGATTATCCAAAACTTGTATAATAATACGGCACATTAAATGTAAGTGCAGTCCAACCTTAGAATGGCAAAAATCCAGAACACCGAGAGCACCAGGCCGGCAAGGGTGTGGAGCATTCATTGCAGAAGGGCTAAGCCACTTCGGAAGACAGTTTGATAGTCTCTTAGAAAACTAAACATACTCCTACCATATGATCCAGCAATCATGCTCCTCGGTATTTACCCAAAAGTGATGAAAACTCATGTACACAAAAACCTGCAGATGGATGTGTATAGCAGCTTCAATAATAATTGTCAACACTTGGAAGCAATCAAGATGTGAATAAATAAATAAACTGTGGTACATGCAGACAATGGAATGTTATTCAATGGTAAAAAGAAGTGAGTTATCAAGCCACGAAAAGACATGGAGGAACCATGACTGCATATTACTAAGTGAAAGAAGCAATCTGAAAAGGCTACATACTATATGCCTACAGCTATTGACCTCCTGGAAAAGGCAAAACTATGGAGACAGTGAAAAGATCAATGGTTGCTGGGGACTGAGGAGAGGGAGGGCTGAATGAATAGGACAGTACCGGATTTTTAGGGCAGTGAAACTACTCTGCCTCATACTTTAATGATGCATACATGTCATTATACATTTATCCAAACTATGGAGCATGCAACACCAAGAGTGAACCCTTATGTAAACTATGGACTTTGGGTGATTATGATGTGTCAATGTAGGTTCATTGATTGTGACACAGGTACCACTCTGGTGGGGTGGGTTATTATTGGGAGAGGCTGTGAAATTTTGGGGTGGGTTTATGTTGGGAACTCTGTACCTTCTCCTCAATTTTGCTGTGAACTTAGAATGGCTCTTAAAAATGAAAGCACTACAATTATAGGCAGCAACGTGGAGACTCTCTGAAACATAATGTTAAATAAAAGACACCAGATACAAAAGAAGAAAAAAAGGTAAGTTCAGGGACCCAAAGAGACAGTGGATTTGAGGTATGTGTTAACCAGATAAATAAAGGAACATCAAAGGGATTTTTAGGCAACCAGGAGGGACTCATAAAATCTTACCCTTTCACTCTACTCTCCCACTTGATCTCAGAACACAGCTTAGTTGAGAGGCCTCACCCTCCCAAAAATACACTTGTATACATGGCCTGGACCCTCTCCACCCCATTCTGGTCCCTGCAGCCCGAGATCCTTACCCGCTGTGTGGGTGCATGAGAACACTCGCCCTCTTCTATCACACTCATTATTGGCCCTATGGGTCCAGGCCTAGGTCATGATAGCAAGAACAGAAGGGATCCCTGTTCTAGAGAAGCAAGGAGAGAATGCAGTTCCTACCACCTCCTGGTGGGAGGAGAGCTCTGACCACAGAGCTCAGGGGAAAGGAAGCAGGACCAGCCTGCACTGGGTCTATGGATTCTTTGATATTGGAAGGGCTTTTGTGCACAGAGAAAAATCTCACCACTGTTGGCACTAAGTATAATACTAAATCAATGCTCTTGGAAATGAGTTCTTAGGATTAAATATTGAAACCAATGTGATAATTTAAATGATCTTAATCATTCTATGTGGAGCTAATATACTTAGCATGCCTGATTCTTTTTGATGCTTCCATCCTTCAACAGCAGACAAACATCCTCAAGAACACAGATCACAAACTTGTTCATCCATTTTACCAAAACTGTTAGAAAAGAGCCAATCTCATGGATTTTATTTTGTTTTTCCTTTGTTCTGATGTTTCTCCTTCCCAGGGCTTTTGTAATCTTCCCAGACCCAGGAGGAGCCTCGATGAGGTTGCAGATCCTGGTGTCAAACAGCTGACTTTCCATCAGGAAAAGGCACTAGCTGTGTCTCCAGGTCGATTCAAACCTGTGCTACTGACTATTACCAAGTCGAGACATCTTATTTGTAGCAAAAATGGTTTCTTTTATCATGTCATGGTACTATTAAATCCCTGTCTTTTATAGAAATTTCAAGTTTAGAGGCTTGCCTTTCTGACATATAAGATGTTCTTTAAGTTTTTGCATGACAGTAAATGTAGGAGCAATTGCTTCTTCATTATGATGTATTGACTTGGTTCATTAGCATTATTATGAACATTTATTTCTTGCTAGAATTTTATTAAAATTATTAAGTGTTCATTATAAGTAGTAAATTCAATGTCTTTGAAGTGATGGACGGTTGAGACTAACTCCCTCATTGGGCATTGGCCTAATTTACTCTTTGATGTCCAAAGGGGGACCAGTTATTTCACTGGTTATTGGGCATGACCACCTCTACTGACCAGCTTCTGGACTCCCTTTCTCTCTGGGGATTAATTGAGGACACTGATGCTGATAAATATTTTATATTTTTGGTACAGTTCTTACTCTTTTTTTATTTGTGTCTCACTGAAGCTTTAGTTCAACCTGTCTTGTTGATACAGTAAGAAAAAAGTACATATATCTGTACTTAACACATCTGCTTAAAATAAGAAAAATATTCCCTATATCAATGCCCTCCCACTTCCTAAACTGAAGGAAAAAGAAAACACAGCCCATTGGATCCACCTTTCCTTTGAGTCATCACCACCTTCTGGCACACTTCATAGTCACTTTTTTCTTCTGAGGATCATTGTGAATGGATGAAATTTTCTAGATTAAAACTGTTGTAATTAACAATCATTTTTATTTTTTCTGCTTTTATTGTTGCTGTGTGATGCTCAAATTTCACAGCACTGGGATGCAAAGTATAGTAAACTTAATGAAACCATTCTGGACAGAATTCTCTGTACAAGTGTACCACACAGCAAGCCACAGGAAAAGCCCCAAAAATAGTGAAGAAAAATGACAAAAAGACACTGAGTTCAATGCTTGAACTTTATTTTGGAGAGAGAAATAAGAAAAGGAACAAGGTACAAAGTGAAAACCCTTTTCAGGTCTTCAAATGGAATCCTGTACTGCTTTGGGTCTTCATCCATATGCTCAGGGACGACAGCAAGGCCTGTAGAGGGCGCCAGAGAAGGTACTGGTACAGGTCCCAGACTGCTGCTCAGGTACAGAAGCATACTTTGCTTTTGCAGTAGCATACACGTATTTTCTTAAGGACTGTGGGAGGAAGAGGAGGGTCAGGGAAGAGGGGTGAGGAAGAAAAAAAGTTACAGTGACAACCTCATGTAGACATGCTAAGAGGCGACACGTCTACTTACAGTAGAAAACAACAGTCATGTTAGGGTGGAGAGAATTCACCTTTTTGTCGTAAATCATAAGAAATCATATTGGCTATGTGTTGGTGATGCAGGATCATAATTTTTCTCTGCTCCTACTCTATCATGTACGTGCTTATTTCCTGCTCCCCCCAACAATCCTCCTCTCCAACTCAGAGTTACCTATCCTACCTCATCCACACACCCAATTTGAGCCCAGTGTCCTTGTACTGACACATCCTTCTAAAGGGCCCAAGATCCCAACAGCAAGCTGGCTTGTCTTTCACCTGAAGCCTCTCAAGTGGAGCATTCATCCCCGTCAAAGGAGATGGTCAAGTCTGGGACTTTGGCCCCAGGCTGGTCCTGGGCAGGAACCTGGTCAGCTCTCTCTCCCAGAGGCTGAGCCAGTGCCTGGAGGGACAAGAAGAGAAGGGCAGTGAGGAGAGGGAGGGTCCTCATGGTTGAGTCACCTGGAGGTCAAAGTCTGGATGGGAGAGCAGGAACCTGACTGAAAGCGGAGTCCAGAATCAGCGTGAATTTATAGGAAAAGGATTGGAGGAAAGAAGGCGTTGCCCTGAATGTGTGACTAGGGGAGGGAGGGGTGGCCTAAGATCCTCCAGTCGCCCCGAGAGTCACTTTGCTGTCCTTCTGATCTAGGTGTCCCTCCCTCATCATGTGTCTATTTGAGTGGTGTCCATGTTTGTTTTTCATATGTCGTGATTGATGCCCCATAGGAACAGGATACCCTTCCCTATTTCTCATCTGCCTGAATGTTTATCATTGAAAATGTGTGCCTCTGTGTTATAGGGCATCTAAAACATCAAGAGATGCCGGAAAAACATCTGAAAAAGTGGCTAACAAAGGCAATAATCAGATGTGTACGGGATTCTCACTTGTGGCATTGGATACTAGATTATGTTTTCATACTTCTGAGGGAAAAACTTGATTGCAGAATTCTATGCTGAGTTAATATATAATACACATTTTTAGGGATAAATGGTCTGTTTTTGGATGTTCCAGACTCGGAAAATTGCTATGTATGAATCTCCTTGGAAAAACATTGCTCAAGGACACACTCCAATTAAATACAAAAAAGATCCAAGTGAGAAGACATGAGTCAAAAAAGAGAGTTGACTAAAAAAGACTCAGCAAAACTCATTTATAGACTGTTTTAATTAATTTTCCATGAATGGTTGATAAGCCTGTACATCCTAAGGCTGTTGATAAGACAACGTAATTAAACAAAAGAAAATAAGTCACCATTTGGAAACAAAATTCCCAAGAAATTCAACAAGACATGGGCACTGTTCAAGAAAGAAGAGAGGATGCGGATCATGGATAATGACCAAATCTTCATATTCACGGGGAAATACACCTTTAGATATATATCTAAAAGATGTAATGTTTGTGACTGGAAGGATATATCGATAAAATAGTAAACAAAACAGACACAATGGAAGGAAGAAGAAAAGAAGACTACAATTTGTTTTTCTTAAATAAGAGAGAAAAAGTCAAGAATCAGAATTAATAAGAAATGCCAGCAAAATGTCAGGAAGGCCATCAGCCTGGCCTGCTTCTTATTTCATTCTGTCTCCACTCACAGAAGGAGAGCCCTGGAGGGCAGGGACCCATCCACCTCAGGCCTTCCTGCTCTGTGTGTGTGTGTCTGGGAAGTTACCATTAGGACCCTCAGTTTCTTCGTCTTCATTGGGTTGTGTGAGGATGACATGATAAAACCATGCAAAGTGCTTCGAGCAATGCCTGGCACATGGGAAAACTCCATAAATGCTCTTATTGACATTTTATGATGTTATCATCATCAGACATCATGATCAAATGATACATTCTAAGCATTTAGAATAGGGCTTGACATAAAATAAGCACTAGAAACATATCTGCAACACCCATTTGAATTAGTAAATGAACTGGATGACTTTGGACTGAGTTTCCCAGGTCAATGACTTCCGCTTTCTCTGTGCAGTCCTCGCTCTGCCCTGGCGGCCACGTAGCACCAGGTTTAATATCGTCTCTATTCACCCTGCTTAACTCTCTCTCATGGAACATAATTGACGGTGGCATATGGAGTTCCACTATTGATTCCCAATCTGCATCCCTCTGGCATTTTCTCTCTGAATCTGTAGAGATGACTGCAGGGCAATTGGGGCAAGTTTTGTTCCAGTTTCCACCTTTCTGTGTGGACTCTGGCATGTGCATGATCACCCAGGGTCCTCATTTATTGGAGAAAATTTTATCTTCAGCCTGTCTTCATCCTTCCTCAGACCCAAAATTACTTGCACGAGTGGAAAATGTGGAAAGAGAATGGATGGTTGAAAAATATCACTATCCAGGCCCCAAAGTAACAGGGAGGGCTCAGCATTGCCTGTGGACCAGAATGTGCCTGGGAGCCCATTGGTCTGCTCGGGACCTGAATCCCCTTGACCAGCTCACTGTTCAGCCTAGAACACAGGATGACCCTGCTGTCGAGCATCCTTTTCCTAGGCTTCTTTCTGGGAGAAGTATTTCTGGAATATTTTACTGACATTATGCAAAATGACTGTACATTTTTAATGCATCTGTAAATAATAATTTAGAGGAAAATACCTTTTCTTTTTTTTTTTTCACTGTGTCAAGCCAACCATTGTCTTTTGTCCTTTGACTCCAAACCCACTGCCATTTACAACAAATCCTGAGGAAATGTTTTCTTGTCTTCACTCTGAGTCTAATGGAGGCTCTCCTGTCTTCAGAGCCAGGACAAACACAGTACACGCATCTGTAACATAGAAACCCGCTGAGAGATGGCGTGAATCTCCCTGACCTCAGAATTTAACATGGGAATGAACTTGACCATGCTGAAAAGTATGGTGCAAGGAAATTACCCTGAAAGAAAATAAATATCTGATATCTTAGATATCAACAGATCTGGTTCTGAAGAAGAGGATTTGTGTTCCAGGCTATTCCAGAGAGCAGATAATGCTGGGGGGTCCCCAGTTGCTGCTGGTGATAGTCAAGCAGATGGGGAGCAGGGAGTCAATATGGGCCTTTGTCAACACAAATAGCCGGTGTTGAAGGGGAGCCGCAGGATCAGAGAATCATCAAAGGTCTGGCCGTCAAATCCCCAGCCCAGCACCACACACACATCACATTAGGGTAAAGACTTCTCCATAGCTCATCGTCCTCTGATCCTGCTCCCCTCAGACTTGCATCCACACAGAGCTGGATTCTCCTCACTCCCCAGAGAAACCCAGGCTCCTGCTCTCCCACCTCCAGGAGGCTCACAGCCACGAGGACCCCCTGCCTGTTTGCTTTCTATATCTGCTTCATTTTCTATCCATTTCTCCTCTCCACTCATCAGAAACAACCTTCATATCTAGCCACACAAGATTTAGGAAACATAGAAATTGAGAAATTACTGGTACTGTTTAGTTGGAAAAGCTCCTATGAATTGACTACTTGAAACGTTTTGTTGTTGTTTTTTAATCAATTTTCAAAATTGGGAAATCTATGAAAATACTGCCAGGGTAGGCATAGCTGACCAAATGGGATTGAAAAATTTAACAGATCCTAAATATATTTCAGCTCCTTCTTTTTATTTTTCTGTTTGTTGCTTTATTGCTTCTATTTTTCTTACTGCAAAGGTAATTCATGCTTAACACAGCAAAGAAATCATAAAATATAGATTAAAAGTTAGTCCTAAGAATTACCTGTAACCCAGCCCTTCTGAGAGAACTACTGTTTTATGGATATTGTTTGGACCCTGTTCTGTATATATTTATTATTTTAAATTAAAAGTGATATCATGCTTGGAAGAATAAATATAGTTAAAATGTCCATTCTACCTAAAGCAATCTACAGATTCAATGCAATCCCAATCAGAATCCCAATGTCATTCTTCACGGTAATAGAACAAAAACTACTGAAATTCATATGGGGCAACAAAAGATCCCGAATAGCTAAAGCAATTCTGAAAAAAAAGAACAAAGCTGGAGGCATCACAAGCCCTGATTTCAAAATATACTATAAAGCTACAGTAATCAAAACAGCATGGTACTGGTGCAAGAATAGACACACAGATCAATGGAACAGAATTGAAAGCCCAGAAATAAAACCACACACCTATGGACAGCTAATCTTCAACAAAGGAGCAAAGAACATACAATGGAGAGAGGGAAGTCTTTTCAATAAATGGTGCTGGGAAAATTGGACAGCAACATGCAAAAGAATGAAAGTAGACCATCTCCTATCGCCATATACAAAAATCAATTCAAAATGGATCAAAGACCTGAAAGTGAGACCTGAAACTATAAAACTCCTGGAAGAAAATATAGGCAGTACACTAATTGAGATTGGACATAAAGGGATCCTTTCAGATTCCATGTCTACCCAGACAAGGGAAACAAAAGAAAAAATAAACAAGTGGGACCTCATCAGACTAAAGAGCTTCTACAAGGCAAATGCAACCAGGATCAAAATGAATAAACAACCCACCAGCTGGGAGAAAATATTTGCAAATCATTTGTCTGACTAGGGATTAATCTCAGTAATATATAAAGATCTCATACAACTGAGCAACAAAAAAACAAACAACCCTATCAAAAAATGGGCAGAGGATATGAACAGACATTTTTCCGAGGAAGAGATACAGATGGCCAATAGACACATGAAAAGATGTTCAACATCACTAATCATCAGGGAAATGCAAATCAAAACTACACTAAGATATCACCTTACACCGGTTAGAATGGCTATAATCACAAAGACAAATAACAACAAATGCTGGAGAGGTTGTGGAGAAATGCGGACCCTCATTCACTGCTGGTGGGAATGCAAACTGGTGCAGCCTCTATGGAAAACAGTATGGAGAGTCCTCAAAAAATTAAAAATAGAAATGCCATATGATCCAGCAATCCCACTCTTGGGCATCTACCCAATGGACATGAAATCAACCATCACAAGAGGCGTATACACCCCTATGTTCATTGCAGCATTATTCACTATAGCCAAGAAGTGGAAGCAACCCAAGTGTCCCTCAAGTGATGATTGGTTAAAGAAGATGTGGTATATACATACAATGGAATACTACTCAGCCATAAGAAAAGACACAATTGTCCCATTTGCAACAACATGGAAGGACCTAGAGGGTATTATGTTAAGTGAAATAAGCCAGAGAGAGAAGGACAGACACTGCATGAACTCACTCATATATGGAATATAAGTGAACACACGGACAGAGAAAACTGATTGGTGGTTACCAAGGGGAAGGGGGGTGGGGTGGGGCACAAGGGGTGAAGGGTTACATCCACAAGGTGACGGACAAACAAAAAAGTACAACTAAAACCCCACAGTGTTATAAACTAAGACATCAATAAAAAAAAATGGTAAAAAAAAAGTGATATCATGCTATGTATACTGTTTTGTCAATAATGGAGATTTATCTGGCGCACTTTCTCTTATTGGATATTTCATTTGTATCCTTTTTAAAAATTTGCTCTTACTACAGCTAGCACCGGAAAGAATGGCTGGTAACAAATGAGACATCCAAGAGCAAAGTGGAAAGAAAACAGTGAAACACCTCCAAATTCTGATAAACTGACAAAAATGGTTAAAAATTCAGATAAGAATATAAAACCAGTCAGTGGTGCACCAAAATTTACCAAAGCTGGAAAAAGGGAGGACTAGGGACATATTTTCTGACCTAATTGTCATTTAAGCCAACTGTCTCATTCGCATTGTGTCTGTATCTCTCTATACTTAAGCACGTTATCTGGCTCCTGGAAGTGCACAGTTGTGTGGTGAGGAGACTCACTTCCCAGGCAGGCCCTCCAACTTCAGAAAGTAAAATTTCCCTCATCTGTGGCAGATAAGAGCAAGAGAACCGCTCCTTTCTTCCACTCTTCATGCCTTTCTCTCACGTGGCCTCAGTATATCATCCAACATTTTTGTTTGTTTGTTTGTTTTAGTATAAATCTATCGCCTCTCCAAGAAGCACTCATTGAGTTCCTTCTAGGTTGGGGGGCCCTGGAGGGAGCTAGAAATGCCCCCTTTGGTATCATGAAAGGAAACAGACCCTCCTCTTCTCCCCACACAGGCCAGGCCTCAGAGGCAGGGCAGATGAGAGAAGTAGAATCTCCTCCACACACTGTCAAGGTGCTTTGCAGAGGTTCTCCGACCAGCGAACTCAGAGAGGGTGCTCAGGCATGCAAATCACGGCATATGCTTCTCCACTCACTCTAGGCATGCACACATGGATAAAGTCTCACAGAAGTGAACATCAGTGGCACACCTGAAGGAGAAATGAATTGTTACAAGCCTTGGGTGTGTCTGGGCAGTATCAGACTACTCCAGTTGGGGTGGTGATAATGCTTACAGTAGCATTTCTTACACATCTATTTCACTTTCTCCTGGGGTTGACTCTTAGCTTCATGACATTGCAGAAAGAAATTGATGGTGCTCACGTGTGGCACTAGTGTTTGCCGAGAGAATGTCAGAAGAAATATCCTGCCTGCACGTTACATCAGGAGGGCTGGGTTTGTTCTGATAACCATGCTGGGTCCAGTTACAGGTGCAAGGATGAAGACCATCCTGGCATCAGAATTTTGTGTCTGGCAACGACAAGTAGCAGGAGGCCCAGGAAAGGCTAGACTTATAGGAATACACAGTAATGGGTCTTCCCAGCTCCACACAGCCTCAGAGAATTCAGGAAAACCTGGTGGCAGGATATCAAGGAAGTCAGTGTCTGGGTTCTCTAACAGCAAGCAGCAGGAACATGGTCACTGAGCTGATCTCCAGGACGGTCCTACAATTGGGAAAGGTGAACTGTCAGGTGTAAAGAAAGGCTCAGATTTCAAGACATAATGGAAAAGATCTGAGAGTGACCTTGAGGGCTGGTTTGGTGGCAAGTATGACACGATTTTGAGCCCCAAAGTTTTGAGTCTGAGGCTTTTAAAAGTCAAGTTTAGAGAATATTTTTATTACAATGAAATAAATGCAGAAGTAATAATTTAACCTTAAATCTAACCATTGGGTAACTCAGTGGGTAAGTTAAGAAAAAAGGAATAATATATTGTTTCAACAAATATTTATTGAGTTTCTGGTTTCTTCTAATTTCTAAACACTGTTGTAAGCACTGGGGATATAGCTGATAACAAACAAGACAACAACCCCTGCCACACAGGGCTCATTTCCCAATGTCTGAGAGAGAGACAGGAAATTTAAAAAAAACTGGATGAGAACATGATAAAATAGTGTCATGGGATGAATCGTGTTCCCTAGAGTTCATATGTTGAAGTCTTAACTGCTGGTACCTCAAATGTGACTGTGTTTTGAGATGGGGCCTTTAAAGACGTGATGAAGTTAAAATGAGGCCATGACAGTGGGCCCTAATACAATCTGACTGGTGTCTTATGAGAAGAGGAAATCTGGACACACAAAGGGAGATATGAACACAGAACAGAGACCATGTAAGGACACAGGGGGAAGGGGGCCGTCTGCAAGCCAGGGAGAGAGGCCTTAGGAGAAACCCACCCTGAGACACCTGAACTTTGGGCTTCTAACCTCCAGAACTGTGAGAAATATGTTTCTGTTCTGGAAGCCACCCAGTCTGTGGTATTTTCTTATGGCTTCCTTAGAAATCCAATACAAACAGTTGACAAGATGTTGAGAAGAATGGAGAACAGTCAAACAAGGTAAGGGGCATGGGTGGAAGGGAGCAGACCATGCACATCTCTAGGAGAAGAGATGCAGGGATAATAGATGATGAATGGATAGATAGATAGGGAGATAGGTCAACGATTGACCTTCAGCATCCTTTTTTTCATTTGTACTATTTTGAGTCTGAGGCCAACATCACTCTTTGAATGCCCCAAGTATTTAGACCCAGCATTTGTTTAAGAGTTTTAGTCCAAATCTGTTGCTGGCATTTACATTAGTCCCAACTGATACACATATCAATTATCAGAAAAATAAAAACAGAAGCTTGTTGTGAAGGCTTTACTTGGGATGTGGAAAGAGCTCAAGGACAGGCACAGAAGGTACCAGCTGTTCCCTCCAGGCCCTCAATGCAGATCGTGGATGTTTTCTGTCTCAGATGGAAAATCCGAGCAACAACAGCACCTATGATGAACACCACTGACAGTGCAGGCCCCAGAGAGGTCCTCATGAGACTAGCGGGGTCCTCTTCCACAATAGCAGGACACTCTTACTTGGCCTGGAAGAAGAGGGAGCATCAGCCACTCATCCGGGAAGGTGGATGGAGGGAGAATCTTGACGAAGTCAAATTTTGGGTTATAGTAGGCATGTCAACAGGTCCAGTTAGGGCTACATCAATGCTCATTGCATCAGACCACATGAGTTCTGACTGGTGGATGCCTGCCACCGAGGACCTGAGTCCTCACAGGCTTTTCTAGCTGAGCTTCATGCTTTAACCACACTGGTCCTCCCTACCCCCCCACCCTTACACATTCACATACTTGACCCTTTTGTCTTTTGTCTGCATCCAGATACTTACAAAATAGACCGATATGTAGTCTAGGGGTGAGTAAGCCATGGCCCATCGGCCGAGCAGGCCCTCTGAATGTTTCCCTAAAGTTCTGTTGGAACATAGCCAGCCTCATCTGTTCCATATTGTCCTGGCTGCTCTGGACATCAAAGACTTTTCCACATGTCATGAAGTCAAAATTCTATGAAAAAGATGTCCCTTTAGAGACCACTGCGGCCAAAACTTTCAGTTTTCAGGTGAAGAAACTGAGGCTCTAGGAAGTTAAATGAGGTAGGCAGGGACATACTTGGTTGTGGAATCTTGAGACCAGAACATAGTCTCTTGGTTCCTCCTTAAACAGTGATACTGTTATCTCGCAACTGAAACTTCTTGAGCTGAGGTTTTGTTTCCACAGAAGAGATGGCAGCACGGTGGTCTTCTGTTCCAGGTGCCTCTGGGGCTGCAGCCTCATCAGCTTTCTCTGTAGTAGATTTAACACAGTTTGTAGGTGATGGTGTCTAGACCTTGAGACCATGGTCTTTGAGGTCAATAGACCTAAGACTGAAGACTGGTCACCATGTACCGGGTCTCCCTTCCTCATCTCAGATTTGACATTCATCTCTCTCCCACCTGATGGTGTGGTGCATGATGCAGTTAGTGCGATGCCTGACCCAATGAAGCAGATAATGGATATTAAACAGCATCATCCTATTTTCCTGATTCTAAGATGGTATCAGTTACAAAATTATAGATGTTTATCAAAATAAAACAAAGCCAAACCACCATCGTGTGATATTTACATGTTGATAAAAGGGGTATTTAAAGTTTCAGGCACATGAAATATGAAAAAAAGTGATAGAGAATATAGTGGAAAGAAGATATTATTACAGTCCTTCAGAAGAATGGGAACAATGTTGGACTTGGGAGACTTAGAAGATTGCCCAGTAAACTGAAGGTCCAGTGTGATGGTTAACTTTATGTGTCAGATTGGCTAGGACACAGTGTCCAGATACTTGATCAAAAGTTATTCTGGGGGCCGGCCCAGTGGCGCAGCGGTTTAGTCCGCGCTTGGCAGCCCGGGGTTTGCTAGTTCGGATCCCGGGTGCCCGCCGACGCACTGCCTGTCAGCCATGTCGTGGCAGCGTCCCATATAAAGTGGAGGAAGATGGGCACGGATGTTAGCCCAGGGCCAGTCTTCCTCAGCAAAAAGAGGAGGATTAGCAACGGATGTTATCTCAGGGCTGGTCTTCCTCACCAAAAAAAAAAAAAAAAGTTATTCTGGATGTTTCTGTAGGGTGTTCTGTGGATGAGATTAATATTTAAGTCAGTAGACTTTGAGTAAAGCAGATTGTCCTCCCTAATGTGGGTGGTCTTCACCCAATGAGTTGAAAGAATGAATAGAATAAACATTGACCTTCTCTGGACAAGAAGGAATTCTGCCCACACAGTGCCTTCAGACTTGAACTCCAACATTGACTCTTCCCTGGGTCTCCAGCCTGATGGCCCACCCTGCAGATTTTGGACCTGCCAACCTCCATAATCACAATTCCTTAAAATAAATCTCTCTGTATATACGTATCCTATAGGTTCTATTGACTAATTCATGCGGTTTTGACATATGCTACTGCTTTTTGTGGTCATCTGATTTTCTGCAGCAGTGCAGGTCTGGGTGTCACACAGCTGACTCTTGGTCAGGAAAAGATGCTTGCTGTGACTCCAGGATGATTCAAACGTGAGGCCCCGGTTATTATCAGGCCAAGACTTTTTTTTTGGTAATAGAAATAGTTTCTTTTATCATGTCCTGGTACTCTTAAATCCCTGCCTTTTGTAGAAATTGTGACTTTGGAGACTTTCCTTTCTGGCAGATAAGGTGTTCTTTAAGTTTTTGCAAGGCAGTAAGTGTATGAGCAATTGTCTTGTTATTATGATTTATTGACTTGGTTCATTAGTATTATTACAAACATATTATTTCTTGCTAGAATTTTATTAAAATTAGTAGGAGTTTATTATAATTAGTAGACTCAATATCTCTGACGTTGTGGAGAATTTAGATCAACTCTTTCATTAGACGTTGGACTAATTTTCCTTTTGGGGCCCAAAGGGGGACTAGTTGTTTCACTGATCACTGGGCATGACCACCTCTACAGACCAGCTTCTCGACACCCGTTATGTCTGGGCATTTGTTGAGACCACTGATGCTGGTCAGTTTTTTCAGGGTTTGGTACAGTTCTTACTTCTTCCTTGTTTGTGGCTCAGTGAAGCTTTAGTTCACTCTAACTTGATGATACAGTAAGAAAAAAATATATATGTATCTGTACTTAACACATCTTCTAAAAATGAGAATAATATTCATATATATATCAATGCCCTACCACATCTTAAATTTGAGAACAAGTAAACAGCCCAGTGGGCCCACCTTTCCTTTGAGTCAAGAATCACCTTCTGGTAAACTTCGTAGTAGTCCCTCTTTTGAATATCATGAATTGATAGAATTTTAGTGATTAAAATTTTGCAATCAATTGTTTTCATTTATACTGTTTTTTTGTTGCTGCACGATGCTCAAATTGTGCAGCCCTAAGATGCAAAAACCAGTTTACCTAATGTAGGCCATTCTGGACAGAATTCTCTATACAAGTGAACCACAAAAACAAGCCATATGTGAAGCCACAAAAAAATTAGAACAAAAATACCAAACACACTGAGTTTAATACTTGGTGCTTATTTTGGAGGGAGAAATAAAAAAGGTAAAGGTACAAAGAGTAAACCCTTTTCTAGATCTTCAAATGGAAAGTTGCATTGCTTTGGGTCTCAATCCACAAAGCTCAGCGATGACCTGAGCCTGTATCCCAAGCCTACACTTGCACAGGTCCCAGAGGGATGCTCACAGATAGGGCAACGGACGGGTCTGCAAACATTGGTGGATTTCCCCTGAAGGCCTGGGGAGGGAAGAGACGGGTCAGGCACAGGGGGAAGACAGGAGAGAGGAGAGGAAGAGCCAGACTGATGGAGATACACTAAGAGGCAACGTGCCTACTTACAATAGAGAATGCCAGTCACGTCAGGGTGGAGAGAATTCACGTTTTTGACATAACTCACAAGAAGACTTACTGGCTCTGTGTTGGTTGTGCAGGATCATAATTTTTTCTGACCCTCGTCTATCATGTAGATGCTTATTCCTTGCTCTCTCCAACAGTCCACCTCTCTAACTCAGGGTTACCTACTGCTCACTCTACCTCTTCCACACACTCAATTTGAGCCCAGCTTTCATGTACTGAAGCCTGTATAGCAGCCTGTTTAGTCTCTGTCGACGAAGCTGCTATACTACCCAAACCCGTGTCTTGGACTCGAAGACTTTGGTGCTCAAAGGGCCCTTGAAGAGCCTCTCAATCCAATGTCCTCATTTTCTAATGATGTCCTGGCTAGTGTGTGGCATGTTGGGACTGTACTCTGTGACAGCATGCAGGCTGGTATCTCACCTGAAGCCTCTCAAGCAAAGTGTTCATCCCCTGCAAAGGAGATGCTTAAGTCCTGGAGCTCTGCCCTAGCCTGGTGTGGGTGGGAAACTGGCCAAATCTCTCTCCCAGGGGCTCAGCCTGGACCTGGAGGGCCAAGAGGAAAGGGCAGCGAGGAGCAGGAGGGTCCTCATGGATGTGATCCACCTAGAGGTCTGGGTCTGGATGGGAGAGCAGGAGTCTGAGTGAGTGGAGAGCCCAGAGTCAGCCTGTATTTGTAGGTCTGAGAGGACGATGCTCAGACACAGACAGTGCAGTGAGAAGAGGAGCATTTGCCTGGGGACGGGGCCCAACTCACTGTGCCCTCATGTGTCTCTGATGTTCCTCTGTTCCAGCAGCTTTTATCAAGCACGAGGCTGTGTGTTTAGTCTCGGCACTTGTTTCAAGATGATAATGATGATAAGGAGCCTGGTCTATTTTGTCTCCTTTCTGCTTGAATATTTATCTTTTAGTGTTCAAAAAAGACAAGAAACAATGCTTTCATTCATGAAGTTCAGGGAACACATGCTTCTCCTTTTCTGAAGATGGGCCCTGCTCATCTCTGGAGGTCTAGACCCTGGGACCAGACCTGGGCCCCAGTGGGGTAGAGGGTTAAGGGATTACAGGATTGAGGGGCATTAGTACCCTAAGAAGGAGGCTTTTGAGGTTCTGGGGTGAGTAGACTCTTGGATATGGACAGGACAGTGATGTTTCAGGCTCAGGGGAAATGAGCTCAGTGGGATTCTAGGTAACGTGTTGGTCAGACTAAAGCCAAAGGATAGATTTGTTTTAAGGAGACAGTGTGATCTAATCACATCACAAGAAATGATGACCAGTTACTTCTCTCCACTTTGGGAAAAATGAAAATAATTGAGATTCCTGCAGCCCTGAAATCTTCGTGTTTTTTTAATTAAAAAAAATTTAATTCATGAACAGGGACAAAATTCAAAAGGAAGAGTAGCGAATGACGAGTAGCAATCTCTCCTCTCCCTGCCCCAGCCTTCAGCCTTTTCCAGGAAACCACCATTGTTAACACATTATTACCTAGTTTGCTTTCTTCCCCTAAGGTTTTAGCTTGAACGCTTTTGTATCAATACATACAAACCTCTATCATTATTGCTATTACTATTATTTTGTCAGGAAGATTTGCCTAAAGCTACTATCCATGCCAATCTTCTATTTTGTGTGTGGATCACTGCCACAGCATGGCTGATGTGTGGTGTAGGTCAGCACCCTGGATTTGAACCTATGAACCTGGGCTGCTGAAGCAGAGTGCACCACTACACCATAAGTTCAGAACCCTCTATCATTATTTTTAATAGCTTTATACTAACACACTTTCACATGCAATTGTTAATGTTCTTATTGATAAAACATAGAAAAGTGCTATAATTTGATTCTCCCTAAACTCTGCATAACAAACAAAACTGCAGTGAATATCTTTTTATATATATTATCTTGTTGATCAGTAACTACATCTTTTAGATAAATTTCTCAGAGTCAAATTGCTGGGTTGAAGAACATGTCTTACACATTTACAGATGTTACTCCACTGTCCTCCATGGAGGTTGTCCCAACAGCACTCACAGAAATACACCAGCCTGACTGCTCCCCGCCCACAATGGAGTGTCTTGTAGAAGCCCTTGTGTTAGCCAGTTTCCATCATCCTTTCTTCTTGCCTAGGACATGGGCAGCAATGTGCTCACCAAAAATACCTAATTCATAGACTCTCTTACAGCTCAGAGATGCCCCTAAGGAGAGTTCTGACCAATGAAATGTTATCTCTAGGAAGGGCTTCCTTTTCAAATAATAAAATAAATCTTTCTGATTGCTTCACATCCATTGTTATGCGATCATTATATTTCCTCCCTCTCTCTGCTTGGATGACAGGAGCACTTGATCTTCAGCAGCTGTGCTTTGACAACGAAGAGGACAGTAACTCCATGTGGACGCTGCAGCAGGTGCACATGAACTATCAAGTCCTTGAGGACCCTCTCCTATACTGCCCAGATTCAGATCACTGTGACTTGGGAAAAACGTGCTTTATTCTTTCTAACGCCACCGTTTGTTGGGTTCCTTGTGTTTGTTGCTGAAAGTAGTCTGATCAATGGATTGTGAGGCTTTCTGGTCTTTCCCAATCTGATAGGTAAGAATTGGGATCACAGTGTCTTCTTGGTTTACATTTCTCTCCAGAATCAGGGTCCACATATTTTCCTGTCTGAGAAGTACTTGCTTTTATTTTCTCTGACATGTCCTTTCTTTTGGGAAATGGAATTTTTGGCCTATTTCTTTCTATCGATTTGTAGGAGCACTTTGTAAATTCAGGAAAGGAGATTTTTTTTTGTCACAAGTACTGGAAATCACTTCTGAGTTTCTCATTTTGGCTTTTGCTTTCTTTATGCCAGGCTGAAGCTTTCGACGTGATGTCATTTAAAAAATTATTTCAAGATTTCTGAGTTTTGTGTCTTTCACACTTAAATTTATAAAATTCAGTCTTCCATGTGTTACTGCCTTTATGGCATGAAAATAACTCCTCACGTCCTGATCTATGAGTCAGAGTGTTCTTACAACCTGCTGCCCCTCTCAGGGGAGCTGTACATTCCCAGGGGTGTTATCAGAATCCTTATCATTTTGACATAGGAGCAGCGCATACAGACATCCAGCAAGTAGATAGGATACAGGACCATGTGTGGAGCTGCTAGATCAGAGGAATGACAAAGTGACTTTAGGCAACAGGGGAGCTGGGTGTATTTCTCCTTCTCTTCTGTCTGTCTGTGCTGCATCTTCTGCAAAGCGTACGTGTATCCACAAACATTGCATTATAAACACAGACATCCATTTCTAATGGCCCATTATCTCTGATCTTGTTCACAAAAGACTCGTGCACCCATGGGGGTATTTCTCCTTCCTCTTCAGAGAGACTCAGCATCCTGCTACCCCACAGGAGGTGCTGAACCCCAAGATGGATCACTGTCTTGAGGATGAGGGCATGTTTCTCGATCCAATCCCATGCATCCTGGAGACTTTGATGGGTTGATTCTGCTGGTCATTATATTCTCAGAGTCCAGTCTGTGGACAGGTCGACAATACTCCCGGCCACCATGTCCTGAGATCAATGAAATCTCTTTACTTTATAATGATTGTAAATGTGAATTTTGGCTGGTGATGTCTGGTAATAAGTTTTCCTCAGCCACTCAAAGGGTGACAAAATCTGTCAGGTTGCAGGAGCTTCACATCAAATTTCAAATGATTGGATTTACAAAGGCAGATATTAAGGAGAGGCTTTAATCCTTTTTGAGACCATCAGATGTCAAATGCCTGATGATCACCAGCCTTCATTTTATGGGCTCAAAACACAAATAACCCCCAACAATTTAGATTAGTTAACACTCTAGAATTCAGAAAGGTAAGAGAGTGTAGAGGGTTGTGGATAAGTGTATGGGATTTGGCATTCTTTTCTTGGTTAACCTGTTGTGACATTGAGTAAGATACTTAACTTCTCTAAGGTTAGTTTCCCATCTGCAAATACAAAAAGGTTAATGATAATGTACTTAATAGGGTTATTGTGAGAATTAATTAGGATAGTGGATGAAGAGTCCTTAGTAATCAATAAATATTAGCTAAGATTAGTACAGTAAATGCTTTTCTCTATCCTGAGAAAACTATCTGGCATAGAGTAGTTACTCAAAGAATAGTCCTTCTATGAAGTCACATCAGGCCATCTTCAGCCAGCAATACATGGAAAGAATGCAATCATGTTATTGTTTTACGTCAGAAGATTTTGAGACCCATAGGATTTAAATGCTGTATCCAAGGGTAAACGACAAGAGCTGGATTGGAAACTCAGGTCTCCTGTTTACAGTAACCTTAAACAGTTTGTGGCATTGGTAAGTTCTGTATTGATAGAAGGTCACATGTAAGAAGCATTTCAAGTTAGAGCATTACTTCAGAAAATTACACTATGGTGCAGTAAAGGCTTCAAGTCCTCCTCTAAGGAGGGACAGGGTTTGAACAAGGAGAGAGGCGAGAGAGCAGTTTCCACATATTGAAAAGGGAGTGAAGAAGGGTAGTGCCAACAATATTCAATAAGGCAGCATGGAGATGGTGATGACTGGGAGACAAGCTTGTGAGAATGGAGAATGGCAATGAGTTTGCCTGGGTATAAGCTTGGGAAGCTTCTTGGATACCTTGTAGACCTGCCTCCTTATTTGAGGAGAAGGACCTAAGGATGGGAGAGGGTAAGTAGAAATCAGGCTGTCATGTGAACCCAGGACTTCTGGAGTCAGCAAGTGTATATTCTTTCCTCCGTTCTCCCACACTCTGTGAGGAGTTCAGAGCTACATGACAGGCACCTTAAAATGGGAGTGCAGCCAACTTGGGCAATAGGAGACAGCAAGCATTTCTTTCAACATGGGCTCTCTGTGACCTATATGATGTCTTGGGAATATGTTTTTGGGATGTGCACAGTGTGGGTCTTCATGACACCGTAGAGTGTTGGATAGAGATACTTCATGTTTGCTTTGAGAATGAGTTGTGATGACTTGGCTCAGGTAGTAGATGACAAAGGCAGTGCTGATGGAGAGGACGTGGCTCAGGAGGGACATCTCCTTAATCTCTACTCCAGCCAGAAAAATTCTTATCTTTTATGTAGCTCCTGATGACTCTGTGATGCTTGTCCAAGGTCCAAAGGGAAAATCATTTGTGTCCTTTGTGGGTTAAACCAAAATAAGGGACTCATATTTATGGGACAAAAACATGTTCTCTTTTATAGGATCTGGAAGAATCTATGTCTTATACAGGTCAGCAAAACTGTTAAACCAATGTGGGAAGCCTCATTTTGCACTATTACTTTCTTTCTCCACAATTCCTTTCCTTATCACTTTGTCTTCCAAATTGGCCTTCCCCTGTCTCTCCCTCCATAGTCCCCTCAAATACATGAACATACATCCATTTCTTTCATACATCCATTTCTTTAGTAAAGGAGTTTTTTCTTCTTGTCAGTACCAGACCAGGTTTTTCTCTTTACATCGATACTCAGCAGGAAGCTGAAATCCCTCGTGTTTCATGCAACTCAGTCAGTCCCAAACACCCCCTCACACCAGGGCTTTCTTTGCCTCCCACCAGTGTCAACCCTGATGAATAGGAGATCCAGAAATTTCTGCTAGCTTCAGAATTCCAATGGCAGAATTCTGCCTGCCTTTGGAGACCACTTGAGAGGTCCTGAGACTAATGGTGGAGCGGGCCCCAGCTGAGCCTTGTGGTTCAAACAGCCTGCCATGGAGCTGGGCATGAGAATGACACCATCTTTGTCCCTCCAGCCGGGCCACCAAAGGATGCCATTAGACACGTGGGAAAATCTCCCAGTCAAGTCCAGCCCAATTCTTGACTCACAACATTGTAGGACGCAATGAAATGGCTGCTGTATCTGGCTGACAATTTCTGGGCAATTTGTTAGGTTCCACTAGAGACTATGCAGACCAACTGTTTTGGGTTCAGATGAAGAAATTGAGGCCCTGGGAAGTAAACAAGGAGCACACAGGGACAAAGTTGATTGTACCAGTCTTGAGACTAGAACATTCTACTGGTTCCTCCTTAAAACACTGATGCTGCTATCTCTCACATGAAGTCTCTTGATATGAGATTTAATCTTCCACAGAAGAGACAGTAACTCCTTGGTCCCCTGCCAACTCCCTCAGGGCTGCAGCCTCATCAGGTCTGTTAGTATATGTGGGCGGCTGTGCCTGGATGACCAAGAACAGAATGGCTGAGAGGACAGCAGTGGTCATCAGGGTTGTGAGAGTCTGAAATGAGGGACTCCAAAAGAACTGAGGCGGTCCGTGTGACTCTGGGGGAAGGAGGGATCCATTCCTGTCCTTATATTTCTCTATTAGGAGATGGGTTAATCAATTATCAACCACTTGGAAATGTTGTCAGCACACGTTCTGTGATTCCCCGGCCCAGAGGCAGAGTGGAGTGAGTGAAGTCCTCCTGCTGTTTCCAGGCAATGCTTTGATGTCTGTCTGATCTGGGCACTCCTCAGGATGGATAGCATTCTGAGGGTGCCTTCAAGTGGGAAGCAGAACTGGCAAATATGTGATGGAAGATTCCAGTGCACCCTTGTGAACTCTGCTATGATGCATTGCTTCCTCCTTTGATTTTTGTCCAGCTTTAGCTGATTTGTACTTTACCCAGCCCCCGGTCTGACTTCATTTTACTTAAAGCATGACAGTGTCATCATCCTTACATCTCTGGGTGAGGCATGCGTATCCTCTCCCCATCACCTGGAGACCCAATGCCAAAGGAGCAGCCTGACATTGTCAGTAGCAGGGAGGGACGTGTGCCTTAATGCCACATGTTTTGTTTGGGCCTACCAGTTTCATAGGAGGTGACCTGATGCAACACCCAGGTTTAGGGTCTGATAGCCAGAGCAGAAGGGATCCATGTTCAGGAGAAGCAAGGAGAGAACCCAGCTCCTCCTGTCTCTTGGTGAGTGGAGAGCTCTGACCCTGAAGATCAAGGGAGAGGAAGAAGGATCAGCCTGCACTGGGATGGTCAATTCTTTGGTTATGGAAAGGCCTTTGTGCACAGAGAAGAATCCCACCACAGTTTGAACTAAGTTTAATGCTCAATCAATCAATGCTTCTGACAACTAGTTCTTGAGGATGAAACATTGATACCAATGTCATAATTTAAGTGATCTGAACCGTTCGATGTTGAGCTAACACATTTAGCATGGCTGATTCTCTTCTGACACATGTAATCCCTTCAACTACAGATAAATATACTCAAGAACAAGGATCACAAACTTGTTCAGCCATTCTACCAAAACTGTTGGAAAAGTGCCAATCTCATGGATTTAACTGTTTCTCTTTTGTTCTGATATTACTACTCCCTGGGCTTTTTGTAATCTTCCCAGACTCAGGAGGAGGCTCGATGAGTTTTTACATCTTGGTGTCAAACTGTTGTCTCTCCATCAGGAAAAGGCCCTTGGTGAGTTTCCAAATTGATTCAAATTGGAGCTACTGGTTTTTATCAGGCCAAGACTTCTTTTTTTTGTAATTGAATGGCTCCTTTCATCATCTCATGGCACTCTTAAATCCCTGTCTTTTATAGAAATTTTGAGTTTAGAGACTTGCCTTTCTAACAAATAAGGTGTTCTTTAAGTTTTTGCAGGACAGTAAGTATATGAGCAATTGTCACATCATTATGATGTATTCATTGTGTTCATTAGCATTTTTACAAACATAGTATTTCTTGCTAGAATTTTGTGTAAATGAGTAGGAGTTCATCATAAACACTAGACTCAATGTCTTTAAAGAGATAGAGAGTTGAGACCAACTCTTTCATTGGACTTTGAACTAATGTACCTTTTGTGGTCCCTAGGGGGCCCATCTATTTCACTGGTCATTGGGCATGACCACCTCCTGGGCTCCTTTTCTCTCTGGTCATTACATGAGATCACCAATGCTGGTCAATATTTTCTGTTTTTGGTAAGTTCTTAGGTTTTCCTTGTTTGCGGCTCACTGAAGCTTTAGTTCACCCTGTCTTGTTGATACACTTAGAAAGAAAAATATCTATATGTATGTCCTTAACACATCTGCTTAAGAATGATATTCTATATATCAGTGCTCTTCCACTTCTTGAATTTAAGCAACAAGTGAACACAGCCTTTTGGATCCACCTTTCCTCTGGGTCAACAACATCTCTGGTACACTTCATAGTCAGTTCTCTCTTTGAGTATCATTATGAATGGATTGAATTATGGAGGTTAAAATTGTTGCGATTGTCATTTTTATATTTTCTACTTTTATTGTTGCTCAAATTGTACAGCACTTGGATACAAAGACCAGTTAACTTAATGAGACCATTATGGATAGAATTCTCTATGCATGTGAACCAGGCAACAAGTCATATGAAAGGCAAAAAAGAAAAGAGAAGAAAAATGCCAAACACACCGAGTTCAATGCTTGAAGTTTATTTTGGAGAGAGAAATAAGGAAAGGTACAAGGAACAAAGAGTAAAGCCTTTTCAGATCTTCAAATGGAATCCTGTACTGCTTTGGGTCTCAATCCACAAGCTCAGGGATGACAGCAAATCCTATAGAGGGCGCCAGAGAAGGTACTGGTACAGGTCCCAGACCGCTGCTCAGAAACAGGAGCAGATGTGTCTGCAGGTGCTTGTGCACCTGAGTCTGCAGGCACACTTGAGGTTTCTCTTACTAAAGACTGTGGAAGGAAGAGGAGGGTCAGACACAGGCGAGGAAGGAGAGAAAAGTTTCAGAGACAACCTCATGGAGATGTGCTAAGAAGTGACATGTCTTCTTACAGTAGACAACAGCAGTCATGTTAGGGTGAAGAGAATTCACCTTTTTGTCAGAAATCCTAAGAAATCTTATCGGCTATGTGTTGGTCATGCAGGATCAAAATTTTCCTCTGCTCCTAATCTCTCATGTACGTGCTTATTTCCTGCTCCCCCCACCAATCCACCTCTCAGACTCAGAGCTACCTATTTCTCACCCCACCTCATCCACGCACCCAATTTGAGCCCTGTGTCCATGTACTGACAAGTCCCTCTAATGGGCTCAAGATCCAAACAGAAGCTGGCTTGTCTCTCACCTGAAGCCTCTCGAGTGGAGTGTGCATCCCCGTCAAAGGAGATGGTCAAGTCCGGGACCTCGGCCCCAGGCTGGTCCTGGGCAGGAACCTGGTCATCTGTCTTTCCCACAGTCTCAGCCTGGGCCTGGAAGACCAATAAGAGAAGGGCAGTGAGGAGAGGGAGGGTCCTCATGGCTGTGAGTCACGTGGAGGTCACAGTCTGGTTGGAAGAGCAGTAACCTGAGTGAATGTGGAGTCCAGAATCAGCGTGAATTTATAGGGGAAGGATTGGAGGAAAGAAGGCGTTGCCCTGAATGTGTGACTTGGGGAGGGGAGGGTGGCCTAAGATCCTCTTGTCACCCTCAGAGTCACTTTGATGTCCTTCTGATCTAGGTGCCCCCTCCTTCATCATGTGTCTATTTGCGTGGTGTCCATGTTTGCTTTTCTTATGTCCTGATTGATGACTGATAGGAACAGGATAACCTTCACTATTTCTCATCTGCCTGAACATTTACCAGTGAAAATGTGTGCATCTGTGTTATAGGGCATCTAAAACATCAAGAGATGCCGGAAAAAACACCTGAAAATGTGGCTAACAAAGAGCAATAATCAGATGTGTATCGGATTTCTCACTTGCCACTTTGGATACTAGATTGTATTTTCACACTTCTGAGGGAAAATAACTTGACTGTAGAATTCTATGCTGAGTTAATATATAATAGATATTTATAGGGACAAATGGTCTGTTTTTGGATGTTCCAGAATCAGGAAATTCTGTGTTTGAATCCTTTTGGAAAAATATTTCTTAAAGACATACTTCAATTAAATAAAAAAAAAAGATCCAAGTGAGAAGACATGAATAAAGAAACTGACTTGAATAAAAAAGATCTGGTAAAACTTATTTAATTAATTTTCCAGGAATGGTTGATAAGGTTATACATCTTGGGGCTGTTGTTAAGAAAAGATTATTTAACAAAGGAAAATAAATTACCATTTGGAATAAAAATTCCCAAGAAATTGAACAAGACATGGGATTGATCAACAGGGAAGAGAAGAGGGGGATCATGGACCATCACTAACTCTTAAGATTCACAGGGAAATACTCATTTAAGTGTATGTTTAAAAGATGTAATGTTTGCTTCTGGCAGGATATATCAATAGATTAATAAAAGAGACTCAATGGAAGGAAGGAAGAAAAGAAGAAGATAATTTATTCTTCTTAAATAAGAAAAAAAGGAATCAGAATTAATAAGAAGTGCCAGCAAAATGTCAGGAAGGCCATCAGCCTGGCCTGCTTCTTGTTTCTATTCTGTCTCCACTCACAGAAGGAGAGCCCTGGAGGGCAGGGACCCATCCACCTCGGGCCTTCCTGCTCTGTGTGTGCATCTGGGAAGTTACCATTAGGACCCTCAGTTTCTTCGTCTTCAGTGGGTTGTCGTGAGGATGAAATGGTAAAACCAGGCCAAGTGCTTCGAGCAATGCCTGGCACATGGGAAAACTCCATAAATGCTCTTATTGACATTTTATGATTTTATCATCATCAGATGGCAGGATCAAATGACACATCCTAAGCCCTTAGAATAAATAGTGCTTGGCGTAAAGTAAGCACTAGAAACTTCTCTGCAACACCCATTTGAATTAGTAAACGAACTGGATGACCTTGGACTGAACTTCTTGCATCAATGAGCTCAGCTTTCTCTTTGCAGTCCTCGCTCTGCCCTGGCGGCCACGTAGCACCAGGTTTAATATCGTCTCTATTCACCCTGCTTGACTCTCTCTCATAGAACATTCCTGAGCTTGGCATATGGAGTTCCACTATTGATTCCCAATCTGAGTCCTTCTGGCGTTTTCTCTCTGAATCTGTAGAGATGACTGTGGGGCAACTGGGGAAAGGTTTGTTCCAGTTTTCACCTTTCTGCATGGATTCTGGCATGCACATGATCACCCAGTGTCCTCATTTATTGCAGAAAATTTTATCTTCAGCTTATCTTCATCCTTCCTCAGACCCCAAATTACTTGCATAAGTGGAAAGCCTGGAAAGAGAATGGATGGCTTAACATATCACCATCCAGGCCCCGGAGTAACAGGGAGAGCTCAGCATTGTCTGTGGACCAGAATGTGCCTGGGAGCCCATTGGTCTGCTCGGGACGCTCACTGCTCAGCCTCAAACCCAGGGACACCCTGCTGCTGAGCAACCTTTTCCTAGGCTTTCTAGAAAATTCTGCTGACATTATGGAAAATGACTGTAAATTTTTAAAGTGTTTGTAAATAATCATTTTGAGGAAAATACCTTTGCTTTTCCTTTTTGTTACTGTGTCAATTCATGCATTGTCTATTGTCCTTTGACTTCAAACCCACGGCCATTTACAACAAATCCTGAGGAAACATTTTTCTTGTCTTCACTCTGAGTCTAATCAAGCCTCTCCTGTCTTCAGAGCCAGGATAAATACAGTACATGCATCTGTAACGTGGAAACCCACTGATAGACGGCGTGAATTCCCCTGACAAATGATTTCAGAATTTAACGTGGGAATGAACTTGACCATGCTGAAAAGTAAGGTGCAAAGAAATTACCCTGAAAGAAAATGAATACCTGTTGCTACTGGAAGGATATATCAATATCCAGTAGCAAAATAAATATCTTAAGATATCAACAGATCTGGTTCTGGAGAAGAGGGCTTGTGTTCCAGGCTATTCCAGAGAGCAGATGATGCTGGGGGATGCCCAGTTACTGCTGGTGATAGTCAAGCAGATGGGGAGCAGGGAGTCAGTATGGGCCTTTGTCAACACAAATTGCCGGTGTTGAAGGGGAGCCGCCACATCAGAGAATCATCAAAGGTCGGCCATCAAATCCCCAGCCCAGCACCACACACACATCACATTAGGGTAGAACCTTCTCCATAGCTCATCGTCCTCTGATCCTGCTCCCCTCAGACTTGCATCCACACAGAGCTGGATTCTCCTCACTCCCCGGAGACGCCCAGACTCCTGCTCTCCCTCCTGGGTTCTCTCCCACCTCCAGGAGGCTCCAGCCATGAGGACTCCCCGCCTATTTGCTTTCTACATCTGCTGCATTTTCCGTCCATTTCTCCTCTCTACTCATCAGAAACAACCTTCATATCTAGCCACATGAGATTTAGGAAACATAGAAATTGATACATTATACGTACACAAGTTTGAAAAACTGCTATGAATTTACTATTTGAAAGTTTTTTAATCACTTTTCAAAATTGGGAAATCTGTGAAAATACTTCCAGAGTAGACATAGCTGACCAAATGGGATTGAAAAACTTAACAGATCCTAAATATATTTCAGATCCTCCTTTTTATTTTTCTGTTTGCTGTACTTGCTTCTATTTTTTCTTACTACAAAAGTAATTCATGCTTAATGTAGAAAAGAAATCCAAAAATATACATTAAAAGAGAATTCTAAGAACCACCTGTAACCCAGTCCTTCTGAGAGAACTACTGTTTTATGTATAGTGTTTGGACCCTGTTCTCTATATATTCATTATATTTAAATACAAGTGACATCTTGCTGTGTATACTGTTTTTTCACCAATGGAGATTTATCTTGCTGCATTTTCCCTTATTGGATTTTTGGCTTGTATCCTTTTTAAAAATTTGCTGTTACTACAGCTGGGACAGGAAATACTGACTGGAAAGAATGAGACATCAAAGAGCAAAGGGGAAAGAAAACAGCAAAACAACTCAAAATTCTAATAAACTAACAAAAATCATTAAAAACTCAGATAAGAAGATATAATTAGTCAGTGGTGCACCAAAATTTACCAAGGCTGGAACAGCCAGGGACTGGAGACATGTTTTCTAAGCTAATTGTCATTTAAGTCAACTGTTTTGCTCTTTTGTTAAGCCAACATTGCTCTGTCTCTCTCTCTGTTTTTAAGCATGTTATCTGGTTCCTGATTGTGTGGAGTCGATGTGGTGAGAAGATTCATTTTCCCAGGCAGGCCCTCCACTTCAGAAAGTGAAATCTCCATCATCTGTAACAGATGAGACCAAGAGAATGTCTCCTTTCTCCCACTCTTCATTCATGTCTCCCACATGGCCTCAGTATAACAGCCAACATTTCTGTTTGTTTATTTGTTTTAGTACAAATCTATGTTCTGGGCAAGTTTGATCTTTTCTAAGAAGCATGACTGAGTTTGTCCTAATTTGGGAGGCCCTGGAGGGAGCTAGAAATGCCCTGATGGTATCATTAAGGGAAATAGACCCTCCCCTTCTTCCCAGGCAAGCTTGACCTCAGACAAAGGGCAGAGGAGACAAGTAAAAGGCTCCCCCACACACTTTCAAGGTACTTTGCATTGGCTCCCAGCCCAGAGAAGGCAGAGAGGATGCCCAGGGGCATGTTGAGGCAGCTCAGGAATGGCAATCACGGCATGTGCTTCTCCACCCACTCTAGGCATGCACACATGGATAAAGTCTCACAGAAGTGAACATCAGTGGCCCACCTGAAGGGGAAATGAATTGTTACAAGTCTTGGGTGTGTCTGGGCAGTATCAGAGTACTCCAGTTGGGATGGTGATAATGCTTATGGTAGCATTTCTTACACGTGTACTTCACTTTCTCCTGGGGCTGACTCTCAGCTTTACGACATTGCAGAAAGAAATTGATGGTGCTCATGTGTGGCACTAGCATTTGCAGAGAGAATGTCAGAAGAAATATCCTGCCTACACATTACATCAGGAGAGCTTGGCTTGTTCTGATAACCATGCTGGGTCTAGTTATAGGTGCAAGGATGAAGACCATCCCTGGAATCAGAATTTGATATCTGGCAGCGACAAGTAGCAGTAGGCACAGGAAAGGCCAGACTTACAGGAATACACAGTAATGGGTCTTCCCAGCTCCACACAGCCTCAGAGAATTCAGGAAAACCTGGTGGCAGGATATCAAGGAAGTCAGTGTCTGGGTTCTCTAACAGCAAGCAGCAGGAACATGGTCACTGAGCTGCTCTCCAGGCGGGTCCTACAGTTGGGGAAGGTGAACTGTCAGGTGCAAAGAAAGGCTCAGATTTCAAGACACAATGGAAAAGATCTGAGAGTGACCTTGATGGCTGCTTTGGTGGCGAGTATGACATGACTTTGAGCCCCACAATTTTGAGTCTGAAGCTTTTCAAAATAATGTTTAGAGAATATGTTTTTACAAGGGAAATAAATGCAAAAGCAACAATTTAACCTTAAACCTAATTGTTAGGTAATTCAGTGGATAATTTATAAAAAAGGAATAATATATTCCATCAACAAAATTTTACTGAGTTTCTGGTTTCTTCCATATTCCAAATACTGTTGTAAGCACTGGGGATACAGCAGATAACAAACAAGACAAAAATCCCTGCCACACGGGGCTCACTTCCCAGTGTCTGTGAGAGAGACAGGAATTTTAAAAAACAGGATGAGGACATGATAAAATAGTGTTATGGGCTGCATCGTGTCCCCCAGAATTCACATGTTGAAGCCCTAACCCCTAGTACCTCAGAATATAACTGTATTTGGAGATGGGGCCCTTAATGTGGTGATGAAGTTAAAGTGAGGCCATGACAGTGGGCCCTAATCCAATCTGACTGGTGTCGTTATGAGAAGAGGAAATTTGGACACAAATATGGAGATATGAGCACAGAGCAGAGACCAGGTGAGGACACAGCGAGAAGGGGCCATCTGCAAGCCAGGGAGAGAGGCCTCGGGAGAAACAAACCTTGTAACACCTGGATTTTGGACTTCTAACCTCCAGAACTGTGAGAAATAAATTTCTGTTCTTGAAGCCACCTAGTCTGTGGTGTTTTGTTACAGCCGCCTTAGATATCTAATACAAACAGCTGATAAGGTGTTAAGTGCAATGGAGAGCAGTAAACAAGGTAAAGGCCATCCATGTGGAGGTGGCCGACCATGCACGTCTCAGGGGACGTGACAGATCACAGATGACGAATGGATGGATAGATAGACAGATCGAAAGACTGACCTTCAGTATCATTTGCCCATTTATACTATTTTGAGTCTGAGGCCAACATCACTCTCTGATCCCCAGCATTTTGCTTAAGTGATTTAGTTAGAAATTGGTTGCTGGCATTTGTGTTATTGGTCCCAGTTGGTACATGTACCAAACATTAGAAAAGCAGAAACAGAAGCCTGTTGTGAAGACTTTACTTGGGATGAGGAAAGAGCTCAGGCACAGGCACAGAAGGTACCAGCTGTTCCCTCCAGGCCTTCAGTCTGGATCAGGTGAAGAGGCTGAGTAACAACAGAGCCTGTGACAAACACCACTGAGAGTGCAGGCTGAGGAGAAGTGCTCCTGAGACTGGCAGGTCCTCTTCTGCAATAGCAGGACACGCTTCCCTGGCCTGGAGGAAGAGGGAGAAGTGGCTGATAAGTGAAGAGATGGATTGGAGAATCTTGGAGAAGTTAAATTTTGAGTTAGAGGAGGCATGTCAACAGGTCCAATTAGGGCTACAGCAATGCTCATTGCATCAGACCACACGAGTTCTGACTGGATGACGCCTGCCAGCGAGGACCTGAGTCCTCACAGGCTTTTCTATCTGAGCTTCGTGCTTTAACCACACTTGTCGTCCCCGCCCCCACACCCTTAGACGTTCAAATACTTGCCCCTTAGCCCTTTTCTCTGCACCTAGATATCCCCTGGAATAGACTAAGGTATAGGCTAGGGGTGAGTAAGGCATGGCTCTTGGGCCAGGAGACCCTCTGACAGTCTCTGGAATGTTCTATTGGAATATAGCCACACTCATCCATTTCATATTGTCCACAACTGCTCTGCTCTCTGGCCTCAAAGACTTTCCCACAAGTCATGAAGTCAAAATTAAATGAAAAGGAAGTCCCTTTAGAGAACATCGAGGTCAATTTTCAGCTTTCAGATGAAGAAACTGAGGCCGTGGGAAGCTAAGCGAGGTCTGCAGAGGGACATTGTTGGTTGTGTAATCTTGAGACCAGAACAGAGTCTCTCAGTCCTTCCTTAAACACTGATGCTGACACCTCTCACTTGAAGCCTCTTGAGCTGAGTTTTGTCTCCACAGAAGAAATGACAGCTCCATGGTCATCTGTTCCAGCTCACTCTGGGGCCGAAACCCCTCAGCTTTGTCATAGTAGATTTTACACAGTTTGGAGGTGGTGGTGTCTACACCTTGAGACCTGGGCTTTGGAGTCAATAGACCTAAGACTGAAGACTGGTCACCATGTACCAGGTCTCCCTTCCCCATCTCTCAGATCTGATGATCATCTGTCTCCTAACCGATGGTGTGGCATTTGAGGCACTTAATGTGATGTCTGAATCAATGAAGTGAATAATGGAGGTTAACCAGCATCATCCTGTTTTCTTGATTTTAAGATGGTATCAATTACACCATTATAGTTGTTTTTCAAAATTTAACAAAGAAAAACCAGTATGACATGACATTTACATGTATATGAAAGATATATTTAAAGTTTCAGTCTCCTGAAATGTGAATAAAAATGTGACAGAGAATATGGTGGAAAGAAGATATATTACAGCCCCTCTGAAGAGTGGGAAGAAGGTCAGACTCGAGACTGAGAAGATTGTCCAGTAAAACTGTAGGTCCGGTGTGATGGTTAAGTTTATGTGTCAGCTTGGCTAGGACACAGTGTCCAAATACTTGATGAAACATTGTTCTGGATGTTTCTGTAGGGTGTTTTGTGGATGAGATTAATATTTAAATCAGTGGACTTTGAGTAAAATAGACCTCCCTCCATAATGTGGGTGGTCCTCATCCAATCAGAGTGAACATAACGAACACTGACCTCCCCTGGACAAGAAGGAATTCTGCCCACATACTGCCTTCAGACTTGAACTGCAACATCGGCTCTTCCCTGGGTCTCCAGCCTGATGGCCCACCCTGCAGATTTTGGACCTGCCAACCTCCATAATCACAATTCTTTAAAATGAATCTCTCTCCATATATACATCCTATAGGTTCTATTTCTCTGGAGAACCTGACTAATTCATGCAGTTTTGACAGACGCTATTGATTTGTGTGGTCATCTGATTTTCTGCAGCAGTGCAGGTCTGGGTGTCACACAGCTGACTCTTGGTCAGGAAAAGGTGCTTGCTGTGACTCCAAGATGATTCAGATCTGAGTCCCTGGTTGTTATCAGGCCAAGATCTCTTTTTGTGAATAAAAATGGCTTGCTTTATCATGTCATAGTACTCTTAATTCCCTGCCTTTTATAGAAATTTGATTTTAGAGACTTTCCTTTTTGACAAATAAGGTGTTCTTTAAGTTTTTGCATGGCGGTAAGTGTATGAGCAATTGTCTTGTTATTATGATTTATTGACTTGGTTCATTAGCATTATTACAAACATATTATTTCTTGCTGGCATTTTATTAAAATTAGTAGGAGCTTATTAAATGTGTAAACTCAATATCTTTGAAGAAATAGGGTTGAGATCAACTCTTTCATTGGACATTGGACTAATTTACCTTGGGGGGTTCAAAGGGGAACCAGTTATTTCACTGTAGCCAAACCAATCCTGAGAAAAAAGAACAAAGCTGGAGGCATAACTCTTGTTCTCACTGGCATTAATTGAGACCAATGATGCTGGTCTGTATGTCCTATTTTGGGTATAGTTCTTACTTTTTCCTTGTTTGTAGCTCACTGAAGCTTTAGTTTACTCTATCTTATTGATATAGTGAGAAAAAAATATACCTGTACTTAACAAATCTTGTGTAAATAAGAAATATATTCATATATATCAATGTCCTCCCACTTCTCAAATTTAAGAGCAAGTAAACATAGTAAATTGCATCCACCTTTCCTTTGAGTGAACAATCAACTTCTGGTTAACTTCATAGTTACTCCCTCTTTTGAATATCTTGAACTGATAGAATTTTAGAGATTAAAATTGTTGTAATCAATTGTTTTCATTTTTACTCTTTTTGTTATTGCTGTATGATGGTCAAATTGTGCAGCACTGGGTTGCAAAAGCTAGTTAACCTAATGTAGGCCATTCTGGATAGAATTCTCTATACGAGTGAACCATAAAAATAAGCCATTTGAGAAGCCAAAAAAAAATATTAGAAGGAAAATGCCAACACACTGAGTTTAATACTTGGTGCTTAGTTTGGAGGGAGAAATAAAGAAAGATACAAGTTACAATGAGTAAACCCTTTTCTAGATCTTCAAATGGAAACTTGCATTGTTTTGGGTCTCAATTCAATTGACCTGAGCCTGTATCCCAAGCCTACACTTGCACAGGTCCCAGAGGCATGCTCACAGATAGGGCAACGGATGGGTCTGCAAATATTGGTGGATTTTCCCTAAAGGCCTGGGGAGGGAAGAATAGGGACAGGCAGAGGGGGAAGACAGGAGAGAGGAGAGGAAAAGCCAGGCTGATGGAGATACACTAAGAGGCAATGTGCCTACTTACAATAGAGAATGCCAGTCATGTCAGGGTGGAGAGAATTCACGTTTTTGACATAACTCAGAAGAAGTCTTACTGGCTCTGTGTTGGTTGTACAGGATCATAATTTTTTCTGACCCTCATCTATCATGTACACGCTTATTTCTTGCTCTCTCCAACAGTCCACCTCTCTAACTCAGGGTTACCTACTGCTCACTCTACCTCTTCCACACACTCAATTTGAGCCCAGCTTTCACGTACCGAAGCCCGTGTAGCAGCTTGTTTAGTCTCTGTTGACGAAGCTGCTATACTACCCAAACCCGTGTCTTGGACTCGAAGACTTTGGTGCTCAAAGGGCCCTCGAAGAACCTCTCAATCCAATGTCCTCATTTTCTAATGATGTCCTGGCTAGCATGTGGCACATTGGGACTGCAGACTCTGACAGCATGCAGGCTGGTATCTCACCTGAAGCCTCTCAAGCAAAGTGTTCATCCCCTGCAAAGGAGATGCTTAAGTCCTGGAGCTCTGCCCTAGCCTGGTCTGGGTGGGAAGCTGGTTAAATCTCTCTCCCAGGGGCTCAGCCTGCACCTGGAGGGCCAAGAGGAGAAGGGCAGCGAGGAGGGGGAGGGTCCTCATGGCCGTGAGTCACTTGGAGGTCAGGGTCTGGATGGGAGAGCAGGAGCCTGAGTGAGTGGAGAGCCCAGAGTCAGCCTGTATTTGTAGGTCTGAGAGGGTGAGGATCAGACACAGACAGTGCAGTGAGGAGGGGAGCATTTGCCTGGGGACAGGGCCCAACTCACTGTGCCCCCATGTGTCTCTGATGCTCCTCTGTTCCAGCAGCTTTCATCGAGCAGGAGGCTGTGTGTGTAGTGTCGGCACTTGTTTCAAGATGATAATGATGATAAGGAGCCTGGTCTGTTTTGTCTCCTCTCTGCTTGAATATTTATCTTTTAGTGTTTGGAAAAGACAAGAAACAATGCTTTCATTCAAGAAGTTCAGGGAGCACATGCTTCTTCTTTTCTGAAGATGGGCCCTGCTCATCTCTGGAGGTCTAGACCCTGGAACAAGACCTGGACCCCAGTGAGGTAGAGGGTTAATGGATTACAGGATTCAAGGGCATTAGTTCCCTAAGAAGGAGGCTCTTGAGGTTCTGGGGTGAGTAGGCTCCTGGATGTGGAGAGGACAGTGACTTATCAGGCTCAGGGGAAATGAGCTCAGTGAGATTCTAGGTAACATGTTGGCCAGACTAAAACCAACGGATAGATTTATTTCAAGAAGCCAGTGTGATCTAATCACATCACATAAAATGCACAGCAGTTACATCTTTCCACTTTGAGAAATATAAAAACAATTTAGATTCCTGCAGCCCCAAAATCTTTGAAGTTTTTTAATTAAAAAATTTTAATTCATGAACAGGGACAAAATTCAAAAGGAAGAGTAGTGAGTGACAAATAGCAATCTCTCCTCTCCCTGCCCCAGTCTTCAGCCTTTTACTGGAAACCCCACTGAAAACTTATTCTGTAGCTTACTTTCTTCACCTAAGGCTTCAGCTTGAACAACTTTATATCAATACATACAGAACTCTGTCATTAGTATTATTAGTGGAGTTTTTTTTTTTTTTTTTTGCTGAAGAAGACTTGCCGTGAGCCACCATCTGTGCAAATCTTCCTCTATTTTGTATGTGGGTCACTGCCACAGCATGGCTGACAAGTGGTGTAGGTCCGCACCTGGGATCCGAACCTCTGATCCCGGGCTGCTGAAGCAGTGAGCTGAACTTAACCACTACACCAGGAGGCCAGCCCCCTCTATCTTTATGTTGAATAGCTTTATACTAATCCACTGTTTTCCTCTGCCATCATTAATTTTCTTCTTGATAAAACATGGGAAATTGCTACAATTTGGTTATTTCTAAACTCTTCAGTTAGAAAGAAAACTGTAGTGAATATCTTTTTATATATTATCTTGATTATATGTGGCTAGGTATTTCAGATACATTTCTAGAAGCTGAATTGCTGGGTTAAAGAAGGTGTCTTATACATTTACAGATGTTACTGCATTGTCCTCCCTGGAGCTTGTCCCACAGCACTCACAGAAATACACCAGCCTGACTGCTCCCTGCTCACAATGGAGTGTGTTGTAGAGGCCCTGGGATTAGTCAATTTCCATCATCATTTCTTCCTGCCTAGGATCTGGGCAGCAATCTGCTCAGTAAAAATTCCTATGTCCTAGACTCTTTTGCACCTCCCAGTTGCCCCTAAAGAGAGTTCTGATCAATGAAGTGTCATCCCTAGAAAGGGCACTCTTTTTAAATAATAAAATAAATCTTTCTCATTGCTTCACATCTGTTGTTATGTGACCTTCCATATTCTCCCCCATCTCTCTGCTTGGATGACAGGAGGACTTGGACCTGCAGAAGCTCTGTTTTGACCATGAAGAGGACAGTTGCTCCATGTGGACGCTGGAGCAGGTGCACATGAGATGCCAGGTCCTTGAGGACATAGTTGAGCCACCTCAACCTCCTGGACTGTCCACATTCAGATAGCTGGGGCTTGGGAAAAACACACTTTATTCTTTCTAAAGCCACTGTTTGTTGGGTTCCTGGTGTTTGTTGCTGAAAGTAGTCTGATCCAAGGACTAGGAGGCTTTTTGGTCTTTCCCAATGTGATAGGCAAGGAGTGGGATCCCAGTGTCATCTTGGTTTGCATTTCTCTCAGGAATCAGGATCCACATATTTTTCTGTCTGAGAAGTACTTGCTTTTATTTTCTCTGACATGTCCTTTCTTTTGGGAAATGGAATTTTTAGCCTATTTCTTTCTATTGATTTGTAGGAGCTCTTTGTAAATTCAGGAAAGGAGATTTTTGTCACAAGTACTGGAAATCATTTCCAGAGTTTCTCATTTTGGCTTTTGCTTTCTTTTTGCCAGGCTGAAGCTTTATACTTGATGTCATTTAAAAAATTATTTCAAGATTTCTGAGTTTTGTGTCTTTCACATCTAAATTTATAAAACTCAGTGTTCCATGGGTCACTGTTTTTTGTGGAGTGAAAATAACTCCTCACGTCCTGATCTATGAGTCAGAGTGTCCTTACAACCTGCTGCCCCTCTCAGGGGAGCTGTACATTCCCAGGGGTGTTATCAGAATCCTTATCATGTTGACATAGGAGCAGTGCATACAGACATCCAGCAAGTAGATAGGATACAGGACGATGGGTGGAGCTGCTAGATCGGAGGAATGACAAAGTGACTTTAGGCAACAGGGGAGCTGGGTGTATTCTTCCTTCTCTTCTGTCTCTCTGTGCTGCATCTTCTGCAAAGCATAAGCGCATCCACAAACATTGCATTATAAACACAGACATCCATTTCCAATGGCCCATTATCTCTGATCCCATTCCCAAAAGACTCGTGCACCCATGGGGCTATTTCTCCTTCCTCTTCAGAGAGACTCAGCATCCTGCTACCCCACAGGAGGTGCTGAACCCCAAGATGGATCACTGTCTTGAGGATGAGGGCATGTTTCTCGATCCAATCCCATGCATCCTGGAGACTTTGATGGGTTGATTCTGCTGGTCATTATATTCTCAAGGAGCCCAGTCTGTAGTCGACAATACTCCCACTCACCAAGTCCTTAGATTTGTGAAGTCTCTCTACTTGACAATAATTGTAAATGTGAATTCTGGCTGATGATGTCTGGTAATAAGTTTTCCTCAGCCACTCAAAGGGTGACAAAATCTGTCAGGTTGCAGGGGCTTCACATCAAATTTCAAATGAAGGGATTTACAAAGGCAGATATTAAGGAGAGGCTTTAACCTTGTTTGAGATCATCAGATGTCAAATATCTGGTCATCACCAGCCCTCACTTTATGGGCTCAAAAAACAAATAACCCCAACAACTTACACAGATAGTAACACTCTAGAAATCAGAAAGGTAAAAGAATGTAGAAGGTAGTGGTTAAGTATGTGGGATTTGGCATCATTTTTTACTTAACCTGTTGTGACATTTAGTAAGATACTTAAGTTCTCTAAGATTCATTTCTGCATCAGCAAATAAAAAAAAGGTTAATAACAGCATTTACTTAATAGAGTTATTGGCAGAATTAGTTACCATAATGGATGAAGAATACATAGTAATCAATAAATATTAGCTAAGATTAGTACAGTAAATGCCTTTCTATATCCTGAGAAAACTACCTGGCATACAGTAGTTACTCAACAAATAGTCTTTCCATGAAGTCACACCAGGCTATCTTCGTCCCACAGTACGAGGAGAGGATTCAATCATATTCTCATTTTACATAGGAAGATATTGACACCCATCTTATTCAAATGGTGTATCCATTTGAATAAAGCACTTATTAGAGCTGGATTGGAAACCCCCATCTCCTCAAGCAGTTTGTGGCATTTGTAAGTTCTGTATTGATAGAAGGTCACATGTAAGAACCGTTTCAAGTTAGTGCATGACTTAGGAAACTGACACTATAGTATTGTAAAGGCTTCAAGTTCACCTCAAAGAAGGAACAAGCTTGAACGAGGAGAGGCGAGAGAGCAGTTTCCACATATTGAGAAGGGAGTGAGGAAGGAAAGTGCCAACATCATTCAATAAGGCAGCATGGAGATGGTGATGACTGGGAGAGAAGTTTGTGAGAATGGAGAATAGCAATGAGTTTATCTGGCTACAAGGCTGGGAAGCTTCTTGGAGACAAGCCTCCTTTATTGAGCAGAAGGACCTAAGGATGGGAGAGGGTAAGTAGAAATCGGGCTGTCACGTGAACCCAGGACTTCTGAAGTCAGCCAAGTGTATACTCTTTCCTCCTTTCTCCTGCATTCTGTAAGGAGTTCAGAGCTACATGACAGGCACCTTAAAATGGGAGTGCAGCCAACTTGGGTGATAGGAGACAGCAAGCATTTCTTTCAACATGGGCTTTCTGTGACCTATATGATGTCTTGGGAAGATGTTTCTGGGATGTGCACAGTGCGGGTCTTCATGACACCATAGAGTGTTGGATGCAGATACTTCATGTTTGCTTTGAGAATGAGTTGTGATGACTTGGCTCAGGTAGTTGATGACAAAGGCAGTGCTGATGGAGAAGATGTGGCTCAGTAGGGACATCACCTTAGTCTCTCCTCCAGCTAAAATAATTCTAATCTTTCGTATAGCTATTGATGGCTCTGTGATGCTTGTCCAAGGTCCAATGGGAAAATCATTTGTGTCTGTTGTGGGTTAAACCAAAATATGGGACTCTTATCTATGGGACAAAAACTTGTTCCCTTTCATAGGATCTGGAAGAATCTATGTCTCATACAGTCATCAAAACTGTTAAATCAATGTGGGAGGTGACATTCTACACTATTACTCTGTCTTCTTTCTCCACAATTCCTTTCCTTATCACTTTGTCTTCCAAATTGGCCTTCCCCTGTCTCTCCCTCTGTAGCCCCTCAAATACATGAAGATACATCCATTTCTGTAATCAGTAAAGATGTTTTCTCTTCTTGTCAGTACCATGCCAGGTTTTCTCTTTACATTGACACTCAGCAGGAAGCCGAAATCCCTCCTCTTTCTTGTAGCCCCGCCAATCCAAAACACCCCCTCACACCAGGGTTTTCTCTGCCTCCCACCACTGTCAACCCTGATGCACAAGAGGACCCGAAATTTCTGTGGGCTTCAGAGTCTCCATGGCAGAATTCTGCCTGTCTTTGGAGACCACTTGAGAGTCCCTGAGACTAACAGAGTTGAGCGACCCCAGCTGAGCCATGTGGTTCTAACAGCCTGACATCAGGCCATGCATGGGAATGATACCATCACTACCACTTCAGCCAGGTCACCAAATAACCCCAGGAGCTATGTAGAAGAATCTCCCAGTCAAGGCCAGCCCAATTCCTGCCCCACAAAATTGTATGGTGCAATGAAATGGCTGTTGTATCTGGTGATAATTTCTGGGGCAATTTGTTTGGAGCCTGGAAGTGGGATGCAGCCATAACAAAAACCTCAAAGCTGATATGCTGTTGCCACGGAGCAAAGGGCCAAAGCCCCATCAAAGGATCTGGTGGTGAAAGCTGATAGGGGTTCATGGAGATTGTTAGTAAATCTTGAAAATGAAACTGTTTCTCATTGTCAGTCTTTTGAGGCAATATTTCTCAAAACAAGCAGTGGCCACATGGTTAAGATCAAATGCACGCTACTACCAGTACAATATGGTTTCAGGGTGGATCTCAATGCCATGGCTGTAAGAATGCTGGTGGTAACTTTGAAAACTTGAAAGGGTGGGTGGAAAAGATGCTTCTCATCTAGAAATAAGGTTTTACGAATTTTAATGGCTTCCCAGCACTATAACGTTCTGCTCAGGAGTGAAGCACCTGTGTCTGAAAGAAGTGTGGGGTGACTTTGTCCAGTAGAATGGAGTAAAACTTATACACGGGAGGACCACTAAGATTTTAAAGAATTTATAGAGTTGGTCTGAAGGAGATGGAGCAGGGCGAAATGAGAAGTGGTCTTTGGATGCCCAATGCCCCACAGGCAGGACCCCGCCTGAGGAAACAAGGCAGCTGGAAACACAGGACATTTTTTATGAAAAAGAATGAATGACTCAGAGGGAAAAAATGAAGCCCAACAGAGTGGTTTCCACATGAGGTGAAGTTTTAAGGAAATTTCAGCAAGTTTACAGAAACTGAGGAGGATGAAAGTGCCAGTGTTTGTTTGAGGGTTTGAGTCATGCATTGATCATGGAACCAGTCCAATTCCTTTCAATTTCTGACAATATCTTACTCAATTGAATTCTTCCTCTGTATTACCAGACAGCAATACAGGACATGTATTGCAAAGTGGCTGATGTTTTTGCCTGCTTATCATATCTTTGAGGACACCCTCACTCCCATGTTCATGAAAGGGTTCCAGTGGGGCCGATGTGATTCCAGGGCTTCAGAGAAAGCTGTGTGATTGGGAATGCCTCTGAGGAGCACTCCCACACTGTGGGGATGCAGTGGGGTTTCCATGAGTAGGAGGGTATTAGGACCATATGAACTGGGGGCTAACAGTCATTATAATAGTTAATACAAAGGTATGGTCTTCCTGAGAATAAAGTCAAATTTAATGAAAGCAGAGCCAAAGATTGTTAGTTAGATAGCTAGATACATAATAGATCATTAATAGATAGACAGATAGAGGACGGATGAACAGATCAATGCTCAGTATCACGTACATTCATACCTCTCTGTGTCTGAGGCCAGCACCACTCTGAATTCCCCAAGTAATTAGACCGGTATTTTGTTCAACAGAGTTTCAGTCAGAAATCTGTTGCTAGCATTTATACTAGTCCCAACCGATACACTTATCAAACATCAAAAAAGCAGAAACAGAAGCTTGTTGTGAAGACTTTACTTAGGATGATGAAAAAGCTCAGGGACAGGCACATACGGTACCAGCTGTTCTCTCCAGTCCTTCAATCTGGACCTTGAACTTTTGCGCATCTACGATGAAGAAGCCTAGTGACAGCAACACCTGTGATGAACACCACTGAACATGTTGGCCAAGGAAACTAGCTCCTGAGACTGGCAGGTCCCCTTCTGCAACAGCAGGACAGGCTTACCTGGGGCCTAGAGGAAGAGGGAGCAACAGCCAGTTGCCCAGGGAGTTGCATGAAGGAGAAGTTAAAGGTTGGATTATAGCAGGCCTGTCAATAGGTCATATCAGAGTGACAGCAGTGATCACTGCCTCAGACCACGCTAGTTCTTACTGGATGATGCCTAACCAGTGAGGGTCTGAGCCCTCACTGCCTTATCTATCTGAGCTCCGTGCTGTAACAAACTTGTCCTCTCTGCCCCCACCACCCTACACTTTCACATATTTGCACCTTTTGCCTTTTGTTCTGCATCAAGATATCTCCTGAAATAGATTAAGGTCTAGTTTAGGGGTCAATAAACTATGGCCCTTGGGCCAAGCAGTCCCCCTTACTGTTTCTGTCAAGTTTGATTGGAGCACAGCCAGGCGAGACCATTTCATATTGTCCACGGGTGCTGCCCAGCCTCAGAGACTTTTGCACATGTCATGACGCCTAAGCTCACCGAAAAAGAAGACCCTTTAGAGACCATCCAGGCCAACTGTTTTGGGTTCAGATGAAGAATTGAGGCTCTAGGAAGTAAACGAGGAACTCACAGGGACATAATGCATTGTACCAGTCTTGAGACTAGAACAAGTCTCCGGTTCCTCCTTGTAACACTGATGCTGCTATCTCTCACTTGAAGCCTCTTGATATGAGATTTTTATTCCACAGAAGAGACAGCAACTCTTTGGTCCCCTGCCAAATCCCTCCTGGACTGCAGCCTCATCAGGTCTGTTAGTATTTGTGGGTGACTGTGCCTGGAGGACCAAGAGCAGGGCAGCTGAGAGGACAGCAGAGGTATCATGGCTGTGAGGGCCTGAAATGAGGGACTCTGAAAGCACCATGTGACTCTGGGGGAAGGAGGGATCCATCCCTGTTTTTATATTTCTCTATTAACAGATGGGTCAGTCAAATTTCAATCACTTGGAGATGTTGTCAGCACACGTTCTGTGATTCCCCGGCCCAGAGGCAGAGTGGAGTGGGTGAAATCCTTCTGCTGTTTTCAGGCAATGCTTTGATGTCTGTTTGATCTGGGCACTCCTCAGGATGGATGGCCTTCAAATGGGAAGTAGAACTGGCAAATGTTGATGGAAGATTCAAGTGCACCCATGTGAATTCTGCTATGATGCATTGCTTCCTCCTTTGATTTTTGTCCAGCTTGAGCTGATTTGTACTTTACCCAGCCCCAGATCTGACTTCAGTTTACTTAAAGCATGACAGTGTCATCATCCTCACATCTCTGGGTGAGGCATGCGTATCCTCTCCCCATCACCTGGAGACCCAATTCCAAAGGGGCAGCCTGACATTGTCAGTAGCAGGGAGGGACATGTGTCTTAATGCCACATGTTTTGCTCTCTTTTGTTTGGGCCTACCGGGTTCGTAGGAGGTGACTGGATGCAACATCTAAGTTTAGGGTCTGATAGCCAGAGCAGAAGGGATCCATGCTCAGGAGAAGCAAGGAGAGAACCCAGCTCCTCTTGTCTGTTGGTGGGTAGAGAGCAGTGACCCTGAAGCTCAAAGGAGAGGAAGCAGGATCAGCCTGCACTGGGATGGTCAATTCTTTGATATTGAAACTGCTTTTGTGCACAGAAATATCTCCCCACTGTTCACACTAAGTTTGATGCACAATCAATCAATGCTTGTGAAAACCATTTCCTGAGGATGAAATCTTGATACCAACGTGATAATTTGAATGATCTGAACCGTTCTACACTGAGCTAACACATTTAGCATGCCTGATTCTTTTCTGACACGTGTAATCCCTTCAACTACAGACAAATATACTCAAGAACAAGGATCACAAACTTGTTCACTCATTCCACCAAAACTGTTAGAAAAGTGCCAATCTCATGGATTTAATATTTCTCTTTTGTTCTAATATTACTAAGTTCCAGGGGTTTTGTAATCTTCCCAGAATCAGGAGGCTTGATGAGGTTTTACATCTTGGTGTCAAACTGTTGATTCTCCACCAGGAAAAGGTGCTTGTGAGTTTCCTAGTTGATTCAAGCCTGAGCTACTGCTTTTTATCAGGCCAAGACTTTTGTTTGGAATAAAATGGTTTCTTGTCTCTTGTTTTGGTACTCTGGAGTCCCTGCCTTTTATAGAAATTTTGAGTTTAAAAACTTGCCTTTCTGACAATTAAGATATTCTTTAAGTTTTTGCAGGACAGTAAGTATATGAGCAATTGTCACATCATTATGATGTATTCATTGTGTTCATTAGCATTTTAACAAACATAGTATTTCTTGCTAGAATTTTGTTAAAATTAGTAGGTGTTCATCATAAACACTAGACTCAATGTCTTTAAAGAGATAGAGTTGAGACCAACTCTTTCATTGGACTTTGAACTAATGTACCTTTTGTGGTCCCTAGGGGGTCCGCCTATTTCACTGGTCATTGGGCATGACCACCTCTATCGACGAGCTTCTGTGCTCCATTTCTCTCTGGTCATTAAGTGAGACTGCTGACGCTCGTCAGTATTTTCTGTTTTTGGTAAGTTCTTAGGTTTTCCTTGTTTGTGGCTCACTGAAGCTTTAGTTCACCCTGTCTCGTTGATTCAGTTAGAATAAAAAAATATATTTGTACTTAACACATCTGCTTAAAGTAAGAAAAATATTGTATATGTCAATGTCCTTCCACTTCTTGAATTTAAGAAACAAGTAAACATAGTCCATTGGATCCACCTTTCCTCTGAGTTGACAACACCTTCTGGTATATTTCATAGTCAGTTCTCTCTTTTGAGTATCATTATGAATGGATTGAATTTTGGAGATTAAAGTTTTTATAATTTACTGTCATTTTTATATTTTCTACTTTTATTGTTGCTATATGATGCTCAAATTATGCAGTACTTGGATGCAAAGGTCAGTACTAAATGAGATCATTCTGGACAGAATTCTCTATATGAGTGAATGGTGCAAACAAGCCATATGAAAAGACAAAAAAGAAAAAGGCCAAACACACTGAGTTCAATGCTTGATGTTTATTTTGGAGAGAGAAATAAGAAAAGGTACAAGGAACAAAGAGTAAAGCCTTTTCAGGTCTTCAAATGGAATCCTGTACTGCTTTGGGTCTCAATCCACAAGCTCAGGGACAACAGCAAAGCCTGTAGAGGGCGCCAGAGAAGGTACTGGAACAGGTCCCCGACTGCTGCTCAGAAACAGATGCAGAATCTGCCTTTGCAGACGCACTTGTTTCTTTCTGTCTGGACTGTGGAAGGAAGAGGAGGGTCAGGCACAGGCCAGGAAGGAGAGAAAAGTTACAGAGACAACCTCATGGAGACATGCTAAGAGGCGACGTGTCTACTTACAGTAGACAACAGCAGTCATGTTAGGGGGGAGAGAATTCACTTTTTGTCATAAATCATAAGAAATCATGTTGACTATGTGTTTGTCATGCTGGGTCATAGTTTTTCTCTGCTCCTACTTTATCATGTACATGCTTATTTCCTGCTCCCCCAACAATCCTCCTCTCCAACTCAGAGTTACTTACTCCTCATTCCACCTCATCAACAAACTTATTTTGAGCACTGCCTCCGTGAACTGACAGATCCCTCTAAGGAGATTGCAGATCCCGATAGCATTGTCTCTCACCTGAAGCCTGTCTAGCGGAGCGTTCATCCCTGTCAAAGGAGATGGTCATGTCTGGGCCCTCAGCCCTGGGCTGGTCCTGGGCAGGAACTTCATCTGCTCTCTCTTCCAGGGGCTCAGCCTGGGCCTGGAGGGCCAAGAGGAAAAGGGCAGTGAGGAGGGCGAGGGTCGTCATGGCTGTGAGTCAGCTGGAGGTCAGGGTCCTGATGGGAGAGCAGGAGCCTGAGTGAATGGGGAGCCCAGAGTCAACCTGTATTTATAGGAGAATGATTGGAGGAAAGAAGACATTGCCCTGAATGTGTGGCTAGATGAGGATGGGGTGGCCTAAGATCCTCAAGTTGCCCCCAGAGTCACTTTGATTTTCTGATCTAGCTGCCCCTTCCCCATCATGCATATATCTGTGTGGTGTCCATGTTTGTTTTTCATATATCGTGATTGATGACTGATAGGAACATGATAACCTGTCCTATTTCTCATCTGCCTGAATGTTTACCAGTGAAAATATGTGCATGTGTGTTATAGGGAATCTAAGACATCAAGAAATGCCTGTAAAAACATTTGAAAAAGTGGCTAACAAAGGCAATAATCAGATGTGTATGGGATTTCTTACTTCCACATTGGATATTACATTGCTTTTTCACGCTTCTGAGGAAAAATAACTTGAACATAGAATTCTATAATGAGGTAAGGTATAATACACATTTATAGGGACAAATGGTATTTTTTAAGATTTTCATACTCAGGAAATTGCTATGCTTGAATCCTTTTGGAAAACTATTGCTCAAGGACACACTCCAACTAAATAAATAATAAAAAAAAAAGATCCAGGTGAGAAGACATGAGTAAAGAAAGAGACTTGAATAAAAAAGACTCTGTAAAACTTATGTACAGTCTGTTTTGGTTAATTTTCTGTGAATGTTGATAAGGCTGTACATCTTGAGGCTGTTGTTAAGAAAAGATTATTAAACAAAGTAGAATAAGTTACTATTTGGACTCAAAATTCCCAAGAAATCAACAAGGCATGGCCATTGATCAAGAAAGAAGAGAAGATGGGGATCATGGATAATGACCAACTCTTAAGATTCATGTGGAAACACTCATTTAAGTATATGTTTAAATGCTGTAATATTTGCCACTGGAAGGGTGTATCAATAGAATAATAAACAAAACAGATGCAATGGAAGGAAGGAAGAAAAGAAGAAGACAATTTGTTCTTCTTAAGAAAAAAAGTCGAGAATCAGAATTAATACAAAATGCCAGCAAAATGTCAGGAAGGCCATCAGCCTGGCCTGCTTCTTGTTTCTCTTCTGTCTCCACTCACAGAAGGAGAGCCCTGGAGGGCAGGGACCCATCCACCTCGGGCCTTCCTGCCCTGTGTGTGTGTGTGTCTGGGAAGTTACCATTAGGATCCTCAGTTTCTTTTTTCAGTTTCTTCTTTCTTCAGTTTCCTCTCAGTTTCTGCATGATGAAACCATGCAAAGTGCTTAGAGCAATGCCTGGCACATAGTAAAAACTCCATAAATGCACTTATTGTCATTTTATGATTTTTTATCATCATCAGACGATCATGATCAACTGATACATCCTAAGCACTTAGAATAGGGCTTGGCATAAAGTAAGCACTAGAAACTTCTCTGCAACACCCATTTGAATTAGTAAATGAACTGTATGATTTTGGACTGAACTTCTTGCGTCAATGACTTCCGCTTTCTCTGTGCAGTCTTCACCCTGTCCTGGCGACCATGTAGCACCAGGTTTAATATCGTCTCTATTCACTCTGCTTAACTTTCTCTCATGGAACATAATTGAGGGTGGCATATGGAGTTCCACTATTGATTCCCAATCTGCATCACTGTGGCGTTTTCTCTCTGAATCTGTAGAGATGACCGCAGGGCAATTGGGGAAAGGTTTGTTCCAGTTTTCACCTTTCTGTGTGGACTCTGGCATGTGCATGATCACCCAGGGTCCTCATTTATTGGAGAAAATTTTATCTTCAGCCTGTCTTCATCCTTCCTCAGACCCAAAATTACTTGCACGAGTGGAAAGTCTGGAAAGAGAATGGATGGCTTAAAATATCACCATCCAGGCTCTGGAGTAACAGGGAGAGCTCAGCATTGCCTGTGGACCAGAACGTGCCTGGGAGCCCATTGGTCTGCTCGGGACCACAATCCCCTTGACCAGCTCACTGTTCAGCCTAGAACACAGGGTGATCCTGCTGTCAAGCATTCTTTTCTGAGAGAATTATTTCTAGAAAACTCTCCTGACATTATGCAAAATGACTGTACATTTTTAATGTGTTGGTATATAATAATTTCAAGGAAAATACCTTTCCTTTTCCTTTTTTTTTCACTGTATCAAGTCATACACTGTCTATTGTCCTTTGACTTCAAACCCATTTACAACAAATCCTGAGGAAACGATTTTCTTGTCTTCACTCCGAGTCTAATCAAGCCTCTCCTGTCTTCAGAGCCAGGATAGATACAGTACACACATCTGTAACATGGAAACCCACTGAGAGACGGCGTGAATTCCCCTGACATACATTTCAGAATGTAACATGGGAATGAACTTGACCATGCTGAAAAGTACGGTGCAAGGGAATTAGCCTGAAAGAAAATAAATCTTGATATCTTAAGATATCAACAGATCTGGTTCTGAAGAAGAGGGTTTGTGTTCCAGGCTATTCCAGAGAGCAGATGATGCTGGGGGGTGCCCAGTTACTGCCGGTGATAGTCAAGCAGATGGAGAGCAGGGAGTCAATATGGGCCTTTGTCAACACGAATAGCAGGTGTTGAAGGGGAGCCACGGGATCAGAGAATCATCAAAGGTCTGGCCATCAAATCCCCAGCCCAGCACCACACACACATCACATTACGGTAGAGCCTTCTCCATAACTCATTGTCCTCTGATCCTGCTCCCCTCAGACTTGCATCCACACAGAGCTGGATTCTCCTCACTCCCCAGAGAAACCCAGGCTCCTGCTCTCCCACCTCCAGGAGGCTCACAGCCACGAGGACCCCCTGCCTGTTTGCTTTCTATGTCTGCTGCATTTTCAGTCCATTTCTCCTCTCCACTCATAGGAAACGACCTTCATATCTAGTCACATGAGATTTAGGAAACATAGAAAATGAGAAATTATACGTACTCTTAAATTAGAAAAACTCCTATGAATTTGCTATTTGAAATATTTTGGGTTTTTTTTTGTTTATTTAATCAGTTTTCAAAATTGGGAAATCTATGAAAATACTGCCAGAGTAGGCATAGCTGACCAAAATGGGATTGAAAAAATTGACAGATCCTAAATATATTTCAGATCTTTCCTTTCATTTTTCTATTTGCTGCTTTACTGTTTTGATTTTTCTTATTACAAAAATAATTCGTACTTAACCTTGAAAAGAAATCCAAAAATGTAGATTAAAAGAGAATTCTAAGAACCACCTGTAACTCAGCCCTTCTGAGAGAAGTACTGTTTTATATGTAGTCTTTGGAATCTGTACTCTATATATTTATTATATTTAAATAGAAGTGATATCGTGCTACGTATACTGTTCTGTCAACAGTGGAGTTTTTTCTGCTGAATTTTCCCTTATTGGATATTTGGTTTGTATCTTTTTTAATAATTGCTGCTATTATAGCTACAACAAGAAAGACTGACTGGTGATGAACGAGACGTCAAAGGGCAAAGGGGAAAGAAAAACAGTAATATGGCTGGAAATTCTGATAAACTGATGAAACAGTTCAAAATTCTGATAATGTTATAAAAGTAGTAAGTTGTGCAAAAGAGTTACCAAGGCTGGATAAACCAGGGACTGGGGACATTTGTTTCTGGCCCATTTGTCATTTAAGCCACTCTTTTGTTCACATTGCTTCTGTTTCTCTCTATATGTTTAAGCACATTATCTGGCTCCAGGCCAGGCCCTCCAGCTTCAGAAAGTGTAATCTCCGTCATCTGTGACAGGTGAGACCAAGAGAATGTCTCCTTTCTCCTACTCCTCATTCCTCTCTCCCCTCTTGCCTTCAGTATAGCAGCTATATACTGAGGCCCTGGAGGAAGCTGGAGAAGCCCTCTCTGGTATCATGAGAGGAAATAAACAGCCCCCTCCTCCCCCACGCAGGCAGGCCTCAGAGGAAGGGCAGATGAGCAAAGTAAAAATCTCCTCCACACACTTTCAAGGTGCTTTGCAGAAGCTCCCAGCCCAGAGAAGGCAGAGAGGGTGCCCAGAGGCATGTTGAGGCAGCTCAGGAATGTAAATCTCACCATGTGCTTCTCTAGCCAGCCATGCTGGACATGGGCACACGGATTAAAGTCTTTCAGAAGTGAACATCAGTGGCATCCTTGAAGGGGAAAATGAATCAATACAACCCTTCGGGTGTGTCTGGGGGAGGTATCAGAGCACACCAGTTGGGGCGGCAAAGCTGCTTATGGTATCATTTCTTACACATCTACTTCACTTTCTCCCTGGGGCTGACTCTCTGCTTCAGGACATTGCAGAAAGAAATTAACGATGCTCACGTATGGCACTGACGTTTGCAAAGAAAATGTCAGAAGAAATATCCTGCCTTATGTCAGGAGGCCTTTGTTTGTTCTGATAACTGTGCTCCAGTTACAGGTGCAAGGATGAAGACCATCCCTGGCATCAGAATTTGATGGCTGTCAACCACACGTAGCATTAGGTCCAGGAAAGGCTAGGCTTACAGGTATATGCAGTAATGGGGTCTTCCCAGCTCCACACAGCCTTGGAGAAGTCAGGAAAACCTGACAGCAAGAAATCCAGGAGGTCAGTGTCTGGGTTCTCTAACAACAAGCAGCAGGAACCTGGTCACTGAGCTGATCTCCAGGCCAGGCCTACAATTTGGAAAGTTGAACTGTCAGGTTTAAAGAAAGGCCCAGATTTCAAGATATAATAGAAAAGATCTGAGAGTGACCTTGATGGCTGGTTTGGTGGCAAGCATGACATGACTTTGAGCCCCAAAGTTTTGAGTCTGAGGCTTTAAAAAATAAGGTTAAGAGAATAGTTTTTATTTCAAGGGAAATAAATGCAGGAGCAAGAACTTAACCTTAAAACTAACCATTAGGTAACTCAGTGGATAAGTTAAGAAAAAAGGAATAATATATTCCTTCAACAAAAATTTACAGAGTTTCTGGTTTCTTCTGTGTTCCAAACACTGTTGTAAGCACTGGGGATACAGCAGATAACAAATAAGTCAAAAATCCCTGCCACACAGGGCTCACTTCCCAATGTCTCTCTCAATGAGAGACAGGAATTTTGAAAAATTGGATGAGGACGTGATAAAATAGTGTTATGGGCTAAATCGTGTCCCCCAGAATTCACGTATTGAAGCTCTAACACCCAGTACCTCATATGTGACTGGATTTTAAGATGGGATCTTTAAAGAGCTGATGAAGTTAAAATGAGGGCATTACTGTGGATCCTAATCCAATCTGACTGGTGTCGTTATGAGAAGAGGAAATCTGGACACACAAAGGGATATATGAACACAGAACAGAGACCATGTGAGGACACAGGGAGAAGGGGGCCGTCTGCAAGCCAGGGAGAGAGTCCTCAGGAGAAACCCACTCTGGGGCACCTGGATTTTGGACTTCTAACCTCCAGAACTGTGAGAAATCGATGTCTGTTCTTTAGGCCACCCAGTCTGTGGTATTTTGTTACAGCAACCTTAGAAATCTAATACAAACAGCTCATAAGATGTTAAGAGCAATGGAAAACAGTAAAAGAAGGTAAGGGGCGTGGGTGGGGAGGAAGCAGACCGTGCACATCTCTGGGAGAAGAAATACAGACATAATAGATAATGAATGGACAGATAGATAGACAGATGGATCAACATACCGACCTTAAGTATCGTTTGTTCATTTATACAATTTTGTGTCTGAGGCCAACATCACTCTTTGAACTCCCTAAGTATTTAGAGCCAGCATTTTGTTTAAGAGAGTTTTAATCCAAATCTGTTGTTGGCATTTACACTAATCCCAAATGATATACTTACTAAACGTCAAAAAAACAGAATCAGAAGCTTGTTGTAAAGACTTTACTTGGGATGAGGAAAGAGCTCAGGCACAGGCACAGAAGGTACCACCTGTTCCCTCCAGGCCTTCAGTCTGGATCTTGCATATTTTGTGTTTCAGTTGAAGAAGCTGAGCAACAACAGAGGCTGTGACAAACACCACTGAGAGTGCAGGCCCAAGAGAGATCCTCCTGAGAGTAGCAGAGTCCTCTTCTGCAAGAGCAAGACATGCTTACGTGGCCTGGAGGAAGAGGGAGCATCAGCCACATGCCTGGGGAGGTGGATGGAAGGAGAATCTTGAAGAAGTCAAATTTTGAGTCCGAGTAGGCATGTCAACAGCTCCAATTAGAGGTACATCAATGCTCATTGCATCAGACCACATGAGTTCTGACTGGTCGATGCCTGCCACTGAGGACCTGAGTCCTCACAGCCTTATCTAGCTGAGCTTCATGCTTTAACCACACTGGTCCTCCCTGCCCCCACACCCTTATACTTTCACGTACTTGACCGTTTTGTCTTTTGCTCTGCATCCAGATATCTCCTGAAATAGACTAAGATCTTGTCCCGGGGTGAGTAAGCTATGGTCTGAGGGTCAAGAAGGTCTTCTGACTGTTTCTGTAAAGTTGTATTGGAACATAGCCAGGCTAGACCATGTCTACTCTCCAGCCTCATAAACTTTTCCACATGTCATGAATTCAAAATTTTATGGAAAAAGAAGATCGTTTCACAACAATGTGAGGCCAAAACTTTCAATTTTCAGATAAAGAAACCGAAGGCCTGGGAAATTAAATGAGGTATGCACAGCCATATAGTTGAGCAATCTTGAGGCCAGAACAGTCTCTTTGTTCCTCTTTAATACGAGGATGCTGATCTCTCTCACCTGAATCCTTTGAGCAGTTTTTGTCTCCACAGAAGAGATGGCAGCACCCTGGGCTTCTGTCCATGTCCCTTCAAGGCTGCAACCTCATCAGCTTCCTCTATAGTAGATTTTACAGTTTGGAGGTGGTGGTGGCTAGGCCTTGAGACCGTGGGCTTTGGAGTCTATGGAACTAAGACTGAAGACTGGTCACCATGTATGAGCTCTCCTTTCTTCATCTCTCAGATCTGAGGCTCGTCTCTCTCCCACCTGATGGTGTGGCATGCGAGGCAGTCAGTGAGATGCCTGACTCAATGAAGTGAATGATGGATATTGACAGCATCATTCTATTTTCTTGATTTTAAAATAGTTTCAATTACACAATTATTGATATTTATCAAAATAAAACAATGCAAAACCAATATCACATGACTTCTACGTGGAGATAAATGATATATTTAAAGTTTCAGGCACATGAAATGTGCAAGAAAAGGTGATAGAGAATATGGTGGAAAGAAGATATATTACATCCCCTCAGAAGAATGGGAACAAGGTTGGTCTAGGGAGACTTAGAAGATTTCCGAGTAAACTGAAGGTCCAGTGTGATGGTTAATTTTATGGGTCAGCTTGGCTAGGCCACGGTGCCCAGATTGATCCAACATTATTCTGGATATTTCTATAGGGTGTTGTGTGAATGAGATTAACATTTAAATTAGTAGACTTTGAGTAAGCAGACTGATCTCCAAAATGAGGGTGGGCCTCATCCAGTCAGTTGAAGTCCTGAATAGAACAAACACTGAGCTTCCCTGGGAAAGAAGGAATTCTGCCCACACACTGCCTTCAGACTTGAACTGCAACATTCACTCTTCCCTGGGTCTCTAGTCTGATGGCCCACCCTGCAGATTTTGGACTGTCAACCTCTATAATCACAATTCCTTAAAATAAATCTCTCTGCATATACACACCCTAACGGTTCTATTTCCCTGGAGAACCTGACTAATACAGGCAGTTTAGGCAGACGCTATTTTTGTGGTCATCTGATTTTTCTCCAGCAGTGCAGTTCTTAGTGTCAAACAGTTGACTTTATCATGAAAAGGCGCTTGGTATATCTCCAGGATGATTCAACCTGAGCCCCTGGTTATTTCAGGCTGAGACTTTTTTTAGTAATAAAAATGGTTTCTTTTGTCATGTCATGGTACTCTTAAATCCTCACCTTTTACAGAAATTTTGAGTTTAGAGGCTTTCCTTTATGACAAATGAAGTGCTCTTCAAGTTTTTACATGACAGTAAGTGTATGAGCAATGAATGGTCTTGTCATTATGATGGATTGACTTGGTTCATTAGCATTATTATAAACATATTATTTCTTGCTAGAATTTTATTAAAGTTAGTATGGGTTTATTATAATTAGTAGACTCAATGTCTTTGAAGAGATAGAGACTTGAGATCAACTCCTTCATTGGATATTGGACTAATTTACCTTTCGGGGTCCAAAGGGGAACAAGTTCTTTCACTGGTCATTTGGTGTGACCAGTTATACTGACTGGCTTCTGGACACCCAGTCTCTAGGGATTAATGGAGACACTAATTCTGATCAGTTTATCTGTTTTTGATAATTTCATGCTTTTTTCCTTGTTTCTGGCTGTTTACTAAAGCTTTAGTTCACTCTATCCTGTTGATATAATCAGAAGAATAATATATATCTGTCCTTAACATATCTGCTTAAAATAAGGAAAATATCCATACATGTAAATGCCCTACCACTTTTTAAATATAAAGAACAACGAAACATAGCCCTTTGGATCCCCTTTCCTTGAGTCACAACATCTTCTGGTACACTTCATAGCCACTTGCCTCTTTTGAGCATCATTATGAATGGATTGAATTTTGGACATTAAAATTGCTGTAATTAAATATGTTCATTATGCTGTTTTGTTATTATGATATGATGCTCAAATTGTGCGACACTGGGATGCAAAGACAAGTTAATTTAAAGTAGACCGTTAAAGACAGAATTCTCTATGCAAGCTAACCAATTGAAAATGCTATGTGAAAAGGCAAAACAAAAGAAGGAAAAGGAGAGAAGAAAGATGCCCCAAATGCTGACTTTAATGCCGAAATTTTACTTTGGAAAGAACAATAAGAAGAGTACAACTAAAAAGAGTAAACCCTTTTCCAGGTTATCAAATGGAATCCTGCGCTGCTGTGGGTCTATTCCACCAGGTCTGCGATGGCAGCAAAGCTTGTTTCCAAAGCCCTTGTCTGCACAGGTCCCAGAGTGACGCTCACTGGAATAGCAGAGGAGGGGTCTGCAGCTTCAGGGGGCTGTTCCCTGTGGGCCCGTGGAAGGAAGGGAGGGTCAGGCATCAGGGGAAGGAGGGAGAGAGGAGAGGTAGAATAGCCTCATGGAGATATATTAAGAGGAGATATGACTGCTTACAGTCAAAAATACCAGCCATGTTAGGTAGAGGGAATTCACCTTTTTGTCATGCCCACAGGAAATCTAACTGGCTATGTGCTGGTCCTGCAGGATCATAATTTTTCTCTGATCGTTGTCTGTCATGTACATGCGCATTTCCTGCCCTCTGCAATGATACACCTCTCAACTCAGGGTGACCTACTCCTCACCCACTTCATCCACACACTCAGTCTGAGCCCAGTCTCCATGTACTGAAGTCCTTGTAACAGCCTGTTTAGTCTCTGCAGCTGAAGCTGCTGCATAGCACATGCCTGTGTTGTGGACTCAAACCTCATGGTGTTTGTTGGGGCCTTGAAGAGCCTCTCAATCCAGTGTCCTCATTTTCTAATGATGTCCTGGCTAGTTTGTGGCACATTAGGACTGCAGATGCCACAGGAAACTGCCTGGCGTCTCACTTTTTGAAGCCTCCTGAGTGGAGCGTTCATCCCCTGCAAAGGAGATGGTCATGTCCTGGGCCTCAGCGCCAGGCTGATCCTGGGCAGGAACCTGGTCAGCTCTTTCTTCAGGACTCTGAGCCTGGGCCTCAAGGGCCAAAATAAGGACTGCAGTGAGGAGGGCGAGGGTCCTCATGGCTGTGAGTCACCTGGAGGTCAGGGTCTGGATGGGAGAGCAGGAGCCTGAGTGAGTGGAGAGCCCAGAGTCAGCCTGTATTTGTAGGTCTGATAGGACGAGGCTCAGAGACAGAGAGTGCAGTGAGAGGAGGAGCATTTGCTTGGGGAGGGGACCCAGGCCTCTCTGCCCTCACACCTCTCTGACGATCCTCTGTTCCAGTAGCTTTCATGAAGCAGGAGACTGCATGTTTAGTGTCTGCACTTGTTTCAAGTTGATAATGATGATAAAGAGCCTGGTCTATTTTCTGTTTCCCACCTCCTTGAATATTTACCTTTCAATGTGCATAAAGACAACAAAATGTTTTCATTCAAGATGGTCAGGGAATTAATGATCTTCTTGATCTCTAGATGTCTAGACCCTGGGACCAGACTTGGCCCCCAGTGGAGTAGAGAGCTAATGGATTACAGGATTCAGGGGCATTACTCTCCCAAGAATAAGGCTGTTGAGGTTCTGGGGTGAATAGGCTCCTGGATGTGGGAGGACACTGACTTATCATGCTCAGGGGAAATGAGCTCAGTTGGAGTCTAGGTAAAGTTGTTGGTCAGACTAAAGCCAAAGGATAGATATTTCAAGGGCCGGTGCACTCTGAACACACGACATAAAATGCACACCATTTACATCTCTCCACTTTGAGAAATATCAAATACCATGATGCCCCTGTAACCCCCTTTTGAAAATACTTGATTTTTTAAAATTAAGAACATCTTAATTCCTGCTCAAGAAACAAAATTAAAAAGGTAGAGGAGTAATGAATGACAAATAGCAGTCTCCCTTCTTCCTGCCCTAGCTCTAAGGCTTTCTCCAGGAAACCCCCACTGTTAACATATTATTTTGTCATTTGCTTTATGCATCCCTAATACTTTAGCTTGAACACTCTTCCATCAACACATAGAGAACTCTAATATTACTTTTAATAACTTTATACTATCTCACGGGTTTTATATACCTTCATTCAACCATTTTCTTATTGACAAAACATTGCTAAATTGCTAAAATTTGGTTATTTCTAAACTTTTGAAATTTATAAGAAACACTGCATTGAGTATATTTTTGTATGCCAACTTGCACATAACTGACTACATCTTTTAGATAATTTCCTGAAGTAGAATTGCTGGGTTGAAGAACATGTCTTATACATTCACAGATGTTACTGCATCGTCCTCCATGGAGGTTGTCCCAACAGCACTCACAGAAATACACCAGCCTGACTGCTCCCTGCCTGCAATGGAGTGTGTTGTAGAAGCCCTGGGATTAGTCAATTTCCATCATCCTTTCTTCCTGCTTAGGATCTGGCCAGCGATGTGCTCAGTAAAAATCTAAAAATATTTGATATTCCCTCTTGCAGCTCAGAATGGCACAGAAACATTTTTCTGGCCAAAGAAATGCAATCCTAGGAAGGACACCTTTCAAATAACAATATAAATTTTTCATTTTGCTTCACTTCTGTAGATATGCAATTGTTTTCTCTCTGCTCAGATGACAGGAGAGCTTGGACCTGCAGCAGCTGGGTTTTGACCACGAAGAGGACAGTTACTCCATGTGGACGCTGGAGCAGGTGCACTTGATGCCGGGGCCTTGAGTTGAGCCACCTCACCCCTTCTGGACTGCTGACTTTCAGATTGTCATGACTTGGGAAATACAAATGTTTTTCCTTCTAAAGCCACTATTTGCTGGGTTTCTGGTGTTTGTGGCTGAAAGCAGTCTGATCCACGGACTGTGAGGCTTTTTGGTCTTTCCCAATCTGATAGGTTAGAACTGGGATCCCAGTGTCGTCTTGGTTTGCATTTCTCCCAAAAATCAGGGTCCACATGTTTTCATGTCTGAGAAGTACTTGTATTTATTTTCTCTGTAATGTCCTTTCTTTGTTGCCTGTTTGGGAAGTGGAATTGTTAGCCTATTTATTTCTATTGATTTGTAGGAACTATTTGTAAATTAAAGAAATTCACTCTTTGCCGTAAGTACTGGGCATCATTTGCAGAGTTTGACATTTTGTCTTTTTCCTTTTTGTGCCATGCAGAAACTTTGGATTTTTATGTCATTTAAAAAACCCTTTTCTGACTTTGGAGTTTTGTATCTTTCCCAGTTAAATCTGTAAAGCTCAGTCTTCCATGTGTTATTACTTTTGTAGCGTGAAGACAATGCCTCATGTCTGGTGCTGTGAGTCAGAAGGTCCATCAGACCTGGGTCCTTTTCTCAGGGAGCTGTACTTTCCAGAGAGGGTCATCAGGATCCTTACCATTATGATGTAGGAATGGTACATACAGTTGTCCAGCAAGTAGATAGGACACACGTTCATAGGTGAAACTGCTAGATCAGAGGAACATCGAAGTGAATTTAGGCAATGAGGGAGTTCTGTTTATTCCTCTTTCTCTTCTGTGCATCTGTGCTACAATTTTCCCCGAAGAGAAAGCGTATATGCAAGCGTTGCAAGGTAAACACAGCATCCATTTCCAATGCCTCCTTATCTCTGATCTCGCTCCCAAAGGAGTTGTGCACCCACAGGGCCATTTCTCCTTCCTCCTCGGAGAGACTCAGCATCCTGGTACCCCACAGGAGAGGCTGAACCTTAAAATGGATCACTGTCTTGAGGATGTTGAGTTGTTTCTCTTTCCAATACCATACATTGGAGACTTGGGTGGATTGGTTCTGGATTGGTTCTTCTTGTCATTATACTGTCAGCCTGCCAAGTGTGTAGACAGGTAGACAGTACCTCCAACACCAGGTCCTGAGAACAATGAAGCCTTTTTACTAAACAATGATGGGAAATGTGAATTCAGGCTGGTGTTGTCTGGTAATGGCTTTTCTTTCACGACTTAAAGAGTATAAAAAAAAATCAGGTGCAAGGGGCTACACATCAATCCCACATGAGAGGATTTACAACGGCATATACTAAGGAGAGGCTATAAAACCTGATTAAGATCATCAGACAGCAAAGGTCTGGTGTCCAACAGTCTTCAGGTTCTGGGCTCAGAACACGAATAACTGCCAATAACTTACATTAATTGGCACACTAGAATTCAGAAAGGTAGAGCGTATAGAAAGTAAGTTTTTGAGATTTGACATCACATTGTTGGCTAATCTGTTTGAGTAAGATTTTGAACTTCTCTAAGGTTCATTTTCTCATCAGCAAAAAAATAAAATAAAATAAGATAAATGGATAAATGTAACATCTACTCAATGGGGGTATTGGAATTAATTATCATAGTGGATGAAGAGTACTTAGTATTCAGTAAATATTAGCCAATGTTAGTTCCGTCAATCTTTTCTGTCTCCTGAGATCACCACCTGGCATAGAGTAGTTACTCCATGAAGAGCATTTCTTTGAAGACACACCAGGCTTTCTTCATCCCACAATATGTGGAAAGAATACATTAGTATTCTCATTTTACTTAAGAAGATATTGAGACCCATAGGATTTCAATGGTGTATCCAAAGGTATATGGGAAGCACTTATTAGAGCTGGATTGGAAACCCAGGTCTCCTGTTTGCAAAGACCTCAAGAAGTTTGTGGCGTTGGTAAGTTCTGTATTGAGAAAATGTTACAATATAAAGAGTGTTTCAAGTTTGTGCATTACTCAGGTAAAATGAAATTCTGGTACAGTAAAGGCTTCCTGACCTCCTGGATGAGGAGACAGGTGAGAGAGCAGTTTCCGAGTCTGGAGAATGGAGTGAAGAAGGAAAGTACCAACAACATTCAATAGGGCAGCATGGAGACAGTGATGACTCAGAGAGGAACTTGTGAGGATGGAGAAATGCAATGAGTTTGGACTGGGTATATGACTGGGAAGTTTTTTGGAGACCTTCTAGACAAACCTCCTTAATTGAGGATAAGGACCAAAGGATGGGAGAGGGTAAATAAAAACTGAGCTGTCACGTGAACCCAAGATTTCCAAATCCAGCCAAATTTATACTATTTCCTCCGTTCTCCCACACTCTGTAAGGAGTTCAGAGCTACACTACCAGTACCTTAAGATGGAAGTGCAGCAGAGCTGGGTGATAGGAGCCAGTAAGCATTTCTTTCCCATAGGAGATTTCTGAGATCAATTTGTTTTGGGGGGAAGATTTTTCTAGAGTGTCCACAGTGTGAATTTTCATGACACCATAGACTGCGTGATGGACATTCTTTATGTTTGCTACCACAGTGAGTGGTGACAACCTGGCTCAGGTAGTAGACCTCAGGGCAGTGCTGATGGAGAAGATGTGGCTCAGTAGGGACATCTCCTTTATCACCCCTGAAGCTAGAAGAATTCTCAGCTTTTCTGTAATTACTGATGACTCTGTGATGCTTGTCGAAGGTGAAAAGGGAAAACCATTTGAATCTGTTTTGGGTCAAACTAAAGTATGAGACTCTTAATCATGGGACAAAAACATGTTCCCTTTCATAGGATCTGGAAGAGTCTATGTCTCATACAGGTCATCAGAACTTTTAAACAATTGTGGGAAGTGACACTTCACAAAATTACTCTATCTGGTTTCTTCACAATTCCTTTCCTTGTCCATTTATCTTTCAAACTGCCTTTCCGTTCTCTCTTACCTCCTTCTCCATTCAAATACATAATATACAGTCATTTCTGTCATGGCTACAGGTGTTTTCTCTTCTTTCATTACTCAACACGGGAAGATGAAATGCCTACTTTTTCATAACGCCCAATGAAGTCCAAACAATTCCTCACACCAGGGTTTTCTTTCATTTCCCACCACTGTCCTTTCTGATGATTAAGAGGATCAGAAACTTCTGCTGGCTTCTGAGTCACCCTGGGAGAATTCTGTCTGCCTTTGGAGATCACATGAGAGGTCCTGAGAATAATGGAGGAGAGAGGCCCGCCTGAGCCTCTTGGTACAAACAGCCCAGCATGAGGCCAAGCATGTGAATAATACCATCTTTGTCCCTACAGCTCAGCCATCAAATGACCCCAATAGTCATGCAGAAGAATCTCTCAGTCAATGTCTGCCCAATTCCCAACCCATAACATTGTAAGATGCAGTGAAATGGCTGCAGTTCCAGGAAGATAATTTCTGGGGCTGTTTGTTTCATGCCTGGAAGGGGGATGTTGCCATAACAAAACTCTCAAAGCTGAGGCATTGCTTTGGGATTGAGAAGTGGGCAGAAACCTCATCAAGGGACCTAGTGCTGGAAGCTGAGAGGGGTCCATGTAGACTTGAGGAAAATCTTGAGAATAAAACTGTCTCTCATCCTCAGTTTTTAAAAGCAAAATTTTACAAAATAAGAAGTGACTGTAGGGCAAAGATCAAATCGAGGTTATTCCCATTAAAATATGGTTTCAGGGTAGAACTCAAGGTGGTGCCCTCAAGAACACTGTGACAACCTTGAAAAAGTTAAAGGGTGGCTAGAGATGTTTTTCTTCTCGAAATAAGGCGTCTATGAATGTTAATGGCTTCACAGCTCTTAACATTCAGCTCAGGAGTGATGGGCCTGTCTCTGAAAGAAGCACAGAGTGACTTTTGTCTAATAGAGTGGATTATAACTTATACATAGGAAGTCCACGAAGTTTTAAAAGAAATTACACATAATTGGACTGAAGAAGATGGAGCAGTGCAAAATGAGAGAACTCTTTGGATGTCAAGGTCCCACAGACAGGATCCCATCTCAGTAAACAAAGCAGCTGCAAACAAAGGCCATTTTTTTTTTTTATGGAAAAGAATGGCCAACTCAGAGGGGAAAATGGGAGACCAAAGATGTGGTTTCCAGATCATGTGAGGTTTTATGGAAATTTCAGTAACTTTAGAGAAACTGAGAGGGATGAAAGTGGCAGTGTTTGTTTGAAGGTTTGGGGCATGCACTCATCATATATGCAGTCCAATTCCTTTTAATTTCTGACAATGTCTTACATGATCGACTTCTGATCCACATTTCCAGGTGACAATACAGAACATGTCACTGTATAAGTGTCACACGATTTTTGGTCTGCTTATCATATCTTTTGGGGCACCTTTACCCCCATGTTTTAAAGGGTTCCAGTGGAACCAATGTAACCTCAGGGCTTCAGAGAAAGGTGTGTGATTGGCTACTCATCAAGGAGAGCAGTCCCACACTGTGGGGATGGAGACAGTGGATTTTCCATGATAAGGCGGGTGTTACAGCCATGTGAACTTGGAGCTACAACGGTTATGGTTGTTAATACAAAGCACTTGTCTTCCCGAGAGTTGAATGTAATGAAAGCAGAGCCAAAACAGTTAGTTAGTTAGATATATGTAAAGAGAAACACTGACAGACAGAAAAAGATTGGATAGAGAGAGAAAGAACTTCACTATCGTTTGTGCATTCACACCATTCTGTGTAGGAGGGCAGCACCACTCTTGAAATTCCTCAAGTATTTACAGCAGTATTTTAAGAATTTTAGTCAAAATCTGTAGCTCTCATTTAAATTAGTCCCAACTGATACACATACTAAAACATCAAAAAAGCAGAAACAGAAGACTGTTGTAATGACTTTACTTGGAGTGAGGAAGGGAGCTCAGGGACAGACACAGTAGGTTCCGACTCCCCCAGTCTTCACACTGGGTCTCACACTTCTTTGTGTTGGGTGAAGAAGCCGAGTGACAAGTGCCTGTGACAAATGTCAGTGACAGTGCAGGCTGTGGAGAAGAGCTCCTGAGACTGGCAGAGTGGGGCATGCTTACATGGCCTGGAGGAAGAAAGAGAATTAGCCACATGCCCAGGGTGGTGGATGAAGGGAGAGTCTTCTAACTGTTGAATTTTGAGTCCGAGTAGGCATGTCAACAGGTGGAAGTAGAACCACATCGATGCTCCTTGCATCAGACCACGTGAGCTCTGACTGGATGATGCCTGCCAGCAAGGACCTGAGCCCTCATAGCCTTTTCTATCTGACCTCCATGCTTTAACTTCTCTTGTCCTGCCTACCCCGAAGCCTATACTCTTTCATGTATTTACCTCTTCTGATTTTGGCTCTGAATGCAAATATCACCTGATATAGACTAATTCCTTGTCTAGGCTATGACCGCTGGCTAAGCGGGACCTATGACCATTTCTGTAAAGTTCTATTGGAGCACAGCCAGCCTCATCCATTTCATATAGTCCATGGATACTCTCCAGCCTCAGAAACTTTTCCACATGTCATGAAGTCAAAATTTTATGGGAAAAGAAGATAATTTTGTGACAATGGTGGTCAAAACATTCAGTTTTAAGATGAAGAAACTGAGGCCTGGGAAGTGAAACCAGGTATGCACAGGGACGTAATCTTGAGACCAGAACAGAGTCTCTCGGTTCCTCCTTAAAACACTGATGCTGATGTCTCTCACCTGAAGCCTCTTGAGCAGAGGTTTTGTCTCCACAGAAAAATGGCAGCACTGTGGTCTTCTGTTCCAGGTTCCTCCGGGGCTGCCACCCATCAGCCTTCTCATAGTAGATTTTACACAGGTTGTAGGTGATGATGTCTACACCTTGAGACCACAGGCTTTGGAGTCAATGGACATAAGACTGAAGACTGGTAACCAAGTACCGGGTCTCCCTTCCTCATCTCTCAGGTCTGATGCTTGTCTCTCTCCCACCTGATGGTGTGGCACATGAGGAAGTCAGTGTGAGGCCTCACTCAATGAAATGAATAATGGTTATTAACCTGCAACATTGTATTTTCTTGACTCTAAGATGGTATCAATTACACAATTACAGATGTTTGTCAAAATAAAACAAAGGAAAACTACTATCACATGACAGTTACATGGAGAAAAAAGATGTGTTTAAAGTTTCAGACACATGAATTGTGGAAAGAATGTGATAGAAAATATGGTGGAAAGAAGATATATTATGGCCCCTCTGAAGAATGGGTTCAAAGTTGGCCTCAGGGGTCATCAAAGATTGTTCAGTAAAATTGAATGTCCAGTGTGATGGTTAACTTTATGTGTCAGTTTGGCTATGCCACAGTGTCCAGATACTCAATCAAACATTATTCTGTATGTTTCTGTAGGGTGTTTTGTGGATGAGATTAATATTTAAGTCAGTAGACTATGAGTAAAGCAGATTGTCCTCCAAAATATAGGTGGGCCTCATCCAGTCAGCTGAAGGCCTGAATAGTATAGACACTGACCTCCCCTGGGCAAGAAGGAATTCTGCCCACATACTGCCTTCAGATTTGAACTGCAACATCGACTCTTCCCTGGTTCTCTAGTCTGATGGCCCACACTGCAGATTTTGGACCTGCCAGCCTCCATAATCACAATTCCTTAAAATAAATCTCTCTTTATTTACACATCCTATTGGTTCTATTTCTCTGGAAAACCTGACTCCTCCATGCAGTTTAGACAGACACTATTGATTTGTGGGGTCATCTGATTTTCTCAGCAGTGCTGTGTCTGGGTGTCACACAGCTGACTCTTGATCAGGAAAAGGTACTTGATGTGTTTCCAGGATGATTCAAACCTGAGCCCCTGATTAATATCAGGCTGAGACTTTTTTGTAATGAAAATTGTTTCTTTCATCATGTCATGGTACTCTTAAATCATTGTCTTGTATAGAAATTTTGTTTAGAGACTTGTCTCCCCGACATGTACAGTTTTCTTTAAGTTTTTGCATGACAGGGCTTGAACAATTCTCTCTTCATCATGATTTACTGACTTCGTTCATTAGCATTATTAGAAACAGTATTTCTTGCTAGAATTCATTAAGGTTAATAGGGGTTTAGTATAATTAGTAGACTCAATGTCTTTGAAGAGATGGAGAGTTGAGACCAAGTCCATCATTGGACAATGGACTAATTTACCTTTGGGATCCAAAGGAGGATCATTTATTTCATTGGTCACTAAGCATGACTACCTCTGTGGACTAGCTTCAGGACTCCCTTTCTCTGTGTTCATTAACTGAGACCACTGATATGGTCTGTTTATTCTGTTTTTGGTAAGTTAGTACATTTTCCTTGTTTGTGACTCACTGAAGATTTAGCTCACTCTATCTTGTTGATACAGTTAGAAATATAATCTGTATCTGTCTTTCATACATCTCCTGAAAATAAGAAACATAGCAATACATATCGATGCCCTCCCACTTTTTAAATTTAAAGAACAAATAAACATAGCCCATTGGATCCACCTTTCTCGAGTCAACAGTGACTTTTGCTAAACTTCACAGTCACTTCCCTCCTTTCAGAACTATGAATGGATCAAATTTTAGAAATTAAAATTGTTGTAATTAATTATGTTTGTTTTGCTGTTTTTGTTCTTGCAGTATGATGCTCAAATTGTACAACACTGGGATGCAAAGGCCAGTTAACTTAATGTTGACTATAAAAGACAGAATTCTCTATGCAAGTGAAACAGATAAACAAATCATGTCAAAAGGAAAAAAAATTTTTTTTAAATAAGACAAAAGGAGAGAAGAAAAATTCCAAAAATACTGAGTTTAATGCTCAAAGTTTATTTTGGAAAGAGAAAAAGGAAAAGATACAAGTAATAAGAGTAAACCCTTTTCCAGGTTATCAAATGGAATCCTGTGCTGCTGTGGTTCTCAATCCACCAGGTCTGCGACGGCAGCAAAGCCTATTTCTAAAGCCCCTGAATGCACAGATCTCAGAGCAGCGCTGACTGGAATACAAGCGGAAGGGTCCACAGCGGCAGAGGGCTCTTCCCTGAGGGCCTGTGGAAGGAAGGGAGGGGAGGGTCAGGCACCAGGGGAAGGAGGGAGGGGGGAGAGGCAGACCAGCCTCAAGGAGATATACTAAGAGGGGACATGACTACTTACAGTCAAAAATACCAGCCATGTTAGGTGGACAGAATTCACCTTTTTGTCATGACTCACAGGAAATCTTACTGGCTTTGTGTTGGTCATGCAGGATCATAATTTAACTCTAATTCTCGCCTATCATATCCATGCTTATTTCCTGCCCTTCCCAATGATCCAGCTCTCAAATCAGGGTAACCTACTCCTCACCCACCTCATCCACACACTCAGTTTGAGCCCAGACTCCATGTACTGAAGCCCTTGTAACAGCCTGTTTAGTCTCTGCAGCTGAAGCTGCTGGATTGCGCATGCCCGTGTCGTGGACTCAAACCTCATGGTGTTTGTTGGGTCCTTGGAGAGCCTCTCAATCCAATGTCCTCATTTTCTAATGATGTCCTTGCTAGGTTGTGGCACATTGAACCTGCAGACCCCAACAGCATGCAAGCTGGTCTCTCACCTGTAACATTTCTAGCAGAGGGTTCATCCCTTGCAGAGGAGAAAGTCATGGCCTGGACCTCGGCCTCAGAGTGGTCCTGGCCAGGAATCTGGTCACCTTTCTCTTCAAGGGGCTCAGCCTGGGCCTGGAGGGCCAAGAGGAGAAGGGCAGCAAGGAGGGCGAGGGTCCTCATGGCTGTGAGTCACCTGGAGGTCAGGGTCCTGATGGGAGAGCAGGACCCTGAGAATGGAGAGCGCAGAGTCAGCCTGCATTTATAGGTCTGATAGGACGAGGCTCAGAGACAGACAGTGCAGTGATAGGAGGGGTGTGTTTGCCTGGGGACAGGGCCCAGGCAGCTGTGCCCTCACATCTCTCTGATGCTCCTTTGTTCCAACAGCTTTCATGAAGCAGGAGACTGCATGTTTAGTGTCTGCACTTGTTTCAAGTTGATAATGATGATAAGGACCCTGGTCTATGTTCTGATTCCTGTCTGCTTGATTATTTACCTTTTAATATTCAAAAAAGATAAGAAACAGTGTTTTTATTCAGTAAGTTCAGGCGACAAATGCCTCTTCTTTGCTGAAGATGGGCCCTGATCATCTCTGGAGGTCTAGACCCTTGGTCTAGAAGTGGACCCTAATTGAGTAGAGCATTAACGGATTACAGGATCCAGGGGCATTACTGCCCTAAAAAGGAGGCTTTTGAGGTTCTGGGGAGCCTCCTGGTGAGTAGGCTCCTAGATGTGGAGAGGACAATGACTTATCCGGCTCAGGGGAAATGAGCTCAGTGGGATGCTAGGTAAGGTTGTGGTCAGACTAAAGCCAAAGTACAGATTTATTTCAAGAAGCCAGTGTGATCTAAACACATCACATAGAATGCACACGGCTTATATCTCATCACTTTGAGAAATATCAAAAGCTATGACACCCATATAGCCCCCTTCTTTAATCTTTAATTTTTTTAAATAAAAATTTGAATGCATGCACAAGGCACATAATTCAAAAGGCAGAGGATAAAGAGTGAGAAATTCTATCTCTCCTCTCCCTGCTCCAGTCCTCAGCCCTTCTCCAGGAAACCCCCACTGTTAACACATTATCCTGTGGTTTATTTTAGTCACCAAATGCTTTAGCTTGAACATGAATACATACAGAACTCATTATATGAATAACTTTGTACTAATACACTGATTTTCTATACATACCATCCTTTATTTTCTTATTGACAAAATATTGTTAAATTGCTACAATTTTGTGATTTCTAAACTTTTGCTCTTTACAAGCAACACTGCATGGGGTATCTTTTTATATATATATCGTCTTGCTCATAAGTGACTATAACTTTTAGATAAATTTCCTGAAGTAGAATTTCTGGGTTGAAGAACATGTCATATACATTTATAGATGTTACTGCATTGTCCTCCATGGAGGTTGTCCCAACAGCACTCACAGAAATACACCAGCCCGAATGCTCCCCACCAACAATGGAGTGTGTTGTAGAAGTCCTGAGATTAGTCAACTTCTATCATCCTATCTTCCTTCTTAGGGTCTGGACAGCAATCACTTGCTAATAATACTTGATGTCCCAGACTCTCTTGCAATTCAGAGTTGCCCCCAAACAGGAGTTCTGACCAAAAAAATGTCATCCCTCAGAAGGGCACTCTTTTTAAATAATAAAATAAATTATTCTTTCGTTTCACCTCTGTTGTTTTGGGATTGTTTTGTGTTTCCTCCCTCTCTCTGCTTGGATGACAGGAGGACTTGGACCTGCAGAAGCTCTGTTTTGACCACGAAGAGGACAGTTACTCCAAGTGGATGCTGGGGCAGGTGCACATGAGATGTCGTGTCCTTGAGGCCATAGTTGAGCCACCTCACGCCTTCTGGACTGCTTGCTTTCGGATTGTTGTGATTTCGGGAAAACACCCCTTTTTCTTGCTAAAGCCACCATTTGTTGTGTTTTCTGGTGTTTGTGTCTGAAAGAAATCTGATCCATTGACTGTGAGGCTTTCTGGTCTTTCCCAGTCTGATAGGTAAGAAGTGGGATCCCAGTGTTGTCTTGGTTTGTATTTCTCTCTGGAATTAGAGTCAACATGCTTTCATGTCTGAGAAGTATTTGTGTTTATTTTTTCTGACATGTCCTTCCTTTTTTGCCTATTTTGGGAAATGGAATTTTTTGGCCCATTTATTTGTATTGCTTTGTAGGAGCTCTTTGTAAATTTAAGAAATTAGCTATTTGTCATAAGTAGTGGAAATCCTTCCCAGAGTTTGTAATTTTGGCTTTTCATTTTTTTGCTGGTTTTTTTTTTTTTTTTTGCTTTTTTGGATATTTATGTCTTCTAAAAATTCTCTCCTTATTTCTGAGTTTTGTGCCTTTCTCACTTAAATGTGCAAAACTCAGTTTTCCATGTGATAGTGCTTTTAGGGAATGAAATAACTCCTCATGTCCTGTGCTACGAGTCAGACTGTCCATCTGACCTACATCCCCCTCATGGGATCTGTACTTTCCAAGGGGGTGGTATCAGGATCCTTGTCATTTTGACATATGAGTGGTACATACAGCCATCCAGCAGCTGGATAGGACACCAGGCCTTGGGTGGAGCGGCTAGATCAGAAGAACATCAATGACTTTAGGCAACAAGAGAGCTCTGTGTATTCCTCGTTCTCTAATGTCCATCTGTGCTACAATGTTCTCCAAAGTGAAAGCATATCCATAAGCATTGTAATGTAAATACAGGGTCCATTTCCTATGGCCTATTACCTCTGCTCTTGCAGCCAATAGACTTGTGCACCCGTGAGGTTATTTCTCCTCCCTCCTCAGAGACACTCAGTGCCCTGCTACCCTACAGTATGTGCTGAACCCCAAGCTGGACCACTGTCTTGAGGATGAGGACTTTGATGCATCAATCATGCTGGCCGTTTTGTTGTGGAACAGCCCAGTCTTTGTTCAGGTTGACAATATCTCAGACACCGTGTTTTGAGGATAACGACATCTCTTTACTCAATAATGAATGTAAATGTAAATTCTGGCTAGGGATGTGTGGTAATAATCTTTTCTATAGCTACTCAAAGGATTAAAAAGAAATCAGGTCCCATTAGCATCACCTCAAATCCCAAAGGAGGGGATTTACAAAGGCATATAATAAAGAGAGGCTATAAAATTCACAGGAGACTATTAGACAGCAAATGTCTGATGACCACCAGCAGCTGTCAGATTTTGGGCTTAGAACACAAATTATTTGCAGCAACTTATGTTATTTGGTACTCTAGAATTCAGAAAGATGAGAGAGATGGTAGGTTAGTGGTTAAGTGTATGGGATTTGGCATCACATTGTTGCTTAATCTGTTGTGACTTTGAGTAAGATACTTAACTTCTCTAAGGTTCATTTTCTGATCTGGTGTATTGTGAGAATTAATTATCATAGTGGATGAAGAGTACTTAGCAATCAATAAATATTATCTAATGTTAGTAGAGTAAATGCTTTTCCGTATTCTGAGAACACTACGTGGCATATAGTAGGTATTCAATGAATAGTACATCTGTGATGTCACACAAGGCTGTCTTCATCTCACAACACATGGAGAAAATACAATCATAAATTCTTATTTTACATCAGAAGCCACTGAGATCCACAGTATTTCAAAAGTGTATTCAAGGATAAAGAGCAAGTACATATTAGAGCTGGACTGTAAACCTAGGTCTTCTGTTTACAAAGACCTCAAGCAGTTTATGGCATTGGAAAAATTCTATATTTATAAAAGGTCACAATATAAGAAATGTTCCAAATGAATTACATAGGTAAAATGACACCATGGTACAGTAGGGGCTTCAAGTCCTCCTCAAAGGAGGAAAAGGGTTTGGACAAGGAGAAGGTTGAGAGAACAGTTTCCACGTCTGGAGAATGGAGTGAAGAAGAATGTACCAACAACCTTCGATAGGGCAGAGTGCAGATGGTGATGACTGGGAGAGAAGCTTGTGAAGATAATGGCTCTGCGTGTATCTGGCTATAAAGCTGGGAAGCTTCTTGGAGACCTTGTAGAAACTCCCTTTATTTTGAAGATAAGGATAAGTTGTGTATGCATGCTGTAATTTCTTTTATAATTGTTCAGTGATAGATTAGACTAGGTAAATTCTAAGTTGTAGAAAAAAATAAAATGATAAAACAATTCAATCAACAAAAACGCAATAGGAGGGAAAACATTAAAAAAGGTGGAAAAATAAAAAACACAGAATTAAGTAGCAGATTTAAATCCAAATGTCTGTGTATTAACAACAAATTACATATTATTTTAAGAGACAAAGGTTATTATATTGGGTTCAAAACAAATACATTATTTTTGTAAGGATACATCTAAAACATTGGCTGGGTAATGGCTGAAAGTGAAAGAATGAAACAGTGATTGCACTAAAACTCATCCAAAGAAAGTCAGTGTGGTATACACCACGTTTCAAAACAGAATAGAGTCAAGGCTGAGTATTTTTGGAAATGAAGAATGCCATTTTATACCGAAAATAGGTAAATAGGTTCAATTCACCAAAAACAGTAACAATTTTAAATTTATATCACCAGGTACCAGACTTAAAATATAAATACCAAAAGTTGACAGATTATAAGAGAAATAGAAAAACACAAAGTATCACAGGCAGATTTGGGGTTTTATTTTTAGCAGTTGATAAAGAAAAAGTAGACAACACTTCCATAAGAACAAATATTTGAATAACACTATTAAGTTCATGGACTAGTGATTACATATGGCTCACACAACTCAACTACTGCAATACAAATTTTTTTCCCCAAAGTAAAGGTGGAGCATTTACAAAAATTGGTCGTATCTTGAGTCATAATCCAAATTTTAACAAATTTTGATTGACTGAGTTTTTACAGACTGGCCGTGTTTTCTGACCATATAATCATGGTCCCCAGCACAAGAAGCTGAAATGCCTCCTTTTTCACACAGCCAGTCAATCTCAAACATCTTCACACCAGGGCTTCATTTGTCTTCCCACCACTGTCCTCTCTGACTATTAAGAGGACCAGAAACTTCTGCTGGCTTTGGAGTCCTCATGGCGGAATTCTGCCTGTGGAGACCAGATGAGAGGTCCCGAAACTAGTGGAGGAGAGGGGCCCAGTGGAGCCTCCTGGTTCAAACAGCCCACTGTGGAGCCAGGCACGAGAATGACACCATTTTTGCCCCTCCAGCCTGGCCACCAAATAACCCCATGGAGAAGATGTGCCAGTCAAAGCCTAACCAATTGCTGACCCACAACACTGTAAGAGGCAATGAAATGGCTGCTGTTTCAGATTGGTAATATCTGGGGCAGGTTGTTTGGTGCCTAGAAATGGGAGCTGCTGTAACCAAAACTTCAAAGATATGGTACCACTGTTGCAACTGAGCAGTGGACAGAAGCCCCATCAAGGGACCAGGTCGGAGAAGACGAGAGGGGCTCACAGAGATGTTAGTTAAAGCTTGAAAATGTTTATCAAACTGAGTCTTTTGAGGCAAAACTTCTCAAAATAAGAAGTGGCTACAGGACAAAGATCAAATCGAAAGTACTCCCATTAGATATGGTTTCAGGATAGATCTCAAGGCTGTGGCTCTAAGAACATTGGTGGTAACTTTGAGAAATTAAGAGGATGGGTGGAGAAGATGCTTTTCATCTGGAAATAAGGCTTCTATGAAACAATGGCTTCCCAGCACCCTGACGTTCAGCTCACTAGGAAGGGCCTGTCTCTGAAAGAAGTGTGAGGTGACTTTTATCTAATAGAGTGGATTATAACTTAACACAGGAAGTCCATCAAGTTTTTAATGAAATTATACAGAATTGGACTGAAGGAGAAGGATCAGTACAAAAGGAAAAGAGGCCTTTGGATACCCAACGTCCCACAGGGAGGATCTGGGCTGAGGAAACAAAGCAGCTGCAAAACAGGCCTTTTTTAACATGGAAAAGGAAGAAAAGGGGGAAACTGGAGACAGAAGGTGTGTTTTCTAGATGGCAGGAAGTTTTAAGGAAATTTCAGAAAGTTAGGAGACTGAAGAGGATGAAAGTACCAGTGTTTGTTTGAGGGTTAGGGGCGTGCATTTGTCATGTAACCACCCAATTCCTTTAAATTTCTGACAGTACCTTTCTGAATTTACGTCTTACTCTATATTTCCAGGTGACAATACAGAACATGTCATTGCATAAGTTTGATATGATTTTTGGTCTGATTATCATATCTTTGGGGATATAATCCCCCCCATGTTAATTAAAGGGTTCCAGTGGGACCGATGTAACCACAGGGCTTCTGGGAAAGATTGTGATTGAGTACTCTTCCAGGGGAGCACTCCCACACTGTGGGGATGGAGACAGTGGGTTTTCCACGAGAAGGAGGGTGTTAGGACCATAGGAACTAGGGGATAATAGGGATTATAGTTGTTAATACAAAGGAAATGTCTTCCTGAGTGTAAAGTTGAATTTAAAGAAAGCAGAATCAACGATGGTTACTTGGATAGATTGATATATAGATAGATACACAGATAGACAGAAAAAGAATGGCTAGAGAGGTGGATACATAGACAGACAGATAGATAAATAATGGCTATGTGGATGGATAGGTAGATGGACAGACAGGCAGACCAAACTTCAGTATCCTTTGTGCATTTAAACCACACTGTGTCTGAGGTCAGCATCACTCTTTGAATTCCCCGAGTATTTACAGTCAGTATTTTGTCTGAGTTTTAGTCAGAAATCTGTTACTGGCATTTAAATTAGTCACAACTGATGGAAATATCAAAATTTAGAAAAGCAGAAACAGAAACCAGTTGTGAAGACTTTACTTGGGATGAGGGAAAGAGCTCAGGGACACACACAGAAGGTACCACCTGTTCCCTCCAGACCTTCAATCCAGATCTTGAACTTTTTGGATCTAGGTTCAAGAAGCCGAGTGACAATGGGGTCTGAGATGAACACTGCCGGTTGTGCAGGCCTTGGAGAGATGCTCCTGAGACAGGCTTCTCTTCTGCAATAGCAGGACACGTTCACCTGGCCTGGAGGAAGAGGGAGCATCAGCCACGTGCCCGGGGTGGAGGATGAAGGGAGAATGGGAGAAGTCAATTCTGAGGCAGTGTAGACATGTCAGTAGGTCCAGTTCGAGCCACAGCAGTGCTCATTGCTTCAGACCACATGACTTCTGACTGGACGATGCCTGCCAGCGAGGACCTAAGTCCTAGCAGCCTTATCTGTCTGAGCTCCTTGCTGTAGCCACACTGGTCCTCCTTGTGCCCACAACCACACACATTCACAGAATTGCCCCTTTTGCCCTTTGCTATGCATCCAGATGTCTCCTGACACAGACTAAAATATAGTCTGTTGTTGAGTAAACTATGGCCCATGGATCAAGCAGGCCCTCTGACTCTTTCTGTAAATTTCTTTTGGAGCACAGCCAGGCCAGACCAGTTCATATTGTCCATGGATACTCTCCAGCCATGAAGTCAAAGCCAATGGATAGAGAAGACCTTTAGATACCATCAAGGCAAACTTTTTTGGTTGTCCGATAAAGAAAGAGGGAAACTACAGGGACAAAAGTCCTTGTATCAATCTTAGGACCAGAACAATCTCCTGGTTCCTCCTTATGACTCTGATGCTGATATTTCTCCCCTGAAGCCTCTTGATCTGCATTTTCATCTTCCACTGATGATACTGCAGCACATTGGTCCTCTCTCTGGTCCTTCCTAGGCTGTAGCCTCATAAGCTCTGTCTGTAATTGGCTGTGACCGGGCCTGGGGACCATGATTAAGATGGCCATGAGGAGAGCAAAGGGAGTGAGGACAGGAAGAATCTTCAGGCTGGAGATGAGGAAATCCTAAAGCACCAAGGCAGCCCATGTGACTCTGGGGGCAGAGGGAGCCATCCCTGTCTTTATATTTGTCTATAGCAGATGGGCCAGTCAAATATCAATCTCTCGGAGAAAAGGTCAGCACAGATTCCGTGGTTCCCTGGTCCGGAGGCAGAGTGGAGTGGGTGATCCATGTGAAATCCTCCTGCTGTTTCCAGGCAATGCTTTGAGTCTGTCTGATCTGAGGACGCATCAGAATGAACAGCATTCTGAGGGTGCCTGCGAGTGTGGAATAGAACTGGCAGATATCTTGATGGAGGGTCCCAGTGCACCCACGTGAACTGTGCTGTGATGCAATGGTTCCTCCTTTGATTTTTGTTCATCTTGAGCTGATTTTTACTTTGCCTGTCCCCAAATCTGGCTTCATTTTACTTAAAGCATGACAGTGTCATCATCCTCACATCTCAGGTGAGACAGGAGTATCGTCTCCCCATCACCTGAGGACCTGATTCCAAAAGGGGCAGCATGATATTGTCAGCAGTAGGGAGGGGCCTGTGTTTTAATGACCACATATTTTATTTTGTTTCCTTCTAGTCTACGGGTTTCAGAGGAGGTGACCTGATGCACTACCTAGGTATAGGCCATGACAGCAAGAGCAGAAGGGATCCCTGCTCAGGAGAAGTAATGAGAGAACCAAGCTCCTACCATCTCCTGACTGCCTTGCTCAAGGGAGAGGAAGCAGGACCAGCCTGCCCTGGGTTGATGGATTCTTTGGTATTGGAAAGGCTTTTAGGCACAGAGAAAAATGGCCCCACTGTTTGCACTGTTTAATGCTCAAACAATGTTTTTGAAAACTAGTTTTTAAGTATTAAATATTGAGACCAATGTGATAATTTAAATGATTTGAACCATTCTGCATTGAGCTAATACAGTTAGCATGCCTGAATCTTTTCCAGCACCTTCAACAACAGGTAAACATCCTCAAGAATAAGGACCAAAAACTTCTTCATCCATTTCACCAAAACTATTAGAAAAGTGCCAATCTCACTAATTTAACTTTGTTTCTCTTTAGTTCTGACATTACTACTTTCCAGGGTTTTCGTAATCTTCCCAGATTCATGAAAAGGCTTGATGAAGTTGCAGATCCTGGTGTCAAACAGCTGATTCTTCTCAGGAAAAGGCACTTGTTGTGTCTCTCGGTTGATTCAAACCTGGTTATTATGTGGCCAAGAGATTTTTTTTTGTAATAAAAATAGTTACTTTTATTATGTCACGGTGCTCCTAAATCCCTGCCTTTTATAGAAATTGTGATTTCAGAGTCTTGCCTTTCTGAAACATAAGGAGTTCTTTAGGTTTTTGCAGGACAATAAGTGTATGAGGCATTGTCTCATCATTGTGATGTATTGACTTGGTTCATTAGCATTAATATAAACATTTATTTCTTGCTAGAATTTTGTTAAGATTAGTATGGGTTTACTATAATTAGCAGATTCAATGTCTTTGAAGAGATAGAGAGTTAAGACCAACTCCTTCATTGGACATTGGCTTAATTTACCTTTTGCTGTCCAAAGGGGGACCAGCTATTTCACTGGTCACTGGGTGTGAACACCTCTACAGACCAGCTTCTGGACTCCCCTTCTCTCTGGTCATTAATTGAGACCACTGATCCTGCTCAGTATCTTATGGTTTTGGTACAATTCTTACTTTTTCCTGATTTGTGGCTCAAAGAAGCTTTAGTTCACTCTCTGTTTTTGATGCAGTTAGAAAAAAATATATATATCTACACATAACATATCTCCTTAAAATAAGAAAAATATTCATATGTATCAGTGGCCTCTCCCCTGTTAAATTTAAGGAACATGTAAACACAGCCCATTACATCCACCTTTCCTGGAGTTGCAACACCTTCTGCTACACTGCATAGTCACTTTTTTTTTTTTTAGTATCGTTATGAATGGACCAAATACAATAGATAAAAAATTGTTGTAATTAAATTTATTTTCATTTTTGCTGTTTTGTTCTTGCAGTATGATGCTCAAATAGTGCAGCACTGAGATGCAAAGGCCAGTAAACTTAACGAAGACCATTGTGGACAGAATTTCCTATACAAGTGAACCACAGAAATAAGCCATATGAAAGGGCAAGAAAAAGGAGAGAGAAGAAAAAGGCCAAAACACACTGAGTTTAATGCTTAAAGTTTGTTTTGTAGAGAGAAATAAGAAAAGGAAGAAAGTACAAAGAGTAAACCCTTTCAGGGTCTACAAATGGAATCTTGAGCTGCTCTGGCTCTCAATCCACAAGCTCAGCAATGACAGCAGAGCCTGTACGCGGAGACTTTTTTGTTTATACAGGTCCTCGTGTGGTGTTCACCAATATGGCAGATCCAGGTGCATCTGCAGGTGCAGGTGCCTATTCCCTGTAGGCCTGAAGAAGGAAGAGGGGGGTCAGGCAAAGGGGAAGGAGGGAGTGGGCGAAGGAGGGCCAGCCTCATGGAGATATACTAAGAGGTGATGTGTCTACTTACAGTAGACAATGCCAGTCATGTTAGGGTGCAGAGAATTGCATTTTTGTCATAACTAACTGGCTATGTGTTGGTTGGGCAGGATCATAATTTCTTTTTTACCTACTCTATCATGTATATGCTTATTTCCTGCCATGCCCAAAGATCCACCTCTCAAACTCAGGGTGACCTACTCCTCATCCCACCTCATCCACACACTCAGTTTGAGCCTGGCCTCCGTGTACCGCGGCCCCTGTAACAGCCTGTTTAGTCTCTGATGATGAAGCTGCTGTGTTGCACAAGCCTGTGTCATAGACTCAAACTCTTTGGCGCTCAAAGGGCCCTTGAAGAGATTTTCAGTCTATTGTCCTCCTTTTCTAATGATGCCAGGACTAGGGTTTGGCGCATTAGGACTGCAGACCCCAACAGCAAGCTGGTTGGTGTCTCACTTTTTGAAGCCTCTCAAGGGGAAACTTGCAAAGGAGATGGTCATGCCCTGGACTTCAGCCCCAGGCTGGTCCTGGGCAGGAAGCTATTCCTCTTTCTTCAAGCCTCTGAGCCTGGGCCTGGAGGGCCAGGAGGAAAAGGTCAGTAAGGAGGGCAAGGGTCCTCATGGCCGTGAGTCACCTGGAGGTCAGGGTCTGGGTGGGAGAGCAGGAACCTGAGTGAGTGAGGAGAACAGAGTCAGCAGATGAGGCACAGAGGGTGAGGCTCAGAGACAGACAGTACAGTGAGAGAAGGGGAGCATTTGTCTGGGGAGGGGACCACTCCTCTCTGCCCTCATGTCTTTCTGATGCTCTTTTTTTTCCCAACAGCCTTCATGAAGCAGGAGACTGCCCGTTCAGTGTCTGCACTTGTTTCAAATTGATAATGATGATAGGAGTGTTATCTATTCTCTGTTTCCCATTTGCTTGATTATTTACCTTTTAATGTTCAAAAAAGACCAGAAACAATGCTTTTATTCAAGTAGTTCAGGGAAGAAATGCCTCTTCTTTTCTGAAGATGGGCCCTGCTCATCTCTGGAGATCTATACCTTGGCACCAGACCTGGACCCCAATGGGGTAGAGGGATAATGGATTACAGGATTCAGGGGAATTAGTCCCCTAAGAAGGAGGCTTCTGTGATTCTGGGGTGAGTAGGCTCCTGGATGTGGAGAGGACAATGACTTCTCAGGCTCATGGGAAATGAGTTCAGTGGGATTCTAGGTAAAGAGTTGATCAGCCTAAAGTCAAAGGACAGATTTTTTTCCAGAAGCAAGTATGTTCTAAATATATCACATAAAATGCACACCAGTTACATTTCTCCACCTTGAGAAAATCAAAAACCATGATGTCCCTGCAACTCCTCCTAAAATGTTGATTTTTTTAAAATTTAAAGTATTTTAATTCCTGCCCAAGGCACATAATTCAAAAAGTAGAGGAGTAATGAGTGATAAATGCCATGTCTCCTCTCCCTGTCCCGGCCCTTAGCCTCTCTCCAGGAAACTCCACTGTTAACAAATTTTTCTGTCATTTGCTTTATTCACCTAAGGCTTTAGCTTGAACACTTTTATATCAATACATACAGAACTCTATCATCATTTTTAATATCTTTATACTACCCCACTGTTTTTATATGCCATCATTCAACTCTTTTCTTATTGATAAAAAATGGTTAAATGATAAAACTTGGCTATTTCTAAACTTTTGCATTATAAGGAAGACGGCATTGAGTAACTTTTTATATATATCATCTTGCTCATAAGTTACTATTTCTTTTTGACAAACTTCTAGAACTAGAATTTCTATGTTAATGAACATGTCATACATTTACAGATGTTACTCCACTGTCCTCCATGGAGGTTGTCCCAACAGCACTCACAGAAATACACCAGCCTGACTGCTCCCCGCCCACAATGGAGTGTGTTGTAGAAGCCCTGGGATTAGCCAACTTCCATCATCATTTCTTCCTCCCTAGGACCACGGCAGGCAAGTGCTCACTAAAAATAAGTGATGTCCCTGACTCTCTTGCATGTCAGAGTGGCCCGTTACAGAGTTCTGACCAACAGTGTGTAAGCCCTAGGAAGGGCACCTTTTTAAATAATTAATTATTCTTATTGCTTCACATCTGTTGATATGGGATTGTTTTGTATTTTCTCCCTCTCTCTGCCAAGATGACAGGACAACTTAGACCTGCAGCAGCTGTGTTTTGAGCAGGAAGAGGATGGTTACTCCGTGTGAACACTAGAGCAGGTGCACTTGATGCCAGCTCCTTGAGGCCGAGTTGGACCACCTCATCCCCTCCTAGACTGCCCACTTTCAGATTGTTGTGACTTCGGAAAAAAAACACTTTTTTCTTTCTAAATCCTCTGTGCGTTGGCTTTACTGGTGTTTAAGGCTGAAAGCAGTCTGATCCGTGGACTGTGAGGCTTTCTGGTCTTTCCCAATCTGATAGGTAAGACTTGAGATCCCAGTGTCGTCTTGGTTTGCATTTCTCTCAGGAATCAGGGCCCACATGTTTTCATGTCTGAGAGGTATTTGTTTTTTTTCTCTGAAATGTTTTTTTCTTTTTTGCCTGTTTTGTTAGCCCATTTATTTCTATTGATTTGTAGGAGCACTTTGCAAGTTTAAAAAATTAACTCTCTGTCGTAAGTACTAGAAATTTTTCCAGGGTTTGTCATTTTGGATTTTTCTTCTTTGTGCCATGCAGAGACTTTGGATTTTTATGCCATTTAAAAATTTTTTTCATGATTTATGAGTTTTGCGTCTTTCCCACTTAAAGTTGTAAAGCTCAGTCTTCTATGTATTAGTGCGTCTATAGCATGAAAATAACACCTCATGTCTGGTCTATGAGTCAGAGTGTCCATCCAACCTGCTGCCCCCTTTCAGAGGAGCTGTACATTCCCAGGACGGGTTATCAGGATCTTTATCATGTTGACGTAGGAACAGTACATGCAGACATCCAGCAAGTAGATAGGACGTGTGTCCACGGGTGGAGCTGCTAGATCAGAGGAACATCAAAGTGACTTTAGGCAACAAGGGAGCTCTGTGTATTCCTCCTTCTCTTCTGTCCATCTGTGCTACAATCTTCCCCAAAGCATAAGCACATAGACAAGCACTGCAATGTAAACACAGCATCCATTTCCAAAGCCTCCTTGTCTCTGATCTTGCTCCCAAAGGACTCGTGCACACACGGGGCTATTTGTCCTTCCTCTTCAGAGAGACTCAGCATCCCAGTACCCCACAGGAGGTGCTGGACCTTAAAAGGGATCACTTGAGGATGAGGACTTGTTTCTCTTTCCAATACCATGCATCCTGGAGACTTTGATGGGTTGACTTTGCCAGTCATCATACTGTCAGACAGCGCAGTCTGTGGACAGGTCGACAATACTCCCAACACCACGTCGTGAGAACAACAAAATCTTTTTAGTAAACAATGAAATGTGAATTCTGACTGGTGTTGTCTGGCAATAGCTTTTCTTTCCCAACTTGAAGAGTATAAAAAAAATCAGGTGTCAGGGACCACATATCAATCCCAAACGAGAGGATTTACAAAGGCATATACTAAGGAGAGGCTGTAAAACGTGATCAAGATCATCAGCCAGTAAATGTTGATGACCAGCAGCCTTCAGGTTCTGGGCTCAGAAGACAAATAACCCCCAACAACTTACATTTGTTAGCACTCTAGGATTCAGAATGATATAGAAAGTAAGTATGGTATGGTATAGAAAGTATGCATATGGTATAGAAAGTAAGAACATATAGAAATATATATAAAGTAAATAATAAGGTAAAAACATATAAAATATCTAATATATAGAAAGTAAGTAAGATGAGATTTGGCATCACATTGTTGCTTAATTTGTGGTGACTTTGAGTAAGATACTTAACTTCTCTAAGGTTCATTTTCCCATCTGCAAAAGAAGAGAAAAGGTTACATATAACATCTATTTAATAGGGTTATTGTGGGAATTAATTACCAAAGTGGTTGAAGAGTACTTAGTAATCAACAAATATTAGCTAATGTTAGTTCAGTAAATGCTTTTCTGTGTTCTGAGATCACCACCTGGCATAGAGTAGTTACTCCATGAATAGCGCTTCTGTGAAGTCACACCAGGCTTTCTTCATCCCACAATACAAGGAAAGAATACACAAGTATTCTCATTTTACATAAGAAGATACTGAGACCCATAGGATTTCAGTGGTGTATCCAAGAGTAAATGGGAAGCATTTATTAGAGCTGGATTGGATCCCAGGTCTCCTGTCTAAAAGACCTCAAGCAGTTTGTGACATAGGTAAGATCTCTATTGAGAAAAGGTCATAATATAAGAAGTGTTCCAAGCTAGCCCATTACTTAGGTAAAAATGACACTCTGGTACACAGCCCAATCAATCCCAGACACCCCCTCACAGCAGGGTTCCTTTGACTCCCTCCCACTGTCCTCTCTGAGTATTAAGAGGATCAGAAATTTCTACTGGCTTCTGAGTTTCCAGAGAAGAATTCTGCCTGCCTTTGGAGACCACATGAGAGGTCCTGAGACTGATGGAGGAGAGGGGCCCAGCTGAGCCTTGTTGTTCAAACAGCCCATCATGGAACCAGGCATGAGAGTGAGACCATCTTTGTCCCTCTAGCCCAGCCTCACATGACCACAGTAGTCATTCAGAAGAATCTTCCAGTCAAGCCCTGCCCAATTCCTCACCCACAACACTGTAAGATGCAGTGAAATGGCTGCTGTTTCAGGCTGGTAATTTCTGGGGCAGGTTGTTGGTGCTTGGAGGTGAGATGCTGCTGTAACAAGAGAATCAAGGCTGTGGCCTCACTGTTGGGACTGAGCAGTGGGCAGGAGCCCCATCAAGAGACCTGGTTGGGGAGCAGCGAGGGGTTCATGGAGATGTTAGTAAAAGCTTGAAAATAAAACTGTTTGTCACCTTCAGTCTTTTGACATAAAAATTCTCAAAATAAGAAGTGGGCACAGTGCAAAGATGAAATCAAAGTTATTCCCATTAAAATATGGTTTCAGAGTAGATCTCAAGGCCGTGGTTGTGAGAATGTTTGTGGCAACCTTGAAAATATTAAGTGGTGGGTGGAGAAGATGCTTTTCATCTAGAAATAAAGCTTCTACGAATCTTAATGGCTTCACAGCCCTATAGTTCAGCTCAGGGGTGAAGGGCCTGTCTCTGAAAGGATTGAGGGATGACTTTTGTCTAATAGAGTGGATGATAACTTATACACTGGGAGCTCACCAAGTCTTTAAAGAAATTATACAGAATTTGACTGAAGGAGACGAAGCAGTGCAAAAGGAAAAGAGGCCTTTGGATGCCCAACATCCCACAGGCAGGGCCCTGGCTGAGGAAATTAAGCAGCTGCAAACACAGGCCATTTTTTGTGGAGAAGGAAGATTGACTTAGAGGGGAAACTAAGGCCGAAGGCCTGTTTTCTAGATGGCATGAGGTTTTAAGTGAATTTCAGCAACTTTAGAGAAACTGAGGAGGTTGGAAATGCCAGTGTTTGAGGGTTTGTGGCATGTATTATTCATGAAACTAGTCCAATTCTTTTTAATTCCTGACGACACCTTACTCAATTGTCTTCTTTCTCTGTATTTCCAGATGACAATACAGAACATGTCATTGTGGTAAGTGACATGATTTTTGGTCTATTTATCATATCTCTGGAGACCTGATCATCCTCATCTTAATTTAGAGTGCCAGTGGGACTGAGGTAACCAAAGGCTTCAGAGAAATGTGATTGGGTACAGCACTCCCGGACTGTGGGGATGGATACAGTGGCTTCATGCTAACCAAGAATTTTGATTAACAGTTGTGAAATCTCCGCATTGCCTGGAGGGTAAAATACATCTTTTGCCCATCTTGGTGGCATAACCTTATGCCATAGTGGCTGAAGTCTTGGTGTTTAATTTAATAGCTTGGGGTCAAAGGACATAGTTTCTTTGTTTCTTATTGTGAGTTTTATGCAGGGCAATTGAGGACAGAGCCCTCTCTACCAAAATCTTGGAATCCTGCTCCATGGAGTTTCTTTAGGTCCCCTGAACAGTGCTCTAAGATGAGGTGAGAGTCTAAGCCTCAAGGGGAGACTGGTCACTGAAGGGACCTGTCTAGAAACCTGGAGGTGTTTATATTGCAGCTCCTCCTAATGAAGCAGCAGAGCCCTTAATGGACCCCTTTCTTATAGCTGATGATTATATAAAGGCTCATGAGGAGCAGTGGAGATTATCCAAAACTTGTATAATAATATGGCACAATAAATGTAAGTGCAGTCCAACCTTAGAATGGCAAAAATCCAGAACACCGAGAGCACCAGGCCGGCAAGGGTGTGGAGCACCAGGAACTCTCATTCATTGCTGGTGGGAATGCAGAATGGTTCAGCCACTTCTGAAGACAGTTTGATAGTCTCTTAGAAAACTAAACATATTCCTACCATATGGTCCAGCAATCATGCTCCTCGGTATTTACCCCAAAGAGTTGAAAAATATGTGCACAAAAACCTGCATACAGGTGTGTATAGCAGCTTTATTAATAATTGCCAAAACTTGGAAGCAATCAAGATGTCCTTCACAGGTGAATAAATAAACCGTAGTACATGCAGACAAGGGAATATTATTCAGTGCTAAAAAACATGAGCTATCAAACCATGAAGAGACATGGAGGAACTGTGAATGGATATGACTAAGTGAAAGAAGCCGACCTGAAAAGGCTACATACTGTGTGATTCCAACTCTGTGACATTCTGGAAAAGGCAAAACTATGGAGAAAGTAAAAAGATCAGAGGTTGCTGGGGGTTGGGAAAAAGGAGGGCCAGATGAATAGGGAAGCATAGGATTTTTAGGGCAGTGAAATTACTCTGCATCATGGTATAATGATGCATACATGTTGTTATACATTTATCCAAACTATAGAGCATGCAACACCAAGAGTGAACCCTAATGTAAACAATGGACTTTGAGTGATTATGATGTGTCGATGTAGGATCATCAATTGTAACAAAGGTACCACTCTGGTGGGGCATGTTGTTAGTGCAGAGGCTACGAATTCTTGGGGTAAGCAGTATGTGGGACATCTCTCAACCTTCTCCTCAATTTTGCTGTGAACTTAAAATGGCTATAAAAATGAAATGACTACAATTATATGCAGCAACATGGAGACTCACACAAACATAATGTTAAGTAAAAGAAGCCAGACACAAAAGGAAAAAAAAGATTAAGCGCAGAGACAAAGAGAGAGTGGATTTGAGCTGTGTGTTAAGCAGATAAATAGAGAAATATCAAAAGGACTTTTAGGCACCAGACGGGACTCAGAAAATCCTGCCCCTTTCACTTTACTCTCCAATTTGACCTCAGAACACAACTTAGTTCAAAGGCTTCACCTTTCCAAAAGATACACTTGTATACAGGGCCTGGACCCTTTCCACCCCCATTCTGGTCCCTGCAGCCAGAGAGCCTTACTCGCTGGGTGGATGCGTGAGAACACTCGCCCTCTTCTATCACACTCATTATTGGCCCTATGGGTCTAGGCCTAAGCTGTGATAGCAAGAGTAGTGGAATCCTTGTTCTAGAGAAGCAAGGACAGAACCCAGCTCCTACTGTCTCCTGGTGGGAGGAGAGCTCTGACCACAGAGCTCAGGGGAAAGGAAGCAGGACCAGCCTGCACTGGGTCAATGGATTCTTTGATATTGGAAGGGCTTTTGTGCACAGAGAAAAATCTCGCCACTGTTTGCACTAAGTATAACACTCAATCAACGTTTTTGAAAACTAGTTTTTGAGTATTAAATCTTGATACTGATGTGATAATTTAAATGATCTGAACCATTGTACACTGAGCTAACACGTTGAGCATGCCTGATTCTTTTCTGATGCTTCCATCCTTCAAAAACAGAGAAACATACTCAAGAACATGGATCGCAAACTTGTTCATCCATTCCACCAAAACTGTTAGAAAGGTGCTGATTTCGTGGATTTAACCATGCTTTAGGGTTTTTATAATCTTCCCAGACCCAGGAGGAGGCTTGATGAGGTTGCAGATCCTGGTGTCAAACAGCTGACTCTCCATCAGGAAAAGGCATTAGATGTGTCTCCAGGTCGATTCAAACCTAAGGTCCTGGTTATTATCAGGCCAAGGCTTTTTTGATAGTAAAAATGAACTCTTTAATCACGTCATGGTACTCTTAAATCCCTGTTTTTTATAGATATTTTGAGTTTAGAGACTTGCCTTTCTGACATATAGGCTATTCTTTAAGTTTTTGCAGGGCGGTAAGTGTAGGAGCAATTGTCTAGTCATATGATGTATTGACATGGTTCATTAGTACTGTTATAAAAATATTTATTTTTGCTAAAATTTCATTAAAGTTAGTAGGGGGGTTGTTATAACTGGTAAAAAAATATATTTGAAGAGATAGATAGTTGAGACCAACACCTTCATTTGACATTGGACTAATTTACCTTTTGGGGCCCAAAAAAGGACCACTTATTTCACTAGTCTTTGGGTATAACCATCCTCAGGACCAGCTTCTGGACTCCCCTTCTCTCTGGGGATTAATTGAGGTCACTGATGCTGATCAATATTTTATATTTTTGGTACAGTTCTTACTCTTTCCTTTTTTGTGGCTCACTGAAGCTTTAGTTCACTCTGTCTCATTTATACGGTCAGTAAAATATATACTTACATCTGCTCAAAATAAGAAAAATATTCTATATATCAATGCCCTTCCACGGCTTAAATTTAAGGAGCAAGTAATCATAGCCCACTGGATCCACCTTTTCTTTGAATCAGCACCACCTTCTGTTATACTTCATAGTCAGTTTTCTCTTTTGAGTATCATTATAAATTGATTAAAATTTTGTAGATTGTAACTGTTGTAACTAACAATTGTTTTTAACTTTTCTTCTTTTGCTGTTGTTGTATGAAGCCTAAATTGTGCAACACTAGGATGCAAAGACCAGTTAACTTTATGATACCATTCTGGATAGAAGTCTCTATACAAGTGTGCCATGCAACAAGCCATATGAAAAGCCAAAAAAAGAAAAAAATTGCCAAACACACACTGAGTTCAATGCTTGAAATTTATTTTGGAGAGAGAATTAAGAAAAGGAACAAGGTACAGAGACTAACTCGTTCCAAGTCTTCAGATGGAATCCTGTGCTGCTTTGGGTCTCAGTCCACAAAGCTCAGCGACAGCAAAGCCGGTAGAGGGTACCAGAGGGGAGCCCGGTACAGGTCCCACGTTGAGTGTCAGGGTATCGGCAGAAGGTGCGACTGCAGTGGCAGACAATTGTTGCTCTAGAGGCTGTGGAAAGAAGAGGCGGGTCAGGCACAGGGGAAGGGGAGAGGGAAAGGAGGCAGAGCCAGCCTCATGGAGATATGCTAAGAGGCAATATATCTACTTACAGTAAACAATACCAGTCATGTTAGCATGGACAGAATTCACTTTTTGTCATAACTCACAAGAAATTTTACTGGCTATGTGTTGGTCATGCAGGATCATAATTTTTCTCTGATCCTACCCTATCATGTACGTGCTTATTTCCTGCTCTCCCCAACAGTTCATCTCTCAAACTCAGGGCTACCTATTCCTCATCCCACCTCACCCATATACCCATTCTGAGCCCAGGCTCCGTGTACTGAGAAGTGCCCCTAATGGGCCTGCAGATCCCACAGCGAGATTCTTCATCTCTCACCTGAAGCATCTCGAGTGGAGCGTTCATCCCCCTCAAAGGAAATGGTCATATCCTGGACCTTGGCCCCGGGCTCGTCCTGGGCAGGAACCTGGTCAGCTTTCTCTCCCAGCTGCTCAGCCTGTGCTTGGAGGGCCAAGAGGAGAAGGGCAGCGAGGAGGGAGAGGGTCCTCATGGCTGAGTCACCTGGAGGTCAGGGTCCTGATGGGAGAGCAGGAGCCTGAGTGAATGGGGAGCCCAGAGTCAGCCTGTATTTATAGGAGAAGGATTGGAGGAAAGAAGGCATTGCCCTGAATGTGTGACTTGGGGGGGGGGGCTAAGATCCTCCAGTCAGTTGTCCCCAGAGTCACTTTGATGTTCTTCTGATCTAGGTGTCCCTCCCTCATCATGTGTCTATTTGCATGGTGTCCATGTGTGTTTTTCATATGTCATGACTGATGACTGATACGAACAGGACAACCTTCCCTGTTTCTCATCTGCCTGAATATTTACCAGTGAAAATGTGTGCATGTGCGTTATAGGGCATCTAAAACATCAAGAGATGCCTGTAAAAACGTCTGAAAAAGTGGCTACCAAAGAGCAATTATCAGATGGGTATGGAATTTTGCACTTGCCACATTGGATACTAGATTGCATTTTCACACCTGTGATGGAAAATAACTTGATTGTAGAATTCTATGCTGAGGTAATATATAAGAGTATTTATAGGGACAAATGGTCTGTTTTTGAATATACCAGACTCAGAAAATTGCTATGCTTGAATCCCTTTGGAAAAATATTGCTCAAGGACACATTCCAATTATAAAAAAAAAAATCTGGGGGTCAGCCCCGTGGCATAGTGGTTAAGTTCAGTGTGCTCTGCTTCGGTGGCCCAGCTTCACAGATTTGGATCCCAGGTGCGGACCTACACCACTTGTCAGCCATGGTGTGGTGTTGATCCACCTACAAAATACAGGAAGCCTGGCTCAGACGTTAGCTCAGGGCTAACATTTTTCTCAAGCAAAAAAAGAGGAAGATTGTCAACAGATGTTAGCTCTGGGAGAATCTTCCTCAGCAAAAAATTAAAAAAAGAGATCCAAGTGAGAAGACATGAGAGGAAAGCAAGAAAGTTGAATAAAAAGGACTCAGTAAAACTTATTGATAGTCTATTTTAATTAATTTTCCATGCATGGATGATAAGGCTGTACATTGTAAAGCTGTTGTTAAGAAAAGATTATTAAACAAAGTAAAATTTAAAAAATAGAAATTTCAATTGGAATCAAAATTCACAAGAAATTCAACAAGATGTGGGAATTGATCAAGAAAGAAGAGAAGATGGAGATCGTTGATAACGACCAACTCTTAATATTCACAGGGAAATAGACCTTTAGATATATGTCTACAGGATGTGATGTTTGCCACTGAAAGGATACATCAATAGAATAATAACAAAACAGATGCAACGGAAGGATAAAAGAAAAGAAGAAGACAATTTATTCTTCTTAAATAAGAGAGAAAACGTTAAGAATCAGAATTGGTAAGAAATGCTGCCAAATGTCAGGAAGGCCATCAGCCTGGCCTGCTTCTTGTTTCTGTTCTTTCCCCACTCACAGAAGGAGAGCTCTGGAGGACAGGAACCCCATCCTCCTTGGGCCTTCCTGCCCTGTGTGTGTGTCTGGGAAGTTACCTTTCTGCCCCCTAGTTTCTTCATCTTCGTTGGGTTGTTGTAAGGATAAAATGATAAAACCATGCAAAGTGCTTCGAGCAATGCCTGGCACATGGTAAAACTCCATCAATGCTCTTACTGTCGTTTTATGATTTTATCATCATCAGATGTCATTATCAAATGACACATCCTAAGTACTTAGAATAGTGCTTGGCATAAAGTAAGCACTAGAAACTTCTCTGCAACACCCATTTGAATTAGTAAACCAACTGGATGACCTTGGACTGAGTTTCCCTCGTCAATGACTTCAGCTTTCTCTGTGCAGTCCTCGCTCTTCCCTGGCGGCCAGGTAGCACCAGGTTTAATATCATCTCTATTCACCCTTCTTTACTGTCTCCCATGGAACATTCCTGGACTTGACATATGGAGTTCCACTATTGCTTCCCAGTCTGCATCCATCTGGCATTTTCTCTCTGAATCTGTAGGGATGACTGTGGGGCAATTTGGGAAAACTTTGTTCCAGTTTTCACCTTTCTCCGTGGATTCTGTCATGAGCTGGACCACCCAGGGTCCTCATTTATTGGAGAAAATTTTATCTTCAGCCTCTCTCCATCTTTCTGCAGCCCCCAAATTACCTGCATGAGTGGAAAATCTGGAAAGAGAATGGATGGTTTAGAAAATCACCATCCAGGCCCTAGAGTAACAGAGAGATCTCAGCATTGCCTGTGGACCAGAACATGCCTGGAAGCCCATTGGTCTGCACTGGACTAGGACCTGCTGGACCAGCTCACTGTTCAGCCTAGAACACAGGGTGACCTGTCACCCAGGATCCTTTTCCTAGGCTTCTCTCTGGGAGAAGTGTTTCTAGAAAATTCTACTGACAGTTTGGGAAATGACTGTAAAATTTTAATGTGTTTGTAAATAATTCTTTAGAACAAAATACCTTTTTTGTTGTTGTTGTTGCTGTATCAAGTCATCTATTGTCTATTGTCCTTTGACTTCAGCCTGCTGCCATTTACAGTAAAACCTGAGGAGATGTTTTCCCTGTCTTCACTCTGAGTCTAATGGAGCCTCTCCTGTCTTCAGAGCCAGGATAGATACAGTACACACATCTGTAACATGGAAACCCACTGAGAGACGGCATGAATTCCCCTGACATACATTTCAGAATGTAACATGGGAATGAACTTGACCATGCTGAAAAGTACGGTGCAAGGGAATTAGCCTGAAAGAAAATAAATCTTGATATCTTAAGATATCAACAGATCTGGTTCTGAAGAAGAGGGTTTGTGTTCCAGGCTATTCCAGAGAGCAGATGATGCTGGGGGATGCCCTGTTACTGCTGGCGATAGTCAAGCAGATGGGGAGCAGGGAGTCAATATGGGCCTTTGTCAACACAAATAGCAGGTGTTGAAGGGGAGCCACGGGATCAGAGAATCCTCAAAGGTTGGCCGTCAAATCCCCAGCCCAGCACCACACACACATCACATTAGGGTAGAGCCTTCTCCATAGCTCATCGTCCTCTGATCCTGCTCCCCTCAGACTTGCATCCACACAGAGCTGGATTCTCCTCACTCCCCAGAGACGCCCAGGCTCCTGCTCTCCCACCTCCAGGAGGCTCACAGCCATGAGGACCCCTTGTCTGTTTGCTTTCTATGTCTGCTGCATTTTCAGTCCATTTCTCCTCTTCTCTCGTCTGAAACAATTTTCATATCTAGTCACACGAGATTTAGGAAACATAGAAAATGATAAATTACATGTACAGTTTGCTTACAAAAAGTCCTATGGATTGACTGCTTGAAACTTTTAACCAGTTTTCAGAAAAAAAAAAATATTGCCAGAGTAGGCATAACTGACCAAAATGGGTTTGAACAATTTAACGTATCCTAAATATATTTCAAATCCTTCTTTTTATGTTTCCTTTTGCTGCTTTATTGCCTTTATTTTTTCTCATTGCAAAAGCAATTCATGCTTAACATAGGAAAGAAATCCAAAAACATAGAATAAAAGAGAATTCTAAGAGCCACCCATAACCCAGTCTTTCTGAGAAAACTACTGTTTCATGTAGTCTTTAGACCCTGTTCTAAATAGGTTTATTATATTTAAATAAAAGAGGCATCATGCTATGTACCCTTTTTTTGTGATCAATGATGATTTATCTGCTGCATTTTCTATTACTCAATATTTGGTTGGTATCCTTTTTAAAAATTTGCTGTTATGACACTTAGCACAGGAAAGACTGGTAACGAACAACACTCCACAGAGCAAAAATGAAAGAAACACAGCAAGACACCACAAAATTCTGGTAAACTGAAAAGAATGGTTAAATATCCAGATAAGCTCATAAAACTAGTCAGTGGTGCAGCAAAATTCTTAACGCTGGATAAACTCGGGACTGGGAACTTTTGGTTCTGATGAATTGTCAATAAGCCAACTGTTTTGACCACGTTGCTTCTGTTTCTATCTCTATATTTAAGCACATTATCTGGCTCCAGAAAGCAAGTCAATATGGGTGGGAAGAATCATTTTCCAGGCAGGGCCCTCCAGCTTGGAAAAGTGAAAGCTCCCTCGTCTGTAAAAGATGAGACCAAGCCAACATCTCCTTTCTCCTACTCCTCTTTCCTCTCTCCCGTCTGGCCTTCAGTATAACAGCCAACATTGTCTTTTTATTTTGTTTTGTTTTGTTTTTTGGTATAAATCTCTGTTCTGGGGAGGTTTGGCCTTCTCCAAGAAGCACTCATGGAGTTCATTGTAAGTAGGGGGGCCCTGGAGGGAGCTAGAAATGCCCTCTCTTGTATTATGCAAAAAAGGGAGCCACTCCCCTTCTTCCCACGCAGACCTGGCCTCAGAAGAAGGGCAGACAAGAGAAGTAAAAGGCTCCTCCTCACACTTTCAAGGTGCATTGCAAAGGCTCCCAGCCTGGAGAAGGCAGAGAGGGTGCCCAGAGGCATGTTGAGTCAGCTCAGGAATGCAAATCGCACCATGTGTTTCTCTACCCACTCTGGGAATGCACACATGGAAAAAGTTTTAATAGAAGTGAGCATCAGTGGCAGCCTTGAAGAGGGAAAATGAATCATTTCAGGCTTGGAGTATGTCTGGGGGAGTATCAGCGTACTTCAGTTGGGGTGGTGATATTGCTTATGGTACCATTTCTTACACACCTACAGCAGTTTCTCCCTGGCGCTGACTTTCAGCTTCACGATGTTGCAGAAGGAAGTTGATGATGCTCACGCATTTGCAGAGACAATATCAGGAGAAATATCCTGCCTGCATATTATGTCAGGAGGGCTTGGTTTGTTCTGATAACTGTGGTGGGTCCAGCTACAGGTGCAAGGATGAAGACCATCCTTGCATCAGAATTTGATGTTTGGCAACCACAGGTAGCAGGAGTCCCTGGAAAGTCAGGACTCATGGGTATACACAGTAATGGGTCTTCCCAGCTCCACACAGCCTTGGAGAATTCAGGAAATCCCGGTGGGAGGAAGTCAGAATCTGAGTTCTCTAACAGCAAGCATCAGGAACCTGGTCACTGAGCTGATCTCCAGGCTGGTCCTACAATTGGGAAAGGCAAACTGTCAGGTGGAAAGAAAGGTTCAGATTTCAAGACACAATGGAAAAGATCTGAGGGTGACCTTGAGGGCTGGTTTGGTGTTAAGTATGACATGACTTTAAGCCCCCAAATTTTGGGTCTCAGGGTTTTGAAAATCATGTTTAGAGAATACTTGTTATTACAATGGAAATAAATGCAAGAAGAATAACTTAACCTTAAATCTAACCATTAGGTAACACAGTGGATAAGTTCAGAAAAAAAGAAGTAATGTATTCCTTCAACAAATGTTTATTGAGTTTCTGGTGTCTTCTGTGTTCCAAACACTGTTGTAAGCACTGGAGATACAGCAGATAAAAAATAAGTCAAAAACCCCTGCCACACAGGGCTCACTTCCCAATGTCCGAGAGAGAGACAGGAATTAAAAAAAAAAAAAAAAGCTGAAATGTTAAAATTGTCTTATGGCCTGAATCACGTTCCCCAGAATTCATGTGTTGAAGCCTTAACCCCCAGTACCTCAGAATGTGGCTGTATTTGGAGAAGGGGCCTTTAAATAGGTGATTAAGTTAAAATGAGGCCTTTACAGTGGGCCCTAATTCAACCTGACCAGTGTCCTTGTCAGAAGAGGAAATTTGGACACAAAATATGGAGATATGAGCACAGAACAGAGACCATGTGAGGACACAGAGAGAAGGGGGCCATCTGCAAGCCAGGGAGAGAGGCCTCAGGAGAAACCCACCGTGAGACACCTTCATTTTGGGCTTCTCACCTCCAGAACTGTGAGAAATAAATTTATGTTCTGTAAGCCACCCAGTCTGTGGTATTTTATTATGGCTTCCTTAGAAATCTAATACAAACAGATCATAAGATGTTAAGAGCAATGGAGAACAGTCAAACAAGGTAAGGGGCATGGGTGGGGGGGAAGCAGATCATGCACGTCTCTGGGGAAGAGCGTTCCAGGCAGGGTGCCAGGGTCCACAGCATTGAGCTGGGAGAATGCAGTTAATGCTGGTGAGAGGAGTGCCTGTACAGTCAGAGGTATGGGTGTAAAGAGTTCGGATTTACTCTGAGTGAATCAGTTTTTCTAATTAATAAAAATCCTGTTGGTTTTCTTTGTTGGGTTTGTGTGATAGAAGATGGTAGATACATACATACATACGTACATACATACATAGATACATGGATAGATAGATGATACATAGATAGGTATTAAATTTTGGAAAATTTGACCTTCAAAATGATGTTGGGTTTCTCAATCTCTGAATGTGGTATCCCTTTGTATGTGTTAAAATCTTATTTTGCGTCCTCACTAAATTTTAAAAGTTTTATTCATAGAACTCTTACACATCCATTAAGTATTTTTATTTTCTTTACTTGTTGATAGTGTAAATGATATCTTTTTTCCATTATAATTTTAAATAGTTTAGCTTTTTTTCTCCCTATTGCTTCCCTATAGCTGATTGATCTGATTACCAATTTTCATTTCCTCACCCCTCCCCTTTACTACCCAATTTTAGTTGAGAATATCACTTTTCTTTTACTTAGGTATGTGTTAATTGATTTGTAATGTTTAAATGATTTGTTTTTGTTTTCCAAATATAAAAGCAGAGGGGGAAAACCATCAATTGACATTTTCTCCACTCTCTTTTCCCCTTCCTTCCCATCATTCCTTAGTTATGGAATTCTACATTTTCGTTATTTGTAACATATACACTGGGTTCTGCCTCTATCATCATTCCACATCTCTCTCTTTAGTTCTTCAATTGAATCAGTTCAGTATTCACTCCCAACACTTGCGTCATGGTACCATATCCTTCTTGCTCTTGGCTGAATTTAGTTCTCCAGTTTTTGGGTTCCCCCCAAGCAGAGTCCCTCACTGGAGCCATATTCTCTGAGTCCTTCCATGTTTGAAAATGCCTGTTGCCTTTATAATGGAAGGATATTTACTTGAGTAAAAAATTATGGTGTCACATTTCCTGCTCTTGATGGCTTTGTTGGAATTGCTCATTGTTTTCTAGTGTTGGAGGTTATTTTGTATAAGTCAGAGCCTTCCTGATATTACAGACTGTTTGATCATTTTGTCTTATTCCAAAGATTCTTTATGTTAAAAATCCAGAAATATTATTCAGATATTAAGATAGAATTTGTTATTGATTGCTATGTGTCAAATTGTCTTGGGATATTACTTTAATTTAGTAGATTAGAGTCTTTTTATTACCTGAAAATTCTTTTAAAAACTCTATCTTTACATTTTTCCCAGTTATCTCTTAGATACCAATTATGTAAATGCCGAATCTCTTTTGTGTCTTCTACGCCAATCATTTCTTCCCCCACTCTTCCACATCAACTCCAACTTATTTCTGTTACATGTGCTCACTTCATGCCATCCCATCCTCATTGTGCCCATCTCTGTTTTCAGAAACGTGCAGCCTCATTTGTGTGCCCCTAACTGGGCCTTCAACTTTGTGATGATTTAGTTTTCTTCTTTCACTTCCTACCACGGTTCTATGAACTCAGGTTTCTTCTTTTTTATCCCAAAATATCTTTTCTGAATTAATGCATCTCTGATTTGTGTTCTATCTCTGTTTCAAAATAAGTAATTGTTTCATCATCATCATCATCATCATCATCATCATCAATTTATAGTGCTCTATTAGGTCATACTTTTTATCCATTTTGCAGCAAAATTGTCAGTTAAGGTTTTCTATTCTACCAATTATTTGTCCTTTTCCTTCCTTATTGTTTTCAATACCTTTGGAGAGATTCTGTGTGGTTTCTGTTTGATAATGATTCATCTTTTTCCAGGTGAAATGTTCCTGCACTGTCTATTTTACAGAACATTTTGTAGGGGAGTAGACAGAATTGGGTTCCAGGCTATGCAGAATTCTCCCTCTGACACAAGATTGTTGGTGTGATGCATTCTTTTGATGGCTAATCAATGAGAATGACACATCGTGTGCCCTCTAACTTCTCATAACCAGATTCATAACCACTGCCTCATAACCAGACTGCTGCCTACAAGTATGGACTCTTGTTAGCTCAGCACATCTTTCCTCCTTTTTGAAATCTGGTGCCAGTCTGAGTTCAGGGACTCTTCCACTACCTGCTCCCTCATCTGATCTCACCATCTCGAATAAGGGATTGTTGGTTCGTGTCTTAGGGTGCAGGACGATTTGGCAGAGTTGTGCTCTGGTAGCATTGTCTGAGACTTCATTCACAGGCAGATTTTCTTGTCTTCCTCCCCTATCTCCACATCTCTGAATTTGATGACACTTTATTATTATTATATATTCTATCTGGGGTAACAGATGCCTACTAGTTTTGCAGATAATGAAGTTTACATTTTTACTTCTTATTTTCTTGTTTTGCTTTTGGGGAATTCCTGAGAAAGGAAGGGAACAATCACATTTTTACTTTCCCACTTTAAAACCAGAAGTCTCTGATTTATCATAGTCCCTTACATGGTCTTCCTGAATCCATCCTACATACTGCTACCAAGTTCTTTCCAAATTGGAATTTGACAATGTTATCTCATTTGAAATCCGTCAATATCTTCTCTTTGCTTACAGGACAAATTCAAACCTCCAAGATCTGCTCCTACATATCCTACAATATTTCTTTTCTCCTGTACCTTAGCCAAAGGAGACACTTATGATTTCCCAAATTCACATGGAAATCTATGTCTTTATATCTTTGCCCATGAACTTCCTTTCTCCTGAGCTAGCTTCATGTGTCTGCCTCGTAAGTGTCAACTCCTCTCTTAGGACATAGATCAAGTATTAATTCCACAGCAAAAATTTCCCAATTTCTCCTCCCTACTCCCCATCTCCACAACATAGAAACAGCAACAGTAGTTCCTTCCTTTAAGATGCCTTGTATTTACTACATCATATGGCGATGAACTGTTACAGTGTTAATCTATTTTATCAAGCTGAAGGCCCCTCCTATTCTGGGATCATGTTTGGTTTATTTTGTACCCAGATTCTGTCTAAGTAACTGGTAAATTGTAGGAGCAGAGGAAATAGCTTCCTTGATGAATGGTGCTGAGCCAAGCATACCACGTCCTTAGAAGTGGGGCGAGGAGAATGATAGAAATTGAGAACCAGGTGAGACCTGAAAGGATCAACCTGACTAATTTCCTATCTTTGAATAATTCCCCTCACTTGAGTAATTTGCCTGCCCTTGTGAATGGGCCCAGAATTTCAAGGATGTTAAATTAGTGTCCTGCCCTAACATAAGGCAGATAAGTCTACATTTTGATAAACTCACTTCCCTTTATTAAGCAGGAGGAACAAAACACATTTCCCTGGAAGCAAATAATTTGGCTTTTACTTAGTGTAGGAGGGAGCTTTTTGCTGAGAACTCATTCATTGGTGCCTCCTGTCACCAGGTCCAAGTGTTGGGCTCAAATGCTGTCACATCTCAGAGTTGAAGGGACCTTAGAGATCATCTAATTTAGCTTTCTTATTTTCCAGATGAGGGAACTAAGGTCCAGAAATGAGAAATTACTGTCCCAGGGGTCACAGGCAGGTGGTGTCTCTGGAGTGACAACCCAGGTTTTCCGACTCTGCTTGGCGTTCTCTTGTTAATCCAAACTTGACTCAATAATGATATTGTTTCATTGAGGAAAGTCCTAGAGTTCTGGTTAAGAATTAGAAGAAAATTGAAAATAAAAGGAGATAAAAATGTGATATTAAGGAATAGTGTGATATTTTCTTTTACGAACACTTTTAAATAATGTTGCCAAATGATTTTTCTGGTTTCCAACCCAGACCATTTTTTATCCACTTATTTCAAATGCACTTTTATGGAGCGCCCTCTGTGGACTGTCCGAGGAACTGAAGATATCAAGACTCCTCTGCAGAATGAGTTACTTCCCTCTCCACCGCTCCTCCAATGGTTAAGCACAGGTCCAGTTATATTTAATGTTGTTCCAATGTCTGTCTCCCCTAGATATATTTTATTTCTTTTTACTCCGACAATGTTTCACTATTTCCTCTTGACTTACTCCCTTCTGCACAGAGATCTTACATTTTCCATTTGTTTACAGTCAGCTCTAACGAAAATCCACAACTTCATAGAAATTTATTTTCCCATTCTTCTCATCTTTTCCATGCCTTCCAGTTCTCATGGTCTCGGTTTCCCCACATGAAACATGCCATCTAAGGCAGCACTTAGATGCTCTGACACACTTCACATCACATCCACCCATGTAAGTGTGCCTGCTTAGCTCTTGGTGGTGAAAAGTAACTTCCCAGTGACCTTCCTGGGAAGCAGTGACTGTGCTGGGTACTCCCACATTTTGCAGGTTCCCGTTACCCAAAACTTTTGCTTATTAGCCAAGCCCTCTGCAGGGAAAAACACATTTACAAATGCTAATAGGGGTGCCTGCTGCTAGCCCTTGGGTCACTGCCAGGAGCAGCCTCTTGTCTAGAAATTGCACACTCAATGGTTTCTCTGGTTCACTAGCATCAGTGTGATCAGAACATGGTCAGGCCAGGTTGTTCTCTGGGAACAACCACTAAAGAATGAAGAGGAGGCTGAGCAAACTGCCCTGCAGCCCACAGGAGGGAAAGGAGGTAAGTGAGCACTCGGCACTGTGCAGACTGGGGAGGATATAGGACTGGGCTGTATTTTCAAGACCAGCTGTTTTTCCTATATTCTTAGGCAGGAGATCCCATTAAACAGAGGCGAGCACTTCATTCTCATTCACATTTTACTCCCTCTTCCCTTTGGCACATGTACACCTCTCAGAAGCACCTAGAATCACAAATCTCAGAACTGAGGAGGGGACTTTGGGATGTCACCTAACCCAATTCTCTCATTTCTGAGATGAGGGATCTGAGGCCCACAGAGGTGATGTAACTTGTAAGTCAGAGGCAGAGCCAGAACCAGAATTTAGGGATCCAAAATCTTAAAGCAGCATTTATTTTTTCTGCATAATATTCTCAAGGTACTTGAAGATGTTTCCATGGAAGAGTCTAGGCTTCATGAAGTGACACAGTACGGTAGCTGTAAGCATAGATTTGACTCAAACTGGAGTTCAATTCCTGCTTAACCACTGCATGGCCCTGTTGCCTCATCTGAGAACACAGTCATTCTTAGAACCTACCTCTAAGGATTGTTTTGAGGATGAAAAGATGGTGCAGAGCACTTAGCACAATGCCTTGCACATGGTGAAGGCTTGATGCCCAATACTTATTGTTGGGCACATTTGATGCTTATTTTCAGGTTTATAGCTGTGTTGCAGAAGACCAAGAGACACATATCTACATATGTAATTTCATTTAAATTGGCCTAAAGTAAACTACTGGGTGCTTGAAAGGACGCCTTCCTGGGTTCTTACTTGAAGCAGGACACTGACAAATGGGAGCGTACTCAGAAGTGGGCAGCCAGGCTGGAGAGGGGTTGAGATTCTCCGGCCCAAGGAGCAGAGTTCTGAGGCTCTTCAGAGCAGAGATGGGAAGGTCCAGGAGAGCATGATCAGTGTCTGCAGATGGGTGAAGGCTTAGCACAGAGAACAGAGATGAGTTTCAAGTTTCTAGGGTTCTATGAAAGGTATTTCCTATGTTTAGGCTAAAGTTATTCTCTGTCTGGTTCATACTGAAATGCTCAATGCTGAAGACACAAAGAGTAAACAGACCCAGTCTTGAGTTTTCAAGATCTCGTAGTCTCATAGGTGAAATATGGGTCAACAGGTATTAGGACATCCAACCGGTTCATGTGGCAAGGAGATAATTCTACTTTTCTTTTGAGAGAAAGAGGGTTCATTCTGTAAGACCTGTCTTGTCAGAGACGGTGTTAGTAAGCTCAGACCTCTGTAGGCCAGAGAGCTGAGGTGAGAACAGAGCAGCCAGAATTTCCTTTTCTCATTGGAGAGAAGAGAAGAGAAGTATTGATCCAAGGCCATCTGCTCAGTGGCCTGCCTTTCTGGAATGTTCCCTGCCAAAGAGCAGACTCTTTCTCTCACTCTCTCTCTCAATGTCTCTCTTTCTGTCCCTCCCTCCCTCCCTCCCTCTCTCTCTGCTTCATTTCTATTTTCTTTCCTCTTTCCCTTCATTTCTATTTTCTTTACTTAAAAATATCAACCATCCTTACATTTGACAAATTTTCTCACCTTCTCTACATCTTTCAGAGATTTCTCTCTGGGCTTATAAAGAGTAGTAGCCCAAATTCCTAGACCCAGAGTGGATTTTCTCTGTCTCTAACTTGTCAAATGGAAATCTTGATGTGAACTATATCACCTCAATTTCGAACTCTAAAAGAGAGGTGGACTCAGTCCAAGGGTCAGAGAAGCACTGGGTTTTTGTGTTGTCATCAAACACTTCTCTCAATTCCTTCAGACTTGTTTCTGAACCCAAGGACACCTGAGCTGAAACTACAATGTGTGCTTAATGCATGAGTTGAAATACTTAATCAAGTTCTGGAAGAAAAATCACAGGTTTTTACAAAAGAAATCACATGTAACAAAAGACTACTGAAGCATTTATTTAAAAAAAACTCTTTTTAAAAAAAATGATTTATGAAAAGTCCCATTTGGTTTTTGGATATTAAGGAAGTTGATCTTTGATATGGATGAGGAATAAGAGAAACAAGAAAGAAGAAATAGGGGAAATGGGAGAAATAAGGCAATTTTTGCATTATGGTAACTGAGAAAGAGTTCTGCAAAATAAGGGCCATTTGCCACAGGCTCACCGCATGACATTATTGTGACCCTTCTTGTTTGGCCTTGTGGCCTTTCTTCCCCTGTAAAGTGAGGAGGTTGGGTCATATGATCTCTGAAGCTTCCAGCAACTATTAGTCAATGCAATTCATTGAGAGAAGAAAACTATAAGCCTATACATCAGAATCAAGGAGGCTAAATGATACTTATTACAGATTTATTATTCTATAATTGAAAAACCATTGATAAGTGAACAGAAAAAATCAAAACTGATGAGTTCAATCTGTGGGATAATGACAAAATTCTTATACAAAATCAATAGCTTTGTGCAAACAGTAGCAATTATAAAATACAATGAAAGAAGAATGTGACACAAAAAGAGAGAAAAATCATAAAATATCTAGAAATTAAGTTACAAAAAATTTTCCAGATCCATACAAAGAAGCTTGTTGAAGGACACAGAAAGGTTATATTGAGAGAAGACTAAAATATGCAAAGTAACAGTTGTTCTTGAAAAAACTCAATGGTCCACGGTCACTTTTTCTTAAATAAAACCCGTCATTTCTATGCAGTATCAGTTAACAAGGCAATAAAATTATTTTTAACTTGATACAGTAATTTAAAAATTATTTTGTAAGAGGGAATCATTGAGAGTAGGCATGAATTCTGAAAAAGACTGATAAGGGAGATTTGACCACCTTGAATGCGAGGAGCTAGGCTATTAAAATCATATAGTGCCAGCTCTGGAAGAGTCAGACAGGAGAGTGGACAAGAATGGAGTCCACTTTATGACTTGGGAGCATCTAGGCATTTGATACCTGGCAAGGTTGGGATTTAAATGCTCTGATGAGTATACAAAATGTCCCTTCTGTTCCAGGATGTCCTGCTGTCCTCGAAACATCAGGGCAGACCTGATCATCTTCAATTCCTTCCTGTCATGTATGATTTTGTTTCTCTTCTGTGTAAGCCTCAATTTTCTAAGAGAGCAGTGACATGAACTCAGATGTGTGCCTTTTAAATGAGATACCGTAGGATTAGACAGTGATGGCATTTCTGCGGGCTCAGGAAATTCATGTTTCTGGGTGGGACAAGAAATGGTTTTCACATCACTGCTGGGAACTCAAGTCTGTCACAGCTTTTCAGAACAGCCTCCATCGCAGAGCTGAAAGAATTAAGGACAAGACTGGCTGGGAATACAGACATACTGAGGTAAACACACACAAAGGAACGAATATCTTTAAGGAAAACCAAACACGAGCAAAGAAAAAAGCAATCACTGAGAGTAGCCATGAATTTTGGCTGTTGGCTGAGTGAGCACAAAGTAAAAACCAAGCCAGAAACAATTTTTGCAACACATATGATAAAGGATTAATGACCTTATATAAGCATGGAGTTCTTAGAAATCAGCAAGTAAAAATGAATAGAAAAATAGAAGAATGGGTAAAGTGCAAGGACAAGTAACAATAGACAAAAATAACCAAAGAACATTAAAAAATTGCTCAACCTCAGAAACAATTTTAAAGATATATTAAAACAAAGAGGAAATATTATTATTCGCTTGTATGATTTGCAAAGATTAAGACAATTGATAATAACCAGTACTGATATCAACATTCAAAAGGTACTAACTATCAGCAAGAGGACACAGTGGTGCAACAGTTTCTAGAGTGGGCAATAGGGAAATACCCATTAAAACTTGAAATATGCATATATATGTTGACTTTCCATTTCTAGGAATTTATACAAAAGTAACAGTTACGTAAATTTCTAAAGATATGTGTATAGTCATACAAATATATGAGGCAAATATATTTGAATAGATATTAAAGAATTTCCAAACGAATATTTAAGTGAAAAAAAACACGCAGTGGAGCTGGTTATGAAGTATGCTTCTATATTTTAAGTTTAAAATAAATAGATGATTTTATTGGCAAAAGGAAGGAACTGAAATACTCTGAATTGTAAATAGTAGTTATAATTGAAGGGTGGGGCCTTGGTGTTTTTTATCTTCCATTTTTTTACATTTCTCTATTATTTGGAATTTTCTGATGTGTAAGTATTATTTTTTATACTCAGAAAAATAATAGACTTCCATGAAAATAAATGAAAAAATTCAAATCCTAGGAATAATTGGGTATATTTTCCCACTAGCTTTTAACCAATATGAACTCTTTCTTCCTTTAATATGGATTCTCTAGGAAGGTTATAACTAACCTACCACCGTTCTGGAAATTCCTTGTCAGGAGCGCTGGAAGATCCCATCAGCTTGCCTCAAAATCTGTTCTAAGGAACTTCCTCACCTGTGAGGAACCATCCTTATTCTCCTCTTGTAACAGCTTGGCTCCGGCCCTACCACTCACCTGCAGATGCTCCAGGCTCTGCTTCACCCAGAGACCACTTCACACGATGTGGTCGTACAAGAGTGCCTCAACTCAAAGGTTGAGAAAAAAGCAAAGCAAGCAGCAGCCGGGGCTCAGGGAGCAAGAAAGGACAGTGCTGTTATGACCACTTCTGCTGAGGGAAGAGCAGAGTCTTAAGCAGTGAGAAGTTACTCCCGATTCTAACCGCTGGGCTGCTGTGAGTTTCCCTCACAGCCGAGGGAACCTCGGGCTCCTAACTTTGTCCTCTGGATTCTTACCATCAGGTCTTTGAGAACCTCAACTCCGTAACCATGAGACTCCTCCACATCTTCCTTACTGCTCTCTTTACCATCTTCCAGGTACTGCCCGGTAATTACCAACCATGATGCCCTTTCTTATCATTATTTTGTTTTGTTTTTCCCTCCCCGAAGTCAACCATAGTTAGAAAGTAAAGCATTAGGGAGCTACTCAGAGGTCATCTCTATACCCCAACATAACTTACTGAAAAGTTAAAAAATTCCTTTGAAAGCTGGTTGTTGTGTCTTCATGACATTAAGTGTCTTGTTGGGTAGTAATCTTCTACTCCCTCTCCTTTCTCGTTAATGAACTGGATGATTGAGAGCCCAATCAGTTGAATCACTGGTTAGTATAACCTGGTGTGGAGACAAAGAGCCTTTGTATAAGCCCTGGTCAGAGACCTCTTGCTACTAGTATAACAGCGGTGACCTTGACTTTAGCTGGACGAGGCTTCCGTCTGATGAGGCTGGGAGAGTTGGGATGGGTTTTGTGTGGCAGGGAGGTTGGGCAATTGATGAGATACATTGGGTGATAGTTACTGATTGAATAGCACTCCCAACTCTCCAGTTAGTTACTGATTGAATAGCACTCCCAACTCTCCAGTTAATGCCCAGTTGTTCCCATGGCAGGAAGAACGATTTGGCCAGTGGTTCTGTCAACAACTGTGATGTCTTATGGCAGAATAAGAGGGTGAAGAAAGAGAGGGTGGAAGCCTGGGAATCAAACCTGCCTGATGTTGGTGTTTAACAGGGAAAGATGGAGATTCCATCAGATGGTGGGGTCTCCAGCTTTCCTCATCAGACTTTCAGCATCATACAATCATCTTTTCATTTTTCAGATAGCACTAGGGCGCTCAATTTTGAAAGACCCTGCTACCTTCGGGGTGGAATCTGCCTGAAGCGAGGGACGCCAAAGTGTGAGCCCTTCAGAGGACCCTGCCGAGCATTCACCGTTTGCTGCAAAATAAAGAGGGGCTGATGGAAGTAGCCTAGTCAAGGAACCTTTGCAAAGCATGCGAAGCATGGCTCCACTTGCCCAAATGAAAGCAAACAATATTCAAGTCTAACTAATCAATTATTTAATCATTAAGATTGATTAAAGGAACAGCTGTTTTCCATGAAGAAGTAGTCAGTGGGAGGGAGACAATCATAAGAATTAAATTCAAATTATGTTTTAAATTTTGTAAAGCATTTTCATTCACATAACATCTGTAATCCTTAAACCATTTTGGTTTATCATCAACCCCATTTCACAGATGTAGAAACCAAAACTCAGCTTGAATAAATCTCACCCAAGATGACACAGTCAGTAAATAAAGGACCATAATATAAGACTCTTCTTTCAGTTGTTCCATGATATTCTATCCATATGGAAGGGAAGTCATGGTTTCCTTAACAATCTCAGGGAGGCTGGATATTAAAGAATTCACTACAGTGAGACAAGGTGATGTGAAGACAGGGCTTGGTTCTGGATCTGCCACTGTAGTGGATAAAATGCTGAATGGGAAGAAGCCATTGAGGGAGAACAGTGCTAAGGGGCATTGTGGTGTTGGGGACATGCAGGATTCAAACACACATGTACAGAGAGACTACTCAGAAAGCAATTTCAATTGCAGGTCAGAAGGCTTATGCTGTGAAGCTGGAGTCCTGGGATGGGTGTGATTATTTTGTGTCTTCCTTGTTCACTTTTCTTGTCTAGGTCATGGCATCAGCTGTAGTATCCTGAGTGAGTCATCTTTCCACTAGGAACATCACTGCTCCCCTCTGGTGAGGGAGCAAATCCAGAGATCACCTTGGCTTTCTGCAATTTACAATGCAAGTTTTGGGGGGAGGGAGGTGGCAGGAAGTTGTGCAAAGTGCTCAGGAAGTTGGGGGACAAAGAGGAAAGATAAGATACACTAACATTCTTCCAAAACCTAAACAATCCCATGGAAAAGAAAAGAGTGGCTGGCATTACAAAGAGGACCAGCTGCATAATTGGATCCCAATCAATGGATAACTAAAGAAAATTCAGTGCAGGTTAGCTGATGAACAACAGGCTATTATCAGCTGTAAAGAAGTGTTTATAAAGATATTCAGATACAGACACATGTGTTAGTTTCTTCAATTGTTCTTAAGGCACTGACTTCCTGTGTAGTTTGCCTGCAGGATTATCGTAGTATTTTGAGTATTCCTGATATTTGTGATGTTAGTACACAGGGTCCCCTGCCAGAATGGTTTATCTGTCCATTAGTAGGACCTACTACCACCCAGAGAAGCTAGGAACTGAGGAGCAATTTTAAAGTAACGCTTTTCCTTGTTTGCGTTTCTACACCATGAAGTTAAAAGCTTCTTTGCCTTGCCATCTGCTTCTCCATCATTCACAGTCTCACTGACATCTCTCTATTCCAAACTCTCTGGAAAAGCCCAGCCCTCACCCTATGCCTCTATTACTTGATCTTCCTTTCCTTTTCTTCTTGAGGACTGGCTTGGTAATAGCAGAACAAGTCTTAGAGGAGGGAGGAGGGGAAGGAAGGAACCCTAGTGGGAAGTCTGGAACTCTTTGTCATGGGTGAAGAAAGAGAAGAGGTGAGAATACCAAATGTAAATTTTGTTTGTGCATGTTGTCACATCTCTGACAACCTTTTTCATGGTAAATCAGTAGAGTGAAATATTTTGACCTGACTGCCCATGTTGCTTGACTACTCAGAGAAAATCCATCAATTATGTCAACTTTCATTCATTCATTTTTCTCAACAAATATTTATTGAGCAGTGAACAAATCAGAAAAAAATATTCCTACTTTCATGATGCTTATATTCTAATGGAGGAGATAAACAATAGAAGTAATGTATTTAATGCATTAAATATTTATAAGTGCAAAATTTGAAAAAAGTGTCATGGAAGAGAGATATGGAGTATTGAGGGGTATACGGCATCCAGAAAAGTCCTCAAAGGGTCATACATGAGTGATAAAATCATCTTTCAGAATCTAACTCTGCCTTGTGTGGGTGTTAGTCATTTGGTTATTCTGAGTCTGTGCTCACTCTTGGATACCTGTGGGAATCGTTAGGTTTTTTAAAATAAAGAGCCAGATTCTGGAATGTGCTGACCTGAGGTCTTGCCCAATTCCAATTGGCCCACATTACATAACACTACTGCCATGTCTACCACTTTAACCTTCTCTTCATTTATTAACTAGTGCAATATCTCTACAGCACAATTTCATACTGTAATACTTCTTTACGTTTTTAGTCTCAGAAGCAACTGCTGAAAATAACTCACTAAAGTCCCACTCCCAGGGTGCCAGTTTCACAGTAACTCTATTTCTATATTTCCTAGATTCTGGAACATGCTGGGACCAACTGATATTCTAAGCTCCTCAGAAGGATCTACAATAAATTCTTTAATACATCAAACATGATACAAAGGCTACCTCAACTGGCATCATGCTTTTGGGGCAGACATCCATGTGGAAATACTAGCTTGCTCTTACAATGGAACCTAGGTCCAGCAGTCTGCACTATGAACTCTAGAATTACTATAAGAAACTCTTCAAAGAGATAGAGCCCTCAGTTCTCTGGCCTTCTGGTTCACAGTTATCCACAAATTTTAGGTATGCTAAGGCAACCTATGTATTTAATTGAATCCATTTGTTGATACTAGAGACCAGAGTACATGAAAAGAAGTTTGTTTCCTCACAAGGGCCAAAGTCACTAGTATCTGGAGGATGGGACAGGTAGAACATAGAAGAGCAGTTATGGGAAGCTGCCTCTTACCACAGGAATGATCCAGTTCTGTCTCAGGGAATACTCAGGGAAACAGCACCCCATTTCTACATGGAAGGGGTCAGCAGGAATAAATTTGGTGGTGTCCAGGCCAGATTGATATTCTTAGCCCTTTCTTGTTCACACCAGAGACCACGAATGTTGCACAAAAGCCCATATGGATTGTATGTTTGGTTCCAGAAACTCCATCCCTTTGCTTTGGTCTAGCCTCTCTATTTTCCCTACACTTGCCTGGCTCCTGAATTCATGTTCTCCAAATAGAATAGTCAGTCTATCTCAGGGACCCCTTTCTAGGAGAAACATGGTCAAGAGTGGAATTTTCCAGAGTAACCAGGTATTAATGGGCTCTGCGGGATTCTGTTAAGGAGCCTGATACTTCTGGCTCAGATTTATCCTCTGCTTAAAGTGGAGGGTTGGGAGAAGACAGGGAAAGAGATTTCTTTTATCAGAATTGGATTGAGATAGGATTAAAGAAACAGACATTTTAAATAAGTCTACAGTAATTGTTAAAATAAAACTGTTCAAAAGCTCTCCTAATTGGGATGGATTGATGGGCTAGAGAAGTAATAGAGTGGCAAGATGGTCCAAAGAAGTGAGAGGCACTCTGCTCTCAATATTCTCAGTATGTCAGGAAGGCTGACAATGAGTTCTAGGGATAGAAGGACAAGAATCTAGGTCTTCTAAGTTCCTAGTTCATTGTTATCATTATCACATAACCTATATCTTTCCTGACATAGAAGAAATACACTAATAATGTCATCATAAAATCAAAGAAATGAGGTATTCTTGTAGGGACAGGCTTCTTTCCTTTTAAGTCCCTCCAGTCTCTGTACTCATTGTATGGATAAGCCACATTTTCTTCATCCATTCATCTGTTGATGGACACTTAGGTTGTTTCCATATCCCAGCTATTGTGAAGAATGCTGCAATGAACATGGGGGTGCAACTATCTCTTCAAGATCCTGACATCAATTCCTTGGATATATACCCAGAAGTGGAATTGCTGGATCATATGGTAATTCTATTTTCAATTTTTTTGACAAAACTCCACACTCTTTTCCATAGTGGGTGCACCATTTTTTCCTAACTTTTATCTTGGAAAAAATATCAGTTCACAGAAAGATAGTACAGAGAGGTTCTATTTACCCTTACCCAGTTTCCACAATGGTATTTCTACATCTGCATAACTCTAGCACAATGTCGAAACCAGGGAAATGACCTTGGCATAACATGTGTATGCGTGTATATACAGCTCTAAGTTATTCCATCACAGGGGAAGTCCTACACATACATAACTATAATACAAGAGCAAAGCCAGGAAATTGACAGTGATATGATGTGTGCATAGTTCTATGTTATTATATCAGAGAGGCAGATTTGTGCAACCACTACCACAATCAAGATATAGAACTATTCCATCATCACAAAGATCTCCCTTGTGCTGTCCCTTCATAGTCACATTCATTCCCTCCACACACAGGCCCTAACCTCTGACAACCACTTATCTGTTATCCATCTCTATAATTTTATTTCTAGAATGCTATATAAATGGAATCATATAGTATGTGACATTTTGAGATTTTTTTCACTCAGCATATGCTCTAGAGACCCATCCAAGCTATTGTGTGTACCTATAGTTCATTCCTTTTTGTTGCTGAGTAGTATTCCATGGTGCAGATGTACCACAGGTCTTTTTTTAGCTATTCACCTATTGAAGGACATTTTGTTGTTGTTTTCTGTTTTGGGCTATTCCAAATAAACCTGCTATGTACATTTGTGTACAGGATTTTCTGTGGATATGAGTTTCCATTTCTATGGAATAAATACCCAGGCATGTCTGCTGGATAGTATGATAAACGTGTATTTAGTTTTTTTAAGAAACTGCCAAACCATTTTCCAGAATGGCTGTAACATTTTGCATTCTCCATGGTTGCTTTTCCAAAAGGTGGGGAGATGTAAAGCATGTTTTTTTTGTTTTGTTTTCTTCAGCATTATTGACATATAATTAACAAATAAAAGTCATATAGATTTAAGTTATACAAGTTAATGTTTTGATATGTGTATATATTGTAAAATGATCACCGCAATTAAGCTAATATATTCATAACTTTTCATAATGACTTCTTTGTGCATGTGGAGAGAACACTTAAGATTTAGTCTCAGCATATTTCAAGTGTACAATACAGTATTGTTAAGTATAGTCATCATGCTGTACACTAGATCCCTAGAATTTATTCATCTTGCACAACTGAAACTTGGTACCCCTAGACCAACATCTCCCCCATTTCCTCCATCCCCCAACACCTGGCAACCACCATTCTTCTCTGTGCGTCTATGACATAAGAGGAGGTGATCAGAATTAGTGTTTTAAGGTCCTTCAATTGATCAAGAGAGAGAACAATGTGTTAACTTTAGACTGTTAAGTTTGTGGTGTAGAATTTCAAGCACAACCTCTAAAACAATAGAAATCTAGTATGTAACTTTCAAGCCTAGAGGGAAAAAAATGGAACCAGAAAACAGAGAAACAAGGACCCAATTAACAAAAGCACAAAAGGTATTAAAAGAAGCACAGAAAAAAGAAACAAATAGTAAGAAAAAAAGTAAGGTGTTAGAAATAAGTCCCTACACGTTAGTAATTACAATAAATGTAAGCAGACAAAACTCGTCAACTAAAAGAAATGATCAGATTGGATAAAAGAACTCATTCCAACTAGATGCTATTTAAAAGTTTAAGGACTTGGAAAGGTTAAAAGCGAAAGATAGAACTAGACACTAGGGGCATCATAACCAAGAGATAGCTAGTGTAGGTTAGCTCTTTATCGGGGAAAATAAACACCAAATTAAAAAAAAATTGTAAGGTAAAGAGAGGTTTAGTATATAATGATAAACATTTAAATTCACCAGAAAGATATAATAATTTTACATTTGTAAGCACTTAACAAAATGCTCTCAAAGTATTTAAGCATAAGTTAGTATGGCTATAGGAAAAGTGTTACAAAGTCACTATCACAGGTAAAATTTCAAACACTTCCATCAATCATACATATGTTACACATCATGTATTTGTTATATGTCCTAGTCAGTTCAGGCTGCTATAACACAATACTGTAGACTGGGGGGCTTATAAACAACAGAAATTGATTTCTCACAGTTCTGGAGGCTGGAAGTCCAAGATCAGGGTGCTAGTAGATTCAGTGTCTGGTGAGAGCCCTCTTTCTGGTTCATAGATGGTTGTTTTTTGGCTATGTCCTCACATGGTGGAAGAGATAAGGGAGCTCTCTGGGGTCTCTTTTATAAGGACATTATTCCCATTCAGGAGGGCTCTGCCCTCATGACCTAATCACCTCCTAGCACCATCACACTGGGAATTAGGCTTCAACATATACATTTTAAGGGCACACATACATTTGGTCTATAGTCGTATATATCATGTTTTGCACTAAAAAACATAATATATTTAATTATTTTGACATTTTATTAATTTTAATAATAAATATTGTCTTCTAATTTTTCATTTACACAAGTAATGCATACTTTTTTGTAAAGCATTCAGAATCTAAAAATTATATAGAAAAAATGTTATAATTCATTTTCATGCTCCCACTTAGAGCATAAAATAGTTTTTCTCCAAATGGATATCAATCAACACTGCCTGATTTATTAGACAAATAGTCCACTGCCTTCCCTCCCCACTCATGTGAAGGCCACCTTTATCATAAACTAAATGTCAGTGTCTACATGGTCTGTTTGTGGCTTCTCTGTTTTGTCTCGGGGGATATTTTTCTATTCCTGGGCCAATGCCACATATTTCCAGCCTCAGCATCATTATAAATTATAATAACTGATAGTGAAAATCATCATGTTGCTCTTTATAAAATAATCTTATTTATTCTTGCACATTTTCCCTACACAGTAAATTTTTAAATAGACTAGTTAATATCATAAAAATCTTTATTTTTAAACCCTAATTTCTAAATTATCACTAGTCTATGGAAAGTTATTAGCAACTTATAATTCTTTTTAAATGTATAATAATTTTCACCTGATTCCAATAGCCAATCCTTATGTAAAGAGACTAGTAGAATATTCTGCAGTAGGGAGGAATTCAGGATCTGGAACCAGATTCCTGATTCTAATTCTGATTTCACCATGTACAACATTTATCACCATGCTGAACCTCTCTTGTCTTATTTTCCTCATGTGTATGTTTAGAGTTTAGTACCTGTGTAACGTAAGGCTAGTTTGCTCCTGGTTGTAGGAAGGTCGTAATAATCACCTTCAATATGCTCTTCTTGATTGGTTCTAATTAATTATGTAAATGTAAGATGAGTAATCAACCATTATCTGGGGATAAGAGGGTAAGGCACAAAACATCCTTGAGTCAGTCACTTCTGAAGACACTTGCTACAGAAAATGGCTTATTTAGAATGAGGGGCATCACTTTTTATGAGGAGCTCAAGATTTTCTGGGTGAGAAAAAATTGAAACCTCACCTCTAGCTCTCTGGGATTCTAAGTTGGGGTAGGCTGGCTGAACCCCAGTGACAGAGGAGAGAAATTTTTTAAGAAAAATTAAGCAGTAGGTTGCTCTGAAGCCCCTGATTCAAGACAAGGGCCTGAACTGGGAAGAGAATTTGTTTTTATTCAGGCTTTGGCTAAGGAGGAAAGCCCCTCAGCTTTCTCCTACCCTGGAACTATGTTGTGCTGGGCAGTACAAGAGCCAAGAACACGAGGTTTCATCAGTCATGAGACAACGCTGTGTCCTGGACAGGCCTGAATCAGCAGGGTCATTGCTGGAACAGTAGACAAATTTCATTGGTCAGACTCGGCAGGACAAATTCTGACTAAGAACACATGGCCTGGCGATGCAACGGCTGAGTATAAAATAGATTTCAGATGTGTCTGGAGATCTGAAGGACAACCTCTTCAGGGAGAACAGAGCCTTGGGAGGTGAGTCATAAAAGGTAGGTGATGGTTTCCATTCTACTAAGTTTCATTCTGCTAAGTACTAGAGCGATTATTGGAAACATAAGATTATATTGTGACTGTATTTGTACTCGGAGTTGAAGTAGCAGATTATACTAACTTAATGAGAGCAAATGGAAAAAAGAATCATACAAACTATCCACAGGTTTTCATAAAGTACATGCTTCATCAATTCTAGTCATTCGCATTGTACATTGTCAATCATTATTCTTGATTTCATGGGAGTTCATTGTCCAATGTACATTGCAGTTAGTACTCTGATCACAACTGAACATTCTCTTTAGCATTTAATCACCCTGATCAGACCTATAAAAGTGGAAGCTTTATGCCATTTTTTATTCAACCACATTATGGCACCATTTATTTTCTCCTTTCTAGGAACTTCAAAAAAGATCTCCGCTGAATCGGCACCATGAAATTATTTTACCTTCTCATCTTCGTTGTCTTCTTTATCTCTCAAGTAATGCCAGGTAAGACCTCTTTGGCATCTCCCTTTCATATCTGAATCTTATCTCCTTTCTCCAACCCGTTCCACTTTCAGAAGGATACCCCTGGTTACCCGGAACCAGCGTAGGGATACTACGATGGGAACAATGAGAAAAGGGACATTTCTTGAGTATGTCACTGGGTATGCATCTTCAGGCTGTCTGCACTTGAGGCACTGAGAAGAAACACTGAAACCATAGAGGAAAAAAATGGGACAAAACTATCCCTGCTTTCCTGTCCAATCTAATGACAACTTACAAATATCCTCTCCTTTCGTAAAGCTTCCACCTACTGATGTGTGTTTGAGCTGATGCAGTTTCTAAAGTTCATCATTAGCCTCATTTTAGAGGCATTGTGTTTAATGACTGGCTGTAAGAGCAAGAAAAGAGGAAGCTTAGAGGATTTTTAGAAGGAGGCAATTCACATATTTAGAACCATGGCATTTTAGAAGAAACGTAGATGTATATTCTGCTCCCTATCTTGAGCAAGGAGCAGCATGGATGAGAAAAGAGAGGGAGGCAGGGGTCTGACTTCCTGCCTGTTCATTCCCTACATCATAGAATTGCTGAGTGTCACAGAACAGCTTGAAGGGCTTTATAGAGTACTACTACCACTGGGATTTGGGGTGAGAAAAGGCGGCTCGTGTGGGTGAGCACCATGAGGTCTGGCAAGTCACTGAAAGTTTGAACCTTGCTTCCTGCAGAAAGTCAGTGATTCTCTTTTGCTGCCGTGTTGTGCTTTGTACTCACCCACCTTAGTCCCCTGTCTCCCCATCACTTTTTTCCTCCTCCAATATTCTGTCTTAAAATAAGTAAATTCATCTAATCAAATATTCCACTCCCATGCCTCACTATTCAGGGCTCCTGTGCCTTCTAGAGCACCAATTCATAAAATTGATAGATAGTGAGCTAAAGGAACAGGAGCTGGATGGAACAGTGTCCCCCAGCACTGTCCTCCTTCTTTCTGCTTTGGGTTAACAAGAGCCTGTTTACTGTGACCCACTGGGCATAATGATTGTCTTTGTTGCATTGCTCAGAATAGTGACCCAAATCAGTCTCTGCACTGGGTTAATTCTCAATCAAAGAGAAAGGAGGAGTAGGTTGTGGTGGGCTGTGAGGGAATCTCTCCCGGGAAGTAGAGGAGACAACACGCAGGATCCCTCCACAATAAGACACTTGGTTACAGCACTAAGGTAAAGAGATGTTAGTGGTTCCCAGGGAAGGGTGGCTCCGATGTCAGAGTTCCTTGGTCACAGCTGCTATGAAGCACAGGATGGGCTTGGGTGGCCCTTTCATGATAGCCACAACCATTTGGCATGAAGATGGGGGTACAAGAATCCATGATGAGCAAGTTTGTAAAGCTCTCTGCTGAAAGCCCAGTTCTAACCACTTCCCTTGCAGCATGTGGGTAGAATGGGACAAGTTGAATAAAGTCAAAACAGAGCTGAGGTCCACGAGTGGGGTGACATAGGGGAGCGTGAGCCTGCTCCAGCCCTGACACTGATTCCACAAGGCGTGGGCATGGAGGCCAGTAAGAGCCAGCCTCAGTGACCTCTGCAGCCTGGGTTCCAAAGTTGGTGACTCTTCCTAATGACTAATAGTGGACAGGTTGAACTGGAGGGACCACAGAGATCCTTCCTTCTCAGGGCTGAGTGTAGGCTTTCTTTCTCCCACCTTCTAAGAGGCAAAAAAAGAAGGCTTCTTCAGTCCCAGCTTAGAATCAGGTAGGATTTTTTTTTCTCTTTTAGAAACTTCTCTCATCTCAGCTGGTGCCCCTGATTATTCTGGGTCATTTCCTTTAGAGACTTGAGTTTTAGATCTTTAATCTTATTTTTAAGATGTATGATAAACTATGAAGGTAGGGGTTCTAAGCCTGGGAATTGTGGGTGAACTTCAGAGGGTTGCTGGCACTCCTCAAATGGCTTGGGGCATATTGCTGAGTACGTTTACATATTTGAGTAAATATGTATGTAGATCCTCCTTCCCCAGGCTAGGGGCTGGGTTTTCATGTTATTTTCAGTGGGATCCTGTCCCAGGAAGGTAAAGACATAAAACTTTAATGTGTTGCTTCCAGAGGACATCATTGGACAGTTCCATTATAGCAGATCTCTGATAGTACACGTGCAGGCTCTGTGACATGTCAACCCAAGAGGAGCATTTGAAGTCTCTTATCCCATCCTCCAAAATGCGCTACAAAAATTTCTGTTCATAATAAGCTCTTGAAGACTGTCATTGCCCTCCTATTTAACAAGCAAGTAGGAGGGACAAGGTGGGGAAGAGGAGGTGCATATGACAGAATACTTTAATGAGCAATAAAGGTTGGGGATTCCCAGTTGGATGGAATTATTTCTTCCCCTGTATGGAGCTTGAGCCTTTCTTCCAAAAACAAATAGTTTTTGTTTTTTTCTACAGGTTATGGATACAGTCCAATGCATCATTTCTGTGACTCACAAACAAGTGTATGCCTGAGAAGGAAAAAAAATTGTATTATTCGCATGCCAGGGATGTGCCCTGGAAGGAGCTTCTGTTGTGCAAGAATGAAGTGAACTGAAGAATCCACGTTTAATGTATCTACCCTGAATTAGGCAAACTGAAGAATCCATGTTTAATGTATCTTTCCTGAATTAAACTGCCAGGTACCTCATGATACCATTTTGTTTATTCATAGGGTCATTTATTTTTTCAATACCTATCTAGCACTGGCTCTGTGCTACGACCTATACTGGTAGTTGGGAAAACGGATTCAGGTTTCTTCTGCTAAGAAACTTGCAGACATGGAAATCTGTTCCAAGTTGGGTGGATCAAGGATGTCTTTCCATTGAGGGCCATATGTGACTCAGTCATAAAAAAAAATAGGTAAGAATTAGCCAGGGAAAGTTGAAGTAGAAAAGTTTTATAAATGTGTTTCAATGTGAAGAGAACAAAATGTGCAAGGGCACAATGCCAGAAATGTGCCTGCCATCACGTTAGGGGGTAGTTTGAGAACCAGGATGTGATAAAAGATGAAACTATAGGAAGAATATAGACTCTAAAGAAATTTTACTTTATCTTTTAAGCTACAAGGAAACATTGAAGAATTTTAAATGGAGGTATGGAGGAGGGATTGGAAAATGGAAAGACTAGAGACACAAAGGCCAGTTAGGATATTATGCAATAACTGAAATGTTTTGGGTTAAAGGGTGTGGATTAAGACATTTCCAAAGACAAGGAGTGGAGACTAGTTACCTCAAATACCCTTGGGGAGTAGAGGCATGAGGATTTGGTAATTGGAGGTAGGAAGTGAGGAAGAGGAAGATTCTGTTTGGTTTGACTCAATGGGTGATGGCAATTTCCAGGAGTAGAGTCTCCATCTAGCGTTTAAAGGAAAGATAAGAATGAAGAGAGAGATTCCTGAGACATTAGGACTCATATGGATGATAACTGAAGCCTCACAGGCCAGGAATCCAGCAGAGACTGAAGAGTAATAATCTGAGATGCGAGAGAAGTAGAAATTGGAGACGCCAAAGAAGCCAGCAGGTTGAGATGTAACCTGTGGTAGCTTCATCTGCAGCTCTTCTGGCAATCAGCCCTTTTATTTCCATTCTGGCAACACCATAGTCAATTCAAAATTGCCAAAGATCTCTGGGGTTAAAGTCATTCTGATTCCCACTCCAATCCTAATGTTTATCACAATTATCATGTCTAACTGGAATCTAGGCCATTAAGTATTGCCATTTGGCTTCCCACAAGCTAACCTCAGTGACATCAGTGAGTTCCTTTCGATGGTGGGATCTTTCCCCATTGTCCCCAGATTATGGAGAAGAGGCACTACACAGCTTTTCACACATTTGCTGCTCCCTTCACTAATGAGTTTCTCAATGCCACAGTGAAGGAGAAGTCCTCTGAGCCCTCCCAAGGGTCACAATCAGAGCATAGCTCTGCGGTCACATACAATAAACCAATTCCAACATTCCTTCCTGTGTCTTTGGATTCCTTCCTCTAAGGCACACTTTGGATATTCTGACACCTCAACTTCATTTAATGCATCCCTAAGTCCATTTTTAAGTCAATCAAGCATCTCTTCAAGCCACTCCTGGCAGCTTGAGCTGAATTGTTTGAACCAGAATCATTGATTACTGTAGATATATCCGTGTATTTGGCCTGACTCAATGCTCTATTGTTTCCTTCCTGTTCTAACATTCTTAAGATGCATTCAAAAACACACTTCTTGTGTCAATATTTGCAAAACCTTGCAGTTCCTTTGATGTGCCTGGCACCTCTTCATGGTCAGACATTCTGTAGTCTTTGTGGATTGTTGCCTAGCCATGACCTAGAAACAATGAGACATTGACAAGGTATAGCTGGAGAAGCATGAGCATTCCCTGCAAAGACAACTGCCCCAGGTGAGGTCACTACAGAGTCGACAGGCAAAGGAGGCTAACCTCCCTAGACTGGGGAGGAGAATGCTTCAATAAGCAAGGGATGCTAAGATCTGGGATTTCAAAGTATTTATAATCATCAGAATTTACACAAATGTCCCCATTCCAATTTCAAGTCCCACTCCTTCTTGATAAGCTATGCATTTTTCACATGACACCTGGTGAGGCTACGCATTTCACTTGGGTTGTAAATCAGCAATCCACCATATTAAATGTTGGGTCTATTTTTCAGAAACATGAACACTGGATTTACAAGAGTGAAGACGTTCTGTTATGGCAGTCAGAGGAGCTGTCTGTTTCTCTGACTCTGTCCTGCCAGGGGAACAAAAGACTGGCCACCGGGGTCCTGAGGCCCGAGTTGGGGGAGGAGGCTGGTGATTTCATCTTTGGTGTTACAGATTTTCATTTAATTCACTCGTTTTCAGCTCAGAGTCTCATTGACACCTTAGCTCTGCCCAGAATTCCAAATCTGCAGCCTTTCTGGTTTAGCCTCTCCAATAAGTAAACTTTCCACCTTCAGCTGAGGTGCAGAGAGCGGCTAGGCAAGCTGGGGAAGGGGATTTCAAGGTCAAACTTCTCCCTGTTCAGACTTTCAGCTTCTTCCACACGCTTGTGGCCCCACCCTGTCTCCCTGCTTGCAGGTACCTGGTGCCTCAGAGTCCTCAGTCTTCCTGGGGTTCTGAGTGCATCCCAGCTTGGTTCATTTTGACCTGCTTTCATTTTTGCAGGCACTTGGGTTAGTATCATCTCATGTGCTGAATCAGACTCCACATATACATCCACTTTTTGTAATATTTAAATAAACTTTTACATTTTAGAATAGTTGTTGATTTACGGAAAAGTTGTGAAAAGTACAGAGTTTCCATATACCCTGCAGCCAGTTTCCTTTATTATTAACATCGTATGCTACGATGAAAAATCTGTCACAACTAATGAACCAGTATTGACCTATCATTATTAACTAAACTCCATGATTATTTGGATTTCACTAATTTTCCCTAATATCTCTTTTCTGCTCCAAGATCACATCGAAGATACCACATTACATTTAGTCATCACGTTTCTTTAGTCTCTAGGTTGTGATAATTTCTCAGGCTTTCCTGAAATCTTGTTTTTGATGATCTTGACAGTTTTGTGGAGTACCTTTGAGGTATTTTGTAGAATATCCCTCAATTTGTATTTGTCTGATATTTTTCTCATGATTAGGTGGGAATGATAGGTGTTTGGGAGGAAGATAGTAGAGGAAGTGCCATTCTCAACACAGCAAATCAAGGGTATACACTATCAACATGACTTATTATTAAAAATGTTAACCTTGGTCCTCTGGCTAATGTGGTATTCCTCCAGCGTAAAGGTATCATATTTCCTCTTTCCACGCTGTACTCTGGAAGGAAGTCGCATGCATAGGCCTCACTTAAGCAGTGCAGAGTTATACTCCACCTCCTCGAAGGGGGAGTATCTACATAAATTATTCAGAATTTTTCTCTATGAGAGATTTGTCTCTTCTCTCACATTTATTTGTTGAATCCTTTATTTATATCAGTATGGTCTTATGGATATTTATTGTATACTTTGAGTAATAATTCAATACTATGTTGTTGTTGCTCAAATAGTCCAGCTTTGGCCATTGGGAGCTCTTTTAGTTGGCTCTTGTGTCCTTTTGGGTATCACTTGGGCTACTCCCAACATTTCTGAGAACTTTTCTACTTTTTTGCATCTTAGCAAAATACTTTCACAAGATGGCTGCTCTCTTGGTTAAGGTGGTATCTGCTAGGATTCTGTGCAAAGCTATTGTTTCTCTTTGACATAGCTAAACAATTTAGAGATATTTTGATATTATGCAAATATCCTGTTTCTGCTTAAATGTTTACCCACTAATGGTGGATCTTGCCTGCAATTATTAGTGTAGTGTTCTAATGTTGGTTTTCTGGTTCCTTCATCACTTCTACATTTACTAATTGCAACTATTCTGTAATGAAGAGTTATCCCTTCTCCTTTTATTCAGTTATTGATTCATGTCCATATGGATTGTGGATATTTATTTTATCTTTGGGTTATAATTCAATACTTTATTTTTTGATGAAATTGTTTCAATTTTGGCTATTTGGAGTTTTTTCAGGTTTCTCTTATGACCTCTCAATATGCTCCATTTTTTTGAGCACTTCCTTACTTTCTGGCACTTTAAAATGCTCCAGTCTCATCTTGTATTTTCCCTCCCCTCGTCCTGGAGTTAATTAGTTCTTCAAGGATCTATGATTCCATTTACTGGAAAATGGTATTTAAAAACCAAGATCTGAGCACATCATGTACTCATTGCTACTGAGATGTCAGTGCTGCCCATTTCTCTCAGTGGCTAAAGTTAGGAAACATATGTATGGATATTAATTAATTTATATACACATCTCTATATGTTTCTCTATCTGTATATAAATTTTAAAAGTCCATGTTCTGCATTGATATCTTTAACTTCAATCCAGCATCATAGTGGTCCTTCTAGTCTTCTCCCTTTCCTTATTTATTCCTCTTTTTTCCTCCAACAGTGAAAAAACTGGCTTTTATTATTCACGACATACTTTCTTATTTGTTCAATTCCGGTATACAAATAGTTTTAGAATTGCTAAACCAAACCACTGTGAGAAACAAATCTAACAACTAGAATGCAGTTTTTGTGTAACATCTTTTCATCTCTATTCTTAGAATATACAGTAAAAACAGTTTTTCAAAGTTACTTAGGTCAGTTCTTTCTTCCTAACCACGTTTAGTGTGGTCATATGATTAATCTGTAATACATTTAGATTTGTTAATCACAGTCTGCATTCTACTTTTCTGTCCACATGAATTATGATTTGTGTGTGTGAGGAAGATTAGACCTGAGCTAACATCCATCGCCAATCCTCCTCTTCTTTGCTGAGGAAGACTGGCCCTGGGCTAACATCCATGCCCATCTTCCTCTACTTTATATGGGATGCCAGCACAGCATGGCTTGACAAGCAGTGCATCGGTCTGCACCCAGGATCTGAACCTGTGAACCTCAGGTCGCCGAAGTGGAGTGTGCAAACTTAACCACTACACCACAGGGCCAGTCCCTATGATGATTTTTTAAATTTACATATAGTAAAATTCAAACTTAGTGGTATAGAGTTCTAAGGGTTATTGTATGAATCAATCATTGGTTCTTTTCTATTGTTGCATAGTATTCCATTATATGTTGCACCACAGTTAATTCACTAATTGAAAGAAATCTGTGTTGTTTACTATCTTTGGCAATTATAAATAAAGCTGCTGTAAACTTTTGCATACAGGTTTTTAATGTGAACACACATTTTCATTTCTCTAGGATAATACCCAGGATTGCAAACCCCAGGCTGCCAAGTGTGAACTTAATCGGTGTGCCACCAGGCGGCCCCTTCTCTCTTTTTTTCTTGATGCGTCTGAGATTGATAAGTCATATTATAAGCATATGTTTAACTTTATAAGAAACTGCCAAACTGTCTTCCAAAGTAGTCTTAGCATTTTGCATCCCCAGTAGCAATGTATGAGTGTTTGATTTATTACAAAAAGAAAGTCACTAAGAGAAAAGATGACTATGGACCTGGATTCTGAATGTTTCAAAATGAGAGATACTAAGATAGGATTCCCCAGTCTAATCAGCAGACTTCTGCTGTACAATTTGAATCTAATCTGTGCTGAAAACAATTCCATGGGTTCTAAGAAAATGGTTCTAAAGGGATCTCATTATTTGGAAAGGCACCTTTGAAGAAGAGAAGATAACCACTCCTCCTTAAGTCTTGGTTCTCTGTAAAACAAGGGGACAATGGGTTGGTTTCTGTAGTCAATGAGTTCTGAGTCTATGGGTTGATGCCTAAGTGCCCACTGAAATATTTCTGCACCTTCAGGCCGTTCTGGTCACTTCCCCAGCTCTTCAGTAATCAACTGGGAGCCCTTGCTTGGTACCCGAGTCATTAAGGGATATGAAAATGAGAACAAATTGAGAACAAAATCTCAGTAACTTTTCCCACATATAATTTGTACACACACACACAGCCCTCAAAGATCTTTTCCTCAAGCCAAAGATTTATAGACATATATGAACAGATTACAGGTGGCTTGGAGAACATTCCTTTGAATAGTTAAAGATGCAGAAACTGTGACCTAGAAAAAGAAAGACCTTGTCCAAAGTCAATCAGCTAATTAGTGGTGTGACCAAACTTAGAACTTAAACTCTTCCCCCCAACCAGTTCAATCACCTGCCATGTAAGCATGCCCTCAGACAGACCAGATGCAGCATCCATGTGAGTGGTGGTGCTTTTATTCAGCAGAAGTAAGTGGTGGTGAGTCTCTTGTGATGCTCTGGGGATCCTCAGGGCGCTGAACTAGACTCTACAGCAGTGTTTGTTCCGATTTTTGCATTCTGCAGGCAGGATGGAGCATCCATGGGTTTTTTGGTGCTTGCAGGCACCACCCATTTTTTCACATTCCAGGTTTTTCACCCTTTTTTGACGCCCTGTAAAGGAAGGGGAGGTGGATAAAAACAAAGAAATAAAGGCATGTTTAACCAAAGCTACCAGAATTCATCTTGTATAGAAAGAATCTGCAAACTATAGTGTACATGGATAAAACCATCCCTCTACCTGTTTTCGTGTGACCTGGAAACTTATAATAGCTTTTACATTTCTTTTAATTGTAAGAAAAATTCATAAGAAGAAAAATATTTGATGATATATGAAACTCACATGAAATTCAAATTCTGGTGTCCATAAATAGTTTTATAGGAAGACAATCTCGCTGTTCATTTACATATTGCCTATGGCTGCTAAAATGGCAGAGATGAACTGTCATGACAGAGAAGTTAAAGCCCACAAAGCCTAAAATATTTATTACCTGGCCCTTTACAGAAAAAGCTTATTGATGCCTACAGTGTAGTATCTTTCATTTTCAGATGAAGACGCTTTAGATCAGAAGGGCAAGTGACTTACCTGTGCCTTGAGATTAGGGACATACTTCACTTCACATACACTTTCATTAAAGCTTCCTAAAATGCCTTCCCCTTTTTCAAAAGGGCAAAATCTTACAAGTAGGTAGCACAAATTAGACAATAAGTATTGCACTGAGCATTCTCACTCCTGAATACTGTGCCTCCCATATCCCACACAATGAGAGTTGTTTCATAAATTGTGATATGTTTAAATGCCACAGCCATGGTACCTAGTGAGCACCAATCTTCTCATAATCCTGTGAGTTAAGCTGGAAAGAAAGTGATAAGAGATTAAGAAGATTGACTATAACAATTCAGAAAGCAACATGAGAGTAGAGAGAAGCTGAATAATGTCTAAAGTCAAGAGAGCAAGAGAGAGAGTGACAAACAGCCATGAGGAAACATGAATAAGAAGAGTTTCCATCAGAGATGATCACTTGTAAAGGCAGTGTGTTGTGATGGAGAGCACACTTAACCAGGAATTAGGAGACTTGGCTTCTAATTCTTGCTCCACCACAGTTATAGTTTTCCCTGGGGAGGTGCAGATTCTTCTAAGTTTTCATAAGAAGGCAAGGTAAAAATAATTATGTATGTAAATCATATATATTTATACTCATAAATATGAATGAATAGATATGAATGTTATATTCATGTATTTAAAATTTATATAATTTATATTATATATATGAATATATATTCATGTAAATCCACATCAGCATCTGTACCTATATCTATATCCGTATTCATTTCCACGTCCACATCTACATCTATATCTATCCGTCTCCATTGGGCTATTCACCAAATAGGTCTGGCTCTCTGTCTTCCTGAAACAAAGGAGAATTTACCTTTTATGTGATTGGGTGGGGCCATAAGACTTGCTTGGTTAATGAATTTTGAGCAGAAATGATGTGCCTTTTCAGCACTGAAACCCTTAACTGCCAATGTGAGACTCCTCAGAGCTCTTTCCTTTGATGCAGAGACCAGCAACATTCACCGTGGTGGCCGCTCTGGGTCTGCTGGGTCTGAACAGCTGTGGCGAGCAGCGCCCACCCCTGTGGCCTTGATGGGTTTGTGTTATTTGAGCAAGAATTAAACCTTTGGTATTTTAAGATGCCAAGATTCAGATGTGGTTGTCAGCACAGTACAACCCGGCACGTGCTGACATGTGCATAGGGTTACTAGGTAAAATGCAGGGCACTCAGTTTAATTTGAATTTCAGATAAACAACATATAATCTTTTAACATAAGTAGTTCCAAGTATTTCATAGATCATACTCACATAAAAATATTCATTGTTTATATATCATTCAATGGTTAAATTTATTTTCTGGGATTGTTAAAAATTTGATAAAAGCATGATCTTTGGAACCAAACCCATGTGGGATTCAGTCAAAGGCTTCACTACATACAATCTGCATGACTTTGAACAAGTTACTTAATTTCTCAGCCTCATCTGTAAGATGCAGCTAAAAATACCTATCCCATAATATTGTTATGAGGAGTAAATGTGCGGTAGTATGTTCAAAGTTTTGGTTGTGGTGTTTGGTAAAGAGGCAGTGGTCGATATTATTTGCTATTGTTATTAGTGCTGTTTTCTTGTTCACATGGAAATGATTTGTAAACTGAAAAGTCCCCTGTAAATGTTATCTATCACCATTACTAGTTATTGGTTTACTACCAACTAGTTAATTTCAATCTTGGGGAAATCTTTTTGGTTTCTTTAAGCTTCTCTTTTCTTATTTGTAAAATGGAGTATGTTGTACCTGCCATGATTCTTTCAGCTATGATATTTTTCAGTTGTTACGTATTTCAGTGAATCATTGGATATGAATCCATTTGGCCCTACTTCAGGCTCCAAGGACATCCACCATGTCATCCTATCAGTTGGATCCACAGCTTACCTGATGCCGTCTGGATAAGACATACAAGGAGGAGAAAGAGAAGGAACAGGAACCTCATGGTGGGAAACAAATTCGCAGGATTATAGGAAGAACTGGCAGTGTCTGATGGTGGCTCTTTCTTCAGTGCACATCGGTGGGGAAGGTGATCTGGGAAAGAATTTGAAAAGTTCAGCCAGAGAAAAAAAGCTTCTATTTCTAATAAAGATGTTCAATTATGTCCTGGGTGTCATTTGAGAGTGTTTCATCTGTGACACACGGTTACAGATCCAAGTTTCCACCAGTCAAAAAGGAAGAGCTTTATAGTAAGTCAGCATTTTCTAGTTGATTCTCACTTCTGCTCATCACTCTGAGGTTTGGTGCTTTTTTTCTGAGAAAAAATAATTAAAAACTGAGTTTTTAAAGCAAATCATCCATTTATTCATTCACTTCTATTGCATGTCTCTGCATCTGTCAATTTTCCCTTTAAGAATACAAAGAAAACCCTCCTTTTTAGAAGTTAAAAAAAAGAGAAGGAATTTTGTAAATAAAAATTACCTTCTCTCTTTTCTTTTGCACTTGATAAGGTTTTTTGCTCCCCATTTAAAAGAGAGAGTTGATCTATTCTAGGCAACTCTTGCACGGATCACAACCAGGTGAGACTTTGGGGGCCAGAAAAATACTTAATACAGGTGTTACACCAGTGCATTCTTCTGGCGAAGGAGTTAAGTAGCTCAGAAGTGTACGAGGTTAAACCTTGACATTCCTCTGCATCTCTTCCCTCTCTCCTCAGTTTTGCTTTATATTGTTTACAGTCTGTCTCTCTCTTTCACTATACCATGAATTTGTAAGGAATAGGTCCTATTTATTTTTGTCTCACATTCTCAGCCCCTTGACAGTGCCTGGCATAATGAAGAAATGCAAATATTTAATTAAATGAATGAATACTTATGTGGAAGAACCAATACATGGATGAATAAATAAATGGGCAGATGGAGGAAGTAAATGAGTGAGGGAAAGAAGAAAGAGAAGAGGACATGGAACCAGACTTCTCTACTAATCCAGCAATGGTCACCCAACATTAATAATCGATACTAATGTTGGGGGTAGAAAGGATAGATTGCTTTTGAGATGCAGACATCAAAGAAATCATCTAAGCCCTGAAGTAAGCTGTGGTCTTTGGGGGAATAGAGACAAAAGGAATTTCACTTAATAATTAAAGAGCTTTGGAGTCCAATAGACCTTTGTTCAAAGTCTCTTCTCTGTCACTCATTAGCTGAATGATCTTGAAATAACCTTTGGAAGCTCCAGTTTCTCCTTCTGCACATTTGACGATGGGGTCAGTACCAGTCTCCTATTCCCTGTCTCAGGAAAAGGGACTTAGGAGGAGTCAGTGACTGACAACACCTCTCTGCAGAGAGTTGGATTTTAACCAGGATCACTGCTGGGGGCTTCGAAGTAAACTATGGGAAAGACTTTTTAGGCAACTTGTGGGTCCCAGGAATCAAACAAGAGGTTAGTTTGTTCCATCAAGGGCTGGAATGGCTCAGAAAAACACTGAAATTTAAAACTTGAATGAGGCCAAACTGTGCTCTTTTGAGCCCATGGAACTAGAGGGTGGTAGGAAAACTTCAGTTATTTTTGACGTGAAAGAAAGATGGTCTTATAAAAACCCCAGAGTTGTAGGCATGTATACACAATTCTTCATTAAATTTCACTGATTAAATGTAACACAGCTTAATATATTTGCATAATTTAAATAAATGATATTGAGCCTCATTTAACCTTCACTCCTGTAAGAGGGACTGGGACAAATTTTCCTTGACCTCTTATTATGTAACAGGGTCTTAAAAATGATATCTCAGTTCACACACTTGTCATATGAGACAGATATTTTCATTCTTTAAGCAAGTAAATGCAGATTGTACAACTAGTGATAGTCTGTATTTGAACTCTGTCTATCCATTGTCAAAGCTTTTACTTACTTTACAGTTTTTTCCTTCTGAGAAAAAAAGATAGTTTTGCTGGATGAAGACATATAGTTATAGTGAGATAAACGTGTGTGTCTGTGTGTGTGTGCGCGTATGTTTGAGAGCATGAGCCGGGTGTTGTGTATCATAAGTATTCTAAATTTCCCTTTCCTATCAAAGAGGGAAAGGATGCGGCTTAAATCATGTGAGTAAAGGCTGGTGCTCCTTGAGCAAGTTAACCAAATCATTCATCATCCAAACTCAGATACTCTTTTAGAATGTAAGGGATTTAATAATAGTTATGCTGCAACAAGAGTCATCAATTTGGGACTGTTTCAGACAATCTGAGAGATATTGCCATCTTGTTCCTAAGAAAACTTCCTCCTGAACAAGCACAAGTTTCTTTGCTGAAGGTTAGGCAAAGCCTAGGAGTTGATCATTCTCTCTCCAGTCCTCTCTCCACTGCCACTCTGGAAATGGTCAATGGCCCATTGACTGAACACAAGGGTCTCCTAGGACACTGTGATTATCACTGGCACTGGCTTCTCTTTCCCACTCATCCTTTGCCCAGTTTCCTCTCTCAGCCCAGAGGTTATGGCAGGATGGAACTGGGAAAGGTAGCTCTACCTTCTTACATTTGGAAGTCTCGTCAACTTAATTAGTACGCACTGCTGATTTTATGCTAAGGGGAAACACACTCTTACTTCCAACCATGTACCATTCACATGGCTATACTAGTATAGGTAGCATTACTATAGATTTATAAATCTGGGAGGAAACCTGAGAGGGCTTTCCTGCTTCCCATTCTTGGTGGTACAAACTGATCCACCAACTCTTATAAAACCTTCATCAAAGATAACATCAAATCTTTTTAGGAGCATGTTTGGGGTGTCAACAAGTGACTTCTTGCACATTTTGTCCCAGGCATGATCTTCTGGGTTTTGAAGGTCTGGTGAGAACCCATTAACTTGCTTTATCCTAGAGTGTTCTCTGTGAGCACCTATGCCCACTCACACCTCCCCACACTCAGTCTGTCATTGATCTAGCCTTCCCCGACCAGCTCTCTTCCATCTTAAATGAACTAAATATGTTTCTGACATTTTCTCTCTGTCCAGACACAACTTAGCAATAAAATGGATCTGCTTTTGAATCTTTAGATCAGCATTTGAATCTTTCACTAAGTAGAAATTTATTTTAGTGATATTAATGTAAAAATAAAGTAAGCACTTGTAGTAATCTGTTTAAATAAACCACACTTAATTCTACAATGTAGCTGTGAGGGTTTTACTTCCCTGGTCCACTAACAGTACCTTTAATAATAATAATAATTAATAATAATAACAATGATATAAGAGAAAATATAGACTCAAAGCTTTGGTCCACATTCTTGTCTCCTACACTTGTACACTGAAAGCAATCCTCTTTACTGACTCCTGGAATCTTATGCATATGTTTCCACCCCTTCTTCAAGCACCGTCTCCTGGAAAACCTACCTTGAAGTTGATTCCTCCACCTTTGCAGGCTGTCTGCTTACTGTCCACTCAGGCAGGGATGCCTGAGAGCAGCTGCCATTACCACATAATTCGGTGTTAGATCAACAATGCGCAGAGGGAGGGCTGAGGGGGGAGAGGCAGGATGCATTATGATCCCATATTGACAGGAGTCATGTTGGGGAAAATGGGGCATGAGCCAGATTTGAATGGTATCAACCCCCGAGAGAAAGATGAGAGGAAGTGGAGACTGTATAGACACTCCTTCCAAAGGGTTTAGCAGAAAAACTAAGTGAAGACAGAAAGCAACAGCTGATATGATAAAATGTCAAAGAAGCTATGTTTACTTTTATTCTTTATAGATTCAGTGGAGGGAGGTAAGAGGTAGAGCAGGTGAGTCTCTCCCATGGATAAACTAGAGATAGGAGATCCAGGGCCCAAGTGGAAAGGTTGGCCTTAGACTGAGCATGAGCCCAGTAGGTCATGAATCACTTAGAAAACCCACCTTCCTTTTGCTACTGAAATCAGAAAGGTATTCCTCCCATGTGAGAGTCATAATAAGACACTTAGGACTTTTTTGACAATAAAACTTTAACAGATTTTATAGGGTAAAACTTAAAATTTTAGAAAAAATTAAAAAGTGAAATCCCAGTAAAGAAGATGATAGTCTAGTAAATAGTAAAACCAAATGACATTTAAAATAGGATCAAGGCTCAGTGACAATAAAATAAGCTAAAAATAAAGAATAAAAGGGATGGAAGATGTACGAGGTATTAGACTAAGATAATGAATGAGATGAGATGAAAAGCAGGAAAAGTTTATAGTTTTAAATAAACAGAAATTCAGGACTGGAAGCAAAAATGAAAAATTCAAACTAGAAGTAGAATAAGGATTTTGGAAGTCAAGGAAAAGGTTGAATGTTGGCAAACAGATCAAAGAATATGTTAAAATTTTGGTTTAATTTCTGGGCTAAGGAAAAGTATTGAAAGGTTTTAAGAGGATTAACATATTCAAATGTGCTCTGTAAGATCTCTTTCAAGTTATCACAGAATAATTTTTCCTGTGGAAAGGGATGAGATTGGTAAAACCTAATGTGACCTCATCAGACAATGAAACTTTGGGCGACAGGAATAAAATTCCAGTGGTGAGATTTTATTCCCTTTCAAATGTGTTGGGAGGTGCATTTTGGGCAGGCGTTTTTGGTGAATCCGTGAAACCACAGAACATGGATGGCAGGCCTCAGCCTAAAGGCAGACCTCTGCCAAATAAACCCCAAAGTGCCATCTTGAAATGAAAGTCTTTCACATGACATAGAGGCCAGGGACCCTCTGATGGAGGGGAAGTTGACAGATGCACCATGGGCTTTTGTGTGAATCAATATAAAAATGTGTACAATCTTCAACAATCTTGGCAGTTTTTCATTATTTTGTCTATGGCTCATTTAGTTATATCTAGGTTTTAGATCTTTGGTGCTGTACCCTTTATGCTCACAACGTATAATTTTTAAGTAGTAAAATAAGACTGCGGAATTTAAGAAATAAATACATTAACAACAATAACAACAAAAAAGAAGGCAATAAGGAAACATCAGAGTGATTTAGCTTTGAGAATTAAAACCATTTATTTCAGGAAACTCTTCTCCAAATAGGGAAGGTAAGATGCTGCTCAAGTATAAATATTTAAGGCCACAATGCAGGCCTTTCTCTAAATGGCTCAGTTTCCATTTTCTTTAGATTGTGTAACTCTGCCTCCCTATTTTGTCTCATTGGAGGAATACTGCAATGAGACCAATGGGACCAACGCTGCCCCATAGGACTTTCTGCAATGATGGAAATGTTCTATATCTGTGATGTCCAATATGGCAGCCCTTGGCCACATGTGGCTATCAAGCATTTGAAATGTGGCTGGTGTGACTGAGGATCTGAATTTTATAATCTATTTACTTTTCTGCATTTTTTTTCCATTTTGGTCATTAGAGAGCCATTATTATTCCATATTATACGTGAGGAAATAAATTTTAGTGTCAAATCTTTATCTAAGCTCACTGAGTATGCAAGCGACTTCTAAGGTAAATCTCTCAGGTGATAAAAAGGAATGCCCTCATTTTCTCTGCTGTATTTTCTCTCAGCTGGCCAATCAAGGACGTTTGCTGCCTGGTCAGCAGGGCAGCAACAATTTGATTACATATGTCCACCCAGACAAGGCATTTCTAGTCTAATTGTGTCAGAATATATTTTATATTGTATTTTATATTATATTTCATATTACTTTAATTACATTATATTGTATATATTATATATGTAATATGTACATTAAAGAACTGTATAAAAATATACAGCCAGATACATAAAAATTGCATAGATGTGGATCTTGTTACTATTAAATTCCCTCAACTGAGACAGACCAAAGGGCCATTCTCTTATATCTTTCCTCTGACCCCTGTTATCCTCTTCCTGAGTCCCATGGGGTATTTTTATTCAATAGCATCTTCATTACAATTTTCCTTCCAACATTTATCTGAGTTACACTATATCTATATTCAGAAAAAAAGTAAAGTATTCTGTAGTGTATCCTATTCAATTTTATGTAATTGTATGGAAATTCCTTGAAATAAAAAAGATTCTCGTCTACAAAGACCTTGCAGCCAAATACAACATTTAAAAGAAACACAGAAACACAGTCAAGGTTAAGTAAGAGGCGTCCATTAAAAGAAGCAGAACCATGTGCTGCTCAGAAGGCAGAGAGATTTTACTCATTGGTGGGTTGGGAATGTTTCCTTGAAGGGCATGGGATCTGAGCTAGTTCTTGAAGGATGGGTCTAATTTGTAGTGATTGAGTCGGCATAGGAGATGGCCTGCCAAGCAGCAGGAACAGTAAAAAAACAAAACAAAACAGCGTAGATATTAGGAACAGAGGGGATATATGGGAAGGCAGTGGTCCAATTTGTCTGGAGCTTAAATGGTAACCCCACAAAGTTCCTGTGCACTGTGGAGCTGCTGAAAGCTAGTATCAGGAGCATTTAATTCGGAGGTAAATGAGGAATAATTAGGGATCTCTTTGACTTCCCTGAGTGAAACACCACGCAATAACCAGAATTACAAAAGGTCAGGTTCTTTGATTCTGAACAAAGTGATTTAATTAGGTTTCCATTTTATGAATATGTCTTAGGGGAACAGTTTGTCTCTCCACAGTGGCCTCAGCAGCTGGCTTTCTTTGTTCCTGTTTCCCTCTTTTACAGAATGTTTGTGTGGGTAGGAGACACCTGCTGATCTCTTCCCAGCTAGGAGGGCATCTGAAGGGAAAAACCCCTGCTGTCAATACAAGATAAAGGAAATAGAACTCTTCTGGAGAAGCCTGGAAAAAAGGAACCATTTCAGGAAGACTCAAAACGTGAGTCATTATCCCTTTTTATAAGTCCTTGGGTGAAGAGCTCCTTTTCCAAGGATGGGGCTACATGATCCCAATGATTTAGACATGGGATTATGAATTCTTGTAGACAATTTTCTGACAAGGGGACTGGATACTTGTTCTTGAAGAAGCAGATTGCTAAATCTTCTGATTTATGTGAGACTGACTTGGGCCACTATTGGGTTCAGGTAGAAGCTGGTGGAGGGTTTCCTGCGAATCTGTCTCCACCGCAGGACAGTCAGTTAGAGGCAGCTGAAAGTCAGCAGTTACCACACATGGGTCAGTAGATCTCAGTGCAGAAAAGGCAGACAGGAGTCCATTTGCTTGTTTTTCTTTTTCCCAAATCATCTGGTTAATTGAGTATTTGAGTTTAGGTGGGAAGAAACCTAATTGTTTTATAAATATTTAATCATCTGTGTGCTATCATGTGAACTTAATAATACAATCACAGGAGCAAGAAATTTACGTTTCTTACTTATGCAGTTTTCTCAAGTTCCTTCTCTCTCTTCTTCCCTCCCACCCCTTCCTTCCTTCCTTTTTCTTTATCTCTTTTTCATTTCCCCTCCTTTTTTTTTTTTTTACTTCAATTACTGTAAATGCCAGAACAAAATAAAGGAAGGCAACCAAGTGAAGCTCAAGGTCACCTGCAAACACTAGAGAGAACACTGTTCTCCAGATGATTTCCAATGTGAAGAGACAACAAGGGACACATGTGGAAAAGGTTTCCAGAATGTAAGAAGGGCTCCCTGGTCATATTAGGAGTTTCTCCAGGTGGTCAAAGACTCCACCATTTAATTATAAAAGGACAAACTGAATTTCTATTCTTGGAATAAAATTAATTCTCCTATTTCTACTTAGAAAGGCACTTAACTTATGTGTCAAGCATAGATATTGCAGGTTTTTGGCCATAAAAAAGCAGTAGGGGGGCTGGCCCGGTGGCATAGCGGTTAAGTTCGTGCACTCTGCTTTGGAGGCCCCAGTTTCACAGGTTCTGATCCCAGGTGCGGACAGATGCACTGCTTGTCAGCCATGCTGTGGCTGCATCCCATATGAAGTAGAAGAAGATGGGCACAGATGTTAGCCCAGGGCCAGTCTTCCTCAGCAAAAAGAGGAGGATTGGCAACAGATGTTAGCTCAGGGCTGGTCTCCCGGCCTTCCCCCCCACCCCAAAAAGCAGTAGGATTTTAACAGCTAGTTTGTTAGGTCAGCTTAAGAAAAAGCAAAAGTCTGAAAATTCCTTTAAGATCTTATGCACATTCAATGTTAAAAAGAGGGTGCTTAGTTTTAGTGAGCAGTTAAAATAATCTATTTAGTCTAGAGAAAGAATGAATTTGAAACTTCTGTTTATCTTCAAATTATTTCAAGCCACTTGTTCCTCACATCCCTCTTACTTGGAGCAGGCAACAAGAATAAAAATGGCATTGTGAAGAAAAGATAATGGAGCCTCATAGCTGATGGCTGACAAACAGTGACTAGCCAAGGATGAAGAGCAAGGTGACTTTTTTTCCATTTTTTATAAAGATTAAGTCACTATGGTTACTTGAAGAACTGATGTTTACAATTCTAGTAAAATTATACAATGATGAAAATGTAGCATCTTTCCTCCTGGCTCTCACAACTTGCTCTTAGAACATGTAACACTGAGCTTAGGGGCATATACCTCAGAATTTGCTATCCTGTTTCCTTTTGGCATAGAGAAAGCTTATCCACAAAAGAATTCCTTCTGGTAGTGGATATGGATGGGATGGAGCTAGCTTGGGTTTGTGTCCATTTGGTAGCAATCCTAGAAAATGTAGCCTGGGTTTAATTTGTTCCCATTGTGGTACTTTTACGCTCCCAATTTCCTGACTTTCCCCAAGAGACAGGAGACAGAATGAGGCCAAAATCGTTTTCAATTCTGTATGCCTGCGGAATATTCAAGCCTGGACATCAACAGGCCTTGGTCAGACCAAGAATCTCCATAGGTGTTCTTGGTGTTTGGATAGGACAGAAAAGGTTAAATTTTGGTGCTGAGAGAAGAGAGAAAAGGTGGGTTACCGTTAAAGGTAAATGACCCCATGACACTTGAATTTTCATGTAATATTAAAATTCATGTGAACAGCTTCTTTGTGTGTGTGTGTGTGTGTGTGAGAGAGAGAGAGAGAGAGAGAGGAAGATTAGCCCTGAGCTAACATCCATCGCCAATCCTCCTCTTTTTGATGAGGATGATTGGCCCTGGGCTAACATCCATGCCCATCTTCCTCCACTTTATATGGGACACTGCCACAGCATGGCTTGACAGGTGGTGCTTCGGTCCACACCCGGGATCCAAACCTGTGAACCCTGGGCCGCCAGAAGTGGAGTGTGCGAACTTAACTGCTATGCCACTGGGCCAGCCCCTGAACAGCTTCTTAAATTTACCATTAACTAAATACCATATAGATGATGAGTTAGGATGATATCTCATTTCTTATCTTCAGAAAAAGAGAATGTTGGGCCAAAGTAACTGAATGGATTGTCACCCTCTTAGAGTCCATGAAACTTCCTAGCAAATGAGGATCCTAGGAATGTAAACTTTGTGATGTCAGGTTATTCATGGTTTATGAGCATTCACGTCCAGAACTCAGGTGACTCTTGAAAGCATTGAAGACAACTCAATGTTTTGTGTGGCTGCAGTTTGCTTTGTTTTTCTTAAGAAAGCCCTTAGAGGGTATGTCATGGATTAATAAAGACTTAAATCTTGAAGTGTAGTAATAAACCTTTATTAGTATAAATTTATTCCTTGTCAACTCTATGAGGAAATGTTTTTTGGGGTAGGGATCTTCCTGGAGATGTGAAATCACAGAACATAGACATCAAGCTCTCCACCTCCACCCAAGGCTGGACCTGTTCACAATAAATCCAAACTCCAAATCTGAAATAAATGGATCCTTCTTATATTAGTGAGCTCAAGGTCCCCGCTAAGGGAGGGAAAGCTGGCATATGAACCATGGGCATTTCTATGAAAAAAAGATATTTAAAGTTCAGTAAAATGTTGACAGTTTTTATCATTTTTTTCTCCATTAAACAATGCAGGTTTGCATAGCTTGTGCTGCTAATTTTATGCTCAGTGCATGATTTTAAACTACTAGCATATTAGTTTCCTATTGTTGCTGTGACAAATTGCTGCAAGCCTAGTGGCACAAAACAACAGACATTTATTATATTGCAATTCTGTGGATCAAAAGTCCAAAATGGGTGTCACTTGGCTAATATCAAGGTTTTGGCAGGACTGTGTTCCTTCTGGAAGATCTAAGGAGGAATCTGTCTTTTTACCTTTTTAAGCTTTAGAATCCTCCCTCTTCCACATTTTAGGTTCGTTGTGATGACATTGGGACCATCCATACAATCTTCCCATTTTAAAGGCAGCTGAGTAGCAACCTTGTTCCATGTGCAACTTTAATTCTCATCTGAGATGTGTCTTAGTCTGTCCAGGCTGCTATAACATAAATATCATAGACTAGGTGGCTGATAACAACAGAAATTTATTTCTCATAGTTCTGGAGGCTGAGAGGTCCAGACACTGGCAGGTCAGGTGTCTGGTGAGAGTCTGCTTCGTCATGGACTGTGTCTTCTCACTGTAACCCCTCAGGGAAGAAGGGACAAGCTAGCTTTCTAGGGTACTTTTTACAAGGGCACTAATCCCATTCATGAGGGTGCCACCCTTATGGCCTAATCACCTCTCAAAGGCACCACCTCCCACATCATCACACTGGGCATTAGGTTTTCAGCATATGAATTTCATGGGGAGAGGGACATGAGCATTTAGTCCATTGTACCATGTAAGATAACATATTCACAGGTTCTAGGGATTAGGACATGGACCTATTTGGGAGACCATTATTCTGCCTACCACACCTAGTAAAAATAAACTCAATTGTGTAATAAATAAATACTTTGGTCAAAACATTGTCTTTAAGGAGAAACATTTCAACGATTTATAGAGTTTTCAGAGAAAATAGATGTCTAATGAGACTTAAATTTCAGAAAAACTATGAATGATGTTTCAGGATATGTGTGTCCCAAATATTGTATGGGCTATATTAAACCAAAAATAATTAGTGATTGTTTATCAGAAATTCACATTTAAGTGGGTGTCCTGTATTTTTACTTACTAAGCCTGTCAACTCTGGTGATTTAGCATTAATAAAAATAGGTGCATGTTTATTCTAAGTTGTCCATCTGTGAGATCAAAAATAAGCAACAACCTTTAAGGTTATATCACAGGTCTATTTTTAAAAGAAGTACTAATGTTCCTTGACATGTCACCACACCCAAATTGCCCTATAGTTAGGTCTTTTCGGTGTTTCTTCAGTTGTTTGTCATTATCCTTCTTTGATCAAGTGCTTCACTTGAAATTATTCTCTTTAAAGCAACTACTCCTCCATCTTAGATTCATTAAGGGCCAGGTGTTAGGATGGAAAATCCTATAATGCCAAGATGGCTGGGAGATCGGCAAAATAGCTGACCATATTTATTTTTGTGTGGGTCCCCTTGAGGAACTTAAAAAAGCATCAAATTGTAATTCTAGACCTTAAAATTCAAAATGTAAAGTAAATATCACAATGGATGGATTTAACGGCAGATTGGCTATAGCAGGAGGAGATTTGAGGATTGGAATACAGATGAATAGGAAATTTCAAGCTCAAAGCACAGAAAATAAAACAATGCAAAATACAGAAAATAGCCTAAAATACATGTGAGAGTACAGTGAAAGGTGTCATATATGCAATTCTATTCCTAGGAGGAGAAGAGACAGAGGGCAGACTACAGGAATTCTTAAAGGGATAGTGGCTGGAGATGTGCTAAAACCAATAAAGATATTAGCCCATATATTCAAAAAGCTCTGCAAAATACGAACAGGATATAGACAAAGAAAACTGTACCTAGACTTCTTACAGGAAAAGCCTGTTCCTTGGAGAGTCTCCTCATTTGGTTTAGACATAACTGGAAAGAAGATCATATGCTAAGGTCGTTAGAGTTAGCCAGATGAACTCAATAAAAATAATAAACTAGCTGCCGGGTTTAACACACATTCTCCTATCTTTTTCTCATGAACCTTCAGCACAATGGGATAGGTATGATTTTCTCCTTTTAAGTCATAATTTAGCAGGTTTAAAGAGTCAGAGTAAGACGCAATTTGACTTGGTAGGAAAGCAGTCTGCCAGTGCTCCAAATTCTGAGGTAATCCTGTTGTTTTCACCATTTTCTTTTTTATCCTCCACAAAGTCCCAGTTTATGGTTGCGTATGCTAGTTGTAAGTTAGTTGTTCTACTTCTTCTGTATGAGCTGCTGCCAGAGCATGACAACTGACAGACACGTTGTGTAGTTCCATGACCAGGAAAGAAACCCAGGCCGCTGAAGCTGTGAGAGCGCCAAACTTTAACTACTACGTCATGAGGGCTGGTTCTCCTGTAGTTTTTTTGATATCCAAGTTAAACGACTGCAGCTCCCATCCCTTATAAATTCAGGCAAATAATCACATGTTTCTCAGGATTCCCATTTGGTGCTTATGCTCACGATATTTTGTCCAAAAGCTTACTTCCAGCTCTTCCATAACCTTCTCTGTCCAACTCCACGTCACTTCCTGTGGCAGCTGCCCTCTTCCTTCACAGCTTTGCACCAAGCATGACTGAGGTTGTCCCCCATTTCCCAAGAGTCCACCATCACAAAGACATTAAGTGAAACAAGATTTTGTGAAAATTTGAAGGTAATGATATATGGTTACTACACAGAAGTGTCAAAAAATAAAATTGGAAATCCAGAATAAAGGAAACCTCATTTAAAATGAAGTTGGGGATGGCAACTAGATTTTTGGTGGTGAACATGATTCAGCCTATACAGAAGTCAAAATATAATGATGTAAACATGAAATGTGTATAATGTTATAAACCAAATGTCTATAATGTTATAAACTCAACAAAAAAGAAAAAAAAATGAGGTTGTGGGGCCAGAAGGGGGAGCTGTCACACATACTGCTCAACCTCAATTACAGGAAGAACTGCCAGATACAGACTCCACCAGGAAGAGATGTACATTACACCTCAAGAAGAAATGGGCTACCCCAGGAACTCAGCCAATGAGAACTGTCACTACCCTGAACTCTCGCTTTCAACAGTGCATAGTGTTCAAAACAACCCCTCTTGAGTTCTTATTTTCTCTTTATAAAGTAACATTTCTCTCAGTTGTTTTCTGGATTTGCCTAAGGTTTTTGCTATAGCTTGCTTATCCCGAATTACAATTCTTCTGCTATTCCCAAATAAATCCATTTTGCTGGTGAAATAACTGGCTTTCTTATTTGTTTAGGTGAACACACTCTTGCTAAAGATTTCTAGCCATGCTTAGTTATTATTCTCTCCATGCCATGTCTTGTCAAATTATAGACGCACACGTTCCTTTTGAAATCAAAACTCCTTGCATTTTTAATCTCCAATTCCAGGTGGAAAACCACAAATCCTTTTATTTTTATAAATGTAGAGTTACTTAGCTCTTACTTGCTTTCATCTCTGTTTTACAGATGTACACAGGTATCTTGTATTCGACACCAAAGTAGCCATTAAAATGGTTTCTTAAATCAAAGAGAAGTCTTTCCCTAAACAAATTTTTCCATCCTCCAGAACATAGGAATGAGTGACATTGTTATGATGTCACTCAGTAACGCATTTACTGTATTAAACTTCATCTCATCTATACAAAGACATATAGTTCCGGGCACCAAGAGAATGACACATCTATCATAAATAAAAATGTCATAAGTTATTAAAAGCAAATAACTAAATCAAGACAGGACTGAGGTTAGGGTGAGGCCAGTGAATTGGGGTTGTGCAATTACAGGATCAGATCCTGTCCATTTTTAAAATGCTGACATTTTGCTGATTATAGGTTTTTTTGCATTAATTTTCACTTTAAAATATTGCATTATATTTTTTTCATTAATTACAGAATTTTTTGGTAGCCCCTTGTGTTTTGCACCTGAGGCAAGTCCTTCACTCTCCTCACCCGAGTCTTGGCCCCATCATCAGGTGTCTATCTGGATAAAGATATTTTTATTCGAACAAAGTCTGATTTCTCTTTTCAATCCAGAGTCTCTAGGAGAACCAAGGGATTAATTTGGAGCTAAAGAACATTTACCCAGAGGTAGGTATATGCATGTGGAATGAAGAGTTCATGTAAAGAGACTGAGAGCTGCTTACACACCCAGGCTACCGCAGCAGAACTCTAGACTTAACTACCAAACCCTCCAAGGAAGAGACGGCAGGGCGAGGCCAGCATCCCCATTGTCCCCTGGCCGCCTATGGTCTCTTTCTTTTGGTGTTTGGTCCCCTTTCCCCATGTTCCTGGCTATATTGTCTTCATTTCATCACAATTTCAACAAGGATTTGTTTTCCCACAGCAGGTACTTGCATCCTATGATGTCCACATGGAGAGAAACGCTTTATCCAACTCAGGTTTGAGATCCAACCGATAGTAATTATGAAGCAATGTCGCCCCTCGACAGCCAGCCATAAATGAATAAGACAGAGTCCACACCCATAGAGATCATCCAACCCTGCAGAGAATGAGAAGTTTACCCCCATGTGCACAGGGCAGGGCTGAGGAACAAGCCCAAACCACAGGAGGTGAGGAAGTGGGGAGCATAGAAGAGGAGGGGCTGCTTCCTGTGGGGATCAGTTATGGTTTCCTGAAGGAAGGATGTGGTGTTCCAGTGGGGACTGGCTAACTGAGGTCCATGTTTGATGGATGATGGCGGCAGGCTAGGGCGGGAAGAACAAAGAGCACATTACAGGACAGCACAGGCAGTAATTGGGGAAGGTCAGGCGATCATAACCCTGAAGAGCACAGGAGGGTCTCACTGTGGTGGCCCTGATGCTCAGTATGGGGAACTTAAAGGGGCGTCCTCAAGGATTGTGGAGGTCAGCCCATGTGATCAAACATCACAGAACAATCACAATGACCAGAAGACAAGATTCTTTGTCTTAGAACAAAGCAGTCTAATCTAGTTTAAATTTTATATGTGTTTGCGAAGAGCAGTTTCTGATGCCACATCTGTCACAGCAGTTTCTTCACATTCTTTTGCAGCTTGTTTTTCCAGGGCAAGCCACAGGAGCCGGTCCTTGTGGTACTTTGAGGGCACCTACTCTGCAGGCATACGTCTGCATTTCTAATGCAACTAACAATATTGTCGAAGTGTTGAGTAAAACCTAAAAAGTAAATAAAAAAGACAAAAGAGTGTCAGGAACCAAAGCAGTGATTCAGAAAGACACACTGCTTCCCCTTGAGCGAATCCTCAGGGCTGTCCTTCCCAGGGCTGTGGTTATTCTGTCAGAGAGTGAGATGTGCAGGTTGCAGACAGAGACGGGCACCGCGGAGGTTCCAGTGGGGCCTAACGTTTCCAGAACCAGGATGCTGTGCTCCGTGGCCCAGTGACTGGGGTTCGTGGAGGGCTCTGTGCAAGTTCAGCTCCCCCGGGGGGCTGGGGGGAGACCCTCCACTCTGTGCAAGTCCAGCTCCCCGTGGGTGGGGAGAGAGTCCTCCACGTTGTGTGAAGTCGGTTCTCACACACCAGTGGTTTCAGAATCAGAAACAGCCAGCTGGGGTCTATATTTAACATTTTGTTTTCCAAATCATTTACTGGACTAAGCATCTCAGCTGAGAGGGGAGAATAAAATGTAGCTTAAAGGTTAGGAATTGTTGAACGAGAACTTAATATCTAAGTAACTTACAATTGAAAATAACAATGATTAAAAACACCTTTTGTAACATTGTTTTTAATATCTGAGAATTATCTCAGATGTGGGCTGGGTCTCACACATCCTCCACACCCTCTTCATTACTTCCTTCTCATTTCTGCCTTCTCATCTTCCTCGTTGTCCTGCCTTCCTAACTAATTTTCCCTCCTCCTTCCCTTGCTCCCTGCTACTGTATGAAGTGTTAGAATATAGCTGTAAACAAAACTGATGAATAAGGGTTTTTCAATATACTAATTAACTCTTATCTCAGGTCCCAGCCTAACATGTTCTCTCTGCCTTCCTCTCCCTTTCCTTCCTTCCTTTTATTGTATTTCCATTATGCCATGGATAAAATAAAAGTTAGGCATCCAATTTTAAAAACAGCTTTGGATGGACTGTCGCCGTCCCCTCGGTGTGAACCAAGAGTAGGGCTCTCAGGGGTGTGTCCTCAAGGACCTCGGAGCTGAAAAGACAAAGGCACAGGGGTGCTTCCCAAGGGCAGATACAAAACTGAAGGCCGGATTTTGTTATTCTCTGGGATTGTCCATTACCAAGAGACTCTAGCCTTTAAGTATAAGATTTATAAAGTGACATTCTGCACTTCTGTCCTTGGACAAAATTTAATTTCGTGCTTTTATGAAAAAAGAAAAGTCACCTAACAGAGGTGTCCTCTGTTATGCAGCAGTTTTAGCATGAAGAGCAGCGAGGAGATGATATTCATAAGCAGTCTGTCTCCTTCAGATTGGCTCAGAAAATGTTGTGAGCTGTGCAGTAAGTTTCATAAAGTCCTTCCACTTAGAAGGACATGGTGCTTGGTTCTTATAAGCAATGCATATAGTCTATTTGATCTAAGAATGTGTATAAAAGAGAAGAGGAAGAAGAGAGAGAGGGAGAGAGAGAAGGACAGAGAGGAGAGGGAGAGAGAGATACCCCATCCTATTCTTTCCATTTGCTCAGCCCTCTGTTCCCCTGGCCCACCTTACCTGGAACAGGCAACAGGAAGACAAGAAGCACTGCAAGGAGATAAAGGATCCTCATGCTGATGGCGGGTGAGCTTCACAGCAAGCTGAGGGTGGAGAGGGAGCTGCGCTTTGCACCTTATAAAGGTCCCAGGTTACTGGAGACTGTAGTATTGGCTGCAAGTTTGGTAATTACAGTGATTAAATTGAACATCTTACCTGTGTGTCATGGGAATAGCCTTTGGAGCACAAAGCACACCTGGTCACTGTCATGCAAATTAGGATGTGGAAAATTCCAGATAAACCTGTCTTGCCTTCTGGGACAGAAACTTCTTCCTGTCTTGCTCAGTTTAGGTGGATCATGAATGTGGTGAGGGTCCAGGCCTGTCTCCATGTGGGAAAAGACCTCCTGCTCATTTGCCTGCCCCGTGGAATTTTCAGTGTGCTAACTTTGATTTTCCTGAGTCTGGGGAGTGTCTCAGGCCAAACTTAGAACTAGTTCCCTTAATTCCATCACCCCTGGTCAAATTCTGCTCCAGGGGATGGAGCAGGGCTTGCTCAAACCCAGCATTCCTACAGGTAGTCATGGCTTTTCACAGCACAAGGAGGACTTTGGGCACTAAGGGAAGATGGACATGGTGGGCCTGACCCTCCTTGGGTTCTCACAAGATGGTAACATTCACAAGAAAAGTTTCCTAAAATTTACCTTCATCCCAGTGTGACAGATGATGAGGCAGATAGGTGCTCCCTTTCTCTTCACCAGAGACAGAATGGGAGGGTGAACCTGTGACTAGATGCATCTCCTCAGAGTCTAGGAATCATGAAGCAAGGACGACACTTGGAGCCTCAGTTGACTCAGTAACTCAGGCACCGTTCACCGCTACATGACATCCATGCTTGAGAGCTGAGGGTTTATTTGCTTTTCAGAGATGTCAAAGCTAAGGATCTAACCCGCCATTTGGATGTTGTGCTGAAGCACTGAGTGGACCTCCAAGTCCTCCACACTCTCTCCCTGCATCAGTGGGTCCCAGTTCTGAGGGACCCACAGAGCTGCTGGCTTGTGCCACGTCTCCGGGTGCCACTGGGACCCTCACCATTCCCCTGAGACCCAGCAAAGCACAGGGTGGTCACCGTGAATGGACAGAGCCCTATGCCTGGTGATCAGGGGAGGATTTTTCTGAGAGGGAAAAACACATATTTATATTTATTATAATTATCTGTAGATAATATATTTAATTATTTACAGACTTTATATGAAAGAACCCATAATACTGGGTCAGTTTTGCTAAGTACTGTGACACAGTACTGGAGAAACGAGTAGAATTTAGTCATGGTCTACTGTATCTCTTCATTTAAAATGCCATGTTTTCAGTCCAGCCCCATGGTGCAGCAGTTTAGTTCGTGCTTTGCAGCCCGGGGTTCACCGGTTCGGATCCCGGGCGCCTGCTGACGCACTGCCTATCAGCCATGCCGTGGCAACATCCCATATAAAGGAGAGGAAGATGGGCACGGATGTTAGCCCAGGGCCAGTCTTCCTCAACAAAAAGAGGAAGATTAGCAACGGATGTTAGCTCAGGGCTGGTCTTCCCCACAAAAAAAAAAGTCATGTTTTCAAGATCCATGGTTCACAGCAGGGCAGAGGTGTTCTTAAAAGGCAACTGTTGATGCTCCTGTGTAGGCAAGACCAGCAATGACTTTCCACAGGAGCTAGTTTCTGATGGGGTGTGAGGATGAGGGCTGGGCCAGGGTGCTGAGGGAAGTCCTAAAGGAGTCCCCGTCCAGGCTCCAGGTGTGTCACCAGTGGATCATGTCCCTTGTCCTGACTGTTTCCCTGTGTGGTGAGCAGGCTTACATTGAGGAGCAAGTTCATCAGTCCTGACTCTAACACTGTTTCTCCTAGGGGAAGTAAGCACCAGGAAAACTGAATGTAAAACTGTAGCCTCAACAGTTGTCCCTGGGTGTCCACAAGGGATTGGCTCCAGAACCTTCTGCAGATGCCAAAATCCATGGATGCTCAGGTCCCTTAGTCAGCCCTCCATACTGATGGTTGCACATCTGCAGATATATAGGACCAACCATATATGCTTTGCCTAAATTAAACTCAATTTATGTATAAGATATATATATATATATTAAACTCAATTATATATATACAAATATATATATATATTTGCTGTATTTCTTTCATCTTTTAAAGGAAGAGGGAAACATCATGGCAGTTCACCCCAATTATCTCACATTTACAATGACAATAATTCCTTAATGTCATTTAGTATCTAGTCAATATTCACATTTCCTCAATTTTTCCACTAATGTGCTTTATAGCTGTTGATTTTATTCCTAGTTCACTTTGAATCTAGATTCACACATTGAGTTAGTTTGTTACGTCTATTTTTTGGAGTAAGCATTCTTAAAGAAATAGCACATTATGGTAAGGAATTGAAGGGGTTGAAGTAAGTTAGTGGTTTCCATCCTTTTCTGTTTGACATCAATCCAAACTCTTACTAGTTAAAATTATTGTTATGAAGGTAATGCATTGTCATTTAAAAGTTAACCCATAGAATAGGATGAATTTTCCTGCAATCATTTTCCAGCTCCAGAGAATGACCAATAGCATTTTTTATTGATATAACTTACAGATAATGTTCTGTTAGTTTCAAATGTACAACATAATTGTTCAATATTTGTGTATGTTGTGAAATGGTCACCACAAAAAATCTAGTTAACATCCATCACCACACAGTTACAAATTTTTTTTCTTGTGATGAGATCTTTTAAGACCTACTCTCTTAGCAACTTTCAAATATACAATTCAGTATTATTAACTACAGTCACCATGCTGTACATTACATCCTCATTACTTATTTATTTTATAGCTGGAAGTTTGTACCTTTTGACCCTCTTCAACCGTTTCTCCCATCCCCCCACCTCTGGCAACCATCAGTCTGTTCTCTGTATCTATGAGTTCAGTTGTTGATATTTGTTTTAGATTCCACATATAAGTGAGAAAATACCATATTTGTCATTCTCTATCTGACTTATTTCACTTAGAATAATGCCATCAATGTCCATCCATATTGTCACAGATGGCAAGATTTCCTTCTTTTTCATGGCTGGGTAGTATTCCATTGTGTATATATACCACATTGTCTTTATCCATTCATCCATCAGTGGACACTTAGGTTATTTCCACATGTTGGCTACAGTGAATAATGCTGCAATGAACATGGGGGTGCAGATATCCTTTTGAGTTAGTGTTTTCATTTTCATTGAATAATAGCATTTTTTTTCTGTATACTTTTTGCCCTGCCCAGATTTCAGTGTATCTGAGAAGGCCCTGTTAGATGAGAATTCAAAATTGGCCAGAAATCACTGTGAAATGTATGACCCATGTGTCGCTGAGGAAGACCACCTGGAGGAGTAGGTAGCATCAGCATGGTTGCCTAAGGACACTGCACTGAGTGTTCCCATCAGGAATTCCAAGGATTGCAGCTGCTTCTTTTCCAGTGGCGTGGTCTAAGGGTGACTGCTTTGTGGCTATGCTTATCCTGGAGACAAAGCCTAGGGGCATCTTTATCCATCAAAGGTCGGGTTATTTTCTTGCTTCAGCAAGGAGACCACACTCCAGTGAAACCATGGAGTTCCTCACTGAAACCCAGAGATGCAGTTAAGATGGGATTCGTGGAAGGGTAGAGTTAGTGAACTAGTTGTTTTCAAAGGCTCAAAGCAAAACAAGGCTGTGAATTAAATGGTTACCATCAAGCCTGGGCTGATGGGTAGACTCAAGGTCCTGTTCCTTAAAGAAAGATAAATGCTGTGTCCCCAAACCCCTTTCACCAGTTACTGAGTAGGATATTGAGGCAGTGTCTCTGTGACAAAGTGGCTCAGTTCCCCAGAAAAGAGTGGGGTGTCACATTCCTATAGATACACTTTTGAACGGTAAAGTCTTTCACGTCTAGAACTTTACCAACAAGGTTTCTCAGCACGGAGTCCTTGATGTTAATTAACTAAAGCAGTTTTTACTGCTTACATCTCTTTTGGCCAGGGCTGGCTTTACAGGTTGTGACAGTCACACAGGGACCTGTTCTCAGGTCCTGTGCTTGATGTAATGCTCTGCTGCCACCACTGAGGTTCTTCATAGTTTTTTCCTTGAACTTCTGTTTTGTGAGTGAAGTCCAGCGGAATAATGGAGCCTGCTCTTGGGCGGAGCAGATATACTCAGGGTGTACGGGCTCAGGCCCCCAGACGCTGAGTGCAATGTGTGTGGAGACAGTTTGCACAGCTTCCTAGAGCACACACATCTCTGGAGCAGCCCCAGCATTTGGGCCTGAGGGGGTAGGGTGGGACCCGGATTGGCAGACATGATGGCAGTCACAGCAGCTGTGGCCTGGTCATTGGGAGATGGATGGTCTCCGTGTGGAGGCAACACTGAGACGTTGGTGCCGCTCCATTCTCAGAGCCATTCCTGGCGCATCTGCACAGATAGCATCTCCTGGCCTGTTGCACCGAGATAGGAACCATAGACATTCCGGCAGTAAACCATCATCAGTAAATTGTTGCAAAATAAGAATGTGCAAGGACATTGCAAGAGAGCATGCCACGGAGGTTTTATATATCTTCCAAGAGTTTAGAATTCTTTAAGGAGTTATCAGGCTTAGAAATAGAAATTAAACTTATGAAGATAGTCACATTCAAGAGAGAAGAGCATTCTTTGTAAATGAAGCTTCAGATGAATCAATGACCAACAAGGAAGATAATTCTTAAATTAATTCTTCCCTGTTACTGAAGACACAGAAATCGATCGCATAAACAGGAGTTCTTAATTAAATACAAATCAGGAAGCCACTTTCAGTTTCTTGTGGGCCTCCTCAAGCTACAGGAAATGTCAGAAGAAAAGTTAAAATCCCTTTGTATAAATTTATATTAAAATAATTTATCCCAATGTTGTCACAGTTTACAAAACACTCAACTCCAGGAACAGTTGCATCAGCAGATTCTTCTCAAAATAAAAAATGAAGTTGCTTAGAGTATAAACATTGATGATCTAAAATGAATTTGGAGAAAAGTGGGCCAGAAAAATTTTACAACCAACCAAGACATCCCATTTGGAAAGTATTACAATTTATTCTATTAAAATTCACCAAAATACCTTTTATGATTTATAAGTGTAGGTTATTTCTGTATAACTATTATTCCTATTACATTTTGTAAGTAATAAAATATTTTTAAAGAAAAAAGCTTCATATCTCAGTGTCTTTTAACAACACTTTTCTTTTCCTGCCCTTGGAACAGGATGTCTCACATTTTTATTTTGCAGTGATTGTTGCTCAGCTGCTGGCCCTGCTAATGGCCACTTTCATACAAATTATCTCATTTAATTCTCATAAACAAACTAGCCAGGCAGGCATTATCCAATTTTACAGAAGATGATTCTGGGGTCTAGATGGGTTAAAAGTCATGTCCAAAGCCAGAGCCACCAAGGGGCGGAGGTGTATCTTGGAACAAAAGCAGCATCTCTTCAGTCCATGCTCCTTCTACCCCCACAGTCATGAGGGTGTTCAGAGAATGTCCCCAGGCCTTCTCCTGCAGCTCCAAGGCTAGACTAATGCTCTGTGAAGGGCAGCCTCCCGTGGTGCTACTGTCATCCTCTTAGCTGCAGGAGATGATTGGAGCAGTAAAGGAACATGATCTTTCCAGTTTGTTCAGTGTTTTCTTTGCTGGGCAGAAACATTTCCATCTGAGGCAGTCCTACTTGTTTATCTTTGATTTTGTTGCTTGTGCTTTTGGCATCAAATCCAAAAACACCATTGCCAAGATCAACGTCAAGGAGGTTTTGTCCTATGTTTTCTTCTAGGAGTTTTATGGTTTGGGGTCTTATGTTTAAGTCTTTAATCCTTTTTGAGTTGATATTTGTGTGTGATGTATGATAGGGGTCCAATTTCATTCTTCAGCAGGTGGAGATCCAGTTTTCCCAACACCATTTCTTGAAGAGGTGATCTTTTCCCCATAGTGTATTCTGTGCATCCTTGTTGAAGATCTGTTGACCATATACATGTGGGTTTATTTCTTGGCTCTCAATTCTGTTCCATTGGTCTATGTGTCTGTTATTATGCCAGAACCATGCTGTTTTGATTAAAGCTTTGTAATATAGTTTGATATCAGGAAGTGTGATGCCTCCAGCTTTGTTCTTCTTGCTCAAGATTGCTTTAGCTATTCAAGGTCTTTCAACATTCCATACATACTTTAGGATTGTGTTTTCCCTAGCTGTGAAAAATGCCATAGGATATTTTTAGACTATCATTTTGAGTTTAATTCATGTTTTTCATTGGAAAAAGAATAATAATTTAGTTGAAGCCAACTAAATTCCTCAATAACCTTCACTTGATAAAATTGGAAATAAAACTGAATTTAATTTGATTGTAAAAGCCACCCCTAAACACTTCAGAACATATTTTTCAGTAAGCTGGGAAATCTGAATTTATTAACACAACTTGGTTCTCAAAGCTATTTATTTTATTTTATTTTTTAATAAAAATTGTATGTATTTAAAATGTACAAAATGATGATTTGGTATAGCTATACATACTGAAATGATTACCACAGTCAAGCTAATTAAATATCTTCTCCTTACCTAGTTACCATCTTTTGTGTGTGTAGTGAGAGCACCTGAAATCTGCTCTGTTAGCAAATTCCCAGTATTCAATACAGTCTTATTAGCAATAGTCATCATTCTCTACATTAGTCTCTAGACTTATTCATCCCACATAACTACAACTTTGTATCCTTTTCCTAACATCTTCCCATTTCCACCATTTCCCCATCCCGGCAACCACCATTCTACTATCTCCTTCCATATATATTCGACTCTTTTAATTCCACACATAAGTGACAGCATGCAGGTTTTTTTCCTTTCTGTGTGTGTCTTATTTCACTTAGCATAATGTTGCCCAGGTACATCCATGTGGTCACAAATAACAGAATCTCATTTTTTAAGGCTGAATAATATTCCATTCTATAGTTATGCATTTTCTTTATACATTCCTGCATTGATGGGCACCTAGGTTGTTTCCATATCTTGGCTATAGTGCATAATACTACAATGAATATGGGAGTGCAGATATCTCTTTGAGATCCTGGTTTCATTTCCTTTAGGTGTATACTCAGAGGTGGGATTGCTAGATCACATGGTGTTTCTGTTTTTACTTTTTGAGGAACCTGCATACTGTTTTCCCTAATGACTGGATCATTCTCATTACCAGTGTGCAAGGATTCCATTTTCTCCACATCTTTGCAAACATCTGTTATATTTTATTTTTTTATAGTAGCCATCCTAACAGGCATGAAGTGATATCTTGTTGTGGTTTTCATTTGCATTTCCTTGGTGATTAGGGATCTTGGGCATCTTTCATATCCCTGTTGACCATGCACAGCAAAGCAAACAACAAAATGAAGTGCCGTGAGACAGGGGATATACTTCACTTCACATGCTCCTCATAAAAGCTTCCTAAAGTACCTTTCTCTTTTTTAAAAGGGCAAATCTTGCAAGTGTGTATCACAGAGTATACAATAAATATTGGACTGAAGATTCTTCTTGAATACTGGACCTCCTATACCCCAAACAATGAGAGTTGTTTCATAAATTGTGATATTTTAAATGCCACAGCCATGGCACCTAGTGAGCACCAATCTTCTCATACTCCTGTAAGTTATCCTGGAAAGAAAATGATAAGAGATAAAGAAGGTTGACTATAGAAGTTCAGAAAGCAACGTGAGAGTAGAGAGAACTTGAATAATGTCTAAAGTCAAGGGAGCAAGAGAGAGAACAACAAACAGCCATGAGGAAACAATGAATAAGAAGAGTATCTGTCAGAGTTGATGGCTTGTAAGGGCACTATGTTGTGATGGAAAGCACACTTAACCAGGAATTAGGAGACTTGGCTTCTAATTCCTGTTCCACCACAACTATAGTTTTCCTTTGTGAGCCACAGATTCTTCTAATTTTTCATAAGAAGGCAAGGTAAAAGTAATTGCATATATAATTCGTATATATTTATCTTCATATGTTCTATTCCATATCTACATTTACATTTGTTTCTATATCCATGTCCATAACCACATCCACATCTATCGCTATGTCTATCTGTCTGTCTGTCTCTATTAGGCTGTTCACCAGATGGGTCTGGCTGTCTGTTGTCTTGAAACAAAGTAGGAATTACATTTTGTGTGATGGGGTGGGGCCATAAGTCTTGCTTGGTTAATGAATTTTGAGCAGAAGTGATGTGTCATTTCATTGCTGGAGCCCTTAATTGCCAACATGAGACTCCTCAGACCTCTTTCCTTTGACACAGGAGCAACATTCACTGTGGTGGCTGCCCCATCTGCTGGGTCTGAGCAGCTGTGGTCAGCAGAGCAGCCGTACAGCCATGAGGGGTTCCTGTCATTTGAGCAAGAATTAAACCTGCACTCATTTAAAATGCCAAGATTTGGATGTGGTTTTCACCACAGTACAACCTGGCACATGGTGACATATGCATGGAGTTGCCAGGTGAAATGCAGGACACTCAGTTAAATTTGAATTTCAGATAAACAACTTAACAATTGTTTAACATAAGTATATTCCAAGTATTGCACGGATCATACTCATTTAAAAATATTCACTGTTTATATATAATTCAATCATTAAATTTATTTTCTGGTATTGTTAACTGTTTAATAAAAGTATGGTCCCTGGAAACAAACCAACCGGGCTTGAGTCGAAGGCTTCAGTGTATACAATTGCATGACTTTGAACAAGTTATTTAATTTCTTAGCCTCATCTGTAAAGCAGAGCTAAAAATACCTACCCCATAAATATTGTTATGAGGAGTATGTGTGGGACAGTACCCTAAAAGATTTATTGGTGTTTGGTAAAGAGGAAGTGGTCAATATTATTTGCCAATATTATTCGTGTTGTTATTGTGCACAGGGAAATGATTTGTAAACTGTAAAGCCCCCTGTAAATGTTAGTTATTAGTATTACTAATTATGGGTTCACTAGCAAGCACTTAGGGTCAAACTTGGGAAAATCCTTTTAATTTCTTTAAGCTTCTTTTTCCTTATTTGTCAAACAGAGTATGTTGGCATGCTATGCTTCTTTCAGCTATGATATTATTCAGTTGTTACGTATTTCAGTGCATCACAGGATATGAATCCATTTGGCCCTACTTCAGGCTCCAAAGTCATCCACCATGTCATACTCCCAGTTGGATCCACAGCTTACCTGATGCCATCTGGATAAGACATATGAGGAGGAGAAAGAGAAGGAACAGTAGCCTCATGGAGGGAAATGAATTGTCAGGATTATAGGAAGAACAGGGAGTGTCTGACGGTGGCTCTTTCTTCAGTGCACGTCATTGGGTGCAGGTGATCTGGGAAAAGGTTTGAAAAGTTCAGCTAGAGAGAATAGTTTCTCTTCCTAATGAAGGCATTCAGTTAGGGCCTGGGTGTTATTTGAGGGTGTTTCATCTGTGACACATGGCTACAGATCCAAGTTTCTGTCAGTCAAAAAGGAAGAGCTGTATAATAAGTCTGCATTTTCTAGTTGATTCTCACTTCTGCTCATGACTCTGAGGTTTGGTGCACTTTTTGTTTTTGAGAAAAAAAAATCATTAAAAAATTGAATTTTTCCAGCAAATCATCCATTTATTTATTCACCTCTAATGCATGTCTCTGCATCTGTCAGCTTCTCCTTTAGGAATACAAAGAAACCCTCTTTTTTAGAAGTTAGAAAAAGGGAAGGAATTTTGTAAATAGAAATGATCTTCTCTTCTTTATTTTGCTCTCAATAATTCTTTTGCTACCAATTTAAAAGAGAGAGTTGATCCATTCTAGGTAAACTCTTGCATAGATCACAACCAGGTGAGAATTTGGGGGCCAGAGAATTTCTTAATACAAGTCATTATATCAATGCATTCTTGTGGTAAAGGAGTTAAATAGCACAGAAGTGTATGATGTAAAAACCTTGACATTCCTCCATCTCTTCCCTCTCTCTCCTTTAGATTGTTGACAGTATGTCTCTCTCTTTCACTAGCAATTGAATTTTCTAATTTCTAAAGAATCAGGTCCTGTTTTATTATGTCACATTTTCAGCCACTTGACAGTCCCTGACAGAGAGAGGGAACTCAAATATTTATTTAAATGAATAAGTACATACAGGGAGGAACCAATACATGGATGAGTGAATAAATGCATTGATGAAGGAAATAAATAAGGGAGGGATGGAAGGGAGGAAGAGAAGGAGGAAGGAAGAGAAGAGGACACAGGGAACCAGACTTCTGCACTAATCTAACAGTGGTCACCCTACATTAATAATCAATACCAGTGTTGAGGAGTCAAAAGATAGACTGCTCGAGATGCAGACATCAAAGAAATCATCCAAGCCCTGAAGTAAGCTGTAGTCTTTGGGGGGAATAAAGGCAAAAGGAATTTCACTTAATAATTAAAGAGCTTTGTATAAAAGATCTTGTAGATGAAATAGTCCATTTTCTTATAGCCTCTTATCTCCATTAACCTAAGCAGGATCCATCTCTTTCCTCTTCCCCTTCTGAGTTATTGTTGTTACAAATTATTCTGTCTTTAATGCTGTGAGTTTGTGACTAAGTTGAAGTGTTTTAGTTACTTTGGATTCTTTGCTTCCTTTTATCTTTCATTTATAACTGAGTATTTGTTTCCCTGTTCTGATAGAGAGCTACATTTTTCTGATTTTCTCTAATTATCTCCTCACTCAAAGCTTTGTAGGCCTTTGCCTTTTTATTTGTGGTGTGAGCATGCCTTTAATTATTTCTTGTAGGGGAGGTTTAGTGGCAATGAACTCCTTCAGCATTTGTTTATCTGGGAAAGCTTTTATTTCTCCATTATATCTGAAGGAAAGTTTCACTGGGTAGAGTATTCTTGGCTGAAAGTTTTTGTCTTTCAGTATTTTGAATATATCGTTCCATTCCCTCCTACCCTGTAGAGTTTCTGCCAAGAAATCCGCTGGAAGCCTGAGTTCCTCTGTAAGTTATTTTCTTTTGTCTTGCTCCCCTTAATATATATTTTTTTGACATTGACTTTTGCCAGTTTTACTAGTATATGCCTTGGGAAAGGTCTTTTAGCATTGACCAGTCTTTTAGATTGGTTCAAAGACATTCTGTTGGCTTCAGGTATTTGTAATCTGATTCCTTCCCCAGGTTTGGGAAGTCCTCAGCTATTATTTCTTTGAACAAACTCTCTTCTTTTTCCCTCTCTCCTTCCTCTGGAATACCTATAATCCTTATGTTGCTTTTCCTAATTGAGTTGGATATTTCTCAAAGAATTCCTTCATTTTTAAAAAAATGTTACTTCTGTCTCCTCCTCCACCTGTAGCATTTCTAGATTTTTATCCTCTAAATCACTAATTCTTTCCTCTATAACATCAGCTCTATTCTTTAAGGATTCTGGATTATTTTTTATTTCATTGACTGTTTTTCATATCCAGAATTTCTGCTTGATTTTTTTTTATAGCTTCAATTTCGTGGATGAAGAGGTTTATTTTTCCTGAGCTCACTGAACTGTTGTCTGTGTTCTCTTGTAACTCATTGGGTTTCTTTATGGCAGCCATTTTGAACTCTCTGTCATTTAGATTGTAAATTTGGGTGCCTTCAGGGTTGGTTTCTGGAGGATTGTCATTTTCCTTCTGGTTTGAACTGTTGCTGTGGTTTCTCATGGTGTTTGATGAACTAATCTTTTGTCAGGGCATTTGTGGTGGTATTAGCTTGCATATTCTACCTGCTACCACTAGGGGGAGCAGGAGCACAGTTTCTGGTCCACCCTGTCTGCTGGAAGTTGTTTGGGTACTGAGGGCACTTACACCAGCCTGGAGAGCTTTCAGGCACTTCTGTGGACTGTGCTTGGTGGGCAGGGCTTCTTGTGTGGACCCTGCCAGGGCCACTCCTTGGGGCCATAGGGGCTCCATGGGCTCCAGCCACTGCCAGGAAAGCAATTACGAGCAGGTTAAGGGTGGCAGCTACCTCTTAAAACCTTTGGAGTCAGACAGAGTTTGGTTCAAAGTCTCCGCTCTGTCACTCATTAGCTGAGTGATCTTGAAATAACCTTTTAAAACTCCAGTTTCTCCTTCTGTATGCTTGATGATGGATAGAGTACCAATCTCCTGTGCCCTGTCTCAGGAAAAAGGACTTAGGAGAAGTGAGTGGCTGACCAACACATCTCTATGCAGAGAGTTGGATTTTAACCAGGATCGCTCCTGGGGGTTTCCACCTGAACTGTGGGAAGGACTTTCTAGGCACCTTCTGGGCCACAGAAATCACACAAGAGGTTAGTTTCTTCCATCAAGGGCTGAAATGGCTCAGAAAAACATTGAAATTTAAAACTTGAATGCGGTCAAGTGGTGCTTTTTTGAGCATGTGGTACTAGAGACTGATAGAGAAACTTTGGCTATTTTTGGAATGAAAGAAAAATGGTCTTAAAAAAGAGCTTAGAATTCTATGTATGTATACACAATTCCCCATTGAATTTCACTTATTAAATGCATCCATAGCTTAATAAATTGACATAATTTAATTAAATAATACTCCTGTAACCTTCACTCCAGTAAGAGGGACTGGGACAAAGTTTTCTCGACCTCTTATTATATCCCAGGATCTTAAAAATAACATCTATGTTCACACACTTGACATGTGAGATAGGTATTTTCATTCTTTAAGCAAGTAAATGTGGATTGTACAACTAGTGATAAAGCCTAGATTTGAACTCTGTCTATCCATTACGAAAACTTTTACTTATTTTACAGTCTTTCCTGCTGAGAAAAGATAGATAGCTTTTGCTGGATGAAGGAATATAGCTATAGTGAGACAAACGCGTGCGTGTGTGTGTGTGTGCGTGTGCGTGTGTGTATGTTTGAGTGCCAGAGTGAGAGAATGAGTGGGGAGTTGTGTAATAAAAATATCCTAAATTACCCTTTCCTATCGAAGAGGAAAAGGATGTGGCACAAATTATGTGACTAAAGGCTGGTACTCTGTGAGCAAGTTGACCAAATCATTGATCATCCCAACTGAGATACTCTTTTAGAATGTAAGGAACTTAATAATAGTTATGCACGAACAACAAGAATAAACTGGGACTGTCTCAGACAATCTGACAGATATTGCCATCCTGTCCCTAAAGAAACATCCTCCTTAACAAGCACAAGTTTCTTGACTGAAGTTTAGGCAAAGCCTTGGAGTTGGTCATTCTCTCTCCAGTGCTGTCTCCACTGGCACTCTCGAAATGGCCAACAGCACATCGATTGAACACAAGGGTCTCTTAGGACAGTGCGATTATCAATGGCACTGGCTTATCTTTCCAATTCATCCTTTGCTCATTTTCCTCTCTCACCCCAGAGATTATGGCAGGATGGGACTGGAAATGAACGCAGTACCTTCTTACATTTGGAAGTCACGTCAACTTAATTCGTATACACCACTGGTTTGTTGCTAAGGGGAAACACACTTTTACTTCTAACCATGTACCAATCACAAGGCCATACTAATATAGACAAAATTAACACAGATTTATGAGTCTGGTAGGAAACCTGAGAGGGCTTTCCTGCTTCCTATTCTTGGTGGTACAAACCAATCCACCAACATGCAGAAAACCCTCATCACACTAAGATAACATCAAATACTTTTTGGAATGAGCTGGAGGCATCAATGAATAACTTCTTTCATATTTTGGCCCAGCCATGATCTTCTGGGTTTTGGGGGTCAGGTGAGAACCCATTAGCTTGCTTTATCCTAGAGTGTTTCTGTGTGGGCACCTACACCCAGGCTCCCCTCCCCACCCTCTGTCACTGATCTCACCTTCCCCAACCTACCTCTCTTCCATCTTAAGTGAACTACATATGTTTCTGACATTTTCTCTCTGTCTGGACACAACTTAGCAATTAAAAGGATCTGTTTTTGAGTCTTAGGACCAGCATCTGAATCTTTCACTAAGTGGACATCTATTTTAGTTTAGTGATATTGACGCAAAAATAGAGTAAACATTTGCAGTAATCTGTTTAAATAAACCACACTTAATTCTACATAGTAGCAAAAATATAGGGTTTTACTTCTCTGGCCCAGTAATAGTAACTTTAATAACAATAATAGAAAAGAAAGTATAGACTGAAAGCTTTGATCACATTCCTATCTCCAAAACTCATACACTGACAGCAATCCTCTTTACTGACTCCCTAAATCTTATGCATATATTCCCAGCCCTTCTTCAACCACAGATGGCTCTCTCTTGATAACCTACCTTAGACTTGGTTCCTCCACCTTAACAGGCTGTGTGCTGCCTGTCTGTTCAGGCAGGGTTTCTTGAGAGCAGCTGCTCATTGCCACATAATTTGAGGTCAGATCAATAATGGGCAGAGGGAGGGCTGAGTGGGGTGATGCAGGATGCAGTATGATCCCTTATTGACAAGTGCCATTTGGGGGAGAGATGGGGGGCAAGCCATATTTGAATGGTATCAAGCCCCTGAGAAAAGGCTGAGAAGGAGTGGGGACTGTGTAGACACTCTTTCCAAAGGGTTTTGCTGAAAAACTAAGCAAAGACAAGAAGTATTAGCTGATCAATGACATAATGTCAAAGAAGAAGTGTTTGTTTTCTAGTCTTTTTAGATTCAGTGGAGGGGGGTAAGAGGTAGAACAGGAGAAAATCTTGTCAAAGAGTAAACTAGAGAAAGGAGATCCAGGACCCAAAAGGAGACGTTGACCTTAGACTGGAGCATTTGCCCAGTAGCTCATGATTCACTTAGAAAAGCCACCTTCCTTTTGCTACTGAAATCAGAAAGGTATTCCTCCCATGTGAGAGTCATAATAAGACACTTAGGAGAGTTTTGACAGTAAAACATTAGCAGATTTTATAGGGTAAAATGTAAAATTTTAGAATACAACTAAAAATTGAAATCCCAACCAAGAAGATGATAAAGTCTAGGAAACAGTAGAACCAAATCACATTTAAAAAGTTTGAGTGATAACAAAATAAACTAAAAATAAAGAATAAAAGGAATGGAAGAGATAAGACGTATTAGATTAAGATAAAGAATACAACCAATGAGATGAAATGGAGAAAAAATTGTTGTTAGTGAACAGAAATTCAGAACTGGGTGGAAAAATGAAAAAGATTAAACTAGGATAAGTAGAATAAGGATTTTGGAAGGCAAGGAAGGGCTTTCATGTTGGAAAGAGATCAAAGTTTTTGTTAAATTCCTCGGTAAAGGAAAACTATTGAAGAGTCTTAAGAAAATTACCATTTGGAAATATGAGCTGTAAGATCTCTTTCAAGCTATCACAAAATAATTTCTCATATGGATAAGGAAGAGACTGTTAAAACTTAATGTGACCCCATCAGACAATGAAGCCTTGGGCGACAGGAATAAAATTCCAATGGTGAGATTTTACTCCCTTTCAAATGTGTTGGGATGTGCATTTTGGGGCCGGCATCTTCCTGGGACCCGTGAAACCACACAACATGGATGGCAGGCCCTGCACCTCAGCCTAAGGACAGACCTCTGTTGAATAAACCCCAAAGTGCAATCTTGAAATGAGAGCCTTTCACATGACATTGAGCTGAGGGACCCCCTGAGGGAGGTGAAGTTGGCAGATGCACCGTGTGATTTTGTGTGAATAAATATAAAAATCTTCAACAATCTTGGCAGTTTTTCATTATGTTGTATGTGGCTCATTAAACAAATCTTAGTTTTGGATCTTTGGTGCTGTAGCCCTTATGCTCACAGCATATAATTTTTAGGTAGTAAAATAAGACTGTAGAGTTTAAAAAATAAATACCTTAACAACAAGAACAAAACCAACAGAAGGCCAGAAGGAAACATCAGAGTGAATTTTCTTTGAGAATCAAAACCATTTATTCCAGGAAACTTCTCCAAATAGGGAAAGTAAGATGCTGCTTAAGTATAAATATTTAAGGCCATAATGCAGGCGTTTCTCTAAAACAGTACTGAGTTTCCATTGTCTTTATGTTATATAACTCTTCCACACTATTTTGTCTCATTGGGGGAATATTGCAATGAGACCAGTGGAACCAATGCTGTGCCAAAAGACCTTCTTCCATGATGGAAATGTTCTACATCTATGATGTGTAATATGGCAGCTATTGGTCACATGTGGCCATTGAGCACTTGAAATGTGGCTGTTGTGACTGAGGATCTGAATTTTATATTCTATTTACTTTTCAGCATTTTATTTTCCTTTTGACCCATTATAGAGCCATTATTACTCCATATTACAGGTGAGGAAATACATTTTAGATAAAAATCTTCATCAAAGTTCACTGAGTATGCAAGGTTCTTCTAATGCAAATCTCTCTCATGATAAAAAGTAATTTGCCTGTTTTTTGTGCTTTATTTTCTCTCAGCTGACCAATCAAAAACATTTGCTGCCTGGGCCCCAGGAAAACAACAATTTGATTACATCTGTTCCCCGAGACAAGTTATTTCTAGTCTAATTGTGTTGGAATATATTATATTATGTTATATCATACTATATTGTTGTAATATATTATATTAAATTATATTATATTATATATGTAATACATCCATTAAAGAGCTATGTAAAAATATATGGCCAAATACATAAAAATTGCATAGATGTGCATCTTGTTACTATTAAATTCTCTCAACTGAGGAAGACCAAGTGTCATTCTCTTATCCCTTTCCTATTGACCTCTACTGCCCTCTTCCTGAGTTCCAGGGGATATTTTTACATAATTGTGTCTTCAATACTGTTTCCTCACAATATTTATTTGAGTTATACTAATTCTACATTAAGAAAAAAAGAAAACTAAACAATTATACTGTAATGTATCCAATTCAATTTTATGTAATTGTATGGAAATTTCTTGAAATAAAGAGGTCCTCATCTACAAAGACCTTGGGAGCTAAATGGAATAATTAAAATAAACCCAGGAACACAATCAAGGTTGAGCAAGAGGCATCCATTAAAAGTTGTAGAACCATGTGCTGCTCAGAGGGCAGAGAGATTTTATTCGTTGACGGGGTGGGAATGTTTTCATGAAGGGCACGGGATCTGAGCTGGGTCTTGAAAGATGGGTCAAATTTGTAGTAATCTATGTGGCTCTAGGAGATGACATGTGAAGCAGCTAGAATAGTGAGAGCAATGGATAGATGAAAGGAAAAGAGGGGATATATGGAAAGACAGGGGTCCAATTTGTTTGGAGTTTAAATGGTAACCTTGCAAAGTAAGTTCCAGTGCACTGTGGAGCTGCTGACTGCTATTGTCAAGAGTATTAACTCGGAGGTAAATGAGGAATCATTAGGGATCTCTTTGCCCTGAGTGAAACACCACACAATAACTGGAATTACAAGAGGTCAGGTTCTCTGAATCTGAACAAAGTGATTTAATTGGGTTTACATTTTATGAATATATCTTAGGGGAACAGTTTCTTTCTCCATAGTGGCCTCAGCAGCTGGCTTTCTTTATTTCTATTTCCCTCTCCTGCAGCTTTTTTTGTGTGAGTAGGAGACACCTGTAGATCTCTGCCCAGTTAGGAGGGCATCTGAAATGGAAAACAAAAGCCCCTGCTCCCAATGCAAGATAAACAAAACAAGACTCTTCTGGAGAAGTCTGAAAAGAAAGGAGAGCACAAAGAGAAGTTCCAGAGCCATTTCAGGAAGACTCAGAACATGAGTCTTTATCCTTCTTTGTAAATCCTTGAGGGAAGAGCTCCTTTTCCAAGGATGAGACTACATGATCCCAATGATTTTGACATGGGATTATGATTTCTTGTAGATACTTTTCAGACCAAGGGACTGGATACTTGTTCTTAAAGAAACAGATTGCTAAATCTTCTCATTTGTGTCCAAATGACTTGGGCCACCAGGCGAGTTCAGGTAGAAGCTTGTTGAAGGTTTCACTCAAATCTGTCCCCACCTCAGGAAAGTCAACTAGAGGCAGCTGAAAGTCAGCAGTTACAAAACAAGGTCAGCTGATCTCAATTCAGAAAAGGCGAACTGGAGTCCATTTGTTTGTTTTTCTTTTTCCCAAATCATCTGGTTGAGTTCGAGATTAGGTAGGAAGAAACCCTAATTGTTTTATAAACATTTAATCATCTGAGTGCTAACATGTGAACTCAACAATACACTTATAGGAACAAGAGATTTACAAAAATATTTCTAATTTATGCAGTTTTCTCAAGTTCCTTCTCTCTCTTCTTCCCTCCTACCCTTTCCTTCCTTCCTTCCTTTTTTTAAAATCTCTTTTTCAGTTTGCTCTCCTTTTTTTCACCTCAATGACTGTAAATGCCAGTAAAAAATAAAGGACGGCAACCAAATAAATGAAGCTCAATGTCACCTGCAAACCCAAGAGAGAACAGTATACTCAAGATGATTTCCAATGTGAAGAGACTACATCGAGCTTATATGCAAAGGTTTCGAAAATGTACGATGGGAACCCTAGTCATATTATGAGTTTCTCTAGGTTGCCATAGACTACATCATTTAATTATAAAAGTATATAACTATAAAAGGATTGCCTGAATTTTTGTTAGCATAAAATTAATTCTCCAATTTGTATTTAGAAAGTCACTTAACTTATGCTTCAAGCATAGGTATTGCAGTTTCTTGCCATGAAAAAGCAGTAGGATTGTAACTGTTCTTTTGTTAAGTTGGGTTAAGAGAAATAAAAACTCTGAAAATTCCTTCAATGTGGTATGAACCTTCAATGTTAAAGAGAGGGTGCTTAGTTTTAAAGAGCAGTTAAAATAATCCATTTAGTCTAGAGAAAGAATGAATAAGAAACTTCAGTTTATCCTCAGATTATTTCAAGCCTCTTATTTCTCACATCAATCTTATCTGGGGCAGGCAACAAGAATAAAAATGGCAATGTGAAGAAAAGACAATGGACTGCTTCTTCTCAGTGTAACCCCTCAGGGCAGAAGGGACAAGCTAGCTGTCTAGGGTCCTTTTTAGAAGGCACTTATCTCATTTTTCAGGGCTCCACCCTGGTGACTTAATCACCTCCCAAAGGCACGTCCTCCTAATACCATCACGTTGGGTTATAGGTTTTCAACATATGAATTTCATGGGGGGAGAGATATAAATATTTAATCCATTGCACTACGTAAGATAAGATATTCACATGTTCTAGGGATTAGGACATGGACATATTTGGAAAACCATGATTCTGCTACCACACCTAATAAAAATAAAACTTGGGTAATAAATAAATACTTTGTTCAAAACATTGTCTACAAGGAAAAACATTTCAAAGATTTACAGGTTGTCAGAGAAAATAGAGGATTTCTAGTGAAATTTAAATTTCAGATAAATCATGAATAATCTTTTAGAATTTGTATGTACCAAATATTGTATGGGATATGTTAAACCAAAAAAATTAGTGATTGTTTATCAGAAATTCACATTTAGCTGGGTGTCCTGTACTCTTACTTAATAAATTCGTCAACTCTAGTGATTTAGCATTAATAAAACAGATAGGTCTTTATTCTAAGTTGTCCATCTGTGAGAGCAAAAATAAGAAATGACATTTTAGGTTGTATCACAGGTCTCTTTTAAAAGAAGTGCTAAGGTTCCTTGATGTGTCACCACCCAAATTACCCTAGAGTCAGATCTTTTCGGTATTTCTTCAGTGGTTTGTCATTATCTTTCTTTGATCAAGTGCTTCACTTGAAATTATTTTCTTTAAAGTAACTACTCCTCCATCTTAGATTCAGCAAGGGGCAGATCTTAGGATGAAAACTCCTATAATCCAAGAGGCCTGGGTGATCTGTAAAATAGCTGACAATATCCATTTTTGTGTAGGTCCGCTGGAGGAATTAAAAAATATCAAATGATAATTCTACAACTTAAAATACAATATCTGAAATAAAAATCACAATGCATGGGTTTAACAGCAGATTGGCTATAGCAGGAAGAGATCTGAGGATTAGAATACAGATCAATGGAAAATTTCCAGAAGCACAGAGAGATAAAATAATGAAAAATTCAGAAAATAGCATAAAATACATGTTAGGGTATGGTGGAGAGGTGTCATATATATGCCATTCTACCCCTAGGAGGAGAGGAGACAGAGGACAGAGAGCAGAGATTATTGAAGGGATATGGTTGGAGATGTTCTAAAACCAAAGAAAGATACTAACCCATGAATTCGAAGCTCTACAAAATACAAGCAGAAGGATATAGACAAAGAAAACTATACTTAAACTTATCACAGAACCCTGTTCCTTGGAAAGTCTCCTCATTCAGGTTAGATATAGTTAGAAAAAAGATCATTCTACTTTTGTTAGAGTTAGCCAGATGAACTCAATAAAAATAATGACCTAGCTGCAAGGTTTAACATACTTCCCCTTTTCTTCTCTCATTACATTTCACTACAATAGGACAGATATGATTTTCCTCTTTTAAGCCACAATTTAGAAGGTTTAAAAGTTAGATGCAACCAAAATGTTTGGAAAGCAGTCTGTCAATGTCCCAAATTCTGAGGTTGTCCTGTTGTTTGTTAATATCCAAATTAAACAACTCCACCTCCCATCCTTTATAACTTCAGACAAATATCACAGTGTTTCTCAGGATTCACAATTGGTGCTCATGCTCACAATATTTTGTCCAAACACCTACTTCCAGCTCTTCCATAGTCCAGCTCCACGTCACTTCCTGTGGCAGCTGCCCTCTTCCTTCATAGCTTCGCACCAAGTATGACCGAGGCTCTCTCCCATTTCCCGAGATTTCACAATCACAAAGATATTGAATGAAACTAAATTTTGTGAAAATTTGAAGGTAGTGATATATGGTTACCCCACAGAAGTGTCAAAAAATAAAATTGGAAACTGTGAAACAGAATAAAGGAATCCTCATTTAAAATGAGGTCAGGGGATGGCAACTAGACTTTGATGGTGAACATGATGCCGTCTACACAGAAGTCGAAATATAGCAATGTTTACCTGAAATCTCTGTAATGTTATGAACCAATGTGACCTCAAAAAAAAAAAAAAAAAAAAGAAAGAAAGAAAGAAAGAAAAAGAAAAACAAATGAGGTTGCTGGGACAGAACAGGGAGCTCTCACAAAGTATTGCTCAACCTTAATTACAGGAAGAACTGTCAGATACAGACCCCACCAGGAAGAGATGCACATTGCACCCCAATAAGAAATGGGCTACCCCAGCAACTCAGCCAAAGAGAACCATCCCTAATCTGAACTCTTACTTTCTACCAGTGGACTTTTGTTCAAAATAAGCCCTCTTGACTTCCTTCTTTTTCTCTATAAAGAAATATTTTTTCTCCTTTGTTTACTGGACTTGCCTATGGCTTTTGCTCTAGCTTCCTTATCCAGAATTACAATTCTTCTGCTGTTCCCAAAGAAGCCATTTTGCAGATGTAATAACTGGCTGTTTTATTTCTTTAGGGCAATACACTCTTGCTAAAAGTTTCCAGCCATTCTTAGTTATTATTCTTTCCAGGCCATGTCTTTTCATATTATAGACACACATGTTCCTTTTGGAACCCAAAACTCCCTTAATTTATAATCTCTGATTCCAGGTGGGAATCCAAAATATCTTTTTATTTGTAGAAATGTAGAGCTACTTCACTCTTACTTGCTTTCACCTCTGTTTTACAGATATACACAGGTATCTTGCCTTTCAAGACCAAAATAGCCATTAAAATGGTTTCTTAAATAAAAGAGCAGTTTCTCCCTGAATGAATTTTTACTTCCCCCTACAATACAGAAATGACTGACATTGTTACAATGTTACTCAGTGACACATTTACTGTGTTAAACTTCATCTCATCTATACAATCAAAGATGTGTACTTCCGGGCACCAAGAGAGTGACACATCTGTCATCAATAAAAATGACACAAATGATTAAAAGTAAATGATTAAATCAAAACGTGACTGAGGTTAGGGTGAGGCCAATGAATTGGAGTTTTGCAATTACAGGATCAGATCTTGTCCTTATTTAAAACATTGATGTGTTGTTGATTATGGTTTTTTCATTAATTTTACTTTAAAAATATTGCATTATATTATTTACCTTGATAACAGAATTTCTGGGCAGCCCCTTACGTTTTGCACCCATGGCAAGTGCTTTGCTCTCCTCTTCCCAGTCTTGACTCTGTTATCAGGTGACAATACCTGGATAAAAATATTTTGTTCAAACAAGACCTGATTTCTCTTTTTAATCAGGAGTCTCTAGGAGACCCAAGAGCTTATTTTGGATCTAAAAAGCATTTACCCAGAGATAAATTATAGGTACATTGATTGAAGAGTTAATGTAATGACACAGAGAGCTGCTTACTTACCCAGGCTACCCCAGCAGAACTCTGGATTTGACAACCAAACCCTCCCAAGGAAGAGGCAGAAGGGTGAGGTCAGCATCCCCATTGTTCCCTGTCATCCTAGCATCATTTTCTTTTGGTGTTCGGTCTGCTCTCCCTGTTTTCTATGTTATATTAGTTCATTTAATCATGCTTTCAAAAAGAACTTCTTTTCCCACAGCAGTTACTTGCATCCTATGATGTCCACATGGAGAAAAATGCTTTATCCAATTCAGCTTTGCCATCCAACTGATAGTAATTTATGAAACAATGTCACCCTGGACAACCAGCCATAAATGAATAACACAGAGGTCTTACAGCCCCACAGATAAGGAGACATTTACCCCCATGTGCACAGGGCAGGGCTGAGGAAGAAGCCCAAACCACAGGAAGTGAGGAAGTGGGGAGCCTAGAGGAGGAGGGGCTGCTTCCTGTGGGGATCAGTTATGGTTTCCTGAAGGAAAGAGGTGGTGTTCCAGTGGGGACTGGATAAATGAGGTGCACACTTGAGGAATGAAGGCGACAGGTGAAGTTGGGAGGAACAAAGTGCACATTACAGGACAGCACAGGCAGTAATTGGAGAAGGCCAGGTGACCATGACCCTGAGGAACAGAGGAGGGTCCCACCATGGTGGTGGTAGTGGCCCTGATGGTGAGTATGGGGAGCTTAGAGGGGCATCCTCAAGGATTGTGGAGATCAGCCTGTGTGATAAAACACCACAAAACAACTACAATGACCAGAAGACAAGATTCTTTGTCTTTGAACAAAGTGATTTAATCTGGTTTCAATTTCACATGTCTTTGCAAAGGGAGCTGTTTCTGACTCCACATCTGTCACAGAAGTTTCTCCACTTTCTTATTACTTCCTTTTGCAGCATTTTGTCCAGCTCAAGCCACAGGTGCCGATCTGTTTCATCCCTGGAGGGCACCTAGCCGGCAAGCACATGCCTCGTTTCCTAAGGCAGCCAACAGGATTCCTTATACCTTGAGTAAAACCTACAAAGAAAATAAAAAATACAAAAGAGTGTGAGAATCCCCAGCACTGAGTCACAAAATGCACTGTGTCCCCTTGACAAAATCTCAGGGCTGTCCTTCCCAGGGCTGCGGTTATTCTGTCAGATATAAGATGTGCAGGTTTCAGACAGAGACGGGCACCGTGGAGGTTCCAGTGGGGGCTCACGTTTCTAGAACTAGGATGCTGTGCTCTGTAGCCCAGTGACTGGGGTTCACAGAGGACTCTGTGCAAGTTCAGCTGTCCTTGGGGGGAGACTCTCCTCCACGCTGTGCAAAGTCTGTTCTCGCACACAGCCCAGTGGTTTCAGAATCAGAAATAGCCAGCAGGGTCTATTTATATTGTTTTGTTTTCCAAATCATCTAGTCTGTTAAGTATCTCTGCTGAGATAAGAGAATAAAATGCAGTTTAAAGGGTAGGAATTGTTGAATGAGAACTTAATATCTAAGTAACTTACAGTGGAAAATAGCAATGGTTAAAAAACCTTTTGTTTTTTGTTTGTAATATCTGAGAATTATCTCAGATGTGGGCTGGGTCTCACAGGTGCTTCACCCTCCCTTCATTGCTTCCTTCCATCATTTCTGCCTTCTCATCTTCCTCGTTGTCCTGTCTTCCTAACTAGTTTTCCCTCCTCCTTCCCTCCCTCCCTGCTACTGTTCTAAGTGTTAGAACATAGCTGTAAACAAAATTGATAAAATAAGGGTTATTCAATATAATTTCTAATTAGCAGTAAACTCAGGTCCCAGCCTCACATTTTCTCTCTCTCTCCATTACTCCAACCCTCTCTCCTTCCTTCGTTCCTTTTATTCTGTTTCCACAATGCCAAAGATAAAGTAAATGTTAGGCGTCCACTCTAAAAACTGCTTAGGATGCACAGTCTCCCAGTGTGAACCGAGAGCAGGGCTCTCAGGCGTGTGTCCTCAAGGACATTGAGCTGCAAAGGCAGAGGCACAGGGTGCTCCCCAAGGGCAGATCCCAAAGTGCAGGCTGGGCTTTTTTATTCTCTGGGATTCTCCATTACCGAGAGACTCCAGCGTTTAACTATAAAGATTTATAAAGTGACATTCTGCACTTCTGTCCTTGGATAAAATTGAATTTCTTGCTTTTATGAAAAAAACGTCACCTAACAGAGACATCCTCTGTTATGTATCATTTTATCATGAAGAGCAGGGAGGAGATGAGGGTTACAAAATATCTGGCTCCTTCAGACTGGCTGAGTAAAGGTTGTGAGCTGTGCAGTAGGTTCTTAAAGTCCTTCCACATTGAAGGACACAGTGCTTGGTTCTCATAAGCAATGCATAGAATCTATTTGCTTTAAGAATATATGTAGAAGAGAGAAGAAGGAGAAGGGAAAGAGAGAGGGAGAAGATGAGAGATAGGGAGAGAGAGAGAAAGAGGGAGAAAGAGAGAAGGAAAGAAAGAGGGAGAGAGGGAAGGAGTGAGAGAAAGACAGAGAGATACCCCATCCTATTCTTTACATTTGTTCAGTCCCCTGTTCCCTTGTCCTACCTTACCTGGAACAGGCAACAGGAAGACAAGGAACACCGCAAAGAGGAGATAAAGGATCCTCATGCTGATGGCGGGTGAGCTTAAGAGCAAGATGAGGCTGGAGAGGAAGCTGAGCTTTGCACCTTATAAAGGTTCCAGGTTATTGGCAGAATTGAGTGTTGGCTGCAACTTTGGAAATTACAGTAATTAAATTGAGCGTCTTACCTGGTGTGCCATGGGAATGACCTTTAGAGCACAAAGCACACCCAGTCACCCTTATGCAAATTAGAATGTGGACAATCCCAGGTAAACCTCTCCTGCCCTTTGGGCAAGAAACTTCTTCCTGTCTTGCACAGTTCAGGTGTGGCATGGATAGGGTGAGGGGCCAGGCCTGTCTCTCTGTGGGAACAGACTTCCTGGTGCTCATTTGCCTGCCCCCTGGAAATTTTAATCCACCAATTTTGTTTTTCCTAAGCCTGTCAACACTCTCAATCCGAACTATGAACTAGTTTGTCTAATTCCATCACCACTGACCATATTCAGCTCTGGGGATGAAGCAGGGCTTGCTAAAATCCAGTGTTCCTAGAGGTAGTCACGGTTTTTCACAGCATGAAGAGGACTTTGGTCACTTAGGGAAGATGGATATGGTGGACCTCATCCACCCTAAGTTATCACGAGATGATAACATTATGTGAAAACTCTCCTTAAATTTACCATCATCCTAGTGTGACAGATGATGAGACAGATATGTGCTCCGTTTCTCTTTGTCAGAGAAAGAATGGGAGGATGAACTCATGACTAGACGCATCTCCTCAGAGTCTAGGAATCACGAAGCAAGGACGACACTTGTAGCCTCAGTTGACTCAGTAACTCAGGCAGCGTTCAGTGCTACATGACATCCATGCTTGACAGGTGGGGGTTTATCTGCTTTTCAGGGATGTCAAAGCTAAGGATCTAACTTGCCTTTTGGATCTTGTGCTAAAGCACTGAGTGGACCTCCAAGTCCTCCACACGCTGTCTCTGTTGTCAGTGTGACCCACTTTTGAAGGTGCCTGCAGAGCTTAAATGGTTATGGTTGCTGGGAACCCTGTAAGCAAGTTACCAGACCAATATTTCCAAGTGGCTTTATTTCATAAAGTCTAATCTTTGTTTTTCAAAAGCTGTCTGGTCATATTTGAGTTTATGCCTGTTTCTCTGAAATATGGTGTTCCAGTCAAAGCTTTGGTAATATAACCAATTTTTCCAATTTTGTCCTTTTATAAGGAGAACAGATTCTTATTGAACTTATGCAAATAACTATATTGCCATGAAAGCAAAAAAATATTCACTTACTAAGAGTTTTTAAGTTCTGGAGGGATCAGGTAGGGAGAAAAAGATAATAGTGTCTGCTTACAAAAGTATGTTTTAGCAAATTGATATGTCATAGCTTAAGAGAAAAAAACAAATGTTTTCTTTAAATCTGAAGATTGTTAGCAGTTTCATGAAGTATCAGTTTCTCTGTTAGAGTTCTTTAATTTTTTTAATCCAGCTCAGTTTTATGATGTGAAACTTTATCAGAAACCTGTATTCTACAGTAAGTGTCAAAGTCCTTTCCATGAATCTTTTTGTAGATGAAACATATTTGCAAAAGCCTCAGATAACTCAATGTGTCTGTAAATTATGACTTGAAAATGGCAATGACAAAGAAACGTGGTTATTTCTGTGACATACAATACTTTAAGATAGTAACTAGAATTATGACCAACAAGCAGGACAGATCAGAATTCTAGGTATGTTGCATAATTTTTTAAAAACACTTATATCTGTAGCATTTACCCATATAGTATCATAGGTCCCTATGAAACAATGCTTAGCTATCCATTTACCCATTGTGACAATTAAAGGTTTTTAGGTAAATGCAGAAAATTAAATAGCTGAAAGAAAAACCCTAGCACCTGTGATTAAAGACCCAATAAAAACAATACAGGAAATTTATTTTGATATAAAATAAAATCCCTACCCTTCTGATAGACTATTCAAAGAAAAAAAACCTTTAAGAATCTCTTTATCAAGAGCAGACTAGAAGTTTAAGAAAAGTGTCCTTTTAAGAGAGGGAAAAAACTAATTCTAATTTTGCACTTACTTACTTTTGATATTAAAATTCATTTACTTAATTAAATCATTTTAATCTTAGCCAACTTGACCCTGCACAACTCTTTCCTCAGGGTTCCTCCTCCACAAACCTTCAACTTTCTTTTTTTACATTCAGAATTTGTCCCAGCCTTCTTTTTTCTCTTCTAGTACTTTAGGAAAATTTTATCTTTCTTAACAGAACAAAAATATTTTCATTCTTTATACCTGCTTTACTAAAACGTGTATCTTACTTTCCTTGAATGCTAACATGTTTTTCTTATTAATTTTTAGTAGTTTTAATTACAAATTTGAATTTTTAACCCTTAGAAACCTTAATTTTTAAGTAAATACTAAGCAATTATAAACTATTTTTTTACATTAGCATTCTGTGGCTTGACAAATTTATAAACACTTTTCATAATTTCTAGAAACATGTTACTTTATAGTACAATTTTTGAATAAAATATAAGATATACTTAGCAGTAGACCCAAACACTTTTAATTTCTCTGTAATAAGGCAAAAGTTGGTAAACTTAGACATGATTAGCAATTAATATTTCAGTATTTTATCTTATTTGGAAATGATCTAGATACTCAATGAACTTTTATCATTTAATTTAACCTAGCAAAACTTCAAAGTTTCCAGTTATTGAAGAGATTTTGGAAGTTATTTTAAGTACATGTGCCATAAAATATAGTTATTGCTAAAAGTCTATCTATAAATTCTTATCTCACTTACATCTAAATTATTTGTTCCCAACAATTATGTCTAGATTACCCACAAAAATTTCATGAGGGATTAGACAAAATCAGCTATTATTTAAAGCTACTATTTAGCTGACAAATTTGTAACAGGGATAACATGGACTTATTTCACTAATAAGCCCAGGCTGCTTGTCTGCATCCTATCCAGTGCTGATAACTCTGACGACATGTCTATTTTAATCACACCAATAAACTTAAACAAGCTTTCATTTACCAAAGATTATTTTATATCATGTTAACTTGAAAAACTTTTGGGTTAGTTTAGAAATAATTAGAAACATTTAGAAATACTTTATGTAAGCACTTAGTTTAAGCCAATTAAAAAGAACTGTTAATTTGGGCCATGCCATCTGGGGGTAAAATATCACACATATAGTCACACATACACAAAGACTCTACAACTATTGTTTAAAACTTTAGGAAAACATACCACACTTTTAAAGGTCTGCACAAAGCATTTAACAAAGGCCCTCTTTCTAAGTGTAAAATTTAACCCTAGACCAATTTATCTTGGAGGGGAGGTAGATTTTATTATCTTTTTTTTAACACCTATATTAGCCTCTAGATTTACCTCATACTGTTTGGGCTCAGGCAACCCTATTGACTTCCCTTTAGTAAGTTTCATTAACATTATCTGAAGGGCAGACTTGCATGCTGTCTTATAATCAAGCAGGGGAAATGTTTCCCAGTGAAACACAGTGTCTATCCCCACAATACAATCTATAATACAATCAGGCAAAAAGAGATATAATCAGTTCAGATAAAGCCCATAAATATATCAACTTTTCTAGAAAATTTCATCTGAATTCCATTAACTCTTATACCTCTAATCGCAGCTTTCATTAGGACTTTATCAATAGGTCTTGGTCTTATAATAGTGGATAGGGGAAACATTCCAGTCAGACATTTTAAAATATACTCAGGCAAAGTTGATATAACCTCTTTATATGAAATTAGCTCAAACATTCCAACCTTTATAATCTTATCAACAGTTATACTTTTACATTTTCTCAGTTTAGTTGTAACCTGAGTCAAGGGCTTAAGGCTAGTTGTTATTTTTTTGCTTTTTTAATTTTGCCTTTTCATATTTACCAATAAAACAATTATGATGAGAGCTCTCAAAAAATTTTATTTTGCAATTTATAAGTTTTTCCAATTTAAATGATCCATCACCTGGCTACATTGACAAGTAGGATCTTAATAGCAACTCATATGGATAAGCTTAGCCATGGACACAAGAGGCAAACAACCCCAAAAGAGATCCAGAAAGTTCACTCCCAAAAATAGTCTAAGAAAGCAAAAGTCATTGTTACATAATAAGCAACAAATGTTGAGACAACAAAGGCCCCTTATGAAAGCAACTGGGACCCTTTATGACAAACTCCCCTGAGAGCTGACACAGCCAGACAAAGAGAATGCATCTCAGGACCCCAATCTATTCAACTTGCCACCAAGATGCGTGCCAGTACGTGCATCCTCCCAATGGTAGAGACCAGAAAGGTCACAAAGCCAAGTTCTCAAGACATAGAACAAAACGAAAGGGAAACCTCATCTTATAAGCACATTAACAGTTTTGGTGAAGCCTTGGTCTCTTGGAGCCAGATTGATACCTGGGAGGGAGGTGCTGCAGGACTGGGGATAGTGTTTGCTTTACAGAGTAACTTCTTTAAGTTAATGGGGTGTCATCTACCCCATTTTGTGACCCAGCTTATCCTGTCATGGGAGTCTTCTTGAGGTGGTGAGTGCCCTAGTGGCTCTTAACTGCTCAACCCATGCCCACCAAATTTGTGGCCTTCATGGCTTTCAAATACCCTTAGCAACAGCTTTCACCTCATGAGTATATTCCCAGAAAACAGGCTCATAGATGCCTACATCTTGCCCTATTTTTTTTTCATTTTTATGACAAATGACAAAAAAAGACAGAGACAAGGAAAAATAGTGGCCATCTCTGGGAGGAAAAGGATCAAAAAACCAACGAGTACTCAAACAAATTTCCTAGAGTCTCTGAGTCCAAGAAGCTAGCTTCACTACTATTTTCTCCCGCTAATCTAAATTTTGAAAAGGAAAAAACTCACCACTCTCACTTCCATTGGAACCTGCAGGGAGAGATCCAGGAGACTGATGTGTAAGAACTCTTGCCTCCTGCCAGCTCTTGTCAGGGGTCCAGGATCTGCCAGCTGCAGTCATCTAGGAACGAGTAGCATCCAGACGGTGACGTTTTATTCCATACAAATCATGAAACAATAGTGGAGGAAGACAATTCCTCTACCCTCTAGATCCTTCTGGCTGGCATATGAATTAAAATGGCATGAGGAAGAATAACAGGAGAAAATCAAGAAAAGCTTTATAACATGTTCACATAGTATAAATCCAGCAAAAGTGAGGAACTCACCAGAATGGCTGAAGCTACCTCCTTAAATAGCATCTTCAGCTAAAGACAAAGGAGGAAGTTTGGGGTAGTGATTGGGGTTTCAAAGGGGAGGAAGGCAATTTACATGGAGATGGAAAAGCAAATATTTGAGAAACAAAAGTTTGCTAGGCTGGCTATAGACAATGTTATCTATGGTATTAGCTCCTTCCTGGAACAGGCCTTCTCAAATTCTTTTAGCCAGTTAGGGGGAAGGTCAAAGTTTCTTTCAGAATCTTTTGTTCTTAAAAATAATTGGGCCCAGAAGACAAATTTTGGGGTGACCAATTTTGATCCCCCACACTATTGTGGAGGCAAGACCAGTGACAACTTTCCACAGGAGGAAGTTCCTTAAGGGACATGAAGAGGAGGACTGGGGCAGGGTCCTAAGGGAAGTTCTAAAGGAGTTCCCATCCAAGCCTGTAGGTGTAGTCGCCAATCAGTCACATCCCTTGTCATTACTTTGTTTCCTTTGTGATAACCAGGCTTTCATTGAAGAGCACATTCATCAATCCTGACCCTAAAACTGTAGCTTCCAGGGGACGTCAGCATAGGAAAAAACTGAATGTGAAAGATAGCCTCAACAGCCATCCCTTGGTATCCACTGGGGGTTGGTTCCAGAACCCTCTGCAGATGCCAAAATCCATGGATGCTCAAGTCCCTTAGTCAGCCCTCTGTGTCCATGGCTCCCCATCCGTAAATATACGGAGCTGACTATATATGCTCTGCCTACATTAAACTTTTTTAAAATGTATATATGTATACATATATTTGCAATATTTCTTCCATCTTGTAAAGGAAGAGAAAAACATCATAGCACCTCACCCTAATTATCTCAGCATAAGCAAAGCATAAGCAAAAGCATAAGCAAAAGTTCCTGCATAAGTCACAATAATATTCATGTACATTAAAAAATGACAATAATTCCTTAATGTCATGTAGTATCTGGTCAATATTCACATTTTCCCAGTTGTTCCATGAATGTGCTTTACAGCTGGTGATTTTTTTCCTAGTTCATTTTCAATCTAGATTCATGCATTGAGTTAAGTTGTTATGTCTCTTTATTTTTTTTGAGTAAGCATTCTTAAAGAAACATGACACTTTGGTAAGGCACTTTGAAGAAGTAAAAGTAATTACTGGTTTCCATCTTTCTCTATGTTTGATATCAATCCTGAATCTTGTTAGTTAAAATTATTATAATGAAAGTAATACATTGTCATTTAAAAGTTCACCCATAGAAGAAGGTGAATTGTCCTCCAATCATTTTCCAACTCCAGGAATCCCAATAGCATTATTTTATTGATATAATTGACAGATAAAGTTCTATTAGTTTCAGGTATACAACACAATTATTCAATATTTGTGTATGTTGTGAAATGATCACCACAATAAGTCTAGTTAACATCCATCAACACACAGTTACAAATTTTTTTGTGAAAAGATCTTTTAGACCTACTCTCTTAGCAACTTTCAAATATACAATTAAGTATTATTAACTACAGTCACCATGTTGTACACTATGTACCCATGACTTATTTATTTTATAACTGGAAGTTTTTACTTTTTGACACTCTTCAAACATTTCTCCCACCCCTGCCTCTGGAAACCATCAGTGTGTTCTCTGTATCTATGAGTTCAGTTGTTGATTTTTGTTTTTGTTTTAGATTCCACATATAAGTGAGGTTAAATGGTATTTGTCATTTTCTGTCTGATTTATTTCACTTAGAATAATGCCCTCAAGGTCCATCCGTGTTGTCAAAAATGCCAAGATTTCCTTCTTTTTTGGCTGAGTGGTGTACCATTGTGTATATACACCACATCTTCTTTACCCATTCATCCATCGATGGACACTTGTTTCCATATCTTGGCTACTGTGAATAATACTGCAATGAACACAGGGGTGCAGATATCCTTTTGAGTAGTGTTTTCATGTCCTTTCAATAATAGCATATTTTTTCTCTATACTTTTTGCCCTGCCCAGATTCTGATGCACTTGAGAAGGCCCTGTTAGATAAGAATGCAAAATTGACCAGATATATGAAAATCACTGTGAAATGTACTACCCATGGGTCACTGGGGACCACTGCCCGAGGTAGTAGGTAACATCATGGACATTGAGCTGAGTGTTCCCATCAGGAATTCCCATGATTGCAGCTGTTCTCTTCCAGTGGCATGGTCTAAGGGTGACTCCTTTGTGGCTACGTTCATCCAGGAGACAAAGCCTAGAAGCACCGTTATCCATCAAAGGTAGGATTATTGTCTTGCATCAGCCAGGAGACCACCAGTGAAACCATGCGGTGCCTCAAAGAAGATCTGAGATGTAGTCATTATGGGATTCAGGGAAGGGTTGAATTTAGCTAAAATTAAATGAATTAGTAGTTTCTGATTTCCTTAAAGGGTTAAATTTTTTTATGAAAATTGTCTCACAAGAATCACAGCTCTGTAGGCTTCAATAAAAAGTTTGAAATTAAAAAAAGGAATCACCAGCTCTGGATGAACTAAAATTTAAATTTCAAAATAATTCATCCCAATGTTGTTATAGTTTATAAAACACTCAACTCCAGGAACAGTTGCATCCACAGATTCTTTTCAAAGTAAAAAATGAAGTTGCTTAAGTAAAAATTTTGATGATCTAAAATGAATTTGCAGAAAAGTGGGCCAGAAAATTTTATGATCAATCAAGATATCCCATTTGCAAAGTATTATTATTTGCTCTATTATAATTATGACACCAAAAATGTCTTTTTGTGATTTGTAAGTGTATGTTCTTCCTGGATAACTATTATTCCTATTACATTTTATATGTATTAAATATTGTTAAAGAAAAAGGCTTTATATCTCAGTGCCTTTTAACAACACCTTCTTTTCCTGCCCTTGAACAAGGTTTCCCATGTTTTACTTTGCAGTGTGCCATGCTTAGTAGCTGGCCTTGCTTATGGACACTTTTATACAAGTTATCTCATTTAATCCTCATAAAAAAACTGGCCGGGTAGGCATTATCCAATTTTACCGAAGATGATCCTGGGCCTAGATGGGTTAAAGGTCATGTCCAAAGTCACAAGCCACCAAGGAGCAGAAATGTAACTTGAAAAAAAATCAGCCTCTCTTCCAAGTCCATGCTCCTAACTACCCCCACACAGTCCCATGGGGTCCAGAGAACGTCCCCAGACCTTCTGCTATAGCCCCAAAGCCAGACTAATTCTCTGTCAAACTGCAGCCTCCTGTGATTGTACTGTCATCCTCTCAGCCTCGGGAGATAATTGAAGCATTAAAGGAGTGTGATATTTTCAGTTTGTTTAGTGTTTTCTGTGCAGAAAAGTTTCATTCTGAGGTAGTCCCACTTATTTATCTTTGATTTTGTTGCTTGTGCTTTTGACATTAAATTCAAAAACCTCATTGCCATGACCAATGTCAAAGAGCTTTCTCCTGTGTTTTCTTCTAGGAGTTTCATGGTTTGGGGTCTTATGTTTAAGTCTTTAACCCTTTTTGAGTTGATTTTTGTGTATGGTGTCAGATAGGGGCCCAATTTCATTCTTCAGCATGTGGAGATCCAGTTTTCCCAACACTATTTGTTGAAGAGGGTTTATTTTCCCATAGCATATTTTTGACACCAATGTCATAGATCAGTTGACCATAATGCATGGTTTTTTTCTGGGATATCGATTCTGTTTCATTGGTCTATGCATCTTTTTCAATGCCATTACCATACTTTTTTGTTTATAGCTTTGTAATATAATTGGAATTCAGGAAGTGTGATGTCTCCAGTTTTGTTCTTATTGCTCAAGATTGCTTTGGCAATTCAGAGTCTTTCAACATTCCGTACACATTTTAGGATTGTTTTTTCTATATCTGTGAAAAATGCCTTTGGATTTTTTTATACTATCATTTTAAGTTTAATTTATATTTTTCATAGGAAAAGAAATAATAACTTGGGGCTAACTAAATTCCTTACTAACATTCATTTGGTAATGTTGGAAATAAAACTGAATTTAATTTGATCATAAAGCACCCCTTAATACTCCAGAACATATTTTTCAGTAAGCTCAGGAATCTGCATTTATTAACACCATTTCATAGTTCTCAAATCTATTTACTTTATTGGATTTTAATAAATATTATATATATTTAAAGTGTACAAAATGATGATTTGATATACCTATATAGTGAAATCATTACTACAGTCAAGCTAATTAACATATCTTCTCCTTACCTACTTACCATCATTTGTGTGTATGGTGAGAGCACCTGATATCTACTCTCTTAGCAAATTTCCAGTATTCAATACAGTATTATTAACTATAGTCACATGATATGCATTAGATCTCTAGGCTTATTCATCTTACATAACTACAACTTTGTACTCTTTAAACAGCATCTCCCCATTTCCCCCACCTCCCCGCCTCTGGTAACCACCCTTCTACTCCCTGCGAATATGTATTCCAGTCTTTTAGTGTCCGCATACAAGTGACAGCATGCAGTTTTTTTTTCCTTTCCTTATGTGTCTTATTTCTATTAGCATAATGTCTTCCAGGTACATCCATGTTGTCACAAATGGCAAGATATCATGTTTTAAGGCTGAATAATATTCCATTATATAGATATACATTTTCTTTATACATTCATCCATCAATGGACACTTAGGTTGTTTCCATATCTTGGCTATTGTGAATAATACAACAATAAACACGGGAGTGCAGATATCTCTTTGAGATCCTGGTTTTATTTTCTTTGGGTATATACTCAGAAGAGAGATCGCATGATGTTTTAATTGGTAGTTTTTTGAGGAAACTGCATACTGTTTTCCATAATGACTGTATCAATTTATAATCTCATTAACAGTGTTCAGGGATTCCCTTTTTTCCACATCCTAGCAACCAACTGGTGTATATATATATTTTATAATAGCCATCCTAGCATGTGTGAAGTGGTATCTCATTGCTGTTTTGATTTGCATCTTCCAATGACTAGTGATGTTGCCTATCTTTTCATATACCTGTCGGCCATGCACAGCCAAAAAACAACAAAAAACAGTGCCATGAGATTAGGGATATACTTCATTTCACATGCTCTTCATAAAAGCTTCCTGAAGTGTCTCCCTCTTTTTCAAAAGGGAAGAATCTTACAAGTATGTAGCACAAAGAGGACAATGTGTACTGGACTGAGGATTCTTTTGAATACTGTGCCTCCTATACCCCATGCAATGAGAATTGTTTCACAAATTATGATATTTTTAAATGCCACAGACATGACACCTAGTGAACACCAATCTTCTCATCCTCCAGTGAGTTAAGCTGGAAAGAAAGTGATAAGAGATTAAGAAGGTTGACTTTAGCAATTCAGAAAGCAACATGAGAGGAGAGAGAAGCTGAATAATGTCTAAAGTTAAGAGAGCAAGAGAGAGAACAACAAACAGCCATGAGGAAACAATGAATAAGAAGAGTTTCCATCTGAGCTGATGGTTTGTAAAGCACTATGTTCTGATGGAAAGCACACTTAATCAGGAATTAGGCGACTTGGCTTCTAATTCTTGCTCCACCACAAATATAGTTTTCCTTTGGGAACCGCAGATTCTTCTGATTTCTCATAAGAAGGCAAGGTAAAGTTTTTGTATATGTAATTAATATATATTTACATTCATATTTTCTATTACATATCTATATCTACATGTATATCTATATACATACCCATAAACACATCCACATCTACATCTATGTCTATCTGTAAGTCTAATTCCATTAGGTTGTTCACCAAATAGGACTGGCACTCTGTTTTCTTGAAACAAAGTAGGACTTACCTTTTGTGTAATGGGGTATGGCCATAAGACTTGCTTGGTTAGTGAATTTTGATCAGAAGTGAGGTGTCATGTCAGGGCTGCAGTCCTTGATTGCCAATGTGAGACTCCTCAGAGCTCTTTCCTTTGACAATGACCAGCAACATTCAGTGTGGTGGCTGCTCCATCTCCTGGGTCTGAGCAGCTGTGGTGAGCAGAGAAGCCCTGTGGTCCTGACAGGTTTGTGTCATTTGAGCAAGATTAAACCTTTGCTCTTCTAAGATTCCACCATTCAGATGTGATTGTCACCACAGTACAACCTGGCACGTGCTGACATGTGCATAGCGTTGCCAGGTAAAATGCAGGGCACTCAGTCAAATTTGAATTTCAGATAAACTACATATAATCTTTTAGCATAAATATGTTCCAAGTATTGCATGGATCTTACTCATATAAAAATATTCATTGTCTATATATAATTCAATGAGTAAATTTATTTTCTGAGATTGTTAAATATTTAATAAAAGCATGGTCTTTGGAACCAAACCCACTTGGGTTTGAGTGGAAGGCTTCACTATATAAAATCTGCCTGACTTAAACAATTTACTTCATTTTTTAGTCTCTTCTGTAAGGTGGGGCTAAAAATACATACCCCATAAATATTGTTATGAGGAGTATGTGTGGGATAGTAGGTCAATATTTTTTTGTGTTATTTGGTGGAGAGGAAGTGGTCAATGTTATTTGCTGTTATTATTAATTTTGTTGTTTACATGGAAATAATTTGCAAACTGTAAAACCCTCTGGAATTATTATCTATCACCATTAATAATTAGGGATTTTATTACCAACTAGTTAAGGTCAATCTTGGGAACATCTTTTTAATTTCTTTAAACTTCTCTTTTCCTATTTGTAAAATGGAATATGTGGTACATGCTATGCTTCTTTCTCCCATGATATTTTTCAGTTGTTACATATTTCAGTGCATCATTGGATGTGAATCCATTTGGCCCTACTCTATAGACTCCAGGGTCATCTACCATGTCATCCTCCCAGTTGGACCCACGGCTTACCTGATGCCATCTGGATACGACATACAAGGAGAAGGAAGATAAGGAACAGCCTCATGATGGGAAAAGAATTCTCAGGATTATAAGAACTGGGAGTGTCTGATGGTGGTTTTTTCTTCAGTGCACACATCATTGGGGTCAGATGACCTGGGAAAGATTTGAAAATTTCAGCTAGAGAGAAAAGCTCCTATTCCTAATAAAGGTGTTCATTTAGCACCCGGGTATAATTTGAGAGTGTTTCATCTATAGACACACGGTTACAGATCCAAGTTTCCACCAGTCAAAAGGAAGACCTTTATAGTATTTTCTATAGTATAGTATTTTATAGTCAGCATTTTCTAGTTGATTCTCACTTCTGCTCATGACTCTGATGTTTGGTGCTTCTATTTTTTGAGAAAAAAATCGTTAAAAAACTGAGTTTTTCTATCAAATCATCCATTTATTCATTCACCTCTTTTGCATGTCTCTGAGTCTAATGCCTGCCAGCTTCACGGAAGGAATACAGAGAGAAACCTTCTTTTTAGAAGTTAAAATAGGAGACAGACTTTTCTAAATGGAAATGATCTTCTCTCCTTCTTTACTCTCTCTCTCTCTCTCTCTCTATCTATCTATATCTATATCTATATCTATATCTATATCTATATACCCATATAAAAGAAAGATCCAACCCATTCTAGGGAAGCTCTTACCATGCTGAGTTCTTGCATATCACAACGTGGTCAGACTTTGGAGGCCAGTGCACTTCTGAATACAGGTTTTCCATCAATGCATTTGATGGATAAATGTGGTAAAGGAGTTAAATAGCACAGAAGTACATGAGTTAAACCTTGACATTTCTCTCCATCTCTTCCCTCTCTCCTCAGTTTTGCTTTAAGTTGTTTATTTGTCTCTTTTTTTTCACTAAACCATGAATTTCTAAAGAATCAGGTTCTGTTTTTTTTCTTTCACATTCTCAGCACCTTGTACACTGCCTGGCATAGAGAAGAAACTCAAATACTTATATAAATGAATAGATACTTATATGGAAGGAACAATACATGGATGAATAAACAAATGCATGGATGGAGGAAATAAATATGGGAGTGAAGGAAAGAAGGAAGACAAGGAGGAAGGAAGAGAAGAGGTTATAGGGAAACAGACTTCCCTAGGAATCTAATTATGGTTACCCTACGTGAATAATCAATACTAATGTTGGGGAGTCAAAAGAGAGATTCCTCCTGAGATGCAGACACCAAAGAAATCATCCAATCCCTGAATAATCTGTGGTCTTTGAGATACTAGAGACAAAAGGAATTTCACTTAATAATTAAAGAGCTTTGGAGTCAGATAGATGTTGGTTCAAAGGCTTTGCTCTGTTACTTATTACCAGAGTGACCTTGAAATAACCTTGAAAACTCCAGTTTCTCCTTCTGTACATTTGATGATGGATAGAGTACTAATCTCCTGTGCCCTATCTTGGAGACTTAGGAGGAGTCAGTGGCTGACAAACACCTCTCTATGCAGAGAGCTGGATTTTAACCAGGATCACAGCTGGGGGTTTCCACCTAAACTGTGCGAAGGACTTTCTAGGCAACTTCTGGGCCCCAGAAATCACACAAGAGGTTAGTTTCTTCCATCAAGGCTGAAGGGCTCAGAAAAACATTGAATTTTAAAACTTGAATGAGGTCAAATTATGCTTTTTGAGACCATGGAACTAGAGGCTCATAGAGAAACTTTGGGTAATGTTTGGAATAAAAGAAACATTGTCTTAAAAAGAACCTAGAATTATAGGTATGTACACACAATTCCCCACTGAATTTCACTTATTAAATGCAACAATAGTTTAATAAATTTGCATAATTTAATTAAATAATACTGAGCCTCCTTTAACTTTCACTCCAGTAAGAGGTACTGGGGCAAATTTTTCTTGGCCTCCTATTATGTAACAGGAATCTTAAAAATGATATATTATTTCACAATACCTATCATGTAAGATAGATATTTTTATTCTCTAAGCAAGTTACTGCAGGTGCACAACTAGTGATAGAGCATAGATTTAAACTCTGTCTATCTATTACCAAAACTTTTACTTATTTTACAATCTTTCCTGCTGAGAAAAGAAAGAGCTTTTGCTGGATGAAGGAATATTGCTATATGAGATAAACAACTGTTTGTGTGTGTGTGTATGTGTGTGTGTGTGTGTGTGTGTGTGTGTGTGTGTGCATGTTTTAGAGCCAGAGTGGAAGAATGAGGGAATGAGTGGGGAGTTGTGTGCCAAAAATATTCTCTATTACCATTTTCTATCAAAAAGGGAAAGGATGTGGCATAATTTACGTGACTAAATGCTGGTGTTCCCTGAGAAAGTTAACCAAAGCATTTTTCATCCAAACCGGGACACATTTTAGAATGTAAAAGACTTATTAATAATAGTTACACTGGAACAAGAGGCATAAACTGGGACTGTCTCAGACAATCTGAGTGATATTGCCATCCTGTCCCTAAGAAAACCTCCTCCTTAACAAGCACAAGTTTCTTGGCTGAAGGTTAGGCAAAGCCTTAGAATTGATGAGTATCTCTCCAATGGTCTCTCCACTGCCACTCTCGAAATGGCCAACAGTACATAGGCCGAATACAAGGGTCGCCTAGGACACTGTGATTATCAATGGCACTGGCTTATCTTTTCATCTCATGTCCTAATCACGTCCCAAAGGCACCACCACCTACACCATCACATTGTGCATTTGACCTTCAAGATTTGAATTTCAGTGGGAGAGAGGGACATAAACATTTAGTCCACTGCACCACATAAGTTAACACATTCACAGATTCTAGGAATTAAGACAAGGACATATTTGGGAGACCGTTATTCTGCCTACCATAACTAGTAAAAATAAAACTTAATTGTGTAATAAATAATACTTTGGTTAAACCCATGTCTTTAGAGAGACACATTTCAATGATCTATAGGGTTGTCAGATAAAATACAGGATGCCTAATTAAATTTAAATTTCACATAAACCATCAAGAACATTTTAGAATGTGTATGTCCCAAATATTGTATGGGATACATTATGCCAAAAATAGTAGTGATTATCAGATATTTACATTTAACTGTGTGTCCTGTATTTTTACTTACTAGCTCTGTCAACCCTAGTGATTTCACATTAATAAAAACAGAAATATGTTCAAGTTCTCCATCTGTGAGGGCAAAAATAAGAAAAAAAAATTAAGCTTCTATCACAGGTCTCTTTTTGGAAGAAGTGCCCAGATTCCTTGATGTGTCACCACCCAAATTTCCCTTTAGTTACATCTTTTCAGTATTTCTTCAGTAGTTTCTCATTATCTTTCTTTGATCAAGTGCTTCACTTGAAATTATTCTCTTTAAAGCAACTACTCCTCCATCTTAGATTCATTAAGGGCCAGGTGTTGGGAGGAAAAAATCCTATAATGCCAAGAGGGCTAAGAGATCTGCAAAATAGCTGACGATATCTGTTTTTGTGTAGGTCCACTTAAGGAATTAAAAATATCAAACAGTATTTCTACAACTTAAAATACAATATCTGAAATAAAAATCACAATGGATGGATTTAACAGCAGATTGGCTATAGCAGTGGAAGATCTGAGGATCAAAATACAGATCACTGGAAAATTTCCAGATCAAAGCACAGAGACATAAAATAATGGAAAACATAGAAAATAGCCCTAAATGTGAAGGCATGGAGAATAGGTGTCACATATATGCAATTCTATTCCCAGGAGGAGAGGAGACAGTGGACAGACAGCAGGAATTCTTGAAGGAATAATGGCTGGAGATGTTCTAAAGCCAATGAAAATATTAGCCCATATATTCAAAAAGCTCTGCAAAATACAAACAGGATATAGACAAAACTATAGCTAGACTTATCCCAGAAAATCCCTTTTCCTTGGAGAGTCTCCTCATTTGTTTTAGACATAGTTGGAAAAAAGATGATGTGCTAATTTTCTTAGAGTTAGCCAGATGAACTCAACAAAAATAATGAACCAGCTGCAGTGTTGAATCCACTTTCCCTTATTTTTTCTCACAATCACTCAGCACAATAAGATAGGTATGATTTTATTCTTTTAAGTCATAAGTTAGCAGGTTTTAAGAGTCAGAGTAAAATGCAACTTGATTTAGTTGGAAAGCAGTCTGCCAATGGCCCCAATTCTGAGTTTATCCTGTTCTTTTTACCATTTTATACATTTTTGCTACACAAAGCCCCAGTGTATGGCTTTATATGCCTGTTTTAAGTCATTCTAGTTCTTCTATGGGAGCCACCACCGCAGCATGGCTACTGACAGACAGTTGTTGTGGTTCTACAATAGGGAAGTGAACGCCAGCCCACAAAGTGGTGAGCGCCGAACTTTAACCACTAGGCCATGAGGGCTGGCTCTCATGTTTTTTTAATATTCAAATTAATCAACTCTAGCTCCCATCCTTTAAAATTCAGGCAAATATTCAGATTTTTCTCAGGATTCCCAGTTGGTGCTTATGCTGACAATATTTTGTCCAAATGCCTACTTCCAGCTCTTCCACAACCTTCTCTGTCCAGTTCCACCTCATTTCTTGTGGCAGCTGCCCTCTTCCTTCATAGCTTTGCACCAAGCATGACTGAGGCTCTCCCCCATTTCCCAAGAGTCCACCATCCAAAGACATTGAGTGAAACAAGAGTTTAGGAGAATTTGAAGATAATGATATATGGTTACTACACAGAAGTATCAAAAAATAAAATTGGAAATCAGAATGCACTTCTGAAATAGAGTAAAGGAAACCTCATTTAAAATGAAGTTAGGGGAGGGCAATTAGACTTTAGATGTTAAACACGATGCAGTCTACACAGAAGTGGAAATATAATGATGTAAACATGGAATTTCTATAATGTTATAAACCAATGTGACCTCCAGAAAAAAGAAAATGAGGTTGATTGGCCAGAAGGGGGAGCTCTCACACACTACTGCTCAACCTCAATAGCAGGAAGAACTGTCACTTAACAGACCCCAACAGGAATAGATGGACATTGCACCCCAAGAAGTGGGCTACCCCAGCACCCCAGCCAATGAGAGCTCTCACTACCCTAAACTCTCGCTTTCTAACAGTGGATTTTTGTTCAAAACAACCCCTCCCGACTACCTCCTTTTTCTCTGTAAAGTAACATTTCTCTCCTTTTTTTGCTGGATTTGCCTACGGCTTTCCTATAGCTTGCTTATCCCGAATTGCAATTCTGCTACTCCGAAATAAACCCATTTTGCTCATGAAATAACTGGCTGTTTTATTTGTTTAGGTCAACACACTCTTGCTAAGAGATTTCCAGCCATTCTTAGTTATTTTTGTCTCTAGGCCACGTCTTTTCATACTATAGACACACATGGTCTTTTTGGAACCAAAACGTCCTTTCATTTTTAATCTCTGAATCCGGGTGGAAAACCAAAATGTCCATTTATTTTTAGAAATGTAGAGCTACTTAGTACTTACTTGCTTTTATCTCTGTTTACAGATGTACACAGGCATCTTACCTTTCAAGACCAAAATAGACATTAAAATGGTTTCTTAAATAAAAGAGTAGTTTCTCCCTAAATGAAGTTTGCCATCCCTCTAGAACACAGAAATGAGTGACATTGTTACGATGTCACCCAGTGACGCATTTACTATGTGAAACGTCATCTCATCTATTCAAAGATGTATAATTCCTTGCACCAAGAGAGTGACACAACTATCATAAATAAAAATGTCATAAGTTATTAAAAGCAAATGATTAAATCAAGAAAGGACTGAGGTTAGGGTGAGGCCAATGATTTGGAGTTATGCAAATTCAGGACTGGATCCTTTCCTTTTTTAAAATGTTGATGTTTTGTGGATTATGGGTTTTTGTGAATTAATTTTAATTTAAAAATATTTCATTTTATTATTTTCCTTAATTACAGAATTTTTTGGCTGTGTCTTACGTTTTGTACCCAAGGCAAAGCCTTCTCTCTCATCATCCTAATCTTGGCTGCATTATCAGGTGTCTCTTTCTGGATAAAGATATTTTTATACAAAGTGTGATTTCTCCTTTCAGTCTGGAGTATCTAGGAAACCCAAGGAATTCTTTTGAAGCAAAAGAGCAAAAGGTAAGAATAGGTACACTGAATGAAGAGTTAATGTAAAGAGAGAGAGTTACACACCCAGGCTACAACAACCAAACTCCAGATTTAACTACCAAACCCTTCAAAGGAGGAGACTGCAGGGTGAGATCAGGATCCCCATCATTCCCTGGATGACTGTGGTCTCTTTCTTTTGGTGTTTGGTCCATACTCCCTGTGTTCCATGCTATATTGTCTTCATTTAATCGCCTGTTCAACAAGGACTTGTTTCCCCACAGCATCTACTTGCATCATATTGTGTCCAGATGGAGAGAAACGCTAAATCCAACTCCACTTTGCAATCAACTGATAGTAATTTATGAAGCAATGTCTCTGCTGTAGACAACCACATAAATGAATCAGAGTCCATGGCCATAGAGGTCTTACAGCCCCACAGAGAAGGAGAAGTTTACCCCCATGCGCACAGGGCAGGGCTGAGGAAGAAGCCCAAACCACAGGAGGTGAGGAAGTGGGGAGCCTAGAGGAGGAGGACCTGCTTCCTGTGGGGATCAGTCATGGTTTCCTGAAGGAAGGAGGTGGTTTTCCAGTGGGCACTGGAAGACTGAGGTGCACACTTGAGGGGTGATGGGGGACAGGTGAGGGCAGGAATAACAAAGCACAAATTACAGGACAGCACAGGCAGTGATTGGGGAAGGTCGGGTGATCATAACCCTGAGGAGCACAGGAGGGTCCCACCCTGGTGGTCCCGCTGGTCACCATGGGGAGTCTAAAGGGGCGTCCTCAAGGATTTTGGAGATCAGCCTACGAGATCAAACACCGCACAATAAACACAATGACCAGAAGGCAAGATTCTCTGACTTTGAACAAAGCAGTTTAATCTCATTTAAATTTTCCAGGTCTTTGCGAAGGGAGCACTTTCAGACTCCTCATCTGTCACAGCAGGTTCTCCGCTTTCCTATTACATTCTTCTGCAGCATGTCGTCCCGGGAAATCCACAGGTGCCGACCGGCAGTGCACTTGGAGGGCAGCCACCCCGCTCGCATATGTATCCATTTATTAGGCAGCTAATAGGATCATCTAAGTCTTTAGCAAAACCTAAAAAGAAAATAAAACAGACAAAATAGTGTCAACATTCAAAGCACCGATTCAGAAAGATTCACTGTGTCCCCTCTAGCGAATCCTCAGGACTGTCCTTCCCAGGCTGAGATTATTCTGTCAGATATGAGACGTGCAGGTTTCAGACAGAGACGGGCACCGCAGAGGTTCCAGTGGGGCCTCGTGTTTCCAGAACCAGGACGCTGTGCTCCGTGGCCCAGTTACCGGGGCTCACGGAGGACTCTGTGCAAGTTCAGCTCCCCCACGGGGAAACTCTCCTCCACGCTCTGCAAAGTCGGTTCTCACACACAGGCTAGTGCTTTCAGAATCAGAAACAGCCAGCAGGGTCTATTGTTAAGGTTTTGTTTTCCAAATCGTTTGGTCGATTAACTATCTCAGCTGAGATGGGAGAATAAAATGCCGCTTGAAAGGTAGGTATTGTTTACGAACTTAATATCTAAGTAACTTAGAGTGGAACATAAAATAACAATGGTGTAAAAGCCTTTTCTAACATTGTTTCTAACATCGGAGAATTAATTATCTCAGATGTGGTCTGGCTATCACACATACTGCATCCCCCTCTTCATCGCTTCATATGTCATGTCTGCCTTCTCGCCTTTCTAGTACTCCTGTGTTCTTATTTAGTTTTCCTTCCTTCTTTCCTCTGTCCCTGCTACTGTTCTAAGTGTTGGAATATAACTGTAAGCAAAATTGATAAAGAGAAGATTTTCAGTATAATTTGTAATTGACAGCTATCTCAGGACTCAGACTCACATTTTCTCTCTCCGTCATCTCTCCATCCCTGTTTCTGTCTCCCCCCTCCTCTCTCCTTCCTTCCTTTTATTCTATTTCCATCATTCCTAAGGTGAAATAAAAATTAGGCATCCAGTTTCAAAAGCAGCTTTGAATGGACTGTCCTCGTCCCCTTGGTGTGAACCAAGACTAGGGCTCTCAGGGGTGTGTCCTTGAGGACCTCCTGGCTGCAAAGACAGAGGCACAGGGGTGCTCCCCAAGGACAGATCCCAGAGTGCAGGCTGGGTGTCATTATTCCCTGGCATTCTCCATTACCCAGAGACAACACCCTTTCAGTATAAAGATTTATAAACTGACATTCTGCCTGCACATCTGTCCTTGGATAACATCAAATTTCTTGCTTTTAAGAAAGAAGAAAGTCACCTAACAGAGGCGCCCTGTTATGCAGCAGGTGTAGCATGAAGAGCAGCGAGGAGATCAGATTTACAAGCTGTCTGACTCCTTCAGTTTGGCTAAAAAAATGTTGTGAGATGTGCAGTAAGGTTCTTTAAGTCCTTCCATGTTGAAGGACATGGTGCTTGGTTCTCAGAAGCAATGAGTAGAATCTACTTGTTCCAGGAATGTGTGTAAAGAGAGAAAAGGGAGAGAAAGAGAGAGAGACTCCTTCCTATTCTTTCCATTTGCTCAGCCCCCTGTTCCCCTGGCCCACCTTACCTGGAACAGACAACAGGAAGACAAGGAACACCGCAAAGAGGAGATAAAGGATCCTCATGCTGATGGCGGGTGAGCTTAAGAGCAAGCTGAGCCTGGAGAGTGAGTTGAGGCTGGAGAGGAAGCTGCGTTTTGCACCTTATAAACGTTCTAGGTAACGTTACTGGAGACTATAGCGTTGGCTGCAACTTTGGTAATTACAGTAATTAAATTGAACATCTTACCAGGTGTGTCACGGGATTAGCGTTTAGAGCACAAAGCACACCTGGTCACCCTCAAGCAACTTATTAGGTGGAAAATTCCAGATAAAACTCTCCTGCCTCTGAGTCCAGAAACTTCTTCCAGTCTGCTCGCTTGGGGTGTGGCATGGATGCGGTGAGGGACCAGGCCTGTCTTCATGTGGACATAGACTTGGTGGCACGCATTTGCCTGCTCTGTGAAACTTTCAATCTGCTAACTGTGTTTTCCTTAGTCTCAGGACAGTCTGAGTCCAGTCTAGGAACTAGTTTGTCTAATTCCATACCCTCTGGGAGTATTCCTCTCAGGGCATGAAGCAGGCTTGCTCAAAGTCAGGGTCCCTAGAGAAAGTTGAGGTTTTTCCCAGCAAATGAGGGGCTTTGTGCACTAAGGGAAGATGGACGTGTTGGGGCTGACCCTCCCTGAATTATCACCAGATCGCAACATTCACGTGAAAAGTCTCCAAAAATTGAATATCTTCCTGATGTGACAGACGATGAGGCAGATAGGTGCTCCGTTTCTCTTCATGGGAGGCAGAATGGGAGGATGAACCTGTGACTAGACGCATCTCCTCAGAGTCTAGGAAACACAGAGCAAGGACGCCACTTGGACCTTCAGTTGACTCAGTAACTCAGGGAACATTCAGCGCTACATGACTCCCACGCTTGAGAGCCGGGGGTTATCTGCTATATATATATATATATATATATATATATATATATATATATATATATATGCTATAATTCCTTCATCTTTTGAGGAAGAGGAAAATATAATGGTAGTTCACCCTAATTATCTCAGAGTTCGTCTCTTAAGAAGAAGATTAAATTCTCACCTAAGTCACAATACCATTTACATATATTAAAAAATGTCAGTAATTCCTTAATATCATTTTGTATCTGGTCAATATTCACATTTCCCCAAAGGTTGCACAAACGTGTTTTAGAGCTGTTGATTTTAATCCTAGTTTGTTTTCAATCTAGAGTCACACACTGATTTAGTTTGTTATATCTCTTTATTTTCTTGAGTATGCATTCTTAAACAAATGCCATTGTTTGGTGAGGAATTAAGTTGAAATAAGTTTTGGTTTCCGTACTTTCTCTGTTTGATATCAATCCCAACTCTTACTAGCTAAAATTATTGTTATAACAGTAATACATTGTCATTTAAAAGTTCTTCCATAGGAGAGGGTGAATTTTCTTGCAACATTTTCTTACTCCAGAGAACTAATAACCTTTTTATTGGTACAATTTACGTATAAAATTCTGTTTGTTTGAGTTGTACGATATAATCATTCAATTTTAGTATATATTGTGAAATAATCACTACACTAAGTCTAGTTAACATCCGTCACTACAAAGGTACAAAGTTTTTCTCGTGATGAGAATTTTAAGACCCACTCCCTTAGCAACTTTCAGTTATTCAATTCAGTATTATTAACTACAGGGACCATTCAGCACATTTCACCCCTGTGACTTATTTATTTTATAACTGGAAGTTCTTTTTTGACCCTCTTCAGCAATTTTTCCCACATGCCCACCTCTGGAAACCATCAGTGTGTTCTCTGTACCTATAAGTTCAAGTTATGATTTTCATTTTTGTTTTAGATTCCATATGTAAGTGAGATAATATGATATATGTCATTTTCTGTTTGACTTATTTCACTTAGAATAATCCCATCAAGGTCTATCCGTGTTGTCACAAATGGCAATCTTTTCTTCCTTTGCATAACTGAGTAGTATTCCATTGTGTATATACACCGCATCGTCTTTATCCATTCATCTCTCAATGGACACTTAGATTGTTTCCATATGTTGGCTACAGTGAAAAGTGCTACAATGAACATGGGGGTGCAGGCATCCTTTTGAGCGAGTGTTTTCATTTCCTTTGTGTTATAGCATTTTTTTCTGTGTACTTTTTGCTGTGTCCAAATCCTAGTTCATTTGTGAAGGTCCTGTCAGATGAGAATGCAAAGTAGGCCAGAATTCTGAAAATCACTGTGAAATGTATGACCCAGTGTCCCTGGGGAAGTCTACTCAAAGGAGTAGGTAGCATCAGCGTGGTTGCCTGAGGGCCACGGGCTGAGTGTTCCTTACAGGAATTTCTATGATTGTAGGCTCTTCTCTTCCATAGACAGGGTCTAATGGCGACTGCTTTATGGTGATGTTTATCTGGAGATAAAGCCCAGGGGCACCTATATTCATTAATGATAGGGTTATTATCTTGCTACAGCAAGGACATCGCATAGCACTGAAACCATGAAGTGCCTCACCGAAAACCAGAGATGTAGTAATTATGGGATCCATGGAGGGGTTGAATTTAGGTAAAATCTAAATTATTTAGTAGTTTTCAGAGGCTGAACGCAAAACAAGCCTGTGTATAAAAGGGTTACCACCAAACCTGGCCAGAAAGGTATACTCACGATGCTGTTTCTAAAGAACAATAAATGCTTTGTCTCCAAATCCCTTTTACCAGTTACTGAGTAGGATACTGAGCCAGTGTCTCTGTGGCAAAGTGGCTCAGTTGCCCAGAAAAGAGCGGGGTGTCACATTCCTATATACACGCTTTTGAACAACGAAGTCATTCACATCTACAACCTTACAAAACAAGATTTCTCAGCACAGAGGCCTCAATGTTAATTAACAAAAGCAGTTTTTACTGGTTCCCATCCCTTGTGGCCAGGGCTGGGTTCACTGATAGTGACCGTCACCCAGGGACCTGCTCTTAGAAAGGCCCACTGTTTGCTTTAATTCTCTGAAGCCACCACTGATATTCTTAATAATTTTTTCTTTGAATTCGTGTTTTGTGAGTAAAGTCCAGTGGAATAATGGAGCCTGCATCTGGGCAGAGTAGATATGCCCATGGTGTGTGAGCTCAGGCCCACAGACACGAAGGGCAGTGTGTGTGGGTTGAGCTGGCCCAGCTGCCTAGAGGACACACATCTCTAGGGCAGATTGGGCACCTTGGGCTTTAGGGGTGGGGTGGGACCCAGATTGGCAGAGATGATGGCGGCCACAGAAGCAGTGGCATTGGGAGATGGATGGTCTCTGTGTGGAGGCAACACTGAGACATTGGTGCCGCTCCATTCTCAGAGCAATTCCTGGCGCATCTGCACAGATAGCATCTCCCGGCCTGTTACATCCAGATAGCAACTGTAGGCACTCTGGCAGTAAACTGTCATCAGTCAAGTTTCTCAAAATAAGAATGTGCACGAGGACATTGCAAGAGAGCATACCAAGGAGTTTTTAGGTATCTTCCAAGAGTTGAGAATTCTTTAAGGAATTCTTAAAAATAGAAATTTTTAAGAATCCTCAAAAACAGAAATTAAACTGATGAAGATAGTCACACTCAACAGGGAACAGCATTCTTTTCATCCGAAGCTTCAGATGTATCTTTGATCAACGAGGAAGACAACTCTTCAATTAATCCTTCCTTGCGATTGAAGACACAGCCATAGAACACATAAACAGGAGTTTTTAATTAAATACAAACCATGAAGCCACTTTCAGTTTCTTGTAGGCCTCCCCAAGTTCCAGGAAATGTCAGAGGAAAGGTCCAAATCCTATTGTATGAATTTACCTTTAAAAGTAAATTCAAACTTACCTGAAACTCATTTCTGTAAAGATTTAGAACTTTTTATAAAAATTGTCTCACAAGAATCACCAGCTCTATAGACTTCAATAAATAATTTAAAAGTTAAAAAAAAAAACAGCTCTGGATATACCAAAATTTATATTTCAAAATAATTTATGCCAATGTTGTCATCGTTGCAAAACACTCAACTCCAGGAACAGTTGCACCAGCAGTTTCTTCTCAAAATGAACATGAAGTTGCTCAAAGCGTACATTTTGATGATCTGAAATGAATTTACAGCAAGGCAGGCCAGAAAAATTTATGATCAATCAAAATATCCTATTTGTAAAGTGTTATAATTTATTCTATTAAAATTATGACCCCAAAATATCTTTTTGTAATTTGTAAGTGCATGTTATTCCCATGTAACTATTATTCCTATTACATTTTTGTAAGTAACAAAATAGTTTCAGAGAAAAGTGGTTTCTATCTCAGCGTCTTTTCACAACACTTTTCTTTTTCTGCTCTTTGAAGAAGGTGTCTCACATTTTATTTTGCACTGAGCTATGCTCAGTAGCTGGCCCTGCTTGTGGCCACTTTCATACAAGTTATCTCACTTAATTCTCACAAACAAAGAGGCCCAGCAGGCATTATCCAGTTTTACAGAAGATGATCCTGGGCCCAGACAGGGTAAAGGTCGTGTCCAAAGCCACAAGTCATCAAGGAGCAGAGACGGAACTTGGAACAAAATCAGCGTCTGTTCAAAGTCCATGCTCCTATCTACCCCTGGGGTGTTCTAACAACGTCCCCAGACCTTCTCCTACAGCCCCTAAGCTAGACTAATGCTCTGTCAACACCAGCCTCCTGTGCTGCTACTGTCATCCTCTCAGGCTTGGGAGGTCATTGGAGCAGTAAAGGAACAGGACCGTCCCAGTTTGTGCAGTGTTTGCTGCGCAAAAACTCTTCAGTCTCAGGTAGTCCCGGTTCTTTATCTTAGATTTTGTTGCTTGTGCCTTTGGCGTTAAATTCAAAAATGTCATTGCCAAAACTAATGTCAAAGAGCTTTTCTCCTCTGTTTCTTCTAGGAGTTTCATGGTTTTGAGTCTTATGTTTAATGCTTTAATGCTTTTTGAGTTGATTTTTGTGTATGGTGTAAGACAGGGGTCCAGTTTCATTCTTCAGGATGTGTAGATCCAGTTTTCACAACACCATTTCTTGAAGAGGTGATCTGTTCCTCAGGGTGTATTCTGGGCCCCTTGTTGCAGATCAGTTGACCATATATGTGTGGGTTTATTTCCGGGCTCTCAATTCTGTTACATTGGTCCCTGTGTCGGGTTTTATGCCAGTGCCATTGTTTTTTGATTATACCTTTGCAATATAATTTGAAATCAGGATTGTGATGCCTCAAGTTTTGTCCTTTTTGCTCAAAATTTCTTGAGCTATTCAGGATGTTTCAAGGTTTCATACATATTTTAGGATTCACTTTTCTATATCTGTGAAAAATACCAGTAGATATTTTTTAGACTGTTGTTTTGAGTTTAATATATACTTTTCATTGGAAAAGGAATAATAATTTAGTTGGACCCCACTAACATCTTCACTAAGATGACTTGATAAAATTGGAAATCAAACAAAATTTAATTTGATTATAAACGTACCCCTAACACTTCAGAAAATATTTTTCTGTAAGCTTGGTTTCTGCGTTTATTAACATCATTTCGTGCTTCTCAAACTGATTTGTTGTGTTTTGGTTTTTTAAGTAAAAATTGTATGTATTTAAAGTGCACAAAATGATGATTTGATATCCCTATCCATAGTGAAATGATTACCACAGTCGTGCTAATTAGCATATCTTCTCCTTGTATAGTTACCAGCTTTTGCCTATGTGGTGGGAGTAGCTGAAATCTACTCACTTAGCAAATTTCCAGTATTCAATACAGTATTCTTAACTATAGTCACATGCTATACATTAGTCTCTATACTTATTCATCCTACATAATCACAACTTTGAACCCTTTAAATAGTGTCTCCCCATTTCCCCACCTCCCCACACCCGGAAACCACTGTTTTACACTGTGCCTCTTTGTATTAGACTCTTTATATTTCACATATAAGTGACAACACGGAGTTTTTTTTCCTTTCTATGTGTGTGTTATTTCTCTTAGCATACAGTCCTCCAGGTGCATCTATGTTGTTGCAAGTGGCAGGATCTCATTTTTTAAATCTGAATAATATTCCATTTTATAGATATACATTTTCTTTATACATTCATCCATTAGTGGACACAAGTCGTTTTCATATCTTGGCTATTGTGGATAATACTGCAATGAACATGGGAGTGTAAATATCTCCTTGACATACTGGTTTCATTTCCCTTAGGCATATACTCAGAAGTGGGATTGCTAGATCACATGGGTTTTGAGGAACCTGCATACTCTTTTCCCTAATACCTGGATCAGTTACATTCTCCTTAACAGTGTTCAAGGATTCCCTTTTCTCCACATCCTTATAAACATTTGTTAAACTTTATTTTTTTATAATAGCATTCCTAACTGGTGTGAAGTAATATCTCATTGTGATTCTGATTTGCATTTCTCTGATGATTAGGGATCTTGGGCATCTTTCATATCCCTGTTGACCATGCACAGCAAAGGAAACAACAAAATGAACTGCCATGAGATTAGGGATATACTTCCCTTCACACCCTGGTCATAAAAGCTTCCTAAAGTGCCTTCCTCTTTTTCAAAAGTGGAAAATCTTTCAAACAAGTACCACAAAGTAGACACCAATATTGGACTTAGGATTCTTTCCTGAATCCTGGGCCTCCTACATCCACGCAATGAGAGGTGTTTCATAAATGGTGATATTTTAAATTCCACAGCCATGGCAAATAGTGAACACATATCTTCTCATGCTTCTGTGAGTTAAGCAGGGAAGAAAATGATAAGAGATTAAGAAGGTTGCCTACAGCAAATCAGAAAGCAACATGAGAGTAGAGGGAACCCGAATAATGTCTAAATCAAGAGAGCAACAGAGAGAACAACAAACAGCCATGAGGAAACAATGAACAAGAAGAGTTTCCATCAGAGTTGATGGCTTGTAAAGGCACTATGTTATGGAAAGCACATTTAACCAAGAATTAGGAGATGTGGCTTCTAACTCCTGCTGCACCACAATTATTGTTTTCCTTTGGGAACTGCAGATTCTCCTCACTTTTCCTCGAAGACAAGGTAAAAATAGTGATATATGTAATTCATATATATTTACAGTCATCGTTTGTATTCCGTCTCTACATACACATCTATATCTATATTCGTATCATTAACCACATCCACATCTACATCGATCTCTCTCTGTCGACCTTCATCTGGCTGGTCAACAACTAGGTCTTGTTCTCTGTTTTCTTGAAACAAAGTATGATTGAGCTTTTGTTTGATGTGGTGGGGTCATAAGATTAGCTTGGTATAGATATACTGAGTGAAGAGTTAACATAAAGAAAGCGGGAGTTGCTTCGACATGCAAGCTAACTCAACCAAACTCTAGATTTCACTACCAAACCCTCCCAAGAAAGAGACAGCAGGGAGAGATCAGCATCCCCATTTTTCTCTGGCTGCCTGTGGTCTCTTGTTTTTGGTGTTTGGTCCATGGTCCCTGTGTTCCATGCTATACTGCCTTCATTTAATCCTGCTTTCCACAAGAATTTGTTTCCCCCAGCACCTGCTTACACCATATTATGTCCACATGGACAGAAATGTTAAATCCAACTCCAGTTTGCCATCCAACTGATAGTAATTTATGAAGCAATGTCTGCCCTTGATGATCAGAACATAAGTGAATACGACAGACTCCACAGCCATAGAGGTCTTACAGCCCCACAGAGAAGGAGAAGTTTACCCCCATGTGCACAGGGCAGGGCTGAGGAAGAAGCCCAAACCACAGGAGGTGAGGAAGTGGGGAGCCTAGAGGAGGAGGACCTGCTTCCTGTGGGGATCAGTCATGGTTTCCTGAAGGAAGGAGGTGGTTTTCCAGTGGGCACTGGAAGACTGAGGTGCACACTTGAGGGGTGATGGGGGACAGGTGAGGGCAGGAATAACAAAGCACAAATTACAGGACAGCACAGGCAGTGATTGGGGAAGGTCGGGTGATCATAACCCTGAGGAGCACAGGAGGGTCCCACCCTGGTGGTCCCGATGGTCACCATGGGGAGTCTAAAGGGGCGTCCTCAAGGATTTTGGAGATCAGCCTGTGTGATCAAACACTGCACAATAAACACAATGACCAGAAGGCAAGATTCTCTGACTTTGAACAAAGCAGTTTAATCTCGTTTAAATTTTCCAGGTCTTTGCGAAGGGAGCACTTTCAGACTCCTCATCTGTCACAGCAGGTTCTCCGCTTTCCTATTACATTCTTCTGCAGCATGTCGTCCCGGGAAATCCACAGGTGCCGACCGGCAGTGCACTTGGAGGGCAGCCACCCCGCTCGCATATGTATCCATTTATTAGGCAGCTAATAGGATCATCTAAGTCTTTAGCAAAACCTAAAAAGAAAATAAAACAGACAAAATAGTGTCAACATTCAAAGCACCGATTCAGAAAGACTCACTGTGTCCCCTCTAGCGAATCCTCAGGACTGTCCTTCCCAGGCTGAGATTATTCTGTCAGATATGAGACGTGCAGGTTTCAGACAGAGACAGGCACCACGGAGGTTCCAGTGGGGCCTCGTGTTTCCAGAACCAGGACGCTGTGCTCCGTGGCCCAGTGACTGGGGTTCACGGAGGACTCCATGCAAGTTCACCTCCCCCACAGGGGAGACACTCCTCCACGCTGTGTGAAGTTGGTTCTCACACACAGGCCAGGGTTTCAGAATCAGAAACAGTCAGCAGGGTCTATTTTTAATGTTTTGCCTTCCAAATCGTTTAGTCGATTAACTATCTCAGCTGAGATGGGAGAATAAAATGCAGCTTAAAGGATATGTATTGTTTAAGAACTTAATATCTAAGTAACTTAGAGTGGAACATAAAATAACAATGGTGAAAAAGCCTTTTGTACCATTATTTCTAACATCTGAGAATTAATTATCTCAGATGTGGGCCGGGTCTCACATGTCCTTCATCCCCACCTCCATCCTTGCTTCTGTCATTTCTGCCTTCTCACCTTTCTTGTATTACTGTGTTCTTATCTAGTTTTCCTCCTTCATTCCTCTGTCCCTGCTACTGTTCTAAGTGTTGGAATATAACTGTAAGCCAAATTGATAAAAATATTTTCATTATAATTTGTAATTGACAGCTATCTCAGGACTCAGACTCACATTTTCTCTCTCCCTCATCTCTCCATCCCTCTTTCCATCTCTCCCTTTCTCTCTCCTTCCTTCCTTCTCTCCTTTTATGCTAGTTCCACCATTCTTAAGGTGAATTAAAATAAGGCATCCGGTTTTAAAATCACCTTTGTTTGGACTGTCTCCGTCCCCTCAGTGTGAAAAAAGAGTAGGGCTCTCAGGGGTGTGTCCTCGAGTATATCCCAGCTGCAAAGACAGAGGCACAGGGGGGCTACCCAGGGGCGGATCTCAGCATGCAGGCCAGGCTTCTTTATTTCCTGAAATTCTCCATTACCCAGAGACTCCACCCTTTAACTGTAAAGGTATATACAGTGACATTCTGCATGCACATCTGTCCTTGGACAAAATCAAATTTCTTGCTTTTATGAAAAGAGAAAGTCACATAACAGAGGCGTCCTCTGTTATGTAGCAATTGTAGCATGAAGAGCAGCGAGGAGATAAGATTTACAAGCTATCTGGCTCCTGCAGTTTTGCTGGGAAAATGTTGTTATCTGTGCAGTAAGGTTCTTTAAGTCCTTCCCTGTTGAAGGACATGGTGCTTGGTTCTCATAAGCAATCTATTTGGTCTAAAAATGTGTGTAAATAGAGAAGACAGGGAAGAGAGAGAGAAACTCTGTCTTATTCTTTCCATTTGCTCAGCCCCCTGTTCCCCTGGCCCACCTTACCTGGAACAGACAACAGGAAGACAAGGAACACCGCAAAGAGGAGATAAAGGATCCTCATGCTGATGGCGGGTGAGCTTAAGAGCAAACTGAGCCTGGAGAGGAAGCTGAGGCTGGAGAGGAAGCTGCATTTTGCACCTTATAAATGTTCCAGGTTACTGGAGACTATAGTATTGGCTGCAACTTTGGTAATTACAGTAATTAAATTGAACATCTTACCAGGTGTGTCACGGGATTAGCTCTTGGCGCACAAAGCACACCTGGTCACCCTCAAGCAACTGATTAGGTGGAAAATTCCACACAATACTCTCCAGCCTTTGAGTCCAGGAACTTCTTCCAGTCTGCTCAGTTGGGGGGTGGCATGGATGGGGTGAGGGGCCAGGGCTGTCTTCATAGACTTGGTGGCATGCATTTGTCTGCCATGTGAAACTTTCAATCTGCTGACTGTGTGTTCCTTAGTCTCAGGACAGTCTGAGTCCAAACTAATTCCATCACCACTGGGCATATTGCTCTCAGGGGATGAAGCAGGCTTGCTCAAAGTCAGGGTCCCTAGACATAGTCGAGGTTTTTCCTAGCAAACGTAGGGCTTTGGGCACTAAGGGAAGATGGACGTGGTGGGGCTGACCCTCCCTGAATTATCACCAGATGGTAACATTCATGCTAAATGTCACCAAAAATTGAATATCATCCTGATGTGACAGACGATGAGGCAGATAGGTGCTCCGTTTCTCTTCATGGGAGACAGAATGGGCGGATGAACCTGTGACTAGACGCATCTCCTCAGAGTCTAGGAAACACAGAGCAAGGACGACACTTGGAGCCTCCGTTGACTCAGTAACTCAGGCACCGTTCAGCGCTACATGACTCCCACGCTTGAGAGCTGAGGGTTTATTTGCTTTTCAGAGATGTCAAAGCTAAGCATCTCACCTGCCATTTGGATCCTGTGGTGAAGCTCTGAGAGGACCTCCAAGTTCTCCAAGATCTCTCCCTGCATCAGTGGGTCCCAGTTTTGAAGGACCCACAGAGCTGCTCGCTTGTGCAAGGTCTCCCTCTGTCACTCAGACCCTCACCTTTCCTCTGAGACCCAGCAAAGCACACAGTGGTCACCGGGAAATGATGGAGCCCTGTGCCCAGTGCTCAGCGGGAAGGATTTTCTGAGGGAAAATAAACTGCAGTAATCTTGGTTCCTTCCTCTTTAGCTCTAAGTGCAGTTTGAGGAGACAAAAGTCTATTTATATTTATTATAAATATCCGCAGATAAAAGATTTAGTTATTTACATACTTTGTAGGAAAAAATATATTATACTGCGTCAGTTGTGATAAATGCTATAATACAACATTGGAGAAAGAGGTCGAATATAGTCACGGTCTACTGTATCTCTTCGTTTAAAATGTCACGTTTTCAAGACCCATGGTTTGCAGCAGGGCAGAGGTGTTCTTCAAAGGCAGCTGTTGATGCTATTGTGTTGACAAGACCAGGGTTGACTTTCCTCAGGAGGACGTTTCTGACACAATGTGGGGACGAGGGCTGGGCCAGGGTGCTGAGGGAAGTTCTAAAGGAGTCCCCGTCCAGGCTCCAGGTGCATCATCAGTGGGTCACGTCCCTTGTCCTGACTGTTTCCCTGTGTGGTGAGCAGGCTTGCACTGAGGAGCAAGTTCATCAGTCCCGACCCTAAAACTGTTACTTACAGGGGAAGGAAGCAGAGAGAAACACTGAGTGTGAGGAACAGCCTCGACAGTCGTTCCTCAGTATCCACTGGGAATTAGTTCCAGAAACTTCTGCAGATACCAAAATCCATGGGTGCTCAAGTCCCTTAGGGGACCCTCCATATCCATGGTTCCACGTCTGTAGAGTCACAGGGACGGCTGTATAGGTTTTGCCTAAACTGAAATCATTTGAAAATATATATATATATATGCTATAATTCCTTCGTATTTTAAAGGAAGAGGAAAATATAATGGTAGTTGACCCTAATTATCTCAGAGTTCGTCTCTTAAGAAGAAGATTAAATTCTCACTTAAGTCACAATACCATTTACATATATTAAAAAATGACAGTAATTCCTTAATATCATTTTGTATCTGGTCAATATTCACGTTTCCCCAAAGGTTCCACAAACGTGTTTTAGAGCTGTTGATTTTAATCCTAGTTTGTTTTCAATCTAGAGTCACACACTGATTTAGTTTGTTATATCTCTTTATTTTTTTGAGTAAGCATTATTGAAGAAATACCGTAGTTTTGTCAAGAATTGAATTAAGTTGAAGTAAGTCAGTGGTTTCCATCCTTTCCATGTTTGATATCGATCCCAGCTCTTACTGGTGAAAATCATTGTTATAACAGCAATACATTGTCATTTAAAAGTTCATCCATAGGAGAGGGTGAATTTTCCTGCATCATTTTCCTACTGCAGAGAACCACCAATAGCATTTCTATTGAAATAATTTACAGATAAAGTTCTGTTCGTTTCAGTTGTAAGATATAAGCATTCCATTTTAGTATATATTGTGAAATAATCACCATAATAAGTCTAGTTAACATCCATCACCACACAAATACAAATGTTTTCTAGCAATGAGAACTTTTAAGAGCTACTCCCTTAGCAACTTTCAGTTATTTAGTTCAGTATTATTAACTACAGTGACCATGCTTCACGTTTTGTCCCTGTGACTTATTTATTTTACAACTGGAAGTTTGTTGCTTTTGACCCTCTTTAGCCATTTATCCCACAAACCCACATCTGGAAACTATCCATCTGTTCTCTGTACCTATCAGTTCAAGTTATGATTTTAATTTTTGTTTTAGATTCCACATATAAGTGAGGTAATAGGATATATATCATTTTCTGTTTGACTTATTTCACTAGAATAATACCCTCAAGGTCCATCTGTGTTGTTACAAAGGGCAAGCTTTTCTTCCTTTTTCATAGGTCAGTAGTATTCCATTGTGTATATACACTGCATCGTCTTTATCCACTCATCCATCAATGGACACTTAGGTTGTTTCCATATGTTGGCTATTGTGAATAATGCTGCAATGAACAAGGGGGTGCAGGCATCCTTTTGAGCAAGTGTTTTCACTTCCTTTGTGTTACAACCTTTTTTTCTGTGTCCTTTTTTCTCTGTCCAAATCACAGTCCATTTGTGAAGGCTGTGTTAGATGAAGATGCAAAATTGGCCAGAATTCTGAAAATCATTGTGAAATGTGTGACCCAGTGTCCCTGGGGAAGTCTACTCGAATGAGTAGGTAGCATCAGCGTGGTTGCCTAAGGACAATGGGTTGAGTGTTCACCACCAGGAATTTCTATGATTGCAGGCTCTTCTCTTCCATAGACATGGTCTAATGGCGACTCCTTTATGGTGATGTTTATCTGGAGATAAAGCCCAGGGGCAGCTATATCCATTAATGATAGGGTTATTATCTTGCTACAGCAAGGACATCGCACAGCACTGAAACCATGAAGTGCCTCACCGAAAACCAGAGATGTAGTAATTATGGGATCCATGGAGGGGTTGAATTTAGGTAAAATCTAAATTATTTAGTAGTTTTCAGAGGCTGAACGCAAAACAAGCCTGTGTATAAAAGGGTGACCACCAAACCTGGCCAGAAAGGTATACTCACGATGCTGTTTCTAAAGAACAATAAATGCTTTGTCTCCAAATCCCTTTTACCAGTTACTGAGTAGGATACTGAGCCAGTGTCTCTGTGGCAAAGTGACTCAGTTCCCCAGACAAGAGTAGGTTGCCATATTCCCATATATACTCTTTTGAACAGCAAAGTCATTCACATCTACAACTTTACAAAACAAGGTTTCTCAGCACAGAGGCCTCAGTGTTAATTAACAAAAGCAGTTTTTACTGGTTCCCATCCCTTGTGGCCAGGGCTGTGTTCACAGGTGGTGACCGTCACCCAGGGACCTGCTCTTAGAAAGGTGGACTGCTTGGTTTAATTCTCTGATGCCACCACTGATATTCTTAATTTTTTCTTTGAATTCACGTTTTGTGAGTAAAGTCCAGTGGAACAATGGAGCCTGCATCTGGGCAGAGTAGATATGCTCAGGGTGCGTGAGCTCAGGCCCACAGACACGAAGGGCAGTGTGTGTGGGTTGAGCTGGCCCAGCTGCCTAGAGGACACACATCTCTAGGGCAGATTGGGCACCTTGGGCCTTAGGGGGTGGGGTGGGACCCAGATTGGCAGAGATGATGGCGGCCACAGAAGCAGTGGCATTGGGAGATGGATGGTCTCTGTGTGGAGGCAACACTGAGACATTGGTGCCGCTCCATTCTCAGAGCCATTCCTGGCGCATCTGCACAGATAGCATCTCCCAGCCTGTTACATCGAGATAGCAAGTGTAGGCACTCTGGCAGTAAACTGTCATCAGTCAAGTTTCTCAAAATAAGAATGTGCACGAGGACATTGCAAGAGAGCATACCAAGGAGTTTTTAGGTATCTTCCAAGAGTTGAGAATTCTTTAAGGAATTCTTAAAAATAGAAATTTTTAAGAATCCTCAAAAACAGGAATTAAACTGATGAAGATAGTCACACTCAACAGGGAACAGCTTTCTTTTCATCCGAAGCTTCAGATGTATCATTGATCAACGAGGAAGACAACTCTTCAATTAATCCTTCCTTGCGATTGAAGACACAGCCATAGAACGCATAAACAGGAGTTTTTAATTAAATACAAACCATGAAGCCACTTTCAGTTTCTTGTAGGCCTCCCCAAGTTCCAGGAAATGTCAGAGGAAAGGTCCAAATCCTATTGTATGAATTTCCCTTTAAAAGTAAATTCAAACTTACCTGAAACTCATTTCTGTAAAGATTTAGAACTTTTTATAAAAATTGTCTCACAAGAATCACCAGCTCTATAGACTTCAATAAATAATTTAAAAGTTAAAAAAAAACAGCTCTGGATATACCAAAATTTATATTTCAAAATAATTTATGCCAATGTTGTCATCGTTGCAAAACACTCAACTCCAGGAACAGTTGCACCAGCAGTTTCTTCTCAAAATGAACATGAAGTTGCTCAAAGTGTACATGTTCATGATCTGAAATGAATTTACAGAAAAGCAGGCCAGAAAAACTTTATGACCAATCAACATATCCTATTTGTAAAGTGTTATAATTTATTCTATTAAAATTATGATACCAAAAATATCTTTTTGTGATTTGTAAGTGTAGCTTATTCCCATATAACTACTATTCCTATTACATTTTTGTAAGTAATAAAATGTTTTCAAAGAAAAGTGGTTTCTATCTCAGTGCCTTTTCACAACACTTTTCTTTTTCTGCTCTTTGAAGAAGGTGCCTCACATTTTATTTTCCACTGAGCTATGTTCAGTAGCTGGCCCTGCTTGTGGCCACTTTCATACAAGTTATCTCACTTAATTCCCCCCAAGAGGCCCGGCAGACATTATCCAGTTTTACAGAAGATGATCCTGGGCCCAGACAGGGTAAAGGTCGTGTCCAAAGCCACAAGTCAACAAGTGGCACAGATGGAACTTGGAACAAAATCAGCGTCTGTTCAAAGTTCATGCTCCTATCTACCCCTGGGGTGTTCTAACAACGTCCCCAGACCTTCTCCTACAGTCCCTAACCTAGACTAATGCTCTGTCAACACCAGCCTCCTGTGCTGCTACTGTCATCCTCTCAACCTTAGGAGGTGTGGGGAGCAGGAAAGGAACACGACTGTCCCAGTTTGTGCAGTGTTGCTGCGCAAAAACTCTTCAGTCTCAGGTAGTCCCAGTTCTTTATCTTAGATTTTGTAGCTTGTGCTTTTGGCATTAAATTAAAAAATATCACTGCCAAGACTAACGTCAAAGAGCTTTTCTCCTGTGCTTTCTTCTAGGAATTTCATGGTTTTGAATCTTATGTTTAAGGCTTTAATGCTTTTTGAGTTGATTTTTGTGTATGATACATGATTCGGGTCTCATTTCATTCTTCAGGATGTGTGGATCCAGTTTTCACAACACCATTGCTAGAAGAAGCCATTTTTTCCCCATAGTGTATTCTTGGCAGCCTCGTTGAAGATCAGTTGACCATATATGTGTGGGTTTATTTCTGGGATCTCAGTTCTGTTCCATTGATCTATGTGTCTTCTTTTATGCCAGATTCATACTGTTTTTATTATAGCTTTGCAATATAATTTGAAATCAGGACGTGTGATGCCTCCAGTTTTGTTCTTCTTGCTCCCAATTTCTTGAGCTATTTGGGATCTTTCAAGGTTGCATATAAATTTTAGGATTCACTTTTCTATATCTGTGAAAAATGCCAGTAGATAATATTGAGATTGTACTTTAGAGTTTAATGTATATTTTTCATCAGAAAATGATTAATAATTTAGTTTGACCCAACGAAAATGTTCACTAAGATGTCTTTATAAAATTGGAAATAAAACTGAATTTAATTTGATTATAAAGGCACCCGTAAATACTTCAAAACATATTTTTCACTAAGCTTGGAATCTGCATTTATTAACACCATCTCTTGGTTCTAAAATCTATTTGTTATTTTTTTAAAATAAAAATTGTATGTATTTAAAGTGTACAAAATGATGGTTTGATATCCCTATCCAAAGTGAAATGATTACCACAGTCAAGCTAATTAACATGTCTTCTCCTTATATAGTTACCAGCTTTTCTGTATGTGGTGGAAGTACCTGAAATCTACTTTCTTAGCAAATTTCCAGTATTCAGTACAGTATTGTTAACTATAGTCAGCATGCTATACTTTAGTCTCTATACTTATTCATCCTACATAATCACAACTTTGAACCCTTTAAATAGTATCTCCCCATTTCCCCACCTCCCCACACCTGCAAACTACATTTTACGTTGTGCCTATTTGTAATAGACTCTTTTATATTTCACATATAAGTGACAACACGCAGTTTTCTTCCATTCTATGTGTGTGCTATTTCTCTCAGCATAATGTCCTCCAGGTGCATCCACGTTGTAGCAAATCGCGGGATCTCGTTTTTTAAATCTGAATAATATTCCATTTTATAGATATACATTTTCTTTATACATTCATCCATCACTGGACACAAGTTGCTTCTGTATCTCTGTTACTGTGCATAATACTGCAATGAACATGGGAGTGTAATATCTCTTTGACAAACTGGTTTCATTTCCTTTGGGTATATACTCAGAAGTGGGGTTGCAGGATCACATGGTGTTTCTATGGATAGTTTTTGAGGAAGATACATACTGTTTACCCTAATGGCTGGATCATTCTCCTTAACAGTGTGCAAGGATTCCCTTTTCTCCACATCCTTGTAAAAACCCGTTAAATTTTATTTTTTAGATAGCCATACTAACTGGTGTGAAGTAATATCTCCTTGTGGTTCTCATTTGCATTTCTCTGATAATTAGGGATCTTGAGCGTCTTTTGTATACCTATTGACCATGAACAGCAAAGGAAACAACAAAATGAAGTGTCATGAAATTAGGGATACACTTCCCTTCACATGCTCTTCATAAAAGCTTCCTAAAGTGTCTTCCTCTTTCTCAAAAGGGCAAAATGTTTCAAATATGTACCACAAAGTAGACAAGAAGTATTGGACTGAGGATTCCTTCCTGAATCCTGTGCCTCCTATACCCCATGCAATGAGAGCTGTTTCATAAATGGTGATATTTTAAATGTCACAGCCATGGCAAATAGTGAGCACCTATCTTCTCATGCTTCTGTGACTTAAGCAGGAAAGAAAATGATAAGAGATTATGAAGCTTGACTATAGCAACTCAGAAAGCAACATGAGAGTAGAGGGAACCTGAATAATGTCTGAATTCAAGACGGCAACGGAGAGAACGACAAACAGCCATGAGGAAACAATGAATAAGAAGAGTTTCCATGAGAGCTGATGGCTTGTAAAGGCACTAAGTTCTGATGGAAAGCACACTTAACCAAGAATTAAGAGACGTGCTTCTAACTCCTGCTGCATCACAATTATAGTTTTCCTTTGGGAGCTGCAGATTGTCCAGACTTTTCACAAGAAGGCAAGGTAAAACTAGTGATATATGTAATTCATATATGTTTACATTCATCGTTTGTATTCCTTCTCTACATATGCATCTATATCTATATTCGTATCATTAACCACATCCACGTCTACATCCATCTCCGTCTGTCTGTCTATCTTCATTAGGCTGGTCACCAACTAGGTTTGGTTCTGTGTTTTCCTGAAACAAAGTAGGATTTACCTTTGTTTGATGGGGTGGGGTCATAAGATTAGCTCGGTTAAGGAATTTCGAGCGGAAGTGACCTGCCATTTCAGGGCTAAAGTCCTTAATGGCCAATGTGAGACTCAGACCTCTTTCCTTTGACACAGGGACCAGCAAACTTCAGGGTGGTGGCTCCTCTGTCTGCTGGGTCTGAGCAGCTGTGGTGAGCAGAGCACCGAATGTCCATTTACTTTTAGAAATGTAGAGCTACTTAGCTCGTGCTTGCTTTATCTCTCTTTTACAGATATACACAGGTATCTTGCCTTTCAAGACCGAAATAGACATTAAAATGGTTTCTTAAGTAAAAGAGCAGTTTCTCCCTGAATGAGGTTTGCCATCCTTCTAGAACTCAGGAATGAGAGACATTGTTACCATCTCAATCAGCACCTCATTTACTATGCTAACTTCACCTCATCAATGCAGTCAAAGACATGTTTGCACCACGGTCGCTGTGTTCCATGCTATACTGCCTTCATTTAATCCTGCTTTCAACAAGAATTTGTTTCCCCACAGCACCTGCTTACATCATATTATGTCCACATGGAGAGAAACGTTAAATCCAACTCCACTTTGCCATCCAACTGATAGTAATTTATGAAGCAATGTCCGCCCTTGATGATCAGAACATAAGTGAATATGACAGACTCCACAGCCATAGAGGTCTTACAGCCCCACAGAGAAGGAGAAGTTTACCCCCATGTGCACAGGGCAGGGCTGAGGAAGAAGCCCAAACCACAGGAGGTGAGGAAGTGGGGAGCCTAGAGGAGGAGGACCTGCTTCCCGTGGGGATCAGTCATGGTTTCCTGAAGGAAGGAGGTGGTTTTCCAGTGGGCACTGGAAGACTGAGGTGCACACTTGAGGGGTGATGGGGGACAGGTGAGGGCAGGAATAACAAAGCACAAATTACAGGACAGCACAGGCAGTGATTGGGGAAGGTCGGGTGATCATAACCCTGAGGAGCACAGGAGGGTCCCACCCTGGTGGTCCCGATGGTCACCATGGGGAGTCTAAAGGGGCGTCCTCAAGGATTTTGGAGATCAGCCTACGAGATCAAACACCGCACAATAAACACAATGACCAGAAGGCAAGATTCTCTGACTTTGAACAAAGCAGTTTAATCTCGTTTAAATTTTCCAGGTCTTTGCGAAGGGAGCACTTTCAGACTCCTCACCTGTCACAGCAGGTTCTCCGCTTTCCTATTACATTCTTCTGCAGCATGTCGTCCCGGGAAATCCACAGGTGCCGACCGGCAGTGCACTTGGAGGGCAGCCACCCCGCTCGCATATGTATCCATTTATTAGGCAGCTAATAGGATCATCTAAGTCTTTAGCAAAACCTAAAAAGAAAATAAAACAGACAAAATAGTGTCAACATTCAAAGCACCGATTCAGAAAGACTCACTGTGTCCCCTCTAGCGAATCCTCAGGACTGTCCTTCCCAGGCTGAGATTATTCTGTCAGATATGAGACGTGCAGGTTTCAGACAGAGACAGGCACCACAGAGGTTCCAGTGGGGCCTCGTGTTTCCAGAACCAGGACGCTGTGCTCCGTGGCCCAGTGACTGGGGTTCACGGAGGACTCCGTGCAAGTTCACCTCCCCCACAGGGGAGACACTCCTCCACGCTGTGTGAAGTTGGTTCTCACACACAGGCCAGGGTTTCAGAATCAGAAACAGCCAGCAGGGTCTATTTTTAATGTTTTGCCTTCCAAATCGTTTAGTCGATTAACTATCTCAGCTGAGATGGGAGAATAAAATGCAGCTTAAAGGATATGTATTGTTTAAGAACTTAATATCTAAGTAACTTAGAGTGGAACATAAAATAACAATAGTGAAAAAGCCTTTTGTACCATTATTTCTAACATCTGAGAATTAATTATCTCAGATGTGGGCCGGGTCTCACATGTCCTTCATCCCCACCTCCATCCTTGCTTCTGTCATTTCTGCCTTCTCACCTTTCTTGTATTACTGTGTTCTTATCTAGTTTTCCTCTTTCATTCCTCTGTCCCTGCTACTGTTCTAAGTGTTGGAATATAACTGTAAGCCAAATTGATAAAAATATTTTCATTATAATTTGTAATTGACAGCTATCTCAGGACTCAGACTCACATTTTCTCTCTCCCTCATCTCTCCATCCCTCTTTCCATCTCTCCCTTTCTCTCTCCTTCCTTCCTTCTCTCCTTTTATGCTAGTTCCACCATTCTTAAGGTGAATTAAAATAAGGCATCCGGTTTTAAAATCACCTTTGTTTGGACTGTCTCCGTCCCCTCAGTGTGAAAAAAGAGTAGGGCTCTCAGGGGTGTGTCCTCGAGTATATCCCAGCTGCAAAGACAGAGGCACAGGGGGGCTACCCAGGGGCGGATCTCAGCATGCAGGCCAGGTTTCTTTATTTCCTGAAATTCTCCATTACCCAGAGACTCCACCCTTTAACTGTAAAGGTATATACAGTGACATTCTGCATGCACATCTGTCCTTGGACAAAATCAAATTTCTTGCTTTTATGAAAAGAGAAAGTCACATAACAGAGGCGTCCTCTGTTATGTAGCAATTGTAGCATGAAGAGCAGCGAGGAGATAAGATTTACAAGCTATCTGGCTCCTGCAGTTTTGCTGGGAAAATGTTGTTATCTGTGCAGTAAGGTTCTTTAAGTCCTTCCCTGTTGAAGGACATGGTGCTTGGTTCTCATAAGCAATCTATTTGGTCTAAAAATGTGTGTAAATAGAGAAGACAGGGAAGAGAGAGAGAAACTCTGTCTTATTCTTTCCATTTGCTCAGCCCCCTGTTCCCCTGGCCCACCTTACCTGGAACAGACAACAGGAAGACAAGGAACACCGCAAAGAGGAGATAAAGGATCCTCATGCTGATGGCGGGTGAGCTTAAGAGCAAACTGAGCCTGGAGAGGAAGCTGAGGCTGGAGAGGAAGCTGCATTTTGCACCTTATAAATGTTCCAGGTTACTGGAGACTATAGTATTGGCTGCAACTTTGGTAATTACAGTAATTAAATTGAACATCTTACCAGGTGTGTCACGGGATTAGCTCTTGGAGCACAAAGCACACCTGGTCACCCTCAAGCAACTGATTAGGTGGAAAATTCCACACAATACTCTCCAGCCTTTGAGTCCAGGAACTTCTTCCAGTCTGCTCAGTTGGGGGGTGGCATGGATGGGGTGAGGGGCCAGGGCTGTCTTCATAGACTTGGTGGCATGCATTTGTCTGCCATGTGAAACTTTCAATCTGCTGACTGTGTGTTCCTTAGTCTCAGGACAGTCTGAGTCCAAACTAATTCCATCACCACTGGGCATATTGCTCTCAGGGGATGAAGCAGGCTTGCTCAAAGTCAGGGTCCCTAGAGATAGTCGAGGTTTTTCCTAGCAAACGTAGGGCTTTGGGCACTAAGGGAAGATGGACGTGGTGGGGCTGACCCTCCTTGAATTATCACCAGATGGTAACATTCATGCTAAATGTCACCAAAAATTGAATATCATCCTGATGTGACAGACGATGAGGCAGATAGGTGCTCCGTTTCTCTTCATGGGAGACAGAATGGGCGGATGAACCTGTGACTAGACGCATCTCCTCAGAGTCTAGGAAACACAGAGCAAGGACGACACTTGGAGCCTCAGTTGACTCAGTAACTCAGGGAACATTCACCGCTACATGACTCCCATGCTTGAGAGCTGAGGGTTTATTTGCTTTTCAGAGATGTCAAAGCTAAGCATCTCACCTGCCATTTGGATCCTGTGGTGAAGCTCTGAGAGGACCTCCAAGTTCTCCAAGATCTCTCCCTGCATCAGTGGGTCCCAGTTCTGAAGGACCCACAGAGCTGCTGGCTTGTGTGATGTCTCCCACTGTCACTCGCACCCTCGCCATTCCTCTAAGACCCAGCAAAGCACACAGTGGTCACCGGGAAATGATGGAGCCCTGTGCCCAGTGCTCAGCGGGAAGGATTTTCTGAAGGAAAATAAATTGCAGTAATCTTGGTTCCTTCCTCTTTAGCTCTAAGTGCAGTTTGAGGAGACAAAAGTCTATTTATATTTATTATAAATATCCGCAGATAAAAGATTTAGTTATTTACATACTTTGTAGGAAAAAATCTATTATACTGCGTCAGTTGTGATAAGTGCTATAATACAACATTGGAGAAAGAGGTCGAATATAGTCATGGTCTACTGTATCTCTTCGTTTAAAATGTCACATTTTCAAGATCCGTGGTTTGCAGTAGGGCAGAGGTGTTCTTCAAAGGCAGCTGTTGATGCTATTGTGTTGACAAGACCAGGGTTGACTTTCCTCAGGAGGACGTTTCTGACACAATGTGGGGACGAGGGCTGGGCCAGGGTGCTGAGGGAAGTTCTAAAGGAGTCCCCGTCTAGGCTCCAGGTGCATCATCAGTGGGTCACGTCCCTTGTCCTGACTGTTTCCCTGTGTGGTGAGCAGGCTTGCACTGAGGAGCAAGTTCATCAGTCCCGACCCTAAAACTGTTACTTACAGGGGAAGGAAGCAGAGAGAAACACTGAGTGTGAGGAACAGCCTCGACAGTCATTCCTCAGTATCAACCAGGAATTAGTTCCAAAACCTTCTGCAGATACCAAAATCCATGGGTGCTCAAGTCCCTTAGGGGACCCTCCACATCCATGGTTCCACGTCTGTAGATTCACAGGGCCGGCTGTATAGGTTTTGCCTAAACTGAAATCATTTGAAAATATATATATATGCTATAATTCCTTCATATTTTAAAGGAAGAGGAAAATATAGTGGTAGTTCACCCTAATTATCTCAGAGTTCATCTCTTAAGAAGAAGATTAAATTCTCACCTAAGTCACAATACCATTTACATATATTAAAAAATGACAGTAATTCCTTAATATCATTTTGTATCTGGTCAATATTCACGTTTCCCCAAGGTTCCACAAACGTGTTTTAGAGCTATTGATTTTAATCCTAGTTTGTTTTCAATCTAGAGACACACACTGATTTAGTTTGTTATATCTCTTTATTTTTTTGAGTAAGCATTATTGAAGAAATACCGTAGTTTTGTGAAGAATTGAATTAAGTTGAAGTAAGTCAGTGGTTTCCATCCTTTCCATGTTTGATATCAATCCCAACTCTTACTGGTGAAAATCATTGTTATAACAGTAATACATTGTCATTTAAAAGTTCATCCATAGGAGAGGGTGAATTTTCCTGCATCATTTTCCTACTGCAGAGAACCACCAATAGCATTTCTATTGAAATAATTTACAGATAAAGTTCTGTTCGTTTCAGTTGTAAGATATAAGCATTCCATTTTAGTATATATTGTGAAATAATCACCATAATAAGTCTAGTTAACATCCATCACCACACAAGTACAAATTTTTTCTAGCGATGAGAACTTTTAAGACCTACTCCCTTAGCAACTTTCAGTTATTCAGTTCAGTATTATTAACTACAGTGACCATGCTTCACGTTTTGTCCCTGTGACTTATTTATTTTACAACTGGAAGTTTGTTGCTTTTGACCCTCTTCAGCCATTTATCCCACAAACCCACATCTGGAAACTATCCATCTGTTCTCTGTACCTATCAGTTCAAGTTATGATTTTAATTTTTGTTTTAGATTCCACATATAAGTGAGGTAATAGGATATATATCATTTTCTGTTTGACTTATTTCACTAGAATAATACCCGCAAGGTCCATCTGTGTTGTTACAAAGGGCAAGCTTTTCTTCCTTTTTCATAGGTCAGTAGTATTCCATTGTGTATATACACTGCATCGTCTTTATCCACTCATCCATCAATGGACACTTAGGTTGTTTCCATATGTTGGCTATTGTGAATAATGCTGCAATGAACAAGGGGGTGCAGGCATCCTTTTGAGCAAATGTTTTCACTTCCTTTGTGTTACAACCTTTTTTTCTGTGTCCTTTTTTCTCTGTCCAAATCACAGTGCATTTGTGAAGGCTGTGTTAGATGAGGATGCAAAATTGGCCAGAATTCTGAAAATCATTGTGAAATGTGTGACCCAGTGTCCCTGGGGAAGTCTACTCGAATGAGTAGGTAGCATCAGCGTGGTTGCCTAAGGACAATGGGTTGAGTGTTCACCACCAGGAATTTCTATGATTGCAGGCTCTTCTCTTCCATAGACATGGTCTAATGGCGACTCCTTTATGGTGATGTTTATCTGGAGATAAAGCCCAGGGGCAGCTATATCCATTAATGATAGGGTTATTATCTTGCTACAGCAAGGACATCGCACAGCACTGAAACCAAGAAGTGCCTCACCGAAAACCAGAGATGTAGTAATTATGGGATCCATGGAGGGGTTGAATTTAGGTAAAATCTAAATTATTTAGTAGTTTTCAGAGGCTGAACGCAAAACAAGCCTGTGTATAAAAGGGTTACCACCAAACCTGGCCAGAAAGGTATACTCACGATGCTGTTTCTAAAGAACAATAAATGCTTTGTCTCCAAATCCCTTTTACCAGTTACTGAGTAGGATACTGAGCCAGTGTCTCTGTGGCAAAGTGACTCAGTTCCCCAGACAAGAGTAGGTTGCCATATTCCCATATATACTCTTTTGAACAGCAAAGTCATTCACATCTACAACTTTACAAAACAAGGTTTCTCAGCACAGAGGCCTCAGTGTTAATTAACAAAAGCAGTTTTTACTGGTTCCCATCCCTTGTGGCCAGGGCTGTGTTCACAGGTGGTGACCGTCACCCAGGGACCTGCTCTTAGAAAGGTGGACTGCTTGGTTTAATTCTCTGATGCCACCACTGATATTCTTAATTTTTTCTTTGAATTCACGTTTTGTGAGTAAAGTCCAGTGGAACAATGGAGCCTGCATCTGGGCAGAGTAGATATGCTCAGGGTGCGTGAGCTCAGGCCCACAGACACGAAGGGCAGTGTGTGTGGGTTGAGCTGGCCCAGCTGCCTAGAGGACACACATCTCTAGGGCAGATTGGGCACCTTGGGCCTTAGGGGGTGGGGTGGGACCCAGATTGGCAGAGATGATGGCGGCCACAGAAGCAGTGGCATTGGGAGATGGATGGTCTCTGTGTGGAGGCAACACTGAGACATTGGTGCCGCTCCATTCTCAGAGCCATTCCTGGCGCATCTGCACAGATAGCATCTCCCAGCCTGTTACATCCAGATAGCAACTGTAGGCACTCTGGCAGTAAACTGTCATCAGTCAAGTTTCTCAAAATAAGAATGTGCACGAGGACATTGCAAGAGAGCATACCAAGGAGTTTTTAGGTATCTTCCAAGAGTTGAGAATTCTTTAAGGAATTCTTAAAAATAGAAATTTTTAAGAATCCTCAAAAACAGAAATTAAACTGATGAAGATAGTCACACTCAACAGGGAACAGCATTCTTTTCATCCGAAGCTTCAGATGTATCATTGATCAACGAGGAAGACAGCTCTTCAATTAATCCTTCCTTGCGATTGAAGACACAGCCATAGAACGCATAAACAGGAGTTTTTAATTAAATACAAACCATGAAGCCACTTTCAGTTTCTTGTAGGCCTCCCCAAGTTCCAGGAAATGTCAGAGGAAAGGTCCAAATCCTATTGTATGAATTTACCTTTAAAAGTAAATTCAAACTTACCTGAAACTCATTTCTGTAAAGATTTAGAACTTTTTATAAAAATTGTCTCACAAGAATCACCAGCTCTATAGACTTCAATAAATAATTTAAAAGTTAAAAAAAAACAGCTCTGGATATACCAAAATTTATATTTCAAAATAATTTATGCCAATGTTGTCATCGTTGCAAAACACTCAACTCCAGGAACAGTTGCACCAGCAGTTTCTTCTCAAAATGAACATGAAGTTGCTCAAAGTGTACATGTTCATGATCTGAAATGAATTTACAGAAAAGCAGGCCAGAAAAACTTTATGACCAATCAACATATCCTATTTGTAAAGTGTTATAATTTATTCTATTAAAATTATGATACCAAAAATATCTTTTTGTGATTTGTAAGTGTAGCTTATTCCCATATAACTACTATTCCTATTACATTTTTGTAAGTAATAAAATGTTTTCAAAGAAAAGTGGTTTCTATCTCAGTGCCTTTTCACAACACTTTTCTTTTTCTGCTCTTTGAAGAAGGTGCCTCACATTTTATTTTCCACTGAGCTATGTTCAGTAGCTGGCCCTGCTTGTGGCCACTTTCATACAAGTTATCTCACTTAATTCCCCCCAAGAGGCCCGGCAGACATTATCCAGTTTTACAGAAGATGATCCTGGGCCCAGACAGGGTAAAGGTCGTGTCCAAAGCCACAAGTCAACAAGTGGCACAGATGGAACTTGGAACAAAATCAGCGTCTGTTCAAAGTTCATGCTCCTATCTACCCCTGGGGTGTTCTAACAACGTCCCCAGACCTTCTCCTACAGTCCCTAACCTAGACTAATGCTCTGTCAACAGCAGCCTCCTGTGCTGCTACTGTCATCCTCTCAACCTTAGGAGGTGTGGGGAGCAGGAAAGGAACACGACTGTCCCAGTTTGTGCAGTGTTGCTGCGCAAAAACTCTTCAGTCTCAGGTAGTCCCAGTTCTTTATCTTAGATTTTGTAGCTTGTGCTTTTGGCATTAAATTAAAAAATATCACTGCCAAGACTAACGTCAAAGAGCTTTTCTCCTGTGCTTTCTTCTAGGAATTTCATGGTTTTGAATCTTATGTTTAAGGCTTTAATGCTTTTTGAGTTGATTTTTGTGTATGATACATGATTCGGGTCTCATTTCATTCTTCAGGATGTGTGGATCCAGTTTTCACAACACCATTGCTAGAAGAAGCCATTTTTTCCCCATAGTGTATTCTTGGCAGCCTCGTTGAAGATCAGTTGACCATATATGTGTGGGTTTATTTCTGGGATCTCAGTTCTGTTCCATTGATCTATGTGTCTTCTTTTATGCCAGATTCATACTGTTTTTATTATAGCTTTGCAATATAATTTGAAATCAGGACGTGTGATGCCTCCAGTTTTGTTCTTCTTGCTCCCAATTTCTTGAGCTATTTGGGATCTTTCAAGGTTGCATATAAATTTTAGGATTCACTTTTCTATATCTGTGAAAAATGCCAGTAGATAATATTGAGATTGTACTTTAGAGTTTAATGTATATTTTTCATCAGAAAATGATTAATAATTTAGTTTGACCCAACGAAAATGTTCACTAAGATGTCTTTATAGAATTGGAAATAAAACTGAATTTAATTTGATTATAAAGGCACCCGTAAATACTTCAAAACATATTTTTCACTAAGCTTGGAATCTGCATTTATTAACACCATCTCTTGGTTCTAAAATCTATTTGTTATTTTTTTAAAATAAAAATTGTATGTATTTAAAGTGTACAAAATGATGGTTTGATATCCCTATCCAAAGTGAAATGATTACCACAGTCAAGCTAATTAACATGTCTTCTCCTTATATAGTTACCAGCTTTTCTGTATGTGGTGGAAGTACCTGAAATCTACTTTCTTAGCAAATTTCCAGTATTCAGTACAGTATTGTTAACTATAGTCAGCATGCTATACTTTAGTCTCTATACTTATTCATCCTACATAATCACAACTTTGAACCCTTTAAATAGTATCTCCCCATTTCCCCACCTCCCCACACCTGCAAACTACATTTTACGTTGTGCCTATTTGTAATAGACTCTTTTATATTTCACATATAAGTGACAACACGCAGTTTTCTTCCATTCTATGTGTGTGCTATTTCTCTCAGCATAATGTCCTCCAGGTGCATCCACGTTGTAGCAAATCGCGGGATCTCGTTTTTTAAATCTGAATAATATTCCATTTTATAGATATACATTTTCTTTATACATTCATCCATCACTGGACACAAGTTGCTTCTGTATCTCTGTTACTGTGCATAATACTGCAATGAACATGGGAGTGTAATATCTCTTTGACAAACTGGTTTCATTTCCTTTGGGTATATACTCAGAAGTGGGGTTGCAGGATCACATGGTGTTTCTATGGATAGTTTTTGAGGAAGATACACACTGTTTACCCTAATGGCTGGATCATTCTCCTTAACAGTGTGCAAGGATTCCCTTTTCTCCACATCCTTGTAAAAACCCGTTAAATTTTATTTTTTAGATAGCCATACTAACTGGTGTGAAGTAATATCTCCTTGTGGTTCTCATTTGCATTTCTCTGATGATTAGGGATCTTGAGCATCTTTTGTATACCTATTGACCATGAACAGCAAAGGAAACAACAAAATGAAGTGTCATGAAATTAGGGATACACTTCCCTTCACATGCTCTTCATAAAAGCTTCCTAAAGTGTCTTCCTCTTTCTCAAAAGGGCAAAATGTTTCAAATATGTACCACAAAGTAGACAAGAAGTATTGGACTGAGGATTCCTTCCTGAATCCTGTGCCTCCTATACCCCATGCAATGAGAGCTGTTTCATAAATGGTGATATTTTAAATGTCACAGCCATGGCAAATAGTGAGCACCTATCTTCTCATGCTTCTGTGACTTAAGCAGGAAAGAAAATGATAAGAGATTATGAAGCTTGACTATAGCAACTCAGAAAGCAACATGAGAGTAGAGGGAACCTGAATAATGTCTGAATTCAAGACAGCAACGGAGAGAACGACAAACAGCCATGAGGAAACAATGAATAAGAAGAGTTTCCATGAGAGCTGATGGCTTGTAAAGGCACTAAATTCTGATGGAAAGCACACTTAACCAAGAATTAAGAGACGTGCTTCTAACTCCTGCTGCATCACAATTATAGTTTTCCTTTGGGAGCTGCAGATTGTCCAGACTTTTCACAAGAAGGCAAGGTAAAACTAGTGATATATGTAATACATATATGTTTACATTCATCGTTTGTATTCCTTCTCTACATATGCATCTATATCTATATTCGTATCATTAACCACATCCACGTCTACATCCATCTCCGTCTGTCTGTCTATCTTCATTAGGCTGGTCACCAACTAGGTTTGGTTCTGTGTTTTCCTGAAACAAAGTAGGATTTACCTTTGTTTGATGGGGTGGGGTCATAAGATTAGCTCGGTTAAGGAATTTCGAGCGGAAGTGACCTGCCATTTCAGGGCTAAAGTCCTTAACGGCCAATGTGAGACTCAGACCTCTTTCCTTTGACGCAGGGACCAGCAAACTTCAGGGTGGTGGCTCCTCTGTCTGCTGGGTCTGAGCAGCTGTGGTGAGCAGAGCACCGAATGTCCATTTACTTTTAGAAATGTAGAGCTACTTAGCTCGTGCTTGCTTTATCTCTCTTTTACAGATATACACAGGTATCTTGCCTTTCCAGACCAAAATAGACATTAAAATGGTTTCTTAAGTAAAAGAGCAGTTTCTCCCTGAATGAGGTTTGCCATCCTTCTAGAACTCAGGAATGAGAGACATTGTTACCATCTCAATCAGTACCTCATTTACTATGCTAACTTCACCTCATCAATGCAGTCAAAGACATGTTTGCACCACGGTCGCTGTGTTCCATGCTATACTGCCTTCATTTAATCCTGCTTTCAACAAGAATTTGTTTCCCCACAGCACCTGCTTACATCATATTATGTCCACATGGAGAGAAACGTTAAATCCAACTCCACTTTGCCATCCAACTGATAGTAATTTATGAAGCAATGTCCGCCCTTGATGATCAGAACATAAGTGAATACGACAGACTCCACAGCCATAGAGGTCTTACAGCCCCACAGAGAAGGAGAAGTTTACCCCCATGTGCACAGGGCAGGGCTGAGGAAGAAGCCCAAACCACAGGAGGTGAGGAAGTGGGGAGCCTAGAGGAGGAGGACCTGCTTCCTGTGGGGATCAGTCATGGTTTCCTGAAGGAAGGAGGTGGTTTTCCAGTGGGCACTGGAAGACTGAGGTGCACACTTGAGGGGTGATGGGGGACAGGTGAGGGCAGGAATAACAAAGCACAAATTACAGGACAGCACAGGCAGTGATTGGGGAAGGTCGGGTGATCATAACCCTGAGGAGCACAGGAGGGTCCCACCCTGGTGGTCCCGATGGTCACCATGGGGAGTCTAAAGGGGCGTCCTCAAGGATTTTGGAGATCAGCCTACGAGATCAAACACCGCACAATAAACACAATGACCAGAAGGCAAGATTCTCTGACTTTGAACAAAGCAGTTTAATCTCGTTTAAATTTTCCAGGTCTTTGCGAAGGGAGCACTTTCAGACTCCTCATCTGTCACAGCAGGTTCTCCGCTTTCCTATTACATTCTTCTGCAGCATGTCGTCCCGGGAAATCCACAGGTGCCGACCGGCAGTGCACTTGGAGGGCAGCCACCCCGCTCGCATATGTATCCATTTATTAGGCAGCTAATAGGATCATCTAATTCTTTAGCAAAACCTAAAAAGAAAATAAAACAGACAAAATAGTGTCAACATTCAAAGCACCGATTTAGAAAGACTAATCGTGTCTCTTCTAGCGAATCCTCAGGGCTGTCATTCCCAGGCTGATTACTCTGTCAGAGAGTGAGACATGCAGGTTTCAGACAGAGACAGGCACCACAGAGGTTCCAGTGGGGCCTCGTGTTTCCGGAACCAGGACTCTGTGCTCCGTGGCCCAGTTACCGGGGCTCATGGAGGACTCTGTGCAAGTTCAGCTCCCCCACGGGGAAACTCTCCTCCACGCTCTGCAAAGTCGGTTCTCACACACAGGCTAGTGCTTTCAGAATCAGAAACAGCCAGCAGGGTCTATTGTTAAGGTTTTGTTTTCCAAATCGTTTGGTCGATTAACTATCTCAGCTGAGATGGGAGAATAAAATGCCGCTTGAAAGGTAGGTATTGTTTACGAACTTAATATCTAAGTAACTTAGAGTGGAACATAAAATAACAATGGTGTAAAAGCCTTTTCTAACATTGTTTCTAACATCGGAGAATTAATTATCTCAGATGTGGTCTGGCTATCACACATACTGCATCCCCCTCTTCATCGCTTCATATGTCATGTCTGCCTTCTCGCCTTTCTAGTACTCCTGTGTTCTTATTTAGTTTTCCTTCCTTCTTTCCTCTGTCCCTGCTACTGTTCTAAGTGTTGGAATATAACTGTAAGCAAAATTGATAAAGAGAAGATTTTCAGTATAATTTGTAATTGACAGCTATCTCAGGACTCAGACTCACATTTTCTCTCTCCGTCATCTCTCCATCCCTGTTTCTGTCTCCCCCCTCCTCTCTCCTTCCTTCCTTTTATTCTATTTCCATCATTCCTAAGGTGAAATAAAAATTAGGCATCCAGTTTCAAAAGCAGCTTTGAATGGACTGTCCTCGTCCCCTTGGTGTGAACCAAGACTAGGGCTCTCAGGGGTGTGTCCTTGAGGACCTCCTGGCTGCAAAGACAGAGGCACAGGGGTGCTCCCCAAGGACAGATCCCAGAGTGCAGGCTGGGTGTCATTATTCCCTGGCATTCTCCATTACCCAGAGACAACACCCTTTCAGTATAAAGATTTATAAACTGACATTCTGCCTGCACATCTGTCCTTGGATAACATCAAATTTCTTGCTTTTAAGAAAGAAGAAAGTCACCTAACAGAGGCGCCCTGTTATGCAGCAGGTGTAGCATGAAGAGCAGCGAGGAGATCAGATTTACAAGCTGTCTGACTCCTTCAGTTTGGCTAAAAAAATGTTGTGAGATGTGCAGTAAGGTTCTTTAAGTCCTTCCATGTTGAAGGACATGGTGCTTGGTTCTCAGAAGCAATGAGTAGAATCTACTTGTTCCAGGAATGTGTGTAAAGAGAGAAAAGGGAGAGAAAGAGAGAGAGACTCCTTCCTATTCTTTCCATTTGCTCAGCCCCCTGTTCCCCTGGCCCACCTTACCTGGAACAGACAACAGGAAGACAAGGAACACCGCAAAGAGGAGATAAAGGATCCTCATGCTGATGGCGGGTGAGCTTAAGAGCAAGCTGAGCCTGGAGAGTGAGTTGAGGCTGGAGAGGAAGCTGCGTTTTGCACCTTATAAACGTTCTAGGTAACGTTACTGGAGACTATAGCGTTGGCTGCAACTTTGGTAATTACAGTAATTAAATTGAACATCTTAACAGGTGTGTCACGGGATTAGCGTTTAGAGCACAAAGCACACCTGGTCACCCTCAAGCAACTTATTAGGTGGAAAATTCCAGATAAAACTCTCCTGCCTCTGAGTCCAGAAACTTCTTCCAGTCTGCTCGCTTGGGGTGTGGCATGGATGCGGTGAGGGACCAGGCCTGTCTTCATGTGGACATAGACTTGGTGGCACGCATTTGCCTGCTCTGTGAAACTTTCAATCTGCTAACTGTGTTTTCCTTAGTCTCAGGACAGTCTGAGTCCAGTCTAGGAACTAGTTTGTCTAATTCCATACCCCCTGGGAGTATTCCTCTCAGGGCATGAAGCAGGCTTGCTCAAAGTCAGGGTCCCTAGAGAAAGTTGAGGTTTTTCCCAGCAAATGAGGGGCTTTGTGCACTAAGGGAAGATGGACGTGTTGGGGCTGACCCTCCCTGAATTATCACCAGATCGCAACATTCACGTGAAAAGTCTCCAAAAATTGAATATCTTCCTGATGTGACAGACGATGAGGCAGATAGGTGCTCCGTTTCTCTTCATGGGAGACAGAATGGGAGGATGAACCTGTGACTAGACGCATCTCCTCAGAGTCTAGGAAACACAGAGCAAGGACGCCACTTGGACCTTCAGTTGACTCAGTAACTCAGGGAACATTCAGCGCTACATGACTCCCACGCTTGAGAGCCGGGGGTTATCTGCTATATATATATATATATATATATATATATATATATATATATGCTATAATTCCTTCATCTTTTGAGGAAGAGGAAAATATAATGGTAGTTCACCCTAATTATCTCAGAGTTCATCTCTTAAGAAGAAGATTAAATTCTCACCTAAGTCACAATACCATTTACATATATTAAAAAATGTCAGTAATTCCTTAATATCATTTTGTATCTGGTCAATATTCACATTTCCCCAAAGGTTGCACAAACGTGTTTTAGAGCTGTTGATTTTAATCCTAGTTTGTTTTCAATCTAGAGTCACACACTGATTTAGTTTGTTATATCTCTTTATTTTCTTGAGTATGCATTCTTAAACAAATGCCATTGTTTGGTGAGGAATTAAGTTGAAATAAGTTTTGGTTTCCGTACTTTCTCTGTTTGATATCAATCCCAACTCTTACTAGCTAAAATTATTGTTATAACAGTAATACATTGTCATTTAAAAGTTCTTCCATAGGAGAGGGTGAATTTTCTTGCAACATTTTCTTACTCCAGAGAACTAATAACCTTTTTATTGGTACAATTTACTTATAAAATTCTGTTTGTTTGAGTTGTACGATATAATCATTCAATTTTAGTATATATTGTGAAATAATCACTACACTAAGTCTAGTTAACATCCGTCACTACAAAGGTACAAAGTTTTTCTCGTGATGAGAATTTTAAGACCCACTCCCTTAGCAACTTTCAGTTATTCAATTCAGTATTATTAACTACAGGGACCATTCAGCACATTTCACCCCTGTGACTTATTTATTTTATAACTGGAAGTTCTTTTTTGACCCTCTTCAGCAATGTTTCCCACATGCCCACCTCTGGAAACCATCAGTGTGTTCTCTGTACCTATAAGTTCAAGTTATGATTTTCATTTTTGTTTTAGATTCCATATGTAAGTGAGATAATATGATATATGTCATTTTCTGTTTGACTTATTTCACTTAGAATAATCCCATCAAGGTCTATCCGTGTTGTCACAAATGGCAATCTTTTCTTCCTTTGCATAACTGAGTAGTATTCCATTGTGTATATACACCGCATCGTCTTTATCCATTCATCTCTCAATGGACACTTAGATTGTTTCCATATGTTGGCTACAGTGAAAAGTGCTACAATGAACATGGGGGTGCAGGCATCCTTTTGAGCGAGTGTTTTCATTTCCTTTGTGTTATAGCATTTTTTTCTGTGTACTTTTTGCTGTGTCCAAATCCTAGTTCATTTGTGAAGGTCCTGTCAGATGAGAATGCAAAGTAGGCCAGAATTCTGAAAATCACTGTGAAATGTATGACCCAGTGTCCCTGGGGAAGTCTACTCGAATGAGTAGGTAGCATCAGCGTGGTTGCCTAAGGACAATGGGTTGAGTGTTCACCACCAGGAATTTCTATGATTGCAGGCTCTTCTCTTCCATAGACATGGTCTAATGGCGACTCCTTTATGGTGATGTTTATCTGGAGATAAAGCCCAGGGGCAGCTATATCCATTAATGATAGGGTTATTATCTTGCTACAGCAAGGACATCGCACAGCACTGAAACCAAGAAGTGCCTCACCGAAAACCAGAGATGTAGTAATTATGGGATCCATGGAGGGGTTGAATTTAGGTAAAATCTAAATTATTTAGTAGTTTTCAGAGGCTGAACGCAAAACAAGCCTGTGTATAAAAGGGTTACCACCAAACCTGGCCAGAAAGGTATACTCACGATGCTGTTTCTAAAGAACAATAAATGCTTTGTCTCCAAATCCCTTTTACCAGTTACTGAGTAGGATACTGAGCCAGTGTCTCTGTGGCAAAGTGGCTCAGTTGCCCAGAAAAGAGCGGGGTGTCACATTCCTATATACACGCTTTTGAACAACGAAGTCATTCACATCTACAACCTTACAAAACAAGATTTCTCAGCACAGAGGCCTCAATGTTAATTAACAAAAGCAGTTTTTACTGGTTCCCATCCCTTGTGGCCAGGGCTGGGTTCACTGATAGTGACCGTCACCCAGGGACCTGCTCTTAGAAAGGCCCACTGTTTGCTTTAATTCTCTGAAGCCACCACTGATATTCTTAATAATTTTTTCTTTGAATTCGTGTTTTGTGAGTAAAGTCCAGTGGAATAATGGAGCCTGCATCTGGGCAGAGTAGATATGCCCATGGTGTGTGAGCTCAGGCCCACAGACACGAAGGGCAGTGTGTGTGGGTTGAGCTGGCCCAGCTGCCTAGAGGACACACATCTCTAGGGCAGATTGGGCACCTTGGGCTTTAGGGGTGGGGTGGGACCCAGATTGGCAGAGATGATGGCGGCCACAGAAGCAGTGGCATTGGGAGATGGATGGTCTCTGTGTGGAGGCAACACTGAGACATTGGTGCCGCTCCATTCTCAGAGCAATTCCTGGCGCATCTGCACAGATAGCATCTCCCGGCCTGTTACATCCAGATAGCAACTGTAGGCACTCTGGCAGTAAACTGTCATCAGTCAAGTTTCTCAAAATAAGAATGTGCACGAGGACATTGCAAGAGAGCATACCAAGGAGTTTTTAGGTATCTTCCAAGAGTTGAGAATTCTTTAAGGAATTCTTAAAAATAGAAATTTTTAAGAATCCTCAAAAACAGAAATTAAACTGATGAAGATAGTCACACTCAACAGGGAACAGCATTCTTTTCATCCGAAGCTTCAGATGTATCTTTGATCAACGAGGAAGACAACTCTTCAATTAATCCTTCCTTGCGATTGAAGACACAGCCATAGAACACATAAACAGGAGTTTTTAATTAAATACAAACCATGAAGCCACTTTCAGTTTCTTGTAGGCCTCCCCAAGTTCCAGGAAATGTCAGAGGAAAGGTCCAAATCCTATTGTATGAATTTACCTTTAAAAGTAAATTCAAACTTACCTGAAACTCATTTCTGTAAAGATTTAGAACTTTTTATAAAAATTGTCTCACAAGAATCACCAGCTCTATAGACTTCAATAAATAATTTAAAAGTTAAAAAAAAAAACAGCTCTGGATATACCAAAATTTATATTTCAAAATAATTTATGCCAATGTTGTCATCGTTGCAAAACACTCAACTCCAGGAACAGTTGCACCAGCAGTTTCTTCTCAAAATGAACATGAAGTTGCTCAAAGCGTACATTTTGATGATCTGAAATGAATTTACAGCAAGGCAGGCCAGAAAAATTTATGATCAATCAAAATATCCTATTTGTAAAGTGTTATAATTTATTCTATTAAAATTATGACCCCAAAATATCTTTTTGTAATTTGTAAGTGCATGTTATTCCCATGTAACTATTATTCCTATTACATTTTTGTAAGTAACAAAATAGTTTCAGAGAAAAGTGGTTTCTATCTCAGCGTCTTTTCACAACACTTTTCTTTTTCTGCTCTTTGAAGAAGGTGTCTCACATTTTATTTTGCACTGAGCTATGCTCAGTAGCTGGCCCTGCTTGTGGCCACTTTCATACAAGTTATCTCACTTAATTCTCACAAACAAAGAGGCCCAGCAGGCATTATCCAGTTTTACAGAAGATGATCCTGGGCCCAGACAGGGTAAAGGTCGTGTCCAAAGCCACAAGTCATCAAGGAGCAGAGACGGAACTTGGAACAAAATCAGCGTCTGTTCAAAGTCCATGCTCCTATCTACCCCTGGGGTGTTCTAACAACGTCCCCAGACCTTCTCCTACAGCCCCTAAGCTAGACTAATGCTCTGTCAACACCAGCCTCCTGTGCTGCTACTGTCATCCTCTCAGGCTTGGGAGGTCATTGGAGCAGTAAAGGAACAGGACCGTCCCAGTTTGTGCAGTGTTTGCTGCGCAAAAACTCTTCAGTCTCAGGTAGTCCCGGTTCTTTATCTTAGATTTTGTTGCTTGTGCCTTTGGCGTTAAATTCAAAAATGTCATTGCCAAAACTAATGTCAAAGAGCTTTTCTCCTCTGTTTCTTCTAGGAGTTTCATGGTTTTGAGTCTTATGTTTAATGCTTTAATGCTTTTTGAGTTGATTTTTGTGTATGGTGTAAGACAGGGGTCCAGTTTCATTCTTCAGGATGTGTAGATCCAGTTTTCACAACACCATTTCTTGAAGAGGTGATCTGTTCCTCAGGGTGTATTCTGGGCCCCTTGTTGCAGATCAGTTGACCATATATGTGTGGGTTTATTTCCGGGCTCTCAATTCTGTTACATTGGTCCCTGTGTCGGGTTTTATGCCAGTGCCATTGTTTTTTGATTATACCTTTGCAATATAATTTGAAATCAGGATTGTGATGCCTCAAGTTTTGTCCTTTTTGCTCAAAATTTCTTGAGCTATTCAGGATGTTTCAAGGTTTCATACATATTTTAGGATTCACTTTTCTATATCTGTGAAAAATACCAGTAGATATTTTTTAGACTGTTGTTTTGAGTTTAATATATACTTTTCATTGGAAAAGGAATAATAATTTAGTTGGACCCCACTAACATCTTCACTAAGATGACTTGATAAAATTGGAAATCAAACAATATTTAATTTGATTATAAACGTACCCCTAACACTTCAGAAAATATTTTTCTGTAAGCTTGGATTCTGCGTTTATTAACATCATTTCGTGCTTCTCAAACTGATTTGTTGTGTTTTGGTTTTTTAAGTAAAAATTGTATGTATTTAAAGTGCACAAAATGATGATTTGATATCCCTATCCATAGTGAAATGATTACCACAGTCATGCTAATTAGCATATCTTCTCCTTGTATAGTTACCAGCTTTTGCCTATGTGGTGGGAGTAGCTGAAATCTACTCACTTAGCAAATTTCCAGTATTCAATACAGTATTCTTAACTATAGTCACATGCTATACATTAGTCTCTATACTTATTCATCCTACATAATCACAACTTTGAACCCTTTAAATAGTGTCTCCCCATTTCCCCACCTCCCCACACCCGGAAACCACTGTTTTACAATGTGCCTCTTTGTATTAGACTCTTTATATTTCACATATAAGTGACAACACGGAGTTTTTTTTCCTTTCTATGTGTGTGTTATTTCTCTTAGCATACAGTCCTCCAGGTGCATCTATGTTGTTGCAAGTGGCAGGATCTCATTTTTAAAATCTGAATAATATTCCATTTTATAGATATACATTTTCTTTATACATTCATCCATTAGTGGACACAAGTCGTTTTCATATCTTGGCTATTGTGGATAATACTGCAATGAATATGGGAGTGTAAATATCTCCTTGACATACTGGTTTCATTTCCCTTAGGCATATACTCAGAAGTGGGATTGCTAGATCACATGGGTTTTGAGGAACCTGCATACTCTTTTCCCTAATACCTGGATCAGTTACATTCTCCTTAACAGTGTTCAAGGATTCCCTTTTCTCCACATCCTTAAAACATTTGTTAAACTTTATTTTTTTATAATAGCATTCCTAACTGGTGTGAAGTAATATCTCATTGTGATTCTGATTTGCATTTCTCTGATGATTAGGGATCTTGGGCATCTTTCATATCCCTGTTGACCATGCACAGCAAAGGAAACAACAAAATGAACTGCCATGAGATTAGGGATATACTTCCCTTCACACCCTGGTCATAAAAGCTTCCTAAAGTGCCTTCCTCTTTTTCAAAAGGGGAAAATCTTTCAAACAAGTACCACAAAGTAGACACCAATATTGGACTTAGGATTCTTTCCTGAATCCTGAGCCTCCTACATCCACGCAATGAGAGTTGTTTCATAAATGGTGATATTTTAAATTCCACAGCCATGGCAAATAGTGAACACATATCTTCTCATGCTTCTGTGAGTTAAGCAGGGAAGAAAATGATAAGAGATTAAGAAGGTTGCCTATAGCAAATCAGAAAGCAACATGAGAGTAGAGGGAACCTGAATAATGTCTAAATGCAAGAGAGCAACAGAGAGAACAACAAACAGCCATGAGGAAACAATGAACAAGAAGAGTTTCCATCAGAGTTGATGGCTTGTAAAGGCACTATGTTATGGAAAGCACATTTAACCAAGAATTAGGAGACGTGGCTTCTAACTCCTGCTGCACCACAATTATTGTTTTCCTTTGGGAACTGCAGATTCTCCTCACTTTTCCTCGAAGACAAGGTAAAAATAGTGATATATGTAATTCATATATATTTACAGTCATCGTTTGTATTCCGTCTCTACATACACATCTATATCTATATTCGTATCATTAACCACATCCACATCTACATCGATCTCTCTCTGTCGACCTTCATCTGGCTGGTCAACAACTAGGTCTGGTTCTCTGTTTTCTTGAAACAAAGTATGATTGAGCTTTTGTTTGATGTGGTGGGGTCATAAGATTAGCTTGGTATAGATATACTGAGTGAAGAGTTAACATAAAGAAAGCGGGAGTTGCTTCGACATGCAAGCTAACTCAACCAAACTCTAGATTTCACTACCAAACCCTCCCAAGAAAGAGACAGCAGGGAGAGATCAGCATCCCCATTTTTCTCTGGCTGCCTGTGGTCTCTTGTTTTTGGTGTTTGGTCCATGGTCCCTGTGTTCCATGCTATACTGCCTTCATTTAATCCTGCTTTCCACAAGAATTTGTTTCCCCCAGCACCTGCTTACACCATATTATGTCCACATGGACAGAAATGTTAAATCCAACTCCAGTTTGCCATCCAACTGATAGTAATTTATGAAGCAATGTCTGCCCTTGATGATCAGCACATAAATGAATACGACAGAGTCCATACCCATAGAGGTCTTACAGCCCCACAGAGAAGGAGAAGTTTACCCCCATGTGCACAGGGCAGGGCTGAGGAAGAAGCCCAAACCACAGGAGGCAAGGAAGTGGGGCGCACAAAGGAGGGAGGGGCTGCTTCCCGTGGGGATCAGTCATGGTTTCCTGAAGGAAGGAGGTGGTTTTCCAGTGGGCACTGGAAGACTGAGGTGCACACTTGAGGGGTGATGGGGGACAGGTGAGGGCAGGAATAACAAAGCACAAATTACAGGACAGCACAGGCAGTGATTGGGGAAGGTCGGGTGATCATAACCCTGAGGAGCACAGGAGGGTCCCACCCTGGTGGTCCCGATGGTCACCATGGGGAGTCTAAAGGGGCGTCCTCAAGGATTTTGGAGATCAGCCTGTGTGATCAAACACCGCACAATAAACACAATGACCAGAAGGCAAGATTCTCTGACTTTGAACAAAGCAGTTTAATCTCGTTTAAATTTTCCAGGTCTTTGCGAAGGGAGCACTTTCAGACTCCTCATCTGTCGCAGCAGGTTCTCCGCTTTCCTATTACATTCTTCTGCAGCATGTCGTCCCGGGAAATCCACAGGTGCCGACCGGCAGTGCACTTGGAGGGCAGCCACCCCGCTCGCATATGTATCCATTTATTAGGCAGCTAATAGGATCATCTAAGTCTTTAGCAAAACCTAAAAGGAAAATAAAACAGACAAAATAGTGTCAACATTCAAAGCACCGATTCAGAAAGACTCACTGTGTCCCCTCTAGCGAATCCTCAGGACTGTCCTTCCCAGGCTGAGATTATTCTGTCAGATATGAGACGTGCAGGTTTCAGACAGAGACAGGCACCACGGAGGTTCCAGTGGGGCCTCGTGTTTCCGGAACCAGGACGCTGTGCTCCGTGGCCCAGTGACCGGGGTTCACGGAGGACTCCGTGCAAGTTCACCTCCCCCACAGGGGAGACACTCCTCCACGCTGTGTGAAGTTGGTTCTCACACACAGGCCAGGGTTTCAGAATCAGAAACAGCCAGTAGGGTCTATTTTTAATGTTTTGCCTTCCAAATCGTTTAGTCGATTAACTATCTCAGCTGAGATGGGAGAATAAAATGCAGCTTAAAGGATATATATTGTTTAAGAACTTAATATCTAAGTAACTTAGAGTGGAACATAAAATAACAATGGTGAAAAAGCCTTTTGTACCATTATTTCTAACATCTGAGAATTAATTATCTCAGATGTGGGCCGGGTCTCACATGTCCTTCATCCCCACCTCCATCCTTGCTTCTGTCATTTCTGCCTTCTCACCTTTCTTGTATTACTGTGTTCTTATCTAGTTTTCCTCCTTCATTCCTCTGTCCCTGCTACTGTTCTAAGTGTTGAAATATAACTGTAAGCCAAATTGATAAAAATATTTTCATTATAATTTGTAATTGACAGCTATCTCAGGACTCAGACTCACATTTTCTCTCTCCCTCATCTCTCCATCCCTCTTTCCATCTCTCCCTTTCTCTCTCCTTCCTTCCTTCTCTCCTTTTATGTTAGTTCCACCATTCTTAAGGTGAATTAAAATAAGGCATCCGGTTTTAAAATCACCTTTGTTTGGACTGTCTCCGTCCCCTCAGTGTGAAAAAAGAGTAGGGCTCTCAGGGGTGTGTCCTCGAGTATATCCCAGCTGCAAAGACAGAGGCACAGGGGGGCTACCCAGGGGCGGATCTCAGCATGCAGGCCAGGCTTCTTTATTTCCTGAAATTCTCCATTACCCAGAGACTCCACCCTTTAACTGTAAAGGTATATACAGTGACATTCTGCATGCACATCTGTCCTTGGACAAAATCAAATTTCTTGCTTTTATGAAAAGAGAAAGTCACATAACAGAGGCGTCCTCTGTTATGTAGCAATTGTAGCATGAAGAGCAGCGAGGAGATAAGATTTACAAGCTATCTGGCTCCTGCAGTTTGGCTGGGAAAATGTTGTTATCTGTGCAGTAAGGTTCTTTAAGTCCTTCCCTGTTGAAGGACATGGTGCTTGGTTCTCATAAGCAATCTATTTGGTCTAAAAATGTGTGTAAATAGAGAAGACAGGGAAGAGAGAGAGAAACTCTGTCTTATTCTTTCCATTTGCTCAGCCCCCTGTTCCCCTGGCCCACCTTACCTGGAACAGAAAACAGGAAGACAAGGAACACCGCAAAGAGGAGATAAAGGATCCTCATGCTGATGGCGGGTGAGCTTAAGAGCAAACTGAGCCTGGAGAGGAAGCTGAGGCTGGAGAGGAAGCTGCATTTTGCACCTTATAAATGTTCCAGGTTACTGGAGACTATAGTATTGGCTGCAACTTTGGTAATTACAGTAATTAAATTGAACATCTTACCAGGTGTGTCACGGGATTAGCTCTTGGAGCACAAAGCACACCTGGTCACCCTCAAGCAACTGATTAGGTGGAAAATTCCACACAATACTCTCAAGCCTTTGAGTCCAGGAACTTCTTCCAGTCTGCTCAGTTGGGGGGTGGCATGGATGGGGTGAGGGGCCAGGGCTGTCTTCATAGACTTGGTGGCATGCATTTGTCTGCCATGTGAAACTTTCAATCTGCTGACTGTGTGTTCCTTAGTCTCAGGACAGTCTGAGTCCAAACTAATTCCATCACCACTGGGCATATTGCTCTCAGGGGATGAAGCAGGCTTGCTCAAAGTCAGGGTCCCTAGAGATAGTCGAGGTTTTTCCTAGCAAACGTAGGGCTTTGTGCACTAAGGGAAGATGGACGTGGTGGGGCTGACCCTCCCTGAATTATCACCAGATGGTAACATTCATGCTAAATGTCACCAAAAATTGAATATCATCCTGATGTGACAGACGATGAGGCAGATAGGTGCTCCGTTTCTCTTCATGGGAGACAGAATGGGAGGATGAACCTGTGACTAGACGCATCTCCTCAGAGTCTAGGAAACACAGAGCAAGGACGACACTTGGAGCCTCAGTTGACTCAGTAACTCAGGGAACATTCACCGCTACATGACTCCCATGCTTGAGAGCTGAGGGTTTATTTGCTTTTCAGAGATGTCAAAGCTAAGCATCTCACCTGCCATTTGGATCCTGTGGTGAAGCTCTGAGAGGACCTCCAAGTTCTCCAAGATCTCTCCCTGCATCAGTGGGTCCCAGTTCTGAAGGACCCACAGAGCTGCTGGCTTGTGTGATGTCTCCCACTGTCACTCGCACCCTCGCCATTCCTCTAAGACCCAGCAAAGCACACAGTGGTCACCGGGAAATGATGGAGCCCTGTGCCCAGTGCTCAGCGGGAAGGATTTTCTGAAGGAAAATAAATTGCAGTAATCTTGGTTCCTTCCTCTTTAGCTCTAAGTGCAGTTTGAGGAGACAAAAGTCTATTTATATTTATTATAAATATCCGCAGATAAAAGATTTAGTTATTTACATACTTTGTAGGAAAAAATCTATTATACTGCGTCAGTTGTGATAAGTGCTATAATACAACATTGGAGAAAGAGGTCGAATATAGTCATGGTCTACTGTATCTCTTCGTTTAAAATGTCACATTTTCAAGATCCGTGGTTTGCAGTAGGGCAGAGGTGTTCTTCAAAGGCAGCTGTTGATGCTATTGTGTTGACAAGACCAGGGTTGACTTTCCTCAGGAGGACGTTTCTGACACAATGTGGGGACGAGGGCTGGGCCAGGGTGCTGAGGGAAGTTCTAAAGGAGTCCCCGTCTAGGCTCCAGGTGCATCATCAGTGGGTCACGTCCCTTGTCCTGACTGTTTCCCTGTGTGGTGAGCAGGCTTGCACTGAGGAGCAAGTTCATCAGTCCCGACCCTAAAACTGTTACTTACAGGGGAAGGAAGCAGAGAGAAACACTGAGTGTGAGGAACAGCCTCGACAGTCATTCCTCAGTATCAACCAGGAATTAGTTCCAAAACCTTCTGCAGATACCAAAATCCATGGGTGCTCAAGTCCCTTAGGGGACCCTCCACATCCACGGTTCCACGTCTGTAGATTCACAGGGCCGGCTGTATAGGTTTTGCCTAAACTGAAATCATTTGAAAATATATATATATATGCTATAATTCCTTCATCTTTTAAAGGAAGAGGAAAATATAGTGGTAGTTCACCCTAATTATCTCAGAGTTCATCTCTTAAGAAGAAGATTAAATTCTCACCTAAGTCACAATACCATTTACATATATTAAAAAATGACAGTAATTCCTTAATATCATTTTGTATCTGGTCAATATTCACGTTTCCCCAAGGTTCCACAAACGTGTTTTAGAGCTATTGATTTTAATCCTAGTTTGTTTTCAATCTAGAGACACACACTGATTTAGTTTGTTATATCTCTTTATTTTTTTGAGTAAGCATTATTGAAGAAATACCGTAGTTTTGTGAAGAATTGAATTAAGTTGAAGTAAGTCAGTGGTTTCCATCCTTTCCATGTTTGATATCAATCCCAACTCTTACTGGTGAAAATCATTGTTATAACAGTAATACATTGTCATTTAAAAGTTCATCCATAGGAGAGGGTGAATTTTCCTGCATCATTTTCCTACTGCAGAGAACCACCAATAGCATTTCTATTGAAATAATTTACAGATAAAGTTCTGTTCGTTTCAGTTGTAAGATATAAGCATTCCATTTTAGTATATATTGTGAAATAATCACCATAATAAGTCTAGTTAACATCCATCACCACACAAGTACAAATTTTTTCTAGCGATGAGAACTTTTAAGACCTACTCCCTTAGCAACTTTCAGTTATTCAGTTCAGTATTATTAACTACAGTGACCATGCTTCACGTTTTGTCCCTGTGACTTATTTATTTTACAACTGGAAGTTTGTTGCTTTTGACCCTCTTCAGCCATTTATCCCACAAACCCACATCTGGAAACTATCCATCTGTTCTCTGTACCTATCAGTTCAAGTTATGATTTTAATTTTTGTTTTAGATTCCACATATAAGTGAGGTAATAGGATATATATCATTTTCTGTTTGACTTATTTCACTAGAATAATACCCGCAAGGTCCATCTGTGTTGTTACAAAGGGCAAGCTTTTCTTCCTTTTTCATAGGTCAGTAGTATTCCATTGTGTATATACACTGCATCGTCTTTATCCACTCATCCATCAATGGACACTTAGGTTGTTTCCATATGTTGGCTATTGTGAATAATGCTGCAATGAACAAGGGGGTGCAGGCATCCTTTTGAGCAAATGTTTTCACTTCCTTTGTGTTACAACCTTTTTTTCTGTGTCCTTTTTTCTCTGTCCAAATCACAGTGCATTTGTGAAGGCTGTGTTAGATGAGGATGCAAAATTGGCCAGAATTCTGAAAATCATTGTGAAATGTGTGACCCAGTGTCCCTGGGGAAGTCTACTCGAATGAGTAGGTAGCATCAGCGTGGTTGCCTAAGGACAATGGGTTGAGTGTTCACCACCAGGAATTTCTATGATTGCAGGCTCTTCTCTTCCATAGACATGGTCTAATGGCGACTCCTTTATGGTGATGTTTATCTGGAGATAAAGCCCAGGGGCAGCTATATCCATTAATGATAGGGTTATTATCTTGCTACAGCAAGGACATCGCACAGCACTGAAACCAAGAAGTGCCTCACCGAAAACCAGAGATGTAGTAATTATGGGATCCATGGAGGGGTTGAATTTAGGTAAAATCTAAATTATTTAGTAGTTTTCAGAGGCTGAACGCAAAACAAGCCTGTGTATAAAAGGGTTACCACCAAACCTGGCCAGAAAGGTATACTCACGATGCTGTTTCTAAAGAACAATAAATGCTTTGTCTCCAAATCCCTTTTACCAGTTACTGAGTAGGATACTGAGCCAGTGTCTCTGTGGCAAAGTGACTCAGTTCCCCAGACAAGAGTAGGTTGCCATATTCCCATATATACTCTTTTGAACAGCAAAGTCATTCACATCTACAACTTTACAAAACAAGGTTTCTCAGCACAGAGGCCTCAGTGTTAATTAACAAAAGCAGTTTTTACTGGTTCCCATCCCTTGTGGCCAGGGCTGTGTTCACAGGTGGTGACCGTCACCCAGGGACCTGCTCTTAGAAAGGTGGACTGCTTGGTTTAATTCTCTGATGCCACCACTGATATTCTTAATTTTTTCTTTGAATTCACGTTTTGTGAGTAAAGTCCAGTGGAACAATGGAGCCTGCATCTGGGCAGAGTAGATATGCTCAGGGTGCGTGAGCTCAGGCCCACAGACACGAAGGGCAGTGTGTGTGGGTTGAGCTGGCCCAGCTGCCTAGAGGACACACATCTCTAGGGCAGATTGGGCACCTTGGGCCTTAGGGGGTGGGGTGGGACCCAGATTGGCAGAGATGATGGCGGCCACAGAAGCAGTGGCATTGGGAGATGGATGGTCTCTGTGTGGAGGCAACACTGAGACATTGGTGCCGCTCCATTCTCAGAGCCATTCCTGGCGCATCTGCACAGATAGCATCTCCCAGCCTGTTACATCCAGATAGCAACTGTAGGCACTCTGGCAGTAAACTGTCATCAGTCAAGTTTCTCAAAATAAGAATGTGCACGAGGACATTGCAAGAGAGCATACCAAGGAGTTTTTAGGTATCTTCCAAGAGTTGAGAATTCTTTAAGGAATTCTTAAAAATAGAAATTTTTAAGAATCCTCAAAAACAGAAATTAAACTGATGAAGATAGTCACACTCAACAGGGAACAGCATTCTTTTCATCCGAAGCTTCAGATGTATCATTGATCAACGAGGAAGACAGCTCTTCAATTAATCCTTCCTTGCGATTGAAGACACAGCCATAGAACGCATAAACAGGAGTTTTTAATTAAATACAAACCATGAAGCCACTTTCAGTTTCTTGTAGGCCTCCCCAAGTTCCAGGAAATGTCAGAGGAAAGGTCCAAATCCTATTGTATGAATTTACCTTTAAAAGTAAATTCAAACTTACCTGAAACTCATTTCTGTAAAGATTTAGAACTTTTTATAAAAATTGTCTCACAAGAATCACCAGCTCTATAGACTTCAATAAATAATTTAAAAGTTAAAAAAAAACAGCTCTGGATATACCAAAATTTATATTTCAAAATAATTTATGCCAATGTTGTCATCGTTGCAAAACACTCAACTCCAGGAACAGTTGCACCAGCAGTTTCTTCTCAAAATGAACATGAAGTTGCTCAAAGTGTACATGTTCATGATCTGAAATGAATTTACAGAAAAGCAGGCCAGAAAAACTTTATGACCAATCAACATATCCTATTTGTAAAGTGTTATAATTTATTCTATTAAAATTATGATACCAAAAATATCTTTTTGTGATTTGTAAGTGTAGCTTATTCCCATATAACTACTATTCCTATTACATTTTTGTAAGTAATAAAATGTTTTCAAAGAAAAGTGGTTTCTATCTCAGTGCCTTTTCACAACACTTTTCTTTTTCTGCTCTTTGAAGAAGGTGCCTCACATTTTATTTTCCACTGAGCTATGTTCAGTAGCTGGCCCTGCTTGTGGCCACTTTCATACAAGTTATCTCACTTAATTCCCCCCAAGAGGCCCGGCAGACATTATCCAGTTTTACAGAAGATGATCCTGGGCCCAGACAGGGTAAAGGTCGTGTCCAAAGCCACAAGTCAACAAGTGGCACAGATGGAACTTGGAACAAAATCAGCGTCTGTTCAAAGTTCATGCTCCTATCTACCCCTGGGGTGTTCTAACAACGTCCCCAGACCTTCTCCTACAGTCCCTAACCTAGACTAATGCTCTGTCAACACCAGCCTCCTGTGCTGCTACTGTCATCCTCTCAACCTTAGGAGGTGTGGGGAGCAGGAAAGGAACACGACTGTCCCAGTTTGTGCAGTGTTGCTGCGCAAAAACTCTTCAGTCTCAGGTAGTCCCAGTTCTTTATCTTAGATTTTGTAGCTTGTGCTTTTGGCATTAAATTAAAAAATATCACTGCCAAGACTAACGTCAAAGAGCTTTTCTCCTGTGCTTTCTTCTAGGAATTTCATGGTTTTGAATCTTATGTTTAAGGCTTTAATGCTTTTTGAGTTGATTTTTGTGTATGATACATGATTCGGGTCTCATTTCATTCTTCAGGATGTGTGGATCCAGTTTTCACAACACCATTGCTAGAAGAAGCCATTTTTTCCCCATAGTGTATTCTTGGCAGCCTCGTTGAAGATCAGTTGACCATATATGTGTGGGTTTATTTCTGGGATCTCAGTTCTGTTCCATTGATCTATGTGTCTTCTTTTATGCCAGATTCATACTGTTTTTATTATAGCTTTGCAATATAATTTGAAATCAGGACGTGTGATGCCTCCAGTTTTGTTCTTCTTGCTCCCAATTTCTTGAGCTATTTGGGATCTTTCAAGGTTGCATATAAATTTTAGGATTCACTTTTCTATATCTGTGAAAAATGCCAGTAGATAATATTGAGATTGTACTTTAGAGTTTAATGTATATTTTTCATCAGAAAATGATTAATAATTTAGTTTGACCCAACGAAAATGTTCACTAAGATGTCTTTATAGAATTGGAAATAAAACTGAATTTAATTTGATTATAAAGGCACCCGTAAATACTTCAAAACATATTTTTCACTAAGCTTGGAATCTGCATTTATTAACACCATCTCTTGGTTCTAAAATCTATTTGTTATTTTTTTAAAATAAAAATTGTATGTATTTAAAGTGTACAAAATGATGGTTTGATATCCCTATCCAAAGTGAAATGATTACCACAGTCAAGCTAATTAACATGTCTTCTCCTTATATAGTTACCAGCTTTTCTGTATGTGGTGGAAGTACCTGAAATCTACTTTCTTAGCAAATTTCCAGTATTCAGTACAGTATTGTTAACTATAGTCAGCATGCTATACTTTAGTCTCTATACTTATTCATCCTACATAATCACAACTTTGAACCCTTTAAATAGTATCTCCCCATTTCCCCACCTCCCCACACCTGCAAACTACATTTTACGTTGTGCCTATTTGTAATAGACTCTTTTATATTTCACATATAAGTGACAACACGCAGTTTTCTTCCATTCTATGTGTGTGCTATTTCTCTCAGCATAATGTCCTCCAGGTGCATCCACGTTGTAGCAAATCGCGGGATCTCGTTTTTTAAATCTGAATAATATTCCATTTTATAGATATACATTTTCTTTATACATTCATCCATCACTGGACACAAGTTGCTTCTGTATCTCTGTTACTGTGCATAATACTGCAATGAACATGGGAGTGTAATATCTCTTTGACAAACTGGTTTCATTTCCTTTGGGTATATACTCAGAAGTGGGGTTGCAGGATCACATGGTGTTTCTATGGATAGTTTTTGAGGAAGATACACACTGTTTACCCTAATGGCTGGATCATTCTCCTTAACAGTGTGCAAGGATTCCCTTTTCTCCACATCCTTGTAAAAACCCGTTAAATTTTATTTTTTAGATAGCCATACTAACTGGTGTGAAGTAATATCTCCTTGTGGTTCTCATTTGCATTTCTCTGATAATTAGGGATCTTGAGCATCTTTTGTATACCTATTGACCATGAACAGCAAAGGAAACAACAAAATGAAGTGTCATGAAATTAGGGATACACTTCCCTTCACATGCTCTTCATAAAAGCTTCCTAAAGTGTCTTCCTCTTTCTCAAAAGGGCAAAATGTTTCAAATATGTACCACAAAGTAGACAAGAAGTATTGGACTGAGGATTCCTTCCTGAATCCTGTGCCTCCTATACCCCATGCAATGAGAGCTGTTTCATAAATGGTGATATTTTAAATGTCACAGCCATGGCAAATAGTGAGCACCTATCTTCTCATGCTTCTGTGACTTAAGCAGGAAAGAAAATGATAAGAGATTATGAAGCTTGACTATAGCAACTCAGAAAGCAACATGAGAGTAGAGGGAACCTGAATAATGTCTGAATTCAAGACAGCAACGGAGAGAACGACAAACAGCCATGAGGAAACAATGAATAAGAAGAGTTTCCATGAGAGCTGATGGCTTGTAAAGGCACTAAATTCTGATGGAAAGCACACTTAACCAAGAATTAAGAGACGTGCTTCTAACTCCTGCTGCATCACAATTATAGTTTTCCTTTGGGAGCTGCAGATTGTCCAGACTTTTCACAAGAAGGCAAGGTAAAACTAGTGATATATGTAATACATATATGTTTACATTCATCGTTTGTATTCCTTCTCTACATATGCATCTATATCTATATTCGTATCATTAACCACATCCACGTCTACATCCATCTCCGTCTGTCTGTCTATCTTCATTAGGCTGGTCACCAACTAGGTTTGGTTCTGTGTTTTCCTGAAACAAAGTAGGATTTACCTTTGTTTGATGGGGTGGGGTCATAAGATTAGCTCGGTTAAGGAATTTCGAGCGGAAGTGACCTGCCATTTCAGGGCTAAAGTCCTTAACGGCCAATGTGAGACTCAGACCTCTTTCCTTTGACGCAGGGACTAGCAAACTTCAGGGTGGTGGCTCCTCTGTCTGCTGGGTCTGAGCAGCTGTGGTGAGCAGAGCACCGAATGTCCATTTACTTTTAGAAATGTAGAGCTACTTAGCTCGTGCTTGCTTTATCTCTCTTTTACAGATATACACAGGTATCTTGCCTTTCCAGACCAAAATAGACATTAAAATGGTTTCTTAAGTAAAAGAGCAGTTTCTCCCTGAATGAGGTTTGCCATCCTTCTAGAACTCAGGAATGAGAGACATTGTTACCATCTCAATCAGTACCTCATTTACTATGCTAACTTCACCTCATCAATACAGTCAAAGACATGTTTGCACCACGGTCGCTGTGTTCCATGCTATACTGCCTTCATTTAATCCTGCTTTCAACAAGAATTTGTTTCCCCCAGCACCTGCTTACATCATATTATGTCCACATGGAGAGAAACGTTAAATCCAACTCCACTTTGCCATCCAACTGATAGTAATTTATGAAGCAATGTCCGCCCTTGATGATCAGCACATAAATGAATACGACAGACTCCACAGCCATAGAGGTCTTACAGCCCCACAGAGAAGGAGAAGTTTACCCCCATGTGCACAGGGCAGGGCTGAGGAAGAAGCCCAAACCACAGGAGGTGAGGAAGTGGGGAGCCTAGAGGAGGAGGACCTGCTTCCTGTGGGGATCAGTCATGGTTTCCTGAAGGAAGGAGGTGGTTTTCCAGTGGGCACTGGAAGACTGAGGTGCACACTTGAGGGGTGATGGGGGACAGGTGAGGGCAGGAATAACAAAGCACAAATTACAGGACAGCACAGGCAGTGATTGGGGAAGGTCGGGTGATCATAACCCTGAGGAGCACAGGAGGGTCCCACCCTGGTGGTCCCGATGGTCACCATGGGGAGTCTAAAGGGGCGTCCTCAAGGATTTTGGAGATCAGCCTGTGTGATCAAACACCGCACAATAAACACAATGACCAGAAGGCAAGATTCTCTGACTTTGAACAAAGCAGTTTAATCTCGTTTAAATTTTCCAGGTCTTTGCGAAGGGAGCACTTTCAGACTCCTCATCTGTCGCAGCAGGTTCTCCGCTTTCCTATTACATTCTTCTGCAGCATGTCGTCCCGGGAAATCCACAGGTGCCGACCGGCAGTGCACTTGGAGGGCAGCCACCCCGCTCGCATATGTATCCATTTATTAGGCAGCTAATAGGATCATCTAAGTCTTTAGCAAAACCTAAAAGGAAAATAAAACAGACAAAATAGTGTCAACATTCAAAGCACCGATTCAGAAAGACTCACTGTGTCCCCTCTAGCGAATCCTCAGGACTGTCCTTCCCAGGCTGAGATTATTCTGTCAGATATGAGACGTGCAGGTTTCAGACAGAGACAGGCACCACGGAGGTTCCAGTGGGGCCTCGTGTTTCCGGAACCAGGACGCTGTGCTCCGTGGCCCAGTGACCGGGGTTCACGGAGGACTCCGTGCAAGTTCACCTCCCCCACAGGGGAGACACTCCTCCACGCTGTGTGAAGTTGGTTCTCACACACAGGCCAGGGTTTCAGAATCAGAAACAGCCAGTAGGGTCTATTTTTAATGTTTTGCCTTCCAAATCGTTTAGTCGATTAACTATCTCAGCTGAGATGGGAGAATAAAATGCAGCTTAAAGGATATATATTGTTTAAGAACTTAATATCTAAGTAACTTAGAGTGGAACATAAAATAACAATGGTGAAAAAGCCTTTTGTACCATTATTTCTAACATCTGAGAATTAATTATCTCAGATGTGGGCCGGGTCTCACATGTCCTTCATCCCCACCTCCATCCTTGCTTCTGTCATTTCTGCCTTCTCACCTTTCTTGTATTACTGTGTTCTTATCTAGTTTTCCTCCTTCATTCCTCTGTCCCTGCTACTGTTCTAAGTGTTGAAATATAACTGTAAGCCAAATTGATAAAAATATTTTCATTATAATTTGTAATTGACAGCTATCTCAGGACTCAGACTCACATTTTCTCTCTCCCTCATCTCTCCATCCCTCTTTCCATCTCTCCCTTTCTCTCTCCTTCCTTCCTTCTCTCCTTTTATGTTAGTTCCACCATTCTTAAGGTGAATTAAAATAAGGCATCCGGTTTTAAAATCACCTTTGTTTGGACTGTCTCCGTCCCCTCAGTGTGAAAAAAGAGTAGGGCTCTCAGGGGTGTGTCCTCGAGTATATCCCAGCTGCAAAGACAGAGGCACAGGGGGGCTACCCAGGGGCGGATCTCAGCATGCAGGCCAGGCTTCTTTATTTCCTGAAATTCTCCATTACCCAGAGACTCCACCCTTTAACTGTAAAGGTATATACAGTGACATTCTGCATGCACATCTGTCCTTGGACAAAATCAAATTTCTTGCTTTTATGAAAAGAGAAAGTCACATAACAGAGGCGTCCTCTGTTATGTAGCAATTGTAGCATGAAGAGCAGCGAGGAGATAAGATTTACAAGCTATCTGGCTCCTGCAGTTTGGCTGGGAAAATGTTGTTATCTGTGCAGTAAGGTTCTTTAAGTCCTTCCCTGTTGAAGGACATGGTGCTTGGTTCTCATAAGCAATCTATTTGGTCTAAAAATGTGTGTAAATAGAGAAGACAGGGAAGAGAGAGAGAAACTCTGTCTTATTCTTTCCATTTGCTCAGCCCCCTGTTCCCCTGGCCCACCTTACCTGGAACAGACAACAGGAAGACAAGGAACACCGCAAAGAGGAGATAAAGGATCCTCATGCTGATGGCGGGTGAGCTTAAGAGCAAACTGAGCCTGGAGAGGAAGCTGAGGCTGGAGAGGAAGCTGCATTTTGCACCTTATAAATGTTCCAGGTTACTGGAGACTATAGTATTGGCTGCAACTTTGGTAATTACAGTAATTAAATTGAACATCTTACCAGGTGTGTCACGGGATTAGCTCTTGGAGCACAAAGCACACCTGGTCACCCTCAAGCAACTGATTAGGTGGAAAATTCCACACAATACTCTCAAGCCTTTGAGTCCAGGAACTTCTTCCAGTCTGCTCAGTTGGGGGGTGGCATGGATGGGGTGAGGGGCCAGGGCTGTCTTCATAGACTTGGTGGCATGCATTTGTCTGCCATGTGAAACTTTCAATCTGCTGACTGTGTGTTCCTTAGTCTCAGGACAGTCTGAGTCCAAACTAATTCCATCACCACTGGGCATATTGCTCTCAGGGGATGAAGCAGGCTTGCTCAAAGTCAGGGTCCCTAGAGATAGTCGAGGTTTTTCCTAGCAAACGTAGGGCTTTGTGCACTAAGGGAAGATGGACGTGGTGGGGCTGACCCTCCCTGAATTATCACCAGATGGTAACATTCATGCTAAATGTCACCAAAAATTGAATATCATCCTGATGTGACAGACGATGAGGCAGATAGGTGCTCCGTTTCTCTTCATGGGAGACAGAATGGGAGGATGAACCTGTGACTAGACGCATCTCCTCAGAGTCTAGGAAACACAGAGCAAGGACGACACTTGGAGCCTCAGTTGACTCAGTAACTCAGGGAACATTCACCGCTACATGACTCCCATGCTTGAGAGCTGAGGGTTTATTTGCTTTTCAGAGATGTCAAAGCTAAGCATCTCACCTGCCATTTGGATCCTGTGGTGAAGCTCTGAGAGGACCTCCAAGTTCTCCAAGATCTCTCCCTGCATCAGTGGGTCCCAGTTCTGAAGGACCCACAGAGCTGCTGGCTTGTGTGATGTCTCCCACTGTCACTCGCACCCTCGCCATTCCTCTAAGACCCAGCAAAGCACACAGTGGTCACCGGGAAATGATGGAGCCCTGTGCCCAGTGCTCAGCGGGAAGGATTTTCTGAAGGAAAATAAATTGCAGTAATCTTGGTTCCTTCCTCTTTAGCTCTAAGTGCAGTTTGAGGAGACAAAAGTCTATTTATATTTATTATAAATATCCGCAGATAAAAGATTTAGTTATTTACATACTTTGTAGGAAAAAATCTATTATACTGCGTCAGTTGTGATAAGCGCTATAATACAACATTGGAGAAAGAGGTCGAATATAGTCATGGTCTACTGTATCTCTTCGTTTAAAATGTCACATTTTCAAGATCCGTGGTTTGCAGTAGGGCAGAGGTGTTCTTCAAAGGCAGCTGTTGATGCTATTGTGTTGACAAGACCAGGGTTGACTTTCCTCAGGAGGACGTTTCTGACACAATGTGGGGACGAGGGCTGGGCCAGGGTGCTGAGGGAAGTTCTAAAGGAGTCCCCGTCTAGGCTCCAGGTGCATCATCAGTGGGTCACGTCCCTTGTCCTGACTGTTTCCCTGTGTGGTGAGCAGGCTTGCACTGAGGAGCAAGTTCATCAGTCCCGACCCTAAAACTGTTACTTACAGGGGAAGGAAGCAGAGAGAAACACTGAGTGTGAGGAACAGCCTCGACAGTCATTCCTCAGTATCAACCAGGAATTAGTTCCAAAACCTTCTGCAGATACCAAAATCCATGGGTGCTCAAGTCCCTTAGGGGACCCTCCACATCCACGGTTCCACGTCTGTAGATTCACAGGGCCGGCTGTATAGGTTTTGCCTAAACTGAAATCATTTGAAAATATATATATATATGCTATAATTCCTTCATCTTTTAAAGGAAGAGGAAAATATAATGGTAGTTCACCTTAATTATCTCAGAGTTCATCTCTTAAGAAGAAGATTAAATTCTCACCTAAGTCACAATACCATTTACATATATTAAAAAATGACAGTAATTCCTTAATATCATTTTGTATCTGGTCAATATTCACGTTTCCCCAAGGTTCCACAAACGTGTTTTAGAGCTATTGATTTTAATCCTAGTTTGTTTTCAATCTAGAGACACACACTGATTTAGTTTGTTATATCTCTTTATTATTTTGAGTAAGCATTATTGAAGAAATACCGTAGTTTTGTGAAGAATTGAATTAAGTTGAAGTAAGTCAGTGGTTTCCATCCTTTCCATGTTTGATATCAATCCCAACTCTTACTGGTGAAAATCATTGTTATAACAGTAATACATTGTCATTTAAAAGTTCATCCATAGGAGAGGGTGAATTTTCCTGCATCATTTTCCTACTGCAGAGAACCACCAATAGCATTTCTATTGAAATAATTTACAGATAAAGTTCTGTTCGTTTCAGTTGTAAGATATAAGCATTCCATTTTAGTATATATTGTGAAATAATCACCATAATAAGTCTAGTTAACATCCATCACCACACAAGTACAAATTTTTTCTAGCGATGAGAACTTTTAAGACCTACTCCCTTAGCAACTTTCAGTTATTCAGTTCAGTATTATTAACTACAGTGACCATGCTTCACGTTTTGTCCCTGTGACTTATTTATTTTACAACTGGAAGTTTGTTGCTTTTGACCCTCTTCAGCCATTTATCCCACAAACCCACATCTGGAAACTATCCATCTGTTCTCTGTACCTATCAGTTCAAGTTATGATTTTAATTTTTGTTTTAGATTCCACATATAAGTGAGGTAATAGGATATATATCATTTTCTGTTTGACTTATTTCACTAGAATAATACCCGCAAGGTCCATCTGTGTTGTTACAAAGGGCAAGCTTTTCTTCCTTTTTCATAGGTCAGTAGTATTCCATTGTGTATATACACTGCATCGTCTTTATCCACTCATCCATCAATGGACACTTAGGTTGTTTCCATATGTTGGCTATTGTGAATAATGCTGCAATGAACAAGGGGGTGCAGGCATCCTTTTGAGCAAATGTTTTCACTTCCTTTGTGTTACAACCTTTTTTTCTGTGTCCTTTTTTCTCTGTCCAAATCACAGTGCATTTGTGAAGGCTGTGTTAGATGAGGATGCAAAATTGGCCAGAATTCTGAAAATCATTGTGAAATGTGTGACCCAGTGTCCCTGGGGAAGTCTACTCGAATGAGTAGGTAGCATCAGCGTGGTTGCCTAAGGACAATGGGTTGAGTGTTCACCACCAGGAATTTCTATGATTGCAGGCTCTTCTCTTCCATAGACATGGTCTAATGGCGACTCCTTTATGGTGATGTTTATCTGGAGATAAAGCCCAGGGGCAGCTATATCCATTAATGATAGGGTTATTATCTTGCTACAGCAAGGACATCGCACAGCACTGAAACCAAGAAGTGCCTCACCGAAAACCAGAGATGTAGTAATTATGGGATCCATGGAGGGGTTGAATTTAGGTAAAATCTAAATTATTTAGTAGTTTTCAGAGGCTGAACGCAAAACAAGCCTGTGTATAAAAGGGTTACCACCAAACCTGGCCAGAAAGGTATACTCACGATGCTGTTTCTAAAGAACAATAAATGCTTTGTCTCCAAATCCCTTTTACCAGTTACTGAGTAGGATACTGAGCCAGTGTCTCTGTGGCAAAGTGACTCAGTTCCCCAGACAAGAGTAGGTTGCCATATTCCCATATATACTCTTTTGAACAGCAAAGTCATTCACATCTACAACTTTACAAAACAAGGTTTCTCAGCACAGAGGCCTCAGTGTTAATTAACAAAAGCAGTTTTTACTGGTTCCCATCCCTTGTGGCCAGGGCTGTGTTCACAGGTGGTGACCGTCACCCAGGGACCTGCTCTTAGAAAGGTGGACTGCTTGGTTTAATTCTCTGATGCCACCACTGATATTCTTAATTTTTTCTTTGAATTCACGTTTTGTGAGTAAAGTCCAGTGGAACAATGGAGCCTGCATCTGGGCAGAGTAGATATGCTCAGGGTGCGTGAGCTCAGGCCCACAGACACGAAGGGCAGTGTGTGTGGGTTGAGCTGGCCCAGCTGCCTAGAGGACACACATCTCTAGGGCAGATTGGGCACCTTGGGCCTTAGGGGGTGGGGTGGGACCCAGATTGGCAGAGATGATGGCGGCCACAGAAGCAGTGGCATTGGGAGATGGATGGTCTCTGTGTGGAGGCAACACTGAGACATTGGTGCCGCTCCATTCTCAGAGCCATTCCTGGCGCATCTGCACAGATAGCATCTCCCAGCCTGTTACATCCAGATAGCAACTGTAGGCACTCTGGCAGTAAACTGTCATCAGTCAAGTTTCTCAAAATAAGAATGTGCACGAGGACATTGCAAGAGAGCATACCAAGGAGTTTTTAGGTATCTTCCAAGAGTTGAGAATTCTTTAAGGAATTCTTAAAAATAGAAATTTTTAAGAATCCTCAAAAACAGAAATTAAACTGATGAAGATAGTCACACTCAACAGGGAACAGCATTCTTTTCATCCGAAGCTTCAGATGTATCATTGATCAACGAGGAAGACAGCTCTTCAATTAATCCTTCCTTGCGATTGAAGACACAGCCATAGAACGCATAAACAGGAGTTTTTAATTAAATACAAACCATGAAGCCACTTTCAGTTTCTTGTAGGCCTCCCCAAGTTCCAGGAAATGTCAGAGGAAAGGTCCAAATCCTATTGTATGAATTTACCTTTAAAAGTAAATTCAAACTTACCTGAAACTCATTTCTGTAAAGATTTAGAACTTTTTATAAAAATTGTCTCACAAGAATCACCAGCTCTATAGACTTCAATAAATAATTTAAAAGTTAAAAAAAAACAGCTCTGGATATACCAAAATTTATATTTCAAAATAATTTATGCCAATGTTGTCATCGTTGCAAAACACTCAACTCCAGGAACAGTTGCACCAGCAGTTTCTTCTCAAAATGAACATGAAGTTGCTCAAAGTGTACATGTTCATGATCTGAAATGAATTTACAGAAAAGCAGGCCAGAAAAACTTTATGACCAATCAACATATCCTATTTGTAAAGTGTTATAATTTATTCTATTAAAATTATGATACCAAAAATATCTTTTTGTGATTTGTAAGTGTAGCTTATTCCCATATAACTACTATTCCTATTACATTTTTGTAAGTAATAAAATGTTTTCAAAGAAAAGTGGTTTCTATCTCAGTGCCTTTTCACAACACTTTTCTTTTTCTGCTCTTTGAAGAAGGTGCCTCACATTTTATTTTCCACTGAGCTATGTTCAGTAGCTGGCCCTGCTTGTGGCCACTTTCATACAAGTTATCTCACTTAATTCCCCCCAAGAGGCCCGGCAGACATTATCCAGTTTTACAGAAGATGATCCTGGGCCCAGACAGGGTAAAGGTCGTGTCCAAAGCCACAAGTCAACAAGTGGCACAGATGGAACTTGGAACAAAATCAGCGTCTGTTCAAAGTTCATGCTCCTATCTACCCCTGGGGTGTTCTAACAACGTCCCCAGACCTTCTCCTACAGTCCCTAACCTAGACTAATGCTCTGTCAACAGCAGCCTCCTGTGCTGCTACTGTCATCCTCTCAACCTTAGGAGGTGTGGGGAGCAGGAAAGGAACACGACTGTCCCAGTTTGTGCAGTGTTGCTGCGCAAAAACTCTTCAGTCTCAGGTAGTCCCAGTTCTTTATCTTAGATTTTGTAGCTTGTGCTTTTGGCATTAAATTAAAAAATATCACTGCCAAGACTAACGTCAAAGAGCTTTTCTCCTGTGCTTTCTTCTAGGAATTTCATGGTTTTGAATCTTATGTTTAAGGCTTTAATGCTTTTTGAGTTGATTTTTGTGTATGATACATGATTCGGGTCTCATTTCATTCTTCAGGATGTGTGGATCCAGTTTTCACAACACCATTGCTAGAAGAAGCCATTTTTTCCCCATAGTGTATTCTTGGCAGCCTCGTTGAAGATCAGTTGACCATATATGTGTGGGTTTATTTCTGGGATCTCAGTTCTGTTCCATTGATCTATGTGTCTTCTTTTATGCCAGATTCATACTGTTTTTATTATAGCTTTGCAATATAATTTGAAATCAGGACGTGTGATGCCTCCAGTTTTGTTCTTCTTGCTCCCAATTTCTTGAGCTATTTGGGATCTTTCAAGGTTGCATATAAATTTTAGGATTCACTTTTCTATATCTGTGAAAAATGCCAGTAGATAATATTGAGATTGTACTTTAGAGTTTAATGTATATTTTTCATCAGAAAATGATTAATAATTTAGTTTGACCCAACGAAAATGTTCACTAAGATGTCTTTATAGAATTGGAAATAAAACTGAATTTAATTTGATTATAAAGGCACCCGTAAATACTTCAAAACATATTTTTCACTAAGCTTGGAATCTGCATTTATTAACACCATCTCTTGGTTCTAAAATCTATTTGTTATTTTTTTAAAATAAAAATTGTATGTATTTAAAGTGTACAAAATGATGGTTTGATATCCCTATCCAAAGTGAAATGATTACCACAGTCAAGCTAATTAACATGTCTTCTCCTTATATAGTTACCAGCTTTTCTGTATGTGGTGGAAGTACCTGAAATCTACTTTCTTAGCAAATTTCCAGTATTCAGTACAGTATTGTTAACTATAGTCAGCATGCTATACTTTAGTCTCTATACTTATTCATCCTACATAATCACAACTTTGAACCCTTTAAATAGTATCTCCCCATTTCCCCACCTCCCCACACCTGCAAACTACATTTTACGTTGTGCCTATTTGTAATAGACTCTTTTATATTTCACATATAAGTGACAACACGCAGTTTTCTTCCATTCTATGTGTGTGCTATTTCTCTCAGCATAATGTCCTCCAGGTGCATCCACGTTGTAGCAAATCGCGGGATCTCGTTTTTTAAATCTGAATAATATTCCATTTTATAGATATACATTTTCTTTATACATTCATCCATCACTGGACACAAGTTGCTTCTGTATCTCTGTTACTGTGCATAATACTGCAATGAACATGGGAGTGTAATATCTCTTTGACAAACTGGTTTCATTTCCTTTGGGTATATACTCAGAAGTGGGGTTGCAGGATCACATGGTGTTTCTATGGATAGTTTTTGAGGAAGATACACACTGTTTACCCTAATGGCTGGATCATTCTCCTTAACAGTGTGCAAGGATTCCCTTTTCTCCACATCCTTGTAAAAACCCGTTAAATTTTATTTTTTAGATAGCCATACTAACTGGTGTGAAGTAATATCTCCTTGTGGTTCTCATTTGCATTTCTCTGATAATTAGGGATCTTGAGCATCTTTTGTATACCTATTGACCATGAACAGCAAAGGAAACAACAAAATGAAGTGTCATGAAATTAGGGATACACTTCCCTTCACATGCTCTTCATAAAAGCTTCCTAAAGTGTCTTCCTCTTTCTCAAAAGGGCAAAATGTTTCAAATATGTACCACAAAGTAGACAAGAAGTATTGGACTGAGGATTCCTTCCTGAATCCTGTGCCTCCTATACCCCATGCAATGAGAGCTGTTTCATAAATGGTGATATTTTAAATGTCACAGCCATGGCAAATAGTGAGCACCTATCTTCTCATGCTTCTGTGACTTAAGCAGGAAAGAAAATGATAAGAGATTATGAAGCTTGACTATAGCAACTCAGAAAGCAACATGAGAGTAGAGGGAACCTGAATAATGTCTGAATTCAAGACAGCAACGGAGAGAACGACAAACAGCCATGAGGAAACAATGAATAAGAAGAGTTTCCATGAGAGCTGATGGCTTGTAAAGGCACTAAATTCTGATGGAAAGCACACTTAACCAAGAATTAAGAGACGTGCTTCTAACTCCTGCTGCATCACAATTATAGTTTTCCTTTGGGAGCTGCAGATTGTCCAGACTTTTCACAAGAAGGCAAGGTAAAACTAGTGATATATGTAATACATATATGTTTACATTCATCGTTTGTATTCCTTCTCTACATATGCATCTATATCTATATTCGTATCATTAACCACATCCACGTCTACATCCATCTCCGTCTGTCTGTCTATCTTCATTAGGCTGGTCACCAACTAGGTTTGGTTCTGTGTTTTCCTGAAACAAAGTAGGATTTACCTTTGTTTGATGGGGTGGGGTCATAAGATTAGCTCGGTTAAGGAATTTCGAGCGGAAGTGACCTGCCATTTCAGGGCTAAAGTCCTTAACGGCCAATGTGAGACTCAGACCTCTTTCCTTTGACGCAGGGACTAGCAAACTTCAGGGTGGTGGCTCCTCTGTCTGCTGGGTCTGAGCAGCTGTGGTGAGCAGAGCACCGAATGTCCATTTACTTTTAGAAATGTAGAGCTACTTAGCTCGTGCTTGCTTTATCTCTCTTTTACAGATATACACAGGTATCTTGCCTTTCCAGACCAAAATAGACATTAAAATGGTTTCTTAAGTAAAAGAGCAGTTTCTCCCTGAATGAGGTTTGCCATCCTTCTAGAACTCAGGAATGAGAGACATTGTTACCATCTCAATCAGTACCTCATTTACTATGCTAACTTCACCTCATCAATACAGTCAAAGACATGTTTGCACCACGGTCGCTGTGTTCCATGCTATACTGCCTTCATTTAATCCTGCTTTCAACAAGAATTTGTTTCCCCCAGCACCTGCTTACATCATATTATGTCCACATGGAGAGAAACGTTAAATCCAACTCCACTTTGCCATCCAACTGATAGTAATTTATGAAGCAATGTCCGCCCTTGATGATCAGCACATAAATGAATACGACAGACTCCACAGCCATAGAGGTCTTACAGCCCCACAGAGAAGGAGAAGTTTACCCCCATGTGCACAGGGCAGGGCTGAGGAAGAAGCCCAAACCACAGGAGGTGAGGAAGTGGGGAGCCTAGAGGAGGAGGACCTGCTTCCTGTGGGGATCAGTCATGGTTTCCTGAAGGAAGGAGGTGGTTTTCCAGTGGGCACTGGAAGACTGAGGTGCACACTTGAGGGGTGATGGGGGACAGGTGAGGGCAGGAATAACAAAGCACAAATTACAGGACAGCACAGGCAGTGATTGGGGAAGGTCGGGTGATCATAACCCTGAGGAGCACAGGAGGGTCCCACCCTGGTGGTCCCGATGGTCACCATGGGGAGTCTAAAGGGGCGTCCTCAAGGATTTTGGAGATCAGCCTGTGTGATCAAACACCGCACAATAAACACAATGACCAGAAGGCAAGATTCTCTGACTTTGAACAAAGCAGTTTAATCTCGTTTAAATTTTCCAGGTCTTTGCGAAGGGAGCACTTTCAGACTCCTCATCTGTCACAGCAGGTTCTCCGCTTTCCTATTACATTCTTCTGCAGCATGTCGTCCCGGGAAATCCACAGGTGCCGACCGGCAGTGCACTTGGAGGGCAGCCACCCCGCTCGCATATGTATCCATTTATTAGGCAGCTAATAGGATCATCTAAGTCTTTAGCAAAACCTAAAAGGAAAATAAAACAGACAAAATAGTGTCAACATTCAAAGCACCGATTCAGAAAGACTCACTGTGTCCCCTCTAGCGAATCCTCAGGACTGTCCTTCCCAGGCTGAGATTATTCTGTCAGATATGAGACGTGCAGGTTTCAGACAGAGACAGGCACCACGGAGGTTCCAGTGGGGCCTCGTGTTTCCGGAACCAGGACGCTGTGCTCCGTGGCCCAGTGACCGGGGTTCACGGAGGACTCCGTGCAAGTTCACCTCCCCCACAGGGGAGACACTCCTCCACGCTGTGTGAAGTTGGTTCTCACACACAGGCCAGGGTTTCAGAATCAGAAACAGCCAGTAGGGTCTATTTTTAATGTTTTGCCTTCCAAATCGTTTAGTCGATTAACTATCTCAGCTGAGATGGGAGAATAAAATGCAGCTTAAAGGATATATATTGTTTAAGAACTTAATATCTAAGTAACTTAGAGTGGAACATAAAATAACAATGGTGAAAAAGCCTTTTGTACCATTATTTCTAACATCTGAGAATTAATTATCTCAGATGTGGGCCGGGTCTCACATGTCCTTCATCCCCACCTCCATCCTTGCTTCTGTCATTTCTGCCTTCTCACCTTTCTTGTATTACTGTGTTCTTATCTAGTTTTCCTCCTTCATTCCTCTGTCCCTGCTACTGTTCTAAGTGTTGAAATATAACTGTAAGCCAAATTGATAAAAATATTTTCATTATAATTTGTAATTGACAGCTATCTCAGGACTCAGACTCACATTTTCTCTCTCCCTCATCTCTCCATCCCTCTTTCCATCTCTCCCTTTCTCTCTCCTTCCTTCCTTCTCTCCTTTTATGTTAGTTCCACCATTCTTAAGGTGAATTAAAATAAGGCATCCGGTTTTAAAATCACCTTTGTTTGGACTGTCTCCGTCCCCTCAGTGTGAAAAAAGAGTAGGGCTCTCAGGGGTGTGTCCTCGAGTATATCCCAGCTGCAAAGACAGAGGCACAGGGGGGCTACCCAGGGGCGGATCTCAGCATGCAGGCCAGGCTTCTTTATTTCCTGAAATTCTCCATTACCCAGAGACTCCACCCTTTAACTGTAAAGGTATATACAGTGACATTCTGCATGCACATCTGTCCTTGGACAAAATCAAATTTCTTGCTTTTATGAAAAGAGAAAGTCACATAACAGAGGCGTCCTCTGTTATGTAGCAATTGTAGCATGAAGAGCAGCGAGGAGATAAGATTTACAAGCTATCTGGCTCCTGCAGTTTGGCTGGGAAAATGTTGTTATCTGTGCAGTAAGGTTCTTTAAGTCCTTCCCTGTTGAAGGACATGGTGCTTGGTTCTCATAAGCAATCTATTTGGTCTAAAAATGTGTGTAAATAGAGAAGACAGGGAAGAGAGAGAGAAACTCTGTCTTATTCTTTCCATTTGCTCAGCCCCCTGTTCCCCTGGCCCACCTTACCTGGAACAGACAACAGGAAGACAAGGAACACCGCAAAGAGGAGATAAAGGATCCTCATGCTGATGGCGGGTGAGCTTAAGAGCAAACTGAGCCTGGAGAGGAAGCTGAGGCTGGAGAGGAAGCTGCATTTTGCACCTTATAAATGTTCCAGGTTACTGGAGACTATAGTATTGGCTGCAACTTTGGTAATTACAGTAATTAAATTGAACATCTTACCAGGTGTGTCACGGGATTAGCTCTTGGAGCACAAAGCACACCTGGTCACCCTCAAGCAACTGATTAGGTGGAAAATTCCACACAATACTCTCAAGCCTTTGAGTCCAGGAACTTCTTCCAGTCTGCTCAGTTGGGGGGTGGCATGGATGGGGTGAGGGGCCAGGGCTGTCTTCATAGACTTGGTGGCATGCATTTGTCTGCCATGTGAAACTTTCAATCTGCTGACTGTGTGTTCCTTAGTCTCAGGACAGTCTGAGTCCAAACTAATTCCATCACCACTGGGCATATTGCTCTCAGGGGATGAAGCAGGCTTGCTCAAAGTCAGGGTCCCTAGAGATAGT